>CM069544.1:39304166-40540833 GCA_035773235.1 Eospalax fontanierii | reverse complement strand
GAAATAACTTTATTTGAATAAAATGAGGTTTTTAACACATACTTTTCTTCCGCGGTATAAATTTGCTTTAATCGGGTTTCTTGTATCACCTATAATATAAAGCAAGAATTTATTAATATGTAATAAAGACTATGCTACACAGTTTTAAAGGACTAAAGAATAAAAAAAATAAACCAATTGAATTCTGAAAGATCAAAATATACTAGACTTTGAAACAAACAATATATCCAACAAAATTTCTAAAATGGTGGTCAATATATCTCAGGTAAATGTTTTAGAAAACAACATTAAGAGGAAAATTCAGAGAAAGCTAAACAACTGGCAAAGTTGGCTTTCTTCTACCTTATCTAATTTCGCCATGTGGGTGCTGGGATTCAAGGCTGGATCTCCTCCAAGAACAACAGCCAGTGCTCCGAATGCTGAGCCATCTTTCCAATCCCAGAATTTTAAATGAAAGTTTTTTTCATGAACTTCAAAGAGTTCTTATTTTGACTTTTGCTCTTTAATCTTTTTGTCAACTTAAACAAGAGTTACTCAATTGAAGGCATGCCAAATACCATGACGTTATTAATGTGGCCGTGTATATTTACTATAAGTAGGCTGTTGGGATGCACTTTTTCCCTTCAGTCTCTGAAGGTTCATAACCAATACTATTAAGGCTTGATTCCCTGCAGAAGTTTCTAGTCTAAGTGAAGCTATGACCTTTTAAGCATAATGAAGCAAGAGGGTATAAGCTGGTATCTAAATCTTGAATAATTTGGAATAAATGTTTCATAAAAACAAGTTTTCTATGGACTCTGAACTGACATAAGATAGTAAGAAGGACATCCTAGCAGAAGGAAGGACATTTCAAGCTAAGGAAGACAGAAGACAATTTCACCAAAAGGAGGAGTCTTAAAAATTATAGGAGGAAGCTGGGTAGGGTGGCATATTTCTGCAATCCCGGCACTTGTGAAAGGGAGGCAAAAGGATCATGAGTTCAAGGTGATCCTTGGCTACACAGTGAGCCTAAGGGCAGTCTAGGCTAAGGGCTCAAAAAGGAACCTTCCTCAAAAAAGAAAGAGAACCATCCCGTATATAATCACTGTTAATGATCTTGAAATGTCAAGACTTCATAAAACATACACTGAAGAATATATTTTTATTCTAAGGAATAAATACAGTGATAGTTACATTATCTGCACATGAAATAAACAGAATTACGGCTGTAAGTATAGTGAATTTCCTTTATAAAACTTTGTACAGTCTCAAAATTAGTTAAGATGCCAAGGTATTATCACATGCTGAAATACGGACAGCTGAAAAGTTTCACAATTTAGTATATTTTCACACAAGGAGTACTGAGTTGAACACTGGGATAACCAGGTATTTAGAAACACTTATTATATTAAATAAAAAAATCTCACTTGGGCTGGGAATGCAGCTTAGCACCCGAGTGCTTGCTAATCACATGTGAGACCCTGGCTCTGATCCTTACCACTGCTACCTCCCCAAATATTTTAAGGCATTTAAAAGAAAAATCATTTATCATACCAAATGAAAAATAACTGAGAAGAAATAAAGAGGAAGGGAAGAACTGACTTAGTTTTAATGTAAATTAAAGAACTGATTATTCCTCTAATACAAATAGTAATACTAAAAATCTTCTCTGCTGGGGCTAGAGAGTTGACTCAGCAGTTATGAGCACTGGTTGCTCTTGCAGAGGACTGGGGTTTGATTCCCAGCACCCACATAGCAGCTTACGACCACGTGTAACTCCAGTTCCAGGGGATCTGACACCCTCTTCTGTCCTCCTTGGGCAATGCACAACATGGGTGTACTTATATACATACAGGCAATAAACTCATACACATAAAATAAAAATAATAAAATATTTTTAAAAGTTCTATATGCAACTAAAAATGTTAAAAGATAAAAATAATTCAACCTAAGCACTGTTGAGAGAGAAAGGATTTTCCAGATCTAATAATTGCTTTTTGCCACAAAGCAAAGCTATGAAAACTCTTTCCAAGCCTCTGAAGATCGCAGTCTTTCTGCATTAGTAAAGAATTTCTGCTATCCTTACTTTCAGATATATTCTATCTTTGAGGTTATGGCAGAGATTGGTTTGGTCTAGTTTCTCTTTTCACCACCTCACTGAACTAAGACACTAGAGAAATACACTTTTGGTTAGTGCAGACAATCTCCTCACAATATGATCTCTCTCACTCATTCACTCACCGATTCACTAAATATTATGTAATTTCAGCCAAAGGCACAGGCAACATGTTTACAAGTAACCAGTTTTGCAGAGTAAGCAGGCTAGAAATCTCATTTCTGTTAGTGAAATATAGAGTCCCAAATGAATGTTCTTAGCATACTTGTACACTGGTGTTAGAGAATAAACTCAGTATCATAAACTGCAGGTAGATCTGTAACTGGTTCACAGACGTTTACATGCAGTATTAAAATGGCAACTTGGTAGTGTGAAAAAAATGTTCAAGCTAGGTGTGGCGATGCACACCTGTGATCCCACCATCTGGGAGGCAAGAGTAGGAAGATAGAGGAGTTCAATCACGGTCAGCAGGAGAACATGAGATCCTGTTCCAAAACAACAAAAATCCTCACAAATAAAAAGAAAAACCCATCCTAGGGGATTTGTTCTGTTTCAGCTTAAAAAAACCCCTAAGTGTTTTAAGACATGAGAAGAAAATTCTGAATAGCATTCTAAGAATTTAGCAGCTAAAGTTTTATGGATATATTTGCAAAGAAAATAAGATATTATGAAAAGTGGCCAATGATATATTGAAATAATCTTAAACAGAAGCTTTAAGAGGTGAGGGCTTACCAGAATTGACTTACACCCCAGGCTACCATTCTAAAGTATAATTTCCTTGAAAGATAATCTAGAATGCAAGAATTTTAATGATTAAGTCATCATTGTTATAGGATATATTTCAAGCAAGGCAGAATCAGCTAAGAGCATCCAGGCATCTTTCCAGGTTTTAAATTTATTCAGTTCCCCTAAAAATAAAAGTATTTATTTATTTTATTTATTCTAGTTAACACTATCATCATTTTGTTTGTACAATATTAGTCAATAGTCACTGTTACATGTCAATTCTTAAATATAACTTTCTGTAAAAAACAACAGAATATTGTACTTATTTACATTTCTGAAAGTTTTTGTTTTACTTTAATCTAAGTTTTAAAACTACTGGTTTTGATAAGGATCTTCCTTACCCGTTCAATTCTTTCTCTGGTCTTTTCAGTTCCCACAGGAACTTCATGAATATGATATTGGCAACAAAGGTAACTCATTACAGGATCAGGTGCATCAAACAACTCTCGCAAATAAGAGAAAAATCCATACTGTCTGGAAAGAAAAGTACTGATTTAATTTTTCTTTTTAAATTACCCCTTTAAAAACATGATTGTTGGGCTAAGAAGATACAGCAGTTGATGAAATGCTTGTCTTGCAAGCACAAACAAAACCTGAGTTCCATTCCTAGAGTAGATTTAAAAAATCTGGGTGCAGTGAACCTGAGTTGAATCCCTAAAACTCATTAAAAATCCAGGCAGAAGGTATAGAGAATAAGTCTGCAGAGTGTAGATCCTTGGACAGGACTCCTGTATTAAACTCCACCTACCTAGGGCTGAGAGATCATTTTGGAAGAGGGGACAGAAAGACTGTAAGAGCCAGGGAGGAAGTACAGGACCATATGCAAAGAGTCCTACAAGCTCCTAGGACCCTGCTCATATGAACCTAAAGCATGCACAAGACGTATGCAAACTCAAGCAGACAAGACCTCAGCACTAAACTGTGGAAAGAGGCTACTAAAAGCACCGATCTTAGTTGAAGAATTATTGGCAGCTGATTACTACTGGATGAGGAAGAGCTATTTTCTTAAAAGGAAGGACTCTAGATAGGCTGACTAGACCCCACTAGATGAACCTGCATTGAGGAACATCTGGGGACACTAACTTGACACAATAGGCCTTAACACAAATGACAGAACGTATGAAGTCCAGTGGAGGGCTAGGAGGGGTTCCAGTGGGGAAAGGGATATAAAGATGGTTAATATTAATCAAGATGTTCTGTATAAACTACAGAAAAATTCAACAAATCCTCCCCTCCCCAAGCACCTATCATCTCAATAGAGAGGCAGAAAAAGATGGATCTGAAGCTTACTGGAAGCACAGTTTAGCTACTTGGTAAATTCCAGACCAATGAGACATACCCACCCCCCATAATCATATAGAAAATGGTGTGGACAGGGCCAGAGGAACAATAACAGAGGCTGTATAGATACACACATACACCACAAGTGGCCAATAAGCAATAAGAAAAACACACATTTTTTAAGAATGGTAGAGGAAGTCTCTTTTAGGTTTTAAAATTACTTTTTTTCTACTTGTCATATTCCTAGGCCTCAATTTTAGACTTCAGGAAAGCTCCTAAGAGAAACCAATACAGCTAACAAACATTACATGATGGAGAGAATTTTTAAAAGTTTAAGGTTATTCAGTATTAAATTAGTTCTAATATTATTTTCAATACTTACTTAAGCTCATTCAGAGATCTTGAAGGTGCTTTGTCTGCCTGTGAAACTTTAGGGGCAATAACAGCATTTACTCTTAACTTCTTATTGTCACGAACCTGAATACAGGAAAAAAAGACAGTACATAGTATTTTAATTATCACATGTTTTCAGCTGAAATGATTTTTTAAAATTATCATATTCCCTCTGGAACTATTAATGGCACAAGATAAAGAAGACAGTGCTAAAGCTGGGCATGGTAGTACACAACTTTAATTCCAGCACTCAGAAGGCAGAGGCAGATCTCTCTGAGTTTGAGGCCAGCCTGGTCTACACAGAGTTCCAGGTCAGCTGGGGCTACAGGTAGACCTTGTCTCAAAAAGACAATACAAACAAACCAAAAACAGTGCTAAGGACATAGCTCAATGGTAGAGGTAGAGTATATAGCTAACATGTCCATTCTACGTTTGATCCTCAACACTCCAAGAAAAAAAAAAGATCAAATAATTAGGAATTGTCATAGTAATATTAACATGAGTCAAATCCTCAGTGTAGCACAAGACTCTAATGCAAAGCAAGATACTCAGTGTAAGCTAAGTTGGACATTTGCAAAATTAAAAACCATCTGCTTATACCTGACTACATAACACCCCCTTCTATGCTTCACAGACATGAATCCCAAGTAAGCAACTTCCTCAGTGAGCTCTGTCATCAGTTCGCTAACTCTGCTTAAGCTTAAAAAGTTCTAAAATATACAAATGTTTAATACTTTTAAGGTTATTTTGTAATTTTATACAATAAATCTTTTCATCCGGGCAATTTTATTTTTATTCTGTACCAGTGCCCAAACCAGAAATAGAATAGTAATGTTAAACACCAAAGAAAGGAAGGACTCTTCTCAAGCACTTGTATACAGAAAGAAATCCACTTAAACTGACTTACGGTACTGTTCTCACATAGACAAAGATAAACCTAATTTTCATGGGCCTTTTAAAGAAATGGAAAGCATGCACAAAAAAGAAAAGAAAGTTGATAATAAACACACAGAGCTAGTAATATATAAGATATATATCACATATAGCAAATAAAAAGTAAAATAATGACTCATAAGCACTTCTAAATAATTTTTAATAGCCATCTTTTGAAGCAGTAGCTATCCCCATTGAAAAGATAAAGAAACTTGAGGCACAAACATTTTAAACAACTTATAAGTTGAATTCTTTTCCAGCAACTTTTACTTACATCAATAAGCAGCATATATTAATTCTCTTTCAAAGAAAAACAAAGTTCATAGAAACACCTGTCCAAAAAAGGATGTTCAAGACCTAAGGTCCATCGAATGTTTCTCTTAGAACAGTGTCAGAATTACTCTTCAAATTAATTTCAAAAATGGGGTACAAGTAGAATTATTTGCTGTTTTCCTATTCTGAACCTTTTTCTGCAACAATGATTCCATATATAAGAAGGAAATTAGCAAAACTTAGTAACTTTACACAAGAATTAACTGTTGGTAAAATTACTTTAACAGATTTTGTTCTAGAGAAGCTAAAACAAGCACTGAAAGATAAATGCCAGGTCTGTTAGAATGCACTACTGGCTAGTACTTGCCTCTCTGAGGAAAATCTCCATATCTTCTTGACTTTCAAATACAAAGGCTCTCAAATCATTCGATGAAATATGATTTTCAACATATTTAGCATTTTTGTTATCCTTCATATTAATCTTAAAAAAGAAAAAAAATTTTTTTCCTGAAACCCACTGATAAAATTAGGACATGTTTATATATACATATATAACATAATGGATTTATAAATTAAGTTTAATACTAAGAAAGAACAAAATGACTTGGTAATGAGGTTTCATTTCAAAACATGTTACTGAGAAATAATCAATACATGAACAAGTTTTAAATAGTATCTCAAACATACTGATTTTCATATTTTCTAGGAAACACCTTTCTTTCTAGTCAACTCATTGAAAACAGTTTTAGATTGCTACTTATGACTATAAACAGCTCTCATCTTTCCTAAACTTAGTATTTTTCTTCTTAATCTTGAAGAAAACTTTATAAACTGATAGCTACAAAAATACAGCAAGGGGCTGAAGAGATGGCTCAGCTATTAAGAGCACTGGCTGCTCTTTAGAGGATCCAGGTCCTACTCTCAGCACCCACAAGGCAGCTAACAACCACCTGTAACTCCAGTTTCAGGAGATCTAACACACTCTTCTGACTTCTGCAGGCATTTCACAACACAGGTGCACTTATACGCATGCAGGCGATAGATTCATACACATAAAATTACAAAACAAAAAATCCACAAAAAAACCTTTATAAAAGTTCATGGGGGATGGATTGCTATAGCAATTAGCTATTATAGCCTTTGAGAAGCCATAGGTTTGCATCACTGTAACATACACACATACACGCAATTATTTTGAGGTTTTGTTTGATACGGAATGTCATTATGTAATTCAACAAGCTTGGAACTCATTATGTGGCCCACACAGGCTTCAAACTTGTGATCCTCCTGCTTTAACCTTCTGAGGGCTAAGATTACAAGTATGTACCATCATAAACAGCTCTCAAAACTGTCCAGTAATTGGACATTTTTGTATGAGTGCCACACTTCTATGGGAGATATTAAGATAGGTAAGGGGAAGAAAACTATCTTAAGTCTTTTATTATAGAGGAATAAGCAAAATAAAAAGCAGAGCATGGTGAAGTTCTCACCAGCAAAGGTGTAATACAAAGTGCCATCTATTTTTCAGAGGGTAGATGAAAAACAAGGTACTTAGAATGACAGATCATGAAGCATGCTACTATTTATTTAATTTGTTTTTTTTTTTTTTACTTATTCTTTTCATGTGCATGAGTATATTGCCTTCATGTGTGTTACTGTACCATGTTGTGCAATGCCTGCAGCTCAGAAGTGGGCAATAGATTTGCCAGGAGTTACAGACAGTTGTTAGCTGCCATGTGGGTACTGGGAATGGAACCTGGGTCCTCTACAAGTGCAGCCAGTGCTCTTAACCACTAAGACATCTCTCTAGTCACAAAGTATGCTATTTTTAACTACAGCTCTGGGATGGGGAGATAGTTCAGTGCGTGAGTACTTGTCTAATATAAAGTAGGCCCTAGGTTCAATTCCCAACACTGAACTGATGAGAGAGAAAGACAGCAAGGGGGGGGGAGAGAGAGAGAGAGAGAGAGGGGTGTGTTTGTATTTTTACAGAATACCAACAAGTGCAGAAAAATGGGAAAGTAAACACCAAAAAAAACTATATAAAATACGATCATCCAAACATAAATTTTGAACGCGTTTGGTGCCTACTGTTTCACAGCTGTTTTCATATTCAATTACTTTACTGGAAAAATAAATAAAGGAAAATACAAGTTGGTGTTTACTTTACCTTACAGAAAGGATAAAGATAACAGCTATGGGTAAGCCAGCACATGACCTGGCTCTTGTATGTTTTCCCCCAAGGTACATTTATTGCAAATATTCTTCCATTTGAGATCCTAGAGCCCTCATCTGTGTAAACCAGTCACATGGCCATTCAATTCTTTTAAGTACCACAAATAGAGGTTATTTTTAGTCAACAGCTAGTTTGTACAGTCCTAACAGTGACTAATTTCATCTTTTTTCCAGGTATAACACATATTCCCAAGAAAAATGTATCCAACTTATTGGTTCTTCAGCTTTCAGGTTCTTTGAATGCCTCTTCCTTTCTTCAGGTTCCAGTGGAAACAACACTTGTCAAAGTTCTTCAAAGAACTTTAAGTCACACCTTGACAAATTGTAAGCTAAAGACAGGCATAGCACTCTAAGACAACCCACTGATAGAAGAAGCTTCCTGTTTCCCACCTGTTGAAACGAAAATTTTCTGTATATCCTACTTTGTCATCTGTTTTATAATTCACTAACATCATAAATCCATTCATTATTAGACTTAAACCACAACAGTATTTGTTTTTTCTTAAACTTTATTTTTTTTTTTTATGTGTATGAGTGTTATATCTGCATTTGTGAAATGCACCCATGTCATGCAGTGCTCAATGAATTCAGAAGAAGGCACTGGATCCCCTGGAACTGGAGTTAGCTGCCATGTGGTTGTTGGGATTCAAACTTGGGTCTTCTGCAAGAGTAGCCAGCGCTCTTAACCATGGAGCTATCTCTCCAGCCCCAGTATTTGTCTTTATATTTATGTATGTGCATGTTTTTATCTGTGTATAGATGAAGGCCAGAGAACAATCATTGTTCCTCAACTATCATTCTTCTTGTTTTCTGTGATAGAATCTCCTCTTGGCATTGAACTCATCAAATAGGAAGAATGGCTGGCCAGAGAATCCCAGCAATCAGCCTCCACCTCCCTAGTGCTGGGACTATAAGCAAACCACCATATCCAGCTTTTTACATGGGCTCTGTGGTACTTTCATACTTGCAAGGTACCACTGAGCTATCATCCCAGACCTACAATAGTATTTTAGTGGTCTGTGTTCCGCCTTATGAATAAAGAGTGATTTTTTTTCACCTATCAGGATATTTGTGAATTTTCTTCTTTATGAACATTAATTTTTTAAAAAAATCTTATTTTTTAAAAAATATTTTTATTATTTTTATTTTATGTGTATACTGTATGAATGTACTGACTGCATGTGTCTAAGTGTACCCATGTTGTGCAGTGCCCATGGAGGTAAGAAGAGGGTGCTGGATTCTCCTAGAACTAGAGTTATAGACAGTCATTAGCCACCATGTAGGTGCTGGGAATTGAACCCAGGTCCTCTGCAAGAGCAGTCAGTACCCTTAACCACTGAACCATCTCTCTAAGCCTTATTTATTATTTTTATTTTATGTGCAAGCATGTACTGCCTACATGTATAAGTGTACCTGTGTAATGCAATGCCTGAGGAGGACCGAAGATGGTGTTGGATCCCCTGGAACTAGTTACAAATGGTTGTTAACCACCAGGAATTCAAACCTGTATCCTCTGCAAGAAAAGTCAGTGCTCTCAACGGCTCAGCCATGTCTCCAGCCCCTATGCATTTTGATCTTGCTAAAATAAGACATAATTCTGTCATAAATAGTATAAGAACACTACCTGTAAACCTTTGCACATTTCTCTAATTCTAGAGTTGTCAGAAATAAATCATGACTATAGGATACTAACTGACAAGCTATTACGACTAACATTTTACATTTACATGTTATTAGCCTGGTTATGGAGGTTCATTTCAACCAGACTGAGTTAGTCAAGTAAGTATACATGAGGATATGCATGGAAAGAGAAGCTAGTAAAAGCAAAAGGTTTCCCCATGAAGGGTGAAAAATACAGTACTTGCTGTTCTTGCAGAGGACCTGGGTTCGATTCCCAGCATCCACATGGCAGCTAACAACTGTCTGTAACCCCAGTACTAGGGATCCGACGCCCTCTTCTGACGACCTCCCCAGGCACTGCGTGGCCCTGGTGCACTCACATATGTGCAAACAATGTGCTCATATGCATATGAAATAGTAAAACTTGAAAAAAAAGAAATTCTCTTCATTTTGGAAAAATATTCTCTTTGCTGTTGTTTTTCTTTGTCTGGTTCAGGAGGGCAGGGATTTACTATGTGGGCCAGGCTGGAATGGGACTTGTTAGGTAGCCAAGGCTAGCATCAAACTCTTAATCCTCTTTGGCCTCTTAAGTACTAGAATTATAGTTACACGTCATTGTGGTACATAATGCTATACAACTGAACAAGAAAAGAACACATTATATCTATTAATTTTACTAATGTAAAACATAACCAAAGATTAAAATCGATTTAAAAACTCTGAGTAAAGCATGAGTTAGAGAAAATAGAGCCTTTCAAAAATTAAAGAAATAGTCCTTTCATTCTTTGGAGAACTTTCATCTGATATAACTATGCTTAAATATTATTACTAAAAATGTGTATTTTTACTTTCATTCCTTTATATCAACAACCTAATCACTTAAAAAAAGCTATCAAAAAAAGCTATCAGTTTACTCTGATATCAACAAACTATTTGCTTCATTCAAAAAATCCCCAGAAAGCGCTTTTGTAACAGCAGGTAGTTTTCTGGCCTATCTTGTCATTAACCCCACCAAGTTTTATTTAACCAGGTTTCCTACCTCTTAGGCAGCTTATAATCTACTATATGCAATAATCTAAAAACAAGTCAATCTAGCTAGTTTTATACATAATTCTAGGTTAGTAAGTTGCCAGTTTCAGTTTCATGCCTTGTTTTTATGTGTGTGTCTCTGTTCACATGTGTGTATGGGTACCCATGTATGTGCAGGCATGTGGAGACCAGAGGTCAGTGTTAGGTGATTTCCTCACTAGTTCTCTACTTTACTTGTTCTGAGAGATCTCTCACTGAATCTGAAGCTTGTGGATCTGTCTGACTAGACAGGCCAACCAGTCCCTAGATCTTGCAGTTTCTGTCTCCTCAGTGTTGGGAATAAGGGCGTGCCATTACCACAAACAACTTCTGTGAATCGAACTGTGGTCCTCATGTTTGCATGGAAGAACTTTAAAGACTGAGCCATTTCCCTAGACCCCAGCTTTACATATCTTGCTAGGAAAAAATGTCACCAGTTTATGATAGCTATTATCCTTATGGCTCAAGGGCTCTTTACACAATGATCCCAATACAAAAATGAAAAAAATTCTTACCGTGAGCATTATAGGCTCACAGACTCTTTGCTTAAACTTATCTCTGTTATTTCTTAGCCACAAAACAGCATCATATGTGTCCCGGAACCTCTGTCTCAGTTTGTCTTCCTTTTGATTCATAAGATTATCAAAACGTATGATATGATCACCCACACCTAAAATTGGAAAGAAAAGCATTATTTCTCTGAAAACCTAGTAAATCAACCTATAAATAATACAAAAGAATTATAAATATATAATAACCTATAAAAAGGTTATAAATACCACTCAAGACAAGTCTTAAACTGTTTCTAAAATTAGTTCACACCTAAGATAAAAGATGACCCTGAAGCTACATGAAAAGAAAAACAGGTCGTCTAGAAAAGAGAGAGGAAAACACTAGCTTTTTTATCAGAAGACAGCAGCAAGAACAGAGAGAAAAATTACTGATGTTCTAGTATTTCTACTTAGGAAGTAAGCTGAAAACATACCATAACAAAATAAGGGAATTATCATCCTCCTCCTCCCCCTCCTGCTCTTCTTCCTCCACCTCAACCAAATTCAACAA
Source organism: Eospalax fontanierii (assembly GCA_035773235.1). Lineage (NCBI taxonomy): Eukaryota > Metazoa > Chordata > Mammalia > Rodentia > Spalacidae > Eospalax > Eospalax fontanierii. The sequence goes on along the minus strand of CM069544.1, from coordinate 40,529,087 downwards.
CACATTTGACTCAACACAGGAGAAATGTTGAGAAAAATCCCCGATGACAACTATACAGGCCTTGAAAACAGCCTGTTTAGACAGAAGCAGGGCAACAACCTACAGAATTCAGGAGAATTATAGGAAAGACAACTGGGCTTTTCTGTCTTCTAATTTAAGAAAAGGCTGAGCTGTCGAGATGATGCAGTGAATACAAGTGTTTGTTGTGCAATCCTGACAGCCTGAGTTTGATCCCTGGATCCCACAATGGTGGAAGGAAAGAACCAACTCCAGAAAGGTGTCTCTGACTTTCCAAGTGTGCCTTGTGGCATGAGTACCTGCCTGCACAAATAATAAAAACAAAAAATTTTAAATATTTAAGGAAATGCTAAAGTAAATGGTAATTTCTAAAAAAGCATTATCAGTAAAAGGAAATTTAAATTCATAATGTATTACCTGGCTTGGCTACAAGTAATTTGGAAATCTAACTTCCCGAATTAATATAAGGAGCACATAAAATCATGATTTGCAATGAAGTACAATTTTAGCTTTGAAAATATGAAAATCTGAGAGCAGCTAAAAGAATTCTGAATATGAAAAGCAAGGGTGGGAGTACTGTAATAACATTTCAACTTACAAAATATACATTCAAACAACACTAACAATTGCTAAATGACACAAAAAATGAATTAACACTTATAGCAAAAATCAGCATTTATAAATATAATGATTGGAGAATTACAATAAAAAGGAGAGATTTAGAGCTAAAATTTATACACAGAGAAAACAGGAAAGAGACCTAAAATGAATTAAACAGTGAACTAAGTCATAATGAGTATCTATAGAACTATTGTAAAAAAAAAAAGACCACTAAGATTTAAAAGTGCTTATACTTTAAGTAGGTGTGTAAGTCAGAGGGGGTTGCATCACTCTTTTGAGTTCTCTTCAATTACATATAGTTAGCACTTTAGTAACATACAAAAACACTGGAGTTCAAATTAGATCTAAGTGAGTGATTCTGCACTTCCAGAGAATTAAACCAATTGCTGTAATTTGACATAATGGCCAGCCAGTGGCAAATCATCATACACAATAGATAAGACGTAATTAGACACAAAGTGGGAAGAACTGATCTGAATTTCCTAGGCAAGGAGAACTGAATAGATTACAGAAAATTAGTATGGGGGAAGTATTAGGGAGAATAAATAAATCTCCATTTTATAAACATTTCTTCAGTCCAAAAAAACTCACTCTTTTTCTCCTTCTCTAGCATCTCCTTTTCTCTTCGTTTATCAATGATCTCGCCTTCACATGAAGCCTTTTCATCCTGGATTCTTCTCAGATCATTTGTAATGGCATCAATCTGAGGTTGGAGATTCTCACAATTTTCTGAGGTCTTTAGTTCGTTTTGCAAATCTTCTATCATTTTACGGGTATTACTTATTCTCCTCTGTCGGTCATGTTCTTCATTTTGTTTTACTGTTAGGGCCTGCTGAAGTTCTTCAATCTAATAAAACAAAAATAAGTTAGTGTTCTGAGACTGACTTTTCTCCTTATTTATATGGTTTTTACAGTTTTAAAAAGTGTATGGGGCTATGGTGTAGAGCTCAGTGAAAGAGCATTAGACTTGTCTAGCATGAGCAAGACCTGGGGTAGGATCATCAGAACCTTATGTGAACACACACATACACACACACACACAATATTTAGGAGTACAGTTACTTTCCTCACTAAAAGGTAAGTTGCTAGACTCAGACTAGCAGATTACACCTACCAGATGAACAGTCATTTTATTTGTTCATCAGTGTATCAAACATACTTAAGATCGGGCTTAACATATAATTAGCATTCATTAAGATATTTAGTGAATAAATAAAATGTATATAATGTCAGACACTTAAATTATTTAGAGAAAGTAAATATATATCACACATATAACCAAAATTAAATAGAAATGATACTGATTTGTTCAACAAAATATTTTCCACCAACACTTTAAGTTACTATTGAGATTTTAATCTTTATATGTATTGGCTGCCATCCTGGCACTCTGATTTCAACAAATTGTAATCAAAAGCATTGTTTACCTCAAGCATTAAGATTTTATTTAAGACAGAGACACACAGATGTATACTTCTATATCTAATTTATTTTTGTAACTAGGATGTATCAAAATATAGTTAACACATTATATAAACTGTTAGCTAGTTTTATTTCTAAGTCACCTTTACTCCCTCCTCATCTTCATTATAAAAGTTATACCACACTGATCATAACAAATATAGAAAATACAGAAACTTAAGTCTTTAAGCCTTTATATAACTTCACAATGCCTACTTGCATTTTATCTATAATGTACAGTTTTATTAAACGGTGTTACTAACATTTTATTAACAGCATCTTGTATTACCTTCTTCATACTCTTATGAAATATAATTATAACACTGATATCCTGTTCTGTCACATGGATACAACACCCTTTACGCTTTCTACACTGTTGGAAATCTGTGGCAATAAACTTCGACACTATAAGGTAATAACCATGCTAAAATCACCTCTCCTACATCAAAAGGAAGAGAAATCGTGTGTGTATGTCATTGAAAATTAACAATGTACATGTGCAAGTGTCTACAGGAATTAGACAAGGAATCACAGTGTTCAGGCCAGAAAGCCAAATCTAAACCATTCAGGAGAACAAACAGAGTACTGGAATAAGAATCACTAAACACATGGGAAGTTCAAGTCTACAGAAAGAGAAGAATTTTAACATACATAAATTCCATATTCTCAGCACAGTAAAAAGCACCAAGCCATTAATAAAAACTTAATGAGCTACCAAGAAGCTTATCAAAAGTTCTTTTAACTTGGACTTTAAAAAACCGAAAAGCAGCCCAATGCTCCCTCATTTTCTGGCTAAGTTTTCTCAGCTGTAACCCATCTGGCACTTTCATTGAGCAAACTATTAATACCACAAATAATGACATTCGTCTTTCCATGTCTAGTACTGATGCTGACCTTGAGTACACAGTAAGTCTAAACCTCTCAGATTTCCAGTTTTTATTAGATACTACTGCCATGACACTCTGTATCTTCAATCTCTTTAAATGTGCCGTCTTATTCTAATAGAAACTTGGGTATTTCTGAAAGACACTTCTCTGTTGAGCCTTATCAAGTAGTGACTATTCATAAGCATTTAAGGCAGAGGTTCCCTTACTGCAATGACACTCTTTACTTGTGCCTCACTCCAGCTTCCTTTAAGATCATGAAATCAGACTTTGCTACCCTCATCCTTATTGCTAATTAACTACTTCCCTCAAAGTCCTCCTTTACTACTTACTGACTGACGACTCTGGCACCTGATTCAAGGTCTTCTTTAATCCATCATTATGCCTGTGGTCATGTGACTTCAACCTAAACACAGAAAGTCAATCTTTTTGGTCTCTGTGTTCCTTTACTTCAACTATAATTATATTTTCCTTATACTGTAGACAATGCAAATCACACACACACAAATCAGACCACTTCTGAAAACGTTTTCTGCAATCTTATTAGTCTTTGAAAACTATTTCCATCTTTTCACTCTATTCAATCTGGTATTCCTAGTCTACCTATCCCTTAAATCCACAGTCCTATAATCCACTAACCTACTTAATAACATTTTATAACCTGTTATCTCCTTCATTTCTTCCCTTAGCCAAATGAGGTTCCACAACCTACTATTCAACCCACTGACCCTCCATTCCTATGGCAAGGAATAAGCTTAGTTCTACTGAAACTTTATTTTTCTGTCTGTATCTGAGCAAATAAACTAATTAGTTAATATTAGTAAGGCATCTTCAAAAACTGGTTTCATTTTTAAATTTACAGTCACAAAATTTAAACAGACAGGCAAAACTACCACTGATACAAGTTCTCATTCTTAACGTTAATGCCTATCTTTTCCCCTACTCTCAATTTCTCTATGGCCAAGAGTTAATACACCTGCCCCAACTCCACTAAGAGAATAGTTAAAATCAGAGTGCTTCCTCTTTTCTTGTTTTTAAACCCATCACTCAATCTACATCTACACTCTTCTTTTACAATGTAAGAACAGTTCCTATAAATACCTAAATTTAACCCTAAAGTTAGAAGTGTTTTACAAATTACTTACGATTAAAGATCTTTGAACATAATCCTAAGCCACCATATCAACTTTTATCAATTATAATAAATTACCAAAAATCATCTTGGAAGAGGTGTAATCTAAAATATTACACTCCTAGAAAATTTCTTGAGAAATGAAAGCCTATGATCATACAAAAAGTCATCTAAATGTCTGGGGAAACAGCTCAGGGGGTAAAACACTTGCTGTGCAAGTGTGAAGAGCTGAGTTCAGATTACAGAATTCATGTCAAAGCCACATATCTGTAATCCTAGTAATCCTTTGGGGAGATGGAAGGCAGAGACATGAGAATCCGCGGAAGTTCACAGGCCAATTAGCCTGGCTCATACACTGGAGAACAAGAGAAACCCAGTCTCAAACAAGGTAGAAGGTGAGGCCCGACACCTGAGGTTGTCTTCTCACCTCCGTATGTGTACACTTGTAGCATACGTATGACAGCACTCAAACATGTATGCCCTTGTCGAGTGTGTGTGCACGCAGAGCTATAAAGAATACTCACAAAGACATTAGTTAACAGTTCCAAGCTAGAGACGACATAAGACTTCATCAAATAGCAAATGACTAAACAAATTATAACCTCAAGAAAAAGAGTAAATATACACTAAGCTGAATGAAAATAAAAATACAATATAATCAAATTTGTAAGACATAGCTGAAGCAGTGATGAAAGGAAAATGCACCCCATTCAGAATTCATAAATGTCTCAGGTCAACAACTTACACTGAGAAGAGCAAAATAAAATGTCAGGCAAAGAATAAATATCAAAGAAATTTAAAACAGCAAAACAAAATAGCAATGAAATTAAGTAGGGAAAAATCAGTAACATTAACAAATTTTTGGCAAGACTTACTAAAGAAAGAATGGGGAGAAAAAGTTGAAGAAACACAACTTGCCCATGAAATAAACTGACATTTCAATGCAGACTCTAACTTACCAAAGGATAAAGGAATTTATGTACACATAAATTTGACAATATGAACAAAACAAACGAGTCTTCCTTTCAAACACAAATAATCATAACTTGTAAGAATATGAAATAGAGACTTTGGACAACCCTAAAGCAATATTGCGGAAACAGATCTCAATTTATGTATGTATGTATGTATGTATTTGAGACAACATATCCTTGTAGTATCAGCTGACCTGTAACTTGCTATGTAGACCAGGCATATGTATATATGTAAGTATGCATTTATTTGACACAAAGTCTCCCTGTAGCCCCAGCTGGCCTAGAACTTGCTATGTAGACTAGACTGTATGTACATATGTATGCATATATGTAGGTATGTGAGACAAAGTCTCCCTGTAGCACCAGCTAGCCTGGAACTTGCTAGTAGACAAGGTTGGCCTTGATCTCACAGTGATCCCCCTTATCTCTGCCTCCTGGCAGAGATTAAAAGCGTGCACCACCACATCTACCTAAACAGGTATTTTTATAGAAGTGTATAGAGTCATTTGAATACACGCCCAAGAGTGGTATGGGCCTTTAGTTTCAAAATGATACTCAAATGGGGATTTTATTTTTTGCTATTTATTTTTTTATTATTGTTTGCGACAGGGTCTCCCTGTAGCCCAACGGGCCTAGAACTCACTATGTAGATCAGGTTGGCCTTAAGCTCATAGAGATCCACCTCCCCCTGCCTCCTGAGTACTGGGATAATTCACATGTACCACCATGCCCTAGAAAACTCACAATTTTAAACACCTCCAAAATAAGTCTCTAGGGGGCCAGTGAGATGGCTTAGCAGGTAAAGGAGCTTGCCATCAATCCCGGAAACCTGAGTTAGAACACTGGAACCCATGAAGTGGAAATAGAACCAACTCCCACTAATTGTTCTTTGATTTCCCCAAGTGCACATGACCCAAGTGCTCACATAATACACAAGCATGCCCCACTCCTGCCCCAAAACATAAACAGACAAAAAGCCTCTAAGCCCAAATAGTTTCACTTCAGAATTACACAAAATGTTTAAAGAGGAATTAATACCAGCTCCATAATTTCTTCCAGAAAATAACTTCCCAATTCACTTTAAGAAGTTAGATATTATCCTAATATTAAAACAAGACACACTGAGAAAAGAAAACTACAAAAGAACATTATCTCTCATGAACAGAGAAGCAAAAATCCATTAACAAAATGTTAACAGAACTCATTCACATGTGGAAAAGAAGTACACATTTATATACCACAACCAAATGTTACTACAGGGAAGTAAGGTAGATTTAGTATTTAAAAACTCACTGGTATTATCTATTGTATCAATAGGCTAAAGAAGAAAATTAGACAATCATACCAATAGAAACAGAAGAACATTTGACAAAATTGGCATCCATTGATGATACAAGCACTCAGAAACCAAGGAATCTGTGTAAGAACTTCCTAAAACTGATAAAGAATCTCATCTGCAAAAAGACTACAGCATACATACTTAAGGGTGAGAACTCTGTGCTCCTTTCTAGGATCATGAGTGAGTCTGTGTTCACCACCCTTATTCAACATAGTGTTAGAAGCACTAACCAGTGTAGTAAGACAAGAAAACGGAAACTACATACCTACAAATCAGAAAGGAAAAAATAAGTCTATCCTTACTCATGTATGACATGATGTACAAAACTGCACAGAATCTGGGTGAGGAGGGGAGGATAGACAGGCTAAGGTTTCAACATCATAAAATGCAGACATGTATGCTGAAAACTGTGCAATGCTGGCTGTGGAAAAAAAAAATCTAAGTAAGTGGTCACATACCATAGTCCTAGACTGGAAGATTCAACATAGTAAAATCTCCAATTCTCCCCAACAGTTTAATACAATTCTAATTTAAATTCCAGCAACATTTTTCTGTACATACAGAAAAGATTTGGATTTCATCAAAAACAGTGAAATAAGGAACTCTAAAATCCTTTCTTCTAATAAAAACAATGAACAAGCCAGGTATGGTAGCACATGTCTTTAATCCCAGCACTCAGGAGGCAGAAGCAGGCAGATCTCTGTGAGTTCAAGGCCAGCCTGGTCTACATAGCAAGTTCCAGGCCAGCTACGGTTACAGGGAGATCCTGTCTCAAAAAGATCTTAAAAAAAAAAGCAGTGAACAAGACAAAAATTGTCAAAATTCACCTGTTTTTCCTATGTTTACAGCAAACTGAGAAGTGTTTACTAACCAGACTAAAACAAACCACTCTGTAAGATTCAAACATGCCCTATTCCTAAACCATCTCCCCATTTCTGCCATATCCTTGAGAACAACTCACAGCTATAGTGAAAGCTAACAACCCAGCAATTTTGGGATGTCATCATTTGCTTTGTATGACCATTTCCTAGAAAACAGTATTTGTAAGGTTTGTTTTTATTTGACCTAACTCACAGCTTAACCAGTGCAAAGCAACGTTGTTCCTGAATGTATCTTTCAAGAACAATCAGTAGTATTTACTATCACAGATGCCTGAATAGGGATAAGAATAGTAGCTGTTGCAAGCAACAAGCTAAGCAAAAATCTTAGAGAGATATTGAAGATCTGCACTTAAAGTTCTGGAAGCTCCTAGGAATCCAGAAAGGCATCAGTATAAACAAGACTGTGGGCTGTGTGAACACTCACCTGTTTCACTTCGAGGCTGAATGCAAAGTGAATAGCAAGTGAAAGTTGGAACGGATATGTAAGTTTAGAGTGACCAAAATTTGTAACAATTCATGGTATAGCATTTGCCTAGTATGCACAAAGATCTGGTTCTATCCTTAGCACCAGAGTAGTGGTGAAAACCTGTAACTCCAACGTTTGGGAGGTAGAGGCAGGCGGACCCAGGTTCGAGATGATTCTGGGTTATGCACATAGTGAGTTCAAGAAAAAAAGTGACACATTAAGTATAAGATTCTCAATAGGATCTACCTCAAGGGGCTGGTAAGATGCCTCAGCAAGTAAAGGCACCTGCCAGCAAGCTGGAAGACCTGAATTTAATTTTCATGTCCCACACAGTGCAAGGAGAGAACTAGCTCCCACAAGTTGTCCTCTGACTTCCACACGCACAATAAGCATGCATTCATATTCATATACACATGCACGTACACACACAATAAATATAATTCAAAAATTGAAAAATGAAGCTGAAATACTGGAAATTCATTAAGTCAAATAAAAACCTCCATGGAAACCCTTTTCAATATAATGGGTCAAGGGGAAAATAGTATTAGGAGTTAAAGATAAGGTAGAAGAACTGGAATATACAGATAACAAAAGGATAAAAAAGGTACACACAGAGTACCTGAGATCTATGGCACACTTGGATGAAAAACCAGATCTAAATTCACAAGGATAGAAAGAGAGTTTCATGCTAAAGGCATAGAGAGCATTTCTCATAAAATCACAGTAGAAAACATCGCAGATCTAGTTTAAGATTCCATCTGAGTACAGAAGGCATAAAGAAAGTACACTGAAAGCTTTGAGAGAGAAGCACCAAGATTCTCCCATATAAAAGTGGGCCCACTATAATTACATGTTTCCCAACAGAAACTTTAAAACCTGGGAGGCTTAGAATGATGTTTTTCAAACTCTATAGATTACACGTGCCAACTTAACACTACTACAAATAGCAAAACTGTCAGAATTGAAGGACAAAGACAACTTTCCACAGGGCGGCGGGGGGGGGGGGGCGGGGGGGGGGACGGGATGGGACGGGACAGGTTAGAGGAATTTATGATCACTAAATAAGCTCCACAGAATATACTTGAAGGACTGAAGAGAAAGACAAACACATCCATGATGCTAAAAGGAAAGAATAAACCACACCAGAACAGTAATTATACAAATGAGTAACAGGAGAAGACCAAATACAACAAATGACAGGAATTACTATAGAACTTTTCTTTTTTGACATGGTCTCTATAGTACCAGCTCACCTGGAAGTCACTATGTAGACCAAGCTGGCCTCAATTTCAGAGATCTGCCTGCCTCTGCCTCCTGAATGCTGGGTTACTACGCCCGGCTAATATAGTGCTTTTAATTAAAACTCTGAATATAATGTTATCAATTCACTAATCAAAGGATGGAGACTAGCTGACTGAATTGCAAAACAGGATTCAAGGGCCCACAAAATGGCTTAGCGGGTAAAAGTACTTGCTGCCAAGCTTGAGGACTCACATGACAGAAGGAGAGAACTGACACCCACAAATTGTCCTCTGACCTCCACCCATGTGCTGTGGTACACAAAATACTCACATATACACAGAAGCTAATAAAATATAATTTATAATTTCAAAAACATTCTACTCATACAGCTACATTTACTGACTTTAAAAGTAACATAACTAGTATTCTACATGGTGGGAAAACAACTACCACAGTCTAAAATTCTGTATCCAAGGAGCTGCACATGTAACAAGTGTGGAAAGTGTATGTGTATATACATACATACATATATAAAATATACATATATGTAAAAAAATGCTGTCTTGTTTATAAGAGTTAAATATATGACAAAATTTCATGTAAAAAAATTACAAAGAAAATGCTTGGCAGAAATTCAAAACACCTGTTCATAGTTACATGTAGTGCTGAAAACTGTATTCCGCTTATTAATTTCACTGCTTTAAGTCAGCCAACTAAGTATGGATTCAAGGTTGAGTTCTGATCTCTCACACTGAGTGAGGCACAGACCCCTTTGCATCAGGAGTTAAGAACTGGCAGAGGCTCCACTGGATGTGCTAACCTGCTTCATCTGGCTACACACCCTTCTGCAGAAGTAAAATTTTTACCATGCCTGATTGTGTGGTCATTTCCTTGAGTCCAGACTCATTCTAACAAAATGACCCTGTGTTTAATTTCTAGCATTCCTATCCCTGAGAACAATCTCTGCAGAAACTAAAATAGAACTTCTAAGTAATTTTAATTGGATGAAAACAAAACAAAAATTATAAAATCTTAAACTAATCAAAAACATAAAACATGTGAGATGTAGCCAGACGAGTAACTTTGTGGAATTTCCCCAATTATATTCTGTGCAACTACTGTGCTTACAAATAACAGAGAATAAGGAGGATCTTGTGTAATTCCCTAGCAATGACATGCCCCATTATCCATATATCTAAAAACAAAAGTAACAACAAATTAAAGTAGTAAAAATTTTGGTAGGAAATCTTACGTGCTTATCCTTCCTTTCTATAAAATCTTGCTTCTGTTTGCATTTCTGAGATGCTTCCTTAATATCTATTGCCTGTGAGATTGAATCAAAGAGAAAACTTAGTTAAAAAACTCAATTAAGCCAATTATATGGTCTCCTTTATCCAAATATCATGTGAGTTAATTGATAACCATACTTTCTCACATTTTAATTCAAATCAAATTCATAACTATTACAAAAATTACTAATGGCATAGAAAAACCTATAAAAGGTTATTCTTTTCAACACTCAAAATTAGCTACAGTAATCACATGCATGTCTGCTTCTACCCTGGTTTCCTGAGACACTTTATCTGATCTTAAAAACAATTTGATGCAATAGTCAGAGCTCAAAATTATTACTTAAAATATATTATTTAAAACATATAATACTTAAAACTATATACACACATTGATATAATGCACCACTTCAGAATAAATATACACAAACTTCTTCAGGAGAACAATTCTCAAACATCTTAGCACTAGGTAGATTTCCACATAGCCATAGGCACATACAGTTTTTTGAGAATGCCTTAATAGCTGGCTTTTGTTAAGAACAGATAAGCAAACAGTGTTTTGTTTGCTTTTCGTCTTTTTGAGACAGGGTCTCCCTGCAGCCCCTGTTGGCCTAGATCTCGCTGAGATCTGCCTCTGTCTCCCAAGTGTTGGTATTATAGGCATGGTGCCACCATGCCAGGCTGCAAAACAAGCATTTTATACATGGTTCCTAATTAAGAGATGTGAATTTATTATATTTTCCGCTACATAAGAAATAAAAATTTAAAAAATAGATCTGCAGTAGATTCAGGAGCCAGAAAGCAATAATAAATCCACAGCCTAACTACAATCAATCATCATTAACACGCTGTCAGCAATTACATATGCAAAGTTACCTTTGGGATTTACTATCCTTAACTATAAAATGAGACCGGTTTAGAAAATTCAATCTATAATCTTTTTGCTTTAAAATTTTGAATGATCAATAGAAATGATGAATTAATTTATATCAGATGCTCCTAAGCAGAGGTCAACATTTTGATTTCATTGCATCATGAAATCTCTAAAACTTCATGCAAAATTTTGGGTCTGCTTATATCATGCTACACTAGATCCCCTTTACCCATGGTTTTGCATTCTGTCAAGGCTACCTGTGGTCAACTGCAGCCCTAAGATATTCAAGGGAAATTCCAGGAATGAACTATCTGTAGTAAGTTTCAATTGTATACCATTCTGAACATCATTCTGAAACCTCAAGTTGTCTTGCTCTGTCCTGTTCCTAACATGCACATCATCTTATGTGCAGCATATTCATGTGTGGGGTTCCTACCACTAATCACTTAGTGATCTCAGTTATCAGATGAACTTTTTATGTATTGCAGTGCTTTTATTCAAATAACCGTTATTTTACTCAGTAACAGCCCAAAGCAAAAAAAGTAATCATGCAGGCAAATCAGACATGCCAAAGAAAAATCATGATGTGCTTCCTTTAAAAGTCCAAAACTTTAATAAAATTTTTTAAAAAAGAAAAATTCATAGTTTATCATATAAGTGATTATTTATATAGGAAAAAACAAAAACAAACCCCGCCCTCCTCAGGCTGGGCAACCCAAATCTAAAATTTGAAATCAAAACGGCTTCAAACTTTGATATGTTTTGGTCAAGAAGTTTCAGATTTTGGATTTTCAGACTCTAAGGGCTATGCAAGCATTGTAAATCTCCCAAACTCTGAAATATGAAACACTTTTGGTACTAAGCATTTTGCATAGTGGATACTCAAGCTGCAAAGGATTCAATGTTAAGTTTCAAGTCTCTACTGAGGAGTCTTGAACATACTACCTTCAATGAAGAAGAGACTACCAGTCTATAAGCAAGCATATTGGTCATTCTCAAAATAATCTCTGAATCCCTGAAGGCTAAATACCATGACCATAAACAACTTCAAGTCATATGTTTAAAATGCAAGGAACAAGTCTACTATTTATCTTAAGAAATATCAGGTTTTCAGTATCATCCTTCTCTAAAATGGAATGTAATTATTAAAAATACACAGTAAATCCACAAAAGGAGCTCAGTGTTTCTGCGGACTATCTATGAAACCGTTTGTAACTAAAATAAGCATCTATGTTTTATTTTAGAGACAAGGTCTGGCCTCAAGCTCACTGATCTTTTTGCCTCAGTCTCTCAAGTACTAGGATGTAAACCTAAGCCACTCACCATGCCCAGCAACATTTTTATGTCTTGGAATTTCTTTAAGTTTTCTCCAACCTTAACAGCTAAGCCTTTGAGCACCCTACAGTAATTCCAAAAAAACTTTAAAAATAAAGCTGCAAGTGAACTCTAGAAGATATTTTGAAACAAAACCATGCAAAATATTGTTTTCTATTTGCTAAAACAAAATCCAGACAATCCAAAACTGAACAAGAAATGTACCTTTTCTTTGATTCGAGCCTCCAAATGATGACGCTGTCTTTCAATTTCCTCAATTCGACGTGTCATAGGAATCTGCCCTTCTTTAAGTTTTCTGACCTCTTCTTTCACTCGATCACGAATTAGTTTCACACCTTCATATTCCTGACGTACATTCTCATATTCCTTGTATATAGTTCAATAAATAGAAGTTCAACCAGTAAGTAATTTAAATGAACACATATACTAAAGTTGAAGTACAAGCAGAGATTTTCTTTAACCTCCTAACAAAGACAGGGTTTTAGGAATAAGAAGCAAGAGAAACTCAGCTATGGAATACAAAAATGAAAATACGTTAAAAGGAAAAAAACAAAAAAAAGAAATATGCAGCTGATAACTGAATAAAAACAATGTTTAGGGCAGTGAGATGGCTCAGTATGTAAAGGAGCCTGCTGCCAAGCCTGATGACCTGAGTTTGGTCCTGGGGCTTCACATGACGAAAACAGAGAACCAGTTTTTACAGTTGTTCTCTGACTTTCGAAAGTGCACTAAGGTGCAAACGAATGCATACACACACATACATAAAATAAATGTAATGGTAATAGTAATAATAAATAATTTCCGTCATTCCTTAAGAGTAAAGGGGGGTGGTGGTGGCTGGAGAGATGGCTCAGGGGTTAAGAACACTTCCTGCTTTTCCAGAGGACCCAAGTTTGGTTCCCAGAACGAACGTAGGACAGCTAACAGCTGCCTATAATTCGACCTCCAGAGGATTGATGCCTTCTTCTGGTGTCCTTAGGCACTACACTCACACACACAAACCCCCATACATTCGCATGCACATGGAAGCGCGCGCACACACACACATACACACAAAACATTAAAAATAAATTCTTTAGAAAAGCAAATACAATAAAGAAAAAAAAATACTAGAGTAAAAAGGTTAAAGACAGAAGAATGTAAAGAATGTAAAAGACTGAAATCAATCTTTTAAAGTAGGAAAAAACCAAAGACTTTAAAAAATAAAGTGGAATAATAATTAATAAATATTTTAAAATGCAATTAAGAAGACGTGAAAGGAAAAAGTTTAAGAGTAATAGAATTACAAAACTTAATTACAGGAAGTAAGATTGTCATAAATATAGTCATACATCTTTTCAAGCTAGTAGTTATTTCCTTTGTAAAGTTAAACACTATAAAATTATTTTTCTACCTATTAAGTAATGTATACAGGGATTCCAATATCCCAAACTGATGCTGAGTAATAAAATATGCACCTCATTGTAAAGAGAATATAGCAGAGTCAGGAAAATTATGACACATGATAATACTTAAGATACTTAAGCTACATTTGGCATACTCCAAGTTAATTCTTAGGAACTGACTGAGGATACACCAACACATGTATTTTCTAGCGGTACTGAGGACTGAACCAGGATATCAAGCATACCATATAAGATTCTACTACTGAACAACAGTCCCTGCCCCAAAGACTTAATTCTTAACACTAATAAAATTTTTAGATTATTAACATTAAAAAACTACCTACTAAGGACTAAACTCTGAAGAATTAGGAGCACCAACTCATCAACTATTTGTTATAATTATCTAATAAATAAGTATACAAATTTAATTATGTATAACATATAAAGTAAAAATTAAAAAGTAGTACCTAACTTGAAAATAAAAATAATTAGTGCCTTCATTATAAGTATTTTGGTACTTAGTGAATCACCTATTTTCACCTCAAGACTTACCACCCATGGTCTTTTTGCCTCAAGCATCTCAATTAAATCCAAATGTCGCTTTCGTTCATAAAACCTTTCTACATCTTGTTTGTATCTTTCATTTCTCTGAACCATTTTCTCTAGGTATTCCGTTTTCTCTCTGCATGAAGTCTAAAATAAGTATTTGATGACAATTAGTTTAACTGAAAAAAACACAGCAGGTCACAGCTTTTAACAATGAAACAAAATACAAGCAAAAATTCCATGAGTTTGTCAGGACTATGTAAAAGTGAGGCTGGAGATATAGCTCAGTTGGTAGAGTATATGCTTAAGTACGTATGAAGCCCTGGATTTGATCTCTAGCACTGCATAAAATGAGTAATGATGCACACTTGCTATCTCAGCATGGAAGAGGCAGCATCAAAAGCATTAGAAGTTCAAGGTCATTCTTAGCTACAGAGTCAGAGACCAGCCTGGGCTAAACAAGATCCTGTCTCAAAAAGCAAATATATGAATAACATACCTTTAATCTCAGCACTTGAGAGGTAGAGGCAGAAGGATCTCAGTGAGATCGAGGCCAGTCTAGTTTACATAGGGAGACACTGATTCCAAAAAAAATCGAAAACAAACCAAGGGTCCAGGGAGTAGGTCAGCCGGTAAAGTACTTGCTTTATACAGCCTGAGAATCTGAATCTGATCCCCAGAACGTATGTAATAGTGAAAGGAGAGGGGCTGGAGAGATGGCTTAGCAGTTACAAGCACTGGCTGCTCTGGCGAAGGACACAGGTTCAATTCCCAGCACCCACATGGCAACTAGCCACTATCCATAACTCCAGTTCTGGGGTATCCAATGCCCTCTTCTGAACCTCAAGGGCAAGGTACACATATATAGGCGCATTTACATTTGTATACACTCATACATACAAATAAAAACAATTTTTAAAAGATGAATAGAGAAAATGAACTCCACAAGGTTTTTTCTCACCTCCACACATACCCACACACATATAATATACAGAAACATAATAACATAAATACAATTTTTTAAAGGCAAGAAATAGGAAATAAACTAGGTAAAAGCAACACTCATGAAGTAGTTCTGATTCAAGGCTCTAATATACACTAGTCATATAACCATAAGGAAGATCTGTCACACCTCTAAGCCTGCCTTCTTGCCTATGAGATGCTTCATCAGCTTCAGGTAGGAAGCAATTCACTTAATACAGGTTAAGTGTCCCTTATTTGGAATGTGTGAGGCTAGAAGTGTTTCTAATTTTAAAATTTATCAGATTTTGGAGTATGTTCATGGATGTTACTACCAGACGAGCACCTGTAATCTGGAAATTCAAAATGTTCCAAAATCTGAAGCTCTGTAACACCTGTATGACGTTTAAAACAATTTGAATTTCGAAGCATTTTATACTTTTGCTCAATCTGTACAGGTAAAAGCTCAGTAAGCTGTAAAAATGGCTTACAAACCCAAAGCAACACTAGAACCAGCATGTTGGGAAAGCAGTCTAGGACAGGCAATGAGATATTAGAAAAGGACATTTCTACATACTTATTTGGTTACTGTTCGTTCTTTTTCGGAGATAGGGTATCCCTGTGTAGTGTCAGCTGGCCTGAAACTCACTATGTAGATCAGACCCACCTCAGTCTCAAAAATCTGCCCTGCCTCTGCCTCCAGAATGCTGAGATTAAAGGCCTATGCCACCACATCCAGCTATTTATATATACGTACATAAGGTAAAAATAAAAAAATTAACACTTCAACTAACTGTACAGTTATTTTATAAAAGGAAGAAAAAAAACCCCAAATGACTCAACAGTCGTGTTTTTAAGCACCACATTCATATATCCTATAGTACTCAAAATATTATACACTGTCTGGCATAAGTGTTCAGTAAGTACTATCTGAAAGAAAAATATAACTTCTGAAGAAAAAAAAAAAAAGACTAAGTGGTTTCTTAAAACTAAACTGTTAACATGTAATTGTTGAAGTAGTCAAAAATTTCAAACTTCATATTATAAAATTCATTCTCCATTTTTATCACTTGAATTTGATATCAATAGTACAACTGAGGGAAAAAAATCAATCACAAAATAAGAATTTACTCAACCTACAGAAATATTACTCATTCCTGCACATTTTGAAACACAGAAATCATGAAAGAACAGAAATAAGTTATCTGTCTATAATACCTCCAGCTGCTTTTCCTTCTCCCTGTAGTTTTTGAGTTCACAGTGATACCTGTGCATCTCTGGGGGACCAATTGACTTCTCAGTAGCTTCTAGGAGTTCAATTTTGCTGAGTTTAGCAAATTCCCCAACTTTGTCCTGAAGTACAAAAATTAAGTATCAACAGTATATATCATTTACATATATCTTTAAAATACATTAAGTTTTTCAAGATGGATCTCATTATGGATCTCAGATATGAATCTTAACATAAACCTTTTTATGTATTATTTTTTAATGAAGACAAACTAGGGCATAAACTATCATCTTTTAGAACCTTTAAAAAACATCTATGTCACTATTCCCAGGCAGAAATGTCATCTTTTAGAACCTGTAAAAAACATCTATGTCACTATTCCCAGGCAGAAATGGTTATATATGTGTTATAAACAGCTTGTAAATAAAAGGAAAAATAGTCTTCCAGACCAAAATAGTTACTAACACCTACCAGTTTTTGTTCAGAGTTTTAAAAAAAAAAATGGAAGGGGGTTAATTTCAAGTACCTGCTTCTAGAAATAGTTTGACACAAGCAAATAAACATAAAGGCTTTAAATTTGTATTTATTTAAGCAAATCATCATTGTATCTGTGAAGAAAATGAACTATAGCTTGATCACTAAGCAACATTAAGACAAACTTAAAAGATACTGACTATAACAATGAGCACAGATCATTGATAAACAAATTAAAAATATTACCAGATTTTAAACTGAGTAAAAAGTTGTTCACTGACAAAAGAGTTAGATTTTATAAGTGAAATACTGAAACTACTCTATACTTATAAATATCCTTTTAGGGCCCAAGGAGATGGCTCAGTGCATAAAGTACTTGTACATGTGAGGATGTGAGTTTGGGAATCTAGCACCCACGTGAATGCTGGGTAGGCATGGCAACCTGCGTGTAATCCCACTGTTCTGACAGCAGAGACAGGAAACCTGCTAACCTAATGAGTAAGTTCCAGGTTCAGGAAGAAAACCTGTCTCAGTAAAAGAAAATGGGGAGGCACGAGGAAGACATGTGATGTCAACCTCTGGCCTTCCATACATGTGTGCACATATGTGTGCTCATATATGCATGCATACTACATGCACATGCAGAAAACCGTTTTAAAAGTAGCTTATAACTTAAATATTAAATGAAATTAATTTTAATTAATAAAACTGAGGGTTTTTAAAAATCTATCTTTGAGATAGGGTCTTGTTCTGAGCTCTAGGTTGGCCTGGAACTCACTATGTAGCCCAGGCTGGCCTTGATCTAGAGACTTCCTGAGTAATGAAATTACATTATGTGCCATCATGCCCATAAAACTATAAGCAGTAAGAGTGCAGTGTTCAATATAAACAGTAATAACTAAATACATACTTGTTAACTGAAACAAATAACTTTGAGTAACGGGTTGCTTCCTTTTACACAGAACTGCAAGTATTAAGAGCGCTGTGTTCAATGTAAGTAGTAACTGCATCTTGCAAAGTAACTAAGTTCTATGGCATAAAGCAGAAACACCATGTACAATATGTTTCCATTTTCACTTTTATTTCTCTCATACCTGAGGTAGAAACTGGCAAAGATTGCCCACTTGAATGTTTAAGGCTGCAACTTGTTCTTCTACTATTTTCTGGGTTACAGGTTTTTTGTTGATGAACCAAAAGGACTGATTTTTTATCACATCAATCTCACGGGTGATTATAAGATTTCCAGAAGTCCTGAACCTAATTAAGGAATAGTTGAAGAGCTTTTATATTCAAAACACATACATTGATTTAGAAATAAGGTTTCTGTCATTTCTCTTGTACCAAAGCTGCAAGAATTATTACTATGTTTATTCCTTTGATATTTTAGACACCCCTTCAAGAAGGAAACCTTGGCTTTTTATTAGTAATATAAAAAATATCTGACCATTTCAGTTATTATTTAATGTCCAAAATTGCCTAGACTGTTAAAATTGAATCAAACACCAATATTTGTTTCTCAAACAGAACCAGAAGAATTACACAACTAGGGTTATTTATCCTTTAATCATTATGTAATTCTCCAATCACATGCAGTGACCGTAATTCAAAATGAGTTAGTACATTACATGTATTAATAGTAAACTCTCAAATCTCCCCTATATGGAAAATTTAAGAATGAAAATGGGACTTTTGCATAAGCATTTCCCAGAATCAAAACTCATCTATCCAAAGGGGTAATGGAATTTTTACCACGCACTGCATTCTGAATCCAGAGGGAACTGTATTACACGGTTGCAAAGGAACATTATGCAATCTAGAATCTGAAAGAAGGGTATTTACTCATTTCTTACTTTTAGAAAGCACTATTGCTTCATAATGCCCATCCATTCATTCATTTTCTTTACAGAGAATCAGTAACACAGTAAAAAGATAAATTGTTGGATGTAATGGCTAATGACAAAAACTTGCCAGTGCTACACAGATGAACTATAGCAGCCAAATTATTCAAATACTAAAAATGATTTCGAACTTTCATTTCTACCAGATTGAATAAGAAAGTCCCCTTACTGAACTTCTTACTGTGAAAAACAAGATATACAATCTTCATAAATGCATTTGCTAGTTAGCACAGAAGTACAGTTCTGGCCAAAATTAGTGTATGTGGAAACCCAGAGTTGGAAATGAAACTGACTTCACAAGGCCAATTAATGCATTTATTTAATAGCAATTATCATTTCAACAACTAAAGATGAGCTTGCTTTACACTGACTTTCAAGACTAAATGTATCCTAGAAAACTGAACACAAGGTATATAACTAGGTGGAGTCTGCAGAAAGAAAACCTGCCCTTGGGGCAGACTTGGTAATAATTCATGGCTACTGGTTAAATGTTAACACTTACTATATACCAAAACATTTCTCTTTTTATAACTAACAATCAGGACTTGAAAGCTGAAAATCAGGTGACAAAGATCTGCAACTATGCATACAGAACCATGCACTGTCTATTAGCACCAAAGCTACCTAGTAATATCCTTGAAAATTACTTTCTAAAAACTGAAATATAATTTATGTTATCATTATAATCCTTTTATGTATTTTTTAATCACCGTTTTAAAGCATACAGTTCAGTGTTGTTTCTATTACAGTAAAATACAAAGAACATAAAATTTACCATTTTAGCTATTTGCAGATGATACAAATACCTGTTCATGAGGTTGTATAACCATGATCATTACATAATTCTAGAATCATTCCCACCCCCCCAAAACCTAGCCCTGTTAAGCAATCACTCCATGTTCTTTTCTCCCTCATACTCCAGAACCCAGCAGGCTACTCCTGATGGATCTGTCTATTCCAAGCAGTTTATATAATAAGAATCATACATGTCACCACTGGTGTTTGGCTTCTTTCACCAGTATAATATTTTCAAGGATTAAATTAGAGCTTGTTTCGCTCTTTTTAATGGCTGAATGGTTAGTACATGGATACATTTGTTTAGACATCATCAGCTGATGAGTTGTTAATAATTTTTACTATTAAGATTAGAGGAAGTGGGCTGGAAGAGACAGCTCAGAACACTGGATGCTCTTGCAGAAGACCCAGGTTCAGATCCTAGCATTCCCATGGTGGCTAATGACAGTCCATAACTCCAGTTCCAGGGGGATCTGATGCCCTCTTTTGGCATTTGCAGGAACTGCATGACACAGGTTCACTTACATCCATGCAGGCAATATACTCATACACATAAAATAAAAATAAATATTAGGGGAAGCTAATTTTATATAAATGGGTAAATACTGTCTAGACATATATAAAACAGATTAACTAGATAAATATTATATTCTAAACACTGATAGATACAACCCAAAAGAATATATTTCCGTAACAGTGCACTTTTTTTATACTTTCATTTTTTCCAAACAAAAAAAGTCTGATTTTTAAAAAAAATTTGATTGGGAGGGGGTGCGTGTAGAGGTTAGAGAATAATTTTCAGGAGTCAGTTCTTTCCTTCTACCATATGGGTCCTAGAGATCATTAGGCTTGGAGATAGGTACCTTTACCTACCTACTGAGCCATCTAACCAGCCACCATTAGGTTTTCTTTTGAATGATTTTCTTATGAATGACTTCATATTAAAGGCCATTTATTTGTATTTCATATTAAATGTTTGTGCATTTAGGTTGTTTATAATTTTTACTGGTTTGCATGAAACATTAGTATCTTATTTTTTTTAAGACCTCTAGTATCTTTTATGCTAAAGGTATTTTCTCCTACCTATCACTTGTTTTCAATAAGGGTATCATAATTTTTAGCTGGACTCTTTTAAGAGTCTCTGAACTTCTCAATTCACTTTTAACTTACATGTGACTCTGATCAGACTTGCCTACCTCAGGTCATCCTGTCTCAGTTTCCTTACTGCTGGGAATTACAGGCCTGTGCTACCACAGCTTCCTAGCTTACTTCTAAAAAAACTATTCAGATGCTGGGCGTGGTGATACAAACCTTCAATCCCAGCACTCCCCGAGAGGCAGAGGCAGGCGGATCTCTGTGGAGTTCAAGTCCAGCCTGGCCTACACACTGAGTTCAAGCCAGCTGGGCCTACAAGGAGACCCTATCTCAAAAAGACCAAACCAAACCAAAAACTATTCAGATTCTTTCTCTGCTTACAAAGACCTTCTTTAGTACAAAAATTTTTAATTGTTGACAATTTTTCTATAACTACCAGAAATAATTTTCTCTTGTCATTTAATATACCGTGGCCTTTAATAAGATGTTAGGGGAAACTATAAGTTTTCATTGAAAATAAATCAAAGGGGCTAGAGATGGCTCAGTGGTTAAAAGCACTGGCTGCTCTTACAGAAGACCTGGGTTTGGTTCCCAGCACCCACATGGCAGCTAACAATTGCCTGTAATTCAGTTCCTGGGGACCTGACACTCTCTTCTGACCTCCATAGGTACTACATAACACTGGTGCACTCACATACATGCAGGCAAAATACTCATACACATAAAATAAAAAATAAAATATTGAAAACAAACAAATTAAAAAAAAAAAAACACACACACAACAGTAATAGCCAGGCCTGATGGCCCAGGTCTGTAACACTAGCTACCTGGGAAACTAAGGAAGGAATATTTCAAGTTAAAGGCCTACCTTTACTACAGGTAGTGTTCAAGGCCTGCCTAGTCAATTTAATGATACCTTATCTTAAATTAAGATGGTAATACAGGGGCTGGAGAGATGGATCAGCAGTTAAGAACACTAGCTATTCTTGTAGAGGACCGGGTTTCAGTTCCCAGAACCCATTTGGCAGCTAACAACCATCTGTAACTCCAGTTCCATGGTATCCAACACCTTCTTCTCACCTCCACAGGCACTGTATGGCATGCATGCATCTACCCACATGCAGGTAATACACTCATACACAAAATAAAAATATTTAAAAAGGTAATTACAAAGAAAGCTAGTTTAGTGGTAGAGTACTTGCTAGCATGTGAAAGACTCTAGATTTGATTCCTAATACTGCAAAATCAAATAAAACAACAATAAAAAACAAGTACCTCGATTCCCATAGTACTACAATAAAATAACGTGGTGGTCTGAATGAGAAATGCCTATTAGCTCAGGTATTTGAACACTCTGTTCTCAGTTGGTGGTGCTCTTTGGGAGGTTAGCATTTTCAGAAGGTGTAAAGCCTTGTTAGAGGAAGTGTGTCACGAGGGCAGCCTTTGTGAGTACATATTGTTGCCCCACTTCCAGTTCACTCTCTCTGCTTCAGGTTTCATTATCCAGCTCCTGCCTATGCTTGTTGTCATGCCTCCCTTCCATAATGAACTCTTATTCCTCTGGAACCTTCCTTAGGGAAGGAAGAAACTCTTCCTTCTATAAACTGCTTTAATTATGGTATTTTATCACAGCAACAGAAAATTGATGACTATAACTAAGAAATACAATTGGGAATGGTAGCACATGTCTGTAATTCTAGCACTTGGGAAGTTGATGCAAGAGGATACTAAGTTCCAGGCCAACCTGGGCTACATGACGAATTCTAGGCTTGTGGGTGCGTCTCCATCTCCAGCATGGCTGTTGTGCTCCAGCCATGCCAGAGGATGGAGGACGATCGAATGGGACCTCAGGTGACTCAGAGTGCGGCGGGAGGAGTTCCCTCCAGGGATACTACATAGGTGGGTAGTTCGGTTATTAGAGCCAATGCAGGGGTTTATATAGGGAGGCCTTCCTGACCATTACAGAAGGCGGGAAAGGTGGGGTTTTTGGGGTAAAGGCGGAAAGGTTGTAGGGCTGATGTGGAAGTTCAGGAATGAGGAAACGAAACCCAAAAACCTGGTTCTGGTCTGGGGTGGGGGAAAGGAAGATTCATACCTACAGTAGCTTCCTGGGGCCAGGTTTATCACATCAGGCAGAGCAGGTCAGACACCTGCCATCCCTTTAGGGTATCCGGAGTTGCTTGCCTTGCTCAATACCCAGATTCCCACACAGGCTAACCTAAGCAGAGTCATGTACTGCCCCCAAACAAAAAAAACTAACAAATGAAAAACCAAAAAACTAAAAGTAAAGTAAAAAGAAGAAAAATGGAGAGGATTTAGTCTCCTCACTCCTAACAGAATTTTCAATTCCTTAGAATTTCCTTAGTAACAGAAGTGCCTTTGGTTCTAATTGGCAAATCTTGGGGAGCTCCTGATAGGAGGTGGCCCTCAAAAAGACCATGAATAGAAGTTAGGATTTTTCAGTACCCCCCTCATACTCTCTAGGAAGGGAAGGAGGCTAAGAATGAATTATAATCAATCATGCCTAAATGAAGCTACCATAAACATCCCTGAGTTACAGGGTTCAGACAGTTCCTGGTCAGGTAAATACATGTCTATATGGGAAGGTAGTATGTCCCAAATCCATGAAGACAGAAACCCTTAGTTCAGGCCCTTCCACACCTTGTTATCAATCAATATTTCTTTTTTCTTTAATGTTGTTTTTTTCTGAGAAAGGGTCTCACTATGTAGCCCAACTAGACAAGAACTTGTGACTATCCCCCTGCCTCCACTATCACACTAGCAGCACTGTTTATTTCTTCATTTGGCTATTTGTCTGTATCTTCTGTAGTATCCTTTCCTAATAAATAGGTAATCCTAAGTATAGCATTGCCCTGAGTTCTGTGAGCTGTCCTAGCAAATAATCAAGCCCAAGGAAGGGCATCAAAGAACCCCAGTTCATAGTCGGTCAGTCAGAAGTACAGGTCACAAGCTGAAACTCACATACGGCCTCTGACTTAGGGGAAGAAGGGAGATTCTTTATGAGATTGAGCCCTTAACCTGTGGGTTCCTCACTAACTAGTGTCAGAACTGAACTGAATTAGAAGATGTGAGGGAAAAATTTTCACACATCTGGTATCAGTTCAATGTAAAAGCAGCAAAAATAGTTTGGTTTTTATTACCTCAGCATCCAAATTTAACAAACCACCTTTATGACATATTAAATTCTCATACACTTTTAGACCTGTTCCAAGTTCCTACACTCTACTGCTCTCATCTTCTATACCGACAGCATACCATTTTATATCAACAACAGTATGGAACATGTTAGCACCTGATAACATCACAGTCTTATAATTCTACACTTTAAAACTTTTCTTGGGTTCTGATGATGAATCTCATAATCAACTTATAAACTTACCTGCTAAGACTCTCATTGAAATGGTATTTAAACATTCAATAATTTGGAAAGAAGTGACCTACTAATGATAGTCATTATACATTTCTAGGAAAATATAGTTCTCTATTCAGTTTTTTTAATCCTTAAATAAACTTCTATCATTTATCTTTAAAAGCTGGGTATTAATTAATTATTACTTGTGTACAAAATGCTATGGATTGAACCAGGGCCTTATGTATGGTAAATACTCTACCACTGAGCTATGGGTTATGTTTATTTTTTTATTTCTATGTATATTTCTCAATCATATCCTACAAAATGACAGAACTATCAGGACACAAGCGTTTTCTTAGCTCAAATAACTTCCTGTAAGAAATCTTAAAACAACACTTCCAAAATGTATCTCATGTGCAAAAAGACAAAAATATATAGTAAGGATGGTCAAGTGGTTTCATCACAAATATCAATTTTAACCCATTAGAAACAGCAACCAAAGAGTGCCAGCCCAGCATACATAAAGCCCTTGATGTCCAGTAGTGCATATAACTAGCATGTTGGCACATACCTATAATCCCAATGTATACCTGTAATTGCATCAGTCTGGAGGTCGAGGCAGGAGGGTTAGAAGTTCAAGGTTATCCTCTGCTTCCACACCAGCTTAGGATATACAAGAAAAAAGAATAAGGGAGAGGAAGAGGAGGAAGGGAACATTTATGAGGGAAGAGAGTGAGAAGGAGAGAGGAAGGAGTAAGGGACAAGAGGGTGAGAGGGGCAGAGGGAGGAAAGAAAGGAAAAGGAGAAAAGGAAAGTCAAGCCAGGCAGGCACAGTGGCTCAGGCCTATAATGCCAGTGCTTGGGAGGCTAGGACAAGACTGTTTAAGAGTTTGAAGGCAGTCTGAGCAACACAGAAAGTTCCTGACCCAGGCTACAGAATGAGTCTCTGTCTCAAAAACCCAAAAGAAAGAAAAAACAAAGAAACAGCTACTAAGAATGATCATAAAAGTAGCATCATCTGCCTCCCGAGTGCTGGGGCAGGAGACTCAGGAGTTGGGAGGTCAGCCTAGGCTATATAAGACCTGGCCTTAAAAAAAATAAATAAAATAAAAGCAAGCAAACAACAATAATAGACAATTGAGATCACTTATCAAAGCGGGGTATCAGGGCAAATTATCAATATCCCAACGGATTGAAAAATAGTATTTCAAAGCACAAGACCCATCAAACTGTTAACAGTGATTATTCCTAGAAGTAGAGTGTGTTAAGAGACTTTTGTTTTCAACTTTATACACTTATACTTAAGTCTCTATTTTCTAACAAGCAGGCATCCACTTTCTGTGTATATATGTAGAAATGGGGTTCAAACCCAAGGCCTCAAGCATACCAGGCAAGCTCTCTACCCCTAAGCTATGATTAAGAATTACTTTCAGGAGCTAGAGAGATGGCTCAGAGGTTAAGATCACTAGCTGTTCTTACAGAGGACCCACTTTCAATTTCCAA
Organism: Eospalax fontanierii; assembly: GCA_035773235.1. Classification (NCBI taxonomy): domain Eukaryota; kingdom Metazoa; phylum Chordata; class Mammalia; order Rodentia; family Spalacidae; genus Eospalax; species Eospalax fontanierii. Next base: position 40,503,311 of record CM069544.1, on the reverse strand, counting down.
CACCCATATGGTGGCTAACAACCATCCAAAACTCCAGTTCCAGGGGATCTGAGCCCCTCTTCTGACCTCCACGGGCACTGCATGACATGGGTGCATTTATTACATGCAGGCAATACACTCATACACATAACACACACACATATATATATAATAAAAACTTTCAAAACCAGCAAAAAACAATACATATTTAAATTTGTGAAAAGAAAGAACCCCCCCCCCCACCTCTCTCTGTGTGTTTGGTTCTTTGAGACATGGTCTCATCTAGTCTAGGCTGCCTTGAACTTGTTACCTATTCAAGAATAACTCTGAACTCCTGATTCTCCTACCTCTACCTCCTAAATATGGAATTATAGACATGTACCACCATGACTGACCACACTTCCTAGTATTTATCAGTGGAATATTTTTGTTTCATTACCTCCCATAAACACAATTTCCTTGAGAACTTTTCCAAAATATATTTTTTTAAGTTCTGAAAGGCTCATTAAAATGTGTTTACTTGTTTGAATAAAGTATTCCTCAAATATTATTTCCTGCATTTGCCATAAAATTACATTAATATTATTTTCCAAAGTCATTCAGGAAAGCATAAATACAAACTATAAAATTATACAGAAAAGGGCTTTGGCACCTTTAACACTTACAATTCAATTTCAACCACACCTTTGGAACATCCTCTCTTCACAAAAAATCCAACCTAAGGTATGAAAAAGAAAAAGTGACTTGTATTAACAGTATTTCCAGGCTAACAATCAAAGCCAAGTCATTATTATTTAGCAAATCAAGATGTTTTCCCGTAAGTATATGAATGTCTATTCCTACCACTTTCTAAAAGATACAGGTTTTGGTTCCTCTCTCAATACAATAATAGCGGTAGTCAAAATGATGGATCACCTCGGTGCCAGATAGTTAAGACTTACAAAGCTGGTGACAAAGCAGTAAGTGGCAGAAAAGGGATGTGAATCTGAGTAATCTGGCTCTAGAGTCTATGCACTAAGTGTCATCAGAAGAGAAAAAGTCAGTGGAGAACAGGACCTATTAAGTGCGACCACAAAGCATTATATCAAATCTATAACCATAGCTGACTTCTTCAGGGGTGCACAGATGGAATATTAGCAACCACTCTAGAAATACCTACTCTGTTTTAAGGCAGAAAAGGTATCAAGTATGATTTTTAAAAAGCAGTATAATTACACTTACATAGTAAAATAGGCATTTGAACTAGTTCCTATGACTGAGCTTAAGCATGAAAAGACAGCAGTCCTTAAAATTATCAAATTAGCTCTTCAGTTTGAGCTATATAAGTAATACATACTAAAGGTGATAGAAATGTTGTGATGATGCATACCTATAATCCCAGCCAGCACTTGAGAAGTACAGCCAGGAAGATCAGGAGCTCAAGGTCATTCTCAACTACATAATAAGTACTAGGCAAGTCAGGGCTACATGAGACCCTGTTTAAAAAAAAACAAAAGTCTTGCAAATAATAATTTAATCGTGGTAATGACACTGATAATAACTGAAACTGAAACTAACATTTATTATATGCTGCTATGATAAGCAATTTACAAGTTTTCCAAATTTAATACTAATTGGTAACGCTGATCTATATATCATATTCATTTTTAAAAAAATTTATTTTATGTGTATTGCTTGCATGCAATACACTCCTTTTGCATAATGCCTATGGAGGTCAGAAGAAGGCATTAGATTCCCCTGGAACAGGAGTTATGGACAGGGAGTTAGTCACCATATGGATGCTAGAATCGAACCGGAGGCCTCAGCAAGAGCAGCCAATGCTTTTACCACCAAGCCATCTCTCCAGCCCACCATATCCATTTTAGAGATGAGGAAATTGAGGTTCAGAAAGATGGGAAAGATACATGTCCTTGTAACCTGAGAGTACTGTCTTTAATTTCTATTACATATCAAAACTCTGTCATACACAAGTTGTCTGGCCTTGACAGGTGACTTAACTTCTTTTCATTATAGATAAAACAATGATAACTCATAAGATGCCAACTGTTGAATTAGCTGTCAACAATTATATCTGGTTCCAATAAGGAGAGAAAACAGAAATCAGTTTTTATTATAAAGTAGTCATACAGATAGTTTAGAATATGCTTGTGGTAAAATTTTATACTAGCATTTAAACAAAAATATGTTAAGGTATTTTTGCTAAGAGCTGAGGTGTCACTTAAATATTAAATCTATAGATACAGAAAGACTACAATCTATGTTTAAGAACCACTATGCTCTAAAGCCTCCCTTAAAAATTCTACCACTCCAGGATAAGAAGAGACACATGGCTTTTTTTTTTTAACAAAACAAAGCACTAGAAGGTTGGTAAAAATTGCTATAGCACAACTCATAATTGTATAGAACTTGAAATATAATCCAACAGACTAATGAAGAGAAATCAAATTCATGATCTGACAAAGAAATATGTATGAATAGTCATAAAAATATGAACTGGTTTTTGCCTAAAGTCACAAGGCTAATTATTAATAAAGTATTTTTTCTAGTTAAAAAAAAAAATTGCTACTACCCTCAGGCTTGGTGGTACACGCCTTTAATCCCAGCACTCAGGAGGCAGAGGCAGAGGCAGGTGGATGCGAGTTCCAGGATAGCTGGGGCTGCAGGGAGACCCTGTCTCAAAAAGACCAAAAAAAAAAGGACTACCACTTAGGTAACACTGCCATGTTCTCACAACTTCATTTTAAGCCTTAACAAAAAATTTTCAATTACATTTATTTATTTATTATTTATTTGTGGGGGGGAGTACTTGCAATGATGTACAAGTGGAGGTCAGAGGACAACTGGAATCAGTTCTTTCCCTCTACCATGTGGGATCCAGAGACCAAATTCAGGTTGTCAGGCTTAGTGGGAAGTGCCTTCATCCACTGCTATCTCACCAGCCAACAACACATTCTTCTAGCAAGTAATAACCCAACATCAAAACTTTCTTAATAAAATATTTTTATGAAAATATACAGTCAACAGCAAACACAAACTTCATATACTGTTTAAATAAAAAGCAATCACATATCTATAATCATTTTAAGAAACTGAACATTGTCAAGGCATCAATGTCTTTGTATAACTTAGCCCAACTGCATCCTTCTTTCTCAACAAATGCCAGCTCTAAGCTGATTTGTTGATCCCGTTGGTTTTCTTCAATTTGAATATATGTATCTATATACCTAAACATTAAATGTTATTTTATTTTTACTATTTTGTTAAAATAATAGCACGCATTCTTCCAAGACTGCGTTTTTTGCTTAACACTATATTTCTGAGATTTAACAAATGAACTATGCTTGTTTCATTATATAATATCCTAAGTATCTGCCTATATTAGCACTATAAATACTGCCATAAACATTTTTGTAATTTACCTACTTTAAATATCTAAGTATGAGAGCTTACTAGAGTGGCTCTGTCACAGGACTTCTAAGTGACTGGGTAAACGTACAAACTTACTAAACAATGCCACATCATTTTTCAAAAAGTCTATTCAAGATCTAAATTTGAAACTTGTATAGGGTTTGTTTGTTTGTAGCACTGGGGCCCAAATCCTGGGCTTTGAACAAACTAAGAAAGTGCTCTAATATTCAGCTACATCCCTGGTCCTTAGTTTTTTGAGATAGGGTCTTGGATATAGATCAAGCAGGTCTTGAACTTTCAATACAGCCTAGGCTAGACTGGATTTTGTGATTCTTCTATCTTTGGCATCCCAAATGCTGGGATTACTGGTACGCACCCCTATGCCAGTTAAAACCAGTTTATTTTATTTATTTATATTTTATGTGTATGAGAGTGTTTTGCCTGCATATGTATGTAGGCACACCACATGCATACAATGTCCACAGAGGCTGGAAGAAGGCTTCAGATTGCCTGCAACTAGAGTTATGGATTGTTACTCTCTTTCATGTGGGTGCTGGGAATGGGTGCACTTACTACACTCAGATAATACACTCATACACATAAAACAAAAATAAAATATTTTAAAAATAAAAATAAACTAAAACTATAATCAGATGGGGGCTAAAGAGATGGCCCAGTGGTTAAAAATGCTTCTTGCTCTTCCAGAAGACAAGAGTTTAGTTCCCAGCTCCTATACAAGGCAATTCACAATCAACAGTTTCAGGGGATCTAATGCTCCCATGACCCACATGGGCAATAGTACTCATACAATGACACACACACACACAGACATACACACATAAATAATAAAAAGAATTTTTTAAAATCGTAATTAGGAACTGGCAGGATGACTCAGTGGGTCCAAGAACTTGTAAAGCCTGACAACCTGACCCTGATTCCCAGAACCTAAATAAAGGTGGAAGTAAAGGACTGCCTTTCAAAATTCTTCTTTGACTACCACATGCACACCATGGCATGCACATCCCCAACCCCACTACACAGACAAACTAATAAATAAAAAATCGTAAAAACCCACTTGTAATTACATGTATACTGGATTATCTTTCTTTACCCATGCTAAACATTGACTTCATACTTCTTTTCTATGTCTATACTGCATTTTAAGAAACTTTTCTCAAGTACTTTAATACAGAAATTTTCTTTTCTAATGTACATTCTTGGGGGTCGTAAATTGTCTATCAAAATTCCTCATTTTTCATTTATTTAAATTCTAATTATTTTTCAAATTTACCTGACCGTCTTCTCATTTTACGCTCTATTTACAATTTTCTTTTACTCCTTAAACAAATTAAACAGAGTAAATTTAAACATAAAACAATTTATATTTTGTTATCTTCAAGCTTTATAGAACTAACTGTAAACCTGCTGCTTTTGTATGCTCATAAATTCTTTTATTTATTTGTATTTTACATGTATGAGTATTTTCCTGCTCATGTATACAATGCCTGTGGAGGCCAGAAGTGTCACATTTTCTGGAACTGGAGTTGGAGGTACTTGTTAGTCACCATGTGGGTGCTGGGAACCAAACCTGAGTCCAGTGCTCTTATCTGCTGAGCTATTTCTCCATCTCTTCAGCCCCCTGAACTCATATTTTAAATGACTGATTTTTTTTTTTTTTTTTTGCTTTCTGCTTTATTTCTATTCTGTGTTTAAGTGTATTGTAGGCATGTATGAAAGTGCACCTGTGTTGTTCAATGCCATCAGAAGACAGAAGAGAGCATCAGATCCCCTGAAACTAGTGTTACAGATGGTTGTTAGCTGCCATGTGGGTCCTGGGATTCAAATCCAGGTCTTCTGAAAGAGCAGCCAGTGCTCTGAACCACTGAGCCATCTCTCTAGCCAGCCAGCGCTCCCCCACCCCGCCATTTTTTTTTTAAGACTTATTTTTAGCTGGGCATGGTGGTATGGGATGGCTCAGTGGTTAAGAGCACTGGCTGCTCTTGCAGAGAACCAAGGTTCAATTCTCAGCACCCACATGGCAGTTAACAAACATCCCTAACTCCAATTTCAGGGGATCCGATGACCTCTTCTGACCTCCATGGGCACTGTGTGACATGGGTGCACTTACGCCAACATGGAGGCAATATACTCATACACATAAAACTAATTAATAATAAACACCACAAATTTGCTATATTCAAGGAGCTAAAGCATACAAATTCATTTGTTTCTTAAAACAAATGGCTCTAAATTTTCTTTAAAATAATTATATTAACTTACCTTATCTGCCCGTCCCATGAAAGCAGGTTTGCCTGCTAGTCCAAGGCAAATGGCACACACTATGCTTGATTTTCCTGTACCATTGGCTCCAATAATCATATTCAGATGGGGACCAGGAGATACTTCACAGACATCATATGTTCTAAATTATAAAGACGTGAATTAAACAGAGTTAAGAGAAAAACATTTTCTTTATAAAAGTGCTTTTTACTGCTTTACAACATTATTATTCATTACTCCCCTCAAATTCATTTAAAAGCCAGCTAACCTTATGGATGTAACATTATAGATTTTGTGGGATGAGATTCTGAGGATTCAATCCAGGGCTTCCCCCATGCTAGATTTATTTATTTTTATTTTATGTGTATGAGTATTCTGCCTACACGTATGGAGAGCACCACATGGATACAGTACCAGCAGAAGCCAGAAGAGGGTACTGGGTCTTCTAGATGTGGAGTTGGTTATGAAGAGATAGTTGTGAACCACCATGTGGATGCTGGAAACTAAACCCAGGTCCTTTGCAACAACAGCAAATGCTCTTCACTGTTCAGCCAACTTTCTAGCCCTACCATATAGGTTTTTAATAAACAACCTATCGTGGGATAATCTCTTAATAAAAGAAATGAAAAGGTGATAGTGTATGTAAAATAAGAACAGCAGGGATGTGCACGGTGAAATACATCTGTAATCCCAGCACTCAGAAGGCAATCTCAAGTTCAAGAATAGCCTGTTCTACACTGTGAGCCCAGAGCAGTCAGAACTCTCTAACTGTACCCTGTCTTAAAAAGGAAAGATAAAAAAAGAGTCTGTAAAAAAAAAGTGCCGACTTTGACACAATTTATCCATTCTTTTAAAAGAATCATAATTTCATGGGAGACTCTATTAAATAAGTAATATATAAATAAAATAAACAATCTTAAACTTTTTTATACAAGAAGCCATGGCTTTTTCATTCTAACTTATTATAATTATATTTCTCTTGAATTAAAATGCTTATTAGTTACTTCTAATATTTTAAATCAATCCAACCCAATTATTCTCATTCAAATTATAAAACTATGTATCAACCTAAAATCTTCATTTTATCTTTAAAAAAATAACATTCATTTCTTTTAGTATGCTGAGATTAGAGAACCTGTTAGGTTATGTTCAAATAATCTTTGTTCCTGAGAAGGCAAGAACACATCACCATCAAACATATTTCGAGTATTTATTCACATGGTGCCTAGTGTTCTAACTAACTGCACAGTTAGCATCAAATTCTCATTATTTGCTGAGGACAGCTTTGGGAGGACATGAGGCACCACAACTTGTCTTTTAATATTTTAAATTAGAATTCATAAATAATATTCCTTCTCTGGCTCTTTAGTTCTCAGGTACAGCTGCTAACTAATTCCCCAAGAATAAATGCTTGGAGTGCTGCTAGCCTGCCAAATATATAAATAATTTAATCAAGCACACCAACTCTAATACATAAACACTGTGAAAGGCCGCATAGTAAGAAAAATAAATACAAGTGACAAGTATATTAGTACACATGCAACTGTTAACACCTGTTAAGAAACACTAAAGGAAAAAAAAGGACTGTTTGTAACTCATCCCTAGCTTCATTATTTTCCGATTCCTATCAGTTCTATGCTGTGCTTAGACTTCTACATTTTACCCAGAACGTATTTCTTTGAATTTCTTGGTTAACTTTCTTCATTAGCCTAGAAATTTCTTCTTCCCCTGGAACTCCATTTAACTTGGCTTATTCACAGCACCCTTCTTATTTTTCTAGGCCATTTGAATTCTCTGAGTCTACCCTTCCTACCTGCTTACTCCTGCCTTCCTCTCTACTTCACACTAGATAAAATCTAAACTCCCCTCATTATTAAAATAAACAGAATCGAACCAGGCTATGTATGCCACGGCCCCCTTTTCTTTCTGCTGTTTCCATTCAAGTTTTTCTTCTTCAATCTTCCTTGGTCTACACAAAGGTTTCTTCTGCACTGTTTTATCACAGGGTCAAAAATGTCCTATATTTGTAGGAGGGTACTTTCAACACCTGAGTTCTGAGTTCTGATGATATTTCTGAAACAGCCTCTTAGCTTCTCTGATAATAGCCTCCAGTGATTCTCAGCTTACCTTCCTAAACAGGTGATCTCTACGAGCTCCTCTTCTCTCACCGTTACATACAGGCTTTCTATTCCTCTAATTTCTATTTCCTTTTGGGCAACCGCAACCATGTCTGCATCTTCAACAATCAATTATACTAACGAATCTCTAATTTCTGATTTATTCATTTTCCTGAGCTCCAGGCATTTATAAAATCCACTCAGAACATATCTCTTATTAGATACCCCATAGGAATGTTCATGACATAAGCTCTAAATTGTGTTTATTATTTACTGTTCCCCAATCCCTCCCTCTTCTGAGTATCAAGTGACCAGTTAGCCAAACTAGAGAATTGGGAAGAAAATACTGCATGCCCCTTTTTTCATGAATCACAACCTGCAGCCAGAGTCTCTGGCTTTCTGCTACCAATAAAGTTCAACCTGTATTTCTTGCCTTATTTCAAGTTTTCTTGCCTTCACTCTGGAACCTTTTCCAAATCATCCTCCACACTGCCATCATGTTCCTGTCTGCCAACAGGACAAGGCTGGAAGTTCTTAACTTAAACATAGAACTTAAACATAGTAAACATAGAAATACTCAATGGTTTCTGGCCTCCAAACACACAGCACTGGTCACTTGCTAAATATCACAAACTTGCATTCAGGCAGTTCTTTCTTTGCGCAATGACTTTTTTTCCCCTTCTTCTCAGACTTCGATTTTTTTTTTCCTTTTTTTTAACACTAAGTTTTTGCTCCATAGTTAAGGATGAAATTAGTTACTCCATCCTTTCTACCTCCTAAGAAACTGGGATTGGCAAATTATTAGTAGAAACCTCATTCAACTACATTTACCTTTCCTTATCTGGATTCAATAGCAACTAGGCTATTTAAATCTACATAAACTTGGGAAGTAACCTCTCTGAGGTTATACCATCAATGGAGGTAAGACTGAAATGAAGAAACAGCAATGTTGTAAATAGAACATAGTTCTGAAGGCCGTAAGAGGGCCCGCCTTTAATCAGCATCTGGGAGGTAGAGTTCGAGGTCAGCCTGGTCTACACAGCGAGTTCCCAGCCAGCTGGGGCAACAGGAAGAACCTGTCTCAAAAAGACAACAACAACAACAACAACAAAAGAGAGTAGTTCTGTGCCTGGTGTATGATAAGAGCTCGGAAAAAAATTAAAAAGTAGTACTGCTGCTACAGTTCTGCAACTTATTCAAACTTATATTTTACAAAAAAGCCTTGAAATGTGAGCTACAAGATGCTAAATAGATGATATGGTTGGTAACATACTTACATTCTACAATAACTAGCTGAACGGGGGGTAGGATTTGAAGCGGTGAGAGTCTGCAGCCCATTTACAACTGAGAATTCGGAATAATTTTTTTTGAATCGACAACAACTACCATCTTATCTGCCCACTCAGAAAGTGTCTACACTTTCAAAATCTGCCACTGCATCACCGCCACTCGGATCTGTTGCCTTAAGAGTTCCCAAGGCGGATACTTTGATGAAGTGACGAACACGTCCCCTGCTGATCGCGGGCACCTAGTCCCTCTGTACGTCCACTGACCACCATCTGACGTCTTCAAACACCATTGGCGGGCTGAATAAAAAGCATCAGACGACACATCTACAGGCCACACTCGGGCTCCACGGCCTAGGCAGGGAACACCTCGGGGCCGGGGGGGCTGGCACGAATTCAGCACGGCCAGACACACCCCCACGCCCAGCCCGCCCCAGGGCCGCCCGCTCCCGTCCGGCGCGGCCTCGGGACACTTACAGGAAGTTTTCCATCGCGATGCGGACGATGGAGCCCTCCACAAAAGGACGGGGGGGCTGCGACGGCGACGGGTTCGAGTTCTTCCTCTTCCTCGGGACCTCGGAGGAAGCGTCTCTCGGGAGAGCCCGCTTGGAAGCCTGGAGGCTCGGGCTCGACGTCTTCCTGCTTGGAGTCGCCATCCTGGCTTCCTCCGCGGCCCGCGGCGGCTTCCGTTCCCAGCCAGCCGCAGCCCAGCAGCCTCCGCGCCCGCTCCCGCGCTAACTGGCCACACCTGACCCCGCCCCGGAGCCGCGCGGCGCCTGCGCACTAACGACGGCGGCTAGGCCCCGCCCCCAGCGTCGCGTAGCGGGCCCGGCAAGTCCTGGGCGCGGGAACACTGGCGCTGCAGGAACCGTTTTCTTTGTCCATTTCGGTATTTTCTTTTCGGAGGATCTTAACTTTAGAGAAATAAGTGAATTGCATTTTGAAACTCACTTCGGCGTTTCCCGTGCATGCATCGTGTGCGGGTGGCACCTGAGCGCTGCTTTCTTGAAAGAGTTGTTAGCGGCCATTGTGGGTGCTGGGAGCCAAACTTGGGTCCTTTGCCGGAGCAGCCAGTGCTCTTCACCGCTGAGCCATCTCTCTGGCCCTTTTGCTTTTATTTTTCAGAGAGTCTCACTATATAGCCCCAGATAGCTTACTATTCTCTATGCAGTCCAAGCTGGTCTTGTATTCCTGCCTCTGCTTCCCAAGTGCTGGATTGCAGTATTGACACTCAGTTGACCTCTTTCTACAGTGTTCCTTAATTCCCCACTTAAACTTCCTGGAGGTTTACAGAAAGCTTAAAGCTAGTACACAGTCGCTTCTTTAAGAGTGTCTGTACGTCACTGTGCTTACAAATTCATCTAGTTAGTCCTCTCAGAGATGATGCATGGAGACCTACAGACACCATTCACTCAACCAACGATGAGTATAATCAGCAAGAGAACGGAGGGGTAGGCAATGGAAACCCTAGACTGCTTTAAAATAGAAGAGAGATGTAATCTGATTAAAGCTTTTTAGTCATAGCGGTTGCTTGCTGTGTGGAGAATTTGAAGGGTGTCAACTGTGAAAGTTGGAATGCCATTTACAAAGTTGCTGCAGTAGAATCCTTTCCTGACTCCTAAACTAAAACTCCTTTGGCTGCTCCTACTTCCTCCTCTGAGACAAATAGAATCTTCTCGCTAAAAGTAGTGACCAAAGAAAATATAATCATTATAGAAAGCATGTAAGTTTATGGTTGCTAGAGTTCTTTTAAAAGCAAATTAAATAATAACTCGTAGATTGTTCAAATGACAGAACAAAATGAAAGCACCCAATGCTTAGAACAGCATACTGTTTGTTCTTCCATACATCGCTAGAATATATTTGTTTAAAAGTGACTTGTAAACTTAAAAGCTTCCAGGCAGGGCCGTATTGTCTGCATCTCTCATTCTTCGGGTTACTTGGTCAGACGGTCACAAGTTCTATGCTGACCAGATCCTTTATAAAAAAAAAAAAAAAGAGAGAGAGAGAGAGAGGCGGGGTGGGGGGAAGGAAAGGAAACAAAATATTAGAACTTAGAAGAGTCAAATCTTTGGAGAAGTGGTGAGATTGAGGGGATCTGTTTTGTAGACAGTTACAAAATATAGGCAGCAATGATGGGAATTGCAGTCCCACCATGTTCATACCATGATCACATATTTAGAACACTATTCAGTTGTGTTTCTAAACTTAAAAGTTGGGAATGAGCCTTCAAACATGTATGATTTCAGAAGTGCAGTCACTTTATGAGTTCTAACCAGCTAGTCTTTCATGATTAACATCATCCTGTGAAAAAGAAAATGTTCGATGAGCAATCACTTGCTTTGAAAGCCAGACCACTTGAGTTCGATCCCTGGAAACCACAGCAGACAGAGAACCAACTCCTGAAAGTTGTCCTCTGACCTCCGTATGTGCCTCTGAACCCACACACACAACAGATATTCTCTCCTCTCTCTCTCTCTCTCTCTCTCTCTCTCTCTCTCTCTCTCTCTCTGTGTGTGTGTGTGTGTGTGTGTGTGTGTGTGTGTGTGTGTGTAGGCTGATATAGTCAAATTTGTTTCTCTAAATGCCCTTCAGTGGGTTCATCCTCTGGAGACTGGTCAACCTACTAAGAGTCTTACCCTTAAATGAAATTGAATAGCCCCTTCCCAGCAGTCATTGGTTGCCAAAAGTTCCTTTGGTTGGGATTTCTTACCTACATAACCAAGTCTATGTTGGGATTTTGTCAGGCTTGGGCTTATGTGGGACTTGTCTGTGATGTCAGCATTGCTGTGAGTTCATATCATTAACTGACCAGCTTACTGGAAAATTCTGTTTCCTTCGGGTCATCTACCTCCTCTGGCTCTTATAACCTTCATGCACCAGCTTCCACCATGAGTCCTGAGGCTTGGAGGCAGAAGTTTGATATAGATGTTCTATTTAGCAATAAGCAATCTGAAGCCTCTCGTTCTGCACACATTGGCCAGTTGTAGTGCTATGTTAAGCACCACTTGCTGTACAGGGAATCTTTGCTGAGAGATGAGAGATGCATTAATCTTTGGGTAGCAATAGTCATTAGAAATAAGTTTCATACTATATCTATTTAGAAGAATAATTGTATTAGGCTTTCTCCCATGACCTTGTGGGCTGTCTAGCCCCAGGCTCCTAGGCCTGATATTAATGTCAGGTATGGGCTGCATTCTATGAAGCAGACCTTAAAGCCAATTAGAAAGTAGTTGGTTACTGTAAGGTTTAGTTTGGTGTGAGATCCAACAGAAACAGATGAAAGACTCCAGCAAAGGGGGTGGTGAGGCCAGTTTATTAAGGACATGGGGCTAGCGTCTCACTCAGGAGAAGAACGGCTAGCCACTGCTTAGCTGCTAGGTTGTGTGCTGGTGATTGGTGCTAGGAAGAAGCAGTTTAAAAAACCAGGTAGCTATCAGTCTCCTTCTGCAAATGGCTGATTGTGGCTCCTGTATCCTTTTTTGGAATGTTTACTGTTGATTGTGGTAACCATGGCCTTTTTCCGGAATGTTTAGCTGATGGGGGTTTCTCTTCAGTGCCATCTTACATTCTAACCTTTCGTGTCACAGGGGCAAGAGGTGGCGTTTCCCTCTGGCTACTTCCTACTGACCTTTGGGCGATGATGTGGGGGGTGACATTGAAGTCTGGAATGGGTTATACTAGCGGGTCTTCATCAGAATTAGGCAGCTGTTCATATATCTCTTGTGGGAAGGTAAGCAGAAGTTGACTAAAACTGGTGTGGGTTAACTACTGGATGTGGTCTTGCAAACAACAGATGAACAAGGGGCTATCATTAGGATTAGTCCAACAGTAACTAATGGCCCAGGCAAAGGGAGAAGCCATGGGACCAGGCCCTCCAGTAGTCCCCCTCTGGAAAGGTCTTGGACCCCTAAGAGTCATTGGGAGAGATATCTTGGGCCACTTTCTGGAGTCATTGGAGATTATATTCTACTTTATCAGATTCATTGACATAATAACAACCCTCCTTGCCTAAGAAGATATATGGTCCTCCTTTTTCAGTAGTTAGTAAGTCTAAGTCTCTTTTATTTTGGAGTGTTACCTGTGCCAGTGAGTATAGCTGTTGTTGCAGAAGGAACTGAGAAGTTGTTTCTACTGCTGTAGTTAGTTGTTTGTTAATATTTTGAAGTTCAGGAGAAAATTGTTGTGTTGAAACTAAAACATGTCCCAGGCTACCAGTTGCCATAGTAGTGGCAGCCACTGCTGACACCAGACTGATCCCAACCAAGGTGGCTTCTCTTCTTTGTTGGCCCCATAACATGTCATGAGTTGGGACCAAATGTTTCCATACCTCATCAGAAGTAAAGAGAATAAGGTTAGGTACCAAAATTATGGGGTGGCAAATCCCTGGCATACTAGGGGAGATGTACGAATCTGGTAGGGAAGAACATAAGAACAGTAGGCCTCTATTTAGGGTAATTGTTTTAGTGATGGTTAGGTTGTTGCTAGAGGAGTGTGGACAGTGAGAGTCATCTGCCCAGCATTTCGTCTGATTAAGGAAAATGGTTACTTCCAGTAAGGGATGCTGTAGGATAGGACGAAGTATAGTGAGTGAGGGATCCTTGAGAAAGGTGCTGTGGAAAAGTTGTAATTTGGAGGGAGCAAGTGCAGAAAGAGAGAGGAATGGGTAAGGAGGTCTTTGAGGTGGTGCAAGGAGAGAACAGTGATCTCTTGCCCTAGGGTTTGATTAGTTTAAGGGCCTCCAGGGTCATAAGGGCTGCTGCTACTAGGTCCTGGAGGCAGGTTGCCATCCCTTGATTGTTTGTCTAGTTGTTTGTAAAGATAGCTACAGGGGCAAAAGTGGGTCCCTTTATCTGTCCCAGGACCCCCAAGGATAGGCTTTTATTTTTGTAGTATAGAGGATGAAGGGTTGGTTGAGATTAGAGATTGCCAGAGCCAGGGCCTCAAAAAAGCCTTTTAGATTTTTAGAAAGGCTGAGATGACCAGACCCTGTTGGGTCCATGGGTTCTAAAGGTTCTCCTTTAGCTGCCTCATAGAGAGGTTTAGCTACTAAAGCAAAATTGGAGATCCAGGTTCTGAGGTACCCAGCCATGCCCTAAAAGAATATTTCTTCTTTGGTAGTGGGAGGTTTTAAGGACTTTAAATGTTGTTTCTGGTCTCTGGTGAGATGGGGAGAGGTAGTGGTGAGGAGTAAGTCCAAATATTTAACCTGAGAGACGGAGAGTTGGGCTTTAGCTGGAAAGACCCAGTACCCCTTGGTTCCTAAGACGCTGATTACTGTGTAGTTGAGATAGCTGGATGGAGGTGGAGCAGAAGAGGAAGTCATCCGAATATTGAAGCAGATTGGAAGGGTAGAGTTCCAGAATGACCAGATCTTTGGCCAAGGTCTGGCCAAAAGGTGAGGGCTGTCGTGGAAGCCTTGTGGGTGAACTATCCAGGTAGATTGAGAGGCTGTGCCTGTGTCTGGGTCCTCCAATGTAAAACAAAGAAATGTATGAATCTGGGTGCAATGGAATGGAAAAGAAGGCATCTTGGAGGTCCAGGACAGTGAGGTGAGTGGTGGAGGCGGGAGCGTGAGAGAGAGGACAGTATAGGAGCTGGGTTGCTACAGGGTGGATGGGTACCATGGATATACTGACTAGACGAAGGTCCTGGACTAATCTATAGTACCTGTTGGGTTGAGCACTGGAAGGATGGGGGTATTGTAGGGAGAGTGGGTGGACTGGAGGAGACCAGCCTTGAGGAGGCATTGAAGTATTGGTTTGAGTCCTTGGCAGTATTTGAGAGCCAGTGGGTATTTGGGGTGGCAAGGGAATTGGGTTAGATCCTTTGACCAGATGTGGTCTTGGTTTTGGCAGGTCACTAAACCAGGGAATTCCACATCCCAGACTATGGGGTCGACCTCTGAAGCTGGGAGAGGCCAGTGACCCTCTTTAGAAGGAGGGGAAATTGTGGAAAGGAGGAAGACTGGAGTGAGTTTTTGCATTAGATTTCTACCCAGAAGTGGAGGCTGGCATGAGTTCATTACTAGGAAGGAATGGATAAGGGGAGTATCCTGGAGAATTCTGGAAAGAGAGGAGTGATCGTGGGGTTGTGGGGATGCAGGAAAGAGAGGGGTAATCCTGGGATTGCGGGGATGCCCATTGACTCCCACAATGGAGAGCTACAAATGGTGAGTCTGACCTGAGTAGGAAGGGAGAACCAATTATGTGGCCCCCATGACGAGACAGACCTTCTGTCCACTGTGGTAGTAACCATGTGTTCCTCTGTTGGAATGGTCAGATGTGGGATAGGGACTGAGTATTCAGGGCATCATCAGTTGTCAACCACCAGGCTGATGAGGTCTGTCAGTGAAGAAGATCTGGAGTCAGGCTGGGGTTTGGACAGTATGACTGACCTACTTGACTCTGCAACAAAGGGCAGTCAACCTTCTAGTGTCCCGGTTTTCCGCTTGTAGGCACAGCCCTGACAGTAGCCTTGGGGCAGGCTCGTGCCCAGTGTTCTTCACTGCCACATTTGAAGCATGGCCCTGGCAGCCCCAATGCTATGTTGCTTGAAGTCTTCCGTGGAGGAGCCCTGACTGCCAGCAGTTGAGCCTTTTTCCTGTCTTGGGTGGCCCTTTCTCTTTTCTCCTGTTTCTCTCATTTATGGAATACCTTAAAAGCCATGTCCAGCAGTTCTCCCTGTGGAGCCTTAGGGCTGCTCTCTAGTCATTTTAACTTTTTTTTTTTAAATGTTAGGTGCGGATTGGGCTATGAAATGGGTATTAATGACAACTATGTCTTCCTCTTGAGTCTAGGTGGGTATACTGGACTAGGGTATCTGTAAGGCAACCTGTGAATTCTACTGGGTTTTTGTCTGACCTTTGTGTAATTCGGTTAAATTTGTCATAGTTAACTGTTAAACGTGAGGAAATCTTCATCCTGGCCAGGAGTCAGGAGATCACATGATCTCTCCTTTCCCTGTCCTCCGTGTGCCCTTCTGGGAGGATCTGGGAGTCCCAGCATGATCCCACCTAGAGACTGCCTTGGTGCCTACTGATCATGCTTGGCTTGTTCTGTGAGGTGGATCTCATTTTCATGTGTCTGAGCCACTGTCCAGGTTTGATCAATCTGTTCCATGGAGAGGGTGGAAGAAAGAATTACAAAGATGTCATGCCATGTTAAATCATAGGTTTGTGTTAAGTATTGAAATTTGTTGGTATAGGTACAGGGGTCAGAGAAAAAGGAACCCAACTTTTTTGATTTGAGATAAATCAGCTATTGAGAAGGGGATGTGAACCCAGACAGCACACTCCACATGCAACCCCTCCTGTAGAGGAAACAGCCTGGAGGGAGGAGTGTTAGGATGCGAGCAAGTATGAGACACTGGAGACAAAGAGCAGGGCCAAGGGTCCGAAGTGCCTGGGGAACAGGCAGGGACTGGAGTGGGCAGTGCTAGTGGAAGGGAAGGAGGAGGAGAAGGTTTGGGTTGATGGTTAGGTGCTGGGGGGAGATCATTGACTGCATCTGGACTCAGAGCTGATGGAGACTACGGGGAAGGTGTGGATGAGGTGGAAGTGGGTTTTTCCTTTTTAGCTAGGAGAATCTGTTGGAAGGAACAAGGGGAACAGACATCAGGGCAAGAGCGGAGTTCAAAAAACCGTGGACATAGGCTAATGCAGGCTTTTCTGCCAGTACATTAGCAGTAATTACCTAATAATTTGAAAGTCAAGGGTGCCATTTTCTGGCCACCTGATCAGTTATCTAGAGGGTACTGAGGCCAGACAACAGAATATAGAAATTTTAGATTTTAGTTTTAAGAGTATCCTAGAGTCCCAGGGGCCCCAGGGACTGTAGGAGGCATTTCAGTGGAGTTAAGTGGGGCAGTTTGGACTGAGAGGAGTCCATGATTAAATAGGAATAAAATGAAAAGGAGATTTGAGTGAGGAGATAGAAGAGACTAGACAGTAGAGTTCTGGGGAGCAAATGATCAGAAGACCCACGAGGAGGGAGAGGGAAAAGACAAAAAAGAGGAGGGGGAGGGGGAGCATACAGAGGAGACAAAGAAGTGTAGTGGCCATGTGAATGCAGAGAGGCCGCACAGCGGGAGGCATCCCTGCCTGTGTGTGTCACCTCAGAGATGAGTCTTCCAGACTGTGGGTGGTGTTCTGCCTCTGAGGAGAGGGCCAGGATGGAGCTCCTGGCATCCTGGAGCTACTTTTGAAAGACAGAGGAATGTTAAGTCAGTGGGAGTGCTGAGAGATGGCCACCACCTGGAAATGGGAGGAGGGGAGAGAGGGAGAGAGAGAAAATGGGAGAGAGAGAACGAGAAGGAGGGAAAGACAGAAAGAGAGAGAGTTCTCCCAAGTGAACCTGCTGAGGTCCCAGAAGTTTACACAGACTTCCAATATGACCTTGTGTATCGTGAATTTCAAACGGTGAGGCTCAGCGTTCAGCCCCAGCCCACCCCTTCAGTGCCATCTTGCAGTTACTTCTATAATATTCATGCCACTATTGCAAAAATAGGCCTATCTTCCAGGCCAGTTGTTGTAACTCATAAGATTCACAGATGGGGACTGTTTCTGCTAAACCCCTTTATGGTTTATGCACAGTCCCTTCCGGCACTATGAAAGCTAGACAGTACAGCTGATGTTTTGAAGTCAGCACCAGCTTGATTTCTCCTTGTTTGTTCCATGGTTTATGTTTGTGTTGTCCTCAGCAATAGAGACTTAAATGAAGTTCTGGTGGCTAGCCAAGAGCAGGGGCAATGGTCATTGTTGTTTGAGGGTCTATGGAACCCCCAATCAACAGCTTCAAAAGAGAGAGTCCATATCTGCTATTAGACTTTTACTTTGCAAGCCTATGGTGACTTATAGGGACAATGTCCCCCTGCTGTAAGGTAATTTTTAAAAAATCTCTTTTTAGAATGTTATGTATATACTTTATGAAACGTCTATAGTGGTAATTTTCATATAACCTTTTCTAAAGGTCTTTAGAGTTGGTTATCCTTCCCCATACTTCTTCCTCTGTCCTGACGTCCCATTTGCCACCCACTTAACCTCTTCCTATTCTATTACTTCCCTTTCTCCCTTTATATCATTGCATTCTACCTCCCCTACCAAGTAGCTTCATCCCTCCTGCCCATGGCCATATATTAATCTTTGACTTCTCTTGATTTTGAAAGTAAAACATGCATATCTAAGATTTCAATGGTAGCATCCAGCTATGAGAAAGAAAATAAGATGTTTCTCTTTCTTAGTCTGGGTTACCTCATGATATTTCCAGTTCCATCCATTTACCTGAAAACTTCATAATTTCATTTTGTAAAGAGCTGAGTAACAGTCCATTGTGTATATGTTATCACACCTTCTTATCTATTCATCAGTTGATGGACATCTAGATTAGTTCCAATTCCTGGCTATTATGAAAAGGACAGCAATGAACATGGAAGAACAAGTATTTCTATAGTAGTATAGGGAGTCTTTTGAGTATATAACCAACAGTGGTAAGTGTAGATCAGATGGAAGATCAATTTCAAGCCTTTTGAGGACTCTCCAAACTTATTTCCAGAGCGGCTACATCTGTCCCACCAGCAGTGAGTAAATTTTCCTTCCTCCACATCCTCAGTGGAATTTGCTGTTTGTCCTTTGTGTCTCAGCCATTCTGACTGGGGTAAGAGGAAATCTCAAAGTGGTTTTTATTTGTATTTCCTTGATGACTAAAGACGTTGAACATTTTAAAAGTATTTCTCAGGCATTTTTGTTTCATTTTGAGAGAACTTCCTGTTCACCTCCTTGCCCCCATTTTCATTGGGTTGTTAGTTTTTTATGTTTAGTTTTTTGAGTTCTTTTTATAGTCTAGATACTAACCCTCTGTCAGAAATGTAACAGGTTAAGATTTTTACCATTCTTTAGGCTTGCTTTGCACTCAAATGATAGTATCCTTTGCTGTACAGAAGCTTTTTAGTTTAAAGAGGTCTCATTTGTCAATTGTTGGAATTAGTGTTCATGTTATAGGAGTCCTCTTCAGAAAGTCCTTCCCTGTGTGTATAAGTTCTAATGTACCCTCTATATCTCCCTCTATCTGATTCAGGGTGCTAGGTCTTATGTTGTAGTTTTTGATTCATTTGGAGTTCAGTTTTGTGCATGGTGAGAGATAAGGATCTAGTTTCATTTGTCTATGTGCTGCTACCCAGTTAGACCAGCACTATTTATTAAACATGCTGTCTTTTCTCCAAGGTATATTTGTGGATCCTTTGTCAGAAACAAGATGACTGTAAATATATAGATTTAAATCTGGGTCCTCAATTCTATTCTACTGATCAGTGTGTGTGGGGTTTTTTTCTTAGCATTGCTTTAAAAAAATAGCATGAATACATTGAAAAGTTTGTACGGACTGGAGAATTTGGAAAGGGAGTGAATGCCAAGTTTACATTATAGCAACAGTGATAAATTTTATAGGATTATTGAAGCTTGGTATTATAGTTTTGACAGCAAATAATACACAAATTTTATAGCAGATGTAGAATTGCAAACTTACATTCTAAAATATAATTATGTATTTTAGTTTGAGAATTATAACAGTTTAGTTGTTACAGCACATTTTAAAAACTTCTCAGACTGTAATTTTTTTTTATAACCAGATGTCCAGTTAGGTGTTTCACATTTTTTGTATGCCACAGGGGAAGGTGCACTGGGTTGTAGAAGAGTAATGGAATAATAATGGAAAACCACTTGGTGTCTGGGAATGGGAGAGGTCCAACATCAAGGTTTGGATGCCCAGGACGACGTGTGGAATCAGGAGCATAGCTGGCTCAAAGGGAAGTGGGAAATAAATTCTAGAGAAACTGTCCTTCGAAGACTAGAATCTGCAATGACAGAGATCTCCCCTCCCGCAGCACAATCCCAACACAGAGGTAACACCACTGTCATACACAACCTGAGACCTTGAGGGACGGATTGTGGAGAAATGCAGTCACTCAGAGAAAAAACTTCTGCCCAACATTAGGAGGTTCTCTTTTCTCCAGTCTGCTCCACCATCAGTCTACAACCAGAGGGATGTGAAGCAGTGACTCACAGTAGGGGATCAAAGTCCCAGGATCATGGGAAGGGATGACAGTTCCAGGTTCACATGTGGGGACCATAAGTTCACATGTGGGGAACATAACTCCAGTTGACAGGAGGGGACTAGAGCTCCATGTTTATGGGAGGGAACTCTCAGCTCTACTCACAGGAGGGACTGGCACTTCTAACTCATGACAGGGGACCACTGATCCAGACTCATGGGAGGAGACTAGTGCCCCAGCTCATGGGAGACAACTCCCACTGCATCTCATGGAAGATAACCCACAACTCCAGCTCAAGGGAGGGGGCCACAGGTCCAGCCCATGGGAGATAACCCTTAATCCAACTCATGGGAGACAACCACAGCTCTAGCTCAAGAGAGGGGACCATAGCTCTAGTCTCATGAGATACTACCACAGCTCCAGGTTCGTGGAACAGAACCTCTAGGTCTTCAGGAGAGGACCATAGCTTCAGGTTTAAGGGAGACAATCACCTAGTCCACACAATTATATTTGTGTTTAACTTAGAGCATTTTGACTTTTGTGTAGTAAATAAAGGCAACAGTTACTGGCTTGAATTTCTCACTAGAGGAACATTAATATTGGAGAGCACCCCTTTTTACTTTTGCTCAAGGAGACAGGTGGGCTGTATAATTGGTTTTTGTTTTTTTTTCATGGTCAAGGTTCTGGTTTGCTTTTTTTGGTGTCTGAGGTTTTCTTGTCTTTGTAGCCAGGGTTGCCAATAACGAGACATCTTACTGGAGTCATGTTTTGCCAAGAGCCTCCACTGCATCATCTTGGCTCTTCACCATTTTTCTTCTTTCTTATGAAGTCCTTTCTTGCTTTCGCCAGGTGACTGGCCCTCATCCTCCTTGGTCACCTGGGATGATGATGGCCAGCTGACCATGGGTGCAAAGTTGGTGACCTTCTGAAGGTTCAGGAGAGGCACGAGGGGTGGGGTGCTTGCAGCTGTTTCCTGGACATGTTTACTGTGCAATCACATGTTCCAAGAGTGGAGCCTCTATGCACCCCAGCGCCCACCACCACCACCATGAGGGTGGGCTTCTGTGTCTGCCACCACTGTGGGGAAGGCTCATGCCTCAGTGCATCTCCTTTTATGCCAGTACCATGCTGGTTTTATTACTAAAGCTCTGTAGCATAATTTGAGATCATAGATGGTAATGCAGTTCTTTTATTTTTCAGGATTATTTTGGTTATCCTGGGGATTCTGTGTTTCTATATGAAATCACAGACAATTTTTCAATTTTTATGAAGAATTATGTTGGAAGTTTAATGGATATTGATTTGAATTTGTAATTTGCTTTTGGCAGGATGGCCATTTTCACAATATTAATCCTACTGATCTGTAAATATCGAAGTTCTTTCCATCTTCTGGCATGTTCTCCAATTTCTTTCATCAGTGTCTTGAAGTTTTATTGTACAAGTACTTCACTTCCTTTATTAAATTTATTCCAAGATATTTTATTGTTTTTGTACACAAGATCATTTCCTGGATGTGGGTGGGTCTCCATCTCCAGCATGGCTGTTGTGCTCCAGCCATGCTAGAGAATGGAGGATGATTGAATGGGACCTCAGGTGGCTCAGAGTGTGGTGGGAGGAGGAGCTCCCGGGGAACTACATCGGTAGGTAGTTCGGTTATTAGAGCCAATGCAGGGGTTTATATAGGGAGGCCTTCCAGACCGTTACAGAAGGCGGGAAAGTTAAAGGTGGGGTTTTGGGGTAAAGGCGGGAAGGTTTTACGGCTGATGAGGAAGTTCAGGAACGAGGAAACGAAACCCAAAAACCTGGTTCTGGTCTGGAGTGGGGGAAAGGAAGATTCATACCTACAGTAGCTTCCTGGGGCCAGGATATCACATCAGGCAGAGCAGGCCAGACACCTGCCGCCCCTTCAGGGTATCCAGGGTTGCTTGCCTTGCTCAATACCCAGATCCCCACACCTGGATTTCTTTCTCAGTATGTGTGTTGCTGGTATATAGGAAGGCTACTGATTCGGGGGTATTAATTTTATATCCTGCTCCTTTGCTGAATGTATTTATCAGCTCTAGGAGTTTTCTGGTGGAGTCTTTAGGGGCTTTACATATAGAGTCATATATCATCTGCAAATGATGATACTTTGATTTCTTCTTTTCCTATTTGTATCTCCTTCATTTGTCTTACATAGCTAAGACTTCAAGCACTATACTGAACAGGAATCAAGAGAGTAAACATTCTTCTCTTCTTGATTTTAATGGGAATAATTTTATTTTATTTAGCATGATGTGGTATTGCCATTATTATACTGAGGCATGTTCCCTTTATCCCTAGATTCTCCATGACTTTTATCATGAGTGGGTATTGGATTTGATCAGAGATCTTTCCTGCACCTAATGAGATGATCATTTGATTTGTCTTGAGCCTGTTTATGTGGTAGATTACATTTACTATGTTGAACTATCTCTGCATCTATTTCTTTGCTATACTTTTCAACCACATTTCATATATTCATTCTCTTTTTCTTCTTTCTCTCATACAAATCCCTTCCTCTTTTTACTTCTTACTTATAGCCTTCCATAGCTTAACAATTCGTAACTTCCATAGACCCTAGCAGTATCCCAACTTTCTCCTCCTAGTTACTTGTTTTATTCTTTCTCTTTAAAGTTGTGCTAATGCTTAATCTTCTTGTTACCCATCTTATCTTTTCATAGTCAGTCCAATACTCAATTCTTGTCCTTATCCATCCCATTTCCATTTCATCCAAAATCTTGTTAACTAAAATCTGAGTACAATCCATAGTATCCTTGGTTGTTTACTCTTCAACAGTTTTTGAAGTCAAAAGGGCCATTCTTATTAATTGGCTAGTATGACAATTTCATAATGGTAATATCAAATATCAGGTTTTGCTTTCCCAGTTCATAGCCTATTACAGGAACAATACATAGATTACATCAGGCACTGGGAACTCATGGTGTGAAGCTATGTTTTTTGATCTACAAGCTCAGTGCTACTACAACCAAGTTATACCTGAATATTGGAAATACTTCAACTGACAGATCACAGCTGTTAAAAATTTAGACAAGCAAAGAAATAATAACAGATGCATAAATCCCAACACAGTAACATAAGAAAGACAAAAATCAAGACAATACAACTTCTTCAAATATTATTAATCCTATAGCAATGACATCTAGTGAGAGTGGGTTAGATATCTCAGAGAATTTCAAACAATGATTATAATTATGTTCAAAGACACAAGCCAACACCTCAATGAAATAATGAAGGCAATGGATGGTATGAAAGAAGAATCCAACAAGGATAAAATTATTGAACAAAAATCTGAAATGATGGAAATAAAAACATGGTAGATCAGAGAAAAAGCTCTGAAAAGTCTCAGCAGTAGGATGAATCAAGGAGAGGACAGAATATCTGAGCTTGAAGACAAGGTTGAGGAACTGGATCAACAAAACCAAAGATAAAATAAGAAGATACCAGTGTGAATGCAAAGATATATGAGACCCTCTGAAAAGACCAAATTTATAGGTTACTGGCAGAAAAAAAGAATAATTTTGTTCTAATGGCATAGAAAACATTTTCGAAAGAATCATAACAGCAAATTTTACAGAGTTAGGCAAAGACTCAATCCAGATACAGGACACATTTAGGATCCTGAACAGACAAGATCAGAGAAGAAACTCCTCTTCGCATTATTCGAAACACTAAGTATAATAAAGAAAACATTTTGAAAGAGACAACTGAGAAACACCAAGTCAGACCTACTAGAATAATACCAGATTATTCAACTGAAAATTTAGATGCCAAAGGGACCTAGAGTGATGCACTTCATGTTGCAAAAGATACCAGCTGCCAACCCCAGAGTACTATACACAGCAAAGCTATCATAATTGAAGGAAAAAAGAACTAAAAATAAAAATAGAATAAAGGATTTTATGATGACTAAGCCATCTCTACAGAAGATACTTGATGGAATTCTAAAGACTGAAGAGAAAAACAAAGCCACCTATGGGTCAGGTTATAGGAAAGATTAAACCACACTAGAATAGTACTGAGCAAGACAGAAAGAGAAGTAAAAAACAACAAGAAAGCACTACAAGACCAAAGCACTTACAAACCAAATTCCAGAACAAATGAAAAAAATGCACAACATGACAAAGTTGGTTTCATTCCAGGGATGCAAGACTGGCTGAAGATATGCAAATCATTTTAAGTTTGGACACCATATAAGTAGACATAAGGACAGAAATCACATGATCATCTTCACAGATGTATAGAACAAATTTGACAGAGTTCAATATACCTTCATGTTAAAAGAAATTAATAATAGAAAAAAATCTGAAAATAATAAAGACCATATATGACAAACCTATATCTAACATTATAATAAATGGGGAGACCATTTCTGCTAAAATCTAGATGAGGCAAAGTTCCCACTTTTTCCACTCTTATTTAGCATAGTGCTTAAATTCTTAGCTAGAGCAACAACAAAAAAAAAAAAGAGAAAAAATAAAAGGATACAACTAGGAAAGGAAGAATTAAAATAATTTCTCTTTATGCATGACACAGTTCTACACTTAATCAGAGGGACTCTATCAGAAAATTCTTAGATCTCATAAATACTTTTAACAAAGTAGCAAGATATAAAAAACAATATAAACAAGTGAGTAGCTTTGGTATATATCAGTGATGAACTTCACAAGATAACATTCCTAGGAAAAATGAAAACTTTAAGATATTGAAGAAAAAAAATGAAGTTTCTAGACGATGAGAAGATCTTAAGTGCTTGTGCACTGTCAGAAGTAATTTTGACAAAATGGTTACGTTACCCAAAGTGATCTTCAGTTTCAACATACTTTACATCAAAATCCCAAAGATATCTTTCACAGAAATAAAAAAAAAAGCACTAAAATTAATGGAGAAGCCCCAAAGATCAAATAGTAAAAGCAATGCTAAGCAGAAAAGCAAATCTGGTTGTAGCATTGTTGTATAGGACTGTCCTTCAACAGACAACAGACAAATGCCATCTTCCCAAGCTTGACTGAAACCTCTTGCCTAGGATCCTTAGAGCTGAGCTTGGTAGCTGTCAGGCCTCACAAGGAAGGTAGAGCAGGGAAAGGCACTGAACCCTCGTCTGATAGTCAGCTACACCGCCCAACCAGAGGGCCCTTGCTGCACCTGGCCTAGGAGAGGGGCAAAGAGAATGCATGCTCGGAAGCATAGGGAAGGGACCATGGTATTCAGAGACTAGCACCAGAGCTGTTGGAACTAGGTAAGACATTCAAATAAGCATTGAAGGAACTCCTTATCACCAGACTTATGAGGCTGCGAGACATGGGGGATGGAATCAGTTTAAATGCTGCACAAGTAGAGAAGCTGATCTGATCTGACTACTAACCCTCCTTGAGACAGAGACTGCACGACCTGAGGCAGTACAGGGGATAAGTGTCTGGTGGACTGGCCTCCATGGGTATCAGGGGTTGGAAGACAATACAGAAGGGTCAGGCACTGCTAAGGGAACTAGGTATGAGGTCTAAGGCCCAGTTCACTAGGCCAGATAATAATGGATTTACCAGAGATTTAAAAAGAACTTGACTCAGTGCGGACCTAGAGATTGGAATGCAGTTTTTCTGCCATTGCAGAGTTCCTTAGTGGGGCAGGATCTCTGTGGGGTTGAGAAGACTTTGGCAGATCTAAGTGACTTAGACCAGCATGTAAATTGTGTTCACAGCATGATAGAGCAACCTAGAGGAGATAAGAAGAAGCAGAGCAGAGAAAAAGGTCTGTTTGGATTACTCGAAGGCAAGTGTGGTAAGCCCAAGTTCATAAGAAAAAAAAATGACAAAACCCCAAGTTATATGCTAAGGTGCTTCTGGACAGCTTTACAGCCTGGGGAGCAGTTCACAGATGACATCCATGAGAAAACGATGCAGGCACAGAAGATAAAAATTGTCCCAGAATGGATAATTTGGATAATTATCACCCCCCCAAGATTAAATGGAATATTTCCCTCCTATGAAAGGTTATGCTAGGGATGGAGACCATTTGCCCAGCCAGGACGTCCCTCAGCATTCACGTTTGGACAATGGAGAGGCAACAGATGTGGTTACAGACAGGGAAGACCTAGGACCTGTTTGATTCATGGGACCAACAGGTGCAGCGGGGGCGGAGAGAGCCCAGTTCCTCCTGGTCCCTGTTCAGGGCCGAGCAGCTTGAGACAATGGGTTTATCAGAGATAAATTGAATGTAAGAGCTCCAGCCTGTGAAAATGGAATGGCTCAGAAAAAAATTGACTAAAGACTGTAAAGAGCTGACTAAGCCTCTTATCCATACTATTGTACCCAACGTGGATCTGATGAGAAACCACTGATACAAGTGGATGAAATATTTCCATGCTGTATCAAACCTTGTTTATGTTTGGTTTAATATCTTCTTGGTTGTGAATATCTGCAATCACCTGACACTGCTTGGAACAGGGGACAATGAACTTTGAACACTTCACCGAGGTTATCTTTGTAACTCTACTATTTGTTACGGGATAATGATTCAAGAGGATACGTAGCTGTCTTGCCAATCCTCTGGAAAAAGGTTTTATTAAATAGATAACATAATGTTAACCTCTGAGTGTTTTGAAGATGTGAAAACCATTTCAGAGATATTCAAGTACACCTGAAGTACATTCAAGTAGACCAAGTAAAATGTAAAATTGGTTCACAAGGGATACAAGAGTGTAACTGTGAAATTCTTGGGAGCTTTATGATTGGGTACAAGGCACAAGTGATTTCCACGAAGGTAGTTGGGGAAAATTGGGCCTATAGATGCTACAGATTAAAAAACTTACCTTATGAGATTAAAAGCAGGCCCCTGAAAACTGTACAATTGTTAAATGAAAATCCCCATGCCAGGAATGGGTTTCCCCCTGCCTCCCTGATGAGCTGTTGGCCAGGGAGGCCCTAGAGGTCCTGTAAATGATAAAGGTCATTGCCACTAATATTGATGCATGCCAGAGACAGATGGTAAGATCCTATTGCTGAAGACAATACATGACATGAGCACAGGAAAGGGAAAAATCAAGCTAGGACTAAGATGGAAACTTTCGGCCAGCTGAAAAGCTGGCAGTCATAGTGCTAGAAGGCACTATGCAGATTACTGGGGGAGAACTGTCCCCAACAGTCCTGCTTAATGACGGACCCTGTGTGGTGCACTATCGACATGCCAAGTGAGATGTGCCTAACAGTTCAATAGGAGCCTGACTAGTGTACATACAATTAACACATTTCTAATTGTATTTAAGGCCCCATCTTTGGGAAAGAACACACATCCGGTACTGCAAACCATGCCAATTGTCAGTGGCAGGGGAACTCATAGGCTCCAGTGGGGAAGCCACTGCGACTGTTCTGTTAGATGGATGTGATACACATGACAAAGTGCCTTCCAAGCATTTGTGTTTACACCCAAAGGTTATTATTGCAGTCAGTGTCCATGTTTGGATGTTTTCCCATTTCCTGTTTTTTCTTTTTTCTTTTGTTTTGTAGTAGTAGGAGAAATATTACCAAGATGGGCCAATAGCCATGTCCTGAAAGCAGGTGATGAGATGTTCTTAAGAGTTCAATATTTTTTAACAGTGGGAGGAAAATCATCCTACGGCTGTTACCCCTTCCAAAACTTAGGAACTCTTGTGGAAGAAAATGGTGGAAAGACTGTAAGAGCCCTGGGAAGAGGTGAAGTGTTGCATAGGACTGTCTTCCAACAGACAACAGACAGATACATTGTCCCAAGCTTGGTTGTATCCCCTTGCCTAGGATTGCTACAGCTGAGCTTGTTAACTGTCATGCCTTGCAAGGAAGAAGGCCAGGGAGAGTAATGAACCCAGAGAGTGAGACCACATCTCCCAACCAATCAGATGGCCTTAGTTGCACTTGGCTTAGGGGAGAGGCTAAGGATATATAGGCTGGAGAAAGATGAAGGAGAGTCTCTAGTCATTTTTATGCAGCTATGGGAAGCCATCATCCAGGCTTGGGTAAAGACATTCAAGTGTGACCTTAGTGGGGAACACCCCACTCATATAAGTAAACCCTCACCCATTGCCCTGTAACTCACGGGTTTCTCAGACAGCAGTTTAGTGAAACTGTACCTCTGTTCACAAACAGAAATAATTTTAGCAACAATCATAATACCTGATTTCAAATTTCACAATATAGCCAAGATAACATGGTACTGACACTAAAACAGACCAAACGAATAGAAGACTCAAATAAATGTACACACTTACAGCCACCTGTAATGTGAGTGCCTCCCTCTCCTGAACCGGGAGCTGTGGTCCCATCCCATAAACCTGGCTGTGGTAATCTCTCATGAGCCTAGAGGCATGGTTCCCTCCCTTGAGTTGGAGCTGTGGTTGTCTCCCATGAGCCTGTAGATATGGTCCTTTACCGTGTGCCATGGTTCCACATTCCTCTGACTGTAGGCTGATGGTGGAACAGGGTGGAGGCTGGAGGACTTCCTGATGTTGGGCAGCGGTTCCAGCCTTCTCTGAGGGGCTGTATTCCTCACAGCCCCTCCCCTGAGGCCCCGGGTCGTGCATGGCAGTGTCTTTGCCTCTGTGTTGGGCTTACACTGGGGACAGGGAGGCCTTTGTCCTTTGTGGATTCTGATCTTAGAGGACTGATTCTCTAGAATGGACGTCCCGTCTCCCCTGAGGGTCAGCTTCGTTTTCACTCCACACATGGCCCTGGGTATCCAGGCCTTGCTGTTGGACTTTTTCCATTCCCAGGCACCAAATGGTTTTCCATGATTTTTCCTATTGCTTTTCTACAGTGCTAAAGTGCCTTCACCTGTGTCCTACAGAAAATGTAAAACATCTAATCGAACTTCTGGAGATAAAAATCAGTCTGGGAGGTTTTAAAAACGATAGAAAGTACTGTCATAACTAAATGGATATAATTCTCAAACCGAAAATACAAATTGTATTTTGGAATGTAAATTCCCAATTCTACATGTCTGTTATATTTTAAAAATATTATTTAATGGCAAAACTGTACTGCCAAACTTCAACAGTAATGTGAAATTTGCCACTGGCGCTGTAATGTGTTTGCCATTCACCCCCTTTCCAAGTTAATTATCCAACCCACACAAAATTTTTCAGTGTAATCATATCATTTCTTAAAGAAAGCCATGCTAAGGAAATATTTTTTAATTAAGAAAAGAAAATAAATGTCAACAAATTCTGGCAAGGATGTGGAAAACAGGCACCCTGTGCACTTGATAGTGGGAATTTAAACTGATGAAGCCACTATCAGTATGGAGGTATCTCAAGGAAAAAAACTAGAAATACTATATGATTCCACTATACCACTCTTAGGTTGATAACTGAAGGAAGCAAAATCAAAGTACTTATCACAGGAGAACTCACGCAGCCAGGTTTATTGTTGCACTACTCAAAACAGCCAAGATACAGAATCAGCTTAGATGCGCATCAATAGATGAATGGGGAAAGAAAATGTCCCATGCATACACACACACACACACACACACACACACACACACACGCACGCACGCACACGCACATGCACACGCATACATGCACGCGCACGCAGGAGGGGAAGGACAAAGAGGAAGGCAGAGAGAGACAGAGACAGAAAGACAGAGACAGAGACACAATGGAGGTTTATTTATGTGTAAAGAATGAAAGTATGTCCTTTGCAGGAAGTGGATGAAACTGGAGATTTTGTTAAGTGAAATAAGCCAGACTCAGAAAGACAAATATGACATATTTTCTCCTATTTTCTCTCTTATGTAGCATCTAGGTTAAGATATGAAAAGAGAGATGGATAGATGGATGGATAGATGAATAGATAGATGGATGGATAGATGGATGGATGGATAGATGAATGGATAGATAGATGGATAGATAGACAGATGGATAGATAGACCAATGAATAGATAGACAGATGGATAGATAGATAGCTCTTCAGTCACATACAGAGCAAGAACTAGAAAGTGGACTGTGTGGAAGGAGAAAATCCGCTGAGGTAAGGTAGGATGGAATAAAATAGACGGAGAAAGACAAAATATTTTCTCTCATGTAGAATCTAGATTTAAGTACATATTCATATATGACATAAAAGCCGAAAGGCAACTATTTAGGGGGGAACGGAATCCAGAGTGAGGATGAAGCACGGGGAGGGTTAGTGGGATCAGATATGCACGACGTATGAAAATATATATGAAGATGTATAGCAAAGTTAAACATAATGTCATCTTTGCTTTAATGCTTATGAGAATAAAGAGAAAGAACCCAAGGCAGCCAGGTTAATCATTCGTTTTGCTTTTTAAATCCTTCTGTCTTCCTGTCCCTGTCTGATAGGGAAAGTTAGTTTGAAATGATGATTGGCTTTTTCTTCTTTGTTTCTGTTTCTTCGGGCCTTTTCAATTTAGTTTTTGTCTGTGAAGCTAGTCTCATCTGTCGAGCCCATTAGGCTACTTTGCTTATTTTATAGAAAGCCATGTTATCCAGTTGCGGAATCACAAATCAAATCAATTGAGATCTTTAAATTTGTTGCAATTTTATTTTTGGATATTTTATTATTGGTAAATTTGATTTTG
Organism: Eospalax fontanierii; assembly: GCA_035773235.1. NCBI lineage: Eukaryota > Metazoa > Chordata > Mammalia > Rodentia > Spalacidae > Eospalax > Eospalax fontanierii. Next base: position 40,472,584 of record CM069544.1, on the reverse strand, counting down.
CTCTTCATTCTTTTATAGTTTTCATTTTGGTTGCATTTAAAATCACTTATTTTTTATTTCATAATTATGTCTCCATGTATGCATTTATTTTACCAATATTGCTCAGAATTCATTGGATTTTATGTTCATGAATACTTTTATTTATAACCAATTCAAAAATAGCATCAACTTCTTTCTTTTTGAATCTCTCTCCTATTCTCTTTTTGTGAAATTCTTATTTCAATACATGATATTTCTCTCTAATTTAAAAATATATACTTGACCAGGTGTGATGGTTGCACACCTTTAATTCCAGCACTCAGGAGGAAGAGGCAGGTGGATCTCTGTGAGTTCAAGGCCAGCCTGTTCTACGTAGCAAGTTCCAGGCCAGCCTGGGCTACAGGGAGATCTTGTCTCAAAAATATTAACATTTATTTATTTGCCATGGTGTGTGTGTGTGTGTGTGTGTGTGTGTGTGTGTGTGTGATGTATGTGTCAGTGCAGAAGCATGCATGTGAAGTTTAGAGGACATCTTCCAAGAGTCAGTTCTCTCCTTCTGTCCTGGGTTCTGAGGATTGAACTCAGATTATCAGGTTTGCTTTTCAGGAATCTTTGTTCTCTATGCCATCTCGCTGGCCCATACAACAAAATTTTTGACACACTTTTTTTGATAGACATTTTAGTAAGTTTTTAATGATTAGAAAGATATTATTAGAGAGGTGAAAACATAACCAAACCAAATACTCAGTGAAAAAGCAAGTATATTTGAAAGAGAACTGGATAGAACTTCTAGACATAAAAGTGTATCCATTAAAATAAAAAACCCAGGCTCCTTTAATCCCAGCACTTGGGAGGCAGAGGCAGGGAGATTTCTGTAAGATCAAGGATTTGCCTGGTCTGCATAGCAAGTTCTAAGCCAGCTGGGGCTATACTCATACAAACACAGACACAGACATAGACACACACACACACACACGCACACACACACAGACACACACACACACAAATTAAAAATAGAAAGTTCTGTTTTATTAAGTCTCAGGTATCTAATTCTGCCATTTGTTGACAGTTGAGTTTTGTGTCTATCATATTGTTTCTTGACATTTAAAAAATAAATTTATTTTTGTTTTATTATTTAAAAATTATTTTATTTATTATTTTTATTTTATGTGCATGAGAATATTGACTGCATGTATGTAGGTATACCCATGTCGTGCAATGCCCACGGAAGTCAGAAGAAGGTGTTGGATTACCTGGAACTGTAGTTACAGATGATTGTTAGCTGCCATGTCGTTGCTGGGAATCAAACTTGGGTCTTCTGCAAGAGCAGCCAGTACACTAACCACTGATCCATCTCTCCAGCTCCGTTTTTTTTATTTTATGTGTATGAGTGTTTTCCAGGCATTTATGTAAGTGCACCACATGCGTGCAATGATCACAGAGGCCAGAAGAGGGTGCCAGATACCCTGGAACTGGAGTTATGGACCATGGTTAGCTGCCACGTGGATGCTGTGAACCAAACCCAACTCCTTTGCAGTCAGTGCTCTTAGCTTCTGAACCATCTCTCCAGCCCAAATGTTTCAGTAATTTTTGCACTGAATCTTTTGTAATATTACATGTACTAACTCTGGGTCCTCTAGAAAGGTTAGACTTTCTAGTTTCTGTTTTTTTTTTTTTCCTTTTCTATTTTCTCTTCCTTCCATCTTTTCTTCATGCCTTCTCTCTTATTTTGGGACAGGTTGTTAGGGGTTGAGCCCAGGGCCTTGAACATTCTGAGCAAATGCTTCACTGATGAGCTACAAAATAGCCCTGCATTTCATTTTCCAATAGGTACTCTGATAGGTTTACTAACCAGGATCATATTTTTAAATTAAGTTTTGACCTTATAGGGCTGGGAGTTGGCTCAGGGAGAGTGTACACTGAACATATTTGAGGCAGTGGCTCAAGCCTCAACACCAAAGAACTTCCCCCCTCTCTCTCTTTATATATATATATATATATATATATATATATATATATATATATATATATATAATATATATATAATATTCATATATATTTGAGTTGTAGATTCCCAGACCTTGAGACCAGGGCATTTTTGTTCTTGAAGCTTGTATAATCCAGTTAGGAATTGTTACGGATGAACCAGTATTCTCACCTCATAGTCCAGATGGAGAAATGTAAGTCTCTTGTTTGTCTCTGTGCCAGAGATCTTCTAAAAACTATTTTGGTGAAAATGTAGCTCAGTTCTATCCTCGCTGCTGGCAGGCTCTATTCTGAACTCTTACGTGTAACAGTCTAACTCCTCAGGTCACCCAAACTGGCAACTGCCTTCTGGGGACCCATAATGTCAGTTGATGTTCCTACACCTGCAGTTTCATTCTCTGTGAGTACAGTACTGAAGACACCAGACTTAACATTCCTGTTTAGATATTTGTACCCAATAAAGTGTGATGTATTTCACTAAGAATTTCAAAATTTTCCATTGTCTATGCCCACATGCACAGGGCCTGGCGGAGGTGTCACAGTGTCCGTTCTGCTATCCAGATGCCTTCATGCTCCTCAGCTTTATTTATTTTTAAAGGTTTTAATTTTATTTAAGTGTATGTGTCTGTTTGTGTGAGTGTATGTCACATGTGTGAAGGTGCCCAAAGAGACCAGAAGAGGGCAACCGATCCCCTGGAGCTGCAGTAGCAGGTGTTTGTGAGCTGCCTGATGTGAGTGCTGGGAGTAGAAAGAAAGAGCAGCAGCTCTCTTCACCACTGACCATCCCCTGGCATTTATTTCTTGCTATGTTTTTAAATTTAATGTGTGTGTGGTATCTGTGGTGTGTGTGTGTGATGTGTGTCTGTGAGTGTGGTGTGTGTGTGTGGTGTGTGTGGTGTGTGGTGTCTGTGAGGTGTGTATGTTTTGTGTGTGTGTGTGGTGTGTCTGTATGGTATGTGGTGTGTGTGTGGTGTATGTGGTGTGTGTGTGATATGTTTATAGTGTGTGTGTAGTGTGTGGTGTATGTATAGTGTGTGTGTAGTATGTGCTGTGTGTTGTGTGTGTGTTGTGTGTGTTTATGTGCATGTCTCTGTACCATGGCACTCATGCACTCATGTGGAAGTCAGAGGACTACTTGGTTTGCTATTCTCTTCATGTGGGTCCAAGGGATCACACTCAGTTTATCAGGCTTGGTGGCAAGTGCCTTTCATGATCTCAACAACTCTGTTGCCATATTTTAAAACAATCTTTATAAGGCTTTTAAAAATTGACTTCAGTGCTTATTTTAACATTATGTAGCTATTTACTTTGCAGCCTAATAATTTATGAAGTGTTAGAGTGGGGTCATCTGGGAAGAGTAATTTCCAGACAAATGTGTAAAAAGGACCAGTGAAAGCATGACAGACCAAGGAGGAACTTTAATGTGATGTTTTGAACCCATGTGTACACTTCTGCTAAACAAAATGCTTTTACTGAAAATTTCTTTAATCCAAAACATTGCATGAAAAGTGAATTAAGTGAGCATTTTTGAAAGATGACTCTGTAAACAAGAAGTCAGATTTAGCATAAGCTTTTCTAGGGGTTCACATACAGTTCAGAAGAACTATGCTGAATGGCTGCTGTGGGAAGGAGAACAGAGAACACATTGCTTAGTCGTTGGTTAAAATTAGTGTTGAGCTGCTAATGATAAAGAGATAAGAAAACAAAATTACATTGTTGCTTCATCCTTAAGATGGCACTCTAAACTCACAATCCCATTGTCAAGAATGATACAGAAAATAACAGAGTGATCAGGAATTTTTCTAATACCTTGTCCTATAAACTAGAAAAACTTGTGCCAGAGGCTGTGTGTCTAGGTTCTTGTATGTATCATATTGTTGTTGTTGGGTATTTCATTGTTTCATTTTTGACACAGAGTCTTATGTAGCCCAGACTGGTCATGAATTCCTTACACAACCAAGGATGACCTTGAACTCCTGCTTCTCCATCCTCCAACCTCCCAGATGTTAGAATTACAGGCATGTGCCACAGTGCCCGGCCCACCACTACCCTCACTTACCCCTCATAGGAACATCTCTACCTTGTTCTGAGGAGCAGAAAAATAAGCTGGAGAGGAGAGGAAAATGACCTGCTGCCAATGACATAGTTGGTAAGTGGCAGAGTCAGAATTTTCATGGAAGCAGCCTCAATTCAGGGGCATGGCTCCTAATTTCTGGGCTGCATTACCTCTTCACAGTGATCTCCATGTTGGAAATGGCAGCAATGTCAGAATCCTCAGTTATGGAACCTTTTTTTTCCAGTTCTTGTTGTGTGGGGAAACATACAAGCCCGGTCCATGGGAATGAGAAATCAGGAAGCCCAGATCTTATCTCCAACCCCAGAGTAAGACAAGAAAGCATCTAGGCATTGGGTACGCTGCTCTAGGGGTCTCTGCTGTTCTTGTTTTCCTTCCAGGACAGATGCCCCTCCCATAGATCTTGAGCATATGACCACATCATTTTCCCACTCTGAACTGTGTTTGCTGGTTTGTATTTCTATTTTCTTTTCGAATCCATGGCTATCTTTGTAACCTCTATGCTTGTAAAATGTCCGGAGCATAGGTATCTTAAGAAATCACTGTTGACCTCTATCTTCTTCCATATGGAACCAGACCCTGCACCAGAGGCACTCTTTTCTTGGTATCTGCTCCTTCCCTCCTTTCTATACATAAATAATCTCCATCCAGATGGTAAATTGTAAGAGAGAAGGCAATCTGCATGAGAAAGCAGCTTCTATTTGAAGCACTTGGATGGTTAGGTGCTACTGAAAATAGGAATAAATGCAAAGACTGGGCTTAAATTCTAAGTATCACCTAGTGACTAGTATGCCTCCCTCAGGCCCTTCTAAAGCTGAGAAAACTATACTGTGCTTGCCGTCTGTCCGTATTTTCATTCACACGAAATATAGTTAAAATGAATGCCCAGGGCCACTTGGAGAGGAAAGTGATGTGTGAAACAGTGGAACCCTACAAAAGGAGCACAGATGAGGGAAGGTGAATCAGTCAGCTCACCTTCCACCTCCTCTCCTCTCTTCTAAGAATGTCAGGTTGTTTCTTAGCAACCGCTGGTAATAATGACCTCTTTCCTTGCTGTCCTAAATTAACACCCAGCCCCTGAACTAATACTCTCTTCCTCACTGTCAAAGTTGGTGTTCCAAAGAGATTTCTTAGTTTGGCAGTTTGAAGCTGTTTGTGTGTGTATGCATGTATGTGTTTGATTGTGTGTGTGTGTGTGTGTGTGTGTGTGTGTTTGTGAATGTGTGTGTATCATGTGTCTTCCTTGATCACTCGCCACCTTACCATTTAAAACAGGGTTTCACTGAACTTGGAGCTTATGAATTTGCATCAAACGAGGCTTTTTATGAAGGTGCTGGAGATTCTAACTGAGGTCCTTTATGATTGATTGTCAGGCACTTTACTGACAGAGACATCCCTCACACCCTGCCTCAATTTGGAGCTAGCTGTATAGTCAATAAATCCTGGAAGGGTTGGAACTTTAGCTAGTATGAAATTCACAGTGGAAATGAAGTAGGTAGGAATGCTGGAAGACTGAAGAAGTCATCATGAAAAGGTTCAAACTCAGGAATACTGCCAGGGCAATAGCTCAGATCCATAGCAGGTTCTTCACTAGCTACGGATCTTGCACAGATTTAGTGTCCTTATTCAGAAACCTGGGGTAAACCTTATGGCCTGTTGTCAGGATTAAATGAATTAATATATGTAAAACTTCTTGCACAGTATCAGAAAAGTGTAGGTGTTCAATACATATTAGCTGGAATTGTTACCAAGAATTTATGTCACTATCAAGGTAGTTGAGGATGAAGCCCAGTGATAGAGCACTTACCTAACATGTGCATGGGTTCAATCTTCAGCACCATAATTATAGAAAAATACCAAGGAGGCAAGTGAATTATTTCACTCATTTATCACACAGTATAAATGTCTTGCTATGTACTCATATGTGTTTGGGTCCTGGAGACACAATCTCTACTCCTTTATTCGATAAAGACAGGTGGAAATAATGCTTTAAGGGACGTATGCTGCATAATAAATAACCATAATGAATAAGAAAGATTTGATTATTAAAACTGTTCTTACTATAAAATACATTTATTTTATTTTCTCGCTAAACCTCAGGGTATTGGTTTTATGCAGTTGAGTATTTTTATTTTCTAAGTTATGTGGTATTCACAGAGGCACAGTGTTCCCGATAGATTCATGGGTGCATTTGATGCTACCCAGTGGGAAAAACTGCCAACTCCTTGACAACAATGGACTCATAGGTGTACAAAGCTGAGAGGATGACTTCTATGCTCTTCTGCTTCAGAGCTAGGAAATCTTAAGTAATTTGTCTATCTTCTGACACTCAGAGGTATTTGGGTTTTTTGTGGTACTTCGGATCAAACCCAGGTCCTTCCTCATGCTAAGCAAATGCTGTACTACTGAGCTACATCCCGAGTGCTGACACAGCTTTCTTACCTACGAAAAGGCTAATATTTCCACTTCTGAGGATGTAGGACATATTAAACTCATTCATTCATTTATTCATTTTTATTTCTGGGCATTAAAAATGTGAAAGTAAAGCAACAAAAATCTGTATCCTGGATTGGTGAGGTGGCCCAATGGGTTAAGGCACTTGCTTCCAAGCCTGATGACCTGAGTTTGAGCTCTGGGACCCACACGTGCTCTTCAGAGCCAGCGCTCCTAAACCACTGAGCCCTCTCTCCAGTCTCATAAAAAATTTAAAAAAAGAATCTGAGTCCTCACAGACTTTACATCTATAGCGATAAAATCTGGGGGAAATTGAGATTGTTTATGAGAAATAAAACACTCTTTAAATGCTAATTATCATATGAATGTATGCAATACTTATATCACTAATAAAAAGACTTAAAGCATTTAATGGTGGCAGAATAGATTCAAATTAGAATTTGCAATTACATAATGAAAATGTTCTGATAAAGATGTATAATGTAGAAATGAATTAATTGCTAATGAAAGGATTTTCAAATTATCTTTTATTAGGCAATTTTGTAATTTCACAACAGCTGTTTTGTCACACAAACATATATCTATATCTACATATATATATACAATTCTCTAAATAAGTAATTCAAAAGCAGTAGTTTAGCAAATGTAGGTGAATTCATATTGCTCAAAATTTCATCAAAGTGTTTATTTAAAAAATCTGTTAAAATCTATTAAATTGTTTTACAAGTTTATAAGAATTGGTGAGTGTGTGTACATAAAAATTTCAAGCTTGTTTATTTTTAAAAAGTGCAGTTTCTGTCCACATGCTATTAGTGACTGTTGAAGGTAGTTCAAAGGGGGCAAAAGGAAGGTAACATTGCCTTGTAATGCAGCTTTAATTAATACTGACTTACCCTGGGACTTCATGTAGACTCCTTTGTTATCACCTGTGGTGAAATATTAAAGATTAATACTCCTTCTCTATGAATAAAATATACAAAATGAGACTTTATTTTTCCAGAATAGCTTGTTACCATGAAAAACTGCATTCATTTGCAGATATTACTGATATTACTGATATTACTCACATTATTTACTTTAAGAAATTTTTACTTGTTCAAAAGGAAACCCACAAAACTGTTTTCCTAATACATTCATTGAATGCAGATTTAAGTAAGCACACACATTTTGATTGTGCCTTTAAAATGATTATAGTACATTTGTATTTTTAACTGGCACCAAAATTAAGATGAAATGATCGATGTAGAACCAGCAGCCTGTACATCTAGTAACAGTTGTCAACTGCACACACACTAAAGCCCTGAGGCAGTATTTTTTTTTCAAAAGTAATAAAAGAGGGTGCGCTGAAGCCATTTCAGCTTATGCAATGGTTAAGACTCTCCAGTATTCATTCCTTCTGTTTTCATATTGATTGAAGAGAGGTATAGCTTTTTTCTCCTTAATCCAATTCAGATTATTTCTTAATACTCAATTTCATTTAAATCCTCATAATATCCTGATGATTGTTGATGTGTAGCTTCCATTTCTATCAGAAAAGATAGACAATAATTATTTTATTTATTTTTATTGAATAAAAGGTAATTTTGCATTCTTACTATTTGAAACTGTATTGTAAAATTCTTTTTACAATCGAGTTTATGTAATTGGAGAAGATATTACCTGCACACGGTCCCGCCTGAAATCTAACATCATCAATGGCAATATCACTTCTCACTGACACTCCTCGAATGGCTTCAAAAGTTATCTGAAAAAGAATGAGGTTTGAATTTAGAAACAGGTTGACAAAGCAATGCTCTTGTATCCTGTTCTTGTGGGTATAGACACTTTGATAACTCTTGGAGTTGCCTTTAACGAAAATGATTCAGAATTACAAATTAAAGACTTGAACGTGCAATTCCAGCAATCCAGATCTCTAGCTAAAGCACAAGGACTGTTTGCAAATTCAATCCAGCTTTGACTACCTCCTGAGTTCCAGGCTAGGATAGGCAACATACTGAGACCTTGTTTTGAAACAAACAAATAGACAAACAATAACTAAAACAAAGTTACATATTCAAAATAGATTATTTGCCCAGAATTTGAAGATTTCACGATGAAGTCTGAAGCCTTGGAGATTCAAATCCTTTTCATCTGATCTCCTTATTCACCAGAAAGTGCTTCTTATTAGTGACCTCATTTCCCTGCCTGTGCTGGTTAGTTTTTAATAACTTGACACAAACTAGAGTCACTTGGGAAGAGAGAACCTCAACTGAAAATTTTTCCATATCAGATTGGCCTGTGGCCACATCTGAGGCATTTTCTTAATTGCTAGTTGAAGTGAGAGGACTCAGCTCACTAAGGGCGGTTCCATCCCTAGGCAGATAGGCCTGGGCTGTGTAATAAAGGTAGTTGAGCCAGCCAGTAAGCAACATTCCTCCATGGTCTCTGCTTCAGTTCCTGCCCCCAGGTTCCTGCCTTGACTTCCCTGATGATGGCATGGGCTGTGAGCTGAAACAAACCCTTTCTCCCCCAAGTTGCTTTTGGTCATGGTGTTTATCACAGCAACAGAGAAGCAAACCAAAACAGAAACTGGTACCAGGAAGGAGATGTTGCTATAACGAACTTGACCATGCTTTAGGCAAGGATTATGGAAGATTTTGGAGCTTTGGGCTAGAAAAGCCAGTGAGTGCTCAGAGTTTAATGGGCAGTTGTAGAAACTAGGAAGATAATGCTGAAAGAAATGTAGACAATGGAAGCCTGACTTACGAAGTTTCAGAGGAAATTCTGAAAGTGCCTCAAAAACTTCATTGGGTCATTTGTGTAACATTTTGAATTGCGAATCTGTGATTTCTGGTCAGCTGGGGCTGAAGAATCAGCTGTTAGAAGTGATCAGTGTCAATGAGGTGAAATCTTCTGTGGAGTTTTTGCTCAGGGTCCTTACACAAAAGTGTGTTCCACTGGTGGGTAGGGGAAGGCTGCATTTCAAGCTGGAAGCCAAACATGTACTGATTTGGAAGGCATGAAGGGGTCACGAAGAGCAGCTGAGACATTGAATGGTGATAGGCCAGGAGAGACCAGTTGTGAAGGTGCCGTTTCAGTTGCAGTGGAGACCCCAGGATACTGTAGGTGCCAGGACCATGGGATGACCATGAAGGAGAGTCACAGCTGAGGAGTGGAAGTAGCCTAAGCCTATGAGACAAGCTGTGCAGACTAAAAATGGTGGAGGCAGAGAAACATGACTGCCCAAACCCTTTGGTACCCAGAAGATCATGAGTTAGTCCAAGATGTTGGACACTGAACAATTTAAACTGTTGGAATTTGGTTTGGTTTTGATATGATTATAACTGTGCCCTGATTTTTACCTCTTTGGGAATAAGTGTGTATATAACTGAGTTTTTATTTTAGAGCCCACAGTTAAGCAACATTGGTCTTTTAAGTGACAGGATTCTTAAAAGACTATGGAACTTTTAAAAGTTGGAATGTATTTTATAATGTGATATTAGTATAAAATCTTGAGGATAAGAATTGTAAAGGGCATAGTTCATAGTGATGTCTTATGTGTTAAATTGACAGTTGTACTAGTTAATTTTTGTCAACTTGACACAAACTAGAGTCACGTGGGAAGAGGGCTCCTCACCTGAAGAATTTCCCAGATCAGATTGACCTGTGGCCACCTCTGTGGCCATTTTCTTATTTGCTAGCTAATGTAGGAGGACTTAGTCCACTGTGGGCAGTTCCATCCCTACGCAGGTAGGCCTGGGCTGTATAAGAAAGGTGGCTGCAATAAACCAGAGGAAGCCTGCCTCGAGTCCTGCCTTGGCTTCCCTTGATGATGGTCTGTGACTATAAGTTGAAGCAAACTCTTTCCTTCCCAAGTTGCTTTTGGTTATGGTCTTTATCACAGCAGCATCTTGGCTGGCAAGACAAAACACTGCCTCACTAAAACATTCTATCTCTGGTATCTCCCAGAACCTTCAGAGTCTATGAACGTGAAAGATCTAGAATCTTCAGTTTCCTTGGGTTCCCCATGAATCTACGTTTGGCATTGGCATTAGGTGGAAAAGCTTAATAATATTGTGTATGGGGACCCATAATGGTTCACTTATGTTAAATATAGTAACATCAGGCAAAGTCTAAGAAGATTAAAGTTGAGTTTCATGACTTTAGAGTCTTTGAAAAAAATAAATGATCAAATATTCTTGTTCTAGGAAGAACAGATCACCAGTTCTAAGAGTGTCCCAACAATGGTTAATAAGCGACTGGATCCTTCAGAGAGGCCTTGTGGATAATGGAAATTGCCATAAGACTTATTTGATCAACTCTTTTTATGAGCAAATGACTTCCCATAGTTTATGCTTTAATTTAAATAAAAGTAGAGCCCTCAAGCTAATTTCATTTAAGCCTTTCAAAATTAGGAATATAAATTGAATAATTAATAAGTTTATGAAATTCTCTTGAAATTAATGACTCAAAGAAGCTTTCATGACATATGGCAAAATGAAGTTAACAAAATTTTCTAAGAATGTAACCTTTAATGGTTAATTTTAGGTGTCAACTTAACTGAGCTAAGGGACACCAACTTGGCAGGTAAAGCATTCTTTCTGGGCACATCTGTGAGGCACTTTCTGGAAGAGATTGACATTTAAAGCAGTGGATTAAGTAAAGATGTGTGGCCCATAGTCAGTGTGAATGGAGGCAGAAACAATGAGGATTTTCTCTCTCTCCTGTAATCCATCACTTCCTGCTGTTTGGTGTTAGAACTCTAGGCTCTGTGGCTTTCAGACTCAGAGACATAATAGCTTAGGTGTCCAGATCTTCCCCTTGCTCGTAAGCCTACAGATGTGAACTAAGCTGTACTACTGAAGCTAAATTGCAAATGGCATATTATGAGAATTCTTGACCAATTTCTGTAATGAATCCCTACTCTTTAAAATTTTTTTTGATTTACTTATTTTTATTTTATGTGTATGAGTGTATTGCCTGCATGTATCTAAGGGCACTAGTGTTGAGCAGTGCTTGTGGAGGTCAAAAGAGGGCATCGGATCCCCTGGAAGTGGAGTTATGGATGGTTGTTAGCCACCATGTGGGTGCTGGGATTTGAACCCTGGTCCTCTTCAAGAGTAGCCATTTCTCTTAACTGCTGAGCCATCTCTTCAGCCCAAATTTCTACTCTTACTATCCATCTGTCTGTCTATCTGTTCAGAGTACTGTTCATCTAGAGAACTTTGATTAATATACAACCCTAAACAAGAACCTAAATAAATGAAATGAAAAGGACGAGTGCAATTAATAAACATTTTGGTTTTCTGAATAACAACAAGAACAACAACAAAAACTGGTTTTTGGCTTCCAATTAATGTAACACATAAATTGTAATGGAATGATATTCTGGATAATCTGTGTTTTGGTCAAACTATTGATTTCATAAATCTGTTTTGAATTTCCTTAATACTTAAGTGACTACTTTTTTTTACAGCACTGTGATTTCTCTGTTGTATTTATTGATATATATTAATAACTCTTCTTTTACTTAATTTGGAAGATTCATTTGGCTTATCTATGTCCTTTAAGCCTAACCAGATCTACCCTGTATCAAATAATGAACAAATATCTATTTATAGAACTAATGTAACAATATAGAATTAAATTAAATATGTCCTTGGTACCAAAACTTCCAGTTGAGACATGCAAACATATTGGCAAGGATACTACAGCATAGTTTGAAATTTCAGACAGAAATATTCAACATCTAGCATTACTGTGGGAACTACTCGTTCAAAGTCACTCAAAAATTTCAACATTAGATAGACTTATATTTCTTTTGATGACATCTCATCATTATATAGTTAGGGTTTTGGTAACAGCTCTAATTAAAGGCAAATATCAGGCAAAATCTATGCAGAGCTTTAAGTAAAGATAGAAGTATGTCTATCTAACCTGGTTCAAAGGATTAAGAAGTTGTACAATGCATAGCAGGTGCATAAAATATATATATTATATATGCATAAATATGAAATGACTACTAAAGCATTAAGCTATACTTCACTTCTTCTTAATAAATGGAACTGTTAGGTATTTCTTTTGGTTTAGGAGCACCAGGTCAAAATTATCAAGACTGAGGTGGCTATAACCAAATGGTGGTGCACACATGTAATCACAGCACTTGGGAGGCTGAGGCAGGAGGATCTTGAGTTTAAGTCTAGCTTTGGTTGCATCTCAAACTGAGATACATAGCACGACCCTGTAGGCTTCCAATGAACTGTCCTTCTTGCTGCTTCTAGCACACGCTGCCATTCTTCTGCTAGCACTAATGCAGTGGCTCCCGGTCTCCTTGCCCTGCTATATACTTTCCAAGTAGTGGCCTGAGTTACCGTTTAAAAGCATAAATCAGATCGTATTACCTTAAAACCATCTGACAGATTCCTACTGCGTTTAGAACAAATTCAGACTCTACCATGTCCTGTAAGTTCTTTCATAATTATCCAACACTCCTTTGGCTTTGTCATCCAATCATCTCCTTCTCCAATGAATAATGTTTTTAATGGAAAAATCATACCTGCATACCTTTATAAGGGACAGTGTGGTATTTTGATACATGTTAATAATCAAGCACACTATTTCTGATCTTTCATTATTTTTGGAGGGAAACATCTGAGATGTACTTGCTTAGTTACTTTGAAATATGCAGTATGATATTGTTAACTGTAGTCACCATACTGTGTAATAGAGTTCAGAGCTCATTTTTTTCTTGCAACATTTTCATTACCAACTCAAAGGAACCATGACCATTCACAGAAACTCCTGCTTCCTCTTCTTTTTCCTGGAAGCCCTGGCAGCTACTGATCTGCTCTGTCTTGGTCAGCTGCTTATGCTGGATATTTTATATAACTGACATTGTACAACACTTGACCTTAAGTGATTGACTTCTTGCCTGAGCTTAATGCTCCCCAGGTTCATCTGTGGTGTGGGACAAATTAATAGTTCATTCCTTTTTATAACAGGATGAAATTCCATCATATAATAGATCACATTTTGCTTATTACTTGATGGGTATTTGGGTTGTTTCTACTTGCCACTACAAACATTTATGTGCTGATTTTTTGTGTACATGCTTTCAATTATCTTGAATATATATTCTCATATATTTTATATATATATATATATATATATGCCAGTAGAATTGCTGGATCAAATAGTAATTACATTTAACTTTTTGAGGAACTGTTAAACCATTTATCAAATATTTGATGTGGGAATCCTTCACCTTATTCTTCAGCTTATCTTTCTAAATATTGTTCTTTAAGGCAAAAATGTTGGAATTTAATTCAAATTTTATTTGTTTATATTTATTATTGTTGTTAATACTACTTTTGGCAGCACTGGGGATTGGACCTAAGGTCTCACACATGCTAGGCAAGAGCTTTATCACAGAAGTACAGTTCTAGTCCCTCCTTTTCTGTTTGTTCTTTTGTTTTGGGGTCTCATGCATCTAAGGCTGACCTCGAATTAAGTATGCCACATAGACTAGCTTTCAATTCTTGATCCTCTTCTCTCCACCTCCCAAGTGCTGGGATTATGGGAATCTACCACCATGCCAAGCATTAAAATTTTATTTTGAAGCACAGATTAGTTTTGATGAAGCAAAAAAAACCACATCCTTCATTCCTTCTGCTGACCCCAAGCCTGTAACCTTTGACCAGCAGCTCCTCACTACATCCTTTCCTCAGCTATCCAGTAGTCAGCTGTTTTTGTTAGTACAAATTCTCTTATCTTTATTGGCACTTGATATTACATTATATATTTTTTGGCCTTTAGTTTAACCTTTCTCTCACTAGAATATAAACTCTCTCAAATAAGAACTTCATATATTTATTGTGGAAATTTAGCATCTATTATATACCTGTGGTGGATAAATACTAAAATGAGGTATTTAGTCGTAAACTACAAGAACTTGATCTAGATACCTGATATAGCTTCTGCCATAGCACTATGAATATCAGTTCTGTAATGGTGATATGAATTAAAGGAAATCTGAGAGAAATGTATTTTTTAGAAACAGTGATAATATACATTTTAATAATTTCGTACACTGAAATCTGTAAAATGACTTCACAAGCACAATCTCTTTTTAATTATTTTTTAAAGAATTTCATACATGAATACTGCATTTACATCATTTTTATCTTCCCTCCCCTCCTCCAACCTCCAATTTTGTGACCTCTTCTTTATTATTGTTACACCTGCGTGCGCGCACATGCACACACACACACACACACACATTTATATAGTCTACTGAATCCATTTAGTGGCACACCAGCACAATTGCATTTGATGGCCACTTTTACTCTGAAGATAGGATTGCACCAAGGCCACCTGGTGACTATGATCCCAAAGGAATGGAGATATTTTGGAATTTCTGTAGGAGTGGACAGTGTAGAACAGAGGTTATGGAAACACTCTGGAACTTGGCAGATCTGAGCATCAGTTTTCATTTGGCCACCTACCAGCTAAGCATTCACTCTTCCCTGTCTATAGCTGGAAGAACTTCGTGCTGCTCTTAGCCCTGTACATGCCTAATATGTAACAGATGGTCAATCTATGCACAAAAGTGTATCTGCATTTTGTTAGATACTAGGATGCAACTTAGTCCCCCTGAAATCATTTAGGATTCATGAGATAATCATTAAGTGCAGAAGCGAAAATTCATATCTGTTCCATTCTCAGCCAAAGGGGATCTGGAGTCCCCTTCAAGACTGGGAGCTGACACTGCCTACAGCTATTCCATAACTTTTGACTGGAACATCCCAAGACGCTTTACTATTCTGTATTTTTAAAACACATACTTCAAACCGGGTATGGTGGTGCCTGTAACCCCAGCATTGGGGATTTAAGAAAGAGAATGCTAAGTTGAAAACCAGTCTAGGCAACATAGCCAGACCTTCTCTCAAAAAAAAAAAAAAAAAAAAAAAAAAGCAAATGACCATCTATGCAGCAGCAAGTGTAGTATCCTTTGTCTGACACCTTAGATAATGAGTTTTCACCTCTTCTTTGGAACTTAATCTTAGAACACTTGTGTATGAGTATCATGAGTTAGAAAATTAATGTTGGCCTAGGAGTATAGCTCAGCAGTAGAGCACTTGTCTAGCATGCATGAGGCAATGGTTGATCCCTGTACTGCAAAAATGTGGGAAGAAATCAGTGCTTCAGAACCATTCCCAGAGACTTAGATTCATTTGTTTAGAGATTTTCTATTTTTAAGTTGTATCAGAATCACCCAGAAGGCTCATTAATACAAATTTCTGGGGCTCTGGAAACCTCCAGTGTTTCTGATAGTATGCTAGACAGAGCCTACAAATTCGCATTTCAGGTGAACTTGCATTTCAGGTATTTTTGATACCACTGGTACCTCGGCCATATTTTTGGAACAATTTGATAAGGGGTATGAGTGTCCTGAAGTCTAACAAGATTGAGCAGCCACCTCTGAATGATGATGGATTATATTACTAAATTCTCATGAGGTCAACTTTCCCTCTGTGTCAGTCATCATCAAAATTTTTCATGGAGCAATCTCCTACTTTTTATTATATTTCTGGACAGTTATCCATGCTGAGTTAATGAGCCCTTCATGGGTAAGAACACATCTTCCCTTTGTCAATTTTTTTTTTAATTGATACAGCACCCTGGGTGGGTTGGCCTTCTGGCCATTTGGGTTGTAATATCTTCCCTCTTATGTCTGTGGAAGATTAGTTTGGGTTGTAGAGTAGTGCAAAAAAAGGTCTATTTTTTGGAGACCTCTTCCCAGGAAGATTCAGACCTACATCAGTCATCCAGCCAATGATTAAAGCTGAGCTGACTCAGTGTGCTTACCACCCAGAAGCAAGGATGCAGAGAAAGCTGGAGTTTTGGTTGGAGATCAGGCTCACTTCAGAATTCTACAGAGCAATCTGAAGAACAGTTGGGATTCTGAATGTTATCTCTCCAGAGTTTTGGCTCTTGCTAGTTGGATGAATCTCTGACTATCAAGGCAATTGAGGCTCTCTGAGCTAGACTGGTTCTCAGCCCCACTTACTTGAATGACTGAGATAATTTAGGCAGGGGCTTCTGAAGCACTTGGGAGTTGGGGTGGGAGGGGCAAGATGACTGTAGACTGGGGATCAAGAGCCTCAGTTTCTTCCATATTGATGCAATAATGCATACAGATGCATTTCTTCCATAATACAGCATGTGCTGATTATGGACAATAGAAACAACAATCATGTATTCAAAGACAGGGAGACTTCCTTCTGGAAGAAATATACTTGGCATGCATAACACACTAAGACAAAATAGGTATACAGGTACCCTTTTACCCCTGAATTTCAAAAAATAATCAGTTTATGCATGACTGTCCAAAGCTTTAGTTCCCTAATTTCCAATTTACTGTTTAGATTAATCAACATACATACTAATTATATTTATTTATTATTTATTTTTATCTTTTTGAGACAGGGTCTCTCTGTAGCCCCAGCTGGTCTGGAACTCACTATGTAGACCAGGTTGGTCTTGAACTCACAGAGCTCTGCCTGCCTCTTCCTCCTGAGTACTGGGACTAAAGGCATGTGGCACCACACCCAGCTAATTATGTTTATTCTTAAACTAATCTTGCCTTTATCTCTGACCTTGAAAAAGGACAGAATATTCCCTTTGGTAGCAAGAAACAGGAGACCACCAGAAGCTCATAGACATGTTTTCCCGCTCAATTCTCACCTCTTTTGGCTTACCTGGTGCTGCCTTGTGCAGGTGTATTCAACCACAGCCCGCAGCCAAGAGATGCTCTGTTCCCCTTTTCTCCTCCATAACAGGGCCTCTTTACTGTCTTCTTCCTTTTTTAAATAAACACTCAGCTGGCCAGTTCCTGCTCCATACATATGGTAGAAAAAGGTCAAGCAGTGTTTTCCAGGGACACCTCTCAGAGGCTGGGACCAGAGATGTGCTTTTTGTCCATACACCATATGGGAAGCCTCAATGTACATGTAGTAGCCTTAAGAGGAATGCAAAACAGGGGTGGTTAAAAAAAGACCCAAATCATATTTTCTTTCATGGACTTCCTGGAAACAGATTTCTTTGGCTGTAATACTGAGAAAAGGCTTTATAATTCTGCAGAGTATGCATGAGCCAAGAAAAATAGACACGTTCCAAGGATTAGGCACAAAATGATTTTTTCATTTAATGATTTGCAATTCAGTTTTAATAGACAGGAGGTGATTGATGTGTCACTGATATGATTATCACATCTGAATTTATCTTACTAGCTCATAGATAATATTGGGAGAAACCTCCAAATGATTTTATTATTAACCAGATTCATACACTGGAATCCTAGTCCCCAAGGTGTTCAGAGGAAGTAAGAGGAGGAGAGAGGTGATTCGGTCATGAAAGCAGTCCCCCACGAACGAGATTTGTTTCTTCAGCATGGATTACTGAAACATGCTCATCTCTTCTGCCATGGGAGGGGACCTCAAGCAGATAGCTGTATCTAAGGGAGAAAACTTTCTTTAGACACTAAATCGGCAGGCACCTTGATCTTGGGCTTCCCAGTCTCCAGAGTTGTGAGAGCAAGTTTAGATTGTTTATGAGTTGTCTAGTCTGTCACCATTTGTCACAGCCTTGTCTCAAACCTACTTGAAATCTTCTAGTTGTTCAGGTGCCGAGCCTGGGAGTCACACAGCACATCCTGGTAGCTCTACCTTCAGATCCCATTCAGAGTCCTGCCGCTTGTCCTCCCACTCCTTCCACTGCTAGTAACCTGTCCAAGCCACTGTCCACTCGCTGGGACTGATGTGGCAGGCAGCTTCCTGGCTAGACTGGTTACTCTTCCCTCATCTCCTGCAACCTCAACAGTGTCTACAGCAGTCTCTGTAAAAGCTAAATCTCTGTCTCTGCCTCTCTGTCTCTCTCTCCCTACATTCATGTGTATCAGTGTGGACAGGTTTGTGCCTTGGTTCATATGTGGAGGTTAGAAGGCAACTTTGGGTGTTGGTCCTTGCCTTCTGTCATTTTGAGACAGAGTCTCTGTTGTTTTTCTGCCACATTCACCCTATTAGCAGGCCTATGTGCTTCCAGGAAGTCCGCTGTCTCCGCCTTCCATCTCCCCATAGGAGTGCTGGTATACAGATGCTGGTGCTACTCGTCTTCTTCATGAGTCTGGGGATGCATACTCAGGTCCTCATGCTCGCTCAACAAGTACTTTTACACACTGGCCATTTCCCCAGACCTCAAAAGCGAACTCTTACTCTGCTTCTGTCTAAAGCTTCCGTTGGCTCAGGTCAGAGTCAAGGCTGGAGTCCTCAGGACGGCTTCCGGGTACTGACAACCTGCCTTTCCTACCACTCATTCAGTAGACTCCAGGTTCTGGGCAAGGAGGTAGGCACTTGACTTGGCTGCTCCCATGCAACACTAGTACAACCTGGAGCTCTGATAAGATTAAAGTCTTGTCAGAGCTACTGTTCTCAAACTAGTTTCATTTCACTTTAACTGCTGAGTCATTTCCCTAGCTCAAATGTTCTTGTAGTTTTGAGACAGGATCTCCCAGTAGCCCCAGCTGGCTGGAACTGGCTATGCAGACAAGGCTGGCCTTGATTCCCTGCTCTTCTGCCTTTCAAGTTTTGGGAATAAAGGCATGTGCCACCATGTAATTCCAAATCTTAGGAGGCAGGGACAGAAGAATCAGGAGTTCAGGGTTACTCTCGGCTACATAGTGAGTCTGAAGTGAGCCTGGGCTCCTTGAGACCCTATCTCAAAAAATATGAACACACATATGATAATTCTTTAACTTCTTAACCTTCATTTGTTCCTTGGCATAAAAATTGCTACACTGGGTGTTTTTCATATTCAACAACGAAAGAAAACTATGTTATTTTCTTTTCTCTTAAGTTTGTCACTTAAGCTAGTCTCATGTAAACAAATGTCAGGCGTGTGCTTGCACACACAGACATACACAATCCTAACTAAAGAGTAAGTCTAATTCAATTCCATGGAAAACAAGACACAAAAAATGATCATAATATATTGTCTAACCATGTTTAAAGGAATCCTAAGCTATTTTATTTGAAAGTTGGTGGCACTCTACTGAGACATTACTCTAATGCATGTTCAATTAACAAACATTCTGAGTTAGATGTAGTGGTACAAACCTGTAATTCCAGTATTCATGAGGGTGAGGTAGGAGAATTGCGGGTTTGAGACCAGCCTGTGCTGCATAAAACAACAACAACAACAAAAAACTCCAAAAATAATTTTTAAGACAACAAGAAAGAAAAACAATTTTTTAAAGTTTTATAATTGGCTTTGTAGTGCTCAGAAGGCCTACCTGAAATCCCACATAGAAGACCTTTGCTACAGACAAAACTAGAATAGGGAAGACATGTCTTTGAAATATGCTTTCAGAGACCATTAGGGACTGAGACATAAAGTTTTTTTTCAGAAGCAATGGAGTCACCATGAGTGTTAGATGGCCCAAGATACTCTTTTATTCAGTGATGAGCGCCTAAGAGTGATGGTAAGTCATGGTCAGGGCCATTCTGAGGTCCTAGAAGACAGAAAAACTCTCAGTTGCCCCTCCCGGGAGCTTGGATAAAGTTGTTTCCTTCATGGGTACAAGACACTAGTATACTCAGCTTTGGAAGAAAAGCATTATTCTGGGTTTTGTACTTCTGAGCAGGCAAGGTGGGCTTTAACCAAACCACGCTTGCCTGGGCAGCCTCTTGCCAATCTCCCATGCTTTGGACCACACACCCCTCCCTTGGATGTGGCTTCTACAATCTGCTTTCAGTTCCTGCATCGCTGATGTCAGATGGAAGCTATTAACTAAGATTTCCAGTTCCAGAGAGCCTGTGCCATGGGATATGAAAGGAAATCCACACTGCTTGATCTGTGGAATTGTGCTGCTGTTAGAAACGGAGTGATTTCCTAGGGCACCAGCTTCAGTCTGCCTTTTAACAATAGTCTTCGTCTTTGCAAATATCTTCAGAGTATAATTGTTTTCTTTTTGTATAATTTGTTATTCTAAGGATACATATATAAAGAAATACTTTTGAAGCATCTAGATCAACTTCTATTACTAAACATAATCTTAACAAATTTGCTTGCTGATCAGAATTTTCTCCTCTGGGAGATGACCAAGTTATTCCTCTTGATCACAAATCTTATTTCTTTCATGACTTGTATATACTTCCTTTCCTCTGAAACAATCAGAGCTTAATGGAGGCTAATGTGTCTCACATGTGTTGGGAAAGCAGAGAAAAGCCTTGTGTGTTGACAAGTACTGCCACATTACAGCTTCAAGCTGTCTCAGTCACAAAAGTTTGGGGTAGAGTGGGAAGTCCCAGCATTGACACTTCAAGGCCAGCTCACGCATTCCTACAGATGAAGGATCCCAGCCCGAGGAAGGCATTGTTGACTGGAAAATAATAAATTATTTTTTTTCTGTGGGCTACTGTCCAACATCCAGGATGGGGGGTCCAGTGGGTCTACTGGTTGCTCAGGACCCCATCTGTTCTTTGGCAACTGTGATGCTTTGAGCTGCAGAGACCCACACCATGTTCACATCCCGAAATGGGAGGCAGCTGCTCCTCTAAGCTCCGGATTCTCTTTTACAGGGTAGAGAAGGGCCTTTGGCAGCCTGTGTGGTGAGGCTATGTGGAAGAAGCAGCTAGCTGTTTTCATTAGGCTGGAAGAACACTTTCCCATAATCAGGGGAAAATGATATCAACACTTTGGGAAGAACAACTGTTAAAAGTATTCTCTAAAATCACTCTTAAAGATTTAATTTTGTGTGTATCTTTCTCTCTCTGTGTGTGTAGGTGTGGTGGTTTGAATGAGAATGTTTCCTGTAGACTCTAAGTATTGAGACATTTTGTCCCCAGGCACAGTTTTGAGAGGTCTTAGAAGGTGTGGCCATGCTGGAGGATGCATGTCACTGGGGGCCGGCTTAGAGAGTGCTTAAGCCTTGTGGGATCCCCAGTCACACTCTGTTGTCTGTGCCGGCTTGAGGATGGAACTGTAAGCTAAATAAACTCTTCCTTTTTATAAGTTCCCTTGGTCAGAGTTTCTATCACAATAACAGAAAAGTAATTAATACAGTAGGTGTGTGTGTGTGTGTGTGTTTGTGTGTGTGTTTATATGCATGTGTGCTCACATGCATATAGAGGTCTATGGAGGCCAGAAGAGGTTGGCAAGTCTCCTAGAGCTGGAGTTACAAACTGTTGTGAGTACTGAGTGCCTGACATTGGTGCTGGGAACTGAATTCTGGTCTTCTGCAAGACCAGAAAGTGGTCTACCTCTGATTGTGTCTACAGTCCTTAAAATTACTCTTTATGTTACTATTATTTAGTTACCTGACAATTTTATACATACATGTGAATACGTACACATGCATATTGGATGCTCTCTCCCCTGCCCTCTCTTCTCCCCCTCCACCCCCGTCACACCTCCCTCCCACCCCTGACTCCCGCCTACCGGTTCCTTTCCCAGATCCATGACTTTTGATTTTGTTGTGTGATACATTTAGTTTATTATTAAAAACTGGTCATACATGAGGAGTTATTATTTGGTATAGTTTCTGTTTAGAAAGATGAACATTTTCTGGAACTGGATGGTGGTAACGATTGCACAATAGTGTGAATGTGCTTGGTGGTGCTGACACCCACATGGTAGCTAACAACCATCCATAACTGCAGCTTGAGGGGGAACTCGACACCCTCTGCTGACCTCTGTGGGCATTGTACAACTCAGATGCACTTACACACATGCAGGCAGTATGTTCATACACATAAAATAAAAACAAAATATTTTTAAAAACTAAAAATGTCTATTTTGCCAATTTTTTTTTTTTTTAGTTTTAGAGTCAAATTTATTATACATTCATAAGTAAGAGCTTAAAAGGAAGAGAGGGGAGGAGGAAGGGAGAAAGGGAGGAGAAGAGAGAGATCCTGTATAATCAGGCTACTCAGGAGTGGTCCCAAGAAGTAGTACACCATCAAGCGGCAAGTCTGGGAGCTTTTTAAAGGCTTTATGGCAGAAGCTGGGGTGAGGATGGCAAGGGGAATAAGCTGGCTAGTCCAGTTGGCTCACACAGGTGTCCAGCATTTTACCACTTAAAAATTAATTCTTTAGATATCATACAGAGTAATGGGTTTCATTTTTAGCATTTTCAGAAATCTTGCCACATTAAAAAAAATTTCCATGGAAGCCTTCTCTGGGTAAATAGGGTATGTCAATATCACAGAAAGTTTAGTTATGGAAAGACTGCATGCAGCACATTGGAGATAATCTGGAGCGAATTCCCCAGATGCTATAGACCATTGGGCCAGACAGGTTACATGTCTAGATGTCAAGTACCAAAATTCTTAGGAGACAAGGGCTTGAAGTAAACTCTTATTCATTCATATATATAAACACCAAAGGCAAATGTGGTAATACATGTCTTGGAATAATCCCAGTACTTGGAAGTTGGAGATAAGAGAATCCAAAGTTTAAGGACAACCTGGGCTACAGAAGACCCCACTCAAAAAACAAAGCAATCAAAAGAAACAACAAGAGAACAGAACAACAACATTTTAAACATTTTCTCTTCCCGAACAGAACATTTTCATAAGTAAATTATTCTTTGATATTTGTTCTTGGAAATGAAGAGAATTCCCACTTTCATTTACCAGTATATTAGAAGAGAAGTTGATTTTCAAAACAGGGAAATTTTATTGAAACGCCAAAGAGTGTCACAAAAGAAAGTGATGTTTTTTTTCTTTTGAGTTGCTAAGACTGCTACTTTTCGAGGAGGAGGAGGAAGAGAGGAGGAGGAGGAAGAAGAAGAGATGGAGGAGGAGGAGGAGGAGGAGGGGTGAAGGAAGAGCAGATGACACTAGGAGACTCAGTAGACCAGGACCTGAGAAAATCGAAGGAAACGTTTCACTAAATTGGATAGTTATCTGCTGATTTATTCATTCATTATTATTTGGCCACAAACTCCCTATTAAAAACCCCTTCTAAAACAAATGCTTACAAAGAATTTGGATAACCTGACATTACATAAATATCAATAAAATCTGGGAACAGATAAAATCTGTTCTGACTTGCCTTTGCCATCTTGTAAATAACAAGGTAAGCAGCATCTGTGTTAGGAAACTTTCTGGTTCTACAGAATGGAAATACTAAAGCAGATGGTGCGGGAAATAGAAAAATCCTGCAAAGTCCACGCCACCTTGATGCCAGTCACTCTCTATCTGTTACTGATATTTTCCTTCTTTTACCAGGACTGAAATGGTGGGACTAAATTCTTTTGGAGAGTGAGGAGGGTGTCTTTATTTTAGCCCAATGGCTTGTTCCATGTTTCCCAAACTTTCACCATACAAACACTTTCTTCATAATATTTTTGTCTGTCCATGTACTTTCTTGAATTTAATATTTTCCTTTAAATAGTTTACATTTTTATTGCTCAAATATATTTATTCAAATAGGAAACTTTGTGTTTTGGTTGTGAGCCTGAGCTTTTAATGGCTGGGCCAACTCTCCAGTCCAAAAACTTTATGTTTTATGGAAACAGAAATTTAGTTATGAAATAATGGTTCTGATGTGCTGGTTGTGTGTTTTCTATGTACATAGCTATTACTAGCAAATCCAAGAAGAGTCATACTCTTATCACTTGAAATGCTGATGGCAGAGGAAATGCAATTTGAGAACATTGGTTTAATGAGTCTACCAAATCTTTTCCTTTCTGCTTAAAGAATTTCACTAGTGGTCATTGGCTATAATTTTCTATTTTTATTTTATTTTATGTGTATGAGTTTATTGTTTGCATTCAGATAAGTGCACCTGTGCCATGAAATGCCTGTGGAAGCCAGAATAGGGTGTGTGATTCACTGGAACTGAAGTTATGGACAGTTGTTAGCCACTTTGTGGATGCTGGGAATTGAACCTGGATCCTCTGCCAGAACAACCAGTGCTCTTAACTGCTGAGCCATCTCCTCAGCCCTGATTTTCTATTTTATAGCAGAGCAAAGCAGTGGCAGATTTCATAAAAGATTCAATAATTGCAAAATAATTTATCATTTACTTCAGTGGAGTTTATTATCAGTTAATAATCACAGCACCCTAAGAAGTTAGTAGAGCATTGACTCTTATTGCTGATTTGCACATGAGGAAACCCAGGCTCAGAGAGGTCATGTAACCATGCCCCGGGCTCTGCAGCCAGCAAAGACAGAGACGGTTCACTGTTCAATGCTTTGGCTTTCTACTAGACTGTGCGTATTAGTTACCTTTCTGTTGCTGTGATGAAATATCACGAGCAAGTCAACTTATAGAAAGTTTGTTTGGGCTTACAGTTCCAGAGAGTTAAAAGTCCATCACGGTGGAAAGGCATGGAGGTAGGAGAGGGAGCTGAGAGTTCACATCTTCAACAGCAAACGTGAAGCAGAGAGAGAAACCGGAAGTGCGTCAAGGTTATGAATTCACAGAGCCCCCCACTAATGATGTACCTCCTTCAGAGAGACGACACCTGCTAAAGGTTCCATGACCTTCCCCAAACAGTACTAAACCACCACATTTTGCTAACTTGAGAACCTTTAGTAAGTTCAGGAACTATATCTCCCTTGAAACTGCTTTATATGGTGATGTTTTGACTCTGACAGACACAGAATTACCTGATGTTTATAATATGGCTTTCCTGAGCTGCTCTTTCTATTTAATGGATCTATACTGGCTTACCGTTTAATGCAGTTATCTATAAAACAGCTTTGATGCCTTTCCCCCTTCTTTTTTCTCCATGTACATGTTCTTCCAGATGTAGATTGATGGGCTTTATGAATGGAAAGTGAAAAGGTAGACTACAGTCTGCAGGTGCAGGTATACCTTTTGAAAGTCCCAGAACGCATTATGTTAACTGAAAAAAGACCTTGTGGCCATCAATACCAAACAAATACTCACCAATGCAGGCATTGTAAGAAATTCATTATTGCTTAGAATGTGTACATAATCACAAAAAAGATTATTATTGCATCAGGATCCCAGCAGATAATTATCAAAACTTCATTGAATGAATTTTGCTAGTATTTAATGTATGTTTCCTTAGCTGATCTATAATATACTGCCTACATCTAGCACCCTAAAAATCTATGAACTGCTTTTGATGTGTTCAGCCAATGAAAAATGTCAGAATATATTATTTCAGAATGTATGCCCCATTAAAGAGAAATTTCAGTGCCTTCCATCTAAGCACATTACATTTGCTGTACAAAGCATTTTAAATAATATGAGATGGTGGTCAATACGTCTTCTGTGATAACAGAATAAGAAAAGACATTTACCACAGCACTTTGTTATTCTGAGAATTTGCAAGAATTTTTTTGCTTGGCCAAATAATCAGTCTCCCAAATCTTTTCCTAGCCTTATCTCTGTACTTCCTCCCAAAATCTAATTTTATGAAGAAACCTGCTGACGCAGGCACTGGTACCATTGATATCTGACACCTCAAGGCATTCCGTGGTCGTGTTCTTTCAGCCTCCACCATCTTGTAGGTGACATGTGATTACTTTGAGCTGCCTTCACCAGAATCCTGGCGGTCAGTTCAGCCAAAATCCTTCTTACCCCTGATGTTACCTCCTATTAATTTTCCATGTCACGACCCCAGCTCAATGATTCTGTATTATTCCTTGGCCTTATTGTATTCAGGTGGAGCCTAATCTCTCCTCTCCATTGCAAAAATCACACCATGATAGTTCCTATGTTTATTATGATGGTCTTGAGCAAAGTCTGCCTTACCATGCTTGAACAAGTATCGCTGAATATTTTTGATTAACATAATAGTCTACAATATTTATTACTCAAGATGTAGAGTTATAAAAGGAAAGGCATAGACAATGACAAAGCCTGTTAGGCAGTTTACAGCCAGAGCCTACACAATTTTAACACTTCTACTGTTATCTTTGCCAAGGAATTGAACAGGATGAAATATCATCTCATATATAACAAGACTTGGGAGAAGAGTCAGAAAACATCAATAAAAGTGAGTATAATTATGAGGCCAGAAATACAAAAATCTCACTTAAAATGCTATGATGGGGTGGGGACTTCTGGTGAGGTGGCAGATTAGAAACCTCACCATTGACACTTGGTGAAAAAAAATAACCAAGTAAATACACAATAAGGTCTTATCCTACAGGAAACAAGGTCTATAAATGAAGCCAGGAAAATCTCTTCAGGGAAGTTTGTGAGAAAGCTGATCAGGGTCCAGCTGAAAGCCTTCTCAAATTAGGTTGCCCAAGGGAGAGCAGTAAAAACTTCAAGGAAAGGGCTGCTTCTCACATATACCAGAAGAGATCAGGGGGCGGGGGTATGTGAACAAGTGTCCAAGGGAACCACCAGGAAAGGACTCAAAACCTCTCATCTCCATACAGCAGAACCCCAGTGAACACAGAGTCAGCAGATATCAAGGACTCCCTCCCATTCACCGCTTTTCCTCCAGTACCAGGGGAGCCTCCCTGAGTCCGAGGGCTCCAAGAACTTCACCTTTTACACAATGTAACCGTGCCATCAATTTTCTATTATTTAATTTATACTCTTACATTACATCTCATGATGGTTTTGCTCTTGTCTGATTATTGCTCAGTTGGGTTTTAGGATTGCTGTATATGATTCTTCACCCAGCCTGCCACAAGGTCTTCGTTACTATACCTTTCTCCATATTCGTATAGTCCCCTTCTGATATCTATATATTTTCCTTTTTCTCTCATCCTATCCCCTCATCTATTACCTATTAGTTATAAATTAGTTATAATCTTCCATCTTTTTAATAGGCTCTAAAATTTGTGGATCCCATCTTTCCTCTCTAACCTGCTTTATCCACCTTGATTTTTTTCAGTTCCATCTAATACATATCCTTATTCTTAGCCATTCTACCTCCCTCCCAACCCTATCTTATTAACTGAAATCCCAATATACTTTATATTACATTTGGATGTTTATCCTCCACCAGTTACTGAAGTCAAAGGGGCCACTGTTGCTAACTGGCTAGTACAACATTGGAATAGTGGTACTATCCAGCAACTATGTATTCTCTCAGTTCATACCAAAGCCCTTGAGCTCCTGAACTACAGAACTATTTTCTGACCAATGTACTTCAACTCACTCATAGCCACGTCCCACCTGAACATTGCAAATACTTCAACTGAAAGAATATAGCTGATAAAAAGCCCAAGCAACAATCAAGGCCTGTTCCACAAGATGGAACCTATGCCTGACACTGTTATTGTGACAAAGAACCTGTGGCTAGATAGGTCATAAGCCCTAGGGGAGGACTTACCACTATTATTTTGCTAAATGGGCATGGTATTAGGCTACTTCCTAATGACTTATTGCTATATCAATAGATTAGTGTATTTCTCAACTGTCATTAGAGAAGTTTCTTTTTGCAATAGATGATGATTAACACAGAGAACCACAACTGGTCATTCTGTAGAGAATTAGAGACTGCAGAGTGCTCAGCCCTAAATGGGCTGGTATCAGACCCCCTCCCCCAAAAGGCCCAGGAATCATCATAGAAGAGAGAATGGAAAGACTGTATGAGCCAGAACTGATAGATGACTACAACAAAAGGTGTTTTCCAGACACTCTTTTCTAGGCAGTAGTGAACAAGAATTCAACAGTTGTGACAGAATGCACAATACCTCAGCAAGATCAAGTCCCATGAAATCCCACCATAGAAAGTGGTCACAAATCCCATCCCTAGCTGAGGAGCTATTGACAATTGATAGCTGTAGAGAGAGAGTCATTTTTTAAGGGTATGGCCCCTGGTAGATTGATCATGCTCCAGTGGACAGCTCCAAGCTCAGGAGTATATGGGCAGCACAGACTAGACTCTCCGGGTTATTAAAAAAGAGGACTTGAAGCCGGAGCAGTGATAAGGGAGAGGTGTGGGTGGTGAATATGAAAAAGCACACTGAATAACATCCCCAGAGAATTAATAACAATATTTTTTTAAAAGAAGAAAACATGAAGGTAGGAGAAGGAAGTATTTGGAGCAGGTCTGAGAGAATAGGAGGGGGTTTGGCTTGCATCTTGGTCATACGATCAAGATACCCTGTATACATGTGTGAATCTGTCAAACAATAACTTTAAAATACTCTGGAAATACTATGACAATAAAACTTAGGAAAAACACATGGAAAATTATTTGGGGGATGTTTGTACCTGTTTCAAAGCTATCAGAGAGGTTTCCAAACTGTGAGGCATTGTGGAAGTAACAGCCCAGAGAAAATGAGAGTTCCCAGGAATGAGCTCACGATTCCCTGAGCTACTTCCCCCTTTAGGCATGTGACAGACCAACCAACAGACTCTCTGAAGTGAGCAGAAAATAACTGCTGTTGAAGATTGCCCAAACAGCCAGGGCTGAGAGGGCCAAGTTTTGTGAGAAAAGAGGGACAGGAAAGAGAGCCCAACACTTGCCAGTCTTCCCTTGAGGCATTTATCAAATCCTTGAGACCAAGAGGCAGGAAACTAAACGCAAAACTAAGTAGGGTTTCCAGCCATCTCACCAGCTAGAGTCAAAAGCTTAAGTTCAGGACTGTTAAGAGGACAATTCCTAGTTAAAGCCAGACTTGGTTCTTGGAGAATATGCTTGGAGTGCAGGCAGAAGCAGAGCCGATCCCAGCAAGCTGGTGCTGCAGTCCCACCTCAAGCTGCCTCCCTGCTTAGTCTCTGTTTGAGAACTGGTAGAATATTCTCTGGAAGAAAACTCCGCCCTGGAAGCATTCTATGATCTTACCTTTACAATGTCTAGAATTCAGTCTAATTTATCATACATTTTAAGAAACAGGTGTGTGTGGGAAAACGCACAAACTCCATCTGTGGGAAATAGGCAACCCATATATATGGAGTTACCACACAAGAGACAGTAAAAAAACAAAACTGTGATTAATAATTTAATTATGTGTATGTAATAATAAGTTTGCAAGTTTAGCCTAGTAGTGTCACTTTTGCCTAATTTATGCAAGGCCCTAGGCTCAATCCCCAGCATTACTATCTATCTATCTATCTATCTATCTATCTATCTATCTATCATCTATATCTGTCTGTCTATCTATCTACTTATCTAGGGCCGGGAGTGGCAATGCATACCTATAATCCCAGCACTTGGTAGGCAGAGGCAGGCAGATCTCTGTGAGATCAAGGCCAGCCTGGTCTACATAGTGAGTTACAGGCCAACTGGGGATACAGGGAGAACCTGTCTCAACACACACACGCACGCACACACACACACACACACACACACGTTTATATAAGTGCATAAATATATATAAAGTCAAGAAAATGGATAAAACAAAGAATTTCACCCATGAAATTAAGAAGCAGACAAACAGGTAAAGAGAAGGGTTTCAGAAAAGTAGAGGACCTCTGACAATCACTTCCTCCACAAAAGCAATGACAACACTGGCAAAAACAAGATAGTCAACACTAACTTTATCAGAGCTGTGGTGATTAAGTAAGAGTGCTTGTTCAAGAAAAATGAATGACTCTTGCTAAGAAGAGGGACCTTTTTACTCACCCTGGTCTCATCCACATTTCTCTGACAGAATTGAAAACTAAGAGCTTTAGATGTGAAAGTTAACACATCTGTGAGGATCGGTAGCTGAGCAGCCACTGAGCTAGAAAAGGCATGGAGCTTCCCCAAATCTCTGGATAACTGGCTTTATTTGACCCATTTGGCAGCTAAGCCTTAAAAAGCTCTGTTGGCAGTGCTCATTTTTATTTAACCTGAGATGATATATTGATTGTGACAGACACACAGTAACTTGACATATTTATAATGTGGCTTTTCTGAGCTTTTCTTTTCATTTATTGGACATGTATTGACTGACCAGCTAATGCAGTTGTCTATAAGACAGATCATATGCATCCTCTTCCTTTCTTTTTTTCTCTCTGTGTTATACCAAGTGTAGACTGACAGGCATTAGGCAAGGGAAGTGAAAGAATAGGACTGACTCAGAAGCAGCTTGATAGAAACCTCATCTTGGACCGAAGCCACGTGCTGATCACCTTGGTCAATGTGGAGGTGTCTCTAGTGGCTCCTGGCTTAAGCTTCTGTAGCGTTGCTCTGCACCCATGTGAATGCCACCCAGAGGTGAGGGAGAAGTGGAAGCTGGTGCTGAATGTGCACATATCTAAGGCCCATTGGGGTGGGAATGTATGGAAGAGCTCTTTTCCGTTTTACCCTCTAGTTGATGATCAAGGGACATAGTTCAACATAGCTTCTTAGATGACCCATGGTCTCAAGTAACTGGTGAGGCGTGGCAGTGCTCACACCAGGGACGCACCCTTCCATCAGCTCCCGTCCCTTCCTGGTTTTATGGTTTCATCCCCACTCCTGCTGGTTGGAATCATATCTTCAAGTGTACTATCACCATATAAGTTACCATTTGAGATTCTACTTTGATGGGGCTTCTGGATGGCAGTATTCTATATGCCAGCCAAGTATTCTAACATAGACTTCCTGAAAGTTGCCCAACTACTTAAAAGGCTGCACATCTCACACCAGCTCTTTCTTATCCTGGCATGCTTCTGTGCCTTACCATTCCTGAGAAAACAGCGTATCCTTCAAGACACTCCCAAGGAAAGACACCATCCTGCATTGTACCATCATTTATTACTTGTTGTATTTCTGAAGCATTTGGGCATATTTGGTATATAATAAAAATTCTGAGTTCTCAGGAGATATGAAATGAATCAAGATCTGGTTATTCCTAACTGTGTAATATTAGTAATCATTCATAGTTCCAAGATACTTGATTCTTGTGTTGATGTAACTTCTGATATTTGTAACTTTAGCAGTTAGTTGTTAATCAGGCAAAGGTACCTGCCACCAAGCCTGAGAACCTGAGTTTAATCCCTGGAAACCACATGGTAGGAGAGAACTGACTCCTCCTACAGGGTGTCTCTGACTTCTGCTTCATGCATCTACACACACACACACACACACACACACACACACACACACACAATGTATAAAAAAACCCAATCAGTTATTTTAAAGGAGTTTATGTTTTAATTTTTGAATGGGTCATACATGTCACCTTGGATGTGAGAGAGTCCATATATCGGCCTCATCTATCTCATACTGTAAAGAGTCAAGGAGAGGAGAAAGTGACTTTTCCATGTGACTTGGGTACATACTTGGAATATGGGATACAATCCTGGAGTTAAGCTCACAATATCAGAATTTAGACACTAGGAATAGCTTAGAAAATGTAGAAATGTAGATTCTTTCAATTAAATGAATTTCTAGGGGAATCCTCAAATTGGTTTGATTACTAGGAGAAGACACTGCCTTCCCTTGCAAGGAAAGGTATTCTGAGTGAATTCATGCCATTATGTAGAAAGTTGTGGCATGAATTATGGGCTTGTGTGGCATTTTAGTAGCATGTATGCTGGGAGACTTCAGTGAGGCAGGATGGACAGAACATGGTCCTTAGAACCAAATAACTCTGAATTCCAGTCCCTACTCTACCTGTTGATGCTGTAGCTCTTTACGGGTTCTTAACTTCACGCTTCTATTTCCCTGTCTGAAAAATGGGGCCTTTTACTGACTTTATAGATTGTAAGGGTATAAAGATTCCCAGCACAGAGTCTATGAAGACTAAATGTCCAATAAACGATCGCTATCTTTATTATTTACTACAGTAAAAGTAATTCTAAGAACTAAAACAAGATACCTCCAATCCAATGCTGTATCTCTGTTGGTATCTTGGGCATAATATAGAAAAATTTGTTTTATTACTTGCATTGCTATGTACTGGAATAAAAGGATAGATTGCAAAAGATTTTATTAGTTAAGAAAAACTGGAAGGCATCTTGAGAATCTTTTGGAATTCTATATTGAAGCAGGTAAAATAATTTACTTTAAAAAATCAGCATTCTCTGCTGTGCACCAGAGAATTCAATTTAATGCATCAAGTATTCATTCAGAATAAATATGGAACACACTAAGAAATTTTTGCATTCATTTTTTTTTTGCTGTGAAGTTTCACCCTAGCCACCTGAAACATTCTTTTAAGTTTTCAAAGAGACAGAGTAAGCATAACCATATCATCATCTTTAAAGAAAGCCACACAAAGTTAAAGAACATATGTCCCCATAGCCCAGTAATGATGTAAGGAAAAGAGTAGAATGCTAAGTGATTTAATGTCTATGGGTGCATGTTTTTGCTAGATTTTCATGGATTTTGAATATATAAGGAGGAGGTAGGACATGGTCTATATGTCAGACAAGCTCAGACTGTAGCATAAAGCCATGAGAAACACAGTCAGGCTCAGGCTGTCATCCATTTAACTTGAAAGAGTTTGCCCTGTTCCTTTGATGTTCAGCCCATGACATTAACTCCTGGGAGGGAGTCTGCTATGGGTTAAATAGCATCTCTCTAAAACACATCTGTTGAAGCCCTGAGCTCAGTACCTCAGAGTGTGTCTATATTTGGAGATGAGTCTTTCAAAGATGTACTTAAGTTTAAAAGAGATTTTTTTTTTAGGGTAGACTTTGATTAAATACAACTAGTGCTATAAGGAAAGAAATATCAGGGATGTTGGCGCAGAGGGAAGGCCACATGTGGACACAGCAAAGAGATGGCCATTTGCAAGTCAGAGAAGCCAGATAAAACCACTGTGCTGGCACCTTGGGTTTGGATCAGTCTCTGAAGTTAATGAGCAAGTAGCTGTAATTGTTCTTATTTTTCTAGAGGATAAAACTGAGACTTGGAGATTTGAAATAGTTTCCTGAAAGTCTCATACTCAGTGAGTGGGGTATGTTGGGTTAGCCTAACTCCAAAGCCTGCAGGTCTGTTATACCCCTGGCCTAGTGTTTCTCTTTTCAGGAGCAGCCCCTTCTCTCTGTTGCCTGCTGCATTGGTTCCACCCTGTGTCTCATGTCTTTCCATGATTTTTATTATCTAGAATACCCTTTTGTGGTTAGCCTGTATAACATGCTTATATCTTTGATGGGACCTTTTCATACCTCTAACTGAAGCCTTTTTATATCCTCATAAAAGACAAACTATAAACCTTCTTCTAGGAAAAAGTATTCAAACATACAATATTCAGACTATAATAGACTGGTTAAACTCATTTCTCCTGGACTTTTCTCTACTACTTTTGTAATAAAAAAGGACTCAGACAATAATTCCATTTTCTGGGGAGTTTGTTTGTTTTGTTTTGAGACAGGATCTTATTATATAGCTTGGTCTGACCTGGAACTCACTATGTGGTTCAGGCTAGACTTATTTGTAATACTCCTGCTTAAGCCTTTCAAGTGCTGGGGTTATAGGTATGTGCTACCACGCCAGTTATAAGAGGGTCTTGCTAAATAATGATTATCCTTATATAAAAAAGTCTTCAGTAAATTGATTCACTCATTCCATAAACTTTCTTGTATGTCAGTCATACATAAGGCACAATATCAAGTACTGTGGGAATTCAACAATAATTTTTATTCTGTTTTCATGACATTGCTAATCAGAGCCAATGAGATTCGGTTTGGCAGGATGTGGTGGCATATACCTTTAATCTTAACGTTCGGGAGGCAGAGGCAGGCAGATATCTATAAAGACCAGTCTGCTCTATTTATGAGTTGGAGGCCAGCCAGGGCTACATAGTTAGACACTGTCTCAAAAAACAAAACAATCCAAACCTCAATTTGGAGGGCTCCCTTTCTGCAAGGTTCAATATTCAAAGTCCATATCTGTGACAGCCACTTTCCTACCATGGTAGGAGATCCTGTCTGAGACTGGAGAAAACCCAGCACAGAGAGAAGGAGAGAGGAGCAAACTGCCTAATGATTATATAGTTTGATCCCTTGCATTGAGTTGTGCCCAAAGTTAGCACTACACAGGCCTTTTTGTGTTTCAAAGTTGAGCGAAAAAAAATCCTCTTTCCATTTAAGTCAGTTCGAGCTCTGTTCTCTGTTACATGCTATCCAAGTCGTCTTACCATATATGACTTCTATTTACCACCTTAACTTCCTCATACTTTTCCAGATGGGGCCTCACAGAGTCTTAGAACTCTTATAGAATTCCTACTCATTACTGAAAGTGGACATTTGGTTTACCCCTGGGCCAATGAAGCATCCTTCTCTGAAGCAACACTCTTTCAGAATCTACCAGAGCAACAAAGGGAAAAGGACCAGCCTGCACCTTTTAGCTGAGAGTCTATTAATTTCTGAGGCCCAGGGACACTGTCTGGGAAGATGACTGGAACCAAATGCTCTTCGAAGAAAGCCACAATTCTCAGAATCTGGGTGGGATCTCAATACACAAGTATCCAATGTAGAGGGGTAGTTACGAAGGGTTAGACAGAGTGGACACTGCCGGAAAGGGTATGCTGCAGAGGTTCCGACCAGCCAGTCAGATCCTTAGATATCTGTCTTAAGCATGGTCAATAGCCAGCAGAATTTGAAACAGCACCAAATATTTTAAGTTTATTTTCCTTTAATCCCTCCTCTCCCTGCCTTGACTAGAGGATAACAAACCGGAAAAGCAGACGAGGTGAAATAAATAAGATGAAATCCAGAAAATCTCCTTTATCCTTCCCAGACAAGGAGGCAGACCCAAGCCAACATCAGAGAAAACCTGACTGAGAAATGGGAGGTTTGATTTGGACTAGGTGCCTTAACATGGCTGGGTTATGAATGTCATATTATTTCAACAGGACTGGGAGCTGAGGGACTTGCCAGGGGGTGGGGAGGAAACCCTGCAGAGTACAAATGAATGATGGAAAGAAAAAAATTAAAGTTGTTCATGATTGAGTTCTGCCAATTTTGGCTAACTCAATAGGCAGGTTACACACACTGTGAGTTGCTCTGCTGTACTGCATCATAGGTTTATCTTGGGTTGGTCTTAAGTGTAGCAGTGTGTAGCCCATCCTCTTCTAGAGGCTGCTCTGTAATGATCCTGGAGCTTAGTATCCAGGATCTCTGTGAGTTTAGTTCAGAGACAATTTGCTTTGAAACAAATATTATGCTTTGATCCAACTGGTATACCAAAGGGATAGAGGACATATTTTACTACTGACATTGTTTCCAATTGCTGATATTCTACAATAACAAGAAAAAGATCAACTTTTAAGTTATTCTATGTAGTTTATAAATTTTCTATTAAAAATACACTCCTTAGATAGGCATGGTGGCATGTATCTATAGTCTGAGCTCTCGGGAGGCTGAGGCCAGAAGATCCTGAGTTCCAGGTACTCAACAAGACCTTGCGAGAGAGAGAAAGAGAGAGAGAGAGAGAGAGAGAGAGAGAGAGAGAGAGAGAGAGAGAGAGAGAAACAGAGAGAGAGAAGACAGAGACAGAGAGACAGAGAGGCAGAGAGGCAGACAGAATGAATTCACCACCTGATTGCCTATGCCCCAGCTGCTTGTTCCTCCAGGTTGCATTATAAGAACATGGTGAATCACATTTCACAGATGGTATTTCTTTGTTTCATCTATAGAAAGCACAAAGTCAAACTTATCTGCGTGATCTCCATCTGCCAGCACGTTATATATTGGGCATCAGTCCTGCCTTCAGTTTCAATTAACATCTTGACTCTCACTTTTGTTCTTCTGTTCTTATTTTTAAACCTACTTCTAATTAACTTATCTCTGTAGAAATATACATTAAGCAATATGATAAACAGAAAAGATGTCTTTCAAATATACCCATTACAAATCCTGTGTGTGTAGAATCACATGTAGTTCATTCTAGACACACTTTGAATTGTAGGATGATCCTTTAGGTCCTTGGAAACAGCATCATGTGGCATAACTCACCTACCCCAGTAGTGTGATCTCCCTTTGGTCCCGTGTAGGAGGTAGGAGTGTCTCCCCTTCCCCTGTGCCAGCTGCTCCGGTTTCTTTTCTCCTGTGTAAACGCACATTCATCTCGATCGAAAGTGCACTCTCCAGGTGGAGATGGAAGTCTCTCTACAAGGAAACAGCAGGTGTTGCCATTGCTGAATGAATATACATTTTCCCATGGCTCCCAACAGCCCACTCCACATGTCTGAGAGGTGTGTGGCCATATGCCAAGAATATGCAGAGGCAGACCTCCCCACCAGTGGCCCACCGAGCCTGTGCCTTGTCATGGGTCCTGTCATAGTGACAGAGAATTAGAGCTCTAGATCTGAAACACTGGGACACTTTGGGAAAGACACTTTTCCCAATTTATTTGGTGAATGAGCTAAAAAGTTCTGAATATTGGAAATGCACTGTCTTTATGACAATATGAAAAATAATAAAATTGCATAGTGGTTCTTCAAGAATCCAGGATGAGTGAAGGAAGTCCCAGTAACATCTCTACAGCTCCTCTGGTGGAGGCAGAGATGCGACAGAAGTAATTTTACTGCCGGCCGGAGGTTGAGCAGTGGAGCGGAAATGACTTTGTATTCATATCTGAATCGTGGGAATATTAATGGTGACCACTTCATAGAGGCGTGATGGCTAAATGAGGGGATGCATGTGAAGTACCGGGACATCGGAATAATACAATTAGTAATAGTAAAATAAATACGAGGAACTTTTATTTTTGCTGCCAAAAGCCTCATTTTCCATTTCTTGACATAAATATTTGTCTTTTATTGTATTGCAGATTGAGCCAGAAACTTCCACATGCCAGGTAAACACTTTACGACTGAGCTGCATCCCATGCCAATAGTTGTCTTTTTAAATGTAATATTTTTATTAATTCTTTGAGAATTCCATACATGGATCAATGTATTTTTGATATAGTCACCCTTCATCTCCGAACTTCCCTAACCCCTTGTATGATGTTTTTTTTAAAAAGTCTCCAGAATATTGTCTTTAGTAACACTAATAATTATTACTAGAATAATGCTGTCTCCAAACTTAATGAATGGGGACTTCTTCTTTAGCTAAACTTTGCTACATTTCCCTATATCTAGATTATTAGCAATTTCTTTAATAAATAGCCTTTTGTGTCTCTCTTTTGTGCTATTTGACTTCATTTTATTTTGTATATAGTGCTAGTTAATGAGGCTCCATTCTTTCTTCTATGCCTTGAATGTAGATATTCTTGCTGGTATTGTCCTCTCAAGGGTTCAGAAACCAAGGGACTAAAAACAAGTTGTCTTCCTTCCTTGGTTTGGTTTTTCTTGTAGTATGGGGAACTTAACACAGAACCTTGTGCACACTAGGTCAGTATCCTGTCCCTGAACTAGGTCCCCAGGCCAAGACATTCTTTCAATTGTTCATTGTTCTCCAGTGTAAGACTGAGACCACAATTTGGCTGTTTGTTAAAGAAACGGACATGGAGGATCTAGGATATGATTTGATTAGATTAAGACTAGTGATCTGGGTCGATCACACTCTCAGCACATCCCATCTAGCACCCCAAGAGCTACTACCATGTTAGTCTCGCTATTGCCAATGCTTGGTCTGAGGTAGGAAATAAAGGGACATGGTGATGGTAGGAAGCCATATCTGCAGTCTGCCTGAAGTCTCAAGCCAGCTATGCATGGAGAATTTTGATACAACTTGAGAGATATTTAAATGATCATGTTGAAACAGCAGTGAGCCATGCTTAAGGCCTGTATATGACTTTTGAATTTAACTTTGCTCCTTTCTCAGCTGCAAACATGTCATTGAGAATCTCACAAACAAGATCATGAACCTTGTTTGCAGACAAAATATGTCATAACTTCCTTGTGACTAATAATAAATTCTTCCACCCTTGTTTCTTACCAGCCTACAGTCCTATCCAGTGCACATTGAAAACCATGCTATGGTCTCTTTACCACAAAAGAAAAATTCCTAAGAAATCCTTTTAATGAAGCCACCAAAACTGTACATAGGACTAATGCTAGATAGTACATAAATGAAAGATATCTAAGTGAAACCATTTCTTGGAAGCTCCACACCCATGTCTTGGGTGAATGCTCTCCTTTACCTAAGCATCTCTCTTTGACAGAGGAGCTTAACTCCACACTAAAACCTTTTCTTAAGAAGCTCCAACTCTATTTCATACAGATGCATTCAGAACTTCTCTTCTGAGGAGCGGAGGCCTGAGTGGAGGTTTTTGAAGGAACTCAGGCTATTATAGGAGGCAGTGTAAGACTGTGCCTCCCACTGCAGGGTCTGTTGTTTCATTATCACTTAACTGACTTAGGAAATACCAACTTTATTATTTATTTTAACATTATATATCTAACAAGTATTTGTGAAATAACAATGCTATTAATATTAATGAAAACAGGAATTCTCTAAGATCACAACAATAATGATGATACCAATTAAGATTGAGGGTATTTTTTAAAGCACTGTTTTGTGACAGTTCAGAAGTTATGGATGTATATGTAATGTCCCCAACATTTAGTTAGGTATTGCTAACTTCCCTTACAGGGAGGTCAAAGGGGCTAAGTTACATGTACAAAGACATACAGAATGCTGGAGTCTTCATTTCTTAGTCTACTACAAAGCTCTGTAGAGAGACACTTCTATAGAGAAAAGCAAAGGCTAGAATAGCATAGATCAAATGTATGAGATTCTAAAGGAACCACAAGTGACTTTCATAGGACAGAGACACACATCTGAAATGACTCATGGTTCGTTTACCTGTAGTCCGGCAGTTTCCCAATTGTATTGTAATATCATCCAGGGCTACAAGCCCACAGTCCCAAAAACTTTTGCATAGGCTCATGAAAACCACCTGCAATTCATAAAATAAAGTTAGGAATTCTCCTAGATGAAAATTGGAACCTCTTATAACCTGAAATTTGCTTGGCACAACAGGGCTACGTAAGCAGTTTAAAGCCTACCTCATGGCTCATGGGAGTAAAGGACACAGTGGCATGCACGAAGAATGGTTACTGTTGGTTTATGACCATGGAGCTACATTATTTTAATCAAAGGCACATCATAATAATATACTACTGTACAAATGAAGAAACTAGAGAAAGTTTTTAAAGAATTAATAGTTAGGGTGAAGAAAACAAGATATTAGCTGAGCTAAAGAAAAAAGCCTGTCAGGTTTTAAATATTTCCCCTTCATCATCTCCAAAGTGCATCGAGTGTTGATGGTTTTCCAAGCATTTTTCAAACATTTTCAGTGCAAACACTGTTGATTGTTTTGGAAGTGACTCTCTGGCAATATGCTTTATTTATACTGTGAATAAAGTCCCAGTGACTGGCCATTTGGAGACTTATGTTCCATTTGTCAGATAAAGATCTATGTTCCTCACTGGTATCATTAATAAAAGCCCTGAATGTGGTTATTTTATCAGTTCAACATTTTTATTGTTCTGTGTGAAGGAGAAACAAATCCATACCATCAATTATTAAATTCAGTGTGTATGTGTGTGTGTGTGTGTGAGAGAGAGAGAGAGAGAAGAGAGAGAGAGAGAAAGAGAGAGAGATATGAGAGAGAGGGATAGAAAGAAAGAGAAAGAGAGACAGAGAAATAGAGAGACTGAGATCTTGATTTGTTCCCAGTAGACCAATTTTGAAGGCTGTTTCAGGGCTCGAGAAATGGATCAACAGTTAAGAGCACTGACTGCTTTTGTAGGAGGATCCCAGTTTGATTCCCAGCACCTACATGGTGGCTAACAACTGCCTGTAACTCCAGTTTCAGGGGACTTCTATGCCTTCTTCTGAACTCCATAGGCATTGCACGGCATGGGTGCACTTACATACATGGCAGGCAATACATTCATACCCACAAAAAATAAATAAACAAATAAAATATGTTTTAAAAGGTTGTTTTAGACATGTGAGACCCAAGGAGTACTTCTTAAAATCTTTATATTGCATTTTCATTGTACAGAATTGCTTTGCATGCATAACTACTGTTTAATTAGCACAGGTTGGTACAGTCCATGATAACTACAAATCTCATTTCAAGTGAACATGAAGGATGATGTAACAGAAGCTTATGACTAATGAGAAAACTTGACTTTCCAAATGTTATGGCTTAAAACCCAGTTATCAGCTAGGTTCTTTTGCTCATGATGATCAGATTTACTGGAATTTAGGATTTTTTTGATAGGGTCTCCCATGCCTGGCCCCAGCCTGCCTGGAACTTACTATATAGACCAGGCTAGCCTCTATCTCATAGAGAGCTACCTGCCTCTGCCCCCTGAATGCTGGGATTAAAGGTTTGTGCCACCATACCTGGCATTAGAATACAGGATTTTTTAAAAAAAGAAAATAAAATTTAAAATAATATGAGAGTTCATCAATATACAAAATACAAAGTAAAGCCAGATATGGTGGCTATATAGTGAGTCCCAGGCCAACTGGGGCTGGGGCCACAGGGACCCTGTCTCAAGAAGATCAAACTAAACCAAACCAAATGAAAAAAAAGTTTCTTAGGCTGAGGTCTTGTAAATTGTTAATCACATGACGTGGGAATTTCACTGCATTCATATCATCTCATAAATGGGATAGTTAAGAGACTTAACGGCATTTGCATGGATTTGTGCCGAAGGAAACAAAATTGGGTGGCTCTTCTATTTCTTCTCTAAACACATAAAGTATTTCATTTGCCAGGTTTATGTCTGGGAACTTATTCTGCATTCAGAAAGCAAAGATCTATGTCATCAGTGCCAAATGCTTCACATTCTATTAACAGTTTTTATTGTTATATGGGAAAGAATGTATTAATCTGTCTCATGATTTATTAGATTAATCATGCTACAGAGAGAAAAATTTTGGCTTTCTTTCCCTTTGTCAGCTTTAAGGCCTAATTTTTTTTAACAAGGATAGTGGAAAAGTACTTTCGCACAATGAATGTGAGGCAGTAAAATGATCCACCCTCTACATCGCCAGCCCCATACAGTTCAACACTTTGCATAGCAATGTCCTCTAAAGGGAAGAAATACTAGCATGCTTCTCTGTGTTTACTATCGCACTATTTTATCAAGACCATAAAAACTAAGAGGCATACAAGCAGGCAACAGATGAAATAGCCGAAACTTTCAAAAAAGTGAGGAAATAAACTACAATGCAATAATCTAAGAAATAGGTGATCGTTAGATCTGATTGCTGAGAATATTATTATTCAGGACTGTAGATGTAGCTTTATCTCACAATGCTACCTTTCAAAAGCTGGTTAAAGGCCTGGAGAGATGGCTCAGTGGTTAAGAGCACTGACTGCTCTTGCAGAGGACCTGGGTTTCATTCCCAGCAGTCACTGGTGGTTAACAACCATCTGTAACTCCAGTTCCAGAAAATATGGCACCCTCTTCTGACCTCTGTGGGCATTGCACACCATGAGTGCACTTACGTACATACAGGAAATAAACTCATACACATAAAAAATAAATAAATAAAACTTTTAAAATAGAAAAGCTGGTTAAAAAAATAAAATAATCCCTAATTCATAGAAGATTAATCATATGTATAATAATTAAGTTAGGTTCAAATTTTTTGATTAGTTAATAGTTTTCCCCCTATTTTCTAAATGTTCTATAATTTATCAGTATAACTGAAAAAAAAAGCAAAAGGAATCACAATATCTGTAACTAAAATGTAGAATAATGGACTGGGAATATATTTCAGTGGTAGAGAGCATGCCTAGCATGTTACAGTTCCCAGCACAAGAGAGAGGGAGAGAGAAAGAGAGAGACAGAAACAGAGACAGAGACAGACAGAGAGTCAGAGGCACAGAGATAGAGAGAGAGATAGAATAACAGGTTAGCATTTCCTAGACTGGAGTTAATTATTATGGCATCACCCAGGCACAAAGTTTATTTATATTAAAGTTGTTCACTCACATCAGTCACATGCCAGAGTTGAAGATACTGTAACCACATGTAGTCAAGTAGTAAACTGAATTGGATCAAAAGATACATAACATTTCCTCATGGCAGAAAAGGACAATAAATGGACTAACTTGGCTCCTTTTTTTCATACCAAATAAATTGTGAACTTCCAGAATATGTTGGACAATACTAGGCCACCAATAAATGAAAGAATTATGATCAGGTCACCTTGCTTAATCTAGCAGCCTGGATTTCCCACCTAGCCATTGACAACACTAGTCACAATAGTTCTTGTATGCTACTCGGAATGGAGGAGCCACATCCTTTCAGGTAATGAGTATTAGAAGCTGTTTGCTT
This sequence comes from Eospalax fontanierii, assembly GCA_035773235.1. Taxonomy (NCBI): domain Eukaryota; kingdom Metazoa; phylum Chordata; class Mammalia; order Rodentia; family Spalacidae; genus Eospalax; species Eospalax fontanierii. Next base: position 40,429,990 of record CM069544.1, on the reverse strand, counting down.
GTCCTGTACTGACTTTGTCCAGGACAAAGGAAAAGCCAAGTAATGCTGCCTGTTCTTAGAACTCTGGATACCTGTACATGCTTGTTTCTTACAGCACTATTCACAGTAGCCAAATTATAGAATCAGTCTAGGTGTCTATCAACACATGAGTAGAGTTTGATCCAGCTATAGAGAGAATGAAATTATGACATTTGCTGAAAATGAATGGACCAGAGACCATCATGTGAAGTGAAATAGAATCAGAAAGACAAATGTCACATATTTTCTCTTATATACAAATGAGAGATTTAAAAACTGTATGTGTAAGAAACAAAAGTAGAATGGGGACCTCTTGGGAAGAAAAGGGATAACCAGGAATGAGAAGAAGGGACAAGAGAGGGTAGTGGGGGAGAATATGATCAAAGTACATTATATACAGACATAAAATGTCATAATAATAACTCATATTTTGTGCAATTAGTATGCACTAAAAAGTCCTTGTCCCAAAGGGTTAAGATGAGACTGTGTAAAGAAAGGATTGACCATGGACTAAATTCATAAGGGGATTAACCTCTTGTTTATATATTTTATTTTTTTAATTATTTTTTATTTTATGAGTGTTGTGCCTGCATGTACATAAGTGCATCCATGTTGTGCAATGCCCACAGAGTCCAGAAGAGGGTGTTGGATCCCCTGGAACTGGAGTTATGGATGGCTGTTGACCACCATGCGGATTAGGGATTTGCAGGCCCTCTGCAAGAGCAGCCAGTGCTCTTAACCACTAAGCCATCTCTCTAGCCCCTATTTATGGACTTTTAAAACTCACTGTTTATGCTATTTTGAGTACTATTTCAAAGTCAGTGAACCATCTCTAATAAGTAGAAAATAAACCTTAGCTCAAATGAATATTAATATTGAAGAGGGAGAAAAGATGGCAGATGAGGCAGAACAACACCCTTAGATGTTCTGGATTATACAGAATATCTCAAAAGTTAGGGCAAAGGACATCTGTGTAAGTCAGTCTGTTTTAGTGTTCTAAAGGTTTTAGTTCTTGGGTTATAGTAATACTTCTTAAGTTTTATTTTGATGGAGAATATTAATTGCTGAAGAAACCTGCCTAGACTCACTTTGGAAATACAAACACATGGAGAGCTATACAAATATTTTTGCAAGAAATGTGGTTAAGTAGCAATAAGTAATATTACCTAACTTAGTCTTCATCTTACTAAAAAAGAAACCATATGCATTATTCTGTCCACAAAAAGATATTTCAGCCTCAGCACTGTTGATGTCTCAGGACCATCTAATTCTTTCTCGTGATGGCTCATGCTGTGTAGAGTTGTGTTCTAGTTTGCATTCTGTTGCTGTGATAAAACACTGACCAAAAGCCACCTGGAGAGGGTCCATTTGGCTTGCAGGTTGCAGCGCATTATCTAGGGAAGCCAAAAGCAAGAACTTGGAGCAGGAAACTGAAGAAGAGACCATGGAGGAACACTGCTTACTGACTTGCTTCCCCTGGCTTGCTCAAGTACCTTTCTTACACAGTCTAAGTCTCCCTGTCCAGAGCCACATTGCCCCTAGCGGGCTGCTCCCCTTCAACCAGCAATCAAGAAAATGCCCCCCAGACATGCCCACAAGACCAATATGCTGGAGGCAATTTCTCAGTTGAAATCCCTCTTCCTAGGTTTGTCAAGTTGACAGAAACCAACTATGATCGACGGTTCACGGCATCCGTGCCCTCTACCCAAAGCAGACAAAAGGGTTAGCTGTCTCTTAGCGATAGCAAATCTGTTTTTTGATACTTTTGTTTTGTCTTACTTCCCAAATAATTAACCAATAAAGTCAGTCTTGCCTAAAAAGAAGGAAAAGTAACAAAGAACACTGCCAGTCATACAGCTTTCTAATCAGTAATCTGTTTACAGGAATGCCTGGGGACCTGTGAATATTGAAACCAGGTCACGAGAACAGGTTACAGTAAGAATGAATGACTAACGTCATGCTCAGATCACATGACTACAATCAGAGTCCCCAGAAGTTCCATAAAGCTTTTGTGCCTGTGACCCCTGGTAAGACGGCATTAGGGTGACTACCCTTTTGTCGCCAGAAAAGCTTTTCTTTCTCCCATCACGTGTCTCTCAAGTTACTGGTTTCCTTAGGGCCAATGGGACCACATCCTTACAGTTACCTACCCATTAGATGCTAGCCTGGACCCCAAATCATGACAATCAAAAATGCCTCCAGACATTTGTGCCAAATATTCCTTGTGGGGGATAGAACATTTCTGGTTGAGAAGCATTGGTGAATAAGAACAGCCTGTGGTGTGAACTGAAAAGCCAATGAGATCCTATTCTATGCAGTTTCTGTACTAGGAACTTTCAGATCTGTCACTTCATTTTTGATCCATGTTGATTTCAACCCATTTGTTTTCTCTGTACTTCTTCAAGCCTGGAAACAACAAATAAAAGACAAAGAAGGCAAGGCAAGCCACCAATACTCAAACTGATAATCATCTCCTAAATTTTCAGGGCTGTTCATTTTCTACTTATTTTTGTTGCATATATGTATGTGTGGTGTGTGTATGGGGTGGCTAGCAGTCAACAGTGAGTGTCTTCCTTAGTTGCTTTCCACTTTATTTATTGAGGCAGAGTTTCTTGCTGAACCTAGAACTCATTGATTCTGGCTATTCTAGCAAGCCAGTTATCTCAAAGATCCCCTGTCTCTGCCTCCCAAGTGCTGGGATTATAGGGGACTACCATACTTTTCTAGCATTTACTGGAGATCAGAACTCTGGTTCTCATTCTTGGTGGCAAGCAGTTTATCCACTGAGCCATCTCCACAGGCCTTTGCTGATTTTCAGGACTTTGCTGATCCAAGTACCTGTACTCAAAAACTATAACTGTCAAAAGGTAATAGAATTGCCTCTGTGTTTTCTTCTTTTGCTCACTTTCCAAAAACAATGATCTCTGTGGAAACAGCATGATTAATGACAGGCTGTAAAACTTAGTGGGGAACTGAGTAAGCTGGCCACGAAGTATATAATTTTAACTCTCTTCTGAAGTTGTTTTTGGAGGGGAGGGTGAGGAGAAGGTCTACATGAAAACCTAGAGACAGGGTGTGTTAGTCAAAGGGGCTAGATTGCCCCTAGGATCATGACGGTCCTGGTAAGCTCTTGGTTCAAGAGTCCAGGAAAGGGAAAAAAAATAGAGACTCAGAAATTGGTTTTGTGAAACCACATCAGATTGTTTTAAAATAGGGTTACCAATTTTCACTTTATGAGGAGTAAAATGCTAAGCAACACAATGAACAGGGTTTTGTAAGAGGAACACAAGCTTTGTTAGGAGCTGTGGAACATAATAAAATAAAGCCTTTACTATGCCATTGACAATGATTGTCTGCATTAAAGAGCTAACCACTGGCTGAATCCAATCAAATGGCTTCCCAGTGACTTTTAAAGTACTTTCTGTGGCCTGCTTGGAACATAGCAAGCTGAATTGCTGAGTTTTTGGAGTAAACCTCCACTGGCTTTACCAATGGAATAGCCCATTGAGGCCCACAATTAGAATATGAATTACAGCTTCCATAAATGTCCTTTGATCATCAGAGCAAAACATTTCAATCCCATGCCAACAAAACCACAAATTGCCTATGTTCCCTAATTTATTTTTTGTTATCAACAGTAGACCTCAAATTCAGACCCCAGGTTAAACCGAACTTTCCTTCTCATGATGCTAAAATCCTTTGAAATCATTTGTACAGATATATTTAGATAAGCTGACTACAGAGCTGGAGGAATTATTCACAAGATTACTATAATCCAGTTAGAGAACTCCCAGAACCCCTCATTAAGATGCTGCGGACACAAGAGCAGATTGGGCGCTCTCACGTTATGGTGCTCACGGAACTGCTTGGCAATAAGGTGGAGTTAGAGTCTTAAGAAATACAAAAGCAGAAAGCAAACAACGCAAACATTTCAAAGTTGAGATACTTGGTAGAAAGGGTGGCATTTTCACACATCTCTGAGGACAAGCCAAGTGGATCTTTATCCAGAAAAGAGAGTGTGAGATTTAAGCATTCTTAGAACCTAGCCATATCTTAGGAAATAGTTGCTGAGCTGTACCAGCATGCCTCCTTCAGATACTATATTTGGTTTACAAAGCCCACAAAAGGCAGAAGGACCATGTGTTTTTAAATAAGTGTTTAGCTGACCAATGCTTTTTTTTCCTAGAAGACCCATCTGTTTCTTTTCTATTCTTTTCTTTTTTTTTCTAAGACCCATCTGATTTAATTCAGCTTTTAGCTTTGACAAGCAACAAAGATGGACTAACTTCCAGATTTCCCAATGCAAAAACCTTTTCTTCCACAGAAGCCTTCAGTTGTGAGGCAGAAGGATGCTTAATGGAATACAGGCTAGAAGGCAGTTTCTTTCACTGTTTTCAGAAATCTGCATCATCGTATATCTCTTGGCCACTAGAGATGGAGGGAGGGTCCAGAGGAGACCTCAGAATCTATCAGTTTTAGAGCAAGAAAAAGGCATAGTCTAAGACACAAGTCCACACAACAGCAAGCTACATATCCGAGCATGGAACACCAGACCTTTTCCTGACCCATGATAAAGTTATCACACCTGCTCATTTTTCCTTCCTTTCTTCCCTTTCAGTATTAAAACAATATGACTGTAGAAGGTATGCTCTTGAAACTGCAGTTAAATGGCTCTGGGCCTGTGTTTATACCAACTGTCATTTCTTCCTTATATCTGCTTACTAAGAATTTTCAGTGTTGGGGCTCAGAAAAAAATGGTACCCAAAGTGTAGTGCTTTACCATCCTGACTACCTCATACTAACATTGGCAGGACCGCAGAAGCAAACTTTCTTTCTCCAGCTCCTCTGTCTCCTACTCTCTTCCTTCAAAACAGTTTGTAGAAATTAGAATTTATGTCCCCAAGGGGATTTATGGAAGCTAGAACTCTTCTCTCCCGGAGCCATTCATAAAAACATAGAAATGTTACTCTAACCTTCACCGCCTTTCTGTTCCAGTGGGCCATAAGGAAAGTCTCTGACCTACCTTGTCTGACAGTAGGCTATATAACCCCAATTTCAGAAGGGTTCTGTCCATACACGGGGGAAGAATGAGTACAAAGGAGGAACTCAGAGAAGAGTCTGGATAAGCTTCCTTTCCTGCTTCCCCATCTACTGTCATTAAGGTGCAGCCTTTGTAGCCAATAGCATTTCCATACAACGGTCTATGCTATGTGGAAAGAATATTTCCTAGATCCTTGACTCTTCATTTCTGAAGACTCCAGTGTCACACACAACTTGGATTACATTTATTATTCTTGATTTCATTACTATTGATTACATTCTGCATGTCTCTGGTAGGTCTGACAGTTCTATGTATCTTTCCATGTGAACTGTAACAGTAATTCCGTTTTGTGGTGTCCACTCCTGAACATGACAAATTGGCCATAGCGTGACATTACATCAGTTAAGGAAGCGTTTGAATAGGGAACTTCCTAAGGGAAGTGGACCAGAGATAAGCCACCATTGTGTGTCCACCCAAGCTTATATATTTTATTATAATTACTAGTACATATTAATTATAAACTGTGATATTGCTTTTCAAACAAAATCATAGGCAGCCTGGGGTATATAGAAAGTCATCACATGACCCACTTTCCCCTCTGAGGAATATGCATACAAAGCATGAAAACAAGGGCCAAAGACACGGCTTGCTGTGTTAACATGAGGACCTGAGTTCAGATCCCACATAAAAGATTCTCCAGCCTTGTCATGACTCTCAAGGGCTCATTCTGGTCTGAATGAATGTCTCACGAATCAGGAGAAGACCTCAGATACTAAAGTAATTCCCTGAAAATACTCAAACAGGAACACTGTTTGCTCAACTCATATCTGAGACACAGAGTCAAGTGTTAGCCAGATGAGCAGTTATTCCCAAGGCAAACTAAATTTGTAACATGACAGAGAGCTGTGGGCTTACAGCTCATATAACGCTGACCCCTCTGGAGTTATGTCACAACTTACTTAGTCACCCCTCATAATCGGTAGTGGGCATGTAACATTGCTCAATATTGACAGCACTACTGGAATGACTGTAATAGGTAACTATCTTTGCAAGACCAAGATTCATGTTCTCTCTCTCTTTCTCTCTCCTTCTTCCTTCTCCTTTCCTTTATTTGGGGGTGGGCGCTGAAGACTGGGCCTCACTCATGCTAGGCATGTCTCCTTCCACAAAACTATGTCTATAGCCCCTTTTTACTTCTAATGTTTTGAGACAGGATCTTAGTAAGTTGCTCAACTTAACCTCAGACTTTCTCTCCTCTGTGTCTGCCTGCCTTGTATTACGGGACTATCCACCGTGCCTGGCTCCATGGTTATTTCCTTCTTGTGTCCCTTTGTGGGTATGTGCAGATGAGTGCTGGTACCCACAGAAGTTAGAGTGTTGGCTCCCCAGGAGCTAGAGTTATAAAGGTGATTGTGAGCTGCCTGATGTGCTCACTAGGAATTGAACTTGGGTCCTCTGGAAGACCATCATCTCTCTAGCCTGGGAGATTTTTGTTTATATAAGTATAGCTAAGTTGCAAGGGAAAAATTTCATGCATCTACTCTCATAAAAGAGCATATGAGAAGCTGGAAGGGTGGTTCAGAGGGTGGAGGAGCTCAGTGTTGACTTGATGACCTAAGTTTGATTCCTAGACCCATAGAAAGGCAGAGGGAAAGGCCTGTTCCACAAGGTTGTCTTCTGCCCTCCACAGTCCCTCTGTGTTATGTGTATCTGCACACGTTCATCTCTTACACACACATAATAAATAGAATACAATTTTAAGACAAGAGCATATGAGTATTATTCTTTCCTTATATCTTTACCTTTCTCTGTGCATCTATACACACACACACATATATTTATACATACATATATAATTAATATGCATATGTGTATATGTAAATAATGTGTATACAATATAATTTACATAATTTAAATACATAATATACACAAATGCATACCATCCTATGATGAATATCTTTCATGTATTAATTTTAAAATTATTTATATATATTTAGGGATTTAAAGTAAAAGATGTATTTATTTTTGAATTTTTTGAGATAGGGTCTCCCTGTAGCCCCAGCTAGCCTGGAACTCACTATATATGCCAGGCTGACCTTGATCTCACAGAGATCCACCTGTCTCTGTCTCCCAAGGGCTGGGATTAAAGGGGTTACCAGTATGTCCAGCTTCATTCTTAATATACAAATATATACATTTATATATACACATGCATTTTTCTTCTTTTTGCTTGAGGTGCTAAGGATCAACCTCGGGGTTTGTGTATGGTGGGCAAGCATCCTACCCCTTGTGTTACATCCTGACCCCTATATTTTTCTTTCTAAAGCTTGTTTTATAATTCATAAATCAAACACTATAAACAAAATAAAATATAAACACAGTTATTAAGACACACATCACACTTTAGGCCATTACACATTAAAATATTTGTTCAGTTAATAACAGGTGTGTTATTTTTTTGAAACATCTTTGATAACGAATGAGACTAGACATATTTGTATATATCTGTTGGGTTTCTTTTCTCTGGCATGTCTGTGTAGATCCTACCCACTTTCCTATAGCTTAGCTTCCTTTTGCCTAATGATGTATTGCACTGAATTTATACATTTATATTAAATATATTAGGAATCTGACATATATTTTGCAGCCCCCTCCCCCCAGTTTGACCTTCGCTCACTAGATGTTCTTATTTAGAGATTAAATGAAGGTAGAAGTCATGTTTTGGTTTAAAGACTCAGAGAAAATAGGAGGATCACAAGCAGGGCTCCTTGAGGACTTGAGGCCTGAATGTCTATAGACCAAACCAATATCAAACAGGCGGTAGATGTTCATGTTCCTTCATGAGTTTAGGGGCCATACCTTGTCGACTAGCTATAGAGAGACTTCTGCTAGAGGGGATACTGAAGGCACAGCATAAATTATCTGCAGAAACCTAAGAGATAAAGACACATATTTGAAAAAAAGTTCTGATGATGATGCTAAAGGGCTTTTATGAGTAAGTGAATGGGAATGGCCAGTTTTTAATTTTATGACAGCTTATAGTTATCCAACCCAGAGAAAACCTACGTGATCTATGAGTTCTGAAAACTAAGAAGTCCTCAGAGAATCTCAGTGTGAGCATCTGGAACTTGGAAGACACTCCTTGAATATGCAGTCATTCTAAAGCTGTGAAACATTTTCTAGAGAGAAACTTGATGGGTGAGGGCAGGTAATATTTTTAGGTTTTAATCAAAACTCAGAGTGAATGCTTGCTTAATTAAGGATATTAGTAAAACTGTGGAGAAGGAGTGCCTGTTCTGTCCTTTTGGTGGTCAGAGGACAGATGTGCCAGTTGGCGATGCTCCATGAACTAATTACTCAGGAAAGTTGTGGAAGAATGCACCTTGGGTAGACTAGCTGTTTGCAACTCTCAGTTGTGTTAATCAGTCTCAAGTTATTTCCCACAAGTTGACATAAGATGCAGATGCCAACAAACACCTGAAAGAAAACGAGACAGAAGGCAAGCGGGAGCATCTCAGCTCTACCTCATTCTGATTTAAGGGTACATGGAATTCCTGGCTGCAGTGGATGTCCAGCTGAGCTTGGAGAACTGAAGACCAGGCTTCTTCCACTCCCCCAGCCCTTCTAATCAGTTGCACTTTGAAGATGTTCTACCTGACAATAATTTTCCTTATTCTGTATACAGAGTCACACAAGTCTGGTCTATGATGTGTTGATTACCTTGTCAGTAATGAACGATCTTGAAATTTCTACTTTCCTCTCATCTGTCCTGTTTTAATAACGCTGGGACATTAATACCTTGGAAAAGTCCTTGCCTGGTGTCCCAGACATCGTGAAATAAGGTGGGAAATTCATCTTCTTTCATGTATCTTGTCTGCACATTGATTTCTGGTTTCCTCTTCCCTTTCCAGTGGGACGTCTTATTATTAAATAGCTACTATTTATAAGCCTCTCCAGTAATTAAGGATAATTAATTAATTAATTAATTTACTGAGACAGGGTGTCCTCTAGTCCTGACTGGCTTGGACCTTGTTGTATAGACCAGGCTGGTCTTGATCTCACAGAGATCCACCTCTAAAGTGCTGGGATTAAAGTCATGCACCACCATGCCTGCCTCAGGAACTTTGTAGATTTGCTCTTTCATTTGAGCAAACTTTTAAGTGTTGCCCTTTAAAAACAAATTCTAAGCATTGTCTTAAAATTTTCAGAATCCTAGATATTTTACAGTTGTTTTCATTGACATTATATAAAGGCACAATTAGAAGGAAGAACTTAAAAGTGGAAATCTGATCACATACTTAAATTTCATGGTGGTTTTTCACCTAAAGGAAAGAGTTCTTATAAAGAAATAAGTACAGAAAGCTATCCTAAAAAAACATTGCACAAGAATAAAGCATAGTTCCTGCCACCAAGATGCCTAAAAATATAACAAGTAGAGACTCGGAGGTCATCTTAGAGCACGTCCTTATTTCAGAGAAGCGGCAAGGCATTCTGATTTACATATTTAATGCAGAGATAATATTCAACACCAAGTATTTATATTCCTGAGCTGGTGCTTTTTATTATAAATTTCATTCCAACAAGTAAACACAAGAAAATGACTTAGAAGATTCAAAGGAAAAGGCACTTGAGATAGAGCCTGAGAGAAGAATGGGATTTTTTTCTAAGTAATATTCCCGCAGAAATATCAAAGAAGTACCTTCTGCCATTGAAACCCTTTGAAGGAACGTTGGAGGAGGAAGATGCGCAGAGGGAGAGGATCTGAGGAATGAGAAACACAGCACAGGCAGTAACTGACAATGCTTGTTTAATACGCTTGTCAGACTGACCAGGAGATGAAGCTGGCAAGTAAAGGTTCAGAGAGGAACAGAACTGAAGTGATTCATGCTGGTTACCTTCATTCTTTTGGGAAGTGAAGCCATGAGGTCACATCCTAAACAAGAATCAGGGAGGGCTGAGTTGGAAATTTGTTAGTAAAATCGGAAAATGGATCTGAGCAGTCACAGTGGGGATGAGGAAAAGTCAAGAAGATGAACAACAGCCTTTTCCAGCAGCACAAAAGGGATGTTGGAGACGAGTCTGTTTTCCTCAGCTGTGCTGAGAAGCCCGAAGTAGAGAGAAGCAGCTGAAGGTTCCCAGGGTCAGGAAGATCCAGGCGATAAAGCCAGGAGGATTTGGGGTGAGGAGGGGAGAACGCAGAAGCAAGGAGATCAGTGGTCATAGTCAGAACTGAACCTACGCTGAGGGTAAGGAAGCAATCAGGAGAACTGGGAACGATGGTGAAGCATAACAGAGGTCTGGTAGAGTAGAATGCCAGGATGGAAGGATGAGAGGCTGTTTCAAAGGGAAGATCAACAGCTCTTGACTTCAGTAAATAAAAATCAATTAAAAAAGACCCAAACCAGATTCTGTACATATACATATATATGAACATGTGTCCTTAGGGTCTTTCTACTTTTAACAATTCACTGTAAGGTTCTCATACATTAAAAGCTTGATTCCTCATTCAAGCAGTGTTCAGAGGCCAGGTTTCTGGGAAGTGAATGGATTATGAAAGTTACGATTCCATGAATGGATTTGTCTTTCAATGGGAATCTGAATAGCCTTTGGGGAGGTGGCGGGACTGTGGAAGGTGGAGCAGGTGGAAGAAGTGGACTGCTGGAGATGAGTCTTTGAAGCACATGTCTCTGCCTGGCACCTTCCTGTCATTGCTCTGTCTCCTGTCTGTCATGAGGTGTGCAGAACTGCTCTAATGTGTCCTTCGGCAGGATTTTCTACCTTACCACAGGCCTAGAAACCAGTTACAGTGTCTGAAACTGTGAGCCAAAATGAATCTGGTCAGCCGATGTAATAGAAGGGCTGCTGTTTATCCAATCCAGAGGCCAAAACTTTTAATCTTCCTTCTTCTGTTCATCTTGCCATCAACACATGTCTATTGGTAGTTCTCTCTCCTGAATATTGAGTTCTACCCTGTTCCAGAAATTGTCTTGGCATTAGAAATTAAAAAATAAATGAGGGAGTTGGAGAGAAGACTCAGCAGTTAAGAACACTGGCTACTCTTATAGGGGACCCAGGTTCAGTTCCCAGCACCCACATGGCAACTAACAACTGTCTGTAACTTCAGTTCTAGGGGATCTGACACCCTCTTCTGGCCTCTGTGGATACTGCACACATAGGTGCACTTACATACATGTGGGCAAAACACTCATACACATAAAATAAAAATAAATAAAAAACAAAGAAATGATATATAGTTCCCCAATCTCCAGAATCTTATTATCTGATTTAAGCAACGAGGCTGTTAAATAAACAGCAATAAATGGGTTATGTGCTATGAGAATGGAACAGTATTAATAGAAGATACATAACATGAAAGTTATTGCTTTAAACACATTAAATAAGATTCTTTAGTGGAGACCCTACTAATATATTACTACTCTAATATCCCCCAGACTCACTTGACCACAGAAGCTTTGTTCAGTGGAACATATCTGAGCTGACTTTGGTTTAGCTTTTGTTTTTGATTTTCACTCAGTGAAAATAAAATGTTCATAAATTTTTCAGAGTGGCAAGATAAGGGTTTTCTCCTAAATGCATGCAACTTTTAAAGTTTGTTTGAGTAAAGATATAGACTTAGAATGGCTTGCTGGGAAGATTTTAATAGCTGCTAAGCTGATCATTAAACCAGCCCTGGAAGAAACAGAGTGCCTGACCATTCTCCCGTTTCTAGGCTACTTAACTATTTTTCCCTAAAGAAATATTTAATTAACACAACATTGAGTCCTGCCTAGTGCTTCTAATTAAAAGGCATATTGAAAGATCTTTGATAAAGGGAAAACTAGCTGCAAGCTAGAAGACACCATCTAATATGCATGTTTTGGAGACGGAACGTACTAAAAGTTTCAAAGACCGAAAGACAAATGTTTTGGTGCCATCATTGTAGAATTTCTGATAACTACTCTCAAGACTTCTCTGACAAACTTGGCTTTTAGGAAAAGTATCTTGGCAAAAATCTCTCTCTTTCTCTCTCTCTCTCTCTCTCTCTCTCTCTCTCTCTCAACTGGGGATTGAACCCAGGGTCTGGAAAATGCCAGACAGGAGCTCTACCAATGAGTTGCACTCCTACCCTCACGAACAATTCTCTCTCTTCAAGGCATCTGTGCTTTGTTTTGTCTGAGCCAGGATCTTGCTCTGTAAGCAGAAACTTTCAGTTCTTCTGCTTCTGCCTCCCAAGTGCTGGAATTACAGGTTTGTATTACCACACACATTCTCAAATTCTTATTAACGTGCTGTTCATCCTGCAAATATTGGGGCGGCGGGGGTGGGGCGGCGCAGCTGGGTGGGGTGGCGGTGGAGGGTATCAGTCCATCCAGAGAGCCATTTTATGATTCATGACCTTTAGAAACGATTTGAAACATTAAAAACCTTTTTAAAAAAGAGAAGGTGATGGGGAGATGACTCGGTCGATAAGTGCTTGCACGAGGGCCTGCATTCAATCCTGAGTCCCACATAAAAAGCTGGGTGTGGTGATATGAACCTGTAATCCCAGAGCTGGAGAGGCAGAGATAAAAGGATCAATGGGGCTTGCTGGCCAATCAGTCTAATCAAACTGGTGACCTCCAGGTTGAGTAAGAGACTCTTGGGGTTCGTTGAATCATCAATAGGCATGCAGCTCTTGCAGAGGACAAGAGTTTTATGCTGAGCACTCATGTTGGGTGACTCCAGCTCCAGGGGATTTGACACCGCCGGCCTCCTCAGGCACCTGTGCTCACATGCACACACCCACACACAGACACACAGACACACAACTTTTTAAAGAAGAAAGAGACTCTGTCTCTCTGGAGAACAGTTGGAGGAGACACTCAGTTGACCTCTGGTCTCTGTGTACACACATACATGTACACACATGTGAACATGCACACACACAAAATATTGTTGTAGGGCTCATGACTGTGTAAAAGTTGTCATTCACTTAAGAAAGTCTAGTACTGCTAAAAAGATTTAGCTCTGACCTCATTTTTTGGCACATCACAGAAAAAAATCAAGGTGTGAAATTACCAATACACTAAGAAAATATTGTGACCTAGAAAAACATTCTTTCTCTGTGTCTGTGCTGAGATAAATTTCATAAGTGCTAATTATGTGCCAGGAAATACACTATAGGCTTTATCTGATCTCATTTGATCTATAGGAAAATCCTACACAGCAAGAACTACCAGATACCATTTTACATAAGAAAGAGACGTGAAAGTTGCAAAGGTAGACAGGGTCACCTAACTAAGCCCAGGTTATGAAGCCATGACTGGTAAAGAATCGCAGCCAAGTGCCTTAAGCAGTGTGCTGCCTCTTCCCTCTAAGTCACCACTCTCCTTTATATGTTCTGAACTATCTTGAATTTTTGATCCCTTTCAGGAGCCAAACTTGTTTCTAAAGTGGACCAACAGAGAGCTGGTCCAATAAAGCCCTGCAGTTATTCATTTAATCCTGAGTGTTAGGCCTAGGCTTTCCTTCCCACATGATCCTGTCATTTGACAGCAGCCAGGAGAGGGCTGGGTGGCAGATGGGCATTGTATAGAAAGCATGTGTTCTGGAGTCAGTGAGTTCTGGATCCACCTCTCAGCTCTGTGCGATGTTAATCAATGTCCCTACTTTTCTCTGAGCTTCTCTTAAGTGGGGTTATAATACTTTCCCTGCTTAAGGAGCTGTGGCATCTAGTAGAGTGTTAGCAAGAGTTCACTAGAAGTCTTTACCCCTGACTGTTGTAATAATAGTACACAGAATCCATGTGTAGAGCTGCTGTTTTCTAGAATGCTACGTGGGAAATTCTTACTCTTGTTTCTATTCCTTAAACAGGGCAGGAAGGAAGGTGAGAAACAGGCTGAGAGGGAGGTCACGGGGGAGCACAGCATGGAGGTCGAGGGTATGAGACTGAGGAGGAGAAATGGAGAGAGGAGGAAGGTCTGACGTTTTGGTTCTGCTCAGGCTTCCCTTGCTGGGGTCCCATGTGGCAACCCATTGGAGAGAAGAAAACAATGACATGAAAGCAGGCCTTCCTGTTCACTCCTGTCCTGATGAATCAGTCTGTGGCTTTCAGCTGGGATAAAGAGGACTCAGTGCAGGCAACAAGGCTCTTCCTACAGCGGGGAAGCATGGGAGATGGCTCTCAGATCGGCCTTGGTTTCTAGTGGCATACCCGGATGACCCAGGCTAGTCTAGCTGCACTCTAGGATGGAATCGACACTACAAAGAGATACTTTACTTCTTTAATAAGCAGGTTAAAGAATTAAATAAAACAACAAAAGGTGCCTAAACCCCAACAAAGACTTATAAGTTTCACTCCCTCTTCCCTAAGACCAGATAGAGATCTTGATCTTCTGAAGATCCTCTGCACCAAGAAGTAAGCCTCAGAGTTGGCAAGATTGCATTAAACTCTCCAGCCCTGCCCCTTACCGACCTTAGAAAGGCCACTGTTTTATTCTTTCATTCATTCATTGACTACCTATGCACCAAAGTGTAGTAAGCAGATGTTTGCTGATGGTCTACTTTGCTTGATGCTGCAGATACAGAGATAAAAAGGCTGATAATGTCCTTATCCATATGAAGATTTTACTTTTCCTTTTGAATGATTGAGTTTTATTTTTAAACTGTGTGTGTGTGTGTGTGTGTGTACATGTGAGTACTGGTGCTTGTAGAGGCCAGAAGAGGGTGTTGGAACCCTTGGACCTGGAGTTATAGGCAGTTATAAGCTGTCTGATATAGATGCTAAGACTGGAACTTGGGTCATGTGAGGAAGTGGAAAGTGGTTGTAAACTGGGTGGTCAGGAACGTTCCTGGCTGGGAAGAAGCCCTTTACTCAGGACAGAGGCATGTGAACCAAGGCAACACAGGAATAGCTAGGTATGGAGCATCTTATGCAGAGGGGACTGCAGGTGCAAAAGCCCTGATGGAGGAATGACTTTGGTGTTTGGGGAACAGAGATCCATGTGGTTCTGTGCCGATGGGCAGAGTAGAGGAGGTGAAGAGAGATGTAGGCAGGGTCAAGCCATAGTGAGAGAGCAAGCTTTGTTTTGGGGCCACAGGAGAGTTTCATGCAGGAAAATGCTACAGTCTGACTTGTGCTTCTTGAAGGTGATTGTGGCTGCTGTGAGCAAAGCAGAGAAAGAAGCTAGAGTCACAGAAAACAGGAAAGTACCCACACAGTGTAGGTGAATGTGATGGTGATTTTGTGTTTGGTGGCGATTGGTCAGTCAGGGAGGACACATTTGAGATGAATGGTAGCTATCCCCTAATGACTTTGCCTGCGATTTGGAGGAGTGTTGCGCTGGATAGCTTTGGTTGTCAACTTGACACACCTGGGTTGTGGGAGCCTAAATTGGGGAACTGCCATCATTTAATTGGCCTGTGGCCATATGTGCAGGGTATTTTCTTGATTGTTGAATGACGTGGGAGAGCCCAGCCCACTGTGGGCGATGCCACCCCCCAGGCAGGTTGTTCTGTATTGCATAAGAAAGCAGGCTCAGCATGGACCAGGGGCACAAGCCAGTAAGCAGCGTTCCTCCATGACCTGTGCTTCAGCTCCTGTCTCCAGGTTCCTGCCCTGAGTTCCTACCTTGGGTTCCTTCAGTGATGAACCGTGACCTGGGAGATGTAAGTTGAATAAACCCTTTCCTCCCCAAGTTGGTCCTGGTCAGAGTATTTTGTCACAGCAGTGAAGAAGCAAAGTAGAACCAGTGTCAAGGAAATAAGACAATTCAAGCTATTTTAATTTTCCAAAATTTCACTTTCCTCATCTGAAATCTGGGACACATTTTTGTAGGCTTTTGTTAAGTAGATATCTGATGAATAGCTGGGTTGCCTCTCATTCTGACCCAGGATGAACTGGAACTAGAAGTTCGAGGAGGTTCGTTTCAGAATCGTAGTCATTATAAATTCCAACTGTTATAAAAATGTGTGCTAAGCTCAATATGTTCAGAATGATCTTGTAAGCTTCCACCAGTTTAGAATAAGTTAAAATAAATACCAAGTGATTAAACTACGGAGAGCAGCAACGGAAGCTTCCAGACAACGTGTAGTAGCTGACAAGCATTTCTCGTGTACTTATTTTGGGTGCTTTGTCATTTAACATTCCTTTCTAAATGGCGTGAAGATTTAGAGAAACATGTATCCTCTGTGGGTAGAAGCCAAATGTTAGAAGTGATCACACAGATTTGGTGTTTTATTTCTGAAAAACATATCTCTGAGGCATTGAAGGGGGTTTACACAAGGACCACAAACCTAACTCTAGATGTCTAAGGGCAGGAAGGCCATTCACTAACTCTGCAAGCATAGGAACATCTCCCAGCACCTCAGTGTGGGAGACCTGGGCATGGACTTGCCTAGATCTTATAGCCTCTGAAAACATGATGGTCTACCAAGCCCGTTTCAGGATGGTTCAATCTTTAGTACTCTAGAAAAAAGAAAGCATCCAGACACCTTTTCCTAAGAGTAAGAAGCCAAGCGGCTGTGGCAGGAAAGAGTCTGTCTGCTACCAAACAGAGAGCAAAGAGTAATGCAAACATGACTGGAGAGTGAGGTTGGTTTTATTTTCAGTTTTCAAAATCAACTTCTGGGACTAACGGTTCTCATTCAAGGATGATATGCTAACTATGGAAGTACTTAAATGTGTGCAAATAATTTTGGTTGTTGCAGTAATCAGAAAAGTTAAAAATCAGTAATACGGGGGATCATTCTGCACAGAGGCAGAACTGTCCTCTTAATGTCTACAGGTCTCTGGTCAGTCACAGGCTGAGCACAGAGACTTACTGGCAATCTAAATGCTTGTTGTAAGTCACAACAATGTCAAAACAACTGTACACCTGAGATGGGCAAAGAAAATGAAGGAAAAACAGGGATGAGAATTTATTCATCTTTACAAAGTGGATCAAAAACTAGTCTAAAGTTTGTAGATCCAAAACAGACATATATATTTTGTCTATAACTTATAGTTATAGATGGAACCAAGAGAAAGGGACAAAAATTGTGAGAAAGAGAATTCTCTATCTTTTCATAGCAGATAATCAGCAAATACTATTAAGGTCAATTGACAAAGAAATCGAGGTAAGAATATAGTATTTAGAATTATAAAAGAAACAATAAAAAAATCTGGAAGAAAACTCATCAGAAAAAAAGCCAGAAGTAGAACCTAAGTTGGAGTTCAGAGGTAGAGAGCAGAGATAGAAAGTGCCTGTTCATTCTATTCCTTGTCTTAAGTATGTTTATTTCTGTATGTGTCCATAGGTGAGTGAACTTAAGTTTCCTCCACACTTAATGCATCCTGTATCACTGGGTATAAATGCTTCTCTCACTCTAAGGAGCTAGTTCTGTTCAGCATGGGTCTTTATGAACTAGGGTCACCTTCAGACATGGATCTGGAAGTTTCTGGAATTGAACTGCATCATCTTTTCACCTAACTTGGGTCTGAATCCATACATAGTTCCTTTCCAAGGGCTGTAAGAATTTCCCTGGGTCTGGATACACTTTTCTCTACATGGCTGGGGAGGAACTGTGCCATGACTTGGGGACTTGGTGCTCAGCCTCAAAGAAAAGAGCAAATTCTCTGGGGTACCCTTATACACTAGGGGGCTTGTTCTATTTTCACTGGAGTCAGGTAAGAGCAGCAACTCACTGTAAAGGAATGAACAGATTCCTAAACAACCCAAGTATTTCCAAGAGAGGGAACAGGGATGATGATGATAAGGAGAGCAGTGGTTAGAAGCTAGTATGACTTGAACTTTGACCCTCCAAATGTTAGCTCTGCCAAGTCCAGATGACATTATTTTCAGTAACAACAGGTAGAAACACTCTTATTTCTTTTTGAATAGT
The DNA here is from genome assembly GCA_035773235.1 of Eospalax fontanierii. Taxonomy (NCBI): domain Eukaryota; kingdom Metazoa; phylum Chordata; class Mammalia; order Rodentia; family Spalacidae; genus Eospalax; species Eospalax fontanierii. The sequence continues at coordinate 40,412,070 of CM069544.1, read as the reverse complement.
CCTTCCATGGACAGTGACATTCACTGAAGTTAGTTTTTTATGTATCTCAATCTCCTATCATATGTCACCTCCTCAGGAACAGGATCTGGGATTCATTTATCTTTACATCCCTTGCATAGATCATACACAATAAATACTAGTTGAATAAAGGAATAAACAAAGAGATTAATGAGTAAATAATATTATAAATTATAAATATATATATCAAAAGAATGAAAGTGCTTACTGTGTCTTCCTTTAAAAAAATCAACAAAACAGAGTTTAAAGTACAACAAAAAATTTCGTTTTCTGGCACATTCTGATTATGTGAATCTGGTACTTATATATTATGCATACACACACACGTGCATGTGCCCTAAGTATTTATGAGAGTTAAATAATTGATAATGGGGAAACAACTCAAGCCTTAAGAGATCCTTAAGAGGTACAGAGAGGCCTGGGCTTCTCCAGGTCTAAGAGATCACAGAAGAAGTTCAGTAATACTGTAAGTGTCAGATGACATTTGAAGAAAGAAAGATTCATTCAGAAAATATTTGGAATCATCTAGGCAAAGAGTCCCTTGCTCTCCCAAGGTTTTAGGTTTTCCTGGGGGGCCTAAATTAGGGTAACCCCTGGACAGTGAGTGTGATGAGCAGACTCATCACCCATTCAACAACAGTCACTGAGCTGCATGGTGTGAGTCACATTTAGATGAAAGGACTTTTTTCTTTTTCCTTGGGCCTTTCTTCTTGCCCAATGAGGATATTGCTGAGATATTTGTTAGTTGACTGACAGGCTGAAACAAATGAATTTTCTCACAGTAGTTTCAAGTCTTGTTGCAATCCACAGAATTTCCTACATCTGTAACACTTCCTTAAAATTTATGAGTTATTACGCCTGTGAAGTTGCTGATTTTCTTTGCATTCTCCTTGATATATAGTATCTCATTCTATATCTATATCATTATATAGATATAATAGCATCTCATTCCTCTTAAAATCAGCACCTGGTGGCTCCCTATGTCAATTCTCTGTTAACTAGGGCCAGTTTGGCTTCATATTTTTAAAAAAATTACTTTATTTATTATTTTATGATCATATTACCTGCATGTCTATAATTGCCCACAGAGGTCAGAAGTTGGTTTCAGATCCCCTGGACCTGGAGTTACAGATGGTTATTAGTGGTCATGAGGGTGCTGGGACTCTAGCCTCTGCAAGAGCAGCCAATGTTCTTAAGCACTGAGTCATCTCTCCAGGTCCTGGCATCACATTTTTAATAATCATTCTATCTTTATTTACACTCAGCTAGAGCTTTGGGTATTTACTTAAGTCTCAATGAGGAACCAGATAGGGTGTGGGGTGGGGTGGTCTAGGAGGGCAGACAGACAGACAGAGACAGAGAAACAGAGAGAGTAAGAATTTTTATTATTTCAGAACAATACTCAGGAAATATTAAAAGTAAATAAGCCTCCTAGCTGGGTGTGATAAAGAAAATGGGTAAGTACTGAAGAATTAACACGCACCTGTTTGGGGGACAGGTTATGTTGTTGGGGGCAGGTATTAGCCTGAACAGAAGACTAACACACCACCGGTGAACAGGAACTAAACAGAAACCACTAACCTTATCCAGTCACTGAAAATGGACACGGGGTGCAGGTTCTACTTTACCTTCGTAGCCATGGGCTTCTTAAAGGTGATTTCAGCTTGCATCCAAACACCCCTTGGAGATTCCAGCACAGACCAGACCTTTTCTTGAACCACATGGTTTTCTTCAAAGATATAAACTGCCAAGGCATCACTCATTTTCAAAAACCCATAGATAGCATAATGAAAACGCACACAGTACTGCAAGTTTCCTGGTAGAGAGGAACCATAAAGCCTTCCAATGTAGCCAGGCTGGGATGTAAACTTGGTATTGGCCAGCAAGAAATATCCTGTGAGAAAGACAAAGCACTTAGCACAACCATAACACAGGAGTTTGCTCAGCTTGTTAGGTGGGAAATTTGACTAAAATAGTGGGATTTACCACCAGAGACTACTTTCATAAGCTTTAAACATAAAAGACATTTTTCCATCTGTGGTTTAAGTGACATAAAATTGCTATCAAATATCCTGTTCTATTGCAAATGAAACCTCCTGGAAACCCAAGCCAATGTAATAACCCAGTGCACACCTCATGATGTACAGACCCAGTTTCTTGACATCAATTAAGAATTAGGCTTTTGACACACATGTAAGTGAATTAACTTGGAGCTACTGGCTCTCTGGGTCAACCAGTTACCAAGGCTGGATATCTGGGGCTGGGTCACAGTCGATGAAGCACATCTCCCTTATGCCTCTGCAGTGACCAGTCAAGGCAGTGGGAAAACAGGCCAGTCTGGCATCACTGTGGGGTTTCCATGTCTGGGCAGAGCCCACATAAAGAAATTACTATCCTACCCCCTAACCCATTACCCACAGGGTCAACTTAAAATGGATCCATGTATCTGAGGAAGTCAAGTAGAAGTGAACAGTATTTTCCTCTGTTTCTGATCCTGTCTGTGTCATTTTTCTCCATGGTACTCCAGTGTTTGCTTTGCAGTCTAGTTTTACCTTAGTATTGAATTCAAAAGAAGAGGAAGAGTGTGTGCTCTCTCCACACACAGAATGGTCATGTGAGGGGAAGAGAGGCCTCACCAACCATCCTGACCCCTTAATTTCAGACTTCCCACCACCCAGGTCTGTGAGGAAAAGCATTTTATTGTTTCAGCCTCAGTCCGTGGTACTTTGTTATGGCACTGGGCCAATATTGGTGGCTATATAACAGCCAGACTCTTTGTAACCTAAATGTCATCTTTCTCTTCTCTGCTCAGAACCTTTCAGTGGCTTCTCGTTTCCTTTATAATAACCCGCCCAATACTTACCGCGGACTGCCAAGCTGTGCTCCAGATCCCTCTCTTTTTCTCTCTTCTTCCATCCCCCACAGGCAGCCTGCTGACTCCCACTCAGAGGTGTGACCAGCTCCTCCCACATTCAAAGGCCTCACAGATGCTTGCTTTCTGCACCTTCCCTTGAAGAAACTACCCCTAAATTCTCGACCAAAATTTGGTCCCTTCCTCCATTTTCTCTGAGCTCTGATGTCTATCAGCACATACCACTCTGAATCTGCTGCTCTGGCATGTTGATCGTTTTGAGCTGAGGAGGAAAGGACTCTCTGTCCTCTTATTTTCTGTCTAAATGCTCAAAAACTTCTCATAAGCAAGGTGCCCATCCTGTTCAGGGAGGCTTTTATTGCCAGATACCGGAATGTGTGCCAAAACTGATCTTTATAAACAAAACCCTGGTCTTTCAGGTTAGTTTCCTCCGTGTATTCCCTAGTCGCTTTCTTACCATTTACCATCTTTAGAATCCTTTTGCTTTCTATTGTTACCCTTTCACAATTCTATCATTTTTAAGCTTTCATTTGCAGCTGGGTGAGGACGAGCTGATCTTCTTTAAGGGAGTGATTCTAGATAGGCTGACTTGACCGCAGTGGATGAACTTGCACTGAGGACATCTGGAGAAACTAACTTGACACGATGGGCCTTAACACAAACGACAGACTATGTGACTTCCAGTGGGGGAGGTTCTAGCTGTGGGGAAGGGGATATAAAGATGACTGAGATGTTCTGTATAAAATACACAAAACTTCAATAAAAATTTACAAAAAGATTATATTTAGGCCCATGTGACTTTTTCATCTTTATTTTACCTATAAAAGCTCCCATGTACATTTAAAAATATTGTTACCTGTCTTATGTCTGCTTAATTCTCAGCCCCAGCCATAGAATCTAAGAGAGCAAAGGAAAAGCTTTTCTCCCAGATCACATTTGCTATAATTTGGAATTATGTTAATTTGTGCATATGTTTGTCTACCATTCCTGCTTACTTATTGTAATAGTTGTCAGCCAATAAGGGTGAGGTTCATATTTGATTCACTATTGTATTTTCTTAGTTTGCCTAAGTTTAGACTAGGCTTTATAGAGCCTGTATTCCCATAAGTTAGGCAATCTCTAAGAAGAGAATATAAAATTCTAGGTACAAAAGTGTGAGGACCCTTTCCAAGGCCAAGGGCTATGAACGTGAGGAGACCTAGCACTTGAACTGTCTCAACAGAATGCTTAATTCATCGCAGTGCTGGGGATAAATACTTGATGACTAAATGAATGATATATGAAAATTCTTGAGATCAAGCCTTTCCCCATTTCCTCTGGGGTGGGATCCACAGGAATGTCGTTAAAGCTGTATCAGTATTCAAAGGGTGTTCAGACTCTGGGTTCTGGGATGAATATGCTCATGACATACCCACTCAACATTTTCCAATAGCTTTTGTGTCCCCACAGTATTTTTTATTGTAGTAAAATACATAATATAAATCTTCCCATTTTAACAATGTTAATACTTCTGTTGTATTTGGTACATTTACTATAACTCAATTGTTAATTTTTAAAGCAATAGCAACCATCACCAGTATCTAGTTCTACAATCTTTTCATCATCCTGAAAGGAAACTCCACAGCCATCACACAGCCATTCTCCATATTTCCCTCCCCAGCCCTTATCAGCCACTAATGTGCTTTCTGCCTCTAAGGACTTCTTTGTTCTGGAGATTTCATGTAAGTGAAATCCAATTTTTTAAAAGTATTTTTTATCTAAAATGAAAAGCAAAATAATTTCCAAAGATTTGGCTAATAAACGAACTGGCAAATACTTTTGTACTAGTATAGCAACTTGAATTACAACTTTTTAAAATGGTCAGTCATAATATCACCAGTGTACTGCCCCTTTTTTTCAGTCACTGTCTTTGTAGGTATGGAATGAGATCAGCAAATGCTGTATGAACATAACCCTGAGATGTGTGCCAGGACAAACCCTGACTCACCTACGCCTGTAGTGTGGTCTCCTGCCCGATACATGTTGGGTTTTACTTTCACTCGAGTCCAACCTGGTCCTTCTTTATCTTGGTAAAAGTTGCAGAGATCTTCTTCAAAATCGCATCTTGTTTCCACAGCACTGAAAGGAAGCTCTGAGCAAACGAGAACCAAGTTACAGTCAAAGCCCAGGATCTCAGAGGATGTCATCAAGCAGTTGATAGACAAGATTACATTTGTGCCAGGGGAAGACTGGGGAAGAAAACCACAGCAAAATATTTTTATCCAAATGGCAGGCTGACAGGTTAGCATCAGAATTGTATCTCAACATGACTGGAAAATTGTTCTTTCCCTCTTTAAAAGGAGAAGAGGAAAGAGCTCTGATCACATTCTCAAAAAAAAAAAAAATACATACAAGACTTCAAAAGAGATTTCCTTATAGACTGTAAAGACTGTGAGCATTTATTCAAACAAGTCTCAACATTTCAAAATCCACTCATACAATTTTAAAAGAAAGAAAAAGGAGAGTGTTTTTAGGGACACTTAAGTTCTCTCTACTGTATGTTTTAGAAATTGTTTTTTACAGGAATATAATTTTCCTTTGCCAATCAGTCTCTGCATTAGAGCAGCTATAACGGACATTATTGACATTAGGAACTAAAGCACATGAAGAAAACCAGTCCTCAGCTTAAATCTCACAGTTCAAAAGCCACACTGGGTCTTTCAGGGGCTGCTGTTGTTCTGTTTTCTCTGAGTTCTGATATCATTTACCTGGTAGAATCACTTCAGTCCAGACGGCCTGGACAGAATGGTGCATGGAAGAGTCCTGCCCCTTTAAGAATAATGGCTAGTCCAATTGACATGACTCAGAGACTCACAGCTTAGGCTGCCCTCTGGGGTCAGAGGGGCTGTGACGACAACAGTCTGAGACCCCATAAGTGGAGCTAAGACACTATTAGAACATTTTAGGGCCAGAAAGAGAGGCTGTTGTTTTGTATAACTGGAAAATCATCTTTAGATAAAATCTTGTGTTCTGGGAACAGTGAGCTGCTGACACAGGAGGGACAAGACTATGCTCTCTGTTAATTTTCAAACCAAGAAAGCATTCATGACGGTTGAAGAATTGACCCAGATTTAAGGGTCAAAGGAAGCATTCAACCAAATATTACAAGGAACCCAAGATTCAATTTTGACCCAGAAAAAACACATTGCTGTAAAAGACATTATTAAAACAATTAATATACAGATTATGAACTAGTTGGTAATATTGTATCAGTATTAAATTTCCTGAACTTCATAATGACCCTATAGTTATAGGGGAGAATATGTTTGGTATTGGAAAAATTCACGTGGAAATATTTCAATGGCTAAAAGAACGCCATGTTTGCCACCTTCTTTTCAATGGCTGATAAGGCAAGCATGACCAATGTCATCAGTCAGTAGGTCTGAATAAAGAGATGGGAGCTCCTTATGGTATTTTTTTCAAATTTTGTGTTTGAAATAATACAAAGGGATTCTAAAAGCACTCTCTTTTTTGTAATGACTAACAGTGCATTACAGAAAAGAGAATAAGAAGAAAATGTTCTTGTGTAACTGGATCATGACAGAATTTCAGGTCACATGCCCTGGGAACAAACTCTGATGAGTCAGACAGTAGGAAATGAACACTGCAGTGCTCTAGGCCTGGCGAGTCCCCTCATCCTGCTCTGCCCGTGTGTCAAAACTAGGACATATCTGTAAGCCCGGAAGACAAAGCCTGTGAAAAAAGAGTATGACTATGATGCCATACAAATAAGAACCCTTCAACTTTCTCCCACAGATGGTGGAAACCAGAGGAAACCCTATGGTCTCAAGTCTTAACCAATCTTCTGCTCTCCGGGAATGAAAAACAGATGAAAATTCAAACTCTGCAGCCAGCCATTTGGCTCAAGAAATGGTGCGGCATTCCCAAATGCTGGTCACAAAGACAACAGCATATCAGTGAAATTACTCAAGAGAGTAATCCACTGATTAGGCAGGTAAGGGGGGCAGAGGTAGTGGAGAACTCAGACATTTATAGCAATGTTATTTATAACTGTCATGATGCCCTTGGTGAATGGGCACATAAACTGTAGTACAAAAGACACTGAAATATTGAATATTGCTCAGTGCTAAAAAGAAATGATCTGTGGAGCCATGAAAAGAATGGAGGAGACATAAATGCACACTGTTAAGTGAGGGAAACCAGCCCAAGAAAACTCCATGCTGTGTGGACCCAGTGGTGGGACATTCTGGGAAAGACAAAAGTAGAGAGACAGTGAAAGTTCAGTGGTTGCCGAGGGCAATGAGAAATAATCTGTATTACTGTGATGTGGGTATGCGTCACTGCGAATTCATTAAACCTATAGACTATGAAATACTAACAGAGGACGTTGGCATAAACAATGGAATCTAGGAGACAGTGATATGTACCGGGGGGCAGGATATAGGAACTATCTCTGTGATTTCTGATCACTTTGCTGAATCTGAAACCACTAACAAAACCAGTATATTAAAAGAAAACACAACTTGAAATTAAGCAAGGATCAGTGTTCCCCATGGTAACACACTGAATCACACAGAAACTAGTTTTCTGCTCGTGTTATTAATGTTATATTTACTTGCTAAATACTTACTTGGTCTTCAAAGTGAATTTACTTCTGATTTAATAAAAGGAAATTTCAAAAGCAGAAGTCATAGGCTAAATATTTTTCACCCAGAATGCTCTGAGAGTGTCTGAGAGCTGAAGATAGGAACCCCCAGCAAGCTGACCTTCATCCAAAGTGAAGGCAAAGCCTGGGCCCACAGCATGTTTCAGAAGTGTGGGTCAAGCGGTGAACACAAATTAAGTGCTAATGACATTCTGGGTACATAAGGAGGAATCTGAGCATTAGATGATGATCAGGGAAAAAAAATAAAAAGAAATAAAGCCCCTTAAAGCAAGTTACCAAAAAGTATCATCATGTAAGCATTAGTAATTACTTGCTTCCTAACATTTGAACTTCTTAGAAATGTGAGGATTTGAAGACAATTTAATTAGCTGAAGTGCACTGCAGCTTGAGAAGAGTAGTTGGAGTGTTCTTCCTCCTTATCTCTGCTCCATGGTGCTCACAGAGACAAACTAGGCATCGGTCCTATAGATCTAAAAGGCTCTTAAGCTCTGGGAGTACTAAAAGAGATAAGCACTGGGTGCAGTGTACTGTGGAGGCTGCTAACCCTGAAGGCAGTTTTATTTCCTACAAGCCAGCCTGAAGGTAGTGGAGACTGTGTATATCTGAGGAAGAGTGAGTAGGATGTGCCTTGGATTAAAGAACTGATTGATGGCACATCGACTGGGTCTCTGCATAAACAGGGAAGACATTCTGGGTATTTGAGACAAGGAAAATTTGAGTAATTTCACCTGCAATTTTGGCAGCAATTGCAGCTGATTTTGCAACTAGACAAGAAGTCTGGGCAGTCTGTTGTTGGTGAACAGCCCCTGTTAGTCCCTGTGGTCCTCCTAGTTCTGTATCTGTGAGTAAACATGAGTGTCAGGACTCTTGCAGCCCCTGGCCTGGGTGTGGCATGTAGTGAAGGTTGAGTCTGTATGTGGAACAGCAGTTTGGAGTTGGGCATTAAAGCTTCCTAGAAGTAGACAGGATGGTGGCCTGTTGTATATTCAAGGATTCATAGATCAAAAAGCAAGTCTAATCCTACAGTGTAGACTCCCAAAGTCCAAGCTTTTGACATTGCAGTAAGATATCGTTATCTACAAAGTTTACACCTGAGACTTGCTCAATCAAATTTTTAAAAACTTTTAAGTCATAAAATTTTAAGTTAGGCTTGCAGTTTGGTGTTGGATCCCATTCACAGCTCTGCTCAGCTGTATGAAGCCCATGAGCCATGGGGTGGGCACATATGCTAGGGCACTTGTGGGTGAAAAGGCATGGAAAGGGCTGCATTCAAAGTATGTGTGTGTGGGCTCTCATTGTCTTTGGGAAGTATCCTGGGGGCTTACGCGGGTAGCTGTAAGACCTCATGATTAACACCTATGACTACTCTCAATTCTGGGAAACTGGATTAACATTGATCCCAATTAGATGGTGTCAATAAGATGCTTCATATTTTGCAATAATTCATGTTTCAACTAGAGAGATTAGGGAAGAAAACTGTAGATTCAGCTGGAGAAAATGAAGGTGTTGGAGCTAATCAAGATAAAGAAAATGTTGGCACCTGTTATGAAACAGAAAGGCATAAATTACTTGTGAAAAGTAAGATGAAGTATGAAAGATAACAGAGTCAGCTTCTAGGGATCCAAACCCGATCCTTCAGCTGCTCTGAGAAGGGGAAAGTGGAATGCAGTTGGTTGACAGAATTCTAAGGCAGCACTCTTTGCTGGTTCTCTTCAGCTTCAGCCTGATCTCCCTTCTCTCAGTAACGGATACACGTATTTTGAAAAATAACTAATATCGTTTCTCGACCAAGTATTTTCTGTGTCTCATAGTCTGTGCCGCAGCCTTCAAAGACATTAACTCATTCATCTTCTCAACTATTTTGTGAAACACAGTCTTTGTAGCTATGGAAATGGAGTTTCAAAGTGGTTAAATACTGTGGCACAAAGCTTATAAGTGGGAAAACAGGGATGAGAATCTAAGTCTTTGTTCTTGGGCATAATACTAGAATGATACAATTAAGTGATTTTTAAAACCAGGCAGGCTGGTGTGATGGGAAGTTCTGAAGACCGATACAGATGGAGCTTGGTTAACCTACTGTATGAAAGGGAGGTTTCTGCAGGGAAAGGGACTTTGTGTGAGTGTATTGCAGACTGAGACCACTGGCCTGCTCTAGGCTTCATTTTGCTGAAATCTTTCTTTTCCTTTCACCAGTCAGATCGATGTAGTAGGAAAGAGCTCATGCGCATTCTGCATTCCTTTAGAGGGGGGCATATTCCTTTAGAGGGGTGTATTCCTTTAGAGGGGTGTATTCCTTTAGAGAGGCGTATTCATAAGGGCTGACTCTGTCACCTCCTGGCTACTTCTTTATCCCATTTTCTGCCCCATACAGATATTGAATAAATATTTCTTCTTCCATATGCATAGATTTAAAATAGAGCTCAATATAAGTGTCCAGTAACAGAGAAGAGAAACTTAAAAAATGATAAAGATGCTGTGAAATTACTCTTATCATAATTGAGACATTAAAGAGTAGTATGAGAGAGCAATCGAATTTCTGAGACATAAAACAATTTTTCTGGGTTCTTTCGAATTTATGGAATATTTTACATTTGAGGTTAAATCATTAAAAATATATAAATTCAGAGTTGGATGGGGAGTGGTGGTAGAGTGCTTGCCTAGCATGCATGAGGCTCTGAGCTTGAGGTTGTCTCATTTAACTCCCTTTTAAAAATTATAATTAATAAAAAAAATTAGTTTCAGCAAATTAGGTTTCTCTCTAATTTGGGGATAATAGTTTAGTTTGAGTAGAAAATATCTTAGTTTCCTTGAGAGGATATAGCTGAAAGCATATTTGAGGCAAATTCTGCCTCAAAAGAAAGTCAGGCCATAAAGGTCAGATTCAATAGCTTATTTCCCATGTTCCAAATACAGAAAGAATGCTCATTAGTAAGATGGGATGGGCACAGTGTCTCCCCAAGTGTTGTAAGGAAACTAAATCAACAAATAGTAAGGTCAATTGCATTTATCTGGGTCACCATTTAATACACTGCCATCCTTCTTACTGTAAACATTTGTTTATTAAATCACTTAAAATCAGCTGCTTATCTATTTCCCAGAAAGCAGAGAATTCCCTCTTTTTTTTCACACATCAAAATTATGGAATTATAAGTTTGACCATGATGAATTTATGGGAGGGTTTACTTAGAGAAAGGGAGTAATTAAGAGCACTATTTATTTATGGCTAAAACCAACCCAGAGATACCAACTAAATACTAACATCTATAAAAACAAGGACATTTATAAATCTTGGATACTTAAAAATAGAGTTTATAATTCTATTCAATAGATTTTGAAAGTAATTTTTTTTTCATCTTTATCCAGCTACCCATCAATGGACCCAAGATATTCTTTAAAGAAATAAATGGGTTAGGGTTAATTAATACCATTTAAATTTTCTTTTCCTACTAGGGAGGGAAGACAAAAGTGCCTTAAGACAACTCCTGTATAGTTTCAGAAAAGTTAAATTCATTCTGTGAGGAATGAAAGCAAGTAATAGTCCAGAAAAAATGATTATTCAGTTAATTGGCTTTTCAAATACTAGCTAAGACAAAAGGCAAGGAAATTAAAGACAATTTAAAGCAAGTGCTGACTAAAGACATCTATTGAGAAAGGCAAATTTCAAATGGAGAAAAAAATAGAGTGCTCACCTGTCTGATTTTGGCAGTGAACAGGAGAGAAAGAAATATCATCCAGAGCAACATAACCTCCCTTGGGACCATTGAAAGCAACTTCAAAAATAACCTGTGGAAGAAAATGACACCTTAGCACATATCTACATATTTTTTGCTCTGATCATGATTTAAAATGACTAGTCAATCAAACCAGCTGAGGCCAAGTTACAAGGACTTATGTAATCAAGTTCTAAATTATAAATGTTTGGGCAGCACCTTAGTCAACACTGTGGTCTAAGTGTTTCCACCTACTGAACTTTTATATAATGAAATCTAATCTTCAATGTTTGGGTCCTTTAGGAAGGTGATTAAGTCATGAGGGTAGAGGCCTCTTGTGATCTTACAAGAGTCCTGAGGTGCTTTCCACCACATAAAGACACACACACATATACCCCACCCCCCCACACACATATGCCCCCACACATAGGGAGAGAGAGAGGGAGAGAGAGAGAGAGAGAGAGAGAGAGAGAGAGAGAGAGAGAGAGAGAGAGAGAGAGAGGTGGAGGCCAGGGGAGGAAGTCAGGTGTCCTACTTTATCATTTCTGCTTTATTCTTTAAAACAGGCTCTTTCTCTATCCACAGGGAACTAATCTCTCTGAATCCTCTAGGCGGCATTCCCAAGTGCAGCAGTCAAGGATAAATACTGTATTTGGTCATTTGCAGGTATGTTTCAATGGATAGAAAGAACAGGTGTGACTGATACCAACTCTTTCAGTTTTGCTTTCTTATCTACTACTCACTAACTTTGAGCTTCACTGACTTTCTGTCTGTGACAGTAAGGGATTAGGTGTGGCCAGTATACCTCCCAGTTGTGTTGGGAAAACAGTCTAGGTGTGTAGTTCATGCTGTGTGAGTTGACAGTATAAGACAATGTGGATCAAGGCTTGAAACGTAAATGCCAGCAAGGGCCAGGCAGGTTGTAATTTTAAATGCATGAAATTGGCTTAGTGTGATGCAGACTCTTGGGGAGTGAGAAGGCAAGCCTGTGTAAAGGGGTCAGCTGCTACTCAGCATCCTAACTTTTGATGTGTGGGAAGTCAGGTCTGCTGTAAGCTGAACTGTGTCCCTTTAAAATTTAGGCGTTGAAGTCTTAACCCCTAGAATCTAAGTTTGTTACCTTATTGGAGAATAAGGTTTCTGTAAATGTAGTTAAGATGAAGTCATACTGGAGGAGGGTGGAGCTCTAATCTAAATGACTGATGTCATTACAGGGAAAATTTGGATGTACACACACACACACACACACACACACACATCCCAAATAACAAAGATCAGTGACACTGAGATACTCTGATAAAGGAAGGGAAGAACAGACTTAGTTCATATTGAACAGAAAGATTAATAAAGATATTTCTGCTAAGGATCTGCTAAACAGCCCATATGGTAGCATTCTCTCTGGTTCAGGACAATCTCCTATGTCTGTTTTCTTTGTGAAAATGCACTTGAGAATGCATTGACATTGAATTCACTGATTTCTACAATGTCAATTCCTTTTCTTTTCAATTAACCAAGAACAAATAATATCAATGATAGGTTCAGACTAGTGAAACAAAAGGACACACATAGAGACTCAAAGATGCATGTGAGGGGAGTGGTGACCAGCATGATGACCCTTCAAGGGCTCTTTGAGCAATGTGTCCTTGATGCATGTGTTGCCTGAGGAGTTTCTGTTGGATGAGGAGTCAGTAAAGAAAACACAATCATATGTGTGTGTGAGTGTGTGTGTGTATGTGTGTGTGTGTGTGTAAGTGTCCATAAATGTGTGACTTCTTTGACTTTAATAGAGGGGAAATATTCTGAGGCAGTATATGCATTTCCTTTCCTCTTTAACCCAAACTCACAGAAAAATTTCCACTGGGCTGTACAAGTAGATCAAGGCCTTGTCAGACTTTGTGACAGGAAATAGTACACACTACAAAGCACTGTGCTCTCCCTGGGGCTGTTTGGCATGAGGGGGCTGAGAGGGATAGGAAGGAGGTGGGTGGTGTCAGGCACACCAGCAGCAGACAGAGCACATCAGAAACCAGTGTTCTCCAGTTCAGCAGCAGGTTAGCAGATGGGGCCACTGAAAAGCAGCCAGAGGAACGAGCCACTTTTGCTCTTTAAAGGGAACTGGAGAAAGGTGCTGCAGAAAGCACCAAGTGAAAAGTGGGGTATTAGCAACTTGTGGTAACCAAGACTTTACTTATAGCTCCAAACCCTCATAGCAGTCTTTCCATATCGCAACCATGATGCTCCACCTCAAATCCTTGAGGCCCTGTGGGGGCCCAAGACAGAAGCAAACCCCTTCCTTCAGCTGTGTTAGATTTCAGTCTAGGAAGTTTCCTAAGCGCTCTGGCATTTACCAGCTGTGTGACCTAGAAAGAAGATGTCAAACTTCTTGAACATTCTGTTTTCTCCTGCAAATATGGGGATAATTTTATTCACTTTATTGGGCAGTAAGTATTGAAAGTAATTGACAGTTCTGAATGACGTGCATAGATACAGATACGTATTCAAACACGGGTTTAGAAAAAGTCTACGGAAATAAACTCCCAGATGCCAGGGTACCTCATCATTGTACAGCAGTTGAACTTATTTTTGCTTCTTTGTAATTTCTAACTCTTTTTTCTTTGAAAAATTATAATTTATATAATTGTAAAAAGTCATAAAATAAAGGCACCAAGATTTCTTTCAAATTAAGACTCTAATGGACTATTTCTGAGTTTATAACATTATTTTTGTTGCAAAGAAGAAAGTAACTTTTGTTTTTTCTAGAAACACAAATTCCCTCAATTAAGGGAAACCTTCAAAACTGCTTTTAGTAACACAGATAAGGGGGACCATCATTAAAGGTGTTGAGCATCATTAAAATCTGTGAAAACCACCATTAGTATAAAGATAAGTTCTTTTAATTTGTATTGTAAGCATTCCTTTTGCTGTTCATTTTCCTGTAAATAAACAGAGACGCTAGTGATGCTGGGGTATGCCGACTCCCTAGAGCAGCTATCAGACTGTCTTGCTGCCCGTACAGTTTTGAGCCAAAGAACTATCAGTCTAGCAACCAGCCAGACTATTCTTGCGCCAGCACCAGCCATCTTGAACACTGCTTGGACACCCTGAGAAAACTCCACGGTGGTTACAGATGACTGCTCTGGCCTGAAGGCACAGCTTCAGTCAGAGCTATTGGATACTTTGTACCAGACTTTTTGCTATCACAAGTCTCAGTGGACTCGAGATGACCTTGCAACCATATTCCCTCTTGCCAGAGGTCCCTGGCTAAAGGGCTTCCGTGTCTAGTACTAAGGAGGCGAGACTGTGATTGATTCAGACCGAAGCCAGCACGGCTATGATCGATTCTCTAACTGTATAAGCAGGTAGCTCAGGCGGCTTAGTGAACTGGTTGGAAGCACTGCTGAGCCGCCTCCCCTGGTGCTGCCACATTAGGCTCAATAAAAAGTTTCTCTCCAGTGATCTTTTCTCAGCTCCTTTCTGTAGTGTGGGCTGAGCTGGTAACGTGAAGAAAGCAGCAGGGGGAGCAGCAGTAAAGCAATAACTGAGCCGCCAAGGGGCAGAGCTGAGAACTTCCAAGGCAGTTGGTCCTGAAGAGTTGAGGGAGCGGATATGCAGCCTGAGAGTGGCTGGAGGGAGGGAAGTGGGCCGCGAAGCTGGAGAGATGGAAAGAAAAGATGGGAAACAGAGACGAAAGAAGGGGCGTAGAATGAAAGCGTTCACAGAAGAGAACCCGAAGGCCTTAGTCACTGAAAAAGTTCCAGAGAGCTGTCAAATCTTTGGGGTCCAGGGTCTCAGACCCTGAGCGAAGAGCTGTAGCACCGGCTGGTGTTAAAGGCGGAGGAGCAGTGACCTTCACAGACCTGCGCAAGGGCTGGGACACCTGTAGAGCTCAGGGGCGGGATGGCAAAGGCCTATGTAAGAAGACGCAACTCTACCAGACACCACCCCGGCTGCGCTCGGCCTGCCTGCCCAGCGCAGAGAAACGGAGGCTTCCCAAGACCAGTACTTGAAGAATTTCTCTTTGCCTGCCCCAAATTTCTATCTGAGTAGAGCAAAAAGACCACAGCAGCTGACTGGGAACAGCAGGGTGAAAGTTCTGGAGTGAGTAGTGCTCTGGGTTCTGAGCCCCTGTGTTTGCTAAGTCTATGGCTCTTAGAGGGAGCATTATCTCCCCATATGGTATAATTCCCTTTAAACACCGTATAGTTCATACTCATATAGCATCTACGTATTTTTCAGTGAGCTTATAAAATGTTTACCTTTGACTTTTTCAAACATCCTTAGAGTTCTTTATCGCTCCTTCCTCCCCTTCCCTGTACTACCTGCTCTCTCCACTCTCCAGTTAGAGTTCCCACACCCGACTTTTCCCATTTCTTCTTTATAGTACCAGTGTCCTGCTGGCCTCCTTTAGTTTCTTCTTCCCACTCCATGATCCCCTTTTTACTTTCCTGATGATATATATGTGTGAACTACATATGCTTTAAAGGGAGTTATACCACACGGGGAGATAACACTCCCTCCAAGAGCCATAGACTAATAAAAAAACCCGAGTGCCAGGCATGGGAAACCTTCCTGTGATTTGTTAGTCAGAAAAGTCAGAGAGATTCCCAAAATAATATAGGGTATTGCCATAGCCCTTGGTTGCCTCCCAGAACTTGAAGGTGAGATCCTATTGCTAAAGATACCACACACTTTGGACACTGGTCTCAGAAGAATCAAGTTAGAGCTGACTTGGAAGCCTCCTCCCTGAGGTCTAGCTCTCACAGTATGGGAAGTTGCCAAGGGAGAAAAGCAATCAGTAGTCATACTCAGCTGTAAAGCCTGTAAACCACAACAACGACCAGTCTGGCAGGATATCCCAGTGATGCAGTAGTGGCACTTTTATCTTGGGGGTAACCAACAGCTGTCTAATTGGACTTAGATTCATCTCAATAGGTGGGAATTCATGCCTAATCTTAAGCATAGTCAAATACTTGTGACTAGAGAGGTCACAGACCCTAGCAGAGAATGCTCTACTGTCATTTTCCTAAACCAATATAATTTCTAACTGTATTCTAAATAATTGTCCTTTTACTCACAGATAAGTGTGTCTCTCACCCTTCATCAAAGAAGCTTCATTTTGCAGATAAAGGCTATTACAGAGGTTTATAACTGGTCAAAATGCAGAGAAAAAGTGACTGTGGGGTGCCCAGCCCCAACTGATATGTCTACCATGTAAGCCCTATACCTAAGGCCCAGAGAACATCACCGAAGAGGGGGTGGAAAGATTGTCAGAGCCAGAGGACCACGATGCCTGCTGCTAGTTAGTCTTCTAAATATGGTAGGGAAGCCACACTCATAAAATCTCAACCATATGGCTGTCTAAACATAAACTGCACAATGACAACACCGACTGACGTGTCAACATGGATGGGGAAAGTTTCACAAAGTTCCACCTCTATGTGAAGTGCTGTAGACAGTCAATGGCTGCTGAGGGAGAGAATCAGCCTTCTCCATGGATGAGCTCCCTGATTACTCAGTCCCAAGTGGTTAGCCCTAAACACATGCACATAGGAGAAATGCTAGATGGACTAAGTCGGTAGTATACACATATGTGTATATATATATATATATATATATATATATATATATATATATGTAGAAGAAGAGGTCATGAATATGTGAGGGAGTGAGAGGGACATAAGACAATTTGGGGGGGGGTGAGAGGAAGAGAAGAAGGGGTGGAAATGATATAAACATCGTACTTGTGTATGAAATTCTCAAAAAATTAAAATTAAAAAGCACACAAAATTTATCTTAAGTTTTTAAAAAAATAAGATTATAATAGAGGTACGTCAGGAGTAGAAAGGGAAAGGGACATGTTGGCCAGTGGAAACAAAATTACAATTGAGTTGGAAGAACAATTTTTTCTGAATGCACTGTAGGCCAAATATAGTTAATAATGATATATTGTATAATACAAAATACCTAGGAGAGAGCATTTTGAATGCTGCCCTAACAACAAATGGTAGATGTCCGCAGTGATACATGTGCTAATTATCACGACTTATCATTCATTGTATACAGGCATCAAAACATCACATTTCTGTGGGTGTGGCAGCGTACACCTTTCATCCCATCACTGCAGCAGCAGAGGCAGGTGGACCTCTGTGAGTTTGAGACCAGTCAGGGCTACATAGTGAGATTCTATCTAAAACAAAATTCACATTTTACTACATAAATGGGTAGAATTATGTTTTATTCAATTAAAAAATAAGACTTTAAAAATAAATCCAAGGACTGGAGAGATGGCCCAGTGGTTAAGAGTACTGGCTGCTCTTGCAGAGGACCCAGGTTCGATTCCCAGCACCCATGTGGCAGGTAAACCATTTATAACTTTCATTCCATGGACATTGCATGACATGGGTGCACTTATATACATGCAAGTAATACACTCATACACATAAGAAAAATAATAAATAAAATATTAAAAAAATTCAACACATACCCATCTTTAAAATGCTGATGTGCAGCAGGAAAGACTGTATGTGAGGTTGTAGAGTAGACTGGCATTCACGCCTGTGAGTGTGGCATCTCTCTCTGAATACCACCAGGCTAGGGAACACCTACCTCCATGGGGTAAGGAGCACTGAACTCCACCTCAGCGAGGTTCCAGGCATCATTGCCTGGACTGTCCACTTTCCAGATCTCCTCATATAGGCCGGCCACATCTCGAGTGTAAAGAGAGAAGACGTGGTCATTCCCCTGTTGGAGCTGGTAATAGAAGGACAGGCAGCCAGACATGGGAGCCGTGGTCACCGGGGAGATGAGCTGGGCCACCTCCTGGAAATGCTTGACGTAAACTGAGTCCACATACATATAGTGACCTGGAGATCACAAACAGAATATAGGATAAGACAGGCTGGGAGATTGCAGATGAATCTGTGCTATTCTGGAACTCACTTCAACATAGTCCATTGGGAGTGGTGAAGAGAAGTTGTTTCATGTAAAGCAGTCTGGTCATGGGTGCATAAATATCATAGCTGGTAGATGGGCACTGAGTTTTTCTGCACACTCTAAATGCCAGATGAGAAGCATGGTTTTTTTAAGTAAATTATCCATACAGGAAGGGAGATATGTCATCATTAAAGGGCTTGGATTTTCACAGTTTGAACACATCACTAGATGTGATCCCTTCCCAAGCCTTTGAGTCATAATATCTCAAGAGCATACCATTTCTTGTTATAAAAGCATGGAGAGATCTGCCTGGGCATTTTTAATAATTTATACTAAATGTCATATTGCATCTGAGTAAAATTTAGGAGTGTCCATAAGAACGAGATAGTTTGTATATTGTTACTAGATTGTATAAGTTGACAAATTGTAGGCAGGGCTAGAGTTTGGGAGTCTGAACTTTTGATACCACTGTTGACAGATCCTGGTGACACCACCATTGGGCAGACCCACAGCCTAACTTCCATTAAAGCCTGGAAACAGAGAAAATGTACAGCAGAATACATAGATCCTTGGTCTGCCATCAAAGAGGACTGTGAATCCTGCTTCACTGGTGTAGTGCTGAGACCCTGAGCAAATTTCCCAATCTGTCTAGGCCTCAGTTTCCTGGTGTCTAGAGTGAGAATACAGTCATCCTTTGGTATCTGGATCAGATTATATCTGTGACTTGTTGGGTATACTGAACTCTGGATGTTTATGTCATTTATATAAAATGGACCAGTATTTTCATGTAACCTATGCACATCCTCTTGTATGCTTTTAAAATTGATTAATTAATTAATACACCCTACTCCCATATGACTTCATTTTATTAACTGAATATGCAATGACTCCATGCTATGCTTTGAATGTAAAATGTCTCCAACAGGTTCCTGTGCTTGAACATTTAGTTCCCACACTGTTATGGGAGATTATGGAACTGTTTGTGACTGACTCTATTCTTACAGTTCTATCAGGATGTGTGAAGTCCTAGCCTCATGTTCCTGCCAATATGGAGCAATCTGATGCCCAACCTGTTTCCAAATAAGGTCACACTCTGCAGTACTAGGAGTTAGAGCCACAATATATATATATATTATTTAATATACAACAATCTCCCCCACTGTATATATACAATGGGGGGAAAGGTCTCCCTGTAGCTCTAGCTGGCTTGGAACTCACTATGTAAACCAGGCTAGCCTTGAACTGCCTGCCTCTGCCTCCCGAGTGCTGGGATTATGAGCCATCACACTTGGCCCTGCTATAATTTTTAAAACTTTGTGTGCATCAAATAAAATACAGATTGGATACAATCAAAGAACCTTTCATAGAGTAATAAGTCTACCTCATATCTTAAGGTTAAACACTTCTCTCATACAATCCTAGTAAAAATAAAACAATTGTGACCATGCTTGACTTCATTCTAACATGACTCCATTTACTAAGAACTCAGGTGAACATCAAAGACAGAGATCAAGTGCCTTTTGTAATATGTTTTATCAATGAAACAGTAGCCCTCTACAAGATGTACCTCCAGGAAGAGAGAGAGAGCTGTAATACTTTGTTTCTTCAGTTACCTCACTGAGGGGCCATGGAGCTAAGACACTGTTCTCCTTCAGGAGGACCTGCTGCAAGCACCTTAACTGGCTGTCAGTCTCAGCTGCCTCGCCTTTAGAGCCATGACTATTTGTACCAAGGACACACCACTCTCTATGCTGTTCCCAGTCACTGAATGAGCAACCAAGGAGACTAGAGAGGCACTGTGCTCCCTGTGGACTGGCTGCTCCTCTTTCTTAGGGTTTGCACCACGGGCTGAAGGTCCTTTTCACCCAGAACCACATTACAACTTCTGTGGGCGCTAGGTACTTCCACTCCTCCATACAATCTGAAAATGTCAAATCTATGCATTATTATAAAGATGAAGTCATCTAGGCTGGATTTGTTATTATTTTTATTTTTATTTTAAAATAATGGAAATCATAGCTGGAGATAAGTCTTCAAATATACTTCAAATAACTGAAATTAGATAGCTCAGTGGTTAAGAGCACTGGCTGCTCTTGCAGAGGACCTGGGTTTGATTCCCAGTACCCATAAGGCAGCTATCCAGTGTCTGCAACTGTAATTCCAGCTCCAGGGCATCTGATGCCCTCTTCTGGCCTCTGTGGGCACTGCATGACTTACATACATGCAGGCAATACACTCATGCACATAAAATTGAAATAATAAATAAATAACTGAAATTAAAACATTGTCATGGATCCTTAAAAGTGTCATGGCTCTTAGACACAGGGATGTCTGACCTTGTTCTTAACTATGCTGATTCCTGCCTTAGTCCTTCACAGCCATTTCTCCCCAGTAATTCTCTTTCCTACCTAATTCCAACTTAGTACCTGCTTCTAGGAGAACCCAAACTGGTACAGCCCTGAAGAGGGAAATCATTCTGCCCAAGGTTAGAAGGATTTATCTCTAAAGATTCTAGAAGACCCTAAATGAACCTGAGACTCATCACTTGAAGCAGTCTGCTCCATTTTTGGCATGTGTTATTAAAGTGCTGAGCTAGAGAAATTTCCCACCCACAGCCCCATCACAAATTCATCTTTTTTTGCATTTCACAGACATTCGATAGTCAAGGGCAGTTACCTGCTGTGTGGATAATCTTTTCCATCCTGTATTTGCAGTTGAAGTACCTATTCAGCAACTCATGATCCTGGGCCAAGCAAACCACAGTCACTTTTCTGGTCCAAAAAGCAACCAGCAAACACAACGTGACTTGCCCAAAGTGAGTCAGTGAGGCTGTCAGAAACACTACAAGACTGCTGACACCAAGTCTTACATGGAACCACTAGCTGAGACCACATTCTGTTGCCTTCCTTTTCTTTCCATCATTCAGAAAGTTTGTTGACACAGTTTGGTACTATTTATTGACAATCTGAATAAAATGCAGTTTCTCACTAGGAAACAAAACACAACTCATCCAAAGTTATTGTCTCAGTTGAAGGGGCAGGGATGAGTCTAGTTGGTCACAAGCCATCATTCGGGACTCTGCCCCAGGAAGCCAAGCTGGAGAAATGACAAACCCTGGCTCAGAGTGTCACGAGCGCAATCATGGCTGAGGAGGAGCAGCTGGAGCTGAGTGGGAGCAGCTGTCATTTTGCTCCTGTTCACAGAAAAGAAAGAATGTAGCCTGGAGTTCTTAGGCGCTCTGTATGTCCAGCACCTGGCACTATGGGAATTTTCCTGCCCAGTTCAATGAGGTCAGCCCTCCTATGTGCTCAGGGCTCTTGAGTTTCTAGAACCTTAAGCAAAGGTGATTTCTATTGGGTAATTAGGATTTGAGTATAATGAAAGTAGTTTAGATGTAAAGTTACTATCAATGTGTTTTGAGTACATAAGATTTTATAATCAGCCAAATAATTGGAGATTCTGAAGGCCCAATTAAAATTTATTTATTATTTTAATTTTATGTCCATGAGTGTATTGCCTGCATGTATTTAAGTCATGCAGTGTCCATGGAGGCTAGAAGAGGGCATCGGATGCCCTGGAGCTGGAGTTACAATTACAGACAGTTGATAGCTGCCTTATGGGTGCTGGGAATCAAACCCAGGTCCTTTGCAAGAGCAGCCAGTGCTCTTAACCATTGAGCTATCTAATTTTAGTTATTTGAAGTATAAGTCTCCAGCCATGATTTCAGTCACGCGTGGTGGTATATCCCAGCTTTGGGGAGACTTAGGCAGGAAGATTATGATTTGAGGCCAGAATAGGTTATAGTATAAAATGAGATGCTGTCTCAAAACCAAATAAAACAAACCACAACCAACCAACCAACCAAACAAACAAACCATTTAAACGAAAGTGAAAGAGTATATATGGGGCTGTGTTTCACCATAAGATTAACAATCAAGAAGTTCACTGCCACTCCTCAGGAGCCTGCGTTGCTTTGGCACACTCAGATAGGAAGTCAATCTAGTATTACCCAGTTTACAGTTATACCTAAAGAACCTGAGGCTTCTACGAGGGGAAAACCACTTTAAAATTCAGTAGGAAGATAGTCTTGGCAGTACCAACTGAAGCTCAGGCCTCTGAGTGACGTTTGAGTGTGGCTCATCTGTGCTGGCTTCTGATGAGGATCTCCCTTGCAGCAGCTCGCTATGGTAGCTAAAACTTTTAAGTACAATCAGTGAATTCTTGTAGTCAGATAGTTTCCCTTGGAGGACTATTCCTGACCATTGATTTTCAAACAGCCTGGATACCCAGAATTTCCCCAAAGCTGGCCTGTGGCTTGGCCGTGATGCCAAAAGCAGCCTCTGACTCGGATGTGATTCGGCCCCATTGGCCATAGTTTTTGCTTCATTGCCTGGCTTGTTTCCATCTTGCTAGCTCTCTGAACAAGCTGTCTCCCTGGCAAGACCTGGTTTGAAGGAACATATGCCAGGAGGACATGCCCACTGGTCTGCTGCCGTGGTGAACAGACAGCACCCAAAGAGAGCAAGTCAACAAACCTACTTACCTACCTTACCCATCTGCAAGCTATGTCCATGAACATTTAGTTCGGGGGTTGGGGTGGATTTGCTCTAATGCAGTCAGACTCCATTCTTTTTGTACAGTGCTCAGAGATGAAATAAATATTGGTTGGGATTTTGTTATAACTTGAATATGACATCTCTCCCCTCCCCTGCTAGAACTCATGGATTGAAACTTTGGGGCTCTGGCCTAATCAAAATCCTTTGGTGGATTCATAATTTGATGGCATTTTGGGGGAAGTGATAGAAACTAGGAGGTGGGGCCTATTTAGAGGTCATTGGATATGTGCCTGTGCCTGTGATGACTGTTCCTTGCCCTTGGTTCCATCTGCTCGTTACACTTGCTGTCATGAAGTGAGCAACCCCTACATATGCTCGCCCCTTCCTTCCTTCCTTCCTTATCCTCTAGTCAAGGTCTTCCTATGTAGTTCAAGATCGACATGAACTTGTAATCTTTGTCTCTTTCTTCCAAGTGCTGGGATTACTGGTGTATATCACCACACTTAGCTAAAGAGTAGTGATTCTAAAGAGTAGAAAGGGGGACCACTAATATGCTAAGTGACATCACCTGTCACTTTAGGTGACTCTCCCAATTTATCCCATCTCTCCCCTCCCACATGGGTAGCTGAGAAGGCTGTATTAGATTTGATATAGGATGTCTCTGAAGAGGAATGCCAGAGCTATGTTTGCTTTTGGCTTTTCGGGGAGAGGGCTGTGGCTTGCTTGCTTGCTTCCTCTTCCTTGCCTTGATCTCAGGGTTGCAACTAAGGGAACCACTTGTGGAAGGAGAGGAGGAAACTGGCATCTAATCTCATCATTTGCCCTATGTACAGAAAGTCCTGGGCTCTGAAATTGCCTTGGACCCTGACATGAAGGTGGTAAGAATCCTTTTTAATTCTTTATCCCTTTTTTTCATGTGTAGGTATGTGTTATGTATGTGTGCATATGTGTGAAAGCACATGTGTGTTCAGGGGCTTGTGTATGTCCCTGAAGGCCTGGTGTTGACATCAAGAGTATTCCTCGGTCACCCTTCACCTTGTTCATTGAAGCAGGGTCTCTCAGATCAATCCACGGTGGCTGACTCGGCTAGTATGGCTAGCCAGCTTGCTTTGGGAATCCTGTTTCTGCCTTTGGAATGCTGAAATTAAAAGTGGGCCATCACATCCATCTGACATTTGTTTGGATTCTGAGGATCTGAACTTTAGTCCTCATGCCTGCATGGCAGGGACTTTATCCCCCAAGCCATCTTCTCAGTCCTGATCAGAGTTCTTAAGAAGGTAAAGGCAAAAATCTCATTGTAGAGATCTGGGGGGCCAGAGTAGAGAGGAATGATATTGTTGTCAATGACCTTCCAGAGTCTGATGCAGTAAAGATGATGACTGTTTCCTTGACCTAAGTGGGCAATTTAGAAGGAGCTGAGCTCCAGCACCTTGGAAATCTCTTCTCAAGAGGACTGTCTACATGGTAGCTTCCATAGAGAAGGGCTAGAAGGACCCATTACTCAAAAAAGCTTAGGGAGGTTCATGGATGATCAACCAGAAAGCACATGCTTCCTGTCTTGGAACTGCAGAGCGCTGTTCCCTTTGGTCATGCATGCTGGAGTTTTTGTCAACTGGGCACAAACTCGAGTCACCTGGAAAGAGGATACCTCAAATGAGGAATTTTCTACATCGAGTTGACTTGTGGCCATCAGTGTCTCTGAGGAAATTTCCTAATTAATAATTGATAAAGGAGGACCCAGCTAGCATAGGGGGTGCCATCCCTCGAGTAAAAACATCTAGCTGAGCAAGCTAGGGGAAGCAAGCCAGTCAGCAAGCAGCATTCCTCCATGGTTCCTGCCTTGCGTCCCTGCCTTGACCTCTCTCGGTGGTGGATGGTGTCTTGGAAGGATGAGATGAAATAAACCTTCTCTTCCTCTAGTTGCTTTTGGTCATGGTGCTTTATCACAGCAATAAAAAAACAAACCAGAACTCTGGGGGAAGCAGCCAGAATTTGGGCAGTGTGAGCGCGTCAGCCTCAGATTGAAGAGCAGAAGGCAGGTGCAACTTCTTGTCCCTTGTCCTTCTTTCATGCTCTAAACTCTACTTTGCCTCTCAAAGCATGAAGAAGTCAGAGTGGTACAGAGACCAGGAAGAGGAAGGAGAAGAAACAAGTGAAGATCAGAAAGGAAGAAAGCACAACCTCCCCCTGCTGCTGTGGCCTAGAGCCTGAGGAGATGATCTGAACTGGAGGGGACACAGGAGTTGTGACCTGACTGAATTTAGTCCTCAAAAATGAGGCTGCTATGTGTGAAATTGACTAGAAAGCCACAGAGGGAGATCCAGCAGCGCCTGCATGAAGGTGAGGCTGAGGAAATTAATAAAGCCGTGCTCCCACTGGGTGCTAATGCCCAACCCAAGCGGATCGATGTAGAGTGAATCAGTGGGGCTGTTAAGATGACACCTGAGCTCAGCCCAAACCGAAATGAGAAGGTGTCATGACAACAGAGACCATTCATCTACCTCATGGTCTTTGATGGAATCAAATATTTGTGACCTGTTTTCCAGGTTTGAAACTTTGTTCAGTTCCTCCAGAATGGCACCCTGAGCAGGCTTGATTTAAAAGATCTCTGCAAAGAAATGACTTCCTCCACTATTTTTCCAAACAGTATCTTCCTTTTTCCCAGGGTGTACAGGAAACGGTCCGAACCGAGCTGTCAGGAGGTAACCTTCTGAATGATTTTGTCTTACTTCATAAAATATTAACAACGAGGAAACTCATATGTCGTAAATCAAAACTGGGCAAGGAAACAAAGAAAAAAATCTTTTCTCCTTGGCTATCTCAAAGAAACCCTACAATTCTTCTTATGGCCTTTTGGGTTTCTATTATTCAATCAGAAATAGGGGACACTGTTCATTTAAAAGTCATAGCTCACTATTTGAGCTAAACTGCTAAAAACACAGAAGCAAACGAAGGAAAACTGGTATCGACATTGCATTTTGCGGTAGTACATTCATTGTTCTGTGACCTGAGCTCCTTCATTCACTTCACATCTCTGGCCTCTGCTATGTGTTTCCCCAATTCTTACTCAAAAGCTGAGGCCCAAGTTCCTTCCACGATGTGACTGAGCATGAGATGAGTCCAAAGACTGCAAAATCAGCTGCTGCTGTAGGCATACATCTGAACCATTTAATCTTTAACTTTGCCACCCAAACTGATAAAGCTCAAGGAAAAAATCAATATACTCAATAAAAGACAAATGAAATCAGAAAGGCAATCTCTATCTTCTTTAGAGTGGTGGTATTTGCCTTTTTCTCTCTCTTCAGGAGTCACCCTGGGCAAGCTCATGACTTACATGGGTAGACCTCTTCAGATAAAATATTTCAGAATCTTCAGGACTCAGATTTTTAAGCTCCATCTGAAGTAAAGAGTTTGTGCATGTGTGTGCATGTGTGTGCGTGTGCATCACTGTGCTGAGTATGGAGATGGGAAGGCTGTTGGCTAACAAGTATGGAAAATGTCAGTTCAAAATGTTAAGAGAAATTAGAGTGGGATAGCAGAAAAGCTGGAGGAAGCAGGCAGAGTGTCGGTTATTGCGTTTCCTGCCAACTATTAGTAGTAACATAGTCTAGGATCTTGGTGCTACTCTACCATTATTCTACATTTAGCCATTCTAGTTTTAAAGACAGAATTTCATTATGTAGTGTGGCTGGCCTGGAACTTACTTTGTAGACCAGGCTAGCCTCAAACTCACAGAGATCTGTTTGCCTTTGCCTTCTAGGTACTGTGATCAAAGGTGCATGCCACTGAAGCTGGCACATCTAAACATTCTGAATTACTCCCCAAACACAAAATAAACCATCCACTCCTGTGCCTCTGATTCTGTCATTCCTCTAGAAAGCCTCCTTTAATGCCCAAGCCAAGGAAGTCTGTCATATTTTCTGTATCATTGATTTCATGCCTCTGTTATTCCTATATCTTCTTGTCTATTTATGTAGCATTTAAGTGTTCAGATAATTTAGAAATGCTGTAATGTACATTCACACAGAACTACATTAAAGGCCACAGAGAGTTCTGAAATAAATCCACTTTGCTTTCTTTAACTCAGAGTTTCACCAGTTGATGTGACCATATGTTGTTCTTTTTTTTTCAAATAAAGATTAGTATACTCCCAGTACTCTGGAGGCTGAATAAAGAGGATCATGAGTTTAGGGCAGCTTCACCTACTACAAGATCTTATCTCAAAGAAAAAAAAGGTTAAAGACCGCAAATGTGACCAGCAGTTTCTTCCAGCGCCTCCTGCTTTACTTCTCTGTCATGATGGACTGTGTCCCTGAACTGTGAGGTGGAATAAACCCATTATCCCCCAAGATTGCTTTTGTCAGGGTATTTTATCACAGCATTAGAAAAGGAATTATGAGAGAAACCCGTATCAAGAACTGGGGCCATTGCTGTGATAAACCTGATGATACGGTTCTTAGGCTTTTCCACTATTTTGTGGGTGGAATGTGGAAGAGTTTGATGCTTTGGGCTGGAAAAGCTATTTGCTACATGAAGCAGAACTTAATGGTTCATTCTGATGGGAACTTGGAAAACAACAATGACAGAGAAATGTGGAGACCTTGGTCATGAGGTTTCAGTAGAAAACAGAACTCTATGGAGAACTGGACTTAGAGGTCCAGTGTGCTATTTTGGCCAAAAGTCTAACTTTATTCTGCCTTTGTTCTGAGGTTGAATTTAAAGATACTGGACTAAGCTGGGCATGGTGGTACACACCTTTAATCCCAATACTAAGAAGCTAGCGTCAGGTGGATTTCTGTGAGATTGAAGCTAGTCTGTTCTATGAAGTGAGTTTCAGGTCAGCTGTGGCTACAGAAGACTCTGTCTCATAAAGACCAAAAACCAAAAACCAGAAAAAAAAAAAAAAAAAAGAAAAGGAAAACAAGGTATTGGACTAATTTGTTTGACAAAGGAAATTTCAAGGCAGACTATTCAGGTTAGCACTGAGAAAGCAGCTGTCATTGTCAAAGAGATTAACATCATTAACGGGAAACCTGTCACTCTTCACTGGGACATCAGGAAAGGTGCCTCAAAAGCAAAACCCCACTCTCTGGAGGTTCCACGTTGTGAAGATTCAGATTCATTTAAAGGGAGAAAGTCTAAGCTGAAAGAGTTCCCTGTTCCTCAAAGACACTGGAAATGTTTCTCTAGGGTCCGCACGCAGAATCTGATAGTTAGGTCGGCCAGTCACTGTCCTGAGCTCGCATCAGAATCTGGCAGCATCATTCATGTGGTGCTGGTTTTGAAGGCACAGCGGATGCAAGACTGAAGGAGTTAAGGAAAGCAGCTTAGGTCAGGCGACATGTGGCAGGGTCAGAGTCCCTGAAGAGGCTCTGAGAGGCTACTGCATGAGGCTGTGAAGGTGAAGCCCTAAGTTGCAGTGGAGATCCCAAAATATTAGAGATGCCAGGGCCTTGGGACATCTGCCAAGGAGAGCTGTGGACGTGTAATGAAGCCAGCCTGAGGAAATCCATGTCTGCTGCAGGTGGCGGAGCTGGAGGTTGGGCTATCCAAGCCCTTTAGAGCCAGGTCAGTTTCATCATAAACCCCACATTGTGGGGAGTGACTTTTCTGGGAATAACTAAGGGGAATCTTCTTTAACCTTATATTAAAAGTTAATTTTATGTTTTGAGATCATTTAGTACTATCTCAGCTTGTTTACAATGAAAACAAGTTTTCTAGGCCTTGGCTACTTTTGTAAGTTAAACATGCTTTAATAATAATAACATAGCTTTAATCCCTCATGACCTTTCCTGGCCCGAGAATAATGTACATTTGTGTGCATGTTAGGAAAATATCAAGCACTGAAAGTAGAGAATATCATTGGAAGCAACAGATTATCCTGATCATGTTGCAAACAACTGGCAGGGTTAGACTGATAACATCTATGTGTCAAAACATAGGGACAAGGAGTGGAAGATTATGTCTTAAATGTGTCAAGTTGACAAGAAGTGGAGTTGTCATGGTTAACAGTTCATTGTCAACTTGACAGAAGTTAGAATCATTTTGAAGATGGGCCTCTGGGCATGTCTGTAAAGAATTATCTTGATTATGTTAACTGAGTTAAGGAGACCCTTGTCACTGCCTTTTGTATTCTCTATTATGGATACAATGTGGCTAGCTCCTCAAACTTCTGCTGATATGACTTCCCCCACAAGAACAGACTGTAACCTTGAGTTGTGAACTAAAATAAACCATTTCGACCTTAAGTTGCTTTTGTGAGAGTATTTTTATCACAACAATGGAAAAGAAACTAAAACAAATATGTCCCCAAATTGCTATTCTGGGGAAATACATTTTTTGAGTAAGTTGGTTTCCTAATCTATTTAAAGTCAGTGACATTAGTATGCAAGAATGCTTGACAAATATAAAGTGCTTCCTGTGTATGTGTAATGAGCATGTGAGTGGCTATAAGACCTGAAGAAGCCTCATTCTGAGCTTCAGCCTCTGATCTGTGGGTTGCTGTAAGGGAGGGGCAGGCTGTCCATACACCCTTTAGCCCTAGGCTCTGCTGTGTCTTTAAGTTTCTATATTGATTCAAGGAGACTGAGCAGTACCAATGGGCAAAACTGCTTACCTTTGGGAGATGATTTAGAAATAGCCAAAGGAAAGGAAAAGATAGGAAGATGTCAGGGAGGAGATGGGAGGGAAAGAGGAAGCAGGAGCAGAGGACAGAGGCAGGCACCATGACAAAGGTGAGAGCCCTGACACCAGATTACAGTGGTCCTTAGGGATGGCCACACAGCAGTCCTTCCCGTTATTCTAGTCAAGACATTAGCAAAAACCAGGTCCTTAGTTCCTTTGGTCCTCTTTTCTTTTTTATTATGCCAAAAGAAATGGGCTTTTAAGTATTCCAGAGGCTCCTATACAGTTCTGAACTAGATCTCAATGGGTGGTGAAATCAGGGGTTTTGATATGTAGCACCAGGCAAAGAGAGAAAAGTAAAATATTGGAAAGCAAAAGTATCTTGAAAATCACTGAATGCAAATTCCCCACTTGCAAATGAATCAGTGGAGACTCTGAGAAGTTAAAGCCTTGCTCGATGAAATCCAGTTTTCTGATACCCGGGCTGAAGTACAAGTAATGTGACTCATGGTCTGGCTCATTCTCTATCATTAGCCCAATATGGCCAGGATGTTCTGTGGCCACAGAGAAAGGACTAGGGGTATTTACTCTTTCAAGGATAGACTGCATTTGGAATATTTAGATGAATGGACAGTTTGACACTAGTCCATGGGTTGGTCTCTCCTAAGAAATTCCTATTTTCTGCAGCCAGCTGGCTCTCATCATCGATGAGAATGACAGTGGCACATTGACTATGCCATCATCAGATCATGGCATTGGCTTCCCAGAGGATTTAATCGTGGAACTAATTTTTCTGTGGTTTGGGAAAGTTCTCTGAAACTTGTCCATAGTTTAGCCTACACTTCTGGGTAGCGGTGATAATGATATCAGGATTAGCACAACTTCAGCCTCCTGTTTTTCAAGTTCCTCGCCACTCCTTGCATTCCATTGATTGTAAGATATGTCAGAAAAGCAATCTCAAATGTAGCCTACTTCTGTACGTACATGAAGGAGAAAGTCAGATGGATTTTTCTTGAGAGGTGGTAACATTTTGTTGTGCTGGGTTAATATATTCATGTAGCCTCATGGGTGGCTCTGCCATTGCTGGATATCACTAACTCTACAAAGAGTCCTCGTTTCCAGTGTGACTTCTGCAGTGGCCACAACAGGCTGTGTGTCTTTAGGGATGCAATATAGGCTATACATAGAATTCTAATCATTCAACATTATCAAAAGTGTCAAGCCTTTCTTTTAAAAGGAAGTAAAAATGTCTATCTTGTCATAGTTCCTTCTATGACTGACCTAGCTCTCTTTAAAGAGTTACTGAGATGTTCTTTCACACACTTACTCTGTTTTTGTCCTCCACTTGGATAATCACCGTAGGTTGACCCTATATACATTGTATGATGGTATCTCTCCCCTGTTCAAAGACCTCCATTGACCTGCCTCAGTAGATGAAGTTCAAATCTGTTTCCTGGCATTCAAGCCCTTTAAGAATTTGTCTCTACATGGCGCGCTCTCTCTCTCTCTCTCTCTCTCTCTCTCTCTCTCTCTCTCTCTCCTCTCTCTTCTTATGCCTGGTTGTTGACACTACCATCAATGGCAACATTGCTCCTGTCCACTCTTCTCTCGCTGAAAAACCGCACCCATCCTTCAAATCAGTCCGCTTCATTCACTCCATCTTGAATTCATTTATCTCTGAATACCTGTCACCTTTTTCTTAATATCTGTCATTTTTATTTCATCTCTGAGCATTTCATCTCTGACATTTATCACCTATCTTTCTGACGGCGCTTGACACCTATGATCTCTTCGATGTCCTTGTAGGAAAAAGCACATCATCACCTGGGGGTGGGTCATTTTAATTGCCCCTTTCTCCAGTGTACCTAATTCAGGATGAAATCAATGAAAACTCTAGATGCAAAGTCAAGGTTGTCTTAAGCAGGCAAGTCTCACAGGACTCCAATCCATTCATATGTGGCTGCTTAAACAGATTTTGCTCTAATAAACTTGAACATGTTGAAAAGGAAATGAAACCCATGGAGGCTGAAAAGTAGGAGTTGGTCAACGTTTTCTCAGTCTATCTTGTGTTTTATTTTACTTTCAAAAGAAAATAGTCATTAACTTTTTAAAAATTGAGAAGTTTCACAAAACATCCTTTTCTTCCTGATTATCTTGAAACATCAAAAGATCAGGCAAACTGGGCTCAGGTTCTCACACAGCACTGTCCATGAGAGCTGATTATTCTGCACAGGCCTCTGTTTTGTAGTTTGCTGCAGTCCTCACTTAGCCCATCTGCCGCCTGCTCACTTTATCTGCCGTGGGAAACTGAATCTGAGATCCAGGGCCCAAAGAAGAAGGCAGAGAGTGAACAAAGAGAACAGTGAAGGCAGGAGGTGGACTGTCCAGAGCCCGGTAAGCTGCAGACTGACCTCTTCGAAGGAACATTGGGGACATGCTTAAAAAATATTCAGATGGAAAGAAACTATTTTCAGATGGAAAGAAAATATTCAGGGGAAAGTAAAGAACCTAAAATGTTGCCAAACCTTCAGGCAGAGCTGTATGCTCTCATCACAGTCAATTTGTCAAAACTGAGTGTATCGCCTGAGAGTCTATGAGGATTAGACAATAGTGACAGAGAAGGAAAAGAATCGACAGTCCTACTTCTGTTCTCAAGGGGAAGCTGGAATCTTCTCACTGCTTGGAGAAGACCTTGGAGTTGAGGACTGGACTCTTGCAGCCGGGGAGACCTTGGGCTCTGCACAGCCTCATGGGGCCAGGCAGGAATAGCAACAACCCACAAAGATGTGCACGCACCCTTGCCCTGGTCTTTTGGAGGCTCACTGAGAGCCTCACCTCAGCTTTTTCCTTGCAAAGCACCAGTGTGCTTAGCCACCAGGGGGCCCCACTGCACACTACACAACGAATAATCAACTGCACTTGGCTGCCTCATGGGAAATTCTTAAGAACTTGTCACCCTTCAGTCTATTTTTGGTGAAGAGTAAACTATTCCAGTTTTTTTTTTTTTTTTTTTTTGTCTTCAGAAATAAGAACACAAGTAGATATAAAGTAAAATATTCTAGCAAAATGTAAAAGCAGCAAGCCTAGGTCAAACGCCGTGACCTTGGCCTTCTCAGTTACAGAGCTCGTGTTTGAAGTGGTCGCTATTGCAGTTTGTCCTTCCTTCCCCTTCCAGTAGGTCTCCCAGTGTGACTTCCCCACCCTCTCTTCTGTGGCTAGAAGCCAGGGTCAGGCCAATGCAGACTTTGGGAGGTAAGGGCAAAATTCATCCTGGGAAGAGGGCTGCGTTTGTGACCAGCTCACCCAGCTCACTCCTGAAGGTATGATCCTGTGGGAGGATGGAGTGAGTGTTCCGGGCAGTTCCTCCTCCAACAAACCAGTTCACGTTGGGATTCCAGCGGTTCGCAAAGCCACAGAGATGATTTTCTTCAAAGTCACATTCTAGGGGAAGAGAAACAGACACACACTCCATGAACCTGCAGTCATGGCCGGGGCCACCCACACTCACTGCAGAGTCTGCCCTTAGACGTTCTGAAGGTTCTGTCCTCCGTTGTCCATGGGAACCTTTGGATCAGGATTTCTGAGAGATCCAGTAACGAATTGGTACTCAGATTTATCACCACCCTTCTGAATCACAGCCCTTCCTCTTAGCAGTCATGTGACCTGTGGGCCTTGTTGCCACTCTGTCTCTGTTTCTTCATGTTTGAACAGTCCCACCTCATAGTGCTGTAAGCGTGGACATCTCCCAGCACAGTGCCAGGCACATGGCCCATGCTTGATATAGCTGGTGAACCTTGCCAGTCATCTCTGTTAAATTAATTAGTCATATTAATTATTCATACATAGACTCTACCACTGCTCTATGCTCACAGCACCAACCATTCCTGTCTTATTTTAGGGTTATACTCTACTCTCTAAGAAAATTTTCTCTACCAGGGGCTGGAGAGATGTTTCAGTGGTTAAGAGCGCTGACGGCTATTGCAAAGGAGCCAAGTTCTATTCCCAGCACCCATATGGCGGGTAACAACTGTCTCTGACTCTGTTCTAGGGGATCCAATGCTCACTTTTTTAGGCTCCTTGGGCATAGTACAACACGGGTGCACTTACACACATGCAGGCAATACATTCATACAAATAAAAAATAATAATGAAATATATTCATATATAAATTTTGTCTACCACCATTTCTGTAACCTAGTGGCCCGGTCTTCTGTCTCTTTCTGTTAAGATGGTGAACAAGGTTCCTAAAGCTCACAACATGTTTCCACGATGTTAAAATCCCCTGCTTTCTTATGAATAAATATCTAGTCAGAATAGGTGGGGCAGGCATAGAGGAGGCCCCAGGTTCTTCTGTAGGTCCTGACTAGAGGACAGAAAGACAGAAGTAAACCTCTGTCCCTCAGGGACATTGACATGTTTGCTCTAAATTGCTCAGGGACAAGACGTTTATAAGCCAATCCCTCCGCTGACCACATAATCCTGCAAAATAAAGGACAATTCTCATCCTGTTCTTCTCCACTCTCCATTCTCCAGAGGTTGAACTGTCTGGAATGTGGCCTCCCCCCACCTCCCCTTCACCCCAGACCTCAGGCTTCCTGTTGGGTTCTTCCAAAGGGAGGTGAAGGAGGATAACCTCAGGTGTTAATCCTCCCAGCTCCATCACTGCTAGCACACCAAGGGTGGCTAAGAAAGGTACAGCCTAGTCCAGAAGTCTTTACACCACAACTACAGTGTCCAGGTTCCAGTAAGTCCAGTGAACTCTAACCAGATAACCGCTCACGAGCCATGCCGGGTGTTAATTCTGGTTACTGTACTGGCCCCTGCAGGGTGTCTTTATCCCGCACACCTTTGCGATACGTTTTCCTCAAATTACTGAGGCTAGTTTCACCTGTTTTCACCCCCCTGCCAGGATCCTAGCTCATGTGGTTATCAGTAAGCACTGAAAAATTTCAAGATTTATATTCAGCTTTTCCACAGCACTGTCTACCAACTGATGCTCAACATTCGATGCCAAAGGCTGCC
The DNA here is from genome assembly GCA_035773235.1 of Eospalax fontanierii. Taxonomy (NCBI): domain Eukaryota; kingdom Metazoa; phylum Chordata; class Mammalia; order Rodentia; family Spalacidae; genus Eospalax; species Eospalax fontanierii. Next base: position 40,377,669 of record CM069544.1, on the reverse strand, counting down.
ACAGAGTGTAATAAAAAGCAAAATACTCCTCTGAGTGCCAGGACTAATCTAAGCTTTTTATTCAGTTAACGTAATCTTCAACATAGCCTCTTGAGATAGGTACTATTCTTAATCTCATTTCACAGACTAGGAACGAAGAGGTGGGTTCGGGCAAAGAGTGGCGGCAACACGATCATACTACTTAAACAAACTGAAATCCACAACTCTTCTGAGGAAAAGAAATGAATACTTATGGAACGTTCAGCACCTTATCAGCCACCCTCACATCCGTGGCCTGGTTAGTCTTCACAAGAACCCAAGATCTGAAGCATTTTGTCCCCCTTTTGCAGGTGACGGAAAAAGGAGATAGGGAGGTGAAGTGAGTAAACTGAGCCAGCAGGTGGCGCACCCCAGGTGCGACTGACCGTTGCTGGTGTGTTGACAGGCAGCACAGAATATTCAATGGAGGAGCCTAGGTAGAAGCTCTCTGGATCTACAGGAAGTACTCATTTTTCAGTTTGTTTTCCTTCTTGCATCAGAAGTATCACTGGAAGATCGAAAGGAGAAACTGGACTGCAGGGAATTCGCAAAGACTGCTTGTTCAGGGTCACCTTTGACTCTTTCACTCTGGGTCCTCAGCCCAAATACTGTCAATGCTGAAGCATTCCTCAGATCTACTAACTCTGTCCTTCTTCAGTGCTGACCCCTAGTTTAAGGCCCTCATTATGTACCCTCTGGAAGGTCAGAGTCTCTTCTAGGGTTTTGCTAACTCCTATGAGTTTGTGGTTTCTTTTCTCCATGCTTGGAAGCCAGAGTTATCCTTGAAAGCCACAGCTGCATGGCTGTCCTCTTCTGGCTGACTTGTAACGCATCCCAACCCTGAAATTCCTAAATCCAGACTCCCTGTCCTGAGACGAGCCTCTTCCTGAGAAACTCCCTGAATGATCCCACTTCAGACTGTGCTTGGCTCTGGCCTGTGCCTGGATGTACTCAGATCCTTCCTCCCTGTAGCCTGTGCTCTAGGAAAACCCTTCCTTACATGTACCTCACAGCACACCAGCCCTTCTCTGCAATGTTCTGTGTAGAGTGCTATTACCAGTGGCGGAGAACACTTGGACACCATGGGACAAGGACTGTCCTTTCTTTCTGCCCTTGAAAAGCTGTCACTGATGCCTGTCAACCTGCCCACACCAAGTAGAATCTAAGTGGCAGCTGTGAGGGTTAAGACAGCAGCAATGGTTTGCCGGGAAAGGAAAGGAGGGAAGAGGAGATATAATGCCGGTGTAGCTGTCAAAGTTCAGGAAAACGGGTTACTCCAACCCAGAATCTTTTATGAGAACAGGTTGAGGTTAGGATATAGTTGCTGCATCTCCTTTGTTTTCATTATCCAGCCAGTTCAAGTAAATGCTAATGAGCTTCCCCACACTGAAGACAGAAACAAGGCCCTCATTCAAGTGACCCTAGCCAAGAAGTATGCATTTTGCATCATGCTCTATTACATGCTTGGTCTTTAGGATCGATGCAATGCTTTCTGGCAACAGACTGTGGAAAGAGATTTACATTCCCATGCAACAATAATGAAACACTTACCAATGCAGTAGCCAGTTGTCATCTTGATTTCAAAGAGGGCAATGCTGGCCGTGTTTCCCTGTCCTAGGACACCTTCTATCAAAATCTGTACAGCACATGGAGAAGTGGGGAGAAGAATCAGATTTCAAAGCACCATGTTTCTGGTCCAGTATTTCATCCATTGGTCAGTAGCTCTTTGAATTCACTGCTACTGGACATCAGTCTTACTATGGACTTCTTTAAAGGAATGAGTGTACATATTCATGTGTGTGTATACATTAATGTGTGTCTGCATAAACACATATATCTTCGTGACTTCGACATGAACAAGGTGTCCAGCAGAAGCTGGGACTCAGATGTCTTTCACTGTGATGCTGACCTCCACATCTCTCTATGCTTTTGGAGGCAGTAATTGAATGGAGAAGAGAGCTTGTCCCTAGGGAAGTCCATGCCCAGGAACCAAGGGAAGATGATGTAGAGCCCTCCACTCCCCCTCAAAAAAAAGAAAGAAAGGAAAGAGAAAAAAATTCCTTGGAGGAGAAAGTATAAAGCCCAAATCTGCCAGAGATCTCCACATGAGATGGGGGGAAGCTATACATCAACTCATAGTTTCTGCTTTGATAAAAAATGGAGACTTTTACACAAAGAACAGATTAAATTGTGAAAATTCATGTGGCTGATTTCAAGGAATGTTAGAGTTCACATCTGGTTCTGTTTCTCAGAGTAATAGTTTTTTTCTTCTGTGGTTTTTAGCCAGATATTTTGTAATGATGCTGGTAGATTTGGGGTGTGATAATCATTGGGAGGATGGTGTGAACTAGGAACTCCATCTCCCAGGGTTCCTTCCCTAATAACCACCTGATGGAGAAAGATTCCAAGCAGATCAGACCAGAGGAAAATGTGGTATTTTAAAGCTTTTCAAAGAAGAGAGATATGACTAGGAATAGAAAGACACATTAGGAATGTGAACGGTCCTTTGTCCCCTCAGTGACATACCCTCTGTGCCACACTCCAGATGCAGCCCCCTTTCCAGCTCCACCCCCACCTCTTATGTCCTCTGCCTTTCTCTTCCAGCATTTCTGACAAAACAATTAGCTTCTCTCAAGAGGAAACAAAGCATGTCCTCTAAATATCTTTCCTCTTTCAAATATCTCCACATTTCCTTTTATGATAATATCTAGTTCAAACTTTGAAGCAAATAACTCATTAGGAAGATAATATAAGCATGCTTTTCACAAAATTTAGAAAGATAAAGCAAAATTGTTAGCAACAAAAATACTCCTTCAAACCCATTAGAAAATCCATTTCCATTGAAGAGGTTAACTTAAGCACCATCTAACATCTTACAACAGTCTCCTTTAAAATAGATGGCAGAGAATCTGTGAAGTTCATTTAAGGAATGAATAACACATTCATTTACATTAATCTTCTATGATGTAACTAACCTCACTGGCAGTTTTATAAGCTCTCTTAGAGCATAAGGCTCAGGTCCTATGCCCTTTACCTTCTTCCTAAACTCCACCTACCTTGAATTTCTTGTTGCTGTGTGGCAGATCCAGGCTGGCGATAAGCCAGCTGTCTGATGGCTCCTTAGTTGACCAAAGCAAGCGATCAAAGCTTTCATCCTCAAATCTCACATAGAGGTTCAGCTGGCTGGGGTCTGACACCGACCCTGGAGGTGTTGTTATCTGGTAGACCAAGCGCAGGCAGCTCCATTCCTCAGCCTGCAAGTCAGAACTCAGCAGCACAGCTTTCTCACCCTGCTTGGCAAAGGAAGCGTCCACATAAACATAATGGCCTGGAAAGAGAGAGGAACATAGACGAGGAATCCATCTTCTGTTTACAACTTAGAAAAAGACAGAGATGGTCCATTAAATCTGTGGGCAGATAGATTCTACAGATATACTGCATCGGTCAGACAGAATTGCCTGGGAACTGTGACATAGATATGTTCAGTCTGTGGTCTGTGGGCCACATGCATCCCAGGATAAGTGCGATGCAGCCTTGACACATTTGTAGATGACAGCATCACATGGCAATGTCAAAAGGTTGGGCATGCCTGCATCTGGCCTCACTGTCCTTACTTCCCTCCTGACCACAGGCTGGAGGGCTGAGCAGCGCCCCTCTCCGGAGGGTGGAGTGCACTCCCTATTTTTCGGTCCCCCTCACCTTCTAACTCCAACATGGAAGCCAAGTTTCTTCCCCCACCTGCTCCACTTAACATGTTGCACCGGGCAACCTGTCCCCACATGAGTGAGGGTGCGGTTTTGTCTAGAGAAACAATATGGGCAGGGGAACCCCCAAGGCGCAAAGCAGGAGAACTCGGCATCAGCTGCTATCTGAAATTCAAGGGTGGCTGTGTCTCTCTCAGTGCTCTTCCACAGTTAAGACCGCTTCACTTGCATCAGTGAATAGACTCAGGTGATCTGCTTACTTCAGCCTGAATCTTAGGGCCTAGGTAGACAAAGTGAAAGCTCTTTTGTAAAATTAGGAGTCAGATTTCCCTTCCTTAGACTCTTCCCTGACCAAACCACACAATTCTAACAACGAAATGAAAAAACGCATGTAGAACGTACTGCACAGGGCTTGGGAAGCAGGGGACACCCCAGGACGGGACACCCCGGGACTGGCACTCACTGAGCCTGTGTCCGCCATCTCTTCCTCCTTGTCTTTCCTCTCATCCATCTCCTTCTTACTTCTCTTCCCCATTCCGTTCCCAGTCCCATCCTTGTCTATATCCCCTCCCCTCTTGTTCCGTCTCTCCCTGCACTCTGCTCCTATTGATCAGTGGCATTCTGCTGGCTGTACCAGGTATGAAACTGTATTTCTGTGGGAAAAGTGGGAAGGGAGCGCTCTGAAGCCATGAACCCCAGCTTGGACCTTCCAGACTCTACTCTGTATTCCTAGCCCAGCGATTCATGTGTCTCTTGGTCTTTGGGGGTGAGGACTGGGGACTACATATTCCCAAGCTTGCCCAAAGTCCCCACATTTGTGCCAGTGTTAACCTGCTGCTTTCTAGTCTGTGACTGCCTGTTCCACTCCGGTCCCTAACTAAACTCTTACCAGCAGGTTCTGAAATCCAGCTGTGTTTTGCTTGGTGGCCTTCAACCCCAAACACCCATTCATACTAAGATCTCTGCATCTGTGGCTAGTTCTGACAGGTCATCAGCAACTCAGTGGATGGAGTCAGTCCCCCATGTAGGACACAGAACTGTCTTTAGGGACCCTTGTTTGCCGGCTGGAAGGTTCTAAAACCAATTTTATCTCCAGCAGGAAATCGTCATACAGCAGTCATCCACAAATAACAGCAGCAGCTTCTGGAGCCATCTCAAGCCCCACTCTGGGAAGTCCAAACACCACCAATATGTGTCTTGTGTATAGCAAGTACTCAGGTACTAGGTACTGTCCTAAGTGCATCATACACATTCACCATTCATGTGCTGTGGGGCTTGCCAGCTTTAAAGTATGAGGCTGGGCTTTTGATACCATGGTTTTTATTTTCTTCTTAAAATAAAGTACTGGCTCATGGTGACCTAAGGGAATGTGTAAGTGTCACCCTGATTTCCCAGTCTTAGTTCAGGAAGTCCCAGTAGGAAGGTAGTAAAGTGGATAGAGATGGGATGGGGTGATGTGAAGAATACTTCAAGTCCTTCCTGCAGAAGAACATCAGTAGGAAGAAGGCCATAAGGGAGGAAAGAAGAAAGTTTGGTGCATCCTGTCAGCATCCACATCAAACCCCAATGCTGAGGCTCCACAGGCCCAGTCTCCGGGTGCTTTCCCAGTTTCTCTTTTCTTGGCTTCCCACTTCAGTTCCACATTCCAGAAGAGGAATCTCAGCATAAAGCAGAGGCTCTCAAAACGGAATCTGGAGTCATTTGGAGAGTAGGTCTGGGTTGATATTGTGCTTCTACCTGATCATATTTCTGGGAAGTTCCAGGTAATATTGGGGCTGCTAATCTGGGGACCATACTTTGAAAAGTACCTTTACAATGTCTGCCAGAGAAATAAGGCTCGTTCAGTGAGAGCCACTTGTCTAGTAAAGGAAGTGAAACAGGGTCCTGTAGTATGCTCAGGAGGGAAAAGATGGTTCTGCTTATAAGTGAGACTCAAACCTAAGTAAATGTATGTAAGAGCAGGTTGGCAGCACCCATCTACTCTAGCTTTTAGTGAATGCTGCTAAGAAATCTGTATTGAGCTGGGCACGTGGTGCACACCTGTAGCCCTTGGTACAGAAGACTCAGGCAGGAAGATGACAAGTTGGAGACCAGTAAGACTTCATCTTTAAAAAGAAAATCCGCCTTGACATTCTCTCTCACCATGTTGGATTTTTACTGTAAGCATATGCTAATGATCTCCTGTCAAGAGCCTCTGAAGCATATACAGAATAAAATGCATTATTTAAAATACTTTGATATTATGCTGTATGATAAAAATTGGTACTGTTTATTGACTGATTTTTGACATCTCATCCATAAATATTAGCTATTTCAAAATACTGGGGTTGCACATTTAAGTTGCAGAACTTGAATTCAGTCTTAGGTCATGCGGTGTGAATGCTTGTTAGCTGCAGCTGCTGCAGCCACAGGCTTATCCATCTGCCTGCTCCGTACCCACTCAGTAGAGCAGTGCATCTTCTGAGTTCACCTAAGCAGCCCACATGCTCCATTCCTTGACCACCACTGCCTAGTTGAGGATCAACACTCTGAACTGATGAGCCCGCTTTTCCTATTCACCCTGAATATAGCCTCAGAATTTTTCTAAACACAGTGCTCCATGTAGCTGCTACCAACCAGTCTGAGTTGGCACTTGGACCAAAGTTGTTTGTAGCCCTTGCTTGTGGTTTCAAGGCAAGGCTATAATTTTTGGTTGTGTTACAGCCAAACTGAACTAGAAGAATATGGTGTATTTTGAAGAAGTTTTAGAAAGTGAAAATAGAATGATCAAGATAATGATATAAAGTGATTTTTCTCTGTCCTATAACTAGTAACACTATGGTTTTACAACAAATTTGTGATCGCTTCACCTCGTTTATTAAAGAGAAACATTATACCACTCAGCAAATTAATGTATATAAAGGATTCCATTTATTTCATACTAGTTAGGTTGGCATCAGGAACCTAACCTCAGAAATGTATGACGTGTAGAATTATATGTGTCCCTTTGTGTCTGGTTTCTTTCACTTCAAATGCTTTTTTGAGTTTCATCCATGTTGTGGCATGTGTTAGAATTTCATTGTCTCTTAATATTAAATATCATTCTGTATTTCACAGTCACAGGTGATGGATGTTTGGGTGGCTCTGTTTTTGGCTACTGTGAGTAGTAAAGCTGTTATGAACATTTGTAGGCGTTTTTATGCAGACATAAGTTCAATTCTCTCTCTGATGAGATCATGTTATTCACTGGTTGTCACGTTTGTCTCTCGTCCAGCAAGGAAAACGTGACCCCGGACTCTTCCAAATGCAGTTTATTCAGGAACCTTGAACAACCTTTTTGCTTCTTAACTTTCTAACTTCTTCTTCTCGGGGAAAAGCCCGCCACAGAGTTAAATCCCCTCCTGCCAGCCAACCCCAAACTACCACGTGATGAAAGCAGATAAGCGCACACGTGCGGAAGCAGGGCCAGACCTCAGCCACAGCCAATTATGGAGCTGTTTGCTCCAGAGAGCACCCACCCTCGGGATGGTGGGAGGCGGGAGCAGGCGCCATCTTTAAGACGTGGCAATCCGCAGCTCTCTACAACTGGTTATTAGGTCACATGCTAATTCTAGCTTTCTGAGGAACTGTCAAGTGTCTGCACCACTTGCATTCACTAGAATGTGTGGATTCTACTTTTTTCCATGAGTGGAGCTACCTACACCTGATATTGTCCCTTGCTTTATTAGAGTTCTAATAGATGTGTCACATCTAATTTTGCCTTTGCCTTGTGGTAGCTGATGATTAATGATATGGAACACCTCTCATGTCCTTTTGGCCATTTGTATGTCTTCTTTGAAAATACATCTATTCAAATCCCTTGCTGATATTAAAATGTAGATTGTTTGTCTTTTATTATTGAGAGATCTTATATATTACAGATACTAAACCTCATCAAATATATGCCATAAATATTTTCTCCTATTCTATGGTTTTTCACTTTCTTGATGGTGTCCTTTGGAGTAAAAATTTTGTCATTTTGATAAACCCTAATTTTCTGATCTTACTCTGTGTGTGTGTGTGTGTGTGTGTGTGCATCGTGCATGCACTTTTGGTGTAATAGTTAAGAAATTACTCTCTAATTTAAGGCCATGAATGGTTGCATATGTTTTCTTCTAAGAAATTTATGAGTTTAGCTCTTACATTTAATTTTTAAATCTGTACTGAATTAATTTTTGCCTACTGAACTGTCTTGTTTTTCTCATCAAAAACAGCTAAACATAAATAAAGAGCATATTTTTGGACTCTCACCTCAGTTCTGTGGACCTTTGACTTTCCTAAGCTATACGACACAGCCTTGCTGACGATGTTCTGGCATGCTTTAGAATCGGGAAGTGTGTGTGACTCCTCATTCTTCTTCTGGAATGTGATGACGATGCTGCCTCATCCCTTGTGCTTCGCTACACATCCAAAGATCAGGATGGGAATAAGATGAGCTCCGTTATAATACCGTGAAGCTCATTGGTTTAGTCACTATCAAGCTGCTTTCTTGCGTACATGCTTCTGAGTGGCCTTTGCTTACTTTTAAGAGTCTTTACAAAGTTGATTTGCATAATTTTTTGCAAGATTTATCTGAGGATTTATCTGAGGTTCTTATTACACCAAACTGCTGACATCACTCCCCTTCCCTCTCTTTTAAAACCAATAATAGAAAATGCTTTGGTTCAGCAATGTTAAATAGATACACAAATAGAGAAAAGGCAAAGAATAGCTGAACTTGGGGATTGAGTGCTTAACCAGAACACAAGAGGCTGAGTGTCTGTGTCAGCACAGTCGGACACATGTGGTCAGGAAGAGAGGGAAGATCCACCTCTAATGCTACTGCGGAAACAAATTTTAAAGTGTATACCACTCTAAGTAGTATGATGAAACTCACTGTCACTAGTTCCACCGGGACATGAAGTGTCCCCTTGCTGTGTATGCTACCTTCCCGTTAATCACTTACTAGCTGTCTTGATATGAGATAGACAGTCACACTATCACAGTACCTGTGCTCAGGTAATCCACATTTTACCTCATAATAACACGCAAACAAAAGACTAGTAATGCATGCACATTTTTACAATATATTTCTATAAATTTTCTTTTTTATTTTTCATCACCATTGTTAATCTTTTACTGTGACTAATTCATAATTTAAACTTCATTACAGTTATGTATATATTAACAAAAACATCATATATGTACACATACATATGTTTATATGGTTGAGTGCTATCCTTGGTTTCTGGTTTAGTGTGGGTATTAGAACATATTTCCTATGGATCAGGGGGCCATTTCACTATCCATCAGTCCAGGTACAAGGATCACGCCAAGTGATTCTGTGAGACAGTGCATACAACCCAAGTTTTGCAACATATAAGCTAGATTTAAGGCTTTGTCATGCATACACTAACTGAATTATCAGTTAATTATATGCAAAATGATAAAATGAAAGAATGGAGTCCCATTACATACACACTCAGCAGAAAGTCATTCAATGTACTTAGAAGGAAACAAACCAAGTGAAAACAGCTTAAATCCCTGCTACATACACATTTTCACTAAGTGAACTCTATCTCATATAATTTCTACACAGAAATGGAGATTTGGTTACATTATATACAAAGCTGGCATAACACAAAGACCAGCATTCATTGTATCCTGTGTAATTTAAGGAACTTCCAAGGACAGTTTGGACAGTAATCTTCACGTTTTGTGCTGATGTCACAGCATAAAATTCAATTGAGCTATGACTTGGTATCTATAAGGTTGTTAGGAAAAATCTGGATGAAATTATAATAAAAATATGCTTTATAAACCATACTGCTGAGGCTGGTGAGATGACTCAGCTTTTAAAAGTACATGCCATGCAAGCCTGAGGATCTGAATTCGATCCCAAGAACCCATGTAAAAAAAGCCAGATGTGCATTTGTAGTCTCAGCGCTCCTACCATGGGATGGCCCAGAACCCCACAGGCCAGCTAGCCTGAAGTACATAGCTCAGAAGAAACAAGAAGAGAGACCCTGTCTCAAAAACAAGCTGGAAGGAGAGAACTGACTCCTAAAAGTTGTCCTGTGACCTCCACAAATGCACTGTGTATTACTCTACTTGTACATACCATATGCACACAGACCAGCACTTTAAACAATTGTCCTGTTAATTGTTCATTATTTGTGTTATCATCATCAGCGGAGGAGTTTTTCAGTTGCTCCAGAGACTGAGAAGTTTGGACGGTATTCTTACTTTCTTCCAGTATGGATCAGGACAGGTATTTGTTCAGGTACCTGACTGGCAGCACGTGCTGAATGCTGATCTGAGAACAGTCTTCATTCACTTCGTTTTAACTGTTCCTTCGATGTCGAATTCCACATGCATGCCCTCTTGGTGAGAGCTCTCTCCTGCTCGCCCACCCCCAGCCCTTCTCCTCATATCATCTGAAGAACTCGGGATTTTTACTCCTGGTAGGATTCTGCCTCAAATCTTATTTCCCAGACATTTAACATGTCTCTTTTACTGAGCTCTGAATATTTATTTTTCTTTCTGTCAGCTTCTTCCACAGGGCTGAAGTCTGGCTCCTGAACTGAAGCTAGGATTTTCTTCCCTGGTGTTCCTGACGCCTTAATTTCTGCATCCCTGGAGCATGTCCCTGCCTATGGGAGGGTATGGAACAGTCAAGCAGAGCTCTAGTGTCAGTCAGATGTTGGTTCAAACTCTAGCCACACTCCTTAGAAACTAAGTCATTTTAGGCAAGTTAATTACAGTATCTGAGACTCACTTTCTTCATTGGTTAAAATGAGGCTGTCAAAAATACCGACTTTGTAGCATTTTAAAGAAGATTAAATAAGATGTGAGTAGAATGTTAGCATACTGCCAAGCTCTTAATAAATCTAGCTCTTATGTTTCCATTAGTCAGCATGCTCTTTCAGATCCTAGCCTGCATCATTGTCATCTGATCCAAGACCTCTTTGATACTAGCAGCTATTTATTCTGCCTACTATCATGGTCCTATCCTTCTGACACCAACTTCTGCCACTCACAGAAGAATCTTCCAGCCCTCTGCAGCTGAATCCATTCTGCTTAGTGCTTCTCTGTTGCTGGGTACACAGCTTTTTCTAACGCCTAGCTTCTCCTCATCTGTCCCATCCCATCACCCAACTGTGCTCTGATTTAACAATCATCTCTGGAGTCACCAGTTGATCAAATCACCTAGACAACAGTGCATGAAGCATGTAACAAACGTTCTTAACTTTTTTACGAAGAACCAGATTCCTGTTGTGGACTGAGGCCCCTCCTTTGTAATGGATCTTCAATTATATATAAATTATCTGTTTCTGTTAGAAAGAGTTCTAATTTTTGTGTACATCAAAGACTTAATTAAAGAGTCAAAATTTTGAATATGTATAGAAAATGCAGTGGATAGAAATTCACAAAAATAGTTATGTTATTTGAAAATAATTGGACTAGGATTCCTTGAATGTTAAACAAACACTCTACTAAATCTTTGGGATTACTAATACTTGAGTTCTCTCAATCAAACACTTATTAATAAATCTACTGTTTTTTTTTTTTAGCAAAAGCACTGTTTGAAAATATCTGTCTCAAAACCTGTCACATTCATATTCTTACCTTCTGTTTGAAGTTCCCAATTTTACTAAATATTATCCTGTCATTAATTGCAAAATCACAATTTTAATAATAGAAAAATGAGCATAGCTTCCAAGAACTATTCTTAAATCATCTGTTCAGAAGTAGAGAATTCAGCTGAGGATCATGGTACAGTTCACCTCAGCTATTTGGGAGGCTGAGATAGAAAAATCACAAGTCCAAGGCCAGCCATAACAAATGAATGAGATCCAGTCTTAGAACAAAGTAATATAATCAAAAGGGGCTCATGGCGTAGCTTAGTGGTAGAGTGACTGCCTAGCATCCACAAAGTTCTGTGTTCAGTCTCCAGTGTGAAAGAGAAGTGATATGCATTATTCATTGTGCAGGAGATTCTTCTCATATGGTCTCATATCTTTAACTATCAAATGATCCTGTGAGGTGGGAATCAGAGATCCACAAAAGTTCACTTCCTGGCTCAAGGTCACAGCTAGTTGACCAGGACATGGCTCAAAGTGCATGCTCCCCTCACACCATGCTGTCCTCAAAATCTCTCCTTCTCCATCTCAGCTATTAACTAACCTTTTCATAGTTGTATCCAACTTTGTATAAGAAGAAAATCATACTGTTTAACATGATGACTTGTATCTTCAGAGAGGTGTAGGCATTCTTGTGGGAAGACAAATTTTTATTTCTTTTATACTAGGATGCTTAGGAAATGAATGCTTCTACCGGAGCTTTTTTGACTTTCTCAATGAATTCCACCCCTGCTGATGATGCAACCAGATGGAACTTCTTATAGCATTGTTTCTAATCCTGAAGGCTTTCAAATGTGTCCGGTTTTCTAAAATTTGGATGTGCCTTACAGCTGATCTACAGCAGGGAGTCTTCCTTCTTCACCCCACAAGCTTGCTGACGAATCAATGTTGTGACTTAGATTCACTGAATACAGCTGAGGATGTGTGCATGGGCAGTTTGGTTGTCAGAGACACCCCACAATCTCTGACTCCGAGGACCCCAGACAATATCCTTGAAGGAGCTTAGAGTGTGACAACAAAGAAATAAATGGTTGCTGAGCCATTCAGTACAAGGTCATCACTGGCAGTCCAGAGACCCCTCCCTCCCTTGAGGTTTCAGCCTAATGTGCAAAGCCAATGCCTTACTCAGTATTTCCTCCCTGGCACTGAGGAGAAGGCACTAAAGTGCATCTTTAATTAATTAAAAATTAACTTTTGTAATAGGGTCTTGTTGCACAGTCCTGACTGGCCTGAACTCACTATATAGACCAGGCTGGCCCTCCAACTCTTAGTGATATGCCTGCTTCTGCCTCCCAGGTGGAGGGATTCAAAGCGTGTGCCACCATGTCGGGCCAATGGGGTGCGTCTTATATATAATCCATTTCCACAAAAGATTTGAATTCTCAGCTGCTGAACAACATGGTGCTCCATACTCTGTTAAAAATCAGCTCACCAGGCTCCCAGTTAAGGGTCTCTTCATAGGGGTCAGTAAGGCTTCATCCCCCCAACCCTTCCCAGCAAGTGTTTTCTGTGAAGATGGCTTCTCTTTTGTTGCCATCTAAAATTCCTAATAATGACACAGGTCAAAGTACGTGAAACCTCTGGCTCTAGGATCTTTTCTGTAGACAAGGAGAATGAGATTTAAGAGGTATAAACTTCTGTCTAACTCTCCTGAGAAATCACCATGCTTAGGATGCTGCTTGCACTGCATTTTTATAGGGTGGTCCCGGTCCTGAAGTGCTTAGGCAAAGTCATCTCTAACTGAGAAGGAGTGACCAGACTTTGCAGTCTTATTTTGGTCCTCAGTGGTAGGAAACCCTTCCCAGAATAAGGTTTCCTCTAGCATAGCAAAGATCTAAGGTTTTCATGTGGGAATTTCAAATATACTTTTGCTTTGGGAAATAAGAAGGCAGACATTTAAAAAGCAAGCACAAAATTGCGGTGTACAAACTTCATTTTTACCCCAACATTCAGGGCTATGGGTCGGGTAAATACTCTCTCCATTTGGAAATTGACTTTTCAATGTTTCTAAAACTCCTAGTTAACGGTCGTTAGCTCCAGGAATTCACTAAGTACCAGTTATTACTGTGCAAAAAGTGAAAACAGAAAATTCCTTCCCTTACAGTTTCATTTATCAATAAAGATTGACTTTCCTTATGAATGAAGCCAGAGTTCTGCTACGACTACAGAATGTTATCCTGTGCAGGCTAGAGAGGACCTCGGTGGCCAGGGAAGATTCTCTTGCCTCCTGTGATTCCTGGTGCCCACTTGCTGACTCCAGGGGCATCAGTGGAGTCTACTCTGGTCCTGGAAGCCAGCTGTGTGGAGCAGATCAGGCCTAGTTTCTTCTAATTCACTCAGCAGCTTCTCCCACAGTTGAAATGTGAGAGGAATTGCCACAGAAGGTGGTACTCTTTCTGACTTAGACGTGGCTCTTGTTTCTACAGTCACTCACGGAGCAGCATTAACCCGGTGGCTGTCTCCTGACCCTGAAGTGCCTCTTCTCTCTCAAGCCACCACACTCCCTCCAACAGCCCCGTGCTCACCTCTTCCCCTCTACTTCTGAGTCTCGAACATGCTCCACTTATGTCTGTTAAGTGTTTCTACTTCACTGGGTCTGAATGTAGTTTCTCTGCTCAGATAAGTTTTACCAATATCATTAGTAATCTTTTTAGTTAATACAAACTGTGATGAGACTTACTTAATAGCTGTAGCTGCCCATCTGATATCCTGCCCCACTTCCTCACTAAGGAGCTCCGGTTTGATTGGAGCTAGACATGGGCTTAGCCAAGAAAATGGTTTTATATGTCACCATTTAGGGGTGGTCAGTTGTTGGGCAGGGCTGGGCTGCCAGTTGTCTTTTTGTCTTGTCCACTTTCCCTCCTGTCTGAAGTGTGGCTGTAGTGGGTAGAGCCACAGTGGCCGTCTTAGTATTTGGAGGTGATTTGGATGACCAACTCATTTTACTTAGCCTGGTCTTCTTGGTTCTAAAATTGAAAGTCTAGTGTCATGGGACCCCTTGATCCTGGGCAAGCTGATATAGCTTATCACGCTAGTAGGCCGCCCTGGGGACATAAGCTATCAGTACGGCAGTATGGGCTGAGAGGAAAATGGAAAGGGTTGGATCCACAGTCACACTGCAAAATCTTATAACTAGTTTAGAGCTTAGACTTTCTAATTCTGTACTGCTTATGATGAAAAAACTCTCAATTTATGCTGTTATTATTTATTGTTTTTCTGATAGGCACATCCAAATTATCTGAGCAACTTATAACCTCTGTGGCTGCCAGCTTCCTTTATACGGCAGTGAGGCCCACGTTTAAATCTCCAATCTAATCTCTTTCAGATTTCCAGACATGTCTCTCTGACTCAGCTGGTATCTACACTTGGCCACAGACACTTAACCTCTCCTCCCTCCTCCAAACCCTGCTTTTCTTCTGCATTCCAAATCTGAGTGCCTGAAACCCCAAATAGCCAATGACCTGTCGAGAAAGCCCAGGGTCTGCATCAGTTCAACTCCTTGCTTCTCCCACAACCTATCAATCTTTAATTTGATTTAATTTCCAGATTTCTTTCAAAGTCACCTATCCCACTAAGTTCACTCCCCAGATCCAGGTAAATCTGTCTCTCACATGGACTTTGCAATAGCCCTCAGTAGGTCTTCTGTTTCATTCTTGCTCCTGTTAATCTGATCTCCACAAGGTTAATATCAACCTGATGATATTACTTCCTAGTTTAAGTTGCTAGAAAGGATCTCCACTACCCTTAATTGGCAAAGCCCTGGAGTTCTGGAATGAGGATTTAATCATACCCATTTGTAGACTACATGCTAGTCATGGAATTTCTTCTGTTTCCCCTGAGCTAAGGTTCCAGGCTTTTTAGTTTTTCGAGGCCTTCCCATTCTGATGTTTCTGTTACCTGGAACATGTGTTTGTCCCCTTCGCTCATACATCCATCTAGTTAACTCCTGCTTCCTTTTTAACCCATTTACATGAAACTCAAAGAATAACAAAACCATCAAGTACAATTGTGCAATATGCAACCTACGTAACTATATGTGATGGTCTTGTGGACATACTGCCTTTTCCAGGCAGCCTTCTCTAACCTCTGCTGCAAACAGGGCCGGATATTTTATCTAAGAGCTCTTTTAGCATCAGGTGTGTTCATTTGTATTTGCTTAATTAATTGTCCTTATTAGGATTTTCAGAATTTAAGGGCACACACCATATCTGCCTGGCTCTTAGCAAGTATGTAATCTCTATTTTAAAATAAATGAGTAAACTCCTTTCTGGCAGTAGGTTTGTTTCATTATTATTTTTACATAAAAGTCAATTAAAATATTCTTTTTTTAAACTATGGAGACTTACCATTAATTTGGAATTCCATAACAATTATTCAGTTACCGATATTCCTAAATTCTGCTCCAGGAAACACGACATTTAATAGAAGCTGTGTCTTCCCATGTGATCTGTCACTTACTACTTTCACATTTGTCCCTACAGCTAATATTTTCTTAACATAAATCCTACTTCACTGAGATAAGCAAGGAATTGTTAAAACACACAATTCTCTGCCTTTCTGGAATGTAGACTTTGTGGGAAGCATTTCAGCATTTGACATTTCCAGATTAAAGAAAGCAAAAGCTTTATCAAGCGTCCACTTTCCAGGCTGTTCCAAAGTACAAAGATCCACAGTTCATGGAGAAGGGACAGGACCACGCCCCACAGTGGTCCCCAAGGCCTGGTCACTCCCTAGGTTTTCACTGTGGCTAACGCTGGAAAAGTCTTAAAAGATCACAAAGCATTACGAGTGCAAAAGAGGACAAAAGCCAGGAGCCATCTCCAACGTAAACAGTCTGCCAACACTGGCAATTGCTAGCCAGATGTCTGCCTGCTCTCTCCCTTAGGGCCATGCAGGCTGTGGTTTAAGCCCTGCTGACCTCAATGGCAGTTTTGGAAGAGAAGTTTACCTTAGCAACTCCCAACAGGAAACCAAGCGATGAACCCACAATGAGAGGTCAGGCAGCGTTTGGAAAGGAAGCACTTCTTTACAGAGCGAAAGCACATAAGAAAAGTTCCAATTGCCTGAGTGTTTGCGCTGTCAGAAATCAGCTCTTAGAACAATTTCTACTGCAAGATTTTCAGGAAACAGAAGATATTCCTTAGAAACACAGATGTGCTCCCTTATTTAGCATAAAAGACCTGAGTGTGGTGGCATGCCCCTGTAATCCCAGCAGTGTAGAGACCAAGGCAGGGGGATCCTGTGTTCAAGGTCAACCTAGGGCACCCAGTGGGATCTTGTCTCAAAAAGTAAATGAACAGTAAAATAAAAAAATAAATGAGGCCAGTGATGATGTTTACATTCACAGGAGGGAACTGGGCTCAGTGCCAGTCCCCCAAGTGTACTGGGAAGGGGAAAAATGTCCTCCTTTCATATACTAGGAGTCACCAATTCTGTCTTACTGTTGCTGAGAGTGCAGCTGACTATTTTTCTCATGAATTATACAAGACATTTTGGCAAACGAAGAGTTTCAAACCAGAAGGAAATAAGAGCGCCTATGAAAACTTCACCGTGGTACAAGCAAATGAGTATGTCTGAACATACAGGTGTATAGGTATTCACCTGCTCACAATTTCTCATTTCAAATTCTGTATCTCATGTGTATCATAAAGAAAAAAATGGAAAAGGAATAATATTCCACTTAAAAAGTAAACACAGCTGCGGAGGTCAACGCATTTCACCTTGTCCCACTGCAGAGAAGCTATAGGAGAAAAGGACTGACTGGACATGGCTTGGTGGGCAAAACATTTGCTGTGCAAGTGTGGGGACCTGAAGCCACATCCCCAGACGTGTATAAAAGCAGGACGCAGTGGCACACGTCTGTAACCCCAGTGCTCTGGCAGAGACGGGAGACAGGAGAATCCTTGGGAACCCGAGTGCACAGAACGGAGAACCACAGCACAAAAAGAGGAGCCCTGTTTCGTGTTTCAAGCAGAGTGGAAAATAAGGTCGACATCGGAAGTTGTCCTCTGCTCTCCACATACGTGCTATGCTACAGGCACACTTGCACTAACACATACAAACGTGTACACAAGCACACACATATAAACACACACATTCTATACCCACCACACATCCACACAAGAAGATATGCTGTACAATGGAAGAAGCATAATATTAGAAAGAAGAGAAATAAAGGAGACTCTAGATTATCGATGGACATTTTGATCTGCACTCATGGCTTCAAAATTTCTTTTTTTTTTCCCTAAACATAACTGAACAATAGTGTGTTAACAGAGCAGAGAAGAGTGGTTGGAATGGCCAGGTGGGGAAAATAGCTTAACACAGTTACATGTTGTGTGCGAAGTCTGTTTCCTTCCGAGCTCGTGGAACAGGCTGTCTGAACCTGGAGATGGTTTGGATATCTCTAGCTGAGGCAGGTTCAGATCTGAAAAACAGAGTTCTAACACTGTGTCTGGCACCTGGCTCCTGCTCCTTCTGCTTTGCAGGGTTTGTTGGGCGTTTGGCTGAGGACCAGCATCCTTGCTCTACATGCCTACGTAAGCCCTCACTTGTGAAACACTCCCAGTCCACTAGCTTTCAACCCCGCGTTCATTAGCATCACTGAAGGAGACATGGTCTGCTGGTCGCCTGGACACTTCGCAGGTGACTGCAGTGTCACAGCTGAAGAGTCTCCTTTCTTACCTGTTTGCTCTTCTCCCTGGCCTCTAAGACAGTGGGCTCTCAACCACACCTTACATTCATGGACGGTCAACTGAGTTGCTTTATTCATCCCCTACCTTCACATACTAGGTGTTTGATATGCATATGCTAAACAAGTTAAGCAGTAGACCCTTTCAGTCGTTCAACTGAGATAAATTCAGATCTGTATAAAATTAGGGCTCTGGTAAATGAGCTAATATGATCAGAAAGATGCTGATAGAACTGTACCAAGTAGGAAGTTCCACATTATCTCTGTTCTTATGTCTAGCCTTGGATCATAATATGTACCTCACAGGGATATTTATGAATATATTGTATGATGCATGCACCTAGTATATACTACCAACAGCAGGTGAGTTCTCAACAAAACATGGGTTCAGATTTTACGTCTGCCAAATCCTTATAATACTAGTTAATCAACGGCAAACTATTATGGCCAGGCATACTGAGGTACAGCTTTAATCCCAGCACTTAGGAGGCAGAAGCAGGTGAATCTCTGTGAGTTTGAGGCCAGCCTGTCCACATAGCAATTTCTAAGCCAGCTGTTGCCACAGAGAGACACTGTCTTGAAACAAACAAAACAGAACAAACAACAAAACTATTTTACTGAGTTTCCTGCAATTCCATATTATCTTTAACATCTTACCATCTCTCTGCACTTTAATTTTAAAAGGACTTCACATTTCCTCTAATCGTGCTCATTCAAGAATGGACATACCACCCAGGTTTGGCTAACCAGTTTATTTAAACTCTTTCCTTACAGTGACTGGCCCAGAGATAATCATATTCCAAACTCAAGTAAATGTGACTTGGTGGTGAGAATTTTGTAAGTTACTGGGCAAGAGCAACTTTCTTTTCATGATGACTATCTGCTATAGGAAGGTTGTCTGTATCCACCTGCTGAAGCCCATTGAGGCAGGTCCCCTGAGGACGAAGGCAGCACAACAGAAGTCAGAGCTGAGAGTGAGGCCAAACCAGGTAGCATCTCTATGAGACTGATGCTAGCCTGGCTTACAAACAAGTTCTAGGCCAGTTAGGGCTACAAGGCAACCCTGTCTCAAAAAAAATAAATCCAGTCTCTTGAGAATTTATTAACTTTTTGCCGACATAAAAAATGACTGATGTCTAGGATTTGTGTCCCTAATCTTGAGAACTGTCTTAAAGATGCAGGTTATTGGTCACACAAGCGGTTGGAGACAGTATGGGAATGGGTCCACAGAGCTATTAGCTCTGCCTTGGGTCCAACACAAACACCTCTGGCCATACTCTAATGGCTGGAACAGAGGCTGCTGTACTCAGAGGCATTGTCTCCTCCCCTCCCCTCTCCTCTTGCCCTCCTCCTCTCTCCTTTTAGTTTGAGAAAAGGCCTCATTATGTAGCTGGTATTGACCAAGAACTCATTATCAGGCTCAGTCTCCCAAGTGCTGACATCACTGGTATGTCTCTCCCAGCTGCCTTTTCCTTTTCTTCCTAAAAACAAAGTGATCATTGTAAACAAAGCTCAGAAAACAGGTACCTGTTACACCTTCAGCTGTACAATATTTGATTTGTATCCACAGTGCTCTAAGTTTACATATATATATGTGTGTGTGTGTGTATATATATATATATAGACAATGTACACATTGTGATGGTAATTTTGGGGGAAGTATATAAAAGTTTTATTGCAATACAAAGTATTATGATTACATAAAAACATAAGCATTAGGGCATTTTTTTTACTGTATATAAATTTGTGTTCTAAATCTTTAAAAAAAGATTTAAAAATAAATTTTAGTACTAATTGTCAGACTGTGTCATCCACTAGAGTAGCTGGCAAAATTTTCTTTGTTTTGTTTCAGGAAAAGTTGCAAATGGGACTGAAGTCTGAATATGAAATGTATGTTCCAAGAATAATATTCATCTTGCCAACAGTAACTGGGTAATTAATTTACTCTGTCATGCAAAAAGACAATAATGTAATTATGAAAATTATTTTCTTATTTCCTTCTATTCTCTTTATAACTAGAAATTTTCTCACTAGTACAACCTCCCCCCACATCATATATATTCAGGTTTAATTTCTCTTGCTCAGTAGCTTCTGATTTCTATCATGTTGCTGATATGTGGTTTAGATACACAAAACCTGCATGGAGGACAGGTGCTCAGTCTTAAGAGAGGACAATAGCTAGTGAGACGAGGCACAGTCAAGACGAGAGGCAGAGAGGCAGGTGGAGAGCTGGTTAAGGGCAATGAATGCCCCAGAACACACATCAGAATTTGGAATCAAGTAGAGTTTTAAGAAGATCCAAACTAGGAACTAGGTTCAGTTTCAAGACTGAACCAAACAGGAGGTAGAGGCCTACATATTAATGCTGGCACAAAAGATTTGGATTTACCAGGGATGATCAGAGTTTAGACAGCACCTTGGAGAGCTCCCTGGCAAGATGAGCTTTGGCAAAGCTGAGGATGAGAAGTGAAGGTTTTCATCTTGTAAGTTCAGGCCTTCTCAGCAACACCTTGGAGGGAGCAAACATGGTCCCTGCAGCTTTCAGAAACCACAGTTCTCCGTGGCAAGATCTGACTCAGTGCTCCAGGAATGAGGCCACATCTCTTAGTAATTGGCTTTTTGGTGCTGGAGGTAATGGGAAGAAGCACTATAAGGAAACATATATATATATATTTGTGAGATATAATAGAGTTCTATATTGAAACAATTAAACTTGTTCTTTTGGTTTGAAGGCCAGGCTGGCTTCACACCCATGATCCTCCTGCCTCGGACTTCCAAGTGCCAGAATTAAAGGTGTGCAACACCACATCAGAAGATCAACTTTAATTTTCTTATTATAAGTTCAAATATAGTAAAGTTCATTTTTAAAAAAAAATCCCTGAATATGGATTTTATGCAGGCATGGCTTTCCCCAGAACTGACCAAACTCTGTTGTGGTGGGTACACTACAACCTTCTGAGCCCAAGGAAATACCCTGCTCACTACGTTCTTTGGCTGTGTTTGCTAATAGAGGTGGTGGATCACAGAAACATCCTGAAAATCAAACTCATTCCAAATGGCTTATTCACTGAATTGAGGCATAACCTTTAGATCATTACTCAAGTGAGGAAGATGTTTGAATAGGATTAAGGTGGGAAGGGAATTAGGCAGAAGGGAGAAAAGCCCGATTGTAAGTAAAATTGGGAAAAGGGTGAGGTGACATCAGAGACAAGACCCAGTGATGATATCTTCCCCGTGCGCAACGTGACCATGTGGAGCCAGGGGTCACGAGGATGTTGTTGGTGCCGGCTCTGCATTCATATGTTCATTCAGCAGCCTTGACTGAGCGTCAACTCTCTACCAGGGACTCTTCCAGGCAGGATTTATTTTGATTTAGGGACATATTATATCTATTCAAGAGGATTTTCACTGAACTGTGAAGTCTTTTCTTTATTTATTTATTTGACTGCAGAAAAAGCAACGCGTAAAAAGAGGTAGGAAGTACTATCAAGAAAACTCATTTCTTGTTTTGTTTCAAAACAAATACCACTGTAAAACTCATATTAGAGAATCTGACAGATAAGTACTTTAAAATAATAATGCTTGACTATATTTGTTCTGCTAAACTGTCAAGGGTATAATATGAATACAAGAGAGAGAGGAGGACAGACAGGGAAAAGCAGCCATTCGGATCCTAAGAACAACTATGGTCACCGCTCTCCTTCACTGTTTTCCAAAGTTGGCCACAATGGCCATTCTGGCCTCTCATTTTTTGATATGATTACTGTGTTCATTCAAAAGAATTTTGTGCATGTATGATGCTAGAGATGGAACCCAGGGCCTGGCTTGTGCCAGGTAAGTGCTCTACCACTGAGTTGTAGACATGTTAACTCCTGTTAACATGTCGCTCATGTTAACTCAATCATTTGAAGAAGCTAGGAACTGAAAGACACATACTTTGAAATTGAAATTTCAATGAAGATTGTGTCTCCTAGAACATTATACCTTCCTTTTCTGGTTAACATTTCCAGCATTTCTTTTTTGGGAAAGGGAGAAGGCATTTATTAGAAAGCTCTGATTGGCAGGTAGCATTGTGTTGTGAGAGCCAAGAGGGGACCAGGTAGAGGAAATTGCTTCTTAAGCTTGCATATGTGGATGAACAGGGAGTAACCTCCTAAAGATTAATAACTTCCATGATTGGCAGTTTCCTAACCAACCTTCCAATGGCAATTCTGCCAGGAACAGACCCAAACCTGGGCTAAGTTGTTGGTAGCAGGCTCTCTAAACTTAAGCTGCGAGAGCTTTTGATTTTTCTTTCAGATAAAGAGAATACCAGGTATTTCTTTGAATCCTTTGATTAAAAGACAAAATTTAAATAAGGAGAAAAAAATACCTTAATAACTTACTAGATATTGAAAGACAGTAGAGGTCCAAATAAAAAAGAATTGAGGTAAAAGCATTAAAAAACCCTGGGTCATTCGATGAAAGAACATTCACTTTTAAATATGTGAATTTCAGACTTTCAGACTTTCATAGGAAATTCATGGTCGACCAGAATTTGGATTTTGAAGATAGTTTTTTCTCCTCTTCCTCCTCCTCTTTCTTTTTCTTCAGAATTTTAACTATTAAACTATAGACTATAATTCTTAGAGAGAGCTGCTGGGTACTGAAAGCTCCTGCCAACACTGGCTCTTTCCCACAGTCGTTGGAAATAACCCTCACTACTCCAAGTTCTTTACATCGTCCCACTCCATTGTCTGAATCAAGAGGCAACGTGGAGTTCCACAAGTTTTGTGCCTTTGCATTTTGTCGCCTTTTGGGTCTTGGCCCCTCCCATCTCGTGGTCCTCTCCAGAGCTGAGAAGTATGACTGGATATGAGACTGTAACAGGCACAGGAAGAGCAGGTCATAGGCAAGAAGTAGGTGAGTCCATTTTAATTGGTCAGAGTCCTTGGATATTCCCCAAAGAAGAAGTTTTGGCACTAAAGGGCCTTCAAAGAAATATAATCTATCAAAATATCTTTCTTTGGATTGGGCTTGAGACTAGACTCGCTTCTGGGATCAGAATGGGGCTTCAGTTTGATGAATCTATCCACAAATTTCTATGCCCCAAGGAAGACTGATGCCTTGAGTTCAGCAAGAGACTCCGGAGGACTAAAAAGGAAAATTCATTGCTTCTAAAGGTGTCTCAACAATGTTGATTTGTGGAAATGTTAGGTGCTTGTGCACACACTTGTCCCATCTCCCCAACCCCTGACCCCCTGAATACTACAGACAAATCCATTTGTGGAAACTAGGATGTTGTTTCTCTTTTCTTGAACATGCTTTGGTGCAGAGAAGCTTGGCAATGACGTCAAGGGAGCTGGGGAGATAGCTCTGAAAGGGTGAGGACCCGTGTTCAGATCCCAGCATCCTTGCAAAGAGCCAGGCACAGTAGTGTCTACAACCCTAGCTCTGGGGAGGGAGGGACAGGAGGATCTCCGGGGCTTTCTGGCCAGTCAGCCTAGCTGAATAGGTGAGCCTCACATTCAATAAGACATCCTGTCTCAAAATATAGCATAGTGATTGAGGAAGACATCTGGTGCCAGCTTCTAACCTCTCTACTCACACTCCCCACCCCCACAACACCACAACACATATACACACGCACACACACATACTCACCCTGTGCAAACGGCAAGAGAGAATAGTCCCTTGCTGTCATCAATCACAGTGACACATGAAAATCCCAGGCAGAGCTCTACTCACCGAATGTCTCCTCTATCAGGGATCTGTAGCTTCCCATTGCTTTTAAGTCTAAAATAAATACCTTCAGGGTCTGATTTAGTGTCCATCAATAGACTCCACCACATCACCTCATTTTCCTGCTCTCATCTTTCCAGGTTACCTGCAGACCTGGCCTATTCTTGCCCTTCTCTGCTTCAAAACCTTTCTTCTCTATATCAAACAAACATCAGGCATATTCTTAAAATAAGAGCTACTCCACAAACATTTATTGAGTGCCTACTTTATGCCAGTAGTTGGAGCATTATGCCTTAAGAATGCCTGCATCAGGGTAGCTAACCAGGCCAGTAACACCCAAACTCTCCTCACTCTAAG
This sequence comes from Eospalax fontanierii, assembly GCA_035773235.1. Classification (NCBI taxonomy): domain Eukaryota; kingdom Metazoa; phylum Chordata; class Mammalia; order Rodentia; family Spalacidae; genus Eospalax; species Eospalax fontanierii. The sequence goes on along the minus strand of CM069544.1, from coordinate 40,353,538 downwards.
TGAAAACCATGTTCATTCTGTGTGCAGTGCACATACGTTAAAGATGACTTTTTAAAATTAGATGATTCCACACTATTTTTCGTAAAATAGGAACTAGAGCTGTTTTGGAATTAAAAACCTTCCTGACCGTTTAGAAACTTTGCAATATTTTCCATTCCTCGATGTTAAGTTTGCATTTGGCCACAAGATACAGTTTAGCTTTTGCCTGCCAACTCACAAATTGGCAATGACACACGGAAACCTAGGGAACCGACTGGGTAAACAAACAATCTTCCCAAATGCCCATGCAGTGCAATCCACCCTTTGCAAGCTCCAGCACTGCAGACCAGGGCACTTTTTTCTTCCTTTTTTCTTATTAGAGGGTCATAAGAGAGAGTAAAAAGGGGAAGACGAGAGGGCTACAAAGGGAGGAGGGTGGGGATGAGAGAGAGAAGGAGCGAGAAGAAGCAGAAGAAATCGAGAGGGAGAGAGGCCAGCCACAGAGATTATTAGATTATGAATTATAGATTGCTAGGCAACTACTAAAAAGTACGAGGTGACTCTATACAGAACTTAAAAATATGTCATATGAGTAGGTGCATATACTTATCACTGCAACATATTTAAAGTATATCCATGCTTTTATTAATTTTGAAAAGAAGGATTTATGCTTCTATACACACAGAGTAATCATGGGAAACACTGGTTACCTCAGGGGATGGAAAGAAAATAAAGAAAACCGTCCATCAACTAGTCATTTATACCTTTCTCATACTTGAGTTATTATAAAACAAGTTTGGCTATTTAAAATAATCAGCCTCTAGTTTTCAGTACCACACAAACATACATATTTTCTCTCTCTTTCTCTCTTTCACACACATTTACACTCTCTCTTACATACCCTTTCTCACATACACACACGTCCACTCTCTCTCACACATGTTATAAACACATACACACTTTCTCACATACATGTCTATCTCGGTCTCACACACAAATTATCACATTTTTTCCCTTCTCTCTCTCAACTGAAAACTAAATATAATAATAGCGGAGGACTGGAGATCCAACTTATTTATGGCACAGTACTTGCCTAGCTTGCGTGAGGCCCTAGGTTTTGACTGCAAAAGGGGGAGGGGAGTGAGGACAACTCAAATGGGGGGCAGCAGTCAATTGGGGGGATCAAACAGCTAGGCTATCTCCCGGGATCATAGAGCCAGCAGCCAGCAGCAGAAGTCAGGCCACCTTTATAGGCAATTAAGAGGTTGGGTAACTTCCAGTGGGGTAGGCTGGCGTGGTTTAGCTAGAGATTGGTTGGTCTCCATTTAAGCAGAGGGACTTCCCCAGGCTAAGCTCCTACTGACCACTGTAGAAGAATAGGAGCTGTGCCAACATTTTAGGAGTCTGCCAGAAACCTAACAGGTTTAATTTCCATTCCTGCACAAAATCAAGACACCAAAACACAAGAACAAATAAAACAAAAATCACTATAGTATATTAAAGCTCCAAACAGGAAACTGGAAGAATATTCTCTGTCTTACAGAAAAAAAAATGTTTAAAATGTTCCTGCACAGACAAAGTTAGTAAGAGAAATATTGAGCAACAACGCTTGCAATTACACAACACATAGCCACCAAGGAGCTCTGTTTGTAGACAAACTTTGCAGTAGCTTTAATCGCCTGCAGCTGCACATGCTCCCACTCAGCCACAGAAAGGGCAGGTGCACTTTGCTTGAGCTGGGGAGAGGCCAGAGACACACCTGCCTCAGGAGTCCCCCAAGGTTGCACAGGGTCCAAGGAAGTCCTCCGAAACTCACCCATCTGGGCAGTCATGCTAGGTCCCTGATTTGTAAAGGGCAGATTTATTATGATCTCTGAGAATAAACAAGTAGCCATTTTTCTGTCAAATACCCAGAAGGGGCCATTAAATGTGCAGTTGAGCAGCAATCAGTCAAGTGCTCAGAAATAAGTAGTGGAGGCTGACCAGAAAGGAAAACTCTGTGGCTTACATCCATAAACCCCCAGCAGACCACCCACACTGTGTGCTCCAGAACCATGTGTGCTCATCAACAACACAACAAGAGCCACAAGTCTAGGGCTGTTTATATTCATGGCACTCAGCTGGGTGCTCTCTCAGCAGGGGAGGAGAATACTTAATGTCATTCTTCTAGCAGCTTGGAATGTGTTATGTGTTGTTCTTGAATAAGGCCTTTGAGAGCTTTCCTGTCTTCACATCACATCCATATGTCTTGACTACCAGTCTGTGCCAACAGAATTTGTGCTTTCTGTAGCTCTGCTCACTTGTTTGTGGCATCTCAGGACTTTGGCTTTTCCAGTAGTGAAATAAATCACGGTTTACTACCCATGGATGGACATTAGAAACCAAGAGGTGGTGATCTACTCTGTGTGGTGACCACAAAGCACATTAGCTAAGTGACAGAAGCTGCAAAGCCCAAGTCTGGAAGATGATGCCTCGTGTGCCAACTCTCAAGGTGTGGGATAGGCAATTTTAGGAGCAAATACAACTGGATCTGTGATCTGATCTGTGATCTGAGGCAGGTGGGTTGGCCCTGGAGGCGTTCAACCTGTTAGAGCAGCAAATAGCCCCAGAAGATTAACTGGTCGAAACTATAAAACCTCTAGTCTATCTGATGAAAGACTTGGATTTCCAGTTTCACTGGTCAATCACCTGGTCATAGGACCACCCCTAGGAAGGTGGGTTCACCTTAAGTTCTGTAAATAGCTGGGCAAATACCTACTGTGTTAATGAGATAGTGAACTTTTCCTGCCTGGAATCCCACCTCCCAGTGCAGGTCTCTCTCTGTAAGTCTGCCTGCTTTTCTGAATGCTTCAGAAAAGGTAATCTCTCCTTTTCTTCTTCATGTCTTTTTTCTAAACATGCTTTCTCTAACATTTTGGACTGCCCTAGCATCTTGTATTTCTTTATTTTTCCTCTAAAACTTCCTTCTCCCCACCATGTGGCTGCCAGTTGGCCACATGTCTGACCTCCATGCCTGCCCTGAGGATTTTTCTTTACATTCTAATAAAATTGTCCCAAGGCCTCCATATGGGTCCATTCTTAAATTCTTTTATGAATGAGACTAAGAACTCTCTAGGGTACGCTCTTTCTCCATTTCAAACCTACCCCCTTTCCAAGGAAACAAAAGGAGAGCTAGACCTATTTCTCAGAAATTCTGGAGTCTAGAGAGATGAGGACTTTTGTTGACAGAACATGGTAAGTCCGGGAGCAGATGCTCCAAGTATTCATCGTTTCTTAACCAGCAGTGTAAGACAGTATGTGAGACTCCACTGTGAAACTAACATAGGGAAGACTAAGGTAAGTCATGAACAAGCTGAAGAGAAGCTAGGCAAAGGAGAGAACCATTAGTCTAATTTAGGACTAATAAGGAACACCTATTAAATGCATTTGATCTTATGAAGCCACTGTGGATATCTATGCTGCACTCACTCCAAACTGTTTTGCAATGGTAAATTAGCCCTATCACAATCCCACAACTGCACTGCAGCAATTAATGCCTTTCTATTTTCAGATGCAAATTATAAGCAGGAATGACTGGAGCTAAAGTCAAGTCAAATTAGAGACTTGAGTCTGGGTTCCAAATAAGTGAAGTTTTCTCACTCATGAATATGGGTCTGAGGGGCTGCGATTTCACACCTTTTCTCATTGACTCTGCGCTCATGGGCTCTCTCTCCCGGATCAAGTCTCTGCTTGCTTTTTGCCAATAGCTCAACATAGATCAGGAACGCTTGGCACTCACATCTTTGCTCATGGAGCCTAGTAAGGAGCGAGGATTTCTAGAAGCCCCACACCTTTCAGAGCATCCAAAGGGGAATGAGGGCCAGTCATATAGACAGTGCACGCAGCACTAATATCTTAATTGGACATGTAGACAGAATTCAAAAGTCATAATTCTTGATATCTATTCCAAGCATTGAGGAGCTATGGTGTCCAGATGGTAGCTGACGGCCATCTAAATGTGGCTACTTAAAGTATTTGAAATAAAATACAACCAATTAATTCCTCAGTCATGCTAGCCAAACTTCAGTTGCATAGTTGCTGTAGTCAGTGGATACTGTGTGGGACTGCTGAAGTAGATTCCTTTCCACCATCATAGAAAATTCTCTGATCTAGATAAATCTTGTATATAGCTTTGGGCCTTTCTGATGAGACTCACTCACCAAGTTAGACAGGTTAAAGTACCAATGTGAGGCCTGGACAGATGGATGGATGGGTGGACGGAAGGATGGATGGACAGACGGACAGACAGACAGATGGATGGATGCAAGAGGACTAGTCACTTCCTACATGCCTTCTTTTTGGAGACAGGGTCTCATGTAACCCAGGCCATCCTAGCACTTGCTATGTAGACAAGGATGGTTTTGAACTTTTGATCTTTCTGCCTCCATCTTTGGAATGCTGGAATTCCAAGCATGTGCCATCACAATGGCCTGTTGTATGTATGTCTCAGTCAGTACCACACCTGTGTTCTATTTGTTGTTGTTGCTTGTTTTTAGTTTTTGTTTGTTTGTTCTTGACAGGGTCTCTCTAGTCCAAGCCTGCTTAGAAGTCACTATGGAGAGCAGGCTGGCCTTGATGTCAAGGAGATCCCCTTGCCTCTGCCTCCTGAGGGTGGGATTAAGGGCCCACGGCTACACTGGGTCTTTGTTTTTGTTTTTTGAGACAAGATCTCATTATCTAGCCCTGGTTGGCTTAGAATTCTCTGTGTAGACCACAGTGGCCTCAAATTTGTGGCAATCCACTTGCCCATACGTCCTGAGCACCGGAAGTACAGACTTGGGCCATGATACCCAGCTTTATGCAATGCTGCGAATGGAACTCAGGACTTTGGACATGCTAAGAAAGCATTCTAGCAAATGAGCTACATCTCCAGACCCACTTCTTTGCTTTTTGACACGACCAATTTATATTTCTTTCCTCCTACAAGAGTGCTATGAAAATATAGCTTCTTACTCCCTCGTTCTGGAGCCACGATGAATTATGAGGAAAACCCAAGGCCCAAACACAGGAAGGTGACAAGTTTTTTCATTATGTTAATAGATCATCTATTATTTAATCTGCTTTCTGATGCTGGAGGATCTTTTAATCCTTACTTTTAAGTAAAAAGAAACTGACTTAACCTTTGGGCTCCTCTGCTGTAGCTGGTAATGATTCCTGAGGTCTGCCTTGTGGGGTTTCTCCGCTGTATACCAGTCTCCAAGGGAGACTTAAATGGTTCTGCTTTAACAACCTGCTCTGAGGCTTGAGCTCTGACTTAACAGCAAAGGCTGAAAGGGCTATTTTTAGAGAACAATCTGTTATTGAGACTCCTGCATGTTTCCACTCAACAGAGTAAGTGAGCACAGAAGAAAATAGGCAATCAGGATGAACATGGCACACGCCATCCAAACTCAAGAGTAGAGGAGCATCATATAGAGCAGGAAGAATGCCCTTATCCAAAAGTATGGGAAGAAAAAAAGGTTGTCTGCGATCTAGGGCGAAGGCAGAGCTTCTCCAATTAGGAGGGATGAAAAGGTTAATGCAGCCTCAGAATTATTCTACACTCCAAAGCTGGGTTGACCGTCTCCAAAGAGATGCAAAGATATGCTTTCCTTTGTCACAGAATAGAATACCAGCCTTTCCCATTACAGGGCTTACAAAGAGGAGCCAAGGCTGCCTCTACTGCCTGACCTGTTGTCCAGCCCTGAGTCATTGGACGTCTTGGGCAGCATACTGTCCCTAGTGATGGGTGATTCTCTTGTCTACCTGGACTGTGCATCTTTCCTACCCTTGAAGTTTTTATTTCCCAGCTGTCCTAGAGATCTCCCAACATGGGTAACGGACAGCAGTGCGTCCTATGAGCCAAGAGTCATCCAGGTCTCCTCTACCGGACTCCTGGGTGGTTTATAACATTTTGCTCTTATCAGCAATGACACCACACATAATCTTGCTCGTGTGTAGTTCTGCAAGAAGACTGCCACATCGTAGGACTGTCATCTGTAATCATGGTAGAGACTATCAAATTCCACTCCACTGAGCTGTAACTTTTGGGTTTCCTGCCACTAGATAGGAATATGTTCTTTGTTTCATCAGTTTTATCTTATTTTTTCAATGTTGGCCTTGAGAAGGTTAAGCAGGTACTGCCATATCTCCAACCCCAATTTGTTAACATGAATATTTGCTTCTTTACAGTTTCCTACAAAGCACTCATTTGGGAAGCTTATTCTATCCTAAAACTTTCAGGTAATATTTCCAGGTTTATAAGAATCACCTGGGGGAATTTGTTTCAAATGAAGATTCTGGTGACTGATAATCTGCCCTCAGACTCTCCAACTCAGTGTCTAGTCAGAGCCTGGGGAGTTCCACTTTAAACAAGTATTTCTGGTACAGGTAATCCCATAACCAGTTTGTCTAAGCTATTTTGAGAGCTAGGACATCACTGCTGAGCCACAGACAGTCGTTTCCACAGGTTTAGTGTCTTGGAGTTGAAGTCCAGGATGCCTAGGTTTGAACTTGACTTCATCCCTTGCTAGACGTGTTCTTATATAAAGGACTCCGTCTTTGTCATCTGCCCCTGCCCCACCCCATGTGTGTGGTACTGATAAGAGCAGAAGGTAGAAAATGGATAGGCCATTTAGGGTAAAGACCCCAAGAGAACAATGGCCAGTTTCTCTCCCGGCTGACAGCTGGAAATTCTTTGGATCTGCGAGTAAACTTGTACCTACCTGAGGCTAGAGATGCCAGAACTATCTAATCCAAAGGTGTCTGTGGTTCTATCAAAGTCAGAGGCTGAGGAGGCCAGTAGGGGTTTGTATTTTTCCTTATCTCTCCTTTTTTTCTGAAGTAGTACACTGTTTCTGGAAGGTACACTGAGGACATGACCAGAACCTGGTGACTAGGACCTCCTGACCTGGACCGCCTGACCAGGACCTCTAAGGATCTGGACACCTGGAATGAGAATTGGACGGACCAACTCATCTTCTTCTCCCCTTTTCCCTCCACTAAATCCACTATTAACTCGAGGGAATGAGACCCAGTGGTATCCCATTCCTGGGGACCCCTCAGTACAGGAGCTCTGCTTTCTCAGACCTAAATTCCCTGTAATAAAATACTCCTTTCTAAAACTCACCCTCTATGGTCCATGAATTTCATTCTTTCAATTCGAAAGACAAGAACCCAAAAACCTCTGGCTTGAGGTGGCTTTGGTTACCATTGAGTGCCTGGGACTTTAGCTTCTCAAGCTAAGCAATACAGAGCCAAGAAACGAGTCATCATTCTCAAAGACATGCCAGAATTCCTTTTTCAATACTGGGGATTAAACCCAGGGCCTATGTTAGGCAGGTGTTTTACAAGTGAGGTACACCCTTAGTTTTCTTTTTACTTTTTATTTCGAGAGACAGTCTAAGTTGGCCTTAAACTCACTCCTGAGCTAGGCAGAACTTGAAACTGCAGTCCTCTTGCCTCAGCCTCCTGAGTAACTGTTAATTTCAAGGTTAAATGAGCTAGAAGTTAACAAACACGTTCAACAATCCCTGCTCTCTGATAATTATTTTACAAATGTTTTCTCCTACATGGTGAAAATTACTAGTTATCTTCTCCAATAGCCACTGTCTTCCATAGTAAAAGAAGTCCTGGCTTTTGCTTGAGCATAACAATCTAAGATAGCAACTAATGTCCCCAGTTTCCTTTGTAACCCCATGTGGCTGACCTGTAAGACATAGAAGGCGGGCTGCATAATTTGAGGCATCAATTCAAAAGAAAACTCAGGGTCCTGTTTTTGAAGTAGCAGGGGAAAGGGTGTTGCTCAAGCTGTTAACTATTACATTCATTTCTTCTGGGATCTGTCCTTTGGTCTGTCATGATGATTCCTATCTGTTTGGATTACACACACACACACACACACACACACACACATGCACAGGTGTACAAGCATGCACATCAGGCAAATGCAATTCTCTCATTTTGGAGAACAACCATGGTTTTCATTAGACACCCAGAAGGACCCATGTTGCTAAGAGTTTAGGAAACACAGCTGTAAGGACTGAGCTTTGAGAAGCTGTGCAGAGCTGCTTACTCACTGAAGTAATAACAGGCACTACCCGATGAGTGCAGGATACAGAACAGAGCAACATGGAGAAGACACTGGACTGGGCAGGGGGAGGGTGAGACGAGCCCTTCATTCTCAGTCTTGGTGACTCCTACGGAGGCCCTCCAGAGCTCTACAGGCACACTCCACAAATCAGGTTCATTGTACTAAAGTGTCAGCACAATAATACAAGTCACAGGACTGTTTTGTTTTCTAGTAAATATAAAAGTTATATTTGTAAAACTGCAGTCTCAAGTGTACAGTTTAATTGGCTGAAAAAAAAATGGTGTATTTGAATTAATTAAAGAATACTTGATTGCACTAGGACACAGTTGTGGAGCACTTGCCTGTACAAGGCCCTGGAGTCTGTCCCCAGCACAGCAAGGAGGAAAAAAGATTTTTATTGTTAGTGGTCATCTGAGCTTCTGGAAACACAGCATTAACAGATTTGCTTAGACACAGGGTTACATTGATTTTTAGGAAGCATCACATCAAAGTGAACTGCAATTGAGCAGCGTGCCATAAAACGAGGTAGGCCTGGCTGTGAAAGCAGCTAGGCTTCTGCCTAGAATTCATGGTATTGAAAGCTGCTAACATACCATCTATAAACACAGCAGAATAGTGCTTTTTCCCCCCAACAGGTCTTTCCAATATCCTTGGCCAAAGGCCAGAGCTCAGAACCCCTCTGGTAGTCCGAAGAGAAGTTTTCCAGCTGCAGAGATCACACTGACAGTGAAACAAGTTCGTCAACACCTGGGTTAGTTGGTTCAGCCCGAAGAGAAGGTCTTCTGGCCTGGATTTTGTTTTATTTTGTGGGATTTTTGTTATTGTTTTATTTTGTAGGATAATTTATTGCAAATATTCAGTGTGTCTCAGGTACAAGATGTACAAGTACTACAAATTAAAACAAACTTGGCTTGTCAGAAGTGAAATCTGTCTGCTTTTAAACCACATATTTGCAAACACTTAAGCTAGGAAATGAGAAGCCTTACTCATAGACAGCCCATTTTTCATTTCCCTGTGCAAACCTCTGCTGCATCCTAAAAAGGAGCTAATAAAAATGTTTTCTTCTTTCCTGTTAAAAGGCACCCGCCTTGATTTAAATTTTGAGTGTGTTTGTTGGTCTAAGCTTTCTTTGGGCTTAGAATCTACTATGGCAGAGATAAGAGACAAATGTGTATGAGCCAGCTGACTCAAAACGTTGGAGGTGCAAGTTTTGAGTTTCAAAAGAAAATACAGTCTGGTGGTTAAAAACTCGCATCAGCTAGATACAAACAGGGCAGTCTGGGAAAATCACCGGATTTTGCCCCTGCGCTCCCACCGTCTCAGCTAAAAGTGGGAATAACAACACACAGTTCAGAGACTTGCTGTGAGGACCTGGTGAATCCCACTGCTATAAGAATGTTTCCTAAGCAAGAAGTTGCCGTTATTATTCTAACACATGCAATATCATAAATTAAGAGAACTTTGGAAGGGACTAGAATTTAAGATGGCTCTTATTCCTTAACAAAGGAGCCTTGGCTAACACCAGAAATTTGCTCCTAGGGAAATAAGATTTAGGCAGAAACTTCAGTGGTGATGGAACCCATGATTACTGAGAAACAAATTTCTATTTCTCTTTTCTTTTTAAAAAATTTTAATTTACTCTGCTGGGTAACATAAAGCCATATCTAAGTATATACTGTGTTCTGAACATGCTTCCGTTGTCCTCATCTGTCTCACCCTCTAGACTCCACTCAGTCCCATCAGTTCCTCTAGACAGTTTTTCTTTCTTGGCTCTTTGAGACAGGGTTTTACTTTGTAACCCAGACTAGACTTCAAGTCATTGTCTCAGTCTCCCTGAGCTAGGATTCCAGGTCTGGCCACTATGCCCAATCTAAAATTCCTTGAGATCATCTGTTTTATACTAGGCTGGTGTTGCTAGGCAGGACAGCTTGACAACTGAATTAAAAAAATAAATAAACTGAGTGAGAATCGGCACCTTCCCACCTCACTAAAGTGCTCAAACACTGAAAATTTCCTAATATAAATACATCTTAAATCATTATTATCACTAATAGTTGTTTATTTGGGGGTTAGCACGCAAGCAAATGGGCTTCATTATGAGACTTTCAGACATGCACATCATTAAATTTTGTTCTTATTTGTCCTGCACGGCTGCTTTTCTGTCTTCTTTCTGGTCCCCTCGGTTCCTCAAATAGATCCCCCTTCTGTTTTCACAGCATATATATCCTATCACCCTCTCTTTTTTCTGTCCATCCTTCAGATCTCCTTGTAGTCTCTTACAGTTGCTTTTTGTCTATACAAATACGCATTCAAATCTACATTCAGCATCTAAGAGAAACATGTGATATTTGTCTTTTTATCAATGATGGCGTCCACATAATGTGCAGTTGATCTTCAACAGATTAGTGATTAGATTTTAATCTGGAACAATTTGTATAGTTGAAATAACTCTTTAAAACATTTTAGATTTGTATTTCTAAATTCAGCTGCCCAGCATACCTCTTTTATATTGCATGAATTCACTCTGAAATGTACTTCAAGGAACTCTTTGGTAAGTTAAAGAAGAATTCCCATTTTTTTTCCATCCCTTCCTCCAGCCTCTTTGTCTGTTCATAACTGATCTTGTCCAAGCCCAGGTGCTCTCCCTTTGCCCTCATTAGATTCTTTAAAAAGTACTATCACCTTGATTTCCCTTTAGAATTGCTGACACTTGATTCTTCTCTGTTTCACAAATCCTTAAAGTTGAAGAAAAGAATCACCCAAAGGTCCAAAGGCTATAATGCACATTCTTTCTGTGGTTTTCTCTTATTGATAAGTCACAATAAAACAATATTTCATTTGTATATGAGCCTTGACTTTGCAAAACACTTTATGATTTCACAGTCTCCATTAATTGCAGAGTAACCCTGGGAGATAAATAAGGTATCCAGCAATCCAGCTCTGAGAAGTTACACAAGCAGTTGTAATGTTATGAAATTTAAGGATCTGAAAAATAAAAACCTGTAGACTTGTGACTCATGTTTTGCTCTCTGGTTAATCATTTCTACTTCAATGGTAAAAAAACAGAATAACTTCTTTATTTTAGAATCCCCTGGGTGAAGCATGGTGCCAATCAGGGAATTTTCTCATTCATAAATGGAGAGGATGACAACTTAGTTCAATCAAGTGCTGCCTCCAGGTTCTCTTGACTCTCACAGTTAGTCTCTGCTACAAGGAGGAGTCAGAATGAATAAAGCACATACCAATAACCCGGTATCACCTTGTTTAGTTCTATCAAACCAGCTCTAATAAGTGTCTACAGACAGATCAGTCATCTCCTCCTAACCTTTGGAAAAGTACTGTTGATGGAGGAACTGCATTATTAGGTCTTTAAATTTTTCTGTAGAAAGTCCTAGATTAAAATAATTTTAGTATTATTAATGAGGTTACTAGAAATGACCATTAATGTTCAAGTATTTGATTAGTCATGATTTAACAACACTATTTATTGAAATGTTTTCAATAGACCTTCTATACTTAAGATTCAGAATATTTGCTTTAAAAAGGAGGAAAAAGCAATTGAGTGTGGAGCTAGCAGGAAACCCCAGTATTTTAAAACAAGATAATAGGGAATAGGCTAAGACAGTGAGAGCATTAGTCAAGAATTTGTAGCAAATATGTACCCATAAAGAAGGCCAAGAAATGTTTGGAGTTTGGATATAATTTAATTTTTAAGTTGAAAGCCACAGATCTCATTATGGATGAATCATGTTATAATAAGACCTTGTCTCTCAAATCACTCAAACATTCAATTAGTAGGATGTCACTAGCCATCTAAATGCTCAGCTGACCTAAGTCTTTGGATATCTCTTAGCACTTACAGATATGTATACTATGTTGTCAATGTCTGATTTTTTTTATTAAAAAAGAGCTTATGATAGGACCTACCTCTTAGCTTGCTTCTGCCAAAGAATGAACTAAGATAAACTCCCCAATAACATAGTGCATCAAATTGCTAATGACTTGGTTGCAAATTCTGAGCAGTAAAGATTTTAACATCTATAAGCCCATAAAAGATGTGTTTTTCCATCTTCCCTTGGTGGTGAAAGTCCAGGCCTATTCCCCCACAGTAGGAGCATCAACCTTGTTATCTCTCCTTCCACAGAGTAGCCATGACTGTGCCCACACCTATTTTGTATATGGATATTTCTCAGGAAGAGCAAGAAAGCCAGGTGCCACTGACCAAGGAAGAATTGGCTATTGGTAATGTCCCAGTCTGTACAATGGCTTCTCATAGTGCACAGTGACAATCTGCTCTCCAGTCATGCACCTGACATAATTTCCCAAGTCCTGCTTGTAATTTTGGCAATTACCTCTCCCTGAGACAGGAATACCAGAACAGTTGGGCAGGGTTGCAAAAAGGCAATTAAGACTGTTACTCTTAGTGGAAGGAAATGTCAAGAAGGATACATTCCTCTTCAGCCTAGATCATGCTGACATAAAAACAGTCCCCTAGGAAACAAAAGGGGAGCAACAAAAAGAACAGGTGTTTCTGGCTGAAATTTGTTTCCTATCCTTCAAGGACACAAGCAGAGCACTGTCCTTCCAGTGTGGCTCCAGGCTAATGTTAATGTTAACTATTCAGGATCATCTTCAAAAAGCTTGACATTTTAGGAATTGAAAACATTTACAGTTTTCTCCCTTAGCGATAGCCCAGGCTGGCCTGGAACTCACTACGTAGGCCAGGCAGGTTTCAAATTCACAGAAGTTCCTTTGCCTCAGGTTTCCAGAGGGATTACAAGTATGAGTCATCATTTGTGGTTTAAAGTAGTCTTTATTTATTTATTATTTAATTTTAAGACTTATCAAGTATCCTCCTTGCAATAAATTCTAGAAGACAGAGGACTACACACCTTCACAGTGTACTGTTGACCCTATTGTCTATGAAATGTTTATAGTGATGAATCCTAGCCAGAAGAATACTGGAGAAAAACAGGTGGATATAGTTAGCCGCATAGATTGTTCTTTGACAAGAAAAGCAGTCAAAATACCTGGAGTTGTCACAAATATAATTGATATCAACATATGGCTCTTTAACTGGACCTGTTTAAATTTACAGTTTATAATTTGCTACAAGTGACAAGGAAACAAAACAAAACAGGAACAAGAACAGAGCCTCTGGGATGGATGGAAATGAGACGGCGTGGAATGGAGCTCATGGAGACAGAATGCCACAGATGTGCTGGAACATCTGTGAGATAATCAGCAGCTGACTCATGGGTCTGGCTTGACTTCTTCCTCTTCCGTGCACAATTCTTCCACCAGTTCCTGCCCCTTCAGGCCACAGCAAGTCCTATCTTTCCTCTCTGTAAGTGCCTCTAGAATGTACTTTCTGTATCCTGATTCAACTGCCTCTCTGTCGATACTTCAAGATATCTTAGTGCTGGAGCCCAGTTCTGGAGCTAGCCCCTTTCTTATCCCCTTCTTCTGCTCTGTACTGTATTTCCTAGGCAGGCTCAGCCATTGAGAGGTGCTCTAGAAAAGTTTAGAGAGTTGGAGAGAAGAAGTGTGGATATTTCTTCATGTTCCAGTCGGCCTTAGGTGATGTCACCTAAGTGGTGAGTGTATCTCATTTCCTCATCATGGGGCTTCATCATGCTTCTGTGGCCCCATTGTGGTTCTGTAGCCACATCATGGTTGCATAATTACATCATGGATCTATGGCTCCATCATGCTTCCACAGCTCTGTCAGGGTTATAAGTTCCACTGGGATTCTATGACTCTGGCTCCATCATGGATCTATGAATCCATCATGCTTCTACAGCTCTGTCAGGGTTGTGAGGCTTAATTGGGATTCCATGACTTTGGTTTCAGCATAGCTCCAGAGCATCATTGTGGTTCTGTAGATCCATCGTGGTTTCACAGCTGTACTGGTCCATGGCTCCATTAGGGGTCCATAGCTCTATTAATTTTCCATGACTCCATTGTGGTTCCACAGATCCATCATGGAGTCTATGGTGTCAATGGGGTTCCATGACTCTGGCTCTATTGCAATTCCATAACTCTATCATGTTAAACACTGATTGTACCATTATTTACTTTTTCTTTCATAAGAATTTTAATAAAGTTCTTTAATTTGACATACTTATAAAAATAGTAGCATTCAAAGAAACAATTTCTATGAGATCCAAATTTCAATTTGCTAAGTATAGTTTTACCAATACAGATTAAACTAAACATATAACTTTAACATTTTGCTGGTCAATGACACTATCTGAAATAACTATTGTCTCGCCAGATAGCCCATGTACCAACTTTTAGGAACACTGGTGTCTACTGAAGTAAGGGTACACTTATGTATTTGTCTTAACACTTGCACAATGAGGTGAGAGATAGACTTCTCTCTCTTTTTCCTTTCTTAGGTCCCTGAGAATCCAGCACAGCACACTGATTTAAAGTTTGGATTCTTGAATGACCCTGTTTGGGTCTGGCTTTTATCTCAGCCACTTGCTAGCTGGATGACCTTGGACAATTTGCTCAACTTCTCAGTGCCCTGTGATGCTCATTCATACAATGAGGCCAACAATATGCAACACACAGGGTGGCTATGATAATCACCTGAAGAAATGCCTTTATTGTTCTCAGGACAGTACTAAGCATGCAGTAAACATTTCACAAGTGTGAGCTATGAGAATTCTTCCCCGGTAACTCCACTCACAGTGAACTGTTGTACTGAAATGGGCTTTCTACCATTTTCGTGCCTTTGCCTTATACTGGCAAAGTCCTACCCACCCATAGTACCTTGCCAATTCTACCTAAAGCATGTTCTCTGTTCCTCTCCCTTTCCAGACAAAACTCTTCCATTCTTTGGACCTGTTTTACATATCAGTTTTGTCCTGGGATTGACATGTTTGCCCCTGTACTAAACGGGCTTGTTGTCTTTGGAGAAAAGGACTCCTACCTCCGTTGTCAGAATACTGTCTACCCAATGCTTCCTACCTCTATAGAAAAAGTGCTCGATAAAAGTTTCAGTGGATGCCATCTCTAGGCTGTGGTTTCCAATCATGGACTGCTTTAGATCTAGAGTTGTTATCCTGCCTTTTAAGTGCCTATATGTGCCCAGAATAATCATAACATAGCCTTTACCTAATTCACAAGTTTGCTAAAATAGTTTCTCTACTCTTATTGTCTCATGCTTTTAAGATGTCAAAACTGTCAGGCTTAACTTGGCTCTGGATTCTTTCTGTAAGTCATAACAGCTTCAAATAGCATTGTGCTTACAGTTTATAATTTGCACCTGCTCAAGTCAGTTCCTTTGAGCCACACAGCATTCTTCATGGAACACACAGATACTGGAACTAAGATTTAGGATAAATGCCATGTGCAAGAACATCCTATTCAGCACATTCAGACTGAGATGGAGCTGTGCATAGTGGTTTTTTCCAGTTTGATTCTGTGACCTAGCATCTTAATGAGGAGCTGTAGCCATGGCAACATTGTATTGTGGGGCCATAATCAAACAGTGAGAGTCTGGGAGTCTAGAGGGATTATAACCTGGAAGAGCTACATTCCCCATTTTACTTTTCTACTTGCATTAGCAAATGGAAAGACCAGTCTCAGATAGTAAACTCATGTAAAGACTGTACTAGCTGATGACTGACCCCAAGGGTTCTTGCCACATTGATCTGAATCTATTGCTTTTTTCTTGTATATAATATAATTTTTGCTCTTGAACAATGAAGGCTGAGGATAGGGGCACAGGTAATTTTATTATTATTGTTGTTGTTATTATTATTACATTACTGTGAACCCTGTCAGGTGAAAATGCTTCATTGCACAGCCATTTGAAGGGACTGTTGGTAACCACCTGGAAACCCACTGATGCCTGTGTCTGGATAAGCAGGAAGAAGAGCATGGTGGTGTATATGCTGTAGATAAGGAACGTGGAGTGCTCCTGGTATACAGGGTGCTGGGCTACATCACCACATCCCTTTCAAGACTGAGAGACTTATTGCCCCAGACATTGGGACCGCTGCTGGAAGGCAGCATTCAGCTGGAAAGCTTGGTAGGCACTGTCTTGGTGAAGGAGGTTGTCATCCTTAAAATCACATCACTTTTCCTACCTAGGAATAAAGGGATATCAATGTTTGGCTCCCTTGTCCCTTGAAACAAGACAAAGGGCCATTCCAGTGCCACAGTGTCGGTGGAGCAGGCTTTAGTTTTCACCGAGACAGTATTTCAGACCAGTGTCTCCCTCCGCCCAATCCTGCTGCTTCTTTCATTTCTTCCTTGGGGATGGACCCCAAGAGCATGCTCCTATAAGTTTCCTGCCAACTAATCTTAGGGTCTGCTTATAAGAACCATGGTGGCATTGAGGAACAGTGACAGCAATGGCAGATATTGACTGACTGGATTGATTAATCCATTAATTGAGTTATTAATTTTTATCACCTTACTAGCAAATCCTCCTGGATTTATCCTTCAAATCTATCCTTAATAAGACTATTTCGCCCTCATCTCTGCTGCTACCCAGAGCCATTGCTAGTATTTACTGGCATACAATTTAGGAAAAGACAAGTGACCCGTAGGAAAGAACCCCAGAAACTGACTGGCCTGATGAGGAAAGCCAGATGCCCTTGACAAGTGAAAAACTTACAGTCAAACACTGGCTTTGTAGCCAGTTCATCCTAAGCCACCATGAGCTCTCATCTGAACTATATCCTGTCCCCTTGTTTACTGCAGTGTTCACCCCACTCTCAGCTAGCACTGCCTTTCCATGGGAATCAGGCCATGTCCCTCCTCTGCTCAAAGCTACCCAATTCCCCCTTGCTCAGACAAACCCTGCTTGTGTGCTAGGTGCTGTGGGCTGCCTGTCTCTCGTGTCAATTTCTATCACTCTCACTCTCTTCCAGACAGGTCTTCATATACCCCAAACATACTCCATCCTCAAGAATTTTGACTTTTCTTCATCCTCTGCCAGCAGACTTTGGACCCCAGAGAGCCCCACACACTCCCTCTGTCATTTCATAGTCATCGTTCAGCTGTAATAGAGGCTATTTCAGATTGCCCCTCCCCAGTCCCAGTCTCCTACTGTGACTTACTTTTTCATACCAATGATATCTTATGCAAGTTGAGAACCCCTAATCTCAAATTCAGCAGGGGCCAAAATCCAAAACTTTCTCAGCACTCACATGCTGCCACAAGTAGAAAATTCCATAGCTGGTCTCATGTGACAGGTCGCAGTTGTAGGTCAGGTATAACTGCACATGCCTATGGCCCTCACTAGCTGCTCAGGAGGCAAAAAGAGGCTAGAGAAAAATTTACAATCAGGAATCCAAAGCCTGACTGTAATGTAGCAAGACATATGCACTAAAGAAAACACAGGTATGCTAAAAATATTGTATAGCAATAGTTCAGGCTATGTGCTGGTATTGGTCAGAGTGTTTTGTCACAGCAATTGAAGCTAACTAGGACAGCTGCTTATCTTCTATTTCCCCATAGTAGAATGTAAGTCTCATGAGAGTAGGATTTCGTTTTGTCCACTGTTGTATTTCACTGCCTCTATTACCACCTGAAATATCACACATATTTGAATACAAAGACTGAATGAACAAATTTGCTCATTGTTTGACTCCTACTGAAACCTCTGTAAAAACGTAGGAATGAGAGCATATATAATTGATGGGAGAAAGCTTCTAATACAGCAAACCCAGTAATATCGGAATCCTGGGCTGGAAAGTCTTAAACAATTAACAGATGGGATTGGGAAGTCACTCTGGTAAAGACACAGTGTGTGTCCTGTGTGCTCCGGCATGCTGGCTAGGCAGGGGATTGACTGAAGGGCACCTGCTTTGTAGCAGAATGGGACTTCCTAATTCTGTGTGACTCCAGCTCTAGTCTAACTTGGAGGGGCCTCTTTTGTATGCACAAGAAAAGGCTCTGCCTCCTGCTTGGATGAGACTCAGCCCATTCTCTCTGATAAAAATCACATTGCTTTTCCAATTAGGATTGTCAAAGATCACAACAGAAATATACTTTCTGAACTGCCAGCTTCTTAAAGTAGAGCCCTTTTCAGCAGATTCGAATAGTACTTAAAAACCCTCAAATATTTACATAGATTAATGTTCATCAGAAGCCTTTATCTTTTACACTAATGTTAGGATTCTTAAGCTGAAAACACATTTACTTTATCCTTGACATCTGGCACAACAAAACTAGGAAATCCTATTAACTGGGGATAATCTAATGTACTAGAATCCTCCCATGACACACCTTTTCAAGGACACAAATGAGTTTTCAGCAACAGGATCCTATTTCAGACTTGCCTCCAGATTCGGAAAGCTGATTCCCACTGGTTTGGATAAGCAGCTTATAATCACTGGTATTATAAGGTATGTCTCCTCTGTGATTTTAACAGAGGGAGGCTTGATTGATTTAACCTTCTCATTATATCTCATCCAGACAGATGGAAACATAACTGATCGTTTGCCTAAATATTAATTCACAGGCAATTGAGCTCTTAGGACGGTGATTTCATTTCGGTCGCAGCAGCTCAACATCTCTTGGCCTTGTTGTTTTTTTGTTCTAAAGCATGGACTATGTAGACAAAACATCAGAGCAGGTTTCTCACTGGCCGGAGGCTGACCTCCCTCTTTACTGACTTTGTTACCTCACCTTTGTCATCCGGAGGTGTCTGCCCAGGGGGAGGCCTCTGGGGACCCTCCAGCATAAACACTTCATACTTCTTCAACTAAAATGAGTTACATAATGAAACGTTTGTTACATAGAAGTTGAAGTCACCATGGATGTCTAGAAAGAGAAAATTATTTTTATAAGCTATTTCCTGGGCCTGGAGAGATGGCTCAGTGGCTAAGAGCACTGGGCGCTCTTGCAGAGGACCCGGATGCAATTCGCAGCACCCCCATGGCAGCTAGCCACCGTTTGGAACTCCTGTTTCAAGGGATCCAACACTCTCTTCTGGTCTCTGCAGGCACTGTATGCACATGGTGCACCTACATACATGCAGGCAAAATACACACAGAAAAGACAATCTTTTCTAAAAGCTATTTCCCATCTCTCTCTCTCTCTCTCTCTCTCTCTCTCTCTCACACACACACACACACACACACACAGACACACACACATATACATACATACACATACACACAGAGAGAGAGAGAGAGATACACACATCACACATACCTTTTGCTTTTAAATGCAAATAAGATTTCTAAAATACAAAAGAAATTGATTGTACTGGCTACTTATGGGAGTGACAGTGGGAGGGGAAAGAGAGAGATTTTTAGTTTATATAACCTTAAAGTATTTTAAACCATTCTATCTATGCATGATTTTTACTAATAGTAGTTTTTGAATATCAACAATGATTTCAGAAGTCCATTTTATTTGTACCTCCTACATGCTTTTCTTAAAGGTAAAAAATACTTATTCTTTTGTAGCTCAGCAAAAATCAATGATGATCTTTTCTAATAGGTTCCTATTACTCCTGTTTCCAATTAGACACTGGCTCATTGAAAGGAACACAAGCTTTGAAATGAAAGCACCTTGAGTGCAAATATGAGGTGGGATATTTGAAAACACGTAATTCAGGCAGTTTACTCTGGCTTCAATTTTCTTATCTGAAAAACATCTCAGCCGTTTTAGTTAATTAAGCTGCTGTTCTTAACTAAGAGTGCTTGCTGCTCCTGCAGAGGATAGACGCTTGGTTCCCCAAACCCACATTAAACAGCTCAATCCTGTAGTTCCAGATCCAGGGGATGCCCTCTTTCAGTTTTTGAACTGCCTGCTCTCTATGAACACTCAGTGTGTGCTCATGTGCACATACCTCTCACAGACATACTGACACAGAAACACACACATACACATATGCAGACACACACAAACACAGATACACACACAATTAAAATAAATCTTTAAACATTTTTTTAAAGTTCATAATTACAGATCTCTTATACAGATAGAAATCATTAAAACCAAGTGCTTAGCAAAAGGTAGGTTCCAGGTTCCAGTAAGAACTACTCATATTATTGTACTTCAAGATCAAAAGATAGTGATCATAAATTAAGATTATTTTCACAGATACGGTCTAAATTCTTAGTCCTGAATCACAGTATTATAGGACAATCTTATATTTTTCTTTTATTCATTTATTCAATAAATATTTCCCAAGTATGTACTGTACAGCCAGTATTGGTCAAGATACTACAAAGATGAAAAAGATGTGAACCTACTTTTTCAAAGTAGGTTCCTGATCTATGACAGGGGAGTAAAGAAAGAAGAAATCATTTCAATAGAAAACAGAACAAGGTAAGTACCTGAGAAATAATTTCCTGGGGGATCTGTACCAAAATTCATTCGGCTTCAACATTTTCATCAGTTCGTAGACTGAAGCTTTGGGGGAGAGATTGAAAACATTGTTGCTCCAAGATCATTCCCCATGCCCGAGACTGCAGGGGGCCTACTCACTCATCAAAGTGCTCCAACCGAGAAAACCCAGAGTTTAGAGCACCAGAGCCCCACCTCAAGCCCAGCCAGCACCTAGACTCGGACACCTGTTCTTAGAGAAGCTCTGAATGTTTTCCTTATCTCCTGCCTACTCATTCAGACACCGAATTCTACCTGGTGCTGTGTAAACTTTTCCTAAGGAGAGGAGAAAGGTCTGTTTACCCAAGGTCGGCACCAATGTCAGACCAAAGGAAAGATTCCACCTGATTTTAGCTTGGTGAACCCACGGATTTCCTGGATTTACTTGCAGGAGCTTGATTAAGGGCTTATCGAACATAGGTGACTGCCAAACATCTGTTTACTAATATGTCTCACCCCTTCGTGCGTGATAACATCTCTGTAGCTGCATAGCTAATCTACACTCTAAATAATCTGGCATATCCAGAAGCAGCTGAGACAGAGCTTGGAGGGTGACAGGAGGGAGAAGATGGACTCTCAGGTGAGAGTCTAATGACCCTTCTCCCTCCCTCCTTCAGGGGGGTAAATTTAACAGGCCGGACCCTAAGGATATCCTGCAGGTGATCACAACTGCTCTAATTAAGAGGTAATGGAAATTACGCTAGGAAGACAGTGTCCTACAGCATCTGGGATCCTTCTTAGCCCTGTAGTTACCACCACACCGACCTCAATCTTTTGGCCTCCACGCACCCATCTGTTCTCAGCTGTCTCCCATTCCAGGATTACATTAGAGTTTAAGCCTAGATTTCCTGTGACTCACAAGACATATGTGCTGTGTGAGTGAGGTAAACAGGCCCTGTATGATCTCTGAAAAAAAAAAGTACTGAAATGAGCATGCCCAGCCTTGAATTGTTTTGGTCAAGGCTCATACCCTTGATCATTACATGACCACTATAATCAGTGCCTTCTACCACTTGGCCCACCATGGGGCCATGAAGTCAATCCCATCCATAACATTAGGCTCTGAACAGAAGCCCCTTCTGAGGGAAGGAAACTCTTTGTGGCTATATCGTCTTTATCTTTGTTCTCTTTCAATAACACTTTTCATATCCTAAATGATTAGCTGATCTATGGTGCTGACTCTGTCCTACCATAGTTCCAGATCAGAAGTAACTTGAGACGTGGAATGCCTTTACTACAGACCAACTTCTTCAATTAAACTAATTTGGTATGTTGTGGGAGGAGCATGAGGCCTGAATATCATACAGTCAAGATTCCTGGATTATAGTCTGCTTCTACCATTCTATTCTTCCAAAACTGGGTACGTCACTGTGGCAGAACACTTGCTTAGTTATCTCAGGGAATGCCAGCATGTCTAGCTGTCTAAAGGTATAGGAAATGGATTTATTCTCTGTGTCCCAAAGAGAAAATTTCACAAGTGACTTCATGGAAGGGTCATAGAATTTGACTCTCTTGGGCCAAAGGTCAACTGCTCAAAACTGTTCTTTTCCATTCCATGCAGGCTCAGCAAAGTCTCGATGCTGCCCAATCCGGTGATCTCTGTATGCTCACCTTAAATCTCAGCAACTTTCAGCCCTTAGATGCTCCACTTGGAAACACTCTTCTCTTCCTTTGAAGGGGGCCTTTGGCCACCACTTCACAGCCCCCTGACCAACGTCTCCTCTTCATCTCTGTGCTAAATGTTGCCTTGGCTCTCTACTCTTTTTCTCATTCTACTTGTATCATTTTCCTAGCTTAACACATCCAGTCCCGGGCAGCCAATAATATTTGCATGCCAATAATTTTCAAATTCGTGACTTTTTGCTAGACCTCTCCCTGAACTCTAGTATCCCACATGAAGTGTCTACGGAAGATTTGGGTTTAAATCTTTAATTAGGGACTCAAATGATACATAGCCATATTCAAACTCTTGGATTCCCTGGCTCCTATTATGTCCCTTCCCCAGGTATCCTCCCTTCCCTCTATATCTCCATAAACCGTACCACTATCTACCCCGTTGCCAACCATTACCTAGAAATTATTCTATTTCATTTTGTTTCGTCTTGTTGAGACAAGGTCTTGCTCTGTAGCCCTGGTTGGTCTGGAATCACTATGGAGCCCATGTCTGCTTAGACCTTGCCATGATCCTTCTGTCTCTGTATCTCTTGAATGCTGTGCCACTATACCAAGCTTAGAAATTTTTCTCAGTTTTCTTTATTTCCCATACACGTTGAGTGAATGACTGCTATTCGCCAACCCCAGACTATATTCTAAATCCTTTCTTCAATTCCATAAGGCTTAGTAGTTCTAACTCACTACCCTTTCTTGCTTACATGACTAGGAAGAATGTTTACTTCCTTCTATTTTCACTCCACAGTTTTTTATTCCATAAAGGATTCAGGGTGATGATTTTAAAATAGAATTCACGGGACTGGAGAGATGGTCCTCTTGCAGAGGACTCTGGTTCAATTCTCAGCACCCACATAATAGCTAACCATATGTAACTCCAGTTCCAGGGGCTCCGGTGCCCTCTTCTGAGCTCTGTGGGCATTGTACAACACAGGTACCCTGACATATATGCAGGAAATACACTCATACGTATAAACATAATAAAGAAAATACTAAACAATAGAACTCATATGTAACTTGCACCCTCACACCAAGCATCATGATGCTTAGTTGTTCCCCTTAAACCGCCTATCCCATGTGAGACAGACTATTGTATGCACTGTTGAATCCCCAGCACTGTACACAGGTAGCTCCTCTATGGATATTTGTTGAATGAAATTTGTCTTGCTGAAAGCAGCTTAATTTTTTCCTAAGTTGTCCCTGTCTAGGCATTCTGATGGAAATTACTCCTTTGATTTTCTTTTCTTTTGGTTGAATTAGGAATTGAACCCAGGACTTTGTACAAATCAGGCAAGTGCTCGACTACGGAGCTATAAGCCTAGCCAAGATATTACTCTTCCTTCTCAGCAGTTTAGGCCCAGTGGTCCAGCACATACACTCTAGTTGAGCTAGCCATGCCTGTGAGGGACAGAAAGATGCTTCTGCTCCCTGCTGGCTGGGAAGCCCGAGGCACCTTTCCCCTTGCTCTGTGGCATCTCAGTCTGACAGCTTGTAGGCTTGAGGCTCATTTTCTGTATTTTTATTCAGTATGACCTAGAAGCTACATGTCTTTGGACGGAGACTAAAGTTCCCTTGAAAATGGTAATCTGTTTCGTTATTGAGCTTGTTTGTTGAGAAAGGAAGCTGCCCAGCATATACTTGGACCCTGGACTTTTGTTTTATGACATGTAATTGTGAATAACACTACAACAACATTCCCATATTTGTCTAAGCTTTTAGTGTTCCAAATGCTAACAAGGAGAACAGCAAGCAAAGACAAGCTTAACACAAACAAAAGCAAATTAGACATGCTGTCTTTTATAAAACAAAAAGCTTTTTGTTTGCTATAAAACATAGTAGTGAACTTGGATATACTTAGTATGCTAAAAATTAAACCATGTCTTCCTACCACCCATCGCCTACAATACCTCAGTTAACGAACATCAGTACTTCCTGAGCTGATACTACTGTCACTGACAGAGATGTGTATGGTAGGGAGATACAGAAAGGTATAGTCTCTAAAGACATATGTGTATATTTCTATATATCTCAGTCCTATATTTCAAAAGCAACTATGGTCAGCTTTCCATTTCTTCAGATTCAACTAACTGAAACAAACTGTGACAGGACTGAGCATACCCAAACTTTTTCCTTGTCATCCTTCCCTAAACAATACTGTATGCAACTAGTTAGCTAGCACACATATTGCATGAGGTGCTCTAAAGAACCTAGAAGTGAGTTAAAGCACACATGGCCTCATGCATAGGTTACAGGCAAACCCTTTATCATAGTATATAAGAATTTGAGTATCACTGGACTTTGGTATTCTCAGCGGACTTAGAACCAAACCCCTGAAGATATCAAAGGATAGCTGCATTATAATTTCTTAGGTAAAACCCCCCAAAACACAGAAAAGTGAGAAACATAACAAAAAGGAAAAGCAACTGCTCAGGCTTCAGAATAGAAACAACTAAAGGTATTTTTTTTTATTTAAAAACTTCTGCTAAGAAAATTTGCCACATGCAGCTAAGGTGGGTAGGCAAGCTGGAGTCTGGAAGTTCATCTAGGCTTCTACATGACTGTTACAGCCGAGTCAACAGCTGTGGACAGACTGACAGCTGGAAAGACCAGGGTGTTTGTCCATCCGGATTCCTCAGGAGTTCATTCTGACTAAGAACACTTCAGTAGATCATTAATCATGCATTTAGCTCACATGAGCCAAACATCAACTTTATATCCATTCATTCAACCAGCTGTAAATGCTTTTTCTAGAGCCAGGACCAGGAGGAGGGAAGAGCAGGGGTGAGGGGTGCATCAAGGGTTGGGTTAGAATTTATCTTCATCTAAAATTTGATCCTTTTAAATCTAATTTGCATTAACTTTGATTTTTTAAATTAGTGCATTACAACATCATTTATCCTGGTTACTGAGATTTCCGGATACTACTTTAAACATTGCACCCAATATAACGAGACAGAATGGAGACATTAATTCTGACTTGCACAATCACTGCCTCACAGGAAGAAAAAGCTTACTACTTAAATAAGGCTAACATAATAAAAGAGCTGCTAAAAACTATTGGAGGCCATGGTTTTAGGTTAGGTTCTTGACTGGAATCCAGCAGAATCAGGCTGAAACTCAAAATGAAGTCACTCATGCTAAAGTTCCATGTCACCAAACCAAAAGTGAGATGTCAGTTAACCTAGTCTATCAGGAGAAAGGGAAACAACCACTTGTCTCACCAAGCCAGTTTAAACTAGCATAATAACGAAGTTCCCTCTGACTTAATCCTATGAAAACTGAACCTGAAGCTAATCAGTTATTTGTTTCTATTGTCTGTCTCTCTATTCTCACATTACTAGCTAAGTAACTTTGAATGGCCCATCTACTTTTTAATTTTTTTGGCCATTCTGTCTATAAAGTCATTCTCTTCTGTTCATCCCTTGGAACACTTACTCTATTTATGAGTGAAGGGTTACTGGAAGCTAGGATTACAAAATGTAACCAATGTGATCTTTAAATCAAATTATGATTTTGTCCTTTGAAAGACTGACAAGTATTATAAGAGAGGTTAAAGAAAAGATAATGACCATGCTTTGGAAGTGATGAGCAGGAGAGGTGCCATGACCACCCTCCAGTCCGAGCTCTGCACTTCTGCCTGCCTCTCCCCAAAAGCTCGTGTGTGGAATTTCAATCCCATGATGATTATTAAAAAGTTTATCTTCAAAATATCTTATTTGTACATGATAAGATTTTATACCTAAGATGCTAAAGACTCCTTCAGGGAATTCTTAGACAGATACAAAATTACCACGAGACTCAGCAGTCTTTCTGCATACAAACAGAATTTCTTTTCTGAAAAAGGAATCAGAAAAACAATCTCACAATTGTCTCGACAAACAAACAAATAGGAATAAACATAACCAAGGAAGTAAAATATTCATTCAATGAAAACTTTAAAACGGATGAAATTAAAGAAGAAATGATGCTAGCATGTGGGAGGACCTCCCATGCTGAAGACTAGGAAATAGCTGTGCTACCACAAATGATCTATAGGTTCAAAGCAATCCCCACCAAAATTCCAGTGCTGTTCTTTATAGACAGAAAAACAACGTTAAACTTCATATGGAGGCACAAAAGACTCCAGATGGCCAAAACAATCTTGAGCAAGAACACTGTCAGAGGCGTTACCATGTCTGATTACAAGATGTACTATAGAGCCATAGTAGCAAAATCCAATATGGTATGGTACAAAAGCAGACATGCACATCGGCAGAACAGAATGGAGAACCCAGAAATAAACCCACAGGGCTATTTTTGAGAAAAATGCCAAAACTCCCCTCCTCCCAAAAGCCTGGAGCAAAGACAACCTCTTCAACATATAACACTGAAAACACTGGGTGTCCTCATGTTGAGGAGTGAAATTAGACTCTTTCCTGTCTCCCTGCACCCAAATCAACTCCAAATATACCTCAAAAAAGACTCCAATATAAGGCTTGGAACTCTAAAACTATGGGAGGAAAAAGCAGAAAAGATACTTCAAGATATCAGCATAGGTAAGCACTTTGTAAACAGGACTGCCATCACTGACAAAGGGGTTCTCGGGAAATTCACCCGTTTCTGCCTAGCAAGGGCAGCAGTGGAGTGAAGCTTATACAATGCCATTAAGTCTTGTTCTTATTCACCCCTCTCCTCAGCTACCCTCCCTACTCCACTTGCCCCTCTCATTCTTGTCCCCGCCCCCAATAGCTTTCAGGCCACAGGAGTCTCATTACACTTCATTTTCATTACTATCTCTGTCTTAAGTTCTCTTCCTCCTTCTCATGTTCCTGGTTCTATTTTATGATTATCGCCCTCCCCCGCCCCCAGAAAAACTCATGAGGTTTCACACATGACAGAAAGCATAATAGCTATCTTCTGAATATGGTTTATTTCATTTCACATCATTTTCTCCAAGTCCGTTCATGTTCCCAATGTCATGATTTCATTTCTCGTCAAGTCTGACAAAAATCCCATTGTGTGTTATGCACCGAATTTTCTTTTGATTCATCAATTTGTTGATAAATGTCCAGGCTGATTCTGTGTCTTGGCTCTTGTGAGCAATAAACATGGTTGTGTACACATCTCAGAAGTACATTGATTCTTCAGAGGGTGGGTACCTTTATCACCCAGTATAGTCACCCTCATGAACCTAGTACTGGTAGACAGTAAAATGAAATGAAACTTTAGAAAATTAAGCTGAAGGCAGCCACTTTAATGTCCCACAGCACTTATTATCCTTTTGCTTCCTAAAATACATATTTATATCCCAGGGAATAAACTTTGTAAATGTTAAATTCTCTAAGACTCCCAGTTTTTGTTTTTGTTTTTTATAAAGAGTATCTTCCTCATTGAGTTGCAAGGACTAAAGAGAAATGTGTGACTGTATTCCATGGATCAAAGACTCCCTATCACATAGGGCGTGAAAAGATGGAAAGACAGACTAACCTCAAGTTGCCTCCCACCCCACCTTCATTCTGAGGTTGAAAGACTCTTCCTGCCTTTAGGTTTGCATAGTGTTCCGTTCATATCCCTGAGGCCAATATTACATTTTCCACTTATTTTCCCCCTCTGCACAAAGACACTTGACTTGTTTTCAAACCAAGACCATGAAGAGTGTCAAGAACACAAGTTATTCTGGACTTTGTCCGGGGAATTCAAGGCAGTCGTGGGGATTCCTTGTCTGGGAGACTCTCACAGGGGTTTTCAACTCAATCTCATTTAACTTGGAATCAAGTAGAAAATTCTTCTCTTGTCCCCTGTGCTATTTCTACAAAAGAAGATTGACATGACATTTCCTTAAATTAGACTTTATTTATGAAGGTCCTCTGCATAGAGAAATATAGAAGAAATAAAATTCTTACATGGTTGAGTTATACTAGAGTGAGCTCGTGGAACAGTTTGGTGTCTTAATAGTGCAGAGAAAAAAATGAATGTTAAAGTTGCTATTTTCTGGGCAGCTCATTGATAAAGCACTCACAGAGCAAGCTCAAGGTTCTGGGATCAATCTCCAGCACTACAAAAAAAATTATGTGAATAAAATCAAATTCTTATTTTCTTCACAGAACACAGAGTGGAACAAGAAAATCTATAATGAAAAATAGATCTGCTGCATTGCATGTCTGTGGCCGATAAGTTTCTGTGTGCCTCATATTCCACAATCCTAAAATCAGAATGAAAATGAGACTCAACTTGCTAAACTGCTCAGAAGTTCAGACTACTTAACATAAAATACTTTTGCAATACTCAGAAGAAATCACTTCCATAAGCGTAAACTGCTCTTAATATTATCACCCTTATTTCTGTCACTAAGTTTGTTGGGACAGGGGCAGCAGAGAGGCAACAGCGAGTGGTTCTTAGTCTTTGGAGACAGATCTGGGTTAAAGTTCAGAATCCATCAGTTATACACACACACACACACACACACACATATACACACAGACACACACATACATATACACACAGACACACAGACACACACACACACACATACCCTCTAAAGTTAGACTCACATGACTCTGGGGATTATAAAAAACCTCCAACCTCCAATTTCTTCATCCATTAAGAATGTCTCCCTCATTGGTAAGTCGAGGCATTAGCACAATGCTTGATATATAAGAAGCACTTAATAAATGTTCGACAAAATGATTGTCATTACTCATTTTCCTACTGGCTTATCAGCAATGCCAACACACTCATCCACACCTCAGAAAACACTTGAAAATGTGTTGGTCTTGGAATTTCTTTAGAAATGCTGAAATGAGATCTAAGGTCAAAATGAAAAGACATGATACTAGGCATCTTGATGACAAACATACTGTCACAGGCCTGGGGGTCAGTAGAGAGACCACAAGCTTGACCCTCTCCCCTGCTCAGTCTCTAGGCTTCCTCCTTCATCAAATGTCTCCAAGGAAAGGTTCTTCAGTCATTTGCATCTCAAAGTGAGTGCACTTAGGGCATGACTGTGATTCACTGAACATTGTGAGTACCAACCATTTCTTCCGGGTCCCATTCATTTGTCTAAGAATTCTTCAACAGTCAGGCTAATATGCTCAGTCCAAGATGGCTCGTCCAAACATATTTTATGACAGGAAGACTTTCACAAAAATAAAAATGACTTCCTGATAACCAAAAAGACAAAAGAGAGGACTTAAAAATATAAACCATTTTACTCCACTTCCTCTATCAGTAACTTTTTATTTTGAGTAGCTATAATTGTGGAGAGACAAGAGGTATTCAGGATGATGGAAATATTCTGAGCTGTTCACTTCCAAGTGGCGCACAAATGGGTCATGTCCATCTTCTCTCAAAAGCTGCTTAATAGCATAGTTACAGGCAAGAGGTCCATTGGACCAAATTTGAGTATGACAGAATTCAAGGCATTGTTGAAGATTACTGATATGTTCTTTAAATATAATGGTGAAAAGGCCTGGGATTTACGCTTTTATCTATCACATTTTCATTTTAAACTTAATAGTCTTTAAAGCAAATGCTTATGAAGCTGATATATGTCCTTGTCTACAAGCCTAAGCTTAAAGGTGAGATGTGCCACATGTCAGTGCGATGCATCCTTAGCTGCTTCTGCAGCACCGTGTCTCTCGTGCTGTACAATATTCAGGACAGACCATGGCAGGTACTGTATTTTATACTGACCACAAAGAAGAAAATTGATACCGCTGTACAGAACCTAGGATATATTCACGTTGTTCATTTCTTCTGTGTATTAAATGTGAGTTCAAGAGGGCACTAACCATCAGTGTTCACACACACACACATACACACACACACACACACACACACAGAGTTAAATTTGGTTCTCATATTCTTCATCAGCATTTGTGAAAAAAATGAAAACATTTTCAGAAACACAGGTGTCATTTCTAACACTGACTCCAAATTTTCAGGATCTGTAATGGAAAGCAAAGCATTTCTTTCCATCAAGTACATACTTAAAAATTGCTTGGTGCAGGATCAAGACACACTTCCAAAAGAAAACTCTCCAGAACTCTACCCTAATATATGTGTTTCGCAAAGTCACAGAAATAGAACACTATGCAGAGGCTCAAAAAAGCAAAGCTCCCGAGTTGAAGTTTCAGATTAGATGGTCTTAGTCCTAAAACATTGGTAAGCATAAGAAATAGCTTCTCGGGAAAGCATGGCATATTAAAGTCATCTTCATTATAAGCACAGCCCCAAAAAACACTTCAGCTCTCCTTGGCAGTGAGGCAGAAGTTTTTCAAATAAGGAATGGAAATTTCTCTAAACATCTAGCTAAGTTATAGATCACACTGCTACAGAGCATTGCCATTCTGTTAAGAGTAACAGAATAAGCACCATTGTGTTTGGCTGGCAGGACAGTCAGTTTACAAAAGCACGTTGACCTGAGTACGCTTTTGATTCTTTTATAGTAAGACTAGATGAAGTTGAAGCTTAGGAGCATTTCTTAAAACTACCAAAGTATTTTAGGTCAGCTGCAAAATTTAACTGAAGTTCTTTACCAAGACTGTGCTGAGGACTTAGAAGAGAATCCTCAAATGGCTCCCAGAGCAAACTCTACTCTATTAAAGAAAAAAAAAAGTAAAAAGTACACTTCCCTGCCTCTGGGGAGGCCTTCTTCCCAAGGTTTGTGGCTGCATGGGAGACACCTTAGCTGTAGCTGAGGAACTGATAAGGGGTGGGAAGTTGGGATTTACCTCCTTATCAGTGTTGTTCAGATGCTCTCCATGATCTCCAGAGAAGCAAAAAGCCTTCGCTGGTGCTGACCTCTGCAAGGGCACAGATGCCATTCTGCTCACAGGGGAAGAAGTCCAGGACCCACCAAAGCTCAAGTCTTTGCAGCCAGGTGTGCTTGGGTGGCTGTGGCTGTTGCCACTGTGTTGGCATGAGTGTGTTTTTTTAATTCCTGCCTCGCACTGCTTCCTGCATTATGTTACCTTCAAGATGGCTGCGAATGTACGTGATAAAGGCTGTTCACATGCTTGCCAGGCACTGTTCAAAGCTACCTGTAGGCCACAGAACTTAATCATGGTGTAATTGTGCCATTAGGGTGCCCTCCATGCTTCTCATTGGGAACTGCTCCGATGGCAGAAACAGAACGTGTTCCATCACTGAAGTTCCCTTCGACCTGAGCCACAGCCTGTGTTTATAAAAGATTTGATTTTCTTGTTTAGTAAGTGCTCCAGTATACATTATAATTACCAAATATTCAGTTAAATCTCCACTAATACACAATTATGGTAGGACTCTGAGGTTGACACTCCAGTCCCCAGGAGCCCCTCCCTCACAAGAGAGATCTTTTGGGTTAGATGAGACAAAGCAATTCCTCCGGCCCAGAGGCTTCTGAACTGTCAAAGTGGAAGTTAGATTTAATCCGAACCAATGAAGCAGCGTTCTTGTCTCCTGAATCCTTTCTTTGCCATTCTATAAACAGGTTCAAGTCTCTACTTCCTAAACAAACAAAACAAATGCCAAACCAAACTAATACCAACACAAAACAAAAACAAAAACGGAATCTCTCTACTATGATTCAAAATTTTTGCTGAGAAGTCTCCACCAGCCATCTACAGTTCCCATTCAACACGTCTGGTTCTGCAGTCATCATCCCACTGAAATTGCACCTCCTGAGCACCAAAGCTGCACAAATGTCAATTCCAATGGCCAAGCTGTGCAGTGCACTGCTTCACTGAATGAGCTTAATCACATCTTCCCATTTGTGTACCTTTCCTTTTCCAGGTCCCCATGTAAGCCTTCTTGTTACTTCTATCTTCTTCCTATGCCTGATGCTTAAATGTGAGCTTAAAGTTCCATTCTTTTAAAAAAGTATTTATTATTTTTTAATTTTATGTGTATGAGTGTTGCCTGCATGTATTAAGTGCATCCATGTCACACAGTGCCCCCAGAAGTTAGAAGAAGGCGTCAAATTCCTCGGAACCGGAGTTACAAATGGCTGTTAGTCATCATGTGGGTGCTGGAACTCAAACCTGGGTCCTCTGCAAGAGCAGCCAGTGCTCTTAACTGCTTAATCACCTCTCCAGTGCTAAAGCTCCATTCCTAGACTCCTTCAAGTATCACTACACTCTCTGTGGGAGAATATATAATCTGTGATCTAGCTTTCAAGCATTATCTGTATAGTGAAGACTGTACAGCTGTAATTCTTTCTAGGCTGCACCTGACATTTAGATTCTCACATCAAACACCTGTAGGGAACCTCCACTTGTTTCCCAGGCATCTTGAGAGACATATCTTTTTTATCCTAAATATGTGGTTCCTCTTGAAATTGCTCCAGTTCTTGGTACTACCAACCCAACACACACCTAAATCAGAAATTTGTAGGTCACTTTCCTTGAGTCATTACTGCTACCAAAGGAGTCATCTAGTTCTAACACCTGAATTCCCTTTGTGGTACTTTAGTTACTCCTTCCCTTTCATATATATTATCTGAACAGTCCTCTAGCTTTGTGTCTCCATTGATGAGATCATACACTGAGTAGCTCATAGCTACACTAAGTTTATTCATAGCTACTGAATAAACAGGTAGGTCCAGCAGTAGAATAACCAATGTCCAGTAGGAAAGCCACACTAAGAGTTCTTCCAGAGGGATCCTTTCTATACCTTGCAACTCTTTATTCCTATTCAAATACAGCCATGTAGAGGCTTATTGGTGTTGGGAGCTGATTCTTTTTCAACAAGTTACTTTATATTTTATTTAAATAGCCAATTACTGGCGTCTCACACTTGAGTTCCTTAGAAATGGCAGTTTTCAATAACTAGTTCAAAGTCTAATAGTCTTTTGCCAAAAAGTACTTTTCAGAGCCAGCAGGAGTGCTCTTAAGGCCGCACTGTGATTATTTGTGATGGCAGACCATAAAGGCATTGGACAGCCCTGATGGTGAATAACACAAGAGCTGTTTGTCCACTGGCGTGTCATAGACGGGGTGGGCCATGTGTCGGTGAGGCCAATACAATGAGCGAGATGCTGCGTCACTGTTTTATCTATACATAAGCCTAGTAGGAAGGATTACTAAACCCAACCTTTTTCAATACAAGGAAAAATGTCAAGGGCTTTTATTTTTCTATGTAATCTGGACAAGGGCTTTAGAGATTGATTAGGCTCACAGTGTCTCTTGATATCACATACTCTCACAGAAAGGATATAATCTCTGTACTCAAAGTGATACTGATGTTGATGAGGTGATGGGGTGGAGACTCAGTAGGAGACACCAATAGGAATATTTACAGGGTAGATAATGAAGAGATCCATGGAAAGGAAGGAAAGAAAGGGAAACTTTTGACTCATCTGGAACAATCGTAGAATATTTTGTGAACTGGACCTTAAAAATCAATAGCATTTGTATTAGTCAGCTTCCCAGAACTATAACAAAATACTGGAGGCATCTAATTTTAAATGTAAAAAAGGTTTATTTGGCTTGTAGTCTTTGGAGGTTCAAGACCAACAAAGATCAGGTAGGTAGCCCCATTTATTTAGTTTCTGGTGAGGGCAGCCCAGCATGGCAGGAAGTGCACAGACCGGCAAAGCAGCCACATCCGGAACTGCGGAGGAGCAAGATAAAGGACAGGGAGGATCCCACAGTCCCTTCCAAAGGCATGCCCACAATAACCTGTTGATGTCCCAGTCACAAGCTAGTGATGTCCCAGAACTTCCCCAAATGCCACACTGGGACCAAGTCTTTTTCATACAGACTCTTGAGCAGGCATAATTAACAGTTATACCACACCCAAGATATGCTATCACACCCAGTGGGAATCAGAACTTTTGATGAATATCATATCTTTAAAAAATATTTTCTTTATTATTTTTATTTTATGTGTATGAGTGTATTGTCTGCATGGATGCAAGTGCACCTGTGTCGTGCAATGCCAAGGAGGTCAGAGTAGGTTGTCGGATCCCCTGGAATTAGAGTTACCAACAGTTGCTAACTGCCATGTGGGTTCTGGGAATCAAACCTGGGTCCTCTGTAAAATCAGCTAGTCCTCTTAACCTCTGAGCTAGCTCTCCAGCCCCATGAATATCATATCCTAATGTACAAGTCATAAAACATGGTCACTGTAGGCTAAGAAACTTTAGAACATCAAGGAAATCACAAAGCCCTACAAGAACATTCTCTGACCTTGGCTGACTTCTGTAATTATCCTTAAAATCCCCAGAAATCTTCCGGGGGAGCAGGCCAGGCTCTGAGGAGCAGCTTCCCACTCAGTAACTCTAATCAGAGTAGGAAAGAATTCAGCCTGGACATAGGCCTAGGGGAAGACTGGCCAGACAGAGAACCTCCATGCCACAAGCCAGGCAGGCAGGGGGATGCTGCAGATAGCACTAGTCCAGGCTGAGTCTCAAGAAAAGGGTCAGGAAGGACAACAGCCTGATGGACCGGGAAGCCAGGGTTAGGAGCCCACCCGAAGCTGATCGTGGATGGGGTCTCACTGAAGGTACCAGCCCCACCAGTGACAGAGCTAGTCGAGGCTGAGGTGCCAGCTCTGAGGCACAGCTGAGAGGAGCTGGTGTTGGAGGGAGAGCAAAGCCAGAGAGCAGAGCACTTCTGACACCAATGAGGAATTTTTAGGGGAGAAAGCAAAAGCTGCAGAAGAAGACTATAAAACCAAGTGTGACATGTTGTCTCGTTTCTTTACACAACCACCTGTTTCAGTCACACAAAAGTGAGCTGAAGCTCATGGAGGCTTCCCACAAAACCAAATGATAAGAAGCTTCTTCCTCTGGTTGGAATGAAGAGCAAATGGCAAAGCAAAAGAAAGTGACACTACCCTTCACAGTCTAGAAGCTGTGTTGGCAAGCTAAGTTAGAAGAATGTTTGTTTATAACATGTGTATTGACAACAAAGTACAAACCTGGAACAGAGTGAGAGTAACCTCAGGTTGTGTGTCTTACAGTCTTAGTTGTCATCGTGTTCAATCTTCACAGGAATCTTATGAGGCAGGCATTTTATTATCTCCACTTTGAGACACTGAGAGGACAGATAACTTACCCAAGGCTACCCTTGATGGAGCAGACCCTGGTTCTGACACAAGCTGGCCAGCTCCATGTGCAACAACTGCTCAAGCTGCTCCTCATGACAAGAGCCCGCCTTTAAAGGAGCAGAAAGAAGCAGCCACACACGAGAAAATTCATCAGGGCCTTTTCACAGACTGGAGCTGGATTCATTCATTCAAATATCCACTGAATCCTTACGACTCTACATACTGGAGACTGTAGGTGGGTGGGGCTCATACAACCGAGAGGATAAATGTCATTTGGTGTGACATAAAATATAGTGCTTTATGGGTTTGGTATGCCCAAAGTGCTACATTCTGGGTATCTGTCTGAAATACAATTGGATCTCTGAAGGACTGATTCCAGTACACTGAGGTTCTGAAGCCAGTGGAGAGAGGGATGTTCATCAGTCACTCGGAGTTAGGAATAGCAGAACTCAGTTGAGGAGACAGGGCCCTGCCCCAGGGGCTGCCACAGACCTGGTCACTAATCATGAGTGGTGGTCTGTCTGGACTACAGTGTGCAAAATAGAGAGTGTGCACTGGACAACCTCTGAAGACAGGCCTCTAGGACTGAGGCTCCTCTGCAGAGTCAGGGAAGAACTGAGGTTTCTCAGGCCTGCACATAGTCATGCTTGTGCTGAGAGTGGTAATACCCAGGAACTCCAGAAAGTTGCATGTGATGCTACAGGAGCAGTTTAGCCATCTTTCTGGGGTCAGCATCTTTCTGAGAGGCATCCAAGGAATATGTTAGACTTTTTCTGGCTTCTAACCTCTATAGGTAGTGTTGTGGGGGGAGTGGGACTTCTGCTTGAAGACCAAAAAAAATGGTCAGCAGAGTAATGCAGAACTAACAGGGGTGTGTCTGGATGAGAAACTGCAGCAGCCTCCCAAGGCCAGCACAGGGAGGAAAGGAATGGCCTCCTCTTCCAGAAAGTGCCATTGAGATCCTCACCAGACTTTTGGCTCCAACCGGACCTCAAGAAGTATCAGGAAGGATTTATCACTATTAATAATAACTGTCACATGATTACGTACAGAACCGAAACTCAGAGGGCCAGTGGGGAGTGTCCTTAAAAGAGAAGGAAAGAGTTTGCGGTAGGAAAAGGGAGTCATAAAGAGACACATGCACGTCATCACAATGAGATCTTGGTACGTGTTATCGTGTCCTCCATCCTGCTCTTGGTAATATCTTCCCGCCATATACAGAATCATTCGCTCTGAGGAACAAAAGCCATTCAATTGCTTCCTGTATTAGGCAGTTTCGCCTTCCTTGGACACTATTTCTTTTTACCACCTCCTAACCAGAATCATTCCCACATCTACCTTCCTTACCAAGAGTAGTACTTGGGTCTAGTTTCCCTCCCTCCCTCTCTCCCTCCCTTCTTCCACTCCTCCAAGGGCTTCCTTAGAGAGTGAAGGTTCAAGGCACTAAGCCAAAAAGGAGAGTGAGGCTGAAGGCCACTCAGTCACTGATCTGACCTGTGAGGCCATCTGTCTGCTCTCCAAGAATCCTCAGCCAAAGGGTCTGTCCCCACAGCTAGCAGGAGGAAACTGGAAGGAACAGACTCGACTTTAGTTAAGGATCATTGCTCAGAGGGGGTTTAATATTCTCTGAATTAGGAATGAATAAAGGTGATTTTTATTAAAGATAAACGAATAAAGAAGGTGCTTAAAGAAATAAAATCACTCTTTTATTTTTTAAGATTTAATCCAAACCCAAGATTTAGAAATAATTTCCAGTTTGAGTTTGACCTAAGGAAAAAATATTTAATTTTTAAACTATTTAATTTTTAATTTTATGTGCATGAGTATTTTGCCTACATGTATGTAAGTGCACTGCATGTGTGCAAAGCTTGAAGAAGCCAGAAGAGGGCCTTGGATCCCCTGGGACTGGTTACAGGTAGTTGTTAGTCATTATATAGGTACTGGGAACTGAACCCAGGTCCTCTGCAAGAGCAACCACTGCTCTGAACAGCTGAGTTGTCTCTCCACCCCAGCCCACAATTGAAAGTATTCCACAAAAGCAAAGAGGAAATTCAAGAAAACAGAGCAACTGCTGGCAAAGCTAGAAAGTAGAGAGCGCTGGCTACAGTGCCTGGTCATTGTGTTGTCACTCTTCTCCGGGGGCTCCACTGGAGTACACAACCCCCACAACACACTGCCCTATCAGAACTTGCTGTACCTGTCCAGCAGAGACAAAACACATATCAAAATGATCATAAACTAGGAGACACTGGGCTGGTAATCAGAAATGTTTAGAGACTTAACACTTAGAAAAACCAAAAATAGGGGCCACTTAGCTTCAGACAGCAATGGAGCTAATCTATGGCTTGATGAGGATGCCGACTACTCCCGGTTTGACTCTAATTTTCAGGTTGGTTTCTGGACTTGACTCTTTTCATTAGGCATTGCTCTCTCTGCTAGGTTAACCTACTGATCAAGGACATGCAGGAAGTGCCATTTGTATTTCAAAGAGTTGTGGATCAAACCTGTGAAGCTCAGCTTTTTGTGGTGAATCCAGCACATGGAGGAGCTTCAAAGGGTTTCTGCAGTAAGGTGAAGTACATTTGCAGAAAGGCTTCCAAACGGTTTGCCAAATTTTAGCCTGGGACAATTTTATTACCTTCATTTTCACAACCCAGAAAGAGTGTGTAAGGGGGAATTCTCAGTGGCTGCTGTGCAGCAAGTGCAGCAGCTGGCATGCATTTGCCTCACCGCCCTGGAGTCTATACTGGGCTGTTGCAGCTGAGTGCCAGGCTTTGATGTGTGGGATGGAAGCCTAACCTGCCCATTCTGCCCTGGGGTGCTCAGAACAGGATGACTTAATGTCCTCCAGCCAAGCCAGTGGTCCCAGTCTCCAGCCAGAAAGCCGCAGATGCTAGAAAGAGAGCAAAAGAACCACAGTGCCTTCATTATGCTACTAAGCTGCAATCACCTTTCCCTCTAAGCATCTTCCTGTTTTCCCTGAAGGGACCGTTTAACTGCCGTGCTCGTGTGGAGGTGCCAGTTCAGTGGAGCACTTCCTGTGCACCTACAAGGCCCTTGTGCTCAGCAAGCAGTGGCATGATCACCCAGGATTCAGGCTGGGAGAAGTTTTGTCCTCAAAGGGCACCAGAGAAGGGGCTTCTGGTTTTGAGAGACAAATTTCTTTTTTTCCAGGACCACATCAGAGTAAAGCAAGTGATTTGTGCACTCTCACATCTGTACAAGTGACGCCTTCATTCTGGTCCTGGCCTTATTTAGGGCCAACATCATAGGGGTGTCTGTGGGGGTCTGGGTCTGGGTCTGTGTGTGTATACACTGTACAAGTTTGGGATTCTCAAAATGTGGTTTCCAGACCAATAGCATCTACAGCAGTCCCAGCACCTTGAGGACTTATAAAAAATTCTCAGGCCCCAGTCCAGACCACTGAATCAGAAACTCAAGGAGGGGGAGGAAGCTATGTCCAAACATGCTCACCAGGTCATCCTGATGCAGCCTGGTGCTAGAGAGTAATACTCTTCAAAGCCACCCCCATAACATAGGTAGAGTCATCTTTCAAAATGCTTCACATACAGCCAGGGTGGAGGATGGAATTAGGATTTGGGCTTGAGGACAAGGTGGTGGTGGTGGTGTGTGTGTGGTGGTGGTGGGGAATCATCTGGTTTTCCTATGGCACCACGTCTTTTAGAAGAGTTTATCTTTAGGCCCAAATGGTCTGGGGTATGAGGCTTTAAAATGATGGTGATACAGGACGAGAAAGAAAAGGAGAGACTCCAGTGCCTGCTGCTGGAAACTAAGAACAAACTTTTTTCTTTAACAAGGAAGGTCGAGAAGACTCATCAGAATCCTTCATATTTAAGCTTTGTCGAAGGAACCCAAGTAGTCTGGGGTAGTGGGAAGGTGGCCAACAGCTCTCAGCCCAGTGGTCTCAGACATTTCGAGGTGGTTTCCTCTTTTGTCCAGTGCTGGATTAGACATAGGATGATAAGGATGAGGCACACAGCAAAACCACTGTGGGGTGGAGGCAAGCTGGAGTTCTTAGCACTCAGGCCCCTCACACAAGTGTGGAACCATTTCTGCACAGCTTCCTGAAAGCTAGTTCCATCCAACTTTCTCAGCTCAGGCACATACCCACTAAAGACCAGCAAGGCTAACGGCCTGCAGGGGGCACACAGCTGGTGGGTGACAATCATTAGCAGAACCGCCTTTGTCCTTTTCTATAAGGGATGGGGAGTGGGAGTTACACATGCTCAGCGCCAGGTACACAAACGCCTCCTTCCCCACGGTTTCCCTGGCCACTCCTTGCTGCTGGAGGATTTGAAGGAGGACCCATGACTCACACTTTTCCTCTCTAGGGGAACGAACTCCAAGATAACAATATCCATGTGGAGTGGGGAAAAGCCGACGAGTAGGAAGCGAAGTTCTCCTCGGGCCCCTCTCCGGAGCGCCAACTTACCTTCCTCATTTAGAATCCATTCCAAAAACGCAAACACCGAGCCAAAGCCACAAGTGCCCTCTTCAAAGGCACAGGAGCCAGCGGGCAGGTCCAGGGCACCGGCAAGCCACAGGGCTGCAAGCACAAAACGAGTTTCATTTTGGGCTCTTGCCTGGCTGCGTTTGCAACCGACCTAGTGTAGGTGGAGGAGGCATTGGGAAGAGAGGGGAGAAGGATGAGCAACCTTCCCCAGCAGTCCTGGGACCCCGCTGCTCGACCCTACGTCCACCCTAATCCCAGTCTTGGCCAGGGCAGGATCTGGAAGCATCCTCGGATGGCTCAGTCAGCACCGAGAACCCCACCGCTCTGACTGCGCTCGTGAGAGC
The DNA here is from genome assembly GCA_035773235.1 of Eospalax fontanierii. Lineage (NCBI taxonomy): Eukaryota > Metazoa > Chordata > Mammalia > Rodentia > Spalacidae > Eospalax > Eospalax fontanierii. The sequence goes on along the minus strand of CM069544.1, from coordinate 40,313,592 downwards.
GAGTCTCGAGGGCGTCCCCGGGGGTCTCGTCGGGCCTTACCTTGCACCAGCAGCAGGACGCCCCGCAGCAGCATGGTGGCGCTTTAGGGAGGAGGACCCAAGAAGGGTGCTGGCTGCCGGCGCGCTGGGACAGGCTACTCCAAGGGAGGGGAGCCTGCGAGGCGGGGGCGCTGGTGGCCCGTAGGAGAAGCCACCGGGCAAGGCGTCCCTGGAGCAGCCCTATTCTGCAGAGGCAGCGGGGTCGCAAGCCCAGGCGCCTGTGTGCAGACAGCCGCCGGCCACTCGCCGCCCAGCTCGTCCTGGGACCGCCGCGGGCTGGACAGGGAGGAGACAACTGTGCACTTTTGAAAGGCCAGCCACCGCTGGGGTGGAGGAGAGGTCGGCACGCGGTGCTTCGCCCCGAATTTTAAAGCTTGGAAGCAGACCTCGTGCGCACACTTGGAAGGGGCTGGCCTTCCAGGAGTCCCTTGGTTGGGCTGCGACCAGAAGCTCCTGCCCCGCCCATCCGCGGTGGGAACCAGTTTATTCCAGGGTACATCTGGCCTGTCAATTCCTTGGGGCTGACCCTAATTTTAACCTCTTTTCCTCAAAATGGAAGAGGATGGAAATCTCTTAGGGAAGCTTAGAGGAAATTTTGGAAATGGTGGGAGTGAGATAAACTTTAAATCTCAGAAGATTTAGCATGAATAACCCAGGGTGGCTAACCTTGGACTAGCACCCCCTTTTTAGCCAGTGGAATGTTTGGCATGCCTGGCGCTCAGCATTCCCTCATTCGATGAAGTTGGGGGAGGCATTCCTCATCTCCAAACAGCCACCACAGTTTGGAAGGTTCAAAACTGGAATGTGGAGGATGGTGTGCTGGGTTAGGAAAAGTCACTTCCATGCTACAAGTTCATTGGGAGCGTCCAGTCGCCAATGATGTATTCACCCAGTAAAGTAGTTTTGTCTACTTCTTAGTCTTTAAGTTTGTGAAAACAGTTTTAGGAGTCATCTGCCTATAGTTGTGTTTAAAACCTTGGGACTGGCTGAAATCACAGAGGGAATGGGAGAGCCTAAGGACAGAGCTTGAGTTTAGAGATAATCCAGTGGTAAAGTTCAGAGAGAGAGAGAGGGATAGGATTTTTTTTTTAACTCCCTGAAGAGGGTCTGTTCATGAGTGCTTGATCACATCTATCTGGGTCTGGGATGGGGCCCTCTATTTTGTACACTTCTAACTAGTTTCCAGCTGGGGTTGGCCTGGAACCACATTTTAAGAGCCACTGGTCTAAAAACTCCTGTTCAGACATTAAAGCTCTGCTTCCCAACTTTCTACCTGGCTTCTCAAGTCTGTTTTCCTTGTCTTCCATCAGCAACTTTTGAATCAATCTCTCTCTCTCTCTCTCTCTCTCTCTCTCTCTCTCTCCTTTACCATTGGACTATCTCTAAGCTAAAGCTCAGCCCTTAGCCTCCTATTACCTTTACTGCCCACTCTTTCTGTGATTTCATCCAGTCTCAAGGTTTTAAATATAAATATAGGCAGATGACTCTCAAATAATTATTCTAGCCCAGACTGCTCAGCAGCTCCAGACTTCTGTCTCATCATGACCTCACCATTTCGATGTGGATGCTTGAGACATGTCTCATGCTTAACGGGTCTCAATGTGAATGGCTCAAGTTCCTTCCCAAATCAGCCTCTTCCCCATTTTAGTTCATGAAATTATTTTCCAATTGCTGAGGAAAAAGTCAAAACAGAACAAAACACAGAAAAGTCTTACAATCATCCGTGACTAGTCTTTTCCTCACAAGACAATGCGAAATCTCACCTGCTCAGGGACTGAAAACACACCAGGAACTGACCACACTCCACGTTGATAAGCAGGTTCTGATTGATCTGAGCCACTATTTCTACTGGCCTGGGACCCCTCCGTGGCCCCCTGAGCCCTGTCCTCCCAGTTCTTCCACCTTGTCCGCCATATTCCCTTTTAAACACACTAGTCAGGGGCTCCTTTTGTTACAGAAATAGCGCCTTGTCACTCTTGGCTCAAGACCCAATAATTTCCCAAATCATTTTCCAAGATCCAAAGGTTTCACAAGGACCTGCCAGGTCTTACCAAACTCACCCCATCCCCACTTGGCCTGCTCCCAGTTGTCCTTCTGGGCTTTGCACTGATCATTTTCTCTGTTCAAAATACTCTTCCTTGAAGATGATTCGTTGCCTTGTTGAGATCTTCACTTAGATGTCACTTTGGTAGTAGAAAACCTAATAGCTTTCTCCTTGATAAGGAACAAGTGTTTGGGATACATTTTTTAAAGTTTGGACATATTTTCATGAGTTTTCTGTAAGTAGTAACTCAAATGATCAGAAATGTGCTTAGTGTATGCTACTGTGCTTATTTGCATAGGAGGGGAAAATGAACATTTACTTATGTACTATTCTCAATATTTTATAGAAATAATCTCATTTGACATTCATAAAAGTTTGGTATGTCTGTTATTAGATTTTGGACCCTTCTGCGTGGTCTCCAGCCTGGTGCTTTGAGGAGCTAGTGGAACCTGTAAGAAGTATGGTCCTCTGGGAGGCCTTCGAGCTCCTGGAGTGTGCTCCTGGAGGGGTGGGAAGACCCCAACCCATTCCTCTTTATCTCTTCAACATTCTGAATTAAGCATCTTTGCTTCAGCAATGTCTCTGGCATGATGTACTACCTCACTACGGGCCCAAAGTAAGAGGATCCAGCCACCATGGGCCAACACCTCCAAACCTGTGAGCCCAAAGGAATCTTTCTCTCTTCTCAAAATTCGTTATTTTTGTTTTATGTGTATGAGTGTACTGCCTGCATGTAGGTAGGTGCACCCATGTCGTACAATGCCCATGGAGGTCAGAAGACGGTGTCAGATTCCCTAGAACTGGAGTTACAGATGGTTGTTAGCCATCATATGGGTGCTAGGAATTGAACTTGGGTCCTCCACAAGAGCAGTTAGTGCTCTTAACCACTGAGCCATCACTTCAGCCCAGGAACCTTTCTCTTTATGAATTCATCAATAAGAAAGTTCAGTGAGAGCAAAGTAGCAGGGACAGGACTCAACTCCAGGTCTGCTGTATTCGAACCAGTACAGTAGCCTCCGTTGCCTGTGCTTTTCTTTTCCGTTTCTTGCTCCTGGATGACACTGTCTCATGGATTTAAACATTCAAAAGCAGATATGATCCATTTGAAATGTAGAATGCTATTTTCAACTATACAAGTTTTCAACCACTGTCTGACACTCCTTTTCTCAAGAATATGGAATATTTGAAAGTTTTAGAACTGTCCTTAGGTTCATGTTATGTGTTCTGAGTTGTAAGAAAATAAAAAACTTAAAAATTTCTGAATAGCCAAAAGAATTAAAGAACAATAGAAAAGAATTAAAATATGATTTAAAGCCTCAAGGTCATATCACCAATAGTCACTCGTGGAAAATAAGATCATTAGACATTAACACAAACTCAGTTCAAGTAAAACTTTCACCTGGTATGCAACTGCATGATCCTTAGCCATTGGCACACGTTGGGGTGCCTGACATGAAGTTTGGTGTGCAGGAGTTTCTCTGGGAGGTGCCTTGGGAATCAACCCCCACAGAGGACTGGACTAAGAGAGCAATAAAGTTGTAGCACGAGCCTCACAAATCCTTTTCTACCCAAGGAGCCGTAGGTTAAAATGTCCCATCTGATCAACCTCACAGTAGGTTGAGGTGACCAGCTATTGTACTACTGTCTCTATTGGTCACTGAATGCAACATTTTTTAGGACAAGAGTAATCTTGAGAAAGGGGGCTCCCAGCACTGGAACTGACTAGAAGAAGCCGAAGGCTTCTCAGACAATTTTCTCAGTAGCTGGGATGACAGATCCTTCCTTGAGCAGGAATGGGACAGCACATTAATGTTCAGCATAGACCTTCACAGTACAAGAAAAAGATAGTGCATGTAGACTAAGTAAGGAGGAGGCCGAGGAATGAGGAGGGAGTCCCGAGAATGTGGAGTCGTGCCTGTTATCCTGTCCTTTGGTCACCACTCATGGAGCCCACACAGTCGCAATACACTGCTATCTATCATTTGGGAAAACAAGATCAGGCCCCAAGGAACCCAGAACACTATCCTCAAAGATTTAGTTTAGTCAACTGATCAAATAACACATGTAAAGCTCTGGTTTATAAAAAGCACACAGATTTAGGTATTATGGAAGGTTTAATAGAGCCCCCTCCCAAAAAGATATGTCCATTTCCCATATCCCTAAGCTTATAAATGTGACCTTATTTGGAAAAATAGACTATATAAACGGTAAAGTTAGGGATCTTAAGACCACCCTGAATTACCAGATGAGCCCTGGGCCAACGGTAAGTAAGTGTTCTTGCAAGAGATAGAAGAGAAATCAGACACAGGTAGCAATTCACATAAAAATGGAGAAGGGATTGAATGATTCAGTTCTAAGCCAAGGAATTTGTGGAGTCCCTTGAAGCTGGAAGAAATAAATAGCAGGTTTCCCTGTAGAGCACTAGAGGAGAAAAGTTCTGCAGGTTCCTCGGTTTTGAACTTTTTACCTTTAAAACTGTGAAAGCACAACTTTCACTTAATCTGATGGCCCATGTATGTGTGAGTGTGTGTGTGTGTGTGTGTGTGTGTGTTTGACACAACATAAACATTACATAAACATGTGCTAGGCACTTAATATGCATTCTTGCTTTTAATACACACAGCATCTCTCTGAAGTGGACACCATTATTGTTCTCATTTTACAAACAAGGAAACAGGACTGGGGGATCAATCAGTCCACCCAAGGTGACACTTCTAGCCAGTAAGTCACCAGGATTTGATCCCCGATGTCTGACTCTTGTGCTTGTATACTTGACCTCCCCAGAAGGTTCGTTTCTCTTTACAGACACTGCCTGCAGCACACTCGACAGTGGTCTCTACTGGGCCTGGGCCATTCCCACTATTATTAACCATGTAGTATAATTCCTAACTTGGAAATTTCCGAATTCTGGCTCCTCACTTCCTGGGTCAGGGGAGGCGGGTGAAGGACGGATGCTCCTCACAGGCGTTCATGACACTGTGTCACAGCTGGAGAAAACCCAGGAAGGAAGCTCATCTGCAAGATGAAGGCAAGCCAGTGTCTGTCCTTCCACCACAGGCACTCTGCTTATCCCAGCACAGAAGGCTTCGCCAGCACCCACATTCTCTCTGTCGGGTGGCTGTCCTATCCTGTCATTCTTGTAGTGTCATGGGAAGGTAAGTTTAGCAAATGTTTCCTAGATACCTGCTAGCGTGAACCAGTTACTATGAACTATGTTTGCGGCTGGAAATCCAGGTGAACAAGGCATATTCTCTGCCTTGATGATGAGAAACTGACCAACGAGAAGATCTGAAGAAACTGTGTTGATGAGACAGAAAATCAAGGAGTCAGGAAAGTAAAGTGAATGAATGAAGTGAGCTGGTACCAGAGAGGCAATGGGAATGCCAGGCCTGTGGTGAACTGGTGAGACCCGGCCCAACTGGAGGGAACCTGCTCTGGCCATTATTTAAAAGAAGACTGATATTCAGGTATTTGTGTAATAGCTCCTGATTTTCAAATGCTGGCAACAAATTAAAAAATAAAAATAATTGAATTTCTGGGATAACAGGAAAAAGAAAAAGACCTGTCAGGAGGTTAAATACAAATACTGAGCTGGAGTTTGCAGAGCATGGAGACAGAGCAGAGGAGGAGACTGTCCGCCCTGCCAGAGCGGGTAGTCAGGCACCTGCAGCCAGTCCTGCTCTCTAGAAGAGGGAGCTGAGGAACTGGAGAAATGGCTCCAATGATTAAGAGCACTGGCTGCACTTGGCAGAGGACTCGGGTTCCGTTCCCAGCACCCACATGGTGGCTAACAACCATCCATAACTCCAGTTCCAGGGGAATCCGACTCCCTCTTTTAACCTCTGTAGGCATTGCACAACATGGGTGCACTTAAGTATAGGCAAGCACTACACTCATGCACATAAAAAAAAAAAAATAGAAGAGACAGGTGAGGCAAAGAGTCATATGACTTTTCACCAAGACCACACATGTATAAGTGACAGGAAGCCTTTGTTTAGATTGCTCCCGAGATGGCCAGGATTTGGATGGGCAGAAAGGACTTTATAAAACTCATATTAATAATGCATTCCTTGGCCATTATGCTTTACATTCTTTCATATATTATCTTAAAATACTTATCAACTCTTTGATAAATTCATACAATGTGTTTTTCTATGGTCACCCCTAACCTCTCCCTCACATATGTGTGAATGACATTGATCTATCTTTTTTCCTGTTCTTAGTACCCGGGTCTCACATCTGATATGCGTTTAAGCATTGAAAATGAGCTGAAAAATTCCAGGCTCCTGGTTTGCCCTGTCAGCAACCTCTGCTACACTGCAACAGGAGGTGCTGCCTGTGGGCTCTGCCCTGGAGCCAGGGTGTCCCTTGGTTGCTGCCCAACATCAGCTGCCTCTCACCCCCAAAGGGCAGTCATGTGCCTGCCCAGGATCTGAATCATCGGTGAGGGACGAGGCCCAGGCCAGTCAACCTCACACATCTTCTATTATTACAAAATGTATAGTTCACTGTACAAACTGCCACATTCACATGACTGGAATCCATGAAGCAGACATTTCTTTTAGAGTGAGCATTGAAAGGAAATTGATTCTTAATAGATGCTTTCTCTCTGTCATTCATTTTTCTCCACTGCTTCCTCCGGATTCTAGCTGGGAGTCAGACAGCATCCTTTACTTGAATACAGGTTTGTTTGTTTGTTTGTTTTCCTAAGTTCCTTCCTGACAGGTCACAATCAACATGCTGCAGTGTTCTGTAGAGTGTTTGTAGTATGCCAGAATATTTCACAGCCCATTCATGGAGGCAGAAATTAGGCTCCATGAGTTGAGTGACTTCCTTAAGGGCAAGAAGCTGAGGTGTGAGCCTCCCTCCAGCTACTGACAATGACCTCAACCTCCAAGCCACTGCTCTGACTCTAGGAAGGCTTGACTAGGTATTTGACATGTCCTCTTTCCAGATCTCCACTGCTTTCTCCACCTCACACCTAGCTGAGGTTAGGAAGGCCAGCTTCACCTTGGAGCCAGAGTCAGTTCACATCCAGCATGCACGTGCCACGTCCTTTCAGCATACTTCCCTGCTTCCTGTCTGTCCCACTTTTCCCATGCACTCTCACACACCTCCAGGAGTCCTGCCCATCTGTGTCCTCATTCCGCTCTCCTCTGACCTCAAGTGCTCCTCTCTTCTCAGAATCAGAACTCCTTCTCTTCTTGCAGTTGGGGTATTGGTTGAATTGTGTCCACCCAACCACACCCAAATTCATATGTTGAAGTCCTGATGCTGACCACTCAATGTGGCATTATTTGGAAATGGGGTCATTGTAGTTGAATTGAAGTAGGGTGGACCCCAATTCAATATACTTGTCCTTTCTCAAAGAAGCATTTGACAACAGATATGCACAGGTTGAATGCAGGAGAAGTATAAAGCAGAGGCCAGCATGATGGTTCTACAAACTGAAGAATGCTGAAGATTGCTGGGGCTCCTAGGGCTGGGAGAGGCCGCAGCAGGTCCTCCTTCACTGTCCCCAAGGAATCAACTCTGCTGGCTCATCTTAGACTTCCAGCCTCTAGAACTGTGAGGCGTTGTGTGGCTAAGCCTCCTAGCTTGTGGTATTTTAAGCGGCCTAGCAAACATTCCTGTTCATTTCTGAAGACCCAGCTCAAATAATTCTCCTTGTCTCTCTTCCTTTGTGATGTCTCAGGCTACTTAGGCTGTCATGACAAAATATCATAGATTAGTGTCAAACACCAGGCTGGATTTACCTCTCATGGCTCTGGAGGTTAATGTCTGTTGAGGGCTTGCTTCTTCAGTTAGTGAGGGTTCTGTCCTCCTGACCTACTCACTTCCTAATGCCATCGCCTTAGGGTAAGGATTTGAACATATGAACTTGTTGTATGTGGGGGGGATGGCACACAAACACTCTTACCACAGTATTGTAATGACTTTGTTTATGCCTCTGGTATTTATAATAGAAGCTGAGGTTTTTAGGGCAGAAAGCAAAGCAGGCCTGCTTTATCTGTGTGTGCTTCCTTGCTCTCTGAACTCAACCCGTGCTGACTAAGGAGTGGCATATCTTTGTTGGCACACTCAGCCTGGTTGTTTGCCAAATCTTCAATTCTTTGATTAGAAGAAGAAAAGCAGAGCCTATGTTCTAGACCCTAGAAAGATAGCTCTGGGAATGCGTGAACTCAGATGTGCTCTGGAATCACAAAGCCAATCCAAAAAAAAAAGCAATAATCTAAACAGGTTGTAAAGGTGGGTTTTAGGGATGAGAGCAGCACATTTTTAAACTGGAGTGGGGAGGCTGATTTTAAGAGGTCCACAGTTATGAGAGGCAGATGAAGGCAGGGTGAGTGCTTCACATTTGGAAGCCTAGAGGAGATCCATGCTTGTGTCCTGGAGGGACACAGTTTAGGAAGCAGTCTGTATCCTATTATCTGAGTCTGTTCCAGCTCAGCTCCAGGAACTCCTATCTGGGTTCTGGAGAAAGGCTGGGCATCTAGAAAAGCTAGACAAATCTATTCCCTTAAAGCTCTGGAAACATTGGGCTGTGAAGATCTATGAGCTGTAGAAACGCTGACTAGGACAGAATGAAAAAGAGCTGGTGGACAGTGTCTTGCCCTCTTGCTGCAGAACACCGCACAGTCTGCACGCCAGGTCTTGCAGTGAGAAGAGGCAGTGTGGCAACTGTGCCAGCTTCATGAGCTCCTTCATGAGCACTTACCTCACACATGGTATGTCCCCTCTAAGATTATATGTCATTTGTTGGGGTCACGGAAAAGAGGGAGGACACTGGAATTTGACTTGTAGTTAACCATCACTGCATAGATAGGAGACTCCTGAAAAACGTGAGCATCCTGCTGGTGGCGTGCTGTCTTCTCTTTAACTTGGTTTGAGTGCTTTGTCATGGGAAAAGGGAGAATGAAGTATCTATACTCAAAGCCATTTCCAGAAAAAGCAGTGAAACCACTGCTTAATCTCTGACATCCTTAGTCTGGGACATTGGAGATGTATACACTGTGTAAATTAAGCAAAATTAAGCAAGGGTTTGTGATACTCACAACAAAGGCTGGTGACAGCACTGGATGGGACGGTGCCAATGAGTATCAGCTCTGAAGAGATGTGTGAGGTGTGTGTGTGTGTGTGTGTGTATGTGTGTGTGTGTGTTATAGACATAGTATCACTGATAAGCTAAGTCATGGTATCATCACTAATAAATACTGAGGCTTTAAATGAAAATGGTCCAAAGTCAGGGTCTTAACAATATTAAATGATAATGGTTCTTTTAGATTTTCTAGGTACCCAAGGCCTAGTTAGTTGGAATAAACTTTGCCTCCAGACTTTGCAGGTTACCTCAGTGACTAAGGCCAGGGAATTAAAACTCTAGCTGTACATTAAAATATCTGAGATGTTTTCTCTTCTTAATGCAAAGGTTTGCGGTTGGAGGAGGAGTTCAGAGACAGAGCATTTGCCAAGCCCTGTGTTAGATCCCCAGCATCGAAAAATAAATAAATAACAATGAAAAATTTAAAAGTCAACTTCACCAGATCAATTAGATCATGATTCCTAGGATTCCAAGCATTAGCATATCCTAAAAGCTCCTGAAGTTGATTCTGTTGATCTAGGCCAAGAACATAGCAACTTGATCTTTCCATCATCAGGGAAATCAAGTAGTAATAATACTGACAGAAGAAAAATAACTGTTTCAAGAGTAAGGAAGCGTTATGTCAGGAGTAGGAGCAGAATTGTTTCAGTGGCCACCAGTGCAGGAGCCAGGTGAACTGGAATCAACTTACAGTTCTATCACTTACTCTCTAAACCCAGAACACATTCCTTGGTCCCTCTGTGCCTCAGTTTCCTCATCTTTAAAATGAGAATGATAATAGTACTACCTCACAGGGAAGTCATGATTGCTAGATGGAACTGTATTACTTGAGTGCTTTAAACAGTACTCGGCATGCTGCTGGAGTCCTGTACACATATTTGCTATTAATTTCTAACAACACAAACTTTCACAGGTCCAGGCTTATACTTACAATTGATAAGACAATCTATCCATCAAGATAGACTTTCATATGACATTCTGCCTTTGGGAATGAGTGACACAGAAACTAGAAATGTATGTGGGTAAATTGGAAAATTAATAATTTGCAGCTTAGATGTTATGTCAGGAGAACGACCTAAACTATTCAATGGATGCCATTCTAAGCATACATGATTAGAACATTAAAAATAGTGACATGGAAACCTTTTCCTGATGACACTGAAAGTGTGGCTCACAAGACGGGATTGCATAAATGAAGTGTCATCTTCCAAGATTGGATTTCTTGAGACCAAAGGAAATTATCTTGAGCTGTCATTATAACCTGAAGGACAAATCTATGCAAACCCAACAGAAATATTTTCTTAAAATAAAAAAAGAAAAGGAACTTCTAAGTGAGATATCTTGCTTTTGAAACATCTAGAAACCCATATAATTTTCCTCCCAAACTAAAAGGTTGCTTTTTATTTTTTAATATTTTTGTTTTGTGTGTATGAATATATTGCCTGCATGTGTGTAAGTGCACCCGTGTCATGCAATGCCCATGGAGGTCAGAAGAGGGGATCCTGGAACTGGAATTGCAGACTGTTGTTAGCTACCATGTGGGTGCTGGGAGTTGACTCTGGATCCTCTGCAAGTTCAGTCAGTGCTCTTAACCACTGAGTCATCTCTCCAGCTCCCCAAAAGGTTGTTTTTTAATATTACCCATCTATGAATTTATATATACTTAAAATCTTTATTTTGCTATGTGGAAATGTTACTTATTAAGTTACTTATAACAGATTCAAGTTAAATAGCTGAATATGTAGCTTACTGGACTTAGACTTATTCTCATAGTGGTGATGGAAGGGGATGCTCTGTGGGGACACTGGCTCCTCACCCATAGGTCTCAATGACGAACAAGGCAATAGGTAACAATGGCATTTAGTTGTGGCAGTGCCTTATATTGGGGCTGCCATCTGCATTTCTCCTGTGTCACAGAGGTTGTCACCAGGTTCTTCCCATTCACATGGGTTTTCACCAGACTCCTGGGTCTACTTTTTTTTTTTTTTTTTTCGTTATAGTGCTTCTTTTAAAGATCAGTTTCCTTATTTTGCAAATATAGCCTTTGGTAACTTTTCAACAAAGATCTGTGAGAGATTATTCTCCTAATCTTTAGAAGTACTTGTCCTAAATTAGGATAGTTCAGTGAGATTTGACTTCTGAATTAGCATTCTGGGTGTGTGTTGTCTTGAGCACACTCATCCAAACTTTGCTTCTCCAGAAGCCATATAAAGAATACAGAGAGTGTATGAACCTTTAAGGACGGGGAGACTAAGAAAGAAGACAAAAAATTTAAAGCCAGAAAGAAGATAGCTAATAAAAACCGACAAAGGAAAGGAAGCTGAAGAAAGTCAAACTTGAAGTTCCCTCACTTTTTGTTGAAGCATCATCAAGAATCCATGAATTGCACCACAGGTAGCAGAGTACGTGGAGGTGAAAAGGATGGTTTAAAATAGGAGGATTAGAAAAGCTTTGGAGAAGCCCTAATGCTCTAAACTCATTCTTCACCCACCTGGAGACTTCCACCCACCCTAACAGAAGAATGGTATTTATGCTCCAAAGAGAGGAAGACAAAGCACACTGGACCTGAGGGCACAGAACAAGTTATGTACACGAGTTCCTCACAGAATCCAGAGGAGCTAAATGAGGATGGAGACACTGGAGGCTGAGTCTCAACTCTGAGCCCAGTTCCCTCACTCAGTTCTCAGAATGGTTCTAGCCAAAACTTTTCTCTCCTGGGAGAAGAATCAGAAGAACAGAAAAGTCATCTCTGAGGACTCTGAAAAGTCCAAGAGGAAACATGTAAACATTCTGTTATAGAGGCTTCCCATTGCAAGTGATTCAGTCAGATCATCTTGTACTGAAACTCACTCCGATCCTCCAGTCCATTTTTAATTCTCCTTGACCAATAAACACAAGCAAATACCTAAGACAGAGGAAGAATGCCTCTCAAATGCAAGATAGTGATCAACCAGGCAAATCTCAAAGAAAACAAATAAATCTCTATGATGGGAAAGAAAACTTCAAAATAAAGCTATTATTAACACCCTTAAAGAGATAAACCATGATACAGAATCCCAGAAAGAAAGTTGGAATGTTACCTCAAAAGTCATATTCAGAGGACACAGAAGGACTCTTAGAAATGAAAAACATAGTAGAATTGAAATGCTCAACAGAAAGTTGGAAATGCAGGTTGAACTTACCTCCCAGGAAGCAGAATCAAAAACAGGAGAAAGAAAACAGGAGACAAAATATGTATTATATAGTATGTATTTATGCTTGCTTCTCCAATAAAAATAAAACATTACACTATATTATAAAACGCTGTGTCCAAATCTAGGAAGACTTTCTAACTTGGGACAAGCAGAATGGCTCCCATAAAGAAGTGGGTTGAGAAGGGCCGTTCTGCTATCAACTGGTGATGACCCAGGAACCCAGCATCAACATTCACAAGAGCATCCATGGAGTGGGCTTCAGGAAGCATAACCCTCAGGCACTCAAAGAAATCCAGAAATTCACCATGAAGAAGATAGGGATTCCAGGTCAACAGAGCAGTCTGGTCCAAAGGAATAAGGACTGCTCTGAATCCTATCAGTGTACATTTGTCCAGAAAACATGAGCATGAACACTCAAGGAACAAGCTCTATATGTTGGTAACCTGTGTCCTTGTTATCACATTCAAAAATCGACAGTGAATGTGGATGAGAACTAACTGCTTAGAGTCAAATACAGTTATAAGACTGAAAAAAAATAAGCCTAGGAGGACCAGTGTCTCCATAGAGTTGTAAAGAAGCGAGCAAAGAGAATGAATGAGAAACAATTAAAGAAAGGATTTAAGAAAATTTCTGAAATTAAATATATGAGTTTCCAGATTGAATGGCTCATACGTTCTGAGAACCATGGATGAAAAAGGACTCCTGCCAAGGCACAGCATCATGAATCACCAGGACAAAGGAGACAATAAGCTCTCAAAGCTGTTCAAAAACAAGTCTACTTATAATGATGTTGACATTGATGACTGATTTAAACAAGGCTACACTGTTACTGTATTAAAATAGGAGGGTCTGGGAAGTATTCAAGCACACGGTGGATACAAAAGGAACGAACTCTGTATTAGTTACTTTTCTTTTCATTGTGACAAACAACCTGACAAATGCAATTTAAGGAAGGAATGAAGGGAGGGTTTATTTGGGTTCACAGTGTAGAAGGAACGTCGGTCCCACTGCATCCATAGTCAAGAAACAGAGGAACACTGGCGCTCTGCTCACTCTCTCATTTGATAGTGTCTAGGTTCCCAGCCAGTGAGGACATGCACATTCAGGGTGGGTCCTCCTCTCTGCAAGCACCTTTATAGACAAGCCCAGAGTATTACCTAGCAGTCTAAATCTCATCAAATTAACAATCAGCTATGCACTCCCTCCGATCCTTCTCTTGCAATGTGGAAATAATTGGGTTAGAGCACTTTGGCCTCTGTTGAAACAGGTGAGAAGCTCATTGGCTGTCTCATTGTTTCCTTTCTCACTGCATGTCTTTTGTCTTCTGTGATTTCTCTGTTTTCAACAATCTTGGTGAAGATTTGACATCCATTAAGAATCCATGTACAAAGGCTGGTTAGATGCCATGGTCAGTAAGTGCTTGCCATGTAAGTACAAAAACCTAAATTTGGATGCATACCACCAACATGAACAGCAGTGTGAACTTGTGATTCCAGTGCAGGAGGCAGAGACAGTACAGTCCCTGGGTCTTGTTGGCCAATCAGTCTAGCTGAATAGGTAAGCTCCAGATACAACTCAAAAGATAAGGGAAGCAACTGCAGAAGGCACTTGACACTGACTTGTGGTCTCCACATATGTACACACATACACAAACACATATATAAGGAATCTATTAATAGTATAGTAGTAAAGCTGCATGCTGGGCTAGTTAATGTTAATGAATATAAAACTTATACCTGTAAGGATAAATCAACGGAGAGATTAAAATGGCCTTTGAATGATGTTCAAAGTCTCTGTGAGTAATGGACCTTTCCACAGAATACAGAGAATGTACATAGTAGAATGCTTGGTACTTTTTCCAAGAGTTATTAAGTGATGAGAATGGTTCTGTGACCTTTCCCATCACTTAGCCTCTGCTTCACCATCCTTTCCATCCCCAGTTTACCAAACGAGTGTCCTGTGAATTGAGAGTCCCTGGTGTTCTGTTTGAGGAGAAGTGAACATGGAACTTGAATCCCTGGAAATTGAGATGACCAGTGAAACTCTGGTAGCCAAGATCAGCATCACATACTGAAAAATGGAGTTGCAGAATAGTATTCATATTATTTTTCTGATCTCCCCAATTTTGGTGAACAGTGAAAAAATATTTAAAAGACCTGCAATCAAGAATAGTAGATATGTTGACAACAAAAATGGCAAAGCTTTTTTTATTCGGAAAATGACTTTCAGAATAATTTTTCTGCTTTAGATAAAAACCGACTGTCAATGAAAACGTAAATGAAGGAGAGAACAACTGAATAATAATTAGCTTAGGAAAGTTCAAGCCCCCAATTCCCTCATCTCCAGGTGACCTTGAAAAATCACTTCAGTTCTGTTCATGGCTTCCCTAGCTTACAAAATAGCATAAAATCCTCTCTGCCAAGTATTTGGGAAATGTGCTAAATTCACTATTGTTGACTAAGTCCATGTATGCAGAACCCAAGAATAGGCAATTTGTTTCAAATTGATAGAAAGTCTGTAAAGCAATATATACAGCAAGAATCATCAAATGTTCTTTTGTGTGCTGAAATAATGAAATGAAACTTTACAAATAACTGCTAGCATTTTCTGTTATGGCTTTCAAACTCTAAACACACTGGTTCTCGGTCATGTGCAGCTCCACCCTGTGAGTCTTGCCTCCTGTTGTCTTGGTGACTTGTTGGTACTGAATACACAGGAAGGGAAGTAGCTCAGCAGAAGGGCCAGTGTTTTCCTATCTTGCCAGAACTATTGTTTTTGTTTCCTAGTCTTGTTCATCCTTATGCAATTAAGTGGCAAGACTGAATTCAGGCATGTGTTCCCAAGAACCTCTCAAATGTACAATTTTCAAAGACTGCTCTGGAACTGAAGCAAGCTCCCCTGATCCTTTATGTATAAGTATTTTTTAAAAGAGGAAAATAATAAATCCATCAAGACATTCAGGCTTAAATTGTTCTCAAAGATCCTAAGTTAATTAAAGGAGGACAATATACAAAAGAAGATGACCTTTTCCATCTAAGTTAGAATATGCCACCATTAATGAGTTTCATTACAGGGAGAGTACAGTGAGCAATTGTGGTTTAGTTCAGCATTTAACTTCAGATGATAAACTGGAAGACTGGTTAACATTTTAAGCAGTTAAAATATTGTCACTAAGCCATCCTTTAAAAAAGGGACTGGAACATTAAAAATAAATGAGCATATTCTAAAGCAATAACTTTTGGGTTAGACTTTAGGCATTATATTAATGATTTTTCTTTCTTATTTCAGATGAAAATGTGAAAGTACTCATCAGAAAGGAAGAATTATGGAGCTGTCAGGGTTTTACTACATCCTTCTTTGGAGTTACATAGATCCTTATTAGATTACCCTGTTGAAGGGAAATTTGTTTTACATTTATGAAAAACCCAAACTAATTTTGGCATTGTGGTGAGAGAAAAAAATACTGTATTTTTAGAGCAAAATTGCATTATAATATGCTGACAAATTTAAAGCAACTGTTTTGAGCAATGGGCCTAGTGACAGGAAGAAAATACCCTGATATGATTTTTTCTTAAAATCTGAGCTTAGGTTCCAAGCACTTTCATTCAAGAGTTCCAAAAGGCTCTCAACAGTGCCATTCCAAAAATGAACTGAAGGAAAACAAAGAGCCATCTGAATGCCCAGTCGGCTCCTATTAGAAATACATGGTTAACTTCCATGATTAGCAGGTTTTTGTTTGTTAAGCCTAACTACTCCCATTCTAGCCTGGAAACAGGGTACTGACTCAGTGACAGGGAACCACTCATGCTAACAGCATAGTGATGATGTTACTCAACTACAGTTCCAAGAACACAAGATTTAGAGTCAGAGTGCATGGGTTCAAATCTCAGCTTTACCAGTTAGCAGTTCTATGGCTTGAAATGTTTGCTTACCTCTTAGACACTCACTTTCTTCTATAAATGAGAGATAACAGTTACCCACTCCTCGGGTCAAATGAGATGGTGCCTGTAAAGCAACTAGCTCAAGCTTGACACACAGCATAATATAATAAGCAGTCAATGTTAGCCATAAGCCTGGATGGTACAATAAGTTTCAAGGATATAACTCTCTTACTATGCAGAAATTATTTAGGTAGGGCGTATCCTTACAAGCAAAAGTTATTAAAATTGATGATTTTTTCCAGGTTCCTAGTTGCTTCCTAATATAAACTAGAAGCTTAGAGAACCATATGAACCCCAAATAATCAGAAAAAAACCATAATGTAGTCCTAATATTGGCAAAGCAGAGAGTCTGAAGAACCTCGAATGGGAAGAACCTGATCCAATTCAATCTGATTCAACCTGATTCAATTTAGAGGAATCTTAATTAGAGACAAAAAGAGAGAAATTAAATCAGATGTAAATGAAATTTGGAAAAATCATAAAAAATAAATCTTAAAAACTTATATTCTACTAAATTTGGAAACCTAAACTAAATTGATGAATTTCTAAATGCATGTGTCATACCAAAATTAAACCAAGAAGAGAGAAATAATTTCAGCAGGCTTAAAGAGACAATGAGATTGAAACAGTAATAATAATAATAATAATAATAATAATAGTAATAAAACCCTCCCAACTGCAAAAAGCCTAGGCTCTGATGGATTCATTGCATAATTCTGCCAGAGCTTTAAAGAAAAACTAATACCAATCCTTCTAAAATTACTCCATAAAATTGGAAAGGAAGAGATGCCTCTAAAAGTTTTTGATGAAGTCAGTGTTATCCTGATACTCAAATCAGTTAAAAGTACAACAACAAAAAGAAAACTATATACCAGACTCCTAGATGAACATAGACACAAAGATTCTCAGTAAAATTCCTTCAAACAGAATTCAATACTATGTCAAAAGGATCATTCACCATAATCAATTTAGTTTCATTCCATATGAAAATCAATAAATGTAATCTACCACATAAATGGACTTAAGGATAGAAACCACATGATCATCTCAATAGATTCAGAAAAGGTTTTTGACAAAATTTATTATCCATTTATGGTAAAAATTCTTGAAGATACTAGGAACAGAAGGAGCATATCTCAAAATAACAAAGGTTACCTATGACAAACTTATAGCCAATATCATATTAAATGGAGAGAAGTTCAAAGCTTTCCCACTAGGTTCAATAACAAGATGATGGTGTCTGCTTTCTTCACTCCTCTGGTTCTTGAAGTCTTAGCTACAGCAGTAACATAAAAGACGGAAGCAACATGCAAAAAAGAATACAAATAGGAAAGGAAGAAGTCTAAGCATCTTATTTGCAAATGGTTGTATACCTAAGAATCTATAAAGACTATCAGAATACTCTTAGAATTAATGAACCCATTTTCAGCAAAGAGTCAAGCTACAAAATCAATATACAAAAATCAGAAACCTGCCTAAATACAAATAATAAATATATTGAGAAAGAGATCTAGGAGAAATATCTGTCACAGTAGGCTCAAAAAGTAAGACCTCTATAATGAAGACCTTAACAGACTGAAGAAAGAAATTGAGGAAAATACTAGGTGATGGATAGGAATATCTAATACTGTGGAAATGGCCATACTACCAAAAGCACTCTAGAAATTCAACATGATAGCAGTCAAAACTCCAACCCTGTTCTTCACAGAAATAGGGGGAAAAATCCTAAAATTCATATGGAAGTACAACAATTTTGAGGAAAAAGGACACCACTAGAGTTATCACTGTATATTACTTGTTCAACTACAGAGTCATAGTAACAAAAATAGCACAATACTGGCACAAATGAGACACATATCAATGGAATAGAACAGAGGACTCAGATACAAGGGCACACAACTATAGCCACCTGATTTTTTAAAAAGATGCCCAAAATATACAATAGACATACACAAGACCACATCTTAAACAAATGATGCTGAGTAGATAGATAGCTACACTTAGAAGAATGTGTATTAGTCAGCTTTTATGTTGCTGTGATAGAAATACTGATCAAGGGAACTTATAAAAGAAAGAGTTTATTTAGCTTACAGTTCCAAGGGGGCAGGAGTCCATCATGGTGGGGAGGCATGGCGGCAGAGGTGGGTAGAGTAGACCCTGAAGTAAGCACTCACATCTTCAAGCAGACACAGGAAGCAAAGAGCAATCACGCTTTGCTCTCTAAGCCTGCCTCCAACGATGGGCTTCCTCTAGCATGGCCACACCTTCTGAGACCTCGCAAAACAGTCACCAACTGGGGAAAAAATTGTCCAAATACTTAGATTCTATGGGGACATTTTCATTCAAACCACCACAGAATGTATCTCTTTCCTTTCACAAAATGAACTCAAAATGGATCAAAGATCTCAATATAAGACCTGATATCATGAATCTGCTAGAGGAGAAGGTAGGGAGAACACTTCAAGACATAGCTATAGAACCCAGTATGGTAGTGCAGGCTTTTAATCCTAGCACTTGGGAGGCATAGGCAGACACATCTCTGTGAGATCAAGGTCAGCCTGTTCTGCATAGTGAGTTCCAGGCCAAGTAGTGCTACAGGGAAATCCTGTCTTAACCCCACCCCTCTCAAAACACAAACAAAAAGATATTGCTATAGGTAGGGACTTCTCTGAATGGGACTAATGGTACTCTGATTAGTAAGGAAATAAGACAATTGACAAACGTGGAGAACTCAAACTAAAAACAGATTTACCATATGATATGGCTATACCTCCCCTTGGCATATACCCAAAGGACTCAGTATCCTACTACAGAGACACTGTTTATTGCTGCTCTTTTGATAGTAGCTAAGAAATGGAAACAACCTAAATTTTCCTCAACTGATGAATGGATCAAGAAAATATGGTACATTTGTACTGGGAAGTTCTACTCAGTGGTAAATAAAAATGAAATCATAAAATTTGCAGGTAAACTAATGGAACTAGAAACTTTTATACTAAGTAACACAGATTCAGAAAAACAAGCAAAATACGTTTCTCATCTGTGGATCCTAGCTCCAAAACCTTAGGTGTATACATCCTCATGCAACTGCAAGAGCCAGGAAAATGGAACAGAACCATGGGGTAAACGTGAACAAGGAACTCAAGAGAGGATGATAGTAGGAGACAGGTGCTATCAAGAGAGAAATAGGAAGCATGAGGGATGCTTCAAATGGAAAGGAAAAGGGGAGGGAGGGAGGGAGGGAAGGAGGTAGAGAGACAGAGAGAGAGAAGATAAATAACACTTGGGTGGTGTGAAAATCCAGAGGGGAAATTTATTAGTTCAAAAGCCTACTGGAGGAAGGACCCTGTTGCTGAAGACAAGACATACGTTGGACAAGATTTGGAACAAGCAAGCTTGATATGACCTGGAAGCCTCTTCCTCCCTAAAGACTAGCTCTCCTAGTATCAGAAGATACTGCAAAAGTAGCCAAGGGAGACAACCAATCAATGATCCTGCCCAGCTGTAAAGTCTATGAACCACAGCAATGACTGGCCCAGAAAATATTCTCTATTGGGGCAGTAGTGGCACTTTTTATCTTAGGGGCAATCAACAGCTCTCTAATTAAACTTAAAGCTCACTCACTAGGAAGGAGCTCATGTGTGGTAGTATAAATATAACCAAATTCACATGGTGTGAGATGGCATAGACCCCAGCAAAAAAATTTATTTTTCTCCCGTCTCTATCCCAATATAATGTCTCACTGATTTCTAATACACATCCTTATATTTGCAGACAAATGTGCCTCATCAAAAAAAGTAGGTTTGTTTTGTTTTTTCACAACAGGTGGAGAATATTACAAAGTTTCACAACTGGTCAAATGCAGAGAATAGGGGTCTGTGAGATGTCCAGCCTTAAGTGACACATCAACAATTCAACCTCTGTATCTAAGCCTTGAGATACACAGTAGAAGAGGAGGTAGAAAGAACAATGTCTCTCAGCTCCTACCAGTGAAGCTTCCTCATGCAATGGATGATTAATCCAGAAAGCCAAATGACCAAAGTAGAGAGAATAAGAAGCTGCAGAGTGCTTACCCCAGAATAGGGCACATATGTCAAGCCTTTGCCACTCAAGTCTCAGGGATCACTGTGGAAAAGGGAGCAGAAAGATTGTAAAGCCAGAGATGGTGGATGATCACAAGGAAACAGAGCTTTCCAGACAGCTACGTAGTTATTCATATGAACTCACAACAATGGTGACAGCATGCACAAGACCCATGGAGGCACAGAAGCAGGTAAGTTCTAATCTGAGCAGAGGAATTATTGACAACCATTAACTACTGGGAGAGGAGAGTTGGTTTCTTTTCAGTGTGTGACTCTAGATAGGCTCCAGTGGATGGATCCACACTGGAGGGTATTTGGGGAGAGAAATTTGACTTGATAGACCATAACATATATGACAGTACATGAAATCTGGTGGGGGTGGGGCTAAGAGGGGTGCAGATAGGGGAAGGACTCTGAATATGATAAAAATATATTGTGTGAAGTTCTTAGAAATTCAATAAAAATAAAAAGATGAAAACAGAAACTATAAAAAAATAGATAGAAGATGCAACGACTCTAAAACTAAACAAGGAAACAATCAACTCAAACAAAAACTGAACCGAGGAACCAAAACACAGCTCTCAAAAGAGTAAATACAAATGACCAATTTTTACAAGTGTTCAGCATCCTTAATCATCTGAGACATGAAAACAAAACTATGTTGAGGTTGCATTTTACCAATCGGGATGGCTATAACTGAGAAAACAAATGCTGGTGAGGCTGTGGGGAAAGGGAGACTTTATTCACCATTTGTGAAAATAGGTATCGCGGTAAACTGGCATAGCCGCCACAGAAATTAATACGGGGTTTCCTCAGAAACCAAACTAGAACTTCCAGATGACCCAGTTATACCACTCATGGACATCTACCCAAAAGGCCTCTATCCTACCACAGAGATGCTCACACATCTGTGCCTACTGCTGCTCTAGTCACATCAGTAAGGAAGCAGAGCCAATCTAGATGCCCATCAGTAGACGAGTGGATAACAAAAATGCAGTGCATATACGGAATTTTTTTTATTTTGTTGTAAAGTGAATTTATGAAATTTTCAGGAAAATGAATGGAATTGGAAATATGCTAAGTGCAACAACCCCAGCCCCCAAAGACAAATGCTGCATGTTCTCTCTCCTACGTAGATCCTAGTTTCTATGTTTTAAATGTGTGTCTATTCATATGCAAGTATGTATAGAGATCAGGAAACTAGAAAAGGGCTCAGGAGAGGAGAAAAGCAGAGCGTTAAGGATGGAGGAGAAGGTAATAATAAAATGTGATATGAATGTGGAAGAGGGACACTGGCAGTGGAAAGGTCTAAATGGGCAAGGAGCTACAGAGATGGGAAGAAGCGGAGGTGGGGAGAGGGTCAGGCGAAACTAAGGATGCCTGAAAAAGCCAAGGAGACCTGATCATTGATATACTCACTGAAAAAACAAAGAGTTTTAAAAAGGAGCTTGAACTGAGGTATCCTGCAAGGACGGAAAAACTGCTCCCAGAAGCCATATATCATTAAATAAAAATCCAGTGCCAGGATGGACTCCTCCCCAGCAATTCTCAGTCAGGGAGATTCCCAGGGGCCCCAGATCAACACAGGAAATTGCCATCATGGTTAGTTGCCTACCTACATGGTAAAATCCTATTGCAGAAGACATTATAAGCTCTGTGTGTAGGACATGAAGAAACCAAGCTGGAAGTGAGCAGAAGCTTCCTCCACTGACTAGCCCTCATAATGCTGGAAGGTGCTATGAAGGCTACTGGGTCAGGGGATAGGGGATATTTGGGTTGTTGGGGGGTGTTTGTGGGTGTTGGGGGGCAGATGTCACTAACAGTCTTACTCAGCTCTGAATTCTGTGTGCTACGGTACTTATCAACCAGGCAAGATGTGTCTTCCACAATAGTGGCAAGTGTGTTATAGGGGCAACTAATTGCTTCCTGAGTGGAACTGAGGCCTGCTCCACAGGAAGGAATTCAGGTCTGGTAATTGTAAACCTAGTCAAAAGCCTGTGGCTGGGGAGGACAGAAGCCCGAGTCAGGAAGCTATAGTAGTTGCTTTGCTAAATGCAAAGCATTTAAATAAAATGTACTTTATATATCTATCAAATTCCCTTCTAATAGTTCTGTTTATCTCCATAGATTAGTGCCACTGTCGGCTTGTTCAGAGAAGTTTCTTCTTGCAATGGGCAGCTGAAACTGCAGAGATTCATAACTGGTCAAAATGATAAGAATAAGTGACTGTTGAATGCTCAGCCATAAGTACGACATTATCTCACTGCCTCCAAGGCTCAGGGAAGATGTGGAAGAGGATAGAGGAGGAACAAGAGCCAGAAGATGGGGTTATAGTACTGTAGAATATTGTAGAAAACTGTCTTCAGGTGAAACAAAGCTACTGTACTCTTGAACTCAGAGCAGCCGTGATTACCTACCTAAGACCTACACATGATTAGGCCGGTCAACACTTTGCCATGGAGAATGGGGGAACTCACAAGGCTATTGGTTGCTGGGGATATTTTCTTCAATAGTGTAGCCAATGGTAAGGTGCGCATGCTCTGGTAAATAACCTCCTACCATTTCACCTATAAGCAGCCCTCATGGAATTCACTGGGTCACAACAACAATAAAATGAAGACATGAAAGTAAAGACAGACTTCCTGGAATCAGTAAAGGTATGAGGACGACGAGAGAGGGTTATTAGAGGGTAAATATGATCAATGAAGTTAAATACATATATGGAATAGAATGAAATTCATTGTGTATAACCAATGCATGCTAATAAAAACATTTTAAAAAATGGGATACAAAATATCACACTATGCTGAGAAGACTATTTTTATCTTGCATATTGAGAATCCCCTAAATGCTTCATAAAGAACCTACTGGCATCGTTTGCAAAAAGCAAATACAAAGGATAGAGCTGGGTGGCTGGGAAAGGACGATGTGAGCAGACATGGTGATTTCTGCAGCACAGCTATGAACTCTTCACTCTCCCCACTTCAGAAGGCTGAGTCTGGTGTCCTTCTTTACCCTGTGGACCTTTGCCACTGCCCCAAGGAGCGCAGTATGGCAGGACCTGTGCTGCACAGAGTGCAATCGTAGATTTGTCAGGCTGTACAGGGTCTGTGGCTTCCCCTCAGAAAAGTCATTCTAGGAGCCATCAGCTGCCCAGAAAGAAGCCAGGTCCCCAGCATTCCAGTGGAGAGACTGCAGAGTGAGGGACAGAAGCAAGGAGCAAGGGAGCTTGCAGTAGTTCAAGACATTTGCGATGCTCCCAGTTCTAGCCATGCTTCGACAGCAAGAACCCATCACCTAGCCCGTGCACTCAGGAGCCCCTTACTGGGCATGGCCGCATGACTGCCTTACTATTTAGGGGTGGGGTCGGATCTGCAGCAGTACCCGGTGCACCAGACTCTTCACTGTCCACCTGCCCTTTATATGCTTTGAAGTTTGCATCACATTACTGCCTGTCCAAAAGGTAAATAAGACAAAATTTAGCTCCAAACTTCCCTGCTTAAGCATTTGACTGCACTTAACCCTTACAGAATTATCCAAGGTGCCTTTGGTCTGAATATCCTGCAGGACTTAAAAGAAGTGGGAGTCTGCCTGACATGAACCAAGGAGCATTGGAACATTGCCCTCAACTTACTCCAAATCAGCAAAGTACTGATCCTTACAAATGGGAACCACTAATATTAAATAAGTATATTACCCATTAAGTAGCTCTGCAGGGAGACTAACTGCCACATGAGAAATAAACCTTCAGATAGGGACTGGCCATCACATATAACCAGGCATGCGGAACAGAGGGAGTGTGTGACCTGAGTGGCCTGACATGCCTCCATGCAATGTGGCACAAAGGTCACCGCATCCTCTAGGAAGTAGATCCAAGTTCATGTTATATATAGGAAATGCGGATGACAGAGAGACGAGTTGGATTCCAGCACAAGGACATAGTTGAATAAATTGAAAACATTCTTCAAGACAATTGGCCTACTTGCTTCAAAGCAACATTAGTGAACAGGTAGAAAAACCAGGGTTCTCATGGAGTTTATCTAATTGTATATGCATCTCCAAAGCTATATATATTCCTGGCTTTGAAAACCCCCTTCCACCTGCTGTGCCAACACAAGTAAAGTTTATGAATTCATTGGGATTTATACTAACATGAATAATCATTCAATAACCAACAAAGCACAATCAATATCATAATATCATTTAGGACCCAATAGTAAGAATTTGATCCAATTAAACTAACAGTACAGCATGTGCTCTCATTTTAGGTACTGTGTATTCGGTCTTAGCTTATAACCAGATTACAGTGGTCATTGGAGAAGAAAAGGGAGAATTTAATCATAGCTTCATGTCTTCTTCAGATAGGAGAGTCTTTGTTTTCTTTTAGTTTATTGGTTCGTTGAAGTCATAAAAGACCCCTGCAATAGTTCTTCATTGATTTGTGTACTTAAGGTAATCCAAGACCAAGCAAGAATTAGAGTGTTAAGATAGCTGATAAGTATGTTACAACAAAGGTAATTATATTCAAAACCTATCCCTGTAGTTGCCACCCACGATTTTTCTGGGATTTGCTACCTCGGCAAAAGCAGGGCTCAGCCAACACAAGGAAATTCACTATTTTACCTGTCACCATAGTGGTGCTATTTCTCATTAGCCTTCTCATTAGCAGGAATATCTGAAGCCAGCCTATTCGGGACAGTCTTGGAAAAGCAGGGAGTGAAGGATGTTGAAAGGGCATAGTTCCCTTTCAGAGAAAGGCTTTATTTATCTATCAAAATGTTGCAGCAAGTACCAACATTAGATCAGTTGAAACTGTTTCCTTATTTCCTCCAGAAAACCATAAAAGGATGTCAAGTCACTTAAGAATCTGCTGGGTTTAAGTAAATTAGCACAAAGTTGTAAACAGTACTTTGCCTTGAGAAATAACAAACATTTAGAAGAAATTGGAAGCCAACATGATTGCTTCTATTTTTCTATCTGGAAGCTTCTAGTAAGTTAATACAGTGCCATCCAAATGCTTGTTTAAGACGTTACTAAATCTTTAAATGACATCCGACCTTAAGAAATAAAGCTCTATAATAGTTTGTTTGCTCTGAGGGAGGCACCATGGCTGGTGAAGATAAGGTTGGTTGGCCATAACTCATTGAGGGCCCTCAAGTCTGCACTGTGGTAATGAACTCAGACTAAAGCATCTCAATAAACATAACATTTTTATCCGTTTCCTGTAACACAGCTCCTGATATATTTAGTGCCTTCTAGGCACGAGACTGATCTAACATGCTAAAAAATTTATTCTAGTGTACCCACTGAGAGAATGGACTAGAATTCTCTCTACCATTTAACTTTCAACAAAGAAGCAAGTTAGCCTTTGGCCGGCTTTCTCTTTATCTGTGACATGGAGATGTAGTTGTAACTACCTCTCACAAACTGCTGAAGGCTACATGAGGAAGATCATGAAGATCATACACTCAGAACTCTGCGTGCATACCACTTTCACTGTTGTGCACAGCATCTGCTACAGATGTGTTCAGGGAAGGATGAGTCATCCTCCCCGAGGGACTGCATGGTCTAACTGGGTAATAGGAAAGCAAACTGCTGTGGCCCATTACCCGAGACCTGTGGGGCTTATACTTGGGTTCCTGAAATTCTCCAGAGGGTCACAAGATGGAGACACTTCAGCTACCCCTCGGAGGGTAAAAAACATCTTTCTTTTCAGCAGAAGGGATCTAAAATCATGCCATTCAGTCACTCAGCATGGCTTTCAGTCACACTGCACTCTTTACTGCTGCTAACAGAGAGGTAGGGTCAGCTCACGTTACTTTATGCCTGTGCATTGGAGGCGGGCGGCGGGGTCTTTATGGTTGTGTTCTATTTACATCTACATTAACACCGCAGTATCTTCCACTGCATCCAGATTGTCTCTAAGGTTCTGAGTCATCCAGCAGTTCAGGTAAGCTAGCTCCTAGACAATTACAGTAATGGTTTTCCTTACAGAAGGAGCACACAGAATTCCCTCTTGGCATAGGAAAAAAAGTCTGCTAGTTTGGTGTCTATTAGGGTACTACAGCTCTCTAGTTTGGTGTCTATTAGGGTTCTACAGCTCTGAAAATGTATGGAAAGGACACCGGGAAACCTGGAGTCAGACTGGCTCTGTGTCCTTGCTCACTGGTATCCATTGCTGCACTATTCTGTTCACAGACAGGTTATGGTGACGCATGAGGCCAGCAGCAGACAAACGGATACAGAACACGTGACAAAGGAAGATGGTTCAGTGGGTAAAAGCACCTGCTGTGTCCCTGAGACCCACAGTGGAGGGGAGAACCACTCCCAAATGTTGTCCTCTGAGCTCTACATGCAGACATGGCATGTACATGGTTGTGTATAGACCCGGACAAACAATAATGATAGTTTCAAAAAGAAATGTGGCATATACACACAGTACAGTAGTATTCAGCCACACACAAAAATGAAACTATCTTATCTGCAGGAAAATGAAACTGAAGAGCTTCATGCTAAATGAAATAAACCGAACTCAGAAAAACAAAATGTCTCATGTTTTCAATAATATGTGGAATCGAGATTTTTAAGCTGCGTGAAATTAGAAGGGGGTGTAACTGTCGGAAAGGGGGCCACTGGGGGTATGGAGGGACACAAAGGAGAGCGAAAGAGGAGAGGAAGCTCATCGTACACGAGTGTGGAAATTTCACAATGTCATACCAATGGTATATGCTAACAATTAAAAATTTGAAAATTATTGGCTGTGCTAGGGGGATGGCTCAGTGGATAAAGCGCTTGTCACACAAGCATGAAACCTGAGTTCAGATCCCCACATAAGAAAAAGGGCAGAGAGTGGCCGGCCACCCATGTCTGTAAACTTGCTGACTGCTGTCAACAACTGTTGAGCACCAGGTTTGGTGAGAGACCCTGTCTCAGAAGATAGAGTGGGAAACCACAAGGAAGACACTGACATCAATCTCTGGCTTCTGTGAATACACAAATACATAGACACATATACAGTCATACACATATCACAGACACACACACATGCACACATACACATATAACACATACACAATACATACACATATACACATTGTGCACACATACATACACACAAATACATACCCATAGTACCAACAGACATGTTACATATGTGTACATACATATACCATACATACACACATGTACACATGCACACATACAGCCATACCAGACACACATGTACCTGCACACACATATATGCACACATGACACTCATACCACACATATATAAATGGGTACAGATACACATATGCACACACATGCACATACATGCCCACACATACCCACACACCATACACACATATGCATGCACACACTCACATATCCACATAGCACACATACATACACACATGCACAATGCATACCCATGCATACATACATGTACACACACATGCACACGACTATACACACACCACATACATAGACACCTATATGGCATGCTACACACACATATACACATGCACACACCCACACACAGGCACACATATGCAAATGCATACAACATAACATATACATGCACACATACACACATATGCACAGACACACACAATACATTGTAAACTCACAGCTCTCTGACAATGCCCTATCTCCTCCTGTTTTGCATACTTATCTATGTTTGACACTTAAGCCACTTATTTAATTTTATGGTTTGCATTTCTTTGGAAACAAATTCAAATTCTCTGTGGATTAAAGAAAAAAGCTTATGCTTTTGGAGCCTTTAGATTATGACTGAGTGGCAGGGTAGAAAACTTAGAGTTAGTACTTCCTTTCCCTCAGGCTGTGTCTACTTCCAGGAAATTTCCTCACTACAGAGCTACCATGATGCTCCCAATCGCCAAACATTATAGGAGTGTTTTTGGAGGGAAAAAAAAATCACATCAGTAAAACTTTTGTTGCAAGAGAACTCATTGAGCTGCATTTGCTGGAGCACACAGTCATCTGGGGCTAAACTAGCTGAAGACACTGAGGGAACGTGGCTGTTACCAGCCAACGGAAATTCTGAAGCAGACTTGGAACAGCCACACCAGCCAGCCCAACAGTACAGACTCCAGCCTGCTCCACCACAAACTCTGAGGCGAAGTGTTGTCATGGAAAGAACTGGAAGATTTGCACACACCACACACCACACACGCATACACATACACCAACTACACATACCATACACACAGACACACCACACACACCACACACACACACACAGACACACCACACACACACACCACACACTACACATGGGCACACACACACATCAGACACACCACACACACAGACAAACACACACACATACACCACACACAGAGACAGAGCACACACACAGACAAACACACACACAGACACCACACACACATACCACACACACCACATACATCACACACACACACACACACCACAGACACATACATACCACACACATATGCACACACACACACCAGAACAAGCCTAGTCACCGAATGGTGTCTGAGCAAGACCATCTTTAAGAATATTTTTTAAAAGGAATAATGCTACTTTTTGTACAGAAAATATTCTAATTGATTAGTATCCTTCTACATTCATAGTTTTCAAGTTTATTTTTTAATCATTTTTTGATGGGAAAAGTATATATTCCTCAAACTGAATGACTTACCTTCATCAATATTTGTATTATGGTACCATTTTTTGGTTACTATTAAGGAACTTGTGTTTATTTATTTTTGTAGATTTAATTATTTAATATATATATAAGATATAAAAATTGTACATATCTATGAGGTACCATGTAATGTTCTGATATATTCATATGTTGTGTCATTCTTAAATCAGATTAAACATATTTTTTCCTCAAGCATTAATCATTTCTTTATGGTGAAAATATTCAAAATCCTTTGGGAACTCCATTTTTATGTCTGAAACCAGGTGAAATACCAGATAATCATGGTGATTAGAAGAAGATGTTTATAGAAAGCGGCTTGTGCAGATGTCCGTAGACACAGGAGGATGCTGCAGGAAAGAAAGCTTTCCTCACCCACCACAGGGGTCACAGCCGAGGACCCTAGAGTTACACAAGAGAAAATGATGACGATTTTAAATTTTACCTTTATTTTATATGTATGAATGTTTTACCTGTATGCATGTAAGTGCATCACATACATGCAATGTCTGTAGAGGCCAGAAGAAGGCATTGGATCCCCTCAAACTGGAGTTACAGACTTTAGTTAGCTGCCTTGTGGGTGCTGGGAACAGAACCCAGGTCCTCTTGAAGAGCAACCAATACTCTTAATTGCTGGATCATCTCTCCAGTCCCCAGATGAACCCTTATTTAATGTAAGTTTTATGTAACATAGGTTCCTTTAGAAGGCTCCTTCAGACCTAAAGCGACAGGAACAGCGTGTCTTTCTGCTGCATTTGTCTGCTGAAGTGTGCAGCTGTACAGAAGTGTGCCCGCGCAAAGGCGTTGTGATCTCGTGATAATGGCTTGTCAGGGTCGTAGCAATATGTATGCTCAGATTCTTTGTCTCCTTGCATCTGCAGAGCTAAGGACAGTGCTCTCCCCAAGGGCATAGGGAGGGTTCCTATGGAGGCAAGTTTCATGAGCTGCCTCAGGGGACGATGGAGAGAGGTGAGGGGGACATTTCTGCCCCAGTGATCTTTCTTTCGGATGCCAGGATTCTGTGTTCTGGGGCCTGCAGGCTCCAAACTCCATGAAAACATGCATTCACACAGCTATACATACAGCACACATACATCTCAGTTACACTTGATGCTTTGATACTATATACATTAATTCAATTTAAGTCTCCCAAGAGAAAGACCCTGGAATTTTATCACCTCTGTGGCAGGGCCTGTGGGAGTTAACTCGCTTGCCACATACATGTGCCAGGGAGTGTAATGGGCTCTGTCTCAAGCCTGGTGGTAACTTTTCTGTAAATTACATGATTTCTACTTGACCCCTTGAGTCTGGGAGGAGGAGGTAGAAGGAAGACTTGTAGATGTCATGAAAGCCACAGAGGAAAAGTCACAGACTCAGCACTGCACTGACAGAAAGAGATGAATACACACTTCCTTTTCTCCATTATAAAGACATACATGACCTTGAAGAATACTTTTGTTTCGACACCAGCCTGCAAGGACTCCTCTGGCTGCTACTGAGAAAGGCCATGTTTATGATCAGAGGCAATCCCAAAGGCTGTGTGCCAGAAGCTCTGCTCTATTTTGTTTGTTTGCTTGTGGTTTTATTTGTTAGTTTTGAGATAAAGTCTCCTTAGCTAAAACTGGCTTCCAACTCGAGACGAAACTGAGGATGGCCTTGAACCCCTGATCCCTGATCCTCTTGCCTTCACCTCCCAAGTGCCTGCTTTACAGGCATGTGCCACCATACCTGGCTCAAAATCCAGCTCTTAGCTAGCATAAGCCACTGGCTGTGCCTGTGTGAGGCCATATCATGAGGAAAAGTTAAGAATTCACCAAAGTAGACAGAAATTCAGCTACATGACCAGAATTCTTGGGTTGCTGGAAACATCTGGAGGCCAACAGGGAGACACAGTCTGAGCTTCAGTTGTTATTTTTCTTGGTGCACATTCCTGTGTGACACATATGAAAGCTGAAAATGGAGACACATGAAGAGACAACCAAGCACGGGCAACACAAAGCTCTTCGGCATCAACACAACAGGGACGGCTCCATTAGGCCCACCTGAGACCAAAGAGACTGCAGAGCCCAGTGGTGCTGCTAAAACAGGTACCCTGGGAGGGTGATGAGCTGATGATGAGGAATACAACCAGGAGGTCTGGGGACGGGGACGTTTACAACTCAGAGCTAAGACAGAAAAGGAACAAAGCAGACTGGGATGGAAGGAGGAGGTGGAAGAACAGAGCCCAAACAAGAATCCTTCTCTGGAGGCTGGGAGGTCCATCTAGGGAGGACTGTCCAGCGTTTGTTGAAGTGCTGGCTGCATAACTTCATTCTGGTGCAGAGAAGAGAGACTTCAGTATTTGTTACTCATAGTATATAATGTTCTTGTTGAAAACTGAAGTTAATGGAGCTGGAGAAATGGTTCAGCGGTAAGGGAACTAACTGTTCTTGAAGAAGACCCAAGTTTGATTCCCAGTATCCATATGGTGGCTAACAACCATCCATGACTCCGGTTCCAAGGGATCTGGCATCTTCTTCTGACCCCCTCGGACATGCATTTATAAACGTGCAGGTAATACACTCACACACATAAAATAAAAATAAATTAATTAAACAAAAAGAAATTAAGTTACTGAGAGTCTTCCTTCTGGATTTTACACATAACTTCTCAGTTATAAGACTACTGTGCACCTGGTGAGAAAACTAGGTTTGCTCTACTTTATGATCAGTACTTAAAAGTGCTCCCTATAACTGAGACAGAGGCTCAGCTCCACTCCCACCATAACCTGAGGAATGCCTTTTCCCTTAGGGACCCTGACTTGGGCAAAAGCAGGAATGTGGCTTCAATGAAGAAAAGGATTTCAGGGATAGCTAATATGAAGCAGAATTAGATATTTATTAAGAGACACTTTTAGATGTCAAAGAGATCTTAAGCACCAGGTTAAAAGGGCAAGAGGCACTCAGGGAAGGACTAAGAGACATACCCAAGTATGGCAATGGGCTTTCAAGGGAGAGTCACAGCAAAGTGTCTTTACAGAGGCTATAGATAGGCTCCCAAGGTACACTTCTAAAGGTTGCTAAGAAATCCCTCTTTCTTTCAAAATATTTTATTTATGATTTTATTTTATGTGTATGAGTGTACTGCCTGCGTGTGTGTAAATGCACCCATGTCATGACGTACCCAGGAAGTTGAAGGGATCCCCAGAAACAGGAGTTATAGATGTTTGTTAGCTGCCATGTGGGTGCTGGGACTTGAACCTAGATCCTCTGCAAGAATAGCCAGTGCTCTTAACCACCGAGCCATCTATACAGCACCCCATTTCTTTTTAATATTGGCCTAAAAATGTAGTTTTAATAAGGCTGAAAGCTAAAGAATTTTCCTTAGTAAACAAAGTAGTAAAGTGGATTCATGAGGGCATTGTTTAGGCTTAAGAGACCCAAGCCAAGGGCTCAAAGGCTAGACATCACTCTGGGCCTGAGAAAGTGCACAATATTAATTGCCTCCAAATCTTTTATCAGAGTTGTCTATGAAAAAAAAAAGTGAGCTGCTTCACTATGTTATTTTGGCTTCATCGATTTCCTGATTTCAGTAGCCTCAGGCAGACCAGCCATTTTCTTTTCCCCTGGCTCATGCTGCCCTTCCATGTCACCATAATGTCCCCTGTCTTTCCATCTTACCTCCAAATCACCCTCCTGACGGTACAGCTGATATGCCCGCCTCTGGCCTAAGGGCTTTACAGAAACAATTTCATTTCATTCCTATATAACCTCAGAAAGGAGGCGCTATGACCAATTCCACTTCCAAATTAGGAAACTGAGGCTAGAAGAAGGGACTTACCAATCCCTCCACCATCGACCACACAGCCAGAGTGCTGTCCTCGCTAAGATCCTTTCTTGCTGACTCTGCCGTTGCTATCTTTAGGTCACTGTTTTCAAAGACTTTCCACATACAGCATAACATTTGGCCTTTTCAACCACAACCAAAGTAACGCTGGTTTCAGACCTTAGCTAGACCCTGTCCTAGCCAAATCATTTCTCTCAGACACTTGGAGTCTGTGGTTTTAACCATCTTGGAGCTGTTTATAATAATGGTGTCTAACCACTCACAGCACTGTAGTGTCAGAGAAAAAAAAACACACTAATGTATGTACAGGTGAGCTTGGGGAAGCTCAGCAAGCAGCATCTTTAACTAAGACACAGGGCAGAGGGTGGAGACTCAATTTACAGAGCAGGAGAATGAGGCTGGGGAGGGGAGGGACTTCATTAAGATCACTTGCTGGGAATGAGTAGAGTTGAGAGTTAAGGGTGTCTGAAGACATATCTAGACTCCTTCGCTCTGCATCGTCTCAGTCCTAAGTGGTCCATGACAGCACTCCACGGTGTTGGTGTCCCGCCTTCCACAAGGTTCCTGGATCCGGAATGACACACAATTCAGTTTGCTGAAGATGGTTGGAGGCTCTTCTGGGCATCGTGGGAGAAAAACTGTCCCCATTCTGTTAGTATAAACAGCATTTGAGAAGTGTGATTCAGAACACTTCCACTCCCAATTTCCCCAACGCAAGGACAGACCCTGGGCATATTGCATGAAGCTATGTGAGATGATGGGTTGTGGCATGAAGGGCGTGTAACTGAAAGTAACTGGGTCCTCTGATGAATGGGGAGTATGCTTCTCTCTTGCACAATGATCAACTAGGGGAGAGACAGGTGGGGAGAGATGGCAGAAGAAAGAGTTCTCAGATGAAGAAACAGAACAGGGTTTTAGTCTGATCCAAAAAATTTCAAATATTCTTGCCCATGAGTCATCTGCATCTAGCAGTGAACCTGTCTCTCTATTGGAACCTGGCAGTGCTCGCCATAAACACAGCTGTGAAATGAGCACAGTTTCCTACTTCCTTCCGGTTCTACCCTATTATTCTTTTCTTCCTCTAACTCACCCTCCCCCAAAAGTTAACTAATTTAAACTTAGAGAGAAGACAAATGGTGTTAGTTCATACTGGATTCTGACTGGCAGCTTTCTCTAGGTATGTACAGTTTACGAACTGGGACATTCTCCATTGTAAGCTTTAGGAAGATTCTCAAAACCCGAACTAGTTAATCTTCACAAAAATGGACCATGACAGTAAATTCAAAGTGCTAGATTATGAACATGTCCCTTTAAAATGCTGGACACTCAAGGGGCCAGATTTCAGGCCTAAAGAACTCAGGCCATGTCCCTCTACAGTTCCCTCTCTGGAACAGGGAGTTAAGAAGCTATTTGTTCAGTCCTGTGGTTTTATAGCCTCTAATTTATGGTCCTGTCTGTACCTGACTCTTCATTCTCCTTGTCAAGTAGGCTATCCCAAACTAAATCACGTGATGCACAACTCCCTGCCAGCCCCTGAATACTTATAACAATCAGATATTTCCTTTGTTTAGGGATTTCTCTGCCTCCTTAACCCTCCATCACCCTGAGATCTCTTTTACTGTGAGCTATCCTTTTTAATGAGACAATTTTCCAGGTTTAAAGGGAAGCCGCTCTTTTCCTTTAAGGCTGTGTTACGCTGTTTTTAATGTCATGCGTTGCATCCTTTCTGATGCTCCCATCTCAGTGCCCACTCAGGGTCTTGAGGCTCTTTCTCTTAATAAAGTAAATTCCGTAACAATAATTAGATGACAGCTCTTTCCCAACCCAACTGGTAACACTCCATTCTTACCTCTAACACTGACCAACATCATTATATATTTAATCTCCAACCCACTAAATAGTCTCCACTGCCTACTGAGGATGACAGGTACTGTACTGGGAATAGGGAATCCCAGTTTACGTCACAGTAGGAGAACCTACAGCTTCAGCTAACAAACTAGTGGCCCAGAGGCTGCTCTGTTTTGTTGACCCAGGGCTTTGAACATGGTAGAGGAGGAGGAACAAGGTGAAGGATGGACACTTATCCCTCCTGTTGGCTCTGTCCCCAATGCCCTTCCGGTGCCCTGAAGTGTGTGGGTTTACTCACCTGGTCCAGATGTTCTTTCTGTACACATTAGCACTGAGATTATATTATGTCAAAGATTTTGGTTTGAACATTGAACTTAATGATAAGACTTTAAAATGTAAAGTTGGAAAATAGGCTTCCATAGCACATGAAGTCATAGAGAAGGTGACTGTGTTTATTTATTTATTTTTTTAATTATACCTTTCCTCTCAAAGTTTGTGTGCTAAAACTTAGGAGACCTAGATCTTGCTTCTCTTTGTTCTTTGCAAACTGTATGACCTCGGGCAAGTTACTCCACCTCTCAGAGCCTGTTTTCTTATCTGTAAGAGAGAATTGGATTAACCAATATTCAAAATATTTTTGGTCAAATAGTGTTCTAATGCCACAAATCTTTGCTCTCTCACAAACTCTAGTGAGATTTTCATAAAAGAACTTTGCAGTTTTCACTGCTTATATAACTTAGGATCTATCCCAAAGAAACTTAAAAATAAAGGCTCTCTGAGCAAACAGCACATTGAATTCACTGGGTAAAATGTTTCTCTAGGATCGAACAGCTTCTGCATACTGATTCCTGCTGTGAAGAAGTATCAGGAACTAGTGTGGAGTGACTGACGCTCAAAAGAAAGCACAGCTGTGTACAAGAAGTATTGATTCACATCTAGGCAATACTTGCTCGATTAAAAATGAAATCTAAAGTACCAAAAGTATTTTTTAAATTATGCTTTGTGATTCAGATGCCCAAATCACCTAGTACAAATAAGGTTTGTGTCATGGGGCTTCAGAGAAGTCTAAATGTGTATTTTTTTTTAAGTAGTAAGAACTGAATCTGGGGCCTCACACATGGTAGGCAAACACTTGTCTACAAACCTGACCCAAATAATTCCTTTATGTGGATTAAAACTGGGGTAAAATAGCCACAGTTCCTTAGTACAGAAGAGGGAATCATTGTACCACACCCTGCCTCTGATATTACGGAGAGGCTATGGCTCTAGAACAAGACTTTGACAGTTCAGTGGTTCCTTTTTTTATTAAAAAAATTATGTGTATGAGTGCTTTGCCTACATGGACGTAGGTACACCATGTGTGTACAGTGACCAAGGAGGCCAGAAGAGGGTGTTGGATCCTCTGCACCCGGAGTTATGAATGGTTGTTAGTTACTATGTAGGTGCTGGGAACTGAACCCGGCCAGGTCCTCTACAAGAGCAGCCAGTGCTCTTAACTTCTGACCAGCTCTCCAGCCCCCACGAGTGTCTTTTCCAGTAAAAGGAATAACAAGCATCCTCAGTAAAGTTTACAGAACAGTCTTAGAGAAGATGCCTGTGATAGCTTCCACAACTCATGACTAGTTAGTTCTAAACAGACCAGTCCTTCACCCCAAGCACTGGCTAGTTTATAGATCCACTCTCCATAAACAGCTGCCAGTGAGCTATGTGCAGAGGAATGAGAATAGAAGAAATTATTAGCATAGCAAGATACTTGCTAGAGAGATGGAGGAATGGTTCTATAACGGAAAAGTGATTTAGCCAAGGGCAAGATATTCCCCAGTCACATACATAGCTCCGGAACCCAGGTCCTCAGATTCCTGGTCATAGTTACTTTTCTATATGTACAAAGAAACCTTCTTTGAGGGTTTGTGAGATAACTTAATGGCTACAGGTACCTGATTACCCGTGTGTGATGCCTGACCTTGCCACACGCACTGGGGACAGTTGTCCCTCTTCCAATAATAATCAATAAAATTTAAAAATTACAAAAGAAACCTTCTTTTAGCATCAAATCCCCAGGCTGAAAATACTTATAAG
This sequence comes from Eospalax fontanierii, assembly GCA_035773235.1. Classification (NCBI taxonomy): domain Eukaryota; kingdom Metazoa; phylum Chordata; class Mammalia; order Rodentia; family Spalacidae; genus Eospalax; species Eospalax fontanierii. The sequence continues at coordinate 40,276,773 of CM069544.1, read as the reverse complement.
TAACTTGACCTTACTTAATTTTGCACAGATATGGATGTTGCAACAGAGTCCTACTCAAGCCAGTCTCAGTAATGGTCCTTGGTATGAGATAATTTACTTTTTACTTTCCAGCAGGATGTACAATAGGACTGATGGTGAAGCTATTATTTAGTCTTGTAATACTCTATGTTTAATTTTTCCTATTTACTCTGGGAATCAGAGGACTGGTAATCATGGGAGTTACTCCCAGGCAAGAGGAGGAAGTTAATCCCAGGCTAAAGAAGTCAGATAGTCCAGAGGACAGAATTGAAGTATCCTGAACTGATTTTGTGATCTTTAAATCAGGCTACCACTGTTAATGCGGATCCCAATTAAACCCAGTTGGCTTGCAACCCAAGTCTATGGGGATCTTGACAGTGCCCAGAGCTGTGGGGAATGGCATTGTAACAACTATAGGGATGTTCCCTCCTAACAGGCAGCCTCTCTCCCTTTCCCCATCCTTTAACTTCCACTCATTCAGGCCTCCCAAGTCTCATAATTTCCGAGGGTACAAATGACCATGTCAGGGAAATGATGGCATCTGGATTGGTTGGTGTGTGGCAAGAGATTTCAATGGTGGGAGCTTGTAATGTTGGAAACATGGTGGTGGTTTCTCACATGCCACTGACCAGGAAGAGAGCAGCTTGGGCCAGAATCAGCGATGGGCTATTACCATCAAGGCCCACTTTGGGTGGCTGGTATTCAACTGCTGTGCCCCATTTCCGAAAGGGTCCACAACCTCTCACAACAGTGTCACAGCTGGGGCCTAAATAGTCAAACACACGAGCCTGTGAGGTGTGGGACCTTGGCTTATTGCGTAAAGGCATTGAGTGGGCAGTGTGACCCCGGAGACCCTGAAGGGACATCAGGTGTCCTGGCCTGTTCTGCCTGAAGCTATAATTTAGGTCCCAGGAAACCACTGCAGGTACGACATCCTCATTCTTCAGCAGTTTCTTAATCTTCTTCCCGCCCCCCCCCCCACAAAAATAACCCTAGATCAAAACCAGATTTTGGGGTTTCATTTCCTCATTTCTTAATTCCACAGCATCCCTAGAATCTCCCCGCCCCTAAAAGACCCCACCTTTAACTTTCCCACCTTCAGTAAGGCCTCCCTATATAAACCCCTGGCTTGATTTCAGTAAGTGAGCTGTCCATTGACACTATCTCCTGGGAATTCTTCCAGTCACACTCTGGGCTGTCTGAGGACCTGTTAGACTGTCCTCCATTCTCTGGGACGGCTGGAGCACAACAGCTGTGTTGGAGAAGGAGACCCACCCACAAATGGCACCCAAAGTGGATGGAGATGGACAGTGGGGGACATTTCACACTCAAGTTGCAACATTCCACCCATGTCCCTACAGTCCCATGGCTTCCTCAGAATGCAAACTGGATTTAGTCCTATTTTAAGAGTCCCTAAATTCTTAACAATCCTAACACTATTTAAAAGTCCGAAGTCCCCAAACAACCAGCTGTGAGTCCCTATAAATTTTTTTAAGTTTATGCTTTCATTATACAGTGGTTCACAGTAAGTAGCTCCATTCCAAAGAGAAGGAAGAGAAAGACAGCAAGGAAAGACTGTAGCAAAGCAGACTGACCCTCAGCAAGGTGAACCCCAAGCCCTGTAGCTCCATGCCCCACATCTGAAATACATGGTGGCATCATGTGGCTCTGACAGGTTGGGTAGCCCTGCCTCCACAGACCTGCCATCTATGGCACACACGGCCTCTCTTGGTTCAGTGTCTACAGCTTTCCTTGATCCACATTTCTGGCAACTCCAAGATCTTCAGGTCTCCACTGAAACTTGGGCTTCACCCTCACCATTTAAATACCAGTCTCTCAGGAACTCTTCAGGTAATCCGACCCCGCTACACATTAACTGAGCTCCTCAGCTTTTTCTTCTGGAAGTCTGGTGTACCCCTACCCAACCCTGTCACGCTTGCAGTGAGCTGAACCACTTTGTCATTACAGAGCAAGTTGTGGGGTAACCACAAGGATTTAAGCTTCCTATTATTGAGCCATTCACATATCAATCCATCTAATTTTCTGCTCATTTAAAATTTATTTTCAAAGGCATGCCTCACATGCCTGACAATAGCTAGCTTTTAAAAAAGCTTTATTTTAATTTTATGTGTATGAGTGTTTTGCTTGCATGTGTGTATAACACACACATGCAGTGTCTGTAGAGGCCAGAAGAGGGCATTAGATCCCCTGAACTAGAGTCACAAATGGTTGTGAGCTCTTATGTGGGTACTGGGAAATGAACTGGAATCTTCCTCAAAACCAGCTCTTAACCTTTAAGTAATCTCTTCAGATCACCATTTAAAAATTTTTTGATAAAGTAGTTCATTGAACTTGTTAAGCAACTTGCCATCTATATTTGTTTTACTTAAAATTTTTATTTATTTATTCTTATATGTATGAGTGTTTTGCTTGCATGTATGTTAGTGTACCACATGCATGCAATGCCCATGGAGGTCAGAAGAGGGCACAGATTTGGAACTGGAGTTATGGACAGTTGTTAACTGCCATGTGGGTGCTGGGAACCAAATCCTTCCCCTCTGTAAGAACAGTCAGTGCTCTTAACCTCTGAGTCGTCTCTCCACTCTCCACTTTTTCTTTTTTATTAAGACACGTTACTAGAAGATTCAAATTAAGAAGGAAAAGCATTGCATACGTGGTCTGGTTTTCCTTCCTTTTGATTGTCATAACTCAGCCTACTCCCAGAATTCAGCAATGTATAGCCAATAATTAAAGCTAGGAAAATTCCTATAAAGATCCTATTGTGTTTAAAACATTAGTCACTTATGCATAGGTGCACAGCAACACTGCCCCCCGCCCTGCCCCCAGGACAGGAGAAAGGAAAAGGAAGAGCCATTAAATTGTAATCTTTAGTCTACTTATTAATTCAATCATTGTAAATTTAATTATGCATTTTAATGTGTGCTATGTACAAACTCAGACATACTTATGTGGAATGGAACAAGTCTAAAATACATGAGATACAGATCCCTTAACTCAGACCCATATTTTGACAAATAGGTAAAGCTCAAGAACTGAGTGACCTGTAGCACATTTAGTCCACAGAGAACAGCCTTCCTCCCTGTGCCAGAATCCATCAGCCAAGCTTTCTCCACATCCCAGAGGAACCTGCATCTATTCCAGACAAATGAGCAAATAGGCGAATCTGAACAGAGGCTGCTTGTTCTGCAGAAGGCGGTGATGTGGTACAACTTTAAAATGCTAATGATTTCACCACAGCCCTGGACTTGAAGCTGGAAAAGGAAAGCTCAGCCAGGCTACTCCACACTGCTTCCCAACAGAGATGAAAATCAACCCCCTGATATACCTGTGGGGCTGCACTTCTAGGCAAACCATCCTGTGCGCAGTTTGCCAGCTGTAAGGAGGCGGCCCTCCCCATTGCCCTTCTCTCAGAGTGGCACCCACAGAAGTTACTTGCTCTAAGTTCAGTTAACTGGATTTTTGTTGAGCAATAACCATGTAATCAGAAGCTTGCTACCAGCTTAGCACGTACCAACCTTGTCTGCTTACAACCATCTGGGAAGCTTCAAACAACTGGAATGTGCCATCACTCAGTGTCCAATAGAATGTCCTTATTGGCCTGGAGTAGAACTTGGCACAGTACATTTAAGGATTGTCCTGGGGCTGGAAATGAAGAGCTGAGTTGGAACCACTCGGCTAGGGCCTCGGGGCAGTCATGAACACAGCACAGCCCCCGCCGTCCTGTATACCATGGTCCTTCTTTCATCGATTGCTAGCACCACCCCTGTACTATGGAACAGACAGTAATCAGTTTGAGTTTTACTCAGGTGTTGGCTTAGGCCAGCAAGATCCAGTATCTGCTAGCTAAATGAATGACCCCACAGGGCTCTTTTTCAGTATCTCTGATTGTTTTTGTGGCTGTTCCTCACAGGCACAATCTCCTCACATAGCTGAAGCAGTCCATTAAAAACTCATAGACAGTGTCTCTTTCCCAAAGCCCCTCCAGTGCCTTGCTCGGCAACTGGCAGGAAAACAAGGTGGCATCAATCTTGCTTGAGCCAAAATAACGCAGTAGAGCTGATCACAGGCAGACCATAAATTTTGTTCTAGGAGACATGCCTAGCGAGGAGCTCATGACTAAACTGTTTATAAAACGTTACTGCAAAGACTATTCTTAATCACATGGGACAGATAAAAATATCTCCCATTATTTTTTGTGCCCTACCCTGCTGAGCAGGAGTCAATGATGTTTTCTACCAGATTGGCCTAGGCCAATCCTGATCTATATAGAAAGTGTCCCAGGAGTATCTACAAGGGGCCCCAGGGAGTCTACATGCAAGTGTGTTGCTGGTGTGCCCCTGAGGCCTCTGGGAAGGAAGGAAGGACAGCCATTTCTGATCTGTTTTTCATCCTACCACACACATAACCCAACCTGCACTATCATAATCTCTGACATTACTGTAGGAATAGATGTCTGCCCCAGTGACCTGCTTGGGGTTAAATCTTTTGTTGACTGGAGACTTGTTCCAAAGCTAAGCCTACTTGCCCTCAGCCCTTGCCACAGGATGACTGGCTGGTAAGAGGAGGCCCTACTGTAGAGTCATAACTAGCAGTTCCAGGAATAACATTCTCAGATCAGTACTTCTGTATGCCCCGCTTTCTCTGTCCAGTCTGAGGACAGCACGCAGTTATGGCTTTGGTAGAAATATTTCCCCAAATGCTTACTTGTTGGGGACCTGGTCCGTAGCTGGTAGATCCAACCATTGAGAATGACTGGATGCTGAGAGTGTGATAACAAAAGGTAGGAATAACATCTGTGTGTATGTCCATGTCTGCACATCTGTTCAAGTCCTCACTGTCTACCCCTTCCCCCCACATTCCAACCTTTTTTATCCTCTTACAGTATGTTTAAGTACCAATCAAAATGTGTGCTGTTATCTATAAGAGACAAGAGAGTGAAAAGGTATAAAAGACTGATTCTTTTTCTTTGTTCCAGGTCGTGCTTTAGAGAATTATCTCTCGGGGACTGTATGGGTACAGTGAACTTCCTACAAAGCCTTGGGAACCTGTTTTCTGTTCAGAGTGCCTACTTCAGGGCTCTGGTCTAAATAATGGCTCAATTTCTTGGTGGATTCGTACCTTGATATTGTTAGTAGGAATCCTGCCTGGAGGAAGCAAATCATCATGGCATGCCTAGGAAAGAGATACCTCTTCCTCATCCCCTCCCCTCTTCCTCCTCCCCCTCCTGTGTCTTCCTCCCCCTACTTCTCCCTTCCCCCTCTTCCCCCTCCTCCTCTTCCTCTACTTCCTGTCCACCTGGCGATGAGCAGCTCTGCCACACCCTTTGACCGTCAGGCTCTAACCCATCATGGCCCCAGACATGATGGAGCTAGCTGCCCATGGATTGCCCACAGCCTCTGACACTGAACCAAAAAGAAATCCTTCATTTTAAATTGCTTCTCTCAGGTATTTGTCACAGTGACAAACAAAACAAAACAAAACAATCCCTCAGACAAACCAACAAACGCCTTCACTAACACAGCGACCTCTCAAGTAAAGAATCTCAGACTCCAGTGTTCAGGTTACAAATCAAGTTAACTCCTTGATTGACAATTACTCCCGCCTTGACAGCTAGGCATCTTCATAATGACATTTATGTTTTCTTTCAGCTCCTTAAAACTGAAATACTGCCAGACCTACTAATGTAGGCCTATAATTCCAACCACCCAGGAGGCTGAGCAGGAGAATTGAAAGTCCAAGGTCAGCCTAGAATGAGACTGCAGAATGAGTTTAAGGCTAGGGGGACAACTTAGACTTTGCCTCGAAATGAAAAGGTTGGGTGGCGATCCAGCTCAAGACCTACAATGCGCTCACACAGCACACTCCCGCGCACACGCACCACACAGGGGAGATTACATTTTCATCTTTTCTGCATTTCTTCCTGATTTCGGTCTGTTTCCATTCCCACTGATTTAAAAACTTAAAACACAACATTCGACAAATCTTGACCATATTTTAATCAACTTTTAACATTAAATGTTAAGACTTAAGATCGTTCATGTTTCTGAAATTTTATTCTTCTGAAGTATTCAAAATTATGTATTAAAGTCAAGTCGGTATGCTTGTTATTACTCATCAATATAAAATACTTTTGAAATAATTCTGGAACTGTAAAATTTGCCTTTATAGAAATGCATTTGTCTTAATAAATATTTTAACAAAATCTAACCTCTTCAAAAATCTAGGAGGTAAAGCATGTACACACATATGAATACATCTACCTGGCTACATGCATACAAACAGGTATTACTAAACTATTTCTAAGCATTCTTTGCTGCCATGTTCTACTGTTACAAATACTATAGTAATTTTGGATACAACTCTGATGGAACAAATTGGCACTATTGATGATAAATGATCAATAAAAGTTATTATGTCTAAGCTATCTGACAAGCTAATTTGTCTTTTTTTTTTTTTTCACTATTTCTGCCATTCAAATACTGCAAACACCATAAAGCAGGTTGTAACCTGTAATGTCACCCTGATGAGGGCGTCATTTGCAGCATTCTGACTTAGGAACACAAGGCAAGAGGTGAAAAGAAGCACTGTGGTCTGGACAGTGTAAGTCACAGCAGTGTGTTTGGGCTTCGGGTGGTGCTGAGTCAGGTCTGAGCATCAACCCTCAGCTGAGAGGTGCCAAGTCCACATGCTCCCAATAAACTCATGTGTCTGTACTTTGTTGTTCTTGAATGTGGGATCCAGGGTGTGTGGGGGGGCTCGCTTGTCCACAGTTCTCACCAGTTATCAACAACACTGACTCAGAGCTAAAATAAGTTCTCAACCAAAGCTAGGGAATGATTGCAAAATCCTAACATCTAATGTTGGAAATTCTGCTGCCTGTCATGATAAGTAATTGGACTATTAAAATGCCAAATGTATACTCTCACCGTAACTTGTGAACTCAACAAAATAGAGTAAATGCTTGGTTTTTAATTTTATTAAGTTTTTGGTCATCAAAGAAAAAGTTTCATTGTGATATGCTCGTACATACATTTCTATATCTTCTTGTCATCCCTCCAACTGCCTTCCATCTTTCTCCTCCTGCCTCCTATGATCTTGCTGGTCTTCCCCCTCCCCACAGTCCTACCTTCTGCTTTCACATTCTAACCCCTTCTCCTGTTTCTTCTCTCTCTCTCTCTCTCTCTCTCTCTCTCTCTCTCTCTCTCTCTCTCTCTCTCTCATACACACACACACACACACACAAGTATCTCTGCTGTGCTGACTAGTACAGGCTCAGGAATGGTATAGTTGGGTCATCTGGTAACTCTAATTTTCCTCAGGAATTTCCAAATGATTTCCACAGTTGCTGCAAAAATTCACATTTCCACCAGCAACTTATAGAGGTCTCTTTCCCCACATCCTCACAAGCACTTGTTATCTTTTGTTTTCTTGATGACAACCATTCTAACTGGGGTCAGATGGAATCTCAAATCAGTTTTAAATGTCCAGGAATGTATTTATTTCTTCTAGATTTTTCAGAATTTATTTTACTTTATTTTATCTATATGTGTCAGTGCCTGCATATATGTTATGTATATCACATGTGTGCCTGGTCCTTACAGAAAGCAGAAGAGGGCATCAGATCCCCTGGAACTGGAGTTACAGATGTTGTGAGCTGCCATGTAAGTTCTGGGAACCAAATCCTAGCTCTCCACAAGAGCAGCAGGTGCTCTTAACAACTGAGCCATCTCTCCAGCCCCTTTGCAGTTTTGAAAAAATATGTTTTCAAAGTATTCCTTAATGATCTTCTGAATTTCATTGGAAGATGTTGTTACAAGTTCATCTCAGATTTTAATAATTGGGGCTTCTCTCTCTTTTGGTTCGATTGGCTAGGAGCTTTTTAATCCTGTTTGTTCTTTTCAAAGACCTTATTTTTTATTGATCTGTGTGTAGTTCTTTCAGCTTCCAGTCATTGATTTCTGTCCTGATCTTTATTGTTTCTTGCCATGCACTACTTTGGGGTTTGGCTTGTTCTTGTTTTTCTAAGACCTTGAGGTACATGCCAGGTTATTTATTTGATATTTCTCTAATTTTTAAATGTGTGCACTCATAGTTAAAAACTTTCCTCTTAGAATTTCCTTAGCTGTATCCAAAGGCTCTACTAAGTTGTACTTTCATTTTCATTTGGTTCCAGGAATTCTTCATTTCCTCCCTGATTTTTCCATTGATGCACTATTCTTTCCACAGCATGCTCTTCAGATCAAGTATTTGTGCAGTTTTTGTGGTTTCTCTAGCTATTTATTTCAAGTTCCATTCTACTATAAGATATAAAAAATGATTTTGATTGTTTTGTGTTTGTTAAGTCTTGCTCCATGTCCTAGAATATTATCTGTTTTGGAGAAGTTTCCATGGGTTGCTGAGCAGAATGTGTTAAATACCTGTTTCTAAACAGTGGACAACGGGGCTGTTCTCTTAGAGGAAAAGGAAAGAACTGAGGTGACTCTTAGGATTGCTCTGACTTCTAGTTTGTCTGGAGTTGATTCGTGAAAAGTCGAGAAAGGAGGGAACTCCCAAGTAGAGTGAGAGAGTGGTGGTGAGTTAAAGAGCCAGAGCTGGTAGATAGACTCCATGGGGCAGAGACTGAACTCAAATACTTGCTCAATATTTCTCTTGAGCCCACAGCTAATCCTAAATCATAGGTCCATAGTGAAGCTGAGTATTAAGAACTCATCTTATGCCCAAATCCTTACTTAATTTCACTGAGCCTTCGTCTTTGACAATAGTCAGATCTAATATGTTTTCTTTCACTACTGTGAGTTTGCTGGTCAGCAACAGGGTCTCTGGACAGCTACTCACTCCATTGTGTAATATGTGAGCAACTGCACAGCGGCAAAGTAAACAGTGACAAGAATGGCCTGAGGAAAACATAATCCTCCTCAAGATTTGCAGAACTGAAAAACCACATCTTGTGACATAGTGATTAAGATCAGATGTGCATCATTTGACCACAAATATCAGCTGTGAAAAGGCACCCACTGCTCTGCAATCAGTCAACTTCCTAAGTCAACTTCCCAGTAAAATGGCTTGATGTTCACCATCTTCCAATCAGCTAGCACACTGAAACCAAGTTCTCTTTTCCCAATCACCTTGTCTCCCAACAGATTACCTTCCATCGTGCATCAAGCAGACCAAACTTTTGTAATACATATATATATTAAGGTGAAATTTCTCCAGGTCAAACGAAGAATGGTTGAAGAGTAAACTGAGCAATTTCTAGAGCTCACAAAGTCTGAAGGTGTAGATGTAAGCCAAAGTACAGAGTGCTTAGGGCAGAATCTCAACTTGATGATAAATGAGTTGTGAGAAAGCATCCTTCAAGTCTGTCCTATCAGAACTTTAAGCTTTAGAAGAGTGAAGTTCATCATCCACAATTACTGTCTATATAACACAGCCTAACACTTTTTAAAGGAAACAAAGCCAAGTGTTAGGTAGTATACTCCTATAATCCCAGTATTCAGGAGGTTGAGGCAGAAGGATTGAACTAGCTCCTTAGCTAGACCCTACTGAAAGAAGAAAGAAAATAAAAGGAGGAATAGAAGAAAAGAAAAAACAAGGCTGGCAGGATGACTCAGCAGGTAAAGGTCCCTCTTGTCAAGCCTGACAACCTAAGTTTGATTCTCAAGACCCACAGTGTAAGGAGAGAATCAATTCCTGCACATATATGAGTGTACACACTTACATACAGAAGAAAGAATATATAAATAAGGGCTAAAAGAATGAATGAAAAAGAAAGAAACTTGGTAGGAAAAACGGCAGCAACTTGTGACATGCAACTTGGGAGGAAATTAGTCAGTCAGGAATAATTGAATTATCAGGCAAGGACATTAAAATAACAGTAAATATATTCAATATGTGAAAGTATAAAAAAATGAGAAGAAAATGGGAAATGTTAAAAATAATCCAAATCACTGAAATTCTACTAAATAAAATATTCAGTATATAGAATGAAAAGTTTGCCAGATAAAATTAATAGCAAATCAGGTAATGCAGAAGATCTGCTGACTTGAAGACAGAGCAACTGAAACTAAACTGAAGCACACAGAGAAAAAAGGATCCCCCAAACTGCTGCTAAAAGCCACAAACAATAAAACAACAACAAAATACCCCAGTCAAAATCCCAAAACGAATAAAAATCCTCCATAGCTTCAGTAAGTTATGAGAAATAGCAGTCTAATGCACATGTAACAGCTTCCCAGAAAGATGGTAGGATATAAAACTATTTAAAACCTAGAGGATGAAACGACAAGCCGCAGACTGACTTTGCAAACCAATCTGTGCATTTGGAAACATATATCGGATACACTTGCAAGCACATGACTGATGAAAGACTTGTGTTTCAAACTACAAAAACTTTATAAAACTTGATCAGTCCATTTTTAAAATGGGTAAAACAGTTGAATAGCTACATCTCCAAAGAAGGCACACACATGACAAATAAACATGTGAAAATAGCTATGTTCTATATGATTCAGCTATAGCTATTCCAGTTTGAGCTTGCATGGGTCTGATGCATGCTGTCACCATTGCTGTGAGTTCATATGAGTCACTGGCCAGCTGTCTGGAAAACTCTGGTTCCTTGATGTCAGACGCCACTCTGGCTCTTACAGTCTTTTTGCCTCTCTTCCACAATGATCCCTGAGCCTTGAGGGCAGAAATTTGATATTCCATTCAGGGTGTCCCATTCAGGGATAAGCCCTGCTAGCCAGCAAGCATCTGAAGCAGCACCGGCTTGATTTATTTTTGTTTGTTTTACAGCTTATGTATGTAATGTCGTAAGCAATAGGGTCTTATCATCCGGTTTTGGTGGGTAACCAAGAGCAGGGGCAGTGGCCGGTGTTGTTTGAGGGTCTATGGGACCCCTGGCCAATAGCTTCTAGAGAAGGAGTCCATTCCTGGCATTGAGGGTTTTTACTTTTTTATTAGCTTATAATGTCTAGAGAGGGAAATGTCCCCTCTTATAGGATAACTTCTTTTAATCTCTTTTTCTGACGTATATGTATGTACTTCAAGAAGCTTCTACAGTGGTATATTTTCACGATGTTTTGTCTAAAGGTCTTCAGTGTTGCATGGCCCTCCCAGCACTCCCCCTCTGCCTTCCCTCCCACTCCCCACCACATTTAACCCCTCCTAGTAGAACGCTTCCCTCTGCCCCTTTATTCCACCGCATTCTGCCAGCCCTCCCAGGAGGCTTCTCCTTCGCCCACCTGTGGCCATTGATTAGTTTCTGTACCTCTCTGGATTTTCAAATTGAAACATGCATGCCTAAGACTTCAAAGCTAACATCCAGCTATGAGAACATGTGACATTTGTCTTTCTGAATTTCGATTACCTCACTCGGGATGATTGTTTCCAGTTCCCAGGATAGACAAGAGGAAGTGAGTAACAAGCTGCAACCCCACCTGAGGAAACGCTGCTGGGAGGGGCAGAGACAGTCTCTTTCATGCATAGGAGCCTGGTAGGTTAACCAGGCTCTGGTGCATGGACCTACACTGGAGGACATTTGGGGGCACAGATTAGACTTAGACACTGTAGGACTTATTTCACATATATATGAAAGGGAGAGAGAGGGAGAGGGAGAGAGAGAATATTAAATTGAGTCGGGGTGATAAGGGGAGGTAGGAATAGTGGAGGGGAGGGGATCTAAATACCACTAAATTATATTGTATGAAAATCACAAAAATTCAATTAAAAAAAAGAATCAAAAGTAATGCTGAAAGGAAAGCAAGACCAGTTCCTTTCATAAGAATAAATTTAAAATGACGAACAACAAAGGATGGGGTATTATATAATCCTCATGTTCTAAAGAATTAAAAATACATTATGGTCTAATATCTTGTAAATATTTATATATACACCTATCCATATCTGTGATTTACTTCTGTCTATATCTTTTTTCACAGGTAAGAGTTTATATGTTCTTATTCATGTAATATATACATGTTCATTTAAATATTTGTTTATATATATCTATCTGAGTTTTTATTTGCAAAAAAAACCCAATATAGATATTCCAGAAAAGCAAATTATAGTGAGTGTAAAAGATTACTAGTTTCTGGAGGTAGGAGGAAAGGCATGATCAGGTAGAGGACACAGGATTGTGAAGGCAGTGAAACTGTCCTGGATGCACAGCAATGGTGAATCAAAGGTACCACATATTTCTCAAAACCTATAAAAGGTACAGTGCAAAGAGCAAACCCTAATGTTACTTATGAACTTTACTTAATGATACTGGGTGGATATTGGCTCATGAGTTGTAAAAAATGTACCATATTAATTCAATGATAATACTATGGAAAATTATGAACAAAGGAGAGACAGGTTATGTGGGAACTCTGTTCTAGAGGTTTAATTTTCTGCAAATCCAAAACCACTCTATTTTTTCCAAACTGAGGCTGATTGAGAGTTGTTCGATACCACATAATTACTTGTTGTCATAATTGAAGGTGCAATCCTAATGGTTTCATTCCAGTTTATGGGCTAATCCAATTGATAACAGGGACAAAAACAAGAAACAACGTCCTACTATACCTGAGTTGTGTCCCGAGTTTCAGCTGGAAGCAATACTCATATAAACTTTGTTCTCATGCATAACATCTGCACTGCTGTTACTGTTTGACTTTGAAATGTCCCCCACAGGTTCATGTTTTGAATACTTGACCCCCAAATGATGATGTTATTTTCTGAGGCTGAGGAAACTTTGGGAGGTGAGGGTCTAGCTGATGGAAGGAGGCCATGGAGGAAGTGGCCTTTAAAGGTTGTAATAGGTCCGTGCTTCCTATCCTGCATTCTCTCGTTCCCTGACCATCATGATGTGAACACTGCCTGCCACATGCTTCTGCCTCCATAAACTGAGCTGCTCCAGCATGATTTCTCAGATACAATGCCCAGAAACCCCTGAAGCCAGGAGCCAAAACAAATCTCTCTCCTTAGGTTGTTTCTGTCAGATCTTACAGTCATAGTGACACAAAGTAACTGACACCACTGGCTTGTCTGAAATAGTCTCTATTTATACCTTTGGTCAGCTTAAGTCCTTGTAGTGCCTTCTTCTATCTCAAAGAAGATCAGATTGGGATAATTAATTATATGAAATCTTTAAAAAGTTGTACCCAAGTCATGCAATGCCCGCAGAAGGTAGAAGAGGGCATCGAATTTCCTGTAACTGGAGTTACAGATGGTTGTTAGCTGCCACATGGGTGCAGGGAATTGAACTCAGGGTCTTCTGCAAGAACAGCTGGTCTTTTAACTACTGAGCCACCTCTCCAACCCTCATATGACATATTACTGAGGCAGATTTTTTAAAATTTAAGTACTAAAAATTATGCTAAGACAATTTTACATATTATATTAAACAATAACTTGGTAAAAATAAAAGCATTGTCTTGATCACACAGAAACATTAAAAATATTTCAAAGTTAAAAACATCTGAAATTTGATGAAAATTATTAATCTTCAAAAACGTAATAAATCCCAAGCAAGCTAGGCAAACATACACACATATATATTGCCTAAAGTCACTTGGGGAGAAAAGACCTTAATAGAAACTAAAAAAAAAGACATATAGAGAGAAAAGGTAAGGCCGACCATAGAAGTTATCAGAAACTGTGAACACAAGGTGTCAGTGGAACATCTTTAGAATGCCACAAAACTATAACTGAAGATTTTATGCCTATGAAGATATTCTTCAAATAATTGTAGATTCAGCCTGGCTCTACTTGAATGAAATTCTCTAAAAGTTCCTGCCCATCCACAGTGATAGATGGTAGCTCATTGATGGCCTCACCGATGGCCTGAGGAACAGCAGGTGGCAGTAGCTGTAACTTGGCCAGAAAGAGCTTTGGGATGACGGGAACCGGAACCATCTTCATCTCGATCATGGCAATGACCGCAAAACCGAATGTTTGTATAAAAGTTTTAGAAATGTAGAAGAGTGTGTGATTAAATATAACTAATTTGCACTTCAATTAAGTTGATTTCAAAAAAATATTTTCTATGACTGTTGCACTCTAAAGTTTAGTTTATTTGGCAAATCCATGGTTATTTCATCCTTGTAAAAACTCAGTGCTGGACTGGGGAGATGGGTCACTGCGGAGAAGGCTCACTGGGGAAATGGCTCACTGGGGAGATGGCTCACTGGATAAAGTGCTTGCTGTGTGAGCATGAGGCCCCTGTGTTTGGCACCCACGTAAAAACTGGGCACAGCATTCACATCTGATTGGATTTAAGGCCCACTCCACAGGACGGAACTTATGTCTGGTACTTTAAACCAGGCTAAGAGCCCATGACTAGGATGGTCATAGGCCCTAGGGAGAACCTACTACTATTGTTTTACTAAGAGAATGTAGTATCAAACTGTCTTCTAAATATTTATCTTTATACTCATATATCAGTGCAGCATTCAGTCCTCATCAGAGAAGTTTCTTTTTGCAGTGGATGGTGGTTAATACAGAGACTTGCAATTGTTCTAAGTGTATAGAATATGTGTCTATGGAATGCTCAGCCCCAAATGGGACACCTGTATCACACTCACTCCCCAAAGGTCAGGAAATATCATGGAAAAAGAGCAGAAAGAATGTAAGAGCCGAAGGTCAGGGAGGACTGCTATGAAACTGTCTTCTGAACATGACAGGGCTTTGTGTATTCATAAACTGAGAGCAGCTGTGATTGCCTGTGTGAGATCTGATCAAGATCAAGCCAGTCAACATTCCAGCATGGGACGGATAGGCGAGGGGCTCATGAGGCCCCACACTAGCCACCCTAGTAGCAGCTGATGGCTGCTGTGAGAATCATTTTCTCTGGGTGTGCAGCCCCTGGTAGGCTGACCGTGCTCAAGTGGATGGCCCTAACCCAAGAGCATATGGGAAGCATGAACTGCATTCAGTGGGTTTTTTTTAAGTCAGGAGGAGGATGTGGTAGGGAAGGGGAGGGCAGGAGTGAGGTTGATCAAAATATATTGTATACATGCATGAAATTCTCAAAGAATAAATAAAATAATATGCTTTAAATGAAGAAATAGGTGGCACAGGCCTGCCACTCATAAACAAAATAATTTTCACACCCTGAAACCTAAGAATGAGCACCATCATGGTATTTGCAAAGAATAACCTCTCTCACTGTCTCTTTCTCCGCCTTTCTCTCTCTCTCCCTCTCTCTTCCCACCTTCTCCCTCCCTGCCTCTGAATCCTCACATAATGCATTCTCTGTCGTTACAAAGAAAGGGCTCATTTCTGACAAACTACAGATACGTGTGGGATCTCTGCAGAGAAATGACAAGAGGCAAAGTTAAATGGTGTGCGGAGAAGAGCGTCGCGGCAAATGACACATTTTTAGAGATGGATGGCATCTTCAAACACATCACACTTGTGGTTTCCTGGTATCTGTGAAACTCGAACCAATTTAGGGTGCTATCCTTAATAGATTCTGGGAGAACTGCAGAGGAACTGGGCTGTTCTGGGGTTTTTTTTTTTTTTGTTTTTTTTTTTTTGTTTGTTTGTTTGTTTTGTTTTTTTCTACACTCAGTTTTAAAGCTTTATTGCTTTCTGGGAGCTAAATTTCTTTTCTTAGCATTTTCTCTCTCTTTCTCTAAGATATATTACTACAGTCCCTGGTCATTTGGGAGCCAATAGCAGTTACTTCTATTTTGGTTGCCTCGCAATCTTAAAATGAATCGTTTTAGCTGAGTCTTAAAAACAGGGGTTGCTGTGCTGATGCACGGTCACAGGGCCTTGGACTGGGAGACCCTGGGGAGCCCGTGCAGCATGGCTGTAGGCGCGCTCTCCCCTCCCCACACACTGTAAAGCCCACGCAGAGGAAGAGCCCTGAGGGGGATGAGGACTGCTGGGTTCCACCTCTAACTGCACAGCCGACTCTGAGGTAAACACCCAAACTGTGGTTAACTCTGAGAGCTGTTAACCTTGAGTGAAGCACTTCATCCTTCTTCCTTCTGGAAGATGAAGACTTGAAGTAGGTACTGGCAAGGGCCTCTTTCAGTTGTGAACATTCTGTCTTTTCCCGATGCCACGGCCCAAAGCAAAACATGGAGTATTTCTCAACTGCCTGATTTAGTGGTCCACTGACCTAAGAACATTTCACATTAACATAAATTTTCAATTGTACAAAAATTCAGAGAATTTGTAGTTGTTACCAAAGTACCCTTTCCCTGACAAGCATAATAACTTGCTTGGAAATAACTACTAAACATGCTTACAATTTGTGACAATTACATTTTGACAGTTTTCAAGAGTGCGCATTTGGTAGCAAGTGTAGTGTACTCAGTAATAATCATGACCCTTCATTTTTCTCGGTCTCTCGCACTCTGACCTCACATTTGTACCCAGAGCAACCCTTCCTGCCAGCGCCTCATTCTGCCCTGTGCAGCCCTCATTGCCATTGCCCTCTGCACTTCATGGAGGCTTCTTGCTGCTCACCATGTCTTTCTTCCATCTCAGCCGCTTTAGCTGACTCCTACAGCTCAACCTTCCATTCCAGACAGTTCACTGCTGAGCACCTGCTCCAGCTCTGGCTGCTACAACAAAATAACACTGCAGGCTGGGTGGTTTTCGATACACAACAGAAATTGATTTGTCGTGGTTCTGGGGAATGGGAAGCCCAGGACCTGGGTGCAGGCAGGTTCAGTGGTGGTGAGAGCTGGCTGCCTCCTTCACAGACGGAGCATTTTTGCCATGCCCTCACATGGTGGGAAGGACATACTATGGGGTGTCTATTAGAAGTGTACTCATCCCACTCTTGAGGGTGCCACTTTCATGACTTAATCACTTTCAGAGGGCCCCATCTCTTTTAGGACCATCACCTTGGAGATTGATTTCAGCACATGAATTGGATGGGAGCAAGAACATTCAGATCATAGGAAAATGAGCCCTGCTCCCTAAACATATGCAGTGCAGTTGTTTTGAAACTTGAGTGATGTTTCTCTCCACAGCTTAACACTGAAGCCCCCCTCCCTTTGCATTGCTTTGAGTTTCAGCAGGTAACACAAACACTCTCTCCAGTCCATATGTGATACATATTTTATATTGTCAGTGAGACAAATCAAATGTGTAATTTTATGAACAAGAAAATAAGAAAGCTCATTTGAGAATATTCTCTGGAGAAAGGTGCTGAAAACTTTGAATGCATCTGACGTACACCATTCCGAAAGGAAATGAGATCCCACGTCAGGAACTTTCTCAATTCAGCTTTGCTTCTGAACTTAGAAAGAGGTACATTCTACCTTTGTTTTTTGTGTTTTGTTTTGTTGTAAAGATTAAGATCCTCAGGAGATTGTCCACCTATGATCCGAGGGTTTGGATCTTGTCTATACTACAATACCAACAATCAAGTCATTTCCAGAGCAGAGATTCCATTTCAATACAGAATATTGACCTAAAACAGAAACAACTCATCTTTTACCATGAGATCTGGACATTGATTTCCAGAATATATTTAACTTGCGATAAGGCTGCAAACTATAATGTTGGCATATCTCATCATTTTCCTAAAGTTACTAGTTGAAACTCTTTTATGAAATAATAATTCCATGTATAGCAATGTTCCTCACTGGAGAACTTAAGTGACTTACCTAAATTGGCCTAGGCAGATGGTGACAAGACAGAAATGGATATCTTGATTGTTGGTGTAGTTTCAGAATCACACACAGAAAGTAAACAGGATAAAAATAAGTATTCTCATTTTTGATGTCACTTTCTATCATTTTGACAACGCCTCTGTTTTAACCTCAGACTAACTCTCAAGTTCAGATTGCTTTTTAATTTTTAAATTCTTTTCTGTTTCTTGTCTCACAACTTTAATTTGTAAAGGGCATCTTAAAGAAGAAACTAATGTAAGACTTACGATACTGTTAAGGTTTTTAAAGTTATGAATGCCTAAAAATGTTATGCGGTCGTGTTTCTTGTCTACAGTAACATTAAAGCTAAAATTGGCTTTCTTTTTAAATTCAGAATGACAATTTTCCTGTTCTTTTATTAACTTCACACATAGGTAATATGATTATTTTATTTACTTTAGCACCATCAAAACTCATTACAAATCTGGTAAGTTTTAATTGTTCATGGAAATCAATTTATGTGCAAACAACCTAAAATCTATTTTCATTCCCTGCAATTTGCATTTTTACATTTCAGATTTGCTCATGCAGCAGTAAGTTGTGCGATCTGATTGCTAATTGCTTAAATACATAAGGTAATTTCAAGAGATGCCGAGTTACAAACAATTTTCATTAAATAGGTGTCTATTAGAAGACTTCCCTGTGACTGGGGAAGGTGGGCAGAAGTGGAGATGGAGCCCGTTGAAAGGATGGCAGGGTGTGGAGACTTCACCTGCTCCCTGTGAGACATTCTTCTTGTTCAAATCTCCCCAACTCATAGTCACTGTTTTTTGACCTGCATAAGTGCACAGTAAATGGGTCACACGAAATTATGTTTATTCTCTTCATTCTTGCCTTCAATATATAATTTCAGATAAGCCCTTGAGAGGTAAGACATATCAGGTAGAACCTAATGACCCCCAGAACAGTAATCACTGGGTGATCCTGAAGCCTCATACCAACTTGCAAGCTTAGAGTCCATTCAAAGCTGAAGAGCCTCTAAAAATCCAACTAGTCATTTTCAGCCAACGAGTAACTGAGAAAGTTAAAAGAGTCTAGGTGACTTGTCCAGTGTGAAAATGCCTAGCTAGTCACAAAAGAAGGCACAAACTCAGATGTCTGGTGTCCTAGACCTGAACTTCCTCCCTCCCCTCTGCTCCAGGAATCCATTGCAGTTTCTGCCTCTGATTTACCTTTTACAGAGGCAATTTGAGTGTTCATCTGTTCCTAGAGGATAGTGTGGCAGATGATTGAGACAATGGGGACACGGCAAGGTCAAGTGTTTGAAGTGGCAGCACCCTGCTGTGGGATGGAGACTGAGGAGTGAGGCTGTTGTGCCCAGAGAACAGTTCCCCAAGAACCACCACAGAGTCAGGAGCATATGCAAGAACAAAGAGCTTTTATTCAAGCTTAAGCCTTAAGCTGGGTCTCTCAGACCTCACCAACACACTAGATCCATGCTGAGAGCCCCAAGGAAAGTGGAAAGGGGCTTTTTATAGGTTGGAGACAAGGGGGAGGAGAATGACAGTGTTATATTTTGATTGGTCAAGGGAGCCCAAGCGCGCCAAGCATATTTTAAATTGATTGGTTATAATCAATATACCAAAATTGTTTAAGGGAGACTTGGGGGTCTGTCATTGGTGGGTGCTGTCTTCAGGCGCAAAGAATGTGCTCAATATTACTCTTGCCTATTGCTAGGTTCTGTTTTTACCTTATTTGGTTTCATTATACGCGGGCTTGCTTAAATTGCCCGGGCTTGTTCCCTTTTTCTGGCCTCATGACTGGAGACTTAAAACTGACAAAATGGAGTCATATTTACCGGTTCTTAGTATCCTAAAGCCAAGTGTTTTACAGAAGCGAGAAAAAGCAATTAGAACTACCACTACCGGGTGTGGACTAAGTGATACAGAGGAGGGTCCCACAAGGCCTCCAGTGTCCAGAGCTCTGGTCCTCCACTGTCGTGATCATGTTGTTCATCCTCACTGAGCCCAAGTGTCACCAGCTGTAAAATAGAAGATCAAGTGCCATTGCATCAGCATCTTCTGGGATTCATTATTCATCTACCTGCATTGGCTATGTACTCAAGAAAATGACAGCATGAGGCTTACAAAAAAAACTTCCATCCTGATTTCTTTTCTCAGCAAATGTTCCCAGGTACCCATTTGGCTAAAAAGTATTTGTTGAAACCTGGGCATGGTAACACATGCTTTTATTCCCAGCACTTGGGAGGTAGAGGCAAACAGATCTCTGTGGGATTGAGGCCAGCCTACTCTACACAGCAAGTTCCAGGCTAGTTTAGGGCTACAGGGAGACCCTGTTTCAAAAAAAAAAGAAAGAAAAATAAGATGTTTATTAAGGACTGGAGAGATGGCTCAGTGGTTAAGACTGTGTACAGTCTTGCAGAGAGAATCCGAGTTCAGCTCCCACAACCCATGTTGGGCAGCTTACAACCACCTTTAATTCTGACTCCAAGGAATCTGACAGCCTGATTTCTAAGGCACCTGTACTCATAGATGCACACACACACACGCACACACACACACACACACACACACACACACACACACTTTTTTCAGTCTTTGAAAAGAGAGAAATATTTATTGAGCACCTACTAGTTGCCACCCAGGATCTCATGATGATGAAACACAGAAGACCTTGACTTAGATTGGGTTTTAGGAAGGCTCCTCTGAGAAAGCCTCTTAGAAGTTGGGGCCTGACAAGTAGGAGTTACAGGAATGAAGGCACCAGCAGCATTTTAGAGGAAATTGGTTATACTGTTATTCAAATGTGAGTGTTGGGGCTGTGGAAGAGACCAGGGCCATGGGGGGATCACAAGTTATAGGCTAGCCTTATACACTTGATCCCAAGAGCAAAAAAATGAAGTTCAAAGAATTTTAAGCATCAATAAAGCAACCACATAAATGGCTTTCTGATGAAAAGTCAGTTTTTATTTAAATCTCAAGCCCCCCCACATTGATTTAGTCACATCTGTATGTATTCATTTCAACATTTAAACATCCCATTTTCATTTGTCTTGTATTTATGTAAATAATTTCTCAAATTATATCGACTTCCACTGAACCTTCATGCTAAAAAAAAAAAAAAAAAGACAGAGTCAAAATGTATGATTTTTTTACTTAAAATGACAGCAGGCTCCTTAATTACAGGTGACCCTTTGGGCCAAAATAAAAACGAAAACAAAACTATCTGTCAAATAACTTGATGCACTGAAAATTGCCACTAAAATTTCTAGCATTCAAATTAAGAAGAAAAGTCAGGAATTATTGGAACAGAAGCTTAAGTGAAAGGCACTGTGAAAACATCCTACCTGAAACCATGAGTTTGTTAAAATCACCACACCCGGCCTATTCTCTGCCAGCGCCTCCGAAAAGCTGAGCCCTACTAACCAGCTGTGCCAGACACAGCAGGTCATGCCAGCAAACTGGGGCCTCAGTGGAAAAACTACATTTGCCAGAAATGATGCTATGGCAAACACACTTTTCCTCAACCACAGCCTAGAATGTGACTCTGCCAACGGGCCCAGTGACTGAGCCTCAGGACTGAGGGCTAGAGAGTCAGGGCAAGCACCTGCAGGTGCACTGAGGGACTAGAGAAAAACAGAGCACTTTTACACTCCAACTCTTCTTTGTAATAAAGATCTTCACATGAAGTGGATCCTGAATTCTGTGAAACATGTTTTCCTCAGTATAAAAATCCATAAGCTGCACTCGACAGCTTCATTTGAACATTTTCTGTACTTGCAGCCTACAAAGTGAGGAGAACCGTCATCATTTGCATTTATAGCATGTTGCCTCTTCTAAAAGCACAATGCTCTTTGGGCAAAACACTCCCCTCAAGCTCAAGATTTAATTTTATCAAATAAAAGGATTTATGGACCACAAACAATGGAGGTGATAGCAGATGTCGGGGGAATGTGGATCGTCAAGAAGCCTTGAGGTTAGAAACAGGAAACTGTTTTAGGAGACTGGGAATAAAAATGGGTTCTGTGCAGTTTCTATTTAGTACTTTTAGTACGCACTTGCTTAATTGTACACATTATACATAACTTTTTAACTGATGCAATAAAGTGCAAGTCTGGCAATTCTCATGTACAGAAAATACAGATTGACAAAGAAAGTAAATCTCATTCCCTCATTGGAGCCTGATCACCACTGACACGGTTGTGTCTACTTTTCCAACATTCTTGTGTAGCCGCCTCACTTCCTCTTCATATGACTATGCACACACTATCTCGTTTTAACAGTATGCATAGTTACATATTCACTAAAGATAGGCTCATACGGCACACACTGTTTCACTTGTGTTCTTAGTAACTATGAACAGCTCTGGAATGGAAGCTTGAAGAAGGGAGACTTTGTTGTTTGCTAGTTCTTTGTTGATTTCTTAACATGGAGAGCATGCACCTCCTGTAGAAGGCACTCAGTCAGCATCCACTGCTTGATTATACAGTGAACAGATGTCGCTACACATCAGGCAAGAAGAGATACATGCAAATCTCTATTATTATATAATGACATGATTAAATATAAAAATGTAATGAATATCCTATTTAGTCTGACTCCTCTGACCCTAGCTTCATAGGTCAAGTGTTCGCTGTTCAATCAAACCCTTCAGTCTCCGCTCTTCCTTCCCCCCAGTTCTTCCTCGGACTTCCATTTTTTGAACTTCCATGCTGGGGATTGAACCCAGGACCGTGCCCATGCTAGGTAAGTCCTCTGCCTCCCATAAAAGGCTCTTCCACTCTCCTTGGCGTTTAGCCGTTTCCTTCTGGCTGAAACATGTACTTTAGCCCATGTTTCTCCATCTTGATGTTCCAGTCAGTAGCTGGGGTCCCTTTTCTCTCTCAGAAACTGTGGGCAGGCAAGAAGGAACCTCAGGACTGGTCTTTGACCGCTTTGGTATCCTTCGGCATTTGACAGACTCAAGCACCGGCAGCAGGCACACGGGAGCGGCAGCAGCTATGGGCTTCAGTATTGCGGGTCTTCTACGTCAGACCTTAGCTTTACACAAGCTCGGTTAAGGCTTATGACGGCTGCCAGTGTGACAGCCTCCAGGCCTGAGCTGTCTGAGGCCCTTGGCTCTCTGAGCCTCTTCCAGTGACCAGGCCTACCGTTGTTGGCTCTTGATAGCCTCCTCCTCCTCTTGTTCTGGTCTCGTCACCCTCTCTCCTCCTGCTGTATCCCTTCTTTGTGCCTTGGTTGTATTTTCTTGGACTGTCCAATTGACTCTTACTGCACCGTCTGCCGTCATGGCGGTCACCACTGGGGAGGCAGCTACTGTCACTGCTGCTGCTGTTGACTACCAGTCCTGTGGTTCTGTCTCCACTGCAGCAGCCAATGCATCCTGTCACAACGCTGCATTGGTAGCCTGGCCGGTCAGCTGCGCAGCTGTTGCTGCGGTCACATTCCACTGCCTCTGCCATTGTTGCTATTCAACTTCAGGTTGCCAGATATTTCTTACCTAAAGATAGGCAAGGAATGAACATACCAGAGTCTTTAATTTGGCTTAATATGGCAGCACAGGATGATGTCTCTAAAGTGAGCCAAGTGGCCTAAATAAGCCAGAGAAAGTACACTTGCAACAATCACAGCAAATATTGTAAACAAATGAATGTTTGCATTTGCACCAATCACGGCTTGTCCTTTTTGCTCCAGTACGGAAGCCTACCTACCTACCAGGACACCAGGTAGCCC
Source organism: Eospalax fontanierii (assembly GCA_035773235.1). Classification (NCBI taxonomy): domain Eukaryota; kingdom Metazoa; phylum Chordata; class Mammalia; order Rodentia; family Spalacidae; genus Eospalax; species Eospalax fontanierii. The sequence continues at coordinate 40,253,381 of CM069544.1, read as the reverse complement.
CCCAGGTGGGAGTGGTTGCTGGGTTACCTAGAGTTTATTGGGTATGAAATAGTCTTGAGTGGGACTTCACCTTTTAGGGACAGAACAAGCAGCCGTGATTGTTGAAAAGCTTCTCCAGGCATCTATAGGGTACTCAAAATGGCCAGCTGGCATGAGGAACGCTCAGTGGGCTGTTTGGTTGGCAATCATTCTGCTCAGGGCAGCTGAAACAGCAAGAGAAAGTCCAACAATTGCCAAGCAGTGAGACAAATTGTGCTTTTCCCCAAGGTCTTTGTTTATTTACAAAGAAAAGAAAACATCCGAAATATTTAGCACAACTTAAAGAACTTATCATCAACACTAACAGTGACTTTAACAGATTTTAATAGTATTTAACACCTGCCCAGTGAACCAGGGAGGAGGAGGGGGTCTCTCTCATCTGTACCATTGATATGGTATAGCTCTAATCGAGTGATCTTGCTCTAGCTTATTTTTGTAATAATAACGGCAAAATGATTCTATGAATGTATTAATCAGTTAATGTGTGTCAGTCTGTACTGTTCTATTTATATCTTTTAATGTTCACAATCATTCATTACAGTAACCATTAATATTCATAATGTAATTGGTGCTGCAGTTATCACCGTGCTCAATGAAATGGTTTGCAAAACGCAGAGGTGGGTCCTGTGTTACAATCCTAAAACTGTGCTCTGGACCCAAGACATCAGTGTCTCTCAGCTGCGCCCTCCAGGACACTTGTATCAGTGCTTTTGTGTACGTGGCAGATGCTCGGTGAGTTCTTGTTGACTAAATAAGAAACACAGATGCAAGGTGGGTATGAGCTAGCTAATGATGATGGAGTGAGTCTGGAGACTGGGATGCCCATGTGTGGTTTGGTCTGGGGGATGAAGAGTCAGTGGAAGTGTAGACTGAGGTGCAGTGGAAAGTGCACGCTCTAATTTCCTCACACTCAGCAGTCAGACAACACAAGCCTAATAAAACTGTGTGCAGACAAAATTAAAATCAGTTTGAAAGGAGATTCCAGCCCAAACAAAAGCAAGAGGTCGGGGCAGGATCACTTCAAAATGGCTCGGGCGTGATCTAAAGTACTGATCAGATAAAGGACTAGTGATTTAGTCCTATTGGCACAGGCTTGTAATCTCAGCTACTTGATGGGCAGAGACAAGAGAATACACATTCAAAGTCAGACTGAGCTACTGTATGAGTTCCAGGCCAGTTTGGGCAACTTAGTGAGATTCTGCCTCAAAATAAACAATAGAAGACTGGGGATGTAGCTTGGCAGTAAAGCACATGTAAGACACTGGGCTCGATTCCTGTACTGTCAAACAAACAAACAAACTGGGGAGTCTAAAAATAAAAAGTAAAACGAGAGCTAAACTGTCATAGTCAGAAATGAGATCCTTGGGATAGCACAAAGAAGGAGGCCACAGGGAGAGTCCTGGAACCTCAGGTAATGAATAGAAACTTGCCAGACTCTCAGAGCGAGTCTGCACTCACTCGGTTTGAACAGCAGCAGACCCTTTCAGGGCCCCACTCACCCTGCTTGGTCTTCCCAGCAGTGCTAACAGCAGCCTCTGCCTGAGTCTGTCCTAACACCACAGCCTGTATGGCCCGTGTAGATGATGCTGAAGAGTCAGGGAAAGACAGAGAATACAGCTCCTTTAAGGTAATAGAGCACTTGCTGGCATGTGTGGGACTCTGGTTCCCAGCTCTGGTGCCCGCCCCAAACAAGGACTAGTGGCCTCTCACCAGCAGGAGGTGGCTGGTGGACACTCTAGACCCTTCACTGCTCTGACAGAGAATGCGGGGGTACAGAGGTAGGCATCCCGCACCCTCTCCCAGCGCCTCCCAGATGGAGCAAGCTTCAGGCCCCCTCCCCACATAAGACACCTAGTGGCTGTTCAGTATTCACTGTTTCCCATTCTTATTATTTCATGACTATTTTCTGGGATCACTTTTGATAAATCACTTCTTTTGAAATCCTTGTCTCAGAGTCTAGGTTTTTTTAAGCAGTAAATCATTCTTCCAGGGTAGATATAGACACAGGTGCTTTCTGCAGTTGCCTCTTAAATTAGTTCTTCTTCATATTTTTTTGTGTATGTGTATTGCCTGCGTGTATGTAAGTGCACCCCTGTCATGCAATGACCATAGAGGTTAGAAGAATTCGTCAGATGCCCTAGAACTGGAGTTAAAGATGATTGTTAGCTGCCATGTGGGTTCTGGAAGTTGAACCTGTGTCCTCTGGAAGAGCAGCCAGTGCTCTTAACCACTGAGTCATCTCTCCAGTCTCTTACATCGGAGCCCTGTCGTACCTGAAACTTCTCCATTTAGCATAACTGGAGAGCAGAACAGGTAAGAGATATTTCCCAGTACAGGTGCCTCATCTTTTAAAAGACTAAGTAGGCCCTAAAATTCTGATGTTCAAACCTTAGCATAGGTTTTCCCCAAAGTTATTTTTCAAAATGTAGCTCTGCTACAAAGGGATATTAAAAATTATTCCCCATTAGTTTAAGAAATGTTGGTCTAAAAATATCAATAAAGACTTCTTCATGAAGAATTTACCTAAACTTTTCTTTGTTAATGACTACCCACATACTCCCAAAGAGGGTACAGTGTGGACCACACCCTAGATGGCTTGATCGTGAGAGTCTTGGTGGTCTGCTGAACACAAAACAGAGAATATTCTTACCTTTAGAATAATTCATAGACGGTCCACCCTCTACGAGCCCTGGCTGCCCTGGGCAGCAGCATCCTCTACAGCCGCCCAAGTTTCATCATAATGCCCTTCTCAGAATTCCCCGCACACCTCAGACATGCTCACCCTTCGAGCGTGTGCACACTGCTTCACTGCCTAGAGCCTCATCCCACATTTCCCACCTGGGAAGTCCTTCTCAGTCTTTCCAGATGCCCCAGAGATGGATTCTGTCTCTCCAGTAACTCATCTCTTACCGGTCTCTGAGTCCCCAGAAGATGGCTGGGACATGGATCCCACAGCAGATGCTTGTATGTGCAAATGCCAGTGACACAGAGTGAAGGGAGGTTTAAAGTTACAGATTTTAGGCAAGTCATATTTCTCTGAGTTCAAAGGTTGGAAGAATAGTTCAGTGACAGAATATTTGCTAGTATGACCGAGGTCCTAGGTTTGAGCCTCATCATGGTAGCCAACCACCACCACCAATAAAAGCTACTTGAGAGGGTCAGGTGGGAGGGTCACCCTGGGCAACATAGTGCGCTCCCATCTCAAAACCAAAACAAAACAACGGAAAACTCCAACCCAGACAGAATACAGGCCTGTCACTCACAACGAAGGTTAATTTGGGCATTTGGGTTCTCATCTCATAATCAATGATGTTTTTCAGGGAATTCGCTGATTTAAAAAAATTATGGTAACATGTGCACAGCAAGCTTTACCATCATAATCATTGTTAGTGTGCAGTTCAGTAGTGCTGAGTACATTCGCGATGCATGGCTAACCTTGTCAAAACTGAAGTTTTGTACCCACTAAGCAACTTCCCACTCTCCCAGTCTCTCAGGAGTGACCACCCGGTACCCTCTGTCTTGATGAATTTGGTTACTCTAGGTACCTCACGTAAACACACGCAGATAGAACCTGCCTCTCTGTTTTGTACCTACCTTATGTGATTTTTAGCATAATATCCTCAGTGTTCATCTATGAGTGGGCTGTCTGGAAGTAGGAATATTTTCTGTCTGTGTATTCTGTGGACCAACAAGTCCTTCAAGGCTTTCATGAAAGCAATCTGGGGCATGATCCATGTTCTACCCCCTTTTGGGGTATGTTGGGTAGCCATTAACAAAGAACAGGTTAGATGAATTCCTCCTACAAAGGTCATTATTGATTTTTTAAAACCCATTATTTTTAATATAGAATTTAAAAAATATTCTTCAGTGGAAGAGCTACATTTTGGAACATGAATTTGAGGGAAATCTATGTTGTGGTTAGAACTTTAGAATTACAGGGCTTAGTCTCTGCTTCACCTCTTAAAAGATGGAGGGCTTATACTGGGAGATGGTATTATGTTCTGGCCTCTTAGCTGTTCTCCTCAGCTAATATCCTAAATGAGGAAATTCCAGTTTAAGGCTGCATAATATTCCATTATGTATGTATTACACATTGTGTTGATCCATTCAGCTGGCAGAGGGCCCTTCAACTGTACCTCAATGCTACTTGAACATGGGTATTTAGATATCTAGTCAGGACCCTCTGTTCATTTCTTTTGAGTTTAATTAGTGATTCTCTTTTTGAGTACATTAAAGTCTTAACACTTTATAGCTAGGTTAGAGGAATACTAATTACCTAACTCTTCTCTTATAACTGGCAAATTCAGTGAAGAAATTACTGTGCCAATTAGCAGTCTTTGATAACTGAGACAGAAATCAACTTGTACCATTCTGAGCCAGAAGACTTTATTGGAAAGGGTTGAGGGCATCTTGCGGCATGTCCACCCCACAGGAGAAAGCAGCCAGGCCCCGGGACTCTTGGTCTCCAGCTACTCCCTCTCTTTTCTGTGTGCTGCTCCAATTTTCTCTCCCTTCTCACGCAGTTCTGCTCACTGTCACATCTCCTGCCAGTCCCCCATGCAGAGACTGGCTCAACCCTCACATTCTCCCATCTAAAATCCCAGGAAAGAGACTTATTGACCCGTTTCTGTTACGCTGCAGTCCTGAAGTGCCACAGAGAAAGAGTATTCAAATGCATAAAGTGAGATCAACCTGAGGAAGGGGGTGAGGAACGAAACATCCAGACCACAAGGTCGCTGGCATCTCGGTAGAAGGACTACAGAATGAAAGGCAATGGGCTGAGAACTGTCTGACTGAACACCTAATAAACAGCATGCTCATCTAGCAGAGTTGGGAAAAGAGAGAGAGATTGAGAGAGAGAGACGCTTCCCACCGATCCATTACTCAAAGGCCCAAATCCACAGATAATGAGGCTAAGGAAAGGCCCGCCAGCTCTGAGATCACTCAGACAAGTTTTTGGGACTAGACAAGACGAGTCCCAAAAGAGTTATATGGAAAAGCCCAAAAGAGTTATATGGAAAAGAAAAGAAAAACCAGGGTCCATAATGTCAGGCAATTCTGGAGGCCAAGATTAAAAGGAAGTAATAATGACACCCAGAGAGATCCAGGGCTGCAACATTTCCAGGAGAGGAAGCCGGAGTGCAGGCACCTCTGAGGCATCTTACCTGATAATTAGGCAGAGAAATGCAGGTGGCCACAGGGAGCGTAAAAGAGTGTGTGAAAGTAGGGCTAAGAACCAAGGTGAAGCCCCACTCGGCTTGCAGCTGCCTCCAGTGAAACGCTTCTCCTGTTTGTTCATGGATTCTGAATGTTAAGTAAGCCTTCCAGCAGGGGTGCCAGAGCATCGAATCTCACACAGCAAACGAAACGTGAGTGAGGGCTGCAAAGTTCAGGGAAGAATAGAAAATCAAATCTTAACAGGGCTGCCGTAAATATCAGACCAGAAAATAGAGAAAATCAAACTATGCCGGGAGAAGGGGGACGGATTCTGCTCTCCACGCACTTACCAGTGGTCATGACTGGGTCTCCTTGAGCTTGGGAGTGAGGAAGGGGTTGACGAGAGAAAGAGAAATGAAAGCAAGTGGTTTATGAATTTAAATATATTTATAGTAAAAGGCACTTATTCTCAGTTCAAACAACTTACCTAGTGCAAGATTCCACAGCCCGTAGCGATAGGTCTCTGATGGTAATTCCTGTTTGGAGTTATCTGTGAGTTATCCCTGTGAACATCTTTGATGACCATCATGAAATCATGAGCTCTTGGAAGGCAAGACAAAGAGATGACTACTAACTTTGTTCGCCTTCATATGCCCCACCATATCCAGAGGAACCAGTGCTCATTCTGTGCGTATGAGTGAGACACTGTGGTATTGTATCCCTATAGTTGCCTCCCAAGTATTTGGCAAGGTAAGGCAGATGATCACATGCTGCAAAGAACTAAAGCTCTCTTGAGCAGTAGGTTACTGGTCCAAATTCAGACCACGGTCAAGTTGAGATTCAAAACTAAGCCTACTGAATTGCAAATCTTTCCTTCTTACCACACTCACAAGCTGGCAAATGACAGGACTATTTTCCAATAAGCATTCTGATAACAATTATAGTAGCAACTATATAAAATGCTTTCTCTAGACCACGTATTGTGTTAGATGTCTTACATATATTATTTCAGTTAGTTCTCATCACAGCCCAAAAGTTTGATGGTATCAATATTTCATATCTAACAGATGAGAAAACTGAGATGCAGGATTTATTACAATGGACCCAAAACGGTGTCATCATGACACTAATCCAGTCTGTCAGAGTATGCATGTCTTAGTCATTTATCATACAGTATTTTCAAGAGATAAAAATAAACACACACACCACTTTACATGTTTTAAGTATCTATTCGATACTTAAAGTTTTAAGTATCAAGACTCTGAATTCTGTAATTTAATTCTCGTTGCACCTCTCAGAGAAAAGTAAGTATTCAGTAAAATGTGGAATGAATGAACAACCTGAAATAAAAATAGAGTCAAATTTATGACCAATTGCAAAAATAAAAGTCTAGAAAGTGCCTTTATCTGCATTGGTAACACCTTGAGCCCCAAAGAATGGAGCACCGGGGAAAAATAAATGAGTGTCAGAAACAAAGGCATATAAGACCAGTTCAGATAACAGAAGCATTTTAGTTTGAAAAAAAAATGGGTATTGTGTAAAATCAGTGTGGAGCCATGCCAGGAAACAGGCCTGCTTTGCTCTGACAGGATCTTGAATGATTCGTGCCAGTAATTTATGAACAGGTACAAGAAAGGTGAGCTTCTAGAAGCTTCTTGTTTAGGCTCCATTTTTGTTGCTGCTGTTTTAAATTTTAAAAATGTATTCCTTCATAATTTCACACCTATCTACAATGTACCTTGATCATATGTCCCACCATCCTAAACCTTTTATTCCCGCTTCCCCACACCACGACAGAATGGTGATGGGCCCAGGCTTGTGCAGGAAACCACCAAGGCCAGGAGTTCGTGGGTGCAACAACCACATCATGCTCAAAAGACAGTGTTTCACAGCACTCCTTGCCGTCCTCCAGCTCTGATGTTCTTTCTGCCCCATCTTTCTCTGAGCCGAAGGGGGTGATATAGATGCCTGTATGGGGCTGGGCACTCAACTGTCATTTATTCTCAGCACTCTGACTAGTTATGAGTCTCTGCATTAACCAGTGCCCACTACAAACAAAAGCTTATTTAATCAAGGCCGACAGTAGTGTCAATCCATAGGCATAAACATACATATGTAGAAGATAATTTGACATTTTGTCCATTTAGAAAGAGAAATGGTTGTAGTCCCCTACCCTCACGGCCTATGAACTCCCAAGTTATGGACTTTTGCCTAGGTTCAGAGTACTAGGCATGAATTCTTCCTGTGAGACCTGTCAGCCTCAAATACAAGCAGAAAGCCATCGGTCACCCCATTACAGCCGTGCCCTATTGCTCAGTGAGCACAGCTTGCCTGGCAGTTTTGGATTGTACCTCACAGGGCTTACAGCTGATGAAACCAGGAATGACTTTTCTCCCCCAGCAGCCTGCATAGCATCATCCTGTGCTATGAGAGCTATTAGGCTCAATATTGTATCAGAAACTTACCTTTCTTAAGCAGATCTTCTGCAGGGTAAATCCAGATGAATTGGATTATAATTCGGTAAGAGCAGAGATCATGGGATAAAAAGTTAAAATGTCATGACTTTCCCTCAAGTTTTCCAACCCATGATACCATATGTGTTATACACAAGGATGTCTTCTCCCCTCCCACCCCACAATTAGATATGGCCACATGACCTTGCTTGCAGTTGATGGAGTATGAGCAGCAGTGAGGAGTCACTATGAAAATCAACACAAAATTTGCTAGCTCTCTCCTGTTCTAGTGACAGATGATGATGTCAGACACCTGTGTCACTGAGTAAAAATGGCAGAGTAGAGCCCTAAGCTAACCCACAGAGGAGGCCCGCAAGGATGGGAGGAGAAGCCTCATTTGTTACTGCAACAAAATTTAGCCCAATGGATTACTATGCCAACTAATGAGCTGTGTGACTCTGGGAAAGTTATTTATTATGTCTGCACACCTAAGTATTATCTTAGAACAGAGAAGGTTAGTCTGGGGGCCTATAGAGTGGCTTTCAGGAAGACAGTGATACAAAAGAATAGTTATAGGTAAGTGTGTGTGAGTGTGTGTGTGTGTGTGTGTGTGTGTGTGTGTAAGAAAGCAAGGGAGAAAACAGAATATACAATTGTCTTGGGAGACAATCCATAGACTTTTCACCTTTTAAGAGAACCTATGTCACCCAAAATGAGGTTAAGAGCCTGAAGCTTCTGTAAGGACATTCATGGCTCCAATGTGCTTTGTGGCATTGGGGAGAGGGCCATGCAGCTAATTAGGTTCTTCTCTGATCTGGCGTTTCAGAGATTGCCTAGAGTCAGATTTTATTAAGGTTGTTTTCCAATAATTACATTTAAGAGCTCTGCTTAATAGGATTTTAGATATCAAAATCTCAGGAGGTAATTCTGAGCACAGAGAAGGTTTGGGGGTAATTCGTTTGAACTAAAGAAGAAAATGTTCTTCAACACTTGATAATGAGGACCTAGATGACATTTGACAGGTAGGACAAAGCTGCACCTCCCTCTAATGGAATAAGAAAGTGTTGTTCCTCCAAAACTATGTCCTCACACATAGCATAATGCCCATGTCCGAGAGCTTAACAGCGGAAGGCAACCATGTTCACTATGAAGACCGTGGGTAGACGAGGTTCATAGACTTTGGGGTTTATAAACGGGAATCTGGGTTACCATTAACCAACAAGATGTTGGGCCACACTTTTCTCACCTGTGAAGCAGATGTAATAAGACTAAGCTATCAAGGTAAACTGCTTAGCAAATAGTTACTACATTCAAACACAACTGAGGAGGGTTTATTTAGGAACTATTTATCAAGTTGTGCTCAGGGTTAAGGGACATCAGCAAGTCATGTGGAAGTGTACTGAGTCAGGTCAAACAGAGATCATTTCATCAGTCCTACATGTGAATGATGAGAGAGAGGACTGACTTTAATGAGAGACTGCTGCAGCTATCATTCAGAAAAGAGCCACAGTAGACGTGGGAGGAATACTGTGATCTTTCTCTCCTGCATCCTGCTGGTGCCTCCGATTGGAGAGAGCCAGGCAGATATCAATGGGCAAAGGAGGCCATTGATAGAGTCCATAGAAGTCAGCTTTCTGGAGCAAAGAGGAAGTGGGTGAGGTGGGCAGAGAAGAGAGAGGGTACATGGATGTTCCCGCTCCTGGAACAAGTTTGTGCAAACAGTAGATGCTATTTATTCTTTGTGTAAATGAATATCTTACAACCTTTCTAAGATCATATTCTGGCTGGTTTCTGTAGAGAGAGAAGCCTTGGTCACTAAGACAATGGGAAAAAGCTCAGAATATAGACCCAAAGTTTGGAATACAGTTACGTTGCCTTGGTAGGTAGGTTGGGAACTGGAGAGCTGCTTCTGAATACATTGACTGGGTTGAACTAGAATAACCTTAAAAAGCCATTTCTGGCTGCCATGTACTGTCCTAGAATGTTGAGTCCCACCATGACTCTTGTCTCCTGGCTGCATGGGGTAGATACCATTATGCTCAGCAAGACCAAGAACTGAATCCACTTCTTACTTACACATCCAAGAGACATATTTCCTTCTAGGTGTCTTGACATAGATTCCTATTCAAAATACAGGTGTGCAGTGTTTGAATTGTGTGGCGCCTTGTAGAACTTTTCATATTGAATTAATCTGAAGCTTGTTCACTTGTTAAACGGAATAGGTATTTTTAGCTCAAGAGTCAGGTGTAACAGGCAGACAGGTTCGGGCTGATCATTATCTCGCTGTGCTCTGCAAAGTAGTTCACTCTGGAGAAAAGACCATAAGGCTAAAACACCAGGAGACCAAAACTCTTTTATGAGGAGTCCCAACAGGAGGACAGATGTTTAGTGTTTTGACTACTTCCCTGTTCCCTTCTCCTTGAATAAAATGCCCCTGATTAGAAGGAGTAGGTGGACCTTGGGCATGTTGACCTGGGCTGGACCCATTCCTTTACCTGGGAATTTCTATCTTGAAGGAAATGATCCTAGTTTGGAGAAATGATGGAAGGACCAGTCCCTTTGATGCTGGAAGGAATGCTCTTGAAGGAATGCTCAATCAGTCCTGCCTCCAACAGCAGTAAACCAGTTGAAATCAGACTCCAGTCTGCATCTGGCTGTTCAGCATTTCCTCACATCCCCTGCCATCCCTCATCTCCGTGATTCCTTGTTAGTAAGGTAGGCTGGACTACAAAGTGACAGTCCAAGTCTGAAGACTGACAGGAACAATGGCTTGGACTAGGTTTTAAAAACTTTCACATTGGTTCACTCCTGAATCGGCCCAGGAAACAATACAAATAGTAGAGGTCAGAAAAGAAGCACAAGCAGGTAGATACTAGATCTTCCAAGAGACGCAGCTGAGATCTGAGGACCCAGAGGTTCATGGTGTTACTCACTGCCCCTTTCACCTATCCTACAGGATTATTATTATTATTATTATGGAAAACATGCTATATGTTTTATCATTAACTCTCTTAACAACTCACCAAGTATTATTTTGCTACTTTATAGATAAAAACATGAAGGCTCATGTAAGTGGGTTTTGCTTGCCCAATATTGCCAAGCTGTTGTGCTGTAAATCAAGAAGTCAAATCCAGGTCTATTTGACTTATGGTGTACATTCCTTCCCTTTGGCCAACCTTTTGGAGAGAGTATTGATTTTAACTATTGCATACACTTCTATAGCCTCTCACCTTCTTGGGCCCCTTGCTGCTTTTTAAGGAGATAGTCTAAAACTATATTTTTTCTCAAGATTTTTGGGGCAAGATGAATATGAGAAGAATGTTAATACTAGATTAAGTGACAGAATAGTTTCTACTCACTGAACTATCTCCCTGTTTTGATTCATTTTTTTAATGGCTATCTATTTTTTTCTTTTTCTTTTAAACAGATAACAAAAATAAATCCCAAATATTCTCTCTGGTTTGGAATTAGAAGTTCTACCCAGTTTAAGTCAATAAAAAGCCCCTAAGTGAGGAGTGTGTGGCTATTGATTGTTCCTCTTTGTGCATTTACATATTTTCCTATAATTGCTCTCCAAATGCTAAATGGCAACTTCTCTTTTCAATTCCTGCCAAAATATCTCTTACACTGACAGTAAGTTGCTAGAATCACCATCATTAGCTTATAGTTGATGCTAATTTAACAACATATTCTAAACTCTAAAGCAGTCAGAAGTCTAGATGCAGAGGGATTTTTCATTGCATTTGTTCCATTTCCTGAATCCTAAGTGTGTCCTGGTGGCCGGCTTGAGGGAAGACAAGGAGGCAAACTTCTGTGACCCAGGAGCCCAGCTGCCCCGGTGAAACTGTCCTTCTTTCTAGAACAAATTCTCCAATCAGACAATCTTGCAGCAGAGGCCTTTCCCAAACACAGGTTTCCATCTTAGACAAAGGAAATAATTGGATTTCTGTACTGAGCCCTGATCTACCGCTGTCTGCTGCATGTCAATTAGGCCATTAGCTCCTTACAGAGCATTTTGTCTCTGCATGAGGAAGAGGTAAAAAGAACATTGCTCAGGGCCAAGTGGCAAAGAACTATTTTTAAGTGGTGCAATGTAAGTCCTAGTAACAGAGCATTCATCTCAACTACCTTGAAATTATGGCTGAGAATTGAAGACAAAAGCCAGAGAACTCGGAACAGAGCAGATTGCTGTCTTCAAGAGCTACCTGTACACTATACAATGGTTCCAAGGTAAGAGTCTGAAATTCCCGTGAGTTGCTTCCTTCCTTTCTGACTCTATGGGCCGCCATAACCCTGCACTTAAGAGAGGCAGTCCATCCCTCATGTCCTCTGACTTTATCTGTTCCTCTGCCACAGGCGTGTGAACGTGTGTGGCATCCTCACAAGAACTGAACATCACAGCAGAAAAGATAGGGGCTGGAAAAACACCAAGACAGATGTCACAGAGCCCCAAGAAGCCTTCAACAGAATACCTAGAATGGATCCATAAAGTTGCAGGTAATTTGAAAATGTTTGATAGAGATGAACAGAATGCATCCCTCTCCCGAGAATTGTGCAGCAAGAGCTTTCACCATAGATTGGAGAAAGAATTTGGTTAATAAAGTACTGAGGACCTCATAGAACCCATGTAAAAGCTGGACACAATGGCTGGGCACAATTGTAATCACAGTGCTGGTGAGAGAGAGAGAAAGAGAGAGAGAGAGAGACTTCACTGGCCAGCTTTAGTATAATTGGTAAGTTCCAGGCCAACCAATGAGAGACCCTGTCTCAAAGGATGTGGGTAGTGATCCTTAAGATCACATCCCAAGTTGTCCTTGTTCATATACATAGCATGTTCCCACATACAGGAACACACATACGCATTCACACACACACACACACACACACACACACACACACACACACCACAGCCTTAGAAAGAACCCTAATGAACACTTTCCTTTTGTTTATCCATTTAAGGATCAGTCAGATTTTAGGCAAATGATGAAACTTCTGAGAGTTTGGAGAATTGTGGGTTTTACCTCCAAATCTCTTGGAATCCGCACAGCATTAGCTATGCAGTACATACTTGAGCTCATAAACTCACATGGGAATAACCCCCATGGGTAAGACACCAAAGGAAGTGAGTTTGAGCAAAATAGTTGCAGTTTGAGGAGTGACTTTGCAACTCCTCTGCATATCTAATCTGCCTTTGTTGCATAATCCTTCAAAGTTAGAGACAGCATCTTGTCATGTCTTTCAAACATTATTTTTCAACCGCTTTTGTCTTTCAAACATTATTTTTCAACCGCTTTTGGCTACAGTTGAGGTTAGTACCTCTATTTGGACAGCTGCTGCACATTACTGAAGGAATGATTCCTCTCTGCTCCTGATGAGGGGAGACCCTTGGAAAAAAAATTTAAAAAAGAACAAGCTTCAATCCCTTTGCCTTTCATCCAGAGGTAGTTAATGCTGACCTTGTACCCGTTAGTTCAACTTGGGAAATTTCAAAACAGGTTTTATTTGGGAGATTTCCACAAGGAACATGGATTTGCCTGGCCACCCTCTTGGAGTTTTAATATCTGAATTTTCACTAGGGGGAAGGGGACTTAGCATTGAAGAACTTGGAAGTCAGCCTCCAAACAACTATTTCATGACATTAGTGGATACTAGTCACCAGTAGGGATTCTTCATAATCACTATGAAGGGAAGAGCCACAAGAGCCAAATACCAGCCAGGAACGAGACAGGTTAAGTTTGGGCAGATGGTAAACATTAGGAGGAACGAGGTCCAGGTTCATGATCTTCTTTTTCCTTAACAGCAGTGTCAACAAAACAAGGCAGCTAGGCTCAGGCATTTGAGGTGAAGGACCCTGTGACATTCCTGTTTGGGTTTAGCTCATAGCTCCTCTCTATCAGCAATCTGTTGTCTGTTGACCATTACCACATGGCTGGATTGTTCCTACGATGAAGCATTTTCTGTCTAATTGGCTGTTTTGTTCAGTTACTGGCTTCTATATTTATCAGAGTCATGAAAAAATGTCTCCTGAGTGTAGAAAAGTGAAACATTGCATTTTAGTTCCCACTTTTCCTTCCAAAGCTAATTGATCTTTTTGAAAAGTCTTTTCTGATTTCTAACCATGATAATTGTGTGCAGTGTCAAGACTGATAGTAATAGTCTTTTTATCTCTGTCTGTGAATCTGGTAGTTGGTACAATAGTCCATGTTTGCCAAAGGCATAAAAAGTATTTCAGAATATGCCTTTCCTCCTTCCCCCATGCGAGCATTTGGGACAGTATAGAAAGCCTGGCAGTGTTATGGAGAAAGGAGGGGAGAATAACGAGAGTTAGGAGGGTCATACTGTTGTTTCCTCTGAGCTGTCTTCGAAGACCAATTCTGAAATAGAAGTCAGCTTCAGAACCAGTTGTTTACTTAGATCTTCCTAGTGATGGGCATCTCTCCCAAAGGTTATCACTGTGAAAGAAAGAACTGCAGGGTGCCACGCGCATCGAGCCTCATGCCTAAATGCACTGTGCATTCTGCCTGGACGCCACATACCTACCGAGGAACCCAGCCGTGAACGTGGAGCATTTTTAAACAATTCTACAATATTCACTTTAGAAAAATACAAATGCACCATTATCACCATATCACATGTCCAGAAAATCCCCCCCACCACATGGGGCATATCCCAGTAATATGTTCAATAATTTTATCTTTGCTTGACTTACGAGAGACTGACCAAAGGAACTAAGATCACTTTATTGAGTTCTGTCTTAGTGCATTTGGAGCTTAAGCCAAAGTAACTCAAAGCCTCACTGTACCTCAAATTTGGACCCATGAACTTCTGAGGCTGAGGCTGATAAATTCTCCATTCTGTCACTGCAGAAACCACAACTTTTTCCAGCATGAGTTTGCACACTTGAAATCATTAACTTAGATTACTCTGTTATCAACTCTGTGGGCTCCACTTCCAAAGATTAGTCAACTGCAGAAAAATTACATCTTTACTGAGACTGTAGAGACACTTTTCTTTTAGTTATTTCCTAAACAATAGAGAATAACAGCTATTTATATAGCATTTGTATTGTATTAGGCATTGTACGTAATCTAAAAATGATTTAAAGTATAGAAGAGGATATGTGTAGGTTAAATGCAAGTATTATACCAGTTTACGTAAGGCCCTTGAGTATCTGCAATTTGGCATCCATGGAGGAAGGGAAGTCCTGGAAGCAATCTCCTGTACATACTGGAGAATTATGTTCCATTTTGGAATAGCACTACATGGAAGAGACTCTGCCAGATGTTGTGGGGGAGTTTTAAAGAACATGGAAAACCGTATCTTATTGCAATAAGCCTAAAACTGGATAGAGTGAGACATGAGTATACAGGAGAAAGTAGCTAAGGAAATGTAAATGTAAGAGCCCATAGCTATGGACATCAATCTGGGCAGTGTGAAGTGCAAGACCACAGCCAGCAAGGACCTTGCAGACTCTGGCCTGCAGCCATGACAGAGGCAAAGGTTGGAACGCCTCAGAGAGACCAGGACAGAATCAGCTAAGGTCAAGTTTCACAGCAAAGACTGTGGATTTTGCCTTCGTCGTGTTCTGTGCAGCTGTCCCTTCCTTTCTGAGTTTTACTACCCACACAAAGTTTGAAGGACAATAAGAACCATTTGTGAGTGTTGGCTAAACTCTGCTACATTCTAGTGATGATTGAAAGCACTTCATGATTTTAACTGACCCAATCCTTCTAATAATTTTATAGCTAGATACTGCCATTATCTATATTTTACAGGTGAGAAAACATGGACACAGAGATATAGAGAATCCTGCCCCAAGTTAAGCACCAGGAAATTGAAGACCAGAATTTTATCCAGTCTTGATGACAAATCCTAAGCACTTGCCTACCAAGTGCCCACAGGTCACACCTAACCTCAAAAACACCATTCTCACCTACTCTCTTCTGCTTTTTATGCTTAGAATCTTGTATTAGTTATTCTTCACTGCTGTAACCAAATACCCAGAAGAACAACTCCCTTCGGGGAGGAAGATGGAGTGTGGCTCATGGTTTCATTCATGAAGTTCTTTTCATATCTGCTTGGCCCCATGTACTTGGGGAGAACTCACAGAAATAGGAGCCTGTGGTGGAAGACAGCTGTTCATATCATAGTGCACAGGAAGCAGATGGAGAACAATAAGAAGTGATCAGAGACAACATATCCCCAAGGCCTTACTACAAGGCCTTACCACTAATGATCTACTTCCTCCAGCTCAGCCCCATTTTTTAAGTACGCATGGTCTTCTCAAATAAAGCCATCTTCTGGAGACCAAACACTTTTTAAAAATCTTGAGCCTATGGGGAACATTACATATCCAAACCATAACAAACCTCTTTGCTGTCACAAAGATAAGGCACACACTTAGGCTTATATGGGAAGAGCCCAGTCACTGAGTCTGCCTTTACCTCTTCTGCCTGAGTGCTTTTTCTCACACCTCCAAGGAGAGACCTCCATAAGGACCAAGCTGTGCTGCTGTATAGTCCCAGGGCACACTGTGCATCCTCATTTCTTCAGCAGCCTACAAACTACATCCTGCTTGTGTGTGCAAGCAAAGCTCTATATGTAACTTACTCCAGTAGCAGTCAGACCGAGCGGAGCTCTCAAAATGCAACCCATGAAATTGCAATTAGACAACATTCTTAAATTCCATTCATCATCAACTGAAATCACCAAATAGTTTGCTCTGAAATAAGAATTTCTACCATTCCAGATCTCTCTTATCTTGTCTACGCTGTACTTTACAAAGTTTTAAAGCTAATGCCAGACTTTAGAGTCGTCCCCTTTCTTTCTTACGTTAGTAGATTCTGTGTACTTCTTCCAATCTAGGAAGCAATTTTAGATACTAATTCTTTTCAGTTACCTTTTAAACACTGTTTTATCCACAACCTAATAAGAATGTGATTTGCATAGCCATCCATATGGTTAGTTTAAATGTATATTATTGATGAAAGATGCAAAGAAGATTGTTTCTGCTTTTATTTTTGTTTTTCCAAAATGGCTTTGATCCATTAAACAACTTGTTTTGGGTACATTTGTTCAGTCAACTCTGAATGTCCCTTCACTGTTTATTATTTGGTCTACATGTGTTTGTCTTGTCTGCAAATACTTATCATTGGGCATTTTATCAAAAAATTGTTTTGAATGTTTCATTTGTTGGATACAGACATGTCCCTGAGAAGAAGCCTGATTACTTTAAAACCCAAGTCACTTTATTTGGAGATAACTGATTCTAAGTTTACACTTGCTCTGATGTTAACCTACTTTTCTCGCTGCTTTCAAGTCACTTCTTTAGTAATTGGATCCAAAATTTTATTTGTAAGCACCAAGTCTGTGCTTACTGTAACCACGCATGCGGTTGAGATGCGCCCACCCCTGCTCTGGCACCTTCCCTCTTTGTGGTAGTTTTCTAGCTCTGAAGCCGCCACCTCATGTTAGCTCTACTGCTGCTACAGCACATCACCACAGACTTCCTGGCTTTAAACAACCCAGGTTTGTTCTGTTATGACTTTGAAGGTCAGAAGTCTGAAATCAGTCTCACTGAGTGAAAATAAAGGTGCTGGCAGAGCTGGTCCTCCTAGATGCTCTGACAGAAAAACCCATGCCTTTTCCTTCTCCAGCCTCCAGATGCTGCTCACGCTCCCTGGTTCATGCTCCCAGCCAGTAGTGGCACCCCTCCATCCTTTGTCTCCATCCTTTTCTTCTCTGACCCTCTAACCTCACTCTTATAAAACCTTTGTGATTGCAGTGGGCCTGACTAGGACACTGGATACTCTCCCCATCTCAAGAGCCTTAATGGAATCGTAAAGTCTTCTGTGTCACAGAAAGCCACACAGTCACAGGTTTCAGGGGTTATGGTGTGGCCACTATGGAGTCAGAGGCCGCTGTTCTGCCTACTCCATATCCCGAGAGCCATCACATGCGACAGTTGCTTCAGTGTCACTGGAAACAATTTACTTGGCTTCATTACTGAAATGCGTTTTGATGGGTGATACTCGTGCTGTCATACTTGTTCTTCTGGAATGCAGTTTTCTCTGACATGCTGCCTTTCTATGTTGAAAACCTTTTTCTGAAAAGGGGAGAGGCAGGAAAGAAGCAGTTAAGTGGTTCTGCTCTTCCCTGTCATCCAGCTCGACCACCTTCTCCAATGACCTTTCCTCTCTTTGGTCTTAACATTTTCTCAAGTCTCAACTCATCCCCAGCTGGACTTCTGGGAAGTTTCTTTGGTGTGGCTCTGTGCCATGTCCATGGTTTTATGCTCAACTTTGAGTCTGTGCCCTCCCTCTAAAATTCTGTTCTTGTTCTTTCTAAATCTGGCCTTGGAGAGTTCCAAAGGGATCCTTGGCTCCTTTAATGTCTCCTCTGCATGCTTCTCATTAGGATTACTCAAGATTACAGAGTAAGCACTTCTGTTTTTTTAAGCTATATATGAAAGTGACACTCCTTTTGAGAAACACTCCACAAACTCATTTTACCTTTCTTTTTTAAAAATAAATGCCCGATGGGTGTGTCTGGGTATGCCCATCTGCTCCCTTTCCCTGCCATTATGAATTCCAAGGTGATTCTGTCACTTCCTCCCTTGTTTCCCGTACCTTCTGTTGCACCAACTGCTTTCTCTTTGGGGTTAGACTTAAGTGGAGGCTCTATGCTCTTTGTCCTTTAATCAGCTATTCCACTTTTAGCAACAGAAGCCTCCCAGCAGATGTTTGGAAAGTTGAAATCATGACATCACCTCATCACTATTACAGGGTCTCGCAGCAACCCTTACCCCCCGCCCCCGCCTTCTCTGTTCCTGCATATCTGGCCACTTCTTTCTACACAATCTGGACTCTTCCACATAGTACTTGTTTACATCTAGCACTTGGACTTAAGTAGGATTGCTTGGGCTGAGAAAAATAAGAATAACAGCTAGAGATAATGAAGGTGCACCAGAAAGTGAAGTCTGAAACAATTTACGGTTCTTGGAAGTTCCATCATACCAAGTATCAGTTATAATTATGAGATTGATTTACAAATTTAAGTTTATTTGCCTACTTATGTTAACTACTGTAATGTTAAGCAATAAAGGCCCATTAAGAGAAAACTCCTTCTTGACAGAGAATAAAATCTCTGACCTGAGGAGAGACCTAACATTCCAGTTGGGCCAGATCAATCACCAGCCAAAGGACCACCCCTAGAAAGGTCAGTTCACCATAATGGATGCTAAAGAGATAGGTGGAATAATTTGTTCATTAATGGGAAAATGTACTTTTCCTGCTCAGACTACATACCAGTAACACACCAGGCCAAGCCCTGGAGCTTTGTAAGTCTGTCTGCTTTTCTAAATTCTTCAGAGAAGTGTAGCCGCTCCTTTTCTTCTTTCTATTGTCGGAGCATGCTTTCCCTGGCACTTTGGGCTTCCCCAACATTTTGGGTTTCCTTACTCTTTCTTTAAAGCTCCCTCCGCACATGTGGCTGCTGTCTGTGGTGTGTCTGGTCATGGGCCAGGTGACTCTCCTTCATTCTCCTCCTCTGGGAAGCTGCTGAGATTTATAGATTTCTTGTTCTGGGATGTTTTTTCTTTTAAACTCTAATGAAACTACCATTGAGCTTCCGCTTGAGTCCATTATCAAATTATTTTCTTAATAAGACTAAGCGCCCCAAGATGAAACCTTAGTAGGGGACTCTGGTTTCACCTCCATCATCTTGTGACCCAGATGGAACTCTCCAACTTCCAATAATATCACCACTACTTCTGTATATTAATCCTGGGTGAAGAAGAGGAGGAGGAGGAAGAGGAGGAGGAGGAAGTGTTTTGTTCTGTGCTTAATGAAAATGGACTTTGGCAAATGTGTCGACTAGAAAATGTTAAAGATGCCAGGTGTGGAGGCGCACACCTTCAATCCAGCACTCAAGAGGCAGAGGTAGGCAGATCTTTATGAGTTCAAGGCCAGCCTGGGCTACATAATGACACTATGTCTCAAAAGAAGAAGAAAGGGAAGAAGAGGATAAAGAAGGAGGAGGAAGAGGAGGAAGAGGTAAGGGTCAAAATGCTAAAGTTGTAAGACATGCAGAATTATTAAAGGAACAGCTTTCAGGAGGGAGCTGTGAGTGGAGGAGTGGTAGAATTGGGCTGAGATAAAAAGCATGTTTGAGAAGATAAAGGATTTCCCAGGGAACAAGGCCCCAAAGGAAGAATACAGTGACCCACGCCAGGGTAGGAAAAGGGAATTCTCACTGTAGAAGACAGGGTGAGAGACTGGAGAGACAAAAGATCTGAGGACCACTGGCATCAGGCAATGACCGACTTGGAGTTCAGAGTCAAGGGGAATCAGGACTGAGAGATGGCAAAAATTAAGAATGCTGTGGGGTGAAAGGTGACGGAGAGAAGCAGAGTCTGGGCCAAATGAAGGACTGAGGAAGGGCGGGGAAAGCACGTCAGAGAGGGGGTCAGGCCTGGACTCTGGCCACCTGAAGCTATCCTCATCTGCTCTGCTTTGCCGCTGCGCACACTACAGTAAGCATAACAAACTGCTCTTTCAAATGTATGCCAGCCAGGTGAGGCGGTGACTCCCATAATCTCAGCACTGGAGGATGAGGCAGAAAGTCTGGGGATGGAGGTCAAACCCAGCTACAAAGCAAGACCCTGTCTCAAAACAAAACCACAGAGAAATGCTGCATCTCTGCAGGAAGTCATCCACTCCCCCTCTTTGCTGCCAATAACTGCAACTTTAGAATCACAAGTACACTGTGCCAAGGCAACTAGTGGCAGTCTGGGACCATTTCACCACGTATCAGTGATATGTTGAGTTGCGAGCCCCTTCCTCCTACCTCACCCACTCACCCAAACGCTCCATCAGTTCCACAAAACTCCTAAGGAGAAGCCAGTGAAACAGCACTTTTCAGATGCCAACAATGGCTCCAAATCAGAGAGAAACTTTGTTTATATTCTCTCCCCAGTCCCGCCACACCAACTATCTAACTTTAGTTAAATAAGAACTTCTACTGCAGTGTGATAAAGCAAATACGGCAATCCTAAATAGCTCTAGAGAGTAATCAAACTGCCTCCTTCTCTCTGAAACCAGGGAAACGGAGGCCTAGAAAAACAGATACACAGATAACCAATGAGAATCCAAGGTGGTTCACATACTGCAGTGCCCTGAGGCCTCGCCCAGAATCTGGCCTTTGCTCCAGGAGGCTTTCTTTGTCTCTGGAATTCTCAGCTCACTCTGCCATGAAACAAACTTAAGATTCATTTATGTAATGTAAAAATCCATCCCTGTTTCAACTCAGTTTCTAGTCATGTGCAGGGCTCTGCTTGTGTTTATTACATTAGACTCTTTCCCCCCAGGGCTGTCTCCCCAGGCATGGACCCTGTCTCTGTCTCTCACATTTTTCTCTGCTTGCATAATCCAAGCCAGCTTCCTGCCCCACTATGGAGCAGGGACTCTGTCCTACTGATCTGTGTGTCCTCAGCCCCCAGGGAGTACCTAGCATCCTCAGTAAAAGCTCATTTGGAAGACATGACTCTCTAAACCCCTACAATGCACAGCTATAAGTATGACTGGCTTTCTATTTCATATTCCTGATATCATGTACCCCAAGCACTGGAAGAAGCAGAAAAGAGCTAATTCCCAGAAATAGTTTTAAAGTTCCTCAAAAGTTAAGCATGGAATACTACATGACCAAGAAATTCCACTCATAGGTAAACACTGAAAAGAATCTTATGGGCACAGCGTATTTTACTTTTCTGTTTGTCAGTTGGTAAACATTTGAGTTGTTTTCACTATCTTTGTCTGTTACAAACAATGCTGTGAACATTCATAAACGTGTCTTTAATGTGAAAAATGCTTTCAACTTTTTGAGTAGACATGTAGGAATAAGATTGCTAGGTCATGGGGCATGGTGGTGCATGCCTTTAATCCCAGCACATGGGAGGCAGAGGCAGGAGGATCTCTGTGAATCCAAAGCCAGCCTGGTTTACATAGTGAGTTTCAGGCTATAGGGAGACCTTGTCTCAAAAAGACCAAAAAACAAATAAACAATCAACACCGCCCCCAAACTTTATAACTCCATCTAACTTTATTTTTCTTTTTGGTTTGTTCCAACAGGATCTTATGGTGGTTACATAGCCCCGTCACAGAGATCGATCTGCCTCTGCCTCCCAAGTTCTGGGAGTACAGATATCAGCCACCATGCCTCACTCTATAACCACTTAAGGAACTCCACACTGTTTCCCACAGTGGCTGCAAACATTTTGCATCAGAATAATAGACGAGGCATCCATTTCTCCTCCCATCCGCAGAAACACGTATTTGCCTTTTGCTATAGCCTTGGAGTTTTGATTTCCCTAAAGCCTAATGAGGGTGAACATGTTCCCCTTCCTTGCGGGCCTTTGCGTATCTTTCCTGGATAAATGTCTATTCAGATCCTCTGTTTACATGTAAACTAAGGCTGTTGATTTGGTATTGCGCTGCAGGAGTTCTTTATCTTTCTTTGATCACTTTGTGTATGATTTGCCTGTATTCTTTCACTCTACAACCTGTCCTTTCACATTCTTGAGAGTGCTCAAGATGTACCTTTTTAACTTTGATAAAATCAAACTGCCTTATTTTCCCCCTTTGGTGATTTTTGCTTTGCTGTTTGAGCTCCAGTTCTCCTGACCAGCAGCGCAGTTTCCTTCTCACTTTGTTCTTTGGAGACTATGCTAGAGAGCTATTGGCTAGTCAATGATTAACTCCTTCAGGGGCAAATGAAGGGATCTGAGCAGACATACTTGAGGGAGGAGAAATCATGGTAACACGCAAGCACCAAATACATGCCTGCAGCACGGGCTAAGAGTGAGAGATGGCTCCTGAAAAATGGTGCGCAGGATGGCCACAGCATCCCCAAGAAAACTGTCCCGGGCCACCAATCTGACACCTGGCAGCTGGCTGCCCCCCAGTGGCAGAAATAAGAATGATATGGGTGCACTAATTTCCCATTACTAGCTAAGCAATCAGAAACATTCTGCTTATAATTCAGACAGATCACTTGTTGGATTGTTTGTGGATTACTTGGGTTTGGGTGAAAGCCGAGCTTATCTTTGTGAACTTGAAACTGCCAGCATTGGAGCGCCTCACACACAGTGCTGTGCGCAGTAAGGAGACATTAGCTGATTCGGGAGCAGCAGCTTGTTTCATGACTCGTTTATACTCTTCTACTTCTTATGGGTTTTTGACCTGCTAACTACAAGCTGCTAACTTGAGGTACTTTCCCAATGCTAAAAGGTTTGTTAGAATGAAATTATGTTTGTGAATTAGAGTAAATATAACCCATCAGTCCTAAGTTTGACCTTATCCCAAGATCTATATGAGCCTAATAAGTAGCCATAAATTAAGGAAAGGTGAGAGGAAGCTGCACTAAATGGACTAAGTTACTTACAGTTTATATCCCCATAATTATAATCTCTAGGATTATGTTTCAAACTGATTTGAATCATTTGATCAGCTACCAGCAGAAATCCACTTTAAATGAGTTTAAGCCAAAGGAAGGGGAGAGTGTGGTCACGGTTTTGCGAATTCTCAGGATCAAAAGCAGGATATGTATTAAAATTCTGCAAGAATAATGTGTGTTACAGAAGCTGTCCCCAGGGAAGGGGTCTGAGCGGACCCAGGGCAACACACCCTGGTACTAGCAGTTCCACAACTGGTGGTAGAGGCGTCAGACCCAGAGAAGAGGTCAGAGATGACACAGAGTCTCAGTGCACAGAGTCTCACGACAGGTGTGGGAGGCTGTGGAAGTGAGAATTCTGCCACAGTTAACCCATGGTAGGACATCCAGGCATGAAGAGCCACACCAGACAGTGGCAGAGGGAGAGACTGGCTAGGGACATGTTGACCTTTGGACAGTGACTGTTACTGAAGACAATAGCTGACTCTCAGAAGAAAACTAGGGATAGAGCTTGTCATCCTGAATACCAGTCTCAAGGAGAAAATGGTCCCTCTACTCTAGCCTGACATAGTTCACTCCTGAACATTGTAAATGCCTCCAGTGAAAGAAGAAAGGTGACTTGAACTAAAGAAAGAAAAATTCAGTCAACAAAGTACCCCCAAATGCACAAGTTCCAGTGCAGAAACAAAAACACATGAAAAAGCAAGACGACATATCTCCTCCCAGAATTACTAATCACAGTCTCAGTGAGAATGACCTGGAAGATCTTTCAGACAAAGAATTTTAAATGATTCTATGTTGAAGCAAGTCAGAGAAGACATGAATGTACCCTCAAAATAACAAAAACAAAGAACTGAATGAAATCAGAAAGATAATTCAAGACATGAAAATAGAACTCAAAAAACAGAATAAAGCCAAGGTGAAATGATGTGGGAAATGAAAAATTCGATAAGCAAAGTAAAAACTCCAGTGGCCTCACCAATACAACGGAGCATGTTTAAAACAGAATCAGGGCTTGAAGAGAAGACAGAGGAATCAGATCACTCAGTGAAGATCAATGATAAACGTGTGTGTGTGTGTGTGTGTGTGTGTGTGTGTGTACATATATGTAGATGGGATATAGGAGAGCTGTTGGACACCATGAAAAGGCCAAATCTTTTCATTATAGGCATAGAAGAAGAAAAGCATCACACCAATACCATGGAAAATAATTTCAGTAGAATCATAGCAGAAAATTTACCAAACCCAGAGAAACACGTGGCCATCTAGATACAAGAGGCCTACAGAACACCAGATAAACAGGCACAGAAGAGAAATTCCCCATGAGTGTCACTAAAACATTAACAACACAGAATAAATAAAGAATATTGAAAGCTAAAAAGAGAAGGCTGAGGTTACTCATAAAGGCAGCCCATCAGAATGACATTTAAAGCAAGAAGGGTCTGGCAAGATTATTCCAAGTTCTAAAGGACCACAACTGCCAACACAAACTATTGTACCCAGAAAAATTATCTATTATAACTGAAGTAAAGACAAAATCTGTCCATGATAAAAACACACTGAAGGAATTGATGACCAATAAGCCAGAGCTACAGAAGATACTGGAAGGAATACTAAGAACTTAAGAGAAGGATAAACACATTCAAGAGGACACAGGGGAAAGTAAGTAATACCCGATCAGTTAATCATAGAGGTCTAAAGAAGCACTTCTAAAGAAGCAAAATGACAGGAATTAACTCACCCTCTCAATAATAAGTCTGAATATTAATGGTCCCAATTACCCAATAAAAAGACACAGACTAGAAGACTGGATCAGAAAACAGGATCCATTTTTTTTTTTTTTTTTGGTGTTGCCTCCGAGAAACACATCTCACCATCAAAGATAGTCACCATCTTACGGCAAAATAAATGGAACTAAGACACAGCATGCGTAGCTATTCTAATGTCTGACTTCAAACAAAAATTAATCAAAAGAGATAAAGAAGAGTGTTGGGTGCTGCAGGAAGGCCCAGCACACTGTGGGCAGTGTCATCCCTGGGCAGATTGTGTAAGAAAGCAGGATGAGTGTGGGCCAGGAAAGCAAGCCAGTAAGCAGCATTCCTCCATGGCCCACGCTCCAGCTCCTGCCTCCAGGTTTCTGCCCTGAGTTCCTACCTTGGGCTCCCTGATGAATTGTGTGACCCAGGAGATGTAAGTGAAATAAACCGTTTCCTCCCCAAGTTGGTATTGGTCAGAACGTTTTGTCACAGCAATTGAAGGCAAACTAGGACAGGAAGAAAGGCTTTATTTGTCTTACAAGAACAGTCCATTATCAGGGGAAGCCAAGGCAAGAACTCAGGACAGGAACCTGAAGCACAGAGCATAGACGAGGAACGCTGCTTACCAATTTGCTTCCCTGGCCCGTAACTCATCCTGCTTTCTTATACAATACAGGACCACCTATCCAGGGGTAGCACCACCCACAGTGCGTTGTGCCCTCTCTCATCATTCAGCAATCAAGAAAATGCCCCACAGACTGGCCACAAACCAATACAATGGAGACATTTCCTCAACTGAGTTCCCTTTAAGCATCCATGTCAAGTTGACAACCAAAGCTATCCAGCACAACACAAATTCTTAACATAAATATTACTGTATGTAAAGTGACAGATTAATGGCCATTCAGTAATAGTGGCTAACATCAAACCCTTCTCTCTCCAATAGACAGGCTTTCCGAACAAAAACAACATAGATATATTTGAGTTAAATGACACCATAAATAAAATAGAGAAATGTCCTCCTTAGGCTTACATATTTGAACACTTGGTCCTCACATGAACCCCAAAGGGTGCCGTTTGGGGAAATATGGAGACATGGCATTGCAGAAGGAAGTATGTCCCTGGGGTGGATTTTAGAGTTCAGAGCTTGGTTCCACTTCCAGTTGCTCTCTTTGTTTGTGTTTTCCATAGAAGGTAGAATTTCTTGGCTTTCTGCTCCTGGTACCATGCCTGCTGCTGGCTGCCATGCTGTCCTGCCATGATGTATGCTCATCTTTCTGGAACTGTAAGTTCAAATAAACTCCTCTTTCTATAAGTTGCTTTGGTCGTGATATTTTTTCACAGCAACAGAAAAGTAACTAACACAACATCTAGAAATTCCATTCAAACACTTCAGAATGCACATTCTTCTCAGCAGCCCTTGGAATTTTCTTCAGAATTAATCACATATTAGGAGACAAAAGAAGACTCATTATATAAAGGAAAATTGCAATAATATTCTGTTTTCTATCTGTTCACAATGGCCTGACAATAACAATTGAAACTTCATAAACATAAATCCATGGAAATTAAACAAATTATCAATGGGTCACTAGGAAATCAAGAAAGAAAACTTTAAGACTTCTCAGAATTGAATGACAAAGAAAATATAACATACCAAAATCTATGGGGCACAAGAAAGAAGGAAAGTTTATGGAGCTAAATGCTTACATAAAAAAACCAGAGAGAGGGCCCGAAGAGATGGTTACGAACAATGACTGCTCACGCGGAGGACCCAGATTCAGGTCCTGGTACCCACATTGCTCAGCTGACAACCATGTATAACTCTAGTTCCAAGGGATTCAATGCCCTCTTTTGAACTCTGTGGGCACTGCACACATTGGCACACTTAGATACAAACAAGCAAAGCACTCATACACGTAAAATAAAACTAAATAAATCAAAAAAATTTTAACTTAGATAGAGAACTCAAATAAATCATTTAACGATGGACATTCAGTCCTTGGTAAACAAGAAGAAACCAAACCCAGAAGCAGTTGATGGAGAAGAATCAAAACTAAGGTTGAAATCAATGAAATAGAAACAAAACAAAGAGTTGGTTCTTTGAAAAGATAAACAAGATTTATCTTTATTTGTCCTCAGACAAATAAACCAAAGGAAAGAGAGAAGACCAAAACTAGTAACATTAGAGATGAAAAGGAAGACATTACAACAGATACCAATGAGACAAGAACATGTTCTTATGATTTTCTGACATGTCATTAAATTGGAAACATTAAAAGAAATGGATGAATTTATAGATGCATATGACCTACCAAAATTAAGTCAAGATGAAATGGATAATCTAAACAGATCTATATCTTGCGATGACAGTGAAGCATTAATAAAAAGTATTCCAACTAAAACAGGGCAGGAGCAGATGGAGTCACTGTAGAATTCTAGCAGAACGTCACCAGAAGAAAACTAATGCTGCTCAACTGTTCCATAAAAGAGAAAAGGAAGTACCACTTCTGAACTGTTAGTGAAACAAGTGTTACCCAGACACCAAAACCAGATAAAAGGTCACCTTCTGCTTCTTTTCAACATAGTGCTTGAAACCTTAGTTAGAGGGATAAGAAAAGAGAAGGAAACCAGAAGGATACAAATAGAAGTCAAGTTATCTGTAATTGCAGATGATGTGATTCTACACAGAAGAAACCCTTGAAGGCTCCACCACGAAATTCTTAGAACTGACAAACACTGTTAGCAAAGTGGAAAGCTACATAGCTACTACATAAAAGTCTCATATAGCTTTCTTATATGCCAACACAAACATCCTGAAAAAGAAATCAAAGAAACCACTCTGCACACACACCTGATAATAAACCTAACCAAGGAAACAAAAGATCTTTGTAATGAAAACTTTAGGACACAGAGGAAAGAAACTGCTATAAGATGGAAAGCTTTCCCATGCTCATGGATCAGAATTAATAGTCTGAAAATGGCCAACCAACGAAAAGCAATCTACATATTCACTGTGTTTCCAATCAAAATTCCAGAACTGTTCTTCACAAACATAGAAAAAAATGTTCTAAAACTTATATGAAGGCACTAAAGACAAAGAATAGCCAAAGCAACCCCAAACAGAAAGGACACTGAAAGAGGTTATCACCATACTAATTTCAAATTATATACAAAGCCATACTAGTAAAATTACCATGGTAAAACAGGCACATAGATAGACAGAATAGAATACATACCCCAGATATAAGTCCATGTACTACAGTTACCTGATTTTTTTTTGACAAAAATGTCAAAAATATACATTGGAGAAAAGCATCTTCAAAAACTGGTACTGAGAAACCTTGATTTCAACATGCAGATATCTAAAACTAGATCCTTGTCTTTCACCCTGCATAAAACAACTCTGATTAGACAAAGGACCTCATCATAAGCCCTGATATCCTGAAACTGCTAAAATAAAATGTAGGAAATACACTTTAACCTAAAGCCAGAACTTTCTGAATAGGACACTGGTACCTCAGGAAGTATGACCAACACTTGAGAAATGGGACCTCATGAAACTAAAAGGCTTTTGTACAGCAAAGGAACTGTTAGTTAACTGTAAAGAGGCAGTTTAGAGAAAGTGAGAAAAACTCTTGCCGGCTATACAGGTAACAAAGAAGTTTGTCTAGCATATATAAAGAACTCAGAAAACTAAACACAAAGAAAACAAATAATTGAACTAAAATGTGTTGTAGAAATGCACAGGACATTCTAAAAAGAAGAAATACAAATGGTTAATAATTTTAAAAGTATTAGATATTCTTAGCCATAAGGGAAATGCTAAATAAAACTACCTTAAGATTTTGTCTCACTCCAGGTAGAAAGGCCTTTATCCAATTACAAATGACAACACATGGGGCTGGAGAGATGGCTCAGTGGTTAAGAACATGGCTTGTTCTTGCAGAAGACCTGGGTTTGAATCTCAGCACCCACATGGTGGCTAACAACCATCTATAACTGGGGATCTGACGTCCTGTTCTGTCCTCCGAGGGCACTCGCATACATGTAGGCATAAAACTCATACACATGAAATAAAATAAATGACAATAGATGCTGACACTGATGTGGGGACACCCTTCCATACTGATGGTAGGAGTGTGAACTAGAGCAGCGACTTTGGAAATTAGTCTCAACGTTTCTCAAAAAACTAGAAATAGACCATATGGCTCAGCTATCTACCCAAAGGACTTTATGTTCAACCACAGAGATACTTGCACATCCATGTTCATTGCTGCTCTATTCACAATAACTAGGAAATGGAATCAACACAGATGTCCACCACCTGATGAGTGGTGGAAAGTGTGGTCCCTACACACAGTGGAGTTAATTCATCCGTGAAGAAAAAAGAAATCATGGAATTTGCAGGTAAATGGATGAAACTGGAAAAATTATACAGAATGTGGTAACTCGGGCCCAGAAAGACAAACACAACATATTCTTTCTGGTATGGGGAGCCTAGCTTCGAATCTTTGGCCTTGTGTTTAGTATGTGTGAAAGCCAGGAAACTAGAAATGAGTCCTTGACAAGGGAGTAAAGCATTAAGGGAGGGAAGATTGTGGAATAGGTAAAATCAGAGAAGAGGAACTTGAGAGTGAGAAAGGTTAAGCAGGGAAGGGTTGAGCTCGGACATATGACGAGTTGAAGAGGCTCCTCAATGAAGACAGTTGGTGTTTGAAAAAGCCATATAGAAACTTGCTGTTTTGCAACTCAGACAAATAATGTAATGGAGAAGATTGAAGAACACAGGTGACAAGAAAGAAGAGCAAAAAACACCAGGGATTAAAAGGTCAGCTGGGAATGACAGTGGGGGATTAGGGATTGGCAGGTGTGGGAACGAGGTTAACTAAATCTGAAGATATATGAAAAAGCATGGCTGTTGTCATTGGTTTTTGTTGTTGTTTGAAACAGGGTCTCTCAACTTGCTATGTAGACCAGGTTAGCCTCTATCTCACAGAGATCCACCTCCCAAGTGCTGGGATTAAAGGCATGTGCCATCACACTGGGTGTGGCACCTTTAGTAGATCATCATAACTAGATGGTAAGACCCTGTTGCTGAAGATACCACAGACTTTGGTGGCAGAACATAGAGAAATCAGTCTTGAATTGACTGGGAAACTTCCTCCCTACTAACCAGCTGTTATAGTGCTAGAAGGTGCTATGCAGTACACCTGGGGAGAAAAGACATCACCACCTAGCATCTTACCAGCACTGGACCCTGTGTGCTATAATACTGACACACCAGGCAAGATGTGCCCACTGGTGCAGTTATGGTGTGACTATAGTCAGAGTAGCCAATCACTTTCTTATTGGATTTGAGGCCTACTCCACAGGAAGGAATTCATGCCTGGTACTTTAAACCTGATCAAAATCCCATGGCTTGGGTGGTCATAGGCCGCAGTTCATTTGCTCAGTGGGCATGTTGTCAAATTGCCTTATAAATATTTATGTTTATACCCATAGATTAGTGCTGCTCTCAATCTTCCTCAGAGCAGCTTGTTTTTTGCAATAGACAATAATTAATGCAGAGACTCATAACTTGTCAAAGTGTTGAGAATAAGTGATAATTGAATGCTTGGCTCTCAATGGGGTCATGTAAACCTCACAAGACTCAGGGAACATCAGGGAAGAGGGGGGCAGAAAGACTACAAGAGACAGAGGGTGAAGAGGAGGCTGTTAAACGCTGTCTTCTGGACATGTCATAGCTACTGCACCCATGAGCTGAGAGTGCTGTGATTACCTATATAAGACCTGCACAAGACCAAGCCAGTCAACACTCCAGCGTAGGCATGAGAGGGACGCACAAGACCCACCCCTGGCTTGTAGTTGATGGCTCCTGTTGGATGAAGACTTGCTTTTCTTTGGGGATGTGGCCACTTGTACAGGGCCACTGGTCTTAACATGGCCACTGGCCCATGTCCAGGGCATGGCCCAACATCCATGTGCATATAAGTAGCATTAAATGAACTCAATGGAATACTGAAAAAAAAATCAAAGAAGACATGAAGTTAGGAGGGGATGCGTTAGGGAGTGGTCCAGAACAAGCTGGAGGGGAAAATGGAGAATAGATATGACCAACATACACTATATATGTGAATGAAATTCTCAAAGGATAAATAAAAATATTATATAGGATCTAGGAAGCGGGCAGTCTTCATCCTGAAAGTGGGCCCTTGTCATAACCCAACCATGCTAGTCCCTTGATCCCAGACTGCTGGCTTCCAGAATCATGAAGAATAAATATGACCATTTATGCCATTGGGTTTCTGGTAATTTGTTATAGCAGCTTGAGCTAATAAAGACTTGCTCTGTAACTTTCCTTCTTCTTAGTGGACTGCAGTCACACTTCAAGAGATTGGAGCAGAGTTAAAAGTCTCTATCTACACATCTACAACCAGCCATCACTCCTTCCTCAAGTTTCCAGTTTACCATTTCATGGAAGAACTGGTCTTGTGCTAGAGGGGTTCCTATACTCACACCTACACTAATAGTGACCCAGTGACTGGTAAGAAGAAACATGATTGGATGGGAGTGTGGAGTGGTCATTCTAGAACCATCATGGGACAGACACTGCTATGATGACTTGCAGAATACCTTGGCCCCACAGTTCAAAACAATAAAACAAGCACAAACATTACAGTGATGGCTCAGTCTACTAATAAGCTGTTAGCATTCCCTAGTAGAAGAAGGGGGTGAGGAGATTACCTGAGATTCCTGCTAGTACATCCTCCTGCACCCCAACCATTAGCTACTCATGCAATTGGGAGGTGGTGATAGAATATACCGGAAGCAGAATGTTGACTGAGGGACGGCCTCCATGAGGTCATCACGCATGAGGGGGTGGAATGTTTTAGTGCTAAAACTGCTTCTATAAGTAATCCCAATAAACTCAATGGTTTGCCTGGGCTTGGATAAAATAATTTCTTTGATCTGTCAGTGTCATATTTGGATAGACAATTGTTCACTGCTACCCAGGAAGAGCCATGCAACACCAAGGAAAACTTTTAACAATGAAGTGAGGTGTGATAGTCTAAGAGGAATCATGATGGTTCAAAGAAGAGAATCCTTCATTTGTTCTTGGAAAATCACAAGAGACTGTTAGGGAAGAAACCCCAGCTGGGTCAGGCCTTGAAAAGATGGATGAATAAAGATAGACGGTGGGAAGTGAAGAGGAGAATCCCAGTGGGAATAACTGCACGAATTAACCCACGATCACATGGGGCTTTGAAGGTCTTATAAGATGTAGGGTTATAAGAATAGGCAGAGAACAATGTTCCTTACTTTATAAAATGAAGGATTAGCTACGAAGAAGCAGCGTATGCACTACAATGTTCTCTCCTCCATGTACTCAGGTGTATATGTGTTTGATCTTTAGTGTACAAAAACTTGCAAGGCCATGCGAGTAGGAAACTTCTTGGATCAAGGACTAGGGAAGGATGTTTATAAACCCCAAGGCAAGGCAAAAGAAGCTCTCCAGGCCTTGGGGGCATATGGACAACCTAAAGGGAGATGGTCAAGAGCAATACTTGCATAAACAACCATGAAGAAGAATGATTGTGGGATTTTGTTCACACTCCAGAGTCTAAGATGTCAACATGTAAATGAGGACAATGGAACATGTTGGACACATGTTCTTATGTCAGTTTCCAAAAGTTCCTGATAATTGGTTATTTAGAGCAATTGTTGTCTTTTCTTAAAACTTTCCAATCACATTTAAGCTCAGGAAGTTCTATAAATACACTACAAAAACAAATGGCTTATTAAGAACACCATACTGTCTTCCTAAGAAAACTAAAACAAAATAAAACAAAACAAAAAGAAGAGTTATGTCCCCTTCCTAGAAGGTAGAAGTCATTTTTATATTTCATATAAAATTGTTTTCTTCCATTCCAATATGATTTGCATGATCATAAGCAGAATGATAGTCTTCAAAGCTGTCTATGCCCTAATCCCCAGAACCAGCAAATGTTACCTTTCATGACAAAAGGAACTTTTCAGACATAATTCAGATCCTGAGGTGAGATATTTACCCTGGAATATCCAGATGAACCCCACTCACCCAGGTTAGTAACAATCTGAGAACCTTTCCCAGTTGTAGTAAAAGGGAGATGTGATCACAGATTAGGAGAGCTTTAGCACCACTCCCTTTACGGATGCAAGAAAGCAGACCCAGAAATGTGGACAGCCCTTAGGAGCAAGAAAATCAAAGGACCCTTTCTCCCAGAGCCTCAGAATGCAGGCCTGTCTAAAGCGTGATTCTTAGCCCAGTGAGACCTGTGCTGGATTCTGACCTCCAGAACTGTGAGGTAATAAACTCGTGCTGTTTTAAGCCACAGAGTCTGTGTACATTTTACAGCAGCAATAGAAAATATATACAGTGACTCAAGTGAGATTTGCAGGGAAGACTGAAGAAATAACACTTGATAGCAGAAACTATAAGTGAGGCAAGGTACCACACCCTGCCATTTTCTAGTGACAAGTTGTCGCCACACTGTCTAACACCTGTGTGAGGAGCGAGTTCACACTGGTTTTTTGCACATGATCATCACACCCTTCAGTACTGTGAGAGAAACGACAGAAATACAAAGCAGGAACCAATGGTCTCCCAAGGGTTCATGAAGGAGGCAATATTTTGTAAACTCTATTATTTCTCTCGACATTCAGTACAGTCTTGGCAGTGATAAGCTCCTGTCTTCCTTTGAAAATGTCTAGGAAATCATGAGTCCTGGAGAAGTATTAAAATGGAGCAGATCATACAGACCCAAGCAGAGAGGCGGGTATGGTAGAAAATAATCAAATATCCCCGAAGGAAATATGGCCATGAAGACA
Source organism: Eospalax fontanierii (assembly GCA_035773235.1). Classification (NCBI taxonomy): domain Eukaryota; kingdom Metazoa; phylum Chordata; class Mammalia; order Rodentia; family Spalacidae; genus Eospalax; species Eospalax fontanierii. Next base: position 40,219,657 of record CM069544.1, on the reverse strand, counting down.
GAGTCAGAGCAATGGGATCTGACATCTTGGCCTTTGCAAACATCTTCTTCTAAGGTTGGCCACTGAGGACACAGATTGTATTTATTTTGTACCTTAATATTCAAGGCTTATGGAGCAAACTCCAACACAACATTTCTTGACCTCACATTCAAAGCTATTTGCTATTTCATTTTACCTCTAAAGCGGCAGTGACTATCATTCTCCTGCTTTTGGAAGGAGATAAAAGCACTCTAGTCAAAGAGGAACACTTAAACGTGGTCAGTTGAGGTCTTGGAGTTTTGGTTTTGGCTCCTACTGAGGTTGGCACTCTTTTAATAGGAACTTCACAAGCAAGGTTCCCAAATCTAGAGCCTAGTGCTAAGATATGCTTATTCAAAAAGTTTAAAACATTACTTACTCTCAAACAAATGTAAAATAGACATGTCAAACACTCATTTGTTAATGTGGAAGTCAGTAAGATTAAAACCAATTCAAATAATATGAAAAAGAGATATGTTCATAAATAGGAATATAGATATTAATTTTGTAGTAGGTACAAACCTAGTTAATATCTTATCAGGTTATAAATGGTAATGTTCAGGCTGATTTTTTTTCTGGGCAGAAAAAATTGTCTGAGGGAAAAGTGGGGAGGAGGCTGTGTAGGGGGACAACTCCAGTGTTAGAAGATGCAAGTCAAGTAAAGCTGGGATTCCAGGGGGACAGGATTTGCACTGGGCTCATGCAGTATATTCAGTGTTTTTCTGGTCATTTAACTGGATGGTAGGCCAGTGTGTGACAGAACATGTTTATCTGGTTTCTAATTCTTTCTAAGGACTGACTTCTTTTAGAACGTTCTAATTTGAGTCACTGAATGCTGAGGGCCGGGTTCTCCACAACTTGTAAATTTGAGTGCTATATTGGTCTAACTTCCAGAGTGAGTGAACTAAAAATGCAGGCGAAAAGCAGCTAATGGTTGTTCTGAGGCTGCTCCCAGGGACGGGAAGTTGATGCCCAACCTTGCTTCTGGGAGTGACAGCTGCAGTGGGATTGTTGAAAAACAGCAGACCAAAGGAGTACAATCTTCAGTGTGCCACAGATGGCTGGGGGTTCTTCTGTCCTGTCCAGATAGAAATCATGGACAGGCAAGGAGCGGGCCCTTTGTGTTGACGGCCTGAGATCCAGGAGCTCACAAGCTGGGTTTCTACCCAGAATTTAATTCTCTGTCTTCAGGATGAGCTCCAAGCTCCTAAGCCAGAAGCCTACTCCTCCAGGTGCTCAAGGCCTGTTGCCCTAGGCTTAAAGTACTGCAACCCAGCATGCAGAGTTACAGCTCACCAGTCTCTGTCCATTAACCCTTGGCAGCGCTAACAAACTGTTTTAAGAACTAGGTCTTATGTTTGTGTAGTCTTGACTCCTGCCTTTGGCTCTTCACAGCTGAGTCTGTTTCTGTCATCTTTCACCTTCTCAATACCTCTAGCATCTTTTAGAGTCTTAGCTCCTTACAATTTCTGTCCTTGGTCAGTGTTGAGATCAGGCTGAAGCCTGCTCTAAGTTACTCCAAACTGTGTGACACAGTGGATTTTCAGGCCGTGTTTGACCTGAAACAGCAATTTTTGATTCCACTTTGAGGATCACTGGATAACTGCGTCGTAGTGGACATGTGAATGGCACCATCTTTCCCATGCCACTCTCATACAGCGCAGAGTGATAAATGACTAACTCCTAAGAGTGGAGAGAGTGCCAACCTATGAATTTATCGGGGTGGATTGAGACTGGGAGCACATGAGTGTATTAAAATCCAAGGAAGCCAGGCCAAGAACTTAGCAGACATACTAGACAGAAGAAATGGTGTAACTCCCCGACCTGAATCTCATAAAGAGGTGGACACCTGGCACTCTGATGGTGATTGCCCACATGGACCTTATTTGACCCCCCCAGTGTATCTGTGTGAATGCCCTAATGACTGGCAGGCAGAGAACTCCCGCCTCTTCTGGGGCTTCCGCTGGGCTCCATCACTGCTGTTGACGTGGCCTACTCAACTCCCCTTTGTCCTCATGTTCTTCCATTTGGACCTGCCATCCTTTGGTCCACCCATTCATTCTGCTCCTTTGCCTCTGCAGCTGAACTCAAGTCTACAACTTCACTTTCAAACCAGAGACACTCAGAGCGGCTGCTGCTGCTGCAGCAAGCTTTTTCTCTGCAGCCTGGTGAGCGTTCCTCATCTTATCAATATAGACTCTACATCTCTATCGGTCTACTTCTGAAACCTCTCGACACTCTTTTCCTCTCTAACCTTTTCAAGTCACTCTGTGACCTACATGTATAGACATAGATATATTTGCTATGTGATGTGTGATCTGAGAGTTAATGTCAGCAATGAAGATTGCTGTATTCATCTCAGCAGAGTTACCAGGGAAAGCAGAAATATTTGACAAATGCTGAATGAAGCCACCTACCTTGTGAATTTCTTATTCAGTGAATTCTGGCATTGGGTTTCTGACATAGCATGCCCATGGCCCTGAGTCTGGGGGTCAAGGTCCTCACTCTCAGTGGCTCTCTAGAACTTTTCAGCTCTCTCCTCACTGTGCTGCCACCACTGGGACTATCTGCCCCAGAGTTTTGTTTGCTCTTCATACAATCAACTCGGCCCACCCTACCCACATTAAAGATTTCAAGTAGATAAAATTCCATTCAGCAGGTACCTTTATTGGGTCTAAGGTTGTAACACTAAGGGAAACACACGAGAGAGAAGCCATGTAGACTAACCTAGCAAAATGAAGAAATAACCTGCTTATAGAGCTGGGAAGGGACATAGCACCCTTAATACTATACAAGTTGCCTGAAGCAAGGTTGTGACGGGAACAAAGCCTCCTGAAGCAGGACTCACAGCTTAGGCGGTAGCATGCTTGCAGTGATCCTGGCAGCTAGAGTGATGCTTCCTCAAAGTGATGGTAGAATACCCTAAACAGGCAGGCTGGTCAGTTGTCAAAGAAAGGACCACTTGGCTAACAACTCCCTGCTCAAGGCAGTCAGGCACAAGAGAAGAGTCTGACAGCTGTCAGTCAAGAGGTTGCATGGCTCCCTCCCAATAGCTTGACTTATTCAAAGAAAAAATTAAAGTATGCTTATAGTAAACCCGATTAATCATCGTGGTTAACTTGTCTGGACTTAGAATCACCTAAGAAGTATACTCTGGGCATGTCTGTGATGGCATTTCAGGGAGGATCAACTGAGGAGGAAAGACCCACTCTGAATATTGGTGCGGTATCCCCACTATCCCATGAGCTTCAGACCTAGACTGCATAAAAGGAGAAAGAGGAGCAAGCCAGGTGAATGACAGTATGGTCTTCTCTCTGCTTCCCGGTCCATGGAGAAGTGAGCGAACAGCCCCAAGCTTGCTCACCTGATCTTAAGCAGCGATGGCTGCTGTACCTTCTCTTCCATGACGGACTGTACTTCCCAAACCATGAGCCAGGTAAGTCATGCCTCCATTACATTGTCACAGCCATGAGAAGAGTAACATCTATTGTGAAATTAACATTCTCAATATGCAGCAGTGTTTAATCCAGTGGTGGTTAGTACTGTCAACTTGAAGGACTAGAGAGGCTCAGTGATTAATAACACAGGCTACTTCGGCAGAAGACCTGGGTTTGATTCTCAGCACCCGTGTGGCAGCTAACAATCATCCATAACTCCAGTTCCAGGGGAATCTGATGCTCTCTTCTGACCTCCCTGGGCATTACCTGACACCGGCACTTACACAGCTGCTGGCAACGCACTCATACACATAAAATAAAAATAATAAATAAACATTAAAGAATTGTCAATTTGAAAGGATCTTCAGTCACTTAGGAGAAGAGCCCTCTTTCAGAGATCATCATCTGGATTATGCTTCTGAGGGATCATGTAGGTTCAGTTAACTGAGATGGGAATACCCACCCTGAACGTGATGGCACCATTCCTGGGCTGAGGTTACAGACTGCATTTAAACGAGAAAATCAGTTGAACGTAAGTATTCCTCACTGTCTTCCTCCTGACTGTGGATGCAATGTGACCAGCCGCCTCAAGCTTCTGCTGCCATTGCTGTCCCACTGTTCTAGTCTGCTCCTCTGGTACTACAAGAAAACACTGACGACAAGCAACTTGGGAGATGAAAGCGGTCATTTGGCTTACAGGTAACAGTCAGTCTATCATTGAGGAAAGCCAAGGCAGGAACTCAAGCCAGGAACCTGGTGGGAAGAACTGAAGCACAGACTGCAGAGGAATACTGCGTATTGGCTTGCTTCTAGGCTTTTGTTCAGATACTTTTCTTATGCAGCCCAGGCCCATCTGCCTAGGAATGGCACCTCCCACAGTGGGCGTGGCCCTCCTTCACCAATTAGCAATCTCCAGATGTCCCATAGACACACTCACAAGACCAGTTCTTTGGCAGAAATTCCTGAATCCTCTTCCTTCTTCCCAAGTGTGTCAAATTGACAACTGAAGCTATGACATTCCACCCCTTGTCAACTTTACCATGCAAATATATCACTTTAAATCATAACTTTTCCTTTCTTGTTTGTCCCCCTCATGTTAATATCACAGTATAAAACAAAGTCTAACCTTTAAAATCCCAGCCTTTAAAAATTCAATACTTTAAAAGTCCAAAGTCTGGGCTAGAGAGATGGCCCAGTAGATAAGAGCACTTGCTGCTCTTGCAGAAGACTGGGTCTGGTTAAACCATCTAGCACCCATATGGTGGCAAATCCATAACAGCAGCTGCAGTGGATCCAGTGCCCTCTTCTGGATTCCATAGGCATTGTATGACTAGGTGAACTTACATATATGTAGGCAAAACACTCATACACATAAAAACAAATAAATAAATAAATAATTGAAAAGTCCAAAGTCTCTTTAAAAATCCTAAGCCTCAAAACTGAAGGTTCCTATAAAACCCAAAATAAATGGCAGGAGGGAAGAATTGGGGTATAGAACTGGCACGCTGAAGCAAAACCAAAATCTAGAAGTATAAATTCATTCTTCAGCTCAATGTGTCACTATCTCAGTCACATTCATGACCTTTGGGTCTCCAAAGCGCTTGGCAAATCCCATGTCTTCAACTCTTCCATCTGCAACATACACAACTTGCTTCCTAGGCCATTACACACCTGTCCTTGTTGATCTTCCCACAGTCCAATATGCTGGAATTTCCTCTGCAACTGAGGCTGAACCTTCAGCAACGGCCTCTCTTAGCTTCTTTTCAGGGCACTCTGACCCTGCCACACAGTGTCAAGCCTCGAATGCTTTCCATGACCACTTCATGACTTCAAAAGCAGTTGTGAGAGACCCTTACACATTATTTGCCGAGTTCTGCTGCCAGTTTGATGTGCAGCCTTGTCACCCCACTGAACCATAGTTTTTCTGTGCTGATCCTGAGGAAATGCTTCCTAGAAGAATTTGCTTCAATGATACTAGTCTCTTATTACCCACTGCTGGTTTTTCTGTCCCAGCTAACCAGCATTTATTATCCCAGTAAAGCAAAGCATCTACATGGCTATTTAAAAGAATGACATTTCTTTCCCTTTGCAGTCCCTTTAGTGAGTTTCCTGTGATGAGTTTCCACATTCTGGCCACACACACACACACACACACACAGGCCCAAAATACAACTCTGGTATAATGACTCTCTTGAGCTGATTATTATGAGAAACTAGAGACAAAGGAGTCTTTCTCCAAAGTTGCCCTTTTGTGCAATAAATTTGCATCTATAAAGGACCTTTTCATTTACAAGAATGTTTCTTTCTGTGTACCTGAAAAAAGGTGACTGACTCACTGGAGACTGTTAGAAGTGGAAGAGGCATTGACTTAAATCTGCAAAGTAAACCCATCTTTGTTGAAAGTGCCTTCCCTGACTACCCCGTCCTTACCTGTTTCTTTCTGTTTCAGCAACAATGGATTTAAACTTGAAGTTTAATCTCTTTCTTTGAAATCTACTCTTAAACTTGCTCATTTCCATGTCTACATGATAATAAACTTCAGCTGTTTTTCTCTTATAAATCTGTCTTTGTTTTAGTGACTATCATTTAAGAAATAAGAAGGGAATTTATTTTTCTTCTCCGTATTTCCTGACCTGCATTAAAGTACACTAACTATTAGTGGGCATGGCATGTGAAGTTTAGGGAAGTTTCAGAGGGTTATGAACTAGGATTTTACCGTAAATATGTTTTGGAGATTTTTTTAAATGTGATTGATCCCCCAGAAAGAGGAAATAGAATAATATTAATGTGTCACAGAATCGAAAGGAAAAAAACAAACCATTCCTCAGGTAACGCAGGGCTTGTTTGTTGAATCCTTACCTTTCCATGGCCCTCTGACAGATGTCAGGACGATTTTAATGGGGAACTCTCATGTGGTGGACATCGCTCAGCCCCAGGGACTGTGAGACTTGACCACGTAGGGTCTCCCCTCTAAGCCGTGAAGTCTGCCCATGTCATGAGACATTCACTGAGTTCTCAAATATAATTGACCTTCCTAGGCATTTCTGAAATGACATTATTTTCCCATGGGAAACAGTCATTATTTCTTGGAGCTTTCTCCTAAGTGCTCCAAAGTCAGCGTTGGAAAATGTTGACCATGTAGCCATAGAAACCTCACTGGGCAATCAGAACCTGATGGGAGTTCCCGGAACATTTGTCACAGTTCCCAAGAGCTGATGAAAGAAACTTCTTGCTCCAGTAGCTTTCTCTGCTGTCAAGGAGCCCTGTTACAAAGCCAACTTTGTGAAGAGGCCACGGCTCTGGGGCTGGGCCTGCCAGGCAGATTCCCAGGCCTAGAACTGAACAACTTCCAGCCTAACTCCAGCTGGAAAAACAGAGTGTGCGAAGGAAGAATGACTCCTCATTATGACAACTCACTAACCTGTCCAGCACATCAAATATAGACAGCTTTATCCAGGTATAGTAGTTTCAAGGATGCTCACCATGAGAGTTGGTTCTGCTTCAAAGTTGAATAACAATCTTTCTGCCACAAACTCTGCAGAGGATATATGAGCATAGATGTCACACACATCTGTTTAGAGAACATGTTAAAAGATGGGAGCAGACCTGTTGAGTCTCTAATACTAGTGGGGAAAAGAGTTAGTTAAATGGGACATTTTTATGTCACTTTTGCCATTGACACAAAAAATAATCATTTTAGTCTTATACGGCTTGAGTTACATGTATGACTTTGTTCCTCCAATAGAATATATCTGCATTATTCAATGAGATTATTATTATTAAAATACTATTCTCTCCTTTTTTCCATCATTCATATTTACTCCCCTCTTTTTATGAAAGGAGGTTTCCCCGGATTCTTCCGTAAATCAACTCCTAGACAACCCCTGAACCCCTCCTGTGCTGGGGACCAAATTTAGGGCCTTGTACTTGTGGGGCAAGTGCTGTACTATTGAACTAAATCCCATAACACATTCTTTAACTTCTTAACCTTATAAAACATTCTTTAGAATACTCTAATGGTTCGGCTGGCAAGGTGGCTCAGCAGGCAAGGAAACTTGCCACTAGGCCTGATGACCTGAGTTTGGTTCCCCAGCAACTACGTGGTGGAAGGAGAGGACTGACTTCTTCTTCAAGTTCTCCTTTGACCTTCACAAGGGCACCATGGCCTGCATTGCGGTCCCTCCCCCTCCCCCCGCCAACACACACATAAAGAGTTCAGGTTTGTGTTTATGGCTGCTATTACAGAAATTATCTGAAATCAAAGGAGTCATTTTATGGGAAAACTTCAAATAGAAGAGTGCTCTAGTTCATTTCCTACCCTTGACTGTGGAATGCATTTTGGGGGCAGGAAAGGAAGGGAAGTGTCTCCTCAAAGGCCTGCCCCAAGCTCCAAAGATATCACCAATTGCAACTCCAACAATTTCCTTGTTCATGTTTCTGTATAAAACAGTTGGTTCATTCAGAAGTACAAAGCTCCTATCACTTCATGTCTCCATAAAAGAATACAGGCCCTTAGACATGCAAAACCTCCTGCTCCTTCCCCCTCCTTTTACCTACCACAACTCCAAAACATTTCTCCAGCTAAGCCCTACTTAAGATCAAGTACTGTCTAATGCAATTCCTGATGAGGGCCATCTTCTTAGTTTGCAGACAACTGTCTTTGCAATATATTCTTACATGGCTTTTCTTCACTGCGTGTTAGGGTGGGGGGACCTCGAAGCAGTCTGTCTGTTCTTATAAAGGCACTAATTCTACTACGAGAGTCCTACCCTTATGACTTTGTATAAACCTAACCACATCCCAAAGGCCTTAATTCCAATCTTTCACATTGAGAGTTAGAGCTTTGGTATCTGAATGGGGATTTGGAATTCAGCTCATCGCCGCTCCTGATTAGAACATGCAGACCTGAAATAGTTGAAGAGGCTGCTTCTATAATCCTGACAGTGCAGTGATCCTAAAAAGAGAAAAACAAGGCTGTGGCAGAGGTGGGCTGTGTACCCTTCAAATTCACCGAAAAAAGTCAGAGGAGCCAAAAGTCAGAGGAGCCCTGGCTCCCTCCCAGCTCCCACCAAGCTTCATCCACACAGGTGACAACAACTTCCAAGGAATGAAGATAATGTCCATTCTCTGCCATTTTCTGCTAAAAAGAATCAGACAGAGCTCTGTGGAAAACTGGCTCATCTCAGGTCTTGGACAAGAAATGTTCAAGATGAGCTTAGGTGTTCTGTCCTCCTGGTAAAGGAGAAAGCAGTCAGAAACCTCTGGGACACATGGAAATCACAAAAGAGCCAACTAGAAGAGGCCCTTTGGGCCAAACCTGAGATGATTTAAGTAAGAACATGACAGTGCCCATGTTATGGTTTGGAAAAACCTTCCACAAAGACCCACATGCTAGAGGGCTAGTCCCAGTCTATAGTGCTTTGGGGACATGGTGGAACCTTTAAGAGGCGGGGCCTAGAGGGAGGAAGTTAGGCCGCTGAGTGTGTGCTAGGAGTGTAAGGACCCCAACATCTTCCTCTTCTTTTTGTTTGCTGGCTGACCTGAGATCAGCAGGATCCCCTGACATGCTTTCCACTGTGATCATTGTCTGTGTGTAAGTGCCACAACAGCAGGCCAACCGACACCTCCCAAACTGACCTAAAACAAATCTTGTCTCTTTTTAAAGAACATTTTCTTATTTTATTTATGTGTATATTGCCTGCATGCATGTAAGTGCACTCGTGTCATACAATGCCCACGGAGGTCAGAAGATGGCGTTGGAGCCCTGAAACTGGAGTTATAGACAGTTTTTAGCTACCATGTGGGTGCTGGGAGCTGAACCAGGGTCCCCTAACAAGAGCAACCAGTGCTCTTAACCACTAAGCTATCTCTCCGACCTTCCTCTTTCTAAGCTGTTTTATCTCAAGTAGAGTTAAAGAAAACTGATTAAAACAGCTTGTTAAAACTCTAAAGTTTATCATGCTTTCAAAACTAAGTCTTAATAAAAATAAACCATTATTCTGAAAGTAGTAAACAAAGGAAAAGTCAAGCATGTATTGTGTCTTTCCTGTGTAAGTTCTATTAGTCAAAGGAAGCAAATAGCCAATGAAGAATTCAGAAATGTGTTTTCTGGTCCACACTTCACAAGCAGCCTCTCTTCCATAGCCTCGGCTCTTGCTTGCCTCCTGTCCTCTCCCCAGTACCCTCAGACTGAAGGAGACTCTGCTAGGGTTACTGGAACAGAGCTCCACAAACTGAGTGGCTTGAACAACATAACTCTAGTACCTCACAGTGCTGGGGGCTGGAGGTGCAGGCTAGCTCATAAGGATGTCAGGGAAAATCTGCACTGGACTTGGTCTAACTTGGGTGCACTTGCTATTTAGAGCTCTTTGACTTGTGATACCTAACTCTGAGTTCACATGGCTTTCCCCCTTTCTTGTGTGCGTGACTGAACCTGTCTCAAACTTTTCCCAACTCTAATGGCTTAGAGTCTATCTTTATTTCATTTTAACTTAGTTACCTCTGTAAAGAGGCTGTCTCCAAATAAAGTCATATTCCAAGCAATTGGGTGTTAGGACCCCAGTATATCATTATGAGGGACACAATTTAACCTATAACAGATTTTGTCAGTATCTACCATCGCTGGTCCCTCAGTGTTTCACTGATTCTAATAGCTTATCTTGAATTTCCCACCTGTCCATAACTGATCCATTCACTAAAGGCCCTAATAATATGCCAAGTTTCTCCCACACTCTGACCACTTACCCATTTGGGGAGCTATTAAATATACCAAGCTGACAGAACTTAGTGAGAGGTGGTAGACATGGTGGGTAAAGAGAGAGAAAGGGAAGAGTCAAACATAATTTCTAGTTTTCTGCATGTGTAATTGGTGATGTCTTTCACCAAGATCAGACATGCTCAGGACTGCTGGGGTAGAGAACACAAGAGAGATAAGAATTTATATTCAGTCACAGAAAGAAGGGGCAAGCCTGACACACAGTACTAAAGAGTGTAATGTGTCTGCACTCTAGACAAAATCAACTTTAGGGACTCAGATCCTGACTCCACCAGATCCTGGCTGAGCCACTTAGGACAAACACATTCTTTTATTCTTTACTATATCCATTTTTTTTCTGTAAAATGGGCATGACAAAACTTGCTTCGTAGTGTACAGTAGGGTCAGTGAGCTGATTTACATAATATATTTAGCAAGGTGTCTGGCCAGTTCTAACAGAACGATGGTTAACAGTACTCAGAATTGTGCTCGCATCCTTCAAGCAGAGAGAGCATCATAGACACTAAAGGTCTTGCAGCTCTCCTCCTAAGTGTGGTCTAGCTCCAGTTTTTCACTGCAAATTTAAAACTATTTTAAATGCTGTGCAAGATGAAAATAAAGTTGCTGGCAGGCTTGTACTTCTAAAACTTTCCCCCTTTTTATTGGGTTTTGAACTCAGTAAGCCTATTTAAAATCAGCTTCTAGCCTTGATGCCAAGTGTCAACTGAATAAAAACGAAGACGTGTGTACATTTCAAAGCCATGTAGGTATTTTAAGACGTCAAGGGGCTTTGGAAAATAATGTAGTCTGACCTCCAGTTTTCAAATGATGAAATACAGACCATGGGGGTTAAATGATTCATCTGCAACTACACAACTGGAGGCACAGCTAGGAATAAAATCCAGTTCTGGTGACTCATCAGCTGGCCCTTTCATCTTCAACATGGCAGCCTCCAGCAAAACAGTCTGGAAATGCTTATTGCTTAGAATTTTCGATTTATGGAATGGACTCCACTCGTCTCTAAACACATATTATATATATATAATAATATATATATATACATACATACGTATAATATACATACATACATAAAATATACATATATATATATATGTATACATACATATAATAGTAACGAGGGACCAGAGCAAAGGCTCAACAATTAGTCAAACTTTTAAACCATAAGTTCGTGTGTGTGTGTGTGTGTGTGTGTGTGTGTGTGTTAAGCGTGTATATCACTATGCATGTGTGGAGGTTAAAAGAGAACTTGCAAGAGTCGGTTCTCTCCTTTCATCATGTGGTTCCAGGGTTTGAACTTGGGTCATCAGGCTTAGTAGCAAGCAATCTCGCCCATTGACCTTGGTGCCTCAACTGGTGTTGTCATTATGCAGATCTTGTTAGATTCATTGGTGTGGCTTTCATGTCTAGAATGTGTCTAGGACAAATGAGTTTTAAGGCATGATTTGTGCCATTTCCAGTCCCATTACTATGCTCTTATAAATTCACTAAAATTATTCCTCTAAAAAATGAGTGATGATTTAACTAGTATTTTAAACTTTTAAAATGTGTGTTTTTAGCAAAGAATCTAACTTTGGATGGATCCTTGCATTGAGTTACCACATTTCTAGTTTTCTTTTAAAGCTTTTGTGATTTTTTTTTTCCTACAGCAAGCCATTAATTTAATGCTTTGTTCAACTTAAGGATGCATTTACCATAAGGATACTGTATATAAGAATACCTGACTTAATGGACTAATGAAACGCTGAAAAGATGATTATATGGCTTTTTATAGTTAAGTTGGGTTTTGAAGATTTGCTGAGACACTATCATTATCACAGCTGGGCCAAATCTGCTGTGATACCTGTCCATCACTATGTGGGATTCGTGGTCTGTTTTCCTTCTTTGATAGAGGGGAAGCCACAGGCGTAGTTTATTTATTTCTCTTTTCTGGTGTGGGAAGGAGGCGATTTAGGTAAAGCAAAGCTGCGGGACAAAATTGAAGAGAAGAGAAAATTTGTAAATAACATCTTCTAATATGAGTTATAATTTTTGTATTAAAAAGTATGTTGGTAGATAAAATATCTAAGAGAAAAGTCGATCCAACTGACTGGATTTTACCAGCTGAAAGGCTTGGTATCCATAGCAACAGAAACATCACCACACTTTCTCTTTCCATCTACAATAAGGGAAATAAATAGGCAAGGAGCTTGCTGTTTCCTGATATTCTTATATCATAGCTAATAAATTACTGTCTGAGAGAGATGTCTTAACAAACCCTGCTGTTGCTTACTTTTAAAACAGGGCCAAAAAAAAAAAAAAGATGAAATAAGAGAAAGTATAAAAATGAAAAGCCTACACAGGGGTTCAGTGGGAGGCGGGGGGGCGAGGGAGCGGTTACAGCAGCACTTCCAAGAAAGAAAGGGGCTACTCCCAGCTTTCACCCCAGGCTGGCTGGTGTCTAAGGCGGAGAAGCATGATCCTCAGCTGTTGACAAGCTATGGATTGCCTGGTCCTCCTCCATGAAGACTCTTGTTCTGAAAGAGTCCAGAAAAGGTGAGCCAATCTCTAACAGTCAAGAGATATTCTAAACAGAATATCCAGTCAGTTGCAATGGAGTGCTCTTTCCATAAATAATTGATTGGTGTTACTGGATAATAACTTTTTATTTATTCAGCAACCATACTATGAGCATTTATGTGCCAGTCACTGGGAAAGGTTCTGAGGACATTGCATACGAAGGAATCAGTCTCAGCTGACAGAGATATGAATCTTGCATGGAACCCAGATATCAAGTTTCCTATTGGCGGCAGAGAAGGATCATTAACATCCACCTACGATGGGCACATCATTATTTAATACCCTTAGGATCCAGCACAGTTTCTTGAAAACAACTGACACATAATAAATCTTGACTGAATATGAAATCTCTAGGGAATTATCAAGATGGAGTTAACAACAACATCAACATTATCTGGAGCAGAGAGTTCTTCAAAGCATAAGGCCTGGAGTTGCAGTTAAAGAAAATGATGTGATTAAAATTATTCTAAATAAAGACAAATACAATTAAAGGTTTCAGAAATAATAAGAAGCAAGGCTGGCATGTTAAAACAGTCTGCACACTCTGCAGAGACATTTGCGCTTAACCAACCCATCAAACCTCCTCTTAGAGAGCAAGCCCAAGCAGGGAGGGTGATAAATATTCAATTTCCTCCATAGCTGGGAATAAAAGGAAAGAAAATCAGACCAAAGTGCAAACTGCAAAACCTTAGCAGGCATAGAGCTTGAGCCATGCCCTGCACTCATTTATGAAGCTAGTGCTCATTATGCCTCCCAGAGCCAGGCACTCTCCTGGGACCAGAGCTGGAACACCGGAAGTACCTCAAACCGTCATCTCATGGCTTGTGTTCTCCGTGGGACAAGCCATCTTCAAACAGACCCTAGGAGTTACTTCAAGTTTATTGGCCTGTTTCCTCTTAGCACAATGTAAATTCTATAAAGACATAAAATTTTACATTTTCCCCCCAGTCTTGTGCTTGGAATACTTGTAAGGGTCCCACAGACAATTGTTGAATGAACGAACTGTGGAGCTTGCTCTCTAGTGGGAGACAATGAAAGTTTTTAAAATAAACTTCCTATGCCCCTTTCTCTGAATACAAAGTGGTAGCTACTGTTGACTTAGGACACAATGAGATTCTTTTTTATTTTGAAAAAAACTCTTTTATTTATTATTTTTGTTTTTTGTGTGTGAGTGTATTGCCCGCATGTGTGAGTGCACCTGTGTCATGCAGTGCCGGTGGGGTCAGAAGAGGGAACCAGATCCCCTAGAACTGGAGTTAGCATGGTTGGAGAACTTTACACACGAGTATTGTCTTTGCATTATTTCCACTCCTCCCAGTCTCCCAAACTCCTCCATGCCCCCAACTCCATCTGTTTCTTGTCTTCTTCTCTGATTATTATTGTTCACGTGCGTAATAGTTATATATAATTAAATAGATATTGATATTGATATAGATAGACACACTGAGTCCATTTAATGCTGCTCCTGTGAATCTGTATTTAGCTGTCCACTGCGATTAGACAAGCTGTCAGGGAGCTCGTCCCTAGAGGAAACTGATTCTCCCTCCCTCAGCATCCATTGATTGCATATAGTTGTTCATCTTGAGGTGGGACCCCGTAAAATCTCGCCCATTGGCCTTGGTGCTTCAACTGGTGTTGTCATTATGCAGATCTTGTTAGATTCATTGATGTGGCTTTCATGCCTAGAATGTGTCTAGGACAAATGAGTTTTAAGGCATGATGTGTGCAATCCACTGGAACCTTGGGAAGACTGTGCTCTCTCAAGAACAAGAATGCTTTATGGCCTCTGTCTTTGGATTTATTTCAAAATATTAGGGAGAAAAATATGCAGTATGCTTATCGTTTTCCGTGTGAGTGTAGAGCATCAGCACATGTCATCAATAAGCCAATGCCCAGGTGTCCTTCCCTCGCTGCTCACCCCCACAGGGCTCACCCCCACAGGGCTCACCCCCACAGGGCTCACCCCCACAGTGGCTGGCATTTTCCAGAGTACTGCTTTGTTTCACACATTTTATTCCCATATTCCTAATCTCTTTCCATGGCCTTTCTTTTGTTTTTAAAATGCCATCATTGAGGTGTCACAGTTAGTTGGAGGGGCAGGTCACTGAGGTGTGGCCTTGATCTTGTGACTCTCCCAGTATTCTGCCAGACTTCTTGCCAAGAGGTGAAAAGCTTTGCCGACATTGCTCCCCGCTCCCAGGGAGGCATGAGTCTTGTACGGGACATAGATATCAAAATCTATGCATCACCCAGGGTTCAATCCACTTACATTCACAGACATGCCCAGAAATCTCATCCCCGTTCAGTATCACCTTTCTCTGGCTTAAGAAAACACTGATTCACTTTTAATCTTCTTAACAGTGGGGAGGGGGCAGGAACGATGGCTCAGTGGTTAAAAATACTTACTGCTCTTGCAGAGGACCCAGGTTCAGTTCCCAGCACCGATGTCACATGGTTCACAACTGCCTGTAACTCCAGAACCCTCTTCTAGCCTCTGCAGACACCTGCAGGCCCATGTGCAAACCCCCACCAGGGACACACATGCTTACACATAATTAAAAGGAAAAATAAATATTTAAAAATTAATTTATTCAGAACTTTCAATAAGTGGAGTCATATGATAGATAAGCGGCCCTTTGAATGACTTATTTAACTCAGCACTTTAAAGTTTGTCCAAATCACAGCATGTGTCAGTGTTTCATGTTTTGCATAAAACACCATCATATAAGTATGGCGTTTTTCATTTACTAAGCTGATTCCATCTTTGCGCTATCTTGAATAATGTGGCTAACAGACATCTCTAAGTTTCGGCATGAACATGTATTTTCTTTCCTCTTGGGTATATAAATAGGTCTAGACTTGGAGCATATGGTAACTATATGTTTAATCATGTCAGGAACTGCCAGACTCTTTCCAAAGCAGCTCCATATTGTATTTCTATTGGTGTGTATGAGACTTCTAATTTATCCATATCTTCAACATGTCATTATCTATTTCTTTTATTCCAGTCATCCTAATTGACATTAAGTGGTACCTGGTTTAGGTTTTGATTTACCTAGCATTCACTGCAGTCATTTTTAATGTGATTATTGAATATTTGTATATCTGCATTATTCGGTTTTCTGTTGCTATGACAAAATAGCTGAGAAAATAATCTTGGAAGAAGGAAGAGGCTGGGTGTGGTGGTGCATACCTGCAGTTTCAGCATGTGGGAGGCGGTGATGGGAGAGTCAGAGTTCAAGGCTGTCATTAACTGAATAGCGAATTCAAGGTCAGTCTCAGTCACGTGACACCCTGACTCAGAAAACTAAACTTAGAAAGGAAAGATGTATTTTGGCTCATGGTTTCAGAGGTCATGGTCACTTGGTCCCAACACTTTTGCCTCTGACAAGGCAAACCATTATAACAAGGAACACAGAGTAGAGCAAAGCTACTCCCTCCATGGCAGCAAGGAGAGATAGAATACGGGTCTGGACACAAGGTACAATCTAGTCATATCCCCTACTTCCTCTATTAGACCCCATCATCTGAAGGTTCCACCACCTCCAGTAAGACCATCCGTCAGAAATCAAGCCTTTCACAAATGATTATTGGAGAACATTTATGAACCAAACAGGAACGTTATCTTTCCTTTTGTCTATTCTTTACTTTCATCTATCCTTTGCACATTTTCTAATTGGGTTGTTTGACTTTTATTCTTGAATCATAGATACAAGTCCTCTACTAGACATATGACTTGCAAACATCTCCCTCTGTTCTGTGAGTTGTCTTTCACATTCCTGAGAGTGTCTGTGATGCTCAGAAGTTTTACATTTTGATGAAGCTCAATTCATCTATTTAACATTTTGTCCTTCATGGTTCTGATGTCACATGTAGGAAAATCATGAACATTTACCCCTGTGTTTTCTTCTAAAGGTTCTGTACTTTTAGCTCTTGTATCTAGGAATTGATACATTTTCATTGCTTTTTACATATACATTGTAATAAGGATCCAAGTTTATACTTCTGTATGTGAGTACACATATAATGGTCATAGCATACGTCACAAACCAGTTGACTACATACACTTACTTCTGGGCTCTCAATTCTGCTCCACTGTACATACATCTGTTGTGATGTGGGTATCCACAGTACATACATCTGTTGTGATGCAGGTGTCCACTGTACACACATCTGTTGTGATGTGGGTATCCACTATACATACATCTGTTGTGATGCGGGTGTAGGTGTCACACTGCGCATACAGCTGTTGTGCAACAGGTGTGCAGTGTCTTCACTACCATTGTTCTGTAGTAAGTGTTAAAGTTAGGAAGCACACACCTCCCTACTTCATTCTTTTCCAGAATTTCTTCAGTTAGTTTTGGTCCCTTGTAATTACTCATGATTTTAGAATCAGCTTTCAGTTTAAACAAAGAAGTATTCTAGAATTCTGATGGGAATTGTGTTGAATCTGTAGATCAGTTTGGAGAATATTACTTTAATAATGATGTAAGTCTTATTAACATGGGCTGGCTTTCCATCTCCTCAGACCTTCCTGGATTTCTTTTTCAATTCTATGATTTTTAGAGTACAAATCCTGCAACCTTTTTGTTCATTTTGCTTCTAAAATGTTTAATTCTTTTGATACAATCATGAATAAAATTTTCTTAACTTCATTTTCAAATTGTTCATTGCACTTGTATAAAAATACAACTGAGGGCCAGAAAGATGGCTCAGAGGTAAACACATTTGCTGTGCAAACCTGATGACCTGAGTTTAATCCACAGATCCCATAGTGAAAGGAGAGAAGAAAATCCCAAAAGTCCTCTGACCTCCACACACATGCCACGGAACAGATGTGCCTGCACACACACACACACACACACACACACACACACACTCATACACATACACATCATATACAAAACGTGCACACTCAGAGTAAAAATTCAAATATTAAAACTCAAGATTTGTATCCTGAAAATTCACTGAATTTGTTTTAGGGTATTTTTTTTAATTAAAATAAGTTTTAACTTTACAACCAGGGAAGAAGAATGCTTGTGGGATAACACATGTTTTAATAAGATTGTAAGGTTTCAATTCCAATAATCTAGATGCCAAAAAACATTGAGTAATTACTTCATTCTAGAATTAGTAGCTAGTGCCAGAACGATGAAATTAGGATAGGAGAAGGAAGAAGGGACAGCGAGTGCTGACAGGTTTAATGACACACTGCTCTTCAGAGATGACCACAGAGGCTCTTTAAAGCTGTAATCCAGGAACATTCAGCTGCACAGCACCTATGTAAAATAAACTGGTTTATCACAGCTACCCAAACTGGTTTAGCACAGCACCCCAACCCTTCTCTCCAAAATGACCCTCTTACATGAAAGCAGTTACTTACGGTAGGGGACCAGAAGTCTAACTTGTGACCCAAACCAAACCAAACAAAAACAATGGAAAACAGCAGTTCTGTGGTTGGTTGGGGAGCCAGTGCCCTTCGCTGCGCTGGTTTGGTCTTCTGTGCGCGTGTCCTTCTTGTCCTTCTTGTCCCTCTTCTTCGGTCCATCCAGGATAGCTCTCAGCAGGTTTGACTAAGCCACCTGAAACTAACTTCTTTGGAGCTCTCCATGGTGCTGGTCTTCCTTTTCCCATTGGTGGCTCTCAACAGTCACTTGTTTTCTGTGAGCTCAAGGCCCACTACAGAACCCTTCTGTGGAGAGGCCTTCATTCAGCCATCGTACCTCTTCAAGGTGACACGCATGCTGCCCAACTACTGGCATTTCTGGAAGAGCTGGTCAGCTTCATCAGAAACTGCTGGCTTTCGAGCAACACCATCCTAAGCCTCCACAGGCCCAAATCTGTCCCCAGAAGCTGCCAGTGGTTACCTGTTTCATTCTTAATAACTTTTAGTGGATTCTTTAATTTCTTCTGAATATAAAGCATGCTATCTATTAACAGAGACATGTTTACTCCTTCTTTTCCAACTCAAATGTCTTAATTTCTTTTTCTTACCTAACTTCCCTAGATAGAATCTCCAGTACACTGTTAAGTAGGATGGGGAGAGTATGAATTCTTGACACATACTTGGCCTTGACGAGAAAATATCTGCTCTTTCACCAGTTCTATGAGGTCAGCTGGGGAGTTTTCACACATGCCTTTATTCAGGTTAAGGAAATCCCTTTCTATGCTCCAACTGTGGAGTATTTCTGCCTCATTTTGCTGGCTACAAGAAGGAATAAAGTCTTGGTCCAGATACCATAGATTCTCACATATCTTACCAAGTTTTTTTCTTAGATACACATTTAATTTGCTGTTTGCTTTCAGGACTATTTCCAGAAACTTCAAGTATATTTTTAACAATTTTCACCAGTTTTTCTGAAGAGGATCAGTAGAGATTCTTACACTAATTCCAGAAGTTAGTATCTCTTCACCTTAATGGGTTTATGCACTGCTGATGTACAGCAGAAGGACTGTGGCATCTACATCACCCACTTCATTAATGATAAATAAGGTGGCAGCCATGGCGACATGGTATAAAATCCCCAATTAACAGTGACAAAGTGCTTACAGTGAAATGGTGACCTGCTCTGGTGAGATCACAGAAGCAAACAGAAAACAGCTCATCAAAGGTCTGGTTTGTCAGTAATTGGACAGACAGTATACAGAATCACACGTGATTAAAAATTTGAGACTAACCTGTTGGATGAGCTTTGAAGATGCTGCAAGCCAATTAGTGTTTTTATCTTTCAGAAGTAGCCTAGAAAATGGATGTTAATTCAAGCTCAACTTGACTTCTGGGCTGTGCAGAATGAGAGACATTGATGAAAGAAAATGAAAAACTGTTGATTAAGTCTCATCTGAGTTTTAAAAGCATAATACTTAGAAAATCTCTAGTCATTTGCAATAATCACATTTACATCTTCCTTGACGAAAATGAGGTACCACTGAACCTCAAAATGATTGGCGGCTCAGGAAGGTATTTCATATTGTACATTCTTTAGTGAGGCACTGAGCGGACAGAAGCACCTGCTGTTACATGGTGAATATTAAGAACAGAGCCCTTCTCTTGCAATTTCATCTTTCTTTGATACTAAAATGCAAGAATTACAAATGAGTTTGAAATACAGACACCTGTGATTTCCAAAGATGTTCCAGGAGGAATAGATGTAGGATGCTCAAATACATCTTTTTTGACTTTTGATACTAAGGATTTCTTCCCTCTTGATGGACTTAAAATTATTTCCATAATACTTTTATATCTTTTAAGTAGAAGAAAAGGGAACATCAGGGAATTGACACTTAGCTCATTAGATTACAATTAAAATTTCCACCTGGTCTCTTGGTTTCTGATGCTTTCTTTACCCAGTGAATGCCTCCCCTGAGTCTGTATCCAAAGCCAGGAGGCAATGACATTTACCTAGCTGCCTCTCATTTTGTATTTCAAATCCTTCCTTAGAATTCATGCATACTGTTCGTTTTCCTTGCACCAATAAATTAAGTAAAAATAATGTTCATGAACACATATACATGCCTACTCCATGCCAGGATCTGATAATGATTTCATTTATGTTCATTCATTAGTCATCATAAGAACCTCAAGAGGAATAAGAGGAACAAAAGTTGCTGGTAAATGTCAGAGCTAGAGTTAAGGCCCTGACAATCACACTGCAATACATCCACATGAAAAACAACTTCATATTACTTATTTAGGCAACAAAACAAATGGTCAACAGAGAGGTCCATGATAAGGTCAGAATGGCTTCCAAGCTCCATCTCTCTGCTTGCTAGTTAATTCTTCACGAAAGTCTATGTATGCATATAAGTTTATAAGAACTGTGTCGCTACAGCAAAATAAAATTAATGCTCAGATTATCAAAAGCTTGAATGGATTCTTAGCGCTGAGAGATGGACTTAAGGTCGTGACAGGTGGGCCAGTAAATAGCAACTAGATATTCGGATGTGTTTTCCAGAGAACAAATGAATTTATGGAGATCCTGATATTTCCAACCAAAGCAACTTTTACATCATTCACTAGGAGAATCAAAAATCATTTTACATGTTAGAAACACACAAGTTTGAAGCCCATCCCAGGGTGCATATGACTGTACTACCCCTATTTAAAGTCACAATTTCTAGTGCAGAAAAAAATGGTCAAAGAGACCCCAGATGTGCCAGAGCCAAGGACTAATGAAGAGGATTTCACAAATTAATTATCAATCACTTGTCAAGAATTAGTGCTTATTAACATGAAAAAAATCATTTAATTGTCTATTTGGAATTGTAGACCTGGCTTCAGTGTCTAACCTAAAATCATCATTCATACAATTTAACAATAAGCTCTTTGAACTGCAAAGCTTACCTCTCACAAATCTCTGCAAATCTCTTAGTGTCTGACATAGTAGGCAGACATAAAATACATAACTTGAGTGGATGTATTAATCTCTGTATGTTTGAGAAAGGCATTCTCCATAATTTGCTATATATTCACGTTAAAATCTTGTCTTCGCGGTTTGAAGAAACCACCTCTCTGCATCTGTACCTTCTCACCAGAAAAATGAGGAATTGGCCTGGAGGATCCCTAGAGCTTTCTCTATTCAGAAAAGAACAGCTCACACCAGCAGCCTGTGTCCCAATGAGGGGAAGTCTGAATGTCATAGATTGTGGTGGGTAAGAGATGGATGATTTACAAGAAGTAAGTTTTACCCCATTCAAAACCACAAGCTTACCAAAGAGGCAATATCTACAGTGAATGAAGAAGGAACATGCAAGATCTGTGAACCTCTTATCTGCCCTCTGCCCTTTGGAGGGAAACTATCATATTCTCCAGTAGAGGGAGCCAGACCTAAACATTAAGAAAAGCACTAGGTTAAAGTTAGCATTCCGTGGCAAGATTTGCCAGGTCTACAAAGAGATTTTGATATCGAATCCTCCATTCTGAGTCTTACAGAATAAGCAAAACTGTTCACTAGATCAACATTAATTCGCCAAAGGTTAAGATCTTTCTCAGTAACCGTTGCGCTGAAGAAGCAACTACAACAAGAACAAAAAAAACCTTTTCTTTTGATTTCATCAGAAGTAGTAGAATTTTTATAGATAAGACAAATACAGATTTACCCTGTGGGTATCTGAGTTCAAATTCAAATAAAACATATAGACCTATGGCAGTGAATATATACTAACCTTGTTTGTAAATGGAGTTGTAGGGTTAGTTTGTTAATTTGTAATTTGTTAAAATAGGGCGAGTCTCTAATTCAGCATTACTGGTATTCTTATAAAAGGGGGAACTCAGACACATACATGCATATAGAAAAGAACAGCACAGGGAGATGCAGACAGAGCTAAGTGTGCAGCCAGGAAGTCACTAGACGCCAGAGGGAGGCATAGCTCAGACTCCTACCTATGGACCCCTCATCTCAGACTTTCAGCCTCCAGAGCCCTGAGACAATCAAGTCCTGTTGTTTAAGATGCTTGTTTTGTGGTAGTTTGTGACAGTGACCCTAGCAAACTAATACAGGAAATGATTTCATTTAAGAATAACCTTTTTTTTTTTTTAACTTCATCTTCAGGGATTTCTTTTTTCATTTTAATTGCTCAAAAATATTTTTAATATTCCAAAGAAATATAAACTCATTGTAAATATTAAAAAATACAGATAAATAAGAAAATAGAAAATAAAAGAGGGTTAGGGAGATGACTCAGCTGGTAAAGGTGTGATTCCCTTCAGGAGAGAACTAACTCCCACAGATTTTCCTCTGACCACCACATACTTGCTGTGGCACACACACATCATCAAATAACTCGATGTAATTTTTTAAAAGCAAAAAATCATATTCACACAAGCTAGGCCTGGCCTCTGTTAAGAGTTTATCTTTTCAGATATTTTTATACTTTTATACACAGAGGTGAAATTCTTTCCAAATTATATTGTATGTTTTTATTTGCTAAATGTGCTTCATCTCCCACACAAACTAATTTTCATTTTTTCTCATGCCCAATCCATAGCCATATGCCTTAGATTATCATAAAATACTTTAGAAAATTGGTAGGTCAATACAACAATCTATTCCAAACTCCCTCTCATCTAAAGTTGCAGAACACCTCAATTTTCTTTTAAATCTCACATGACTTGATAAACAAGGCCAACTGTTCTACAGAATGTCCTGTCTTCTATATTTATCTGGTTATTTCCATGGTGCCAGTGTGTGTTTGTTTTTATATCTTTTGTATTTCCAACAAACTATAAAATAGAACTAACAGCTTAATGTGTTCAAGTTAAATATTTAGCTGCAATGCATCCCAGGTGGTAGTCCACATTTCCATCAAACATTTTTAAATGTAATCTGTGAAGTCCTCAAAATAGAATGCTTTTGACTTGCATATCATATAAACATTTATGTATTACAGAATGTTTTCTAAGTATGACCGTAGTTCAAGCTATAGACACTTCCTAAATATATTTTACATTTCATATGGAAAGCTGTTACTAGTATCTTTCCATCGCTTTAATAAAATACTCTGACCAAATGCACCTTAGAGGAGGGATGCATTTGTTTGGCTTACAATTCTGGGTCATGGTCCGTTATTGAGGGAAGCCAAAGCAGGAACTCAAACAGCAACTTGAAGCAGAAACCATGAAGGAACCCTGCTTGCATGCCTGCTCACAGGCTCTTGCTTGGCCAGCTTTGTAGAGATCCCAGGCCCACCCACAGTAGGCTGGGCCCTCCTACCTCAGTTAACAAACAAAACAATCCTTGGCCAACATGCCCACAGACCAGTCCTATTTGAGAAATTCCTCAGTTAAGACTTTCATCTCAGGTCACTGAAGACTGTGCCATGTTGACAGTTAAAGCTATAAACACAAACTCCAAAATACAAATCAAAATCATTTACACAGATCTGTAAAAATTTGAGAACATCCCTGGCTTTATCAGGTCTGCTTCAGCAATTCTTCACTCATTTACCAGGTATTTACAAACACTGCTGTATGTGGTGCTTTACTCACTACTGGGAATAAAAATCGGGAAATGCCCCTGCCCTCGGGAATTTACATTCTCTTTATAACCCTGAGCCTGTCTGAAAATCTTAAATTCTAGTAACACACTCTTAAAACAAGCTCATACGCCCTGTTTTCTCAAGCTCTCACTGGTCAGAATCTCAGAAGGCCTCCTCTGTAGGAGCTCCAGCTTCATGGAAACCATACCTACCCCCAGCTGACCACAGACTTTCCTCCTATGGAAGTCAGACTGGTAGTGGCCAAACATGTGACCGACTCCACGACTCCAACTCCTAAATGCTTCTGTCTGCCTAGCACCATTCATAATAAACCTCTCGTTAGTTTTTCATGAAATCAGACATCTCCTTTAATTGTCAATTATGTATCTATTATGCCAAAATCTCATAGCTCTGGATCATTATTCTGGACTCCATTCTACTATACTCAAATATAGAAATTTGAAAACATTTTTCTGTTTAAGTCAGCTGAGGAAAAGAATATTGGAAAACCAAAAAGAATGCCTCTTTTCAGATACCTTTTTCTCATAAGTAGTTTAAAGCCCAGGGGAGTGTGCAAAAAGCTCTTTTATATAAAGAAGAAAAATAGGAAAAAGAAGCTGTTGGCAGTTTGGAGTTTTACTATTAAAACAGTGACTGTAAAAGAAAGGAAAGCTCTCAAGGAAGTGGGTGGTTGGGAGGCAGAATGAAGCCATCAAAGCAGATGAAGTGAATGTGGAGATAAGTTTAATGTCTGTCACTCACTCCAGAGAAAGCAGGCAGAGAAAATGTCCCCAAGACATTGCCAACCAGATGGCATGGTGAAGAATCTTGGATTTCTCTGACCCTGGGCTTACCTCAGTTGAAGGCCTGGAGGAAGGGAAGGAGATTTTCAGAGTTGAACGTAATAGGATTGTCTCCCTCTCAAATGAAAGGAAGGAGGGGCAGATTATTTGTGGGGAAACAGTGGTGGAATTTCTAAACTTCTCTGTACTTTTACAACTGAACAGTAGAAAATGTACATTGGCTATTCAGCTTGACATGACACAAACCTTAAGAGTATTTGTGGCTCTATCTCTCCTTGGAGAAATGCTTGTTTTTAAGGTGTGGCAGGATTGTCCTGTGGTTCCAGCTTCCTGCATGTCCCAATATATACTGAGCAAACCCTGCCCAGAATGCATTTTTATCCACAGCCCCACTACCCCCCCCCCCCCGCATTCTCTATCACCATTAATGGCACCATCGATTTTATCAGGCCTCCCTATCCGTTTCCCGTCGAACTAATCATTAAAAGCTGTACGCTCTAAATCTTACACATTTCTTTCTGCCTCTCCATGCTGTCATCTCTTCTGATCAATTCTGGGAGCATATATAGTAGACACATATTTCTCTCTGAATTTTTTACTATTGGTTCATTCAGGGACAAGTCCAGACCTCTGACCAATAAGGAGGCAGGAAGGTGGGGCGATGGGGGGCAGAGCATCGGGGCTAGTCGCAGGGAGGGCCACTGAATGACAGGCCGAGAATACTCAGAGCCACGCAGGAAGAAAGTGCCATGGCCCCAGGCCCACAGAGGGCCAGGACTCAGACCGCAGCACTCCGGGTCCCCACAGACCCAGAATAGTGTGAGTGGAAACAGAATTCAGGCAGGGAATGGGACAGGAGCCGTGCACCATGGCGCTGGGCTGGACTTTGCCAAAGAAATGGTGGCTGGTCGCAGGCAGGATGTCTGAACAATAACTTTGTGAGTAGCCTTAAATAAATTAATCTCTCTAAATGGAAAACCAATTTCCGTTTTATTCTGCCAG
Organism: Eospalax fontanierii; assembly: GCA_035773235.1. NCBI lineage: Eukaryota > Metazoa > Chordata > Mammalia > Rodentia > Spalacidae > Eospalax > Eospalax fontanierii. The sequence goes on along the minus strand of CM069544.1, from coordinate 40,194,092 downwards.
ATTGACCAGACCCCACCCGCCAAGGCATGGAGAATAAATTTCATAAGACAGAGCATCTTTGTGATTTTTTGCCCTCCAACAATGTCTTTTCCAGTTTTTTTTCTCCACTATTCTTATTTTTATTTAAGGTTTAAGAGACATTTTAAACCTGATCCTCACTCAGTACAACAACCCCACTGTAGACCAAGGTGTTCTCCAACAGGCTGATTCCCCTCAGGGATTTACTGTCAGTAAATGCAGAAACTAGGTCCTTACAGCAGGCAGCAATTAGCTCAATTGCCTCCAATCCAAGATTCTCTGAGTGGCAGTTGGGAGGTTTCACAGCATCACATGACAGCTTTATACCAGTGTCCTCTAGTTTATTTTTGAAAGTCTGTAGTCTTCTAGGATCCTAATGTTGTTGAGGACTTCAGCCAGATCTTGACAGACCTGGGTGATAATTATGGTCAACTGATCGTGGGTTCCACAGGGGCATGTGGGCAACCATCCCTACACACCTCCATCTTTTTACAAGGGCAGCCAGGCTGGACAGCTCTTCTGGTGTATGTGGGCAGTGAGGTCAACTGCATCCTGCTGGTGTGTGCAGCTCCTCATCTTGGCTCCCCGGTTATTATGTCTCTTATCTGCCAAGTTCTGAGTTCAGAATTTTGAGATCAATCTAGAAGCTTTGGAATTCTTAATAAAACGAAGAAGCCTGGAGTCATGTTTCTAGGTCCAGGTGCCGAGGGTCGCCACTACCACCGTTCCTCTAGCTGCACTACTATTTCGACTCTCCAATTCTTTTCTTTTTATTTGCCATGTCCTGGGTTCAGAATTTTGAGATCAATGTAAAAATGCCAATGGTGTGGCAAACATTCATGTTGTGTGATAAGATTCCTCACATGGTCCAGAGGAATCCAGTCTCTTGGAAGCTGGCATGCCTTGGGCCCTGAGGCCAGCAGTCCAAACAACCTCTTTTGGTGGTCATCTTCACAGGGTCTAGGTGTGGCATGGATTAATAATACTCCATGGGACAAGTCAGAAAGTGGAACTGTGGACAAACACTTCCTTCTCAGGCCAGGTGGTCCTTACCCAGGTCTACCTTGTGTGGAAAAAAAAAAGGAGCTGTGAAAGTCCAACGCCCCTCCCAAGCAGCCCATTGACCTTGGATATAAGACAGGGAGGGGCTAAAGGTGTGTAAGCTGAGAGTGCCATGAGGTAGGCCCTTTATTTCCCCCTTCTTGCCATTTTTGGTCTGACCTTAGGGAAACTGCAAGATCCAAGCCTGGTTGTGGATTTACTGGTGTAACTTATAGAGGTAGGCAGGGCGCCCGTTCTTCTCCCTTAGCCACTGCTTTGTTAGTAAGCCCAAGTAAATTAGCTAGAATTTGCCTGTGTTGGGGAATTTGTGTCTTGTTTGTTGTAGGACAAGGGGAGGAAGGGACTAAACTTAGCACCTCCCAGGAGGAATTTTAGCAACACTAGTCTTCTCCATTATCTTTGAGGCATATTTCCATTTATATTTCTTGCCATGTTGCCAACCAGTTTAAAGATCATCACCTCTTTTTCTTCTGCATAACATACGTGACCTTTTACAATCTGGCTCCTACCAACCTCCTGTCACTGCCACTATTTCCTGTCACTCTCCCAAACTCTAAAAACTTATGTAAGTACATCATGACTCTATAACCTTTCTCAGCACCTTTATATGGAATTCTTCTTCATCCCACTTTGTCTCACACACCCAGATCCAATTCCTTTTGGCCAAACCTGTAAGCTTTATGTATCAACTTCATCTATCAGCTCACATGTACTGCTTTACTGAGAAACCTCTTCTGCTTTCCCCAAACAAACCAAAGAGTGTCTCCACGATCCCATTGCATTAGCTCATCTTATATATGATTATATGTTATATAGAATATATTATAGATTATCCTCATACTCTGTGGTTGTCTGTTAATAAGCCTCTTCCCCACTATCCTGAATCTTAACACTCATGCAATGAATGAACAAATAAACGGACAACTATTACGTACTGAGTATGAAATATCTCCCACAGGCTCATGTGTTGAATGTTTGAGCCCAGCCAGTGGTGCTATTTTGGGAAATTGTGAATAGTACCTTTCACTGAAAGAAAAATGTCGTAGGCAGTGTGCTTTTGGAGATGTGTCCATTGCCATCCCATTTCTTATTTCTCTGTTTCTTGGTTACCATGATGTGGGTCACTCTGTGGTGTTGTATCACAGAAGTATATAAATTTCTTTTGATTTTGCAAGGGCTCATGGCTGAATTAACCCTGATTTTCAATAGCATTGGAACTATTTTAGACTTCTAGGGACTGTTGGAGATGCACAAAATATATTTTGCCTAATCAAGTGGCCATGAGCTTTTGGATATCAGAAGTAAAATGCTAGGGTTTCAGTGGGACACTCCTCAAAGTACATGGCTCAAACTTTGAATTCTTAGTCTTCAGCTGGTGGCAGTACTTTGGGAGGTGATGGACCCTTCAGAAGGCAGGTCCCAGCTGCAGTAAGTCAGGTACTGGAGACATGAATCTAAAGAATATGCTTGTCTCTTCCTTCTCTCTCTGCTTCCTGCCAGCAATGATGTAAGTTTCTCTGCTGGGCCACAACCCCTGTTCCATGAAGACTGAAATCATGAGCCAAAATAAATCTCTCCTCTTTTTAAGTCATTCTTCTCAGGTATTTTGTCATAGCGACAAAATGTCTGACACCACAACAGCATCATGTGGTCCTCAACTATAAAACATGTTAGTATTCAGAATGCACTATAGCCAAACTTAAACTTCAAAATAGCACATTGACAAACCTCTTAAGTTCAATATTTTTTAGTAAAATTTTTATACTATATACAAATTGTATTATACATGTAATAGGGTTTAGCAAATCATAAACTGACCGCCCAATTAATTTTTCCAACATGAGCATAGTGTAGCAACTGCCACCCAGACCAAGAAGTTCCCTGAAGTTCCCTGGGTCTTTGCTAACTTCCTGGATAGCCAATATTTGACTTTTAGGTTTCTAGACTAGCATTGACCTCCTTATACATCTTAAATGTCTTCTGTTTGGGGCTTGGGGTTGATTCTTGCTTATTTGCTTGTTTAGTTTAGTTTCGGAGGCAGAAGCTCACTATGTAGCCCAGTCTGACCTGGAACCCGCAATGCTGCCTCAGCCTCCAAAATGCTGAGATTATAGGCATGCACCTCCGTGACTGGCTATTCTGAACTTTCAATACATGAAATTACAGAGCACTTTTGCACTTCTGGAGCCCAACTGTCTCTTGACTTCTTTTTTCTACTAGATTGTCTTGGTGGTACCCACTAATTTGCTAACTTTGTATGAAAGGGTTTTCACTAAGACATTGTTTCCAAGCAATCTGACTTACAGAAAAAAAAAAAAGTCTAGGACTTTATTCTATTCTATCTTATTTATGAACTTAGTCATTTATTTCCATCACAACGGACTCACAATTCGTTTTTCACTTTGAGTATGAAGCTAGTATTTATTTTATTGCTCAAGGTATAGTCCAGCTATGGCCATGTGGAGCCTTCCAGTTGACTCTCATGACCCACTGACGTACTTCCTCTGTGTGTGTGTGTGTGTGTGTGCGTGTGTGTGCACGCGTGTGCGTCTTTACTATCTGGGAATATATTCCCTGCCACACCTTAAAACCAAGCATTTCTCCAAAATGCTGTAGTATCTAAAACACTTTTAAGATTGGTAACTCAAGTTCATTTTTAAAATATACTCTTCCATAATTTCATACGTATATAATATATTTTGATCATATCTCCCCCAGTTATCCTTTTTGATTCTCTTGTTCCTCTCAATGAACCCCTTCTTCCCAGGGAGTCCCTTCCTGTTTTCATGTCTTTTGTGGTGTGGGGGCATCACATTTAATTAGGGTTGCTTACGTGAGCATGAGTAGAGGGTTATTTATCTGATCAAGAGAACTCACCAGTGTCTACACCACCACGGTCAACAACTACTCCTTCCCAGTATCCATCCAGTGCCTATAGCTCCTCTAAGAGGGATGGGTATTATGATTCCTTTCCCCGTGGAGTACAATTTCTACTATTCAACTGAAGTGTAGAAAAGCTTAGAAATTCCACCACTGTTTCCCCACGAATAATCTGCCTCCCCTTCCTTTCATTTGAGAGGGAGACAATCCTATTATGCTCAGCCCTGAAAACATCCTTCCCTTCCTCCACGCCTTCAACTGAGGTAAGCCAGGGTCAGAGAAATCCAAGATTCTTCACCATGCCATCTGGTTGGCAATGTCTTGGGGACACTTTCTCTGCCTGCTTTCTCTGGAGTGAGTGAGAGACATTTAAACTTATCTCTACGTTCACTTGTCTGCTTGATTTGATGGCCTCATTCTGTCTTTCAACCACCCACTTCCTTGAGCGCTTTCTTTTCTTTCACAGCCACTGTTTTGATATTCTGTAAAAACTAGGAATGACAACAATTTTTTATATTTTTCTTTACAAAAAAGAGCTCTTTGAACACTCTGACTTTACCTATGAGAAAGAGGTGTCTGAAAAGAGGCATTCTTTACAGTTTCCCGGTGTTTTCTTCATCTGGCTTAAACAGAAAGATTGTTTTCAGATTTATATGTTTACCTATGCTGTTTTAGAAATATTTCTTTGTATGATGAATTTCAACATTTAAGAAGCTACAATATAAGTCTGAAGTGACTAAGGGCTTTTTTGTGAGAAACTCTTGACTCATAAAAATAGTCCAGTCACCTCTTTAATTAGTAGTATCTTATAAACTATCATATCAAATACTACTTGATTAGACATTTTGTGGCTTTGTATGAATTTTTAATAAAAATGTGAATCAAAAGCTGGGCATGGTGTTGTATGTATTTAATCCCAATCCCCTGAAAGCAGAGGTAAACAGGACTCTGTTAGATTGTGGCCAGCCTGGTCTCCATGCTGAGTTCTAGATCAGCTGGAGTGAGTTAGAGCGAGAACTCGTCTCAAACCCCTCCCCAGTGTAAATCAAATTCATTTAAAAAATACAACGTTGAAAACCACTTTTACTGTCATTAATTCTGTGTCTCTCCCCAGTTTCCCGTTACAATGAGAACGTCTCCTCTCGCAAATCATTCCAAGTGTGTCCTGTGGGGCCTCTTAGAAATCCCTTCTCTGTTCCCAATGTCCTTAGATTAACTGCCCTTTTCACTTCTGTGAAATGCTTGGCTTAGGGGTATCACATGAAGCTAAGAGATGGCTCCATCTTGTCCTTCTAATAAGCCCCTGGCCACAAGCCTAAAAAAACAAAGAAACAAACTTAAGCCAATATAGCCAGGGAGTGACCGGCACTTTATGATAAGCTTAGAAAAACAAGGGTCAGGGCCGGAGTTGGGTAATGGTCAACACATTTCAGCAGGCTTAAGTAATGCATTCCATCCTCTTGCCCCGAAGATGGAACCCACCAATAGGGAGCCTTATAGCTCTTTTTAACCAATTTTGGTATGTAACCCACAGTATCCAATTCATACCCAATCATTTTAAAACATGCTTGGTGCACGTGGGCTTTCCTAACCAATGCTGATGTTACACAGCAAGTCTCCGTTTCCCTTTGTCCCTAAAAAACTTACTCCCTCTTTTCGGGACTCTCAGTACGGATCCACTGTGTTGGTGAGGTCTGAGAGTCCTGGCTTAAGCTAGAATAAAGGCTCTTTGTTCTTGCATACACTCTGGATTCTGTGGTGGTTCTTGGGGAACCGTTCGCTGGGCATAACATTCCAGGTTAGCCCTTTTGAATTATTTTAATACTTAGTGGCTCTACTCATTTGTGAAGCATTAAGTTTAATTAGATGCCATTTTTTTCCTGATAGTTTTTGAGGTTAAGTTGAGAATCTGGTCATATAATTTTTATATTTCCAATAAAGAGATGCTTATTAGGCACCTCCAAGAATTCAACCTGTTAAATATTAATGTAAGAATCTTATTAAATCCTTAGTTCCTGTAGGCATACAGAAGAAAATAGTTACACGATTTAAGTACTCAATTTTGCCTACATTAAAACAACATCTGAACAACTCTCCTTTCAGGAGTCTGCCTCCACACAGCTACTTCTTACTTTCTGCAACTCTTCAGGAAGTCCACACCCACGTTCTTGAGTGTATCTTGATTTCTTCTGGGTACCTCTCTTCCGCTCAACCCTCACACTTAAACATATATTAAAATAGCCTTAATAAAATCTCTAACTTAGCTTCATCAGAAATCATATTTGAAACCCAAAAACTAAGTTCTAGTGATATTTAATGAACATGTGATGTGACATAAGTAGCTTTGAACAGTTAAAAGAGAGGGGTGACCTTTGCCTTCATTTGAAAGGAAAGTATAGAACCTAATCCGCCAATGACTAGGAAGTGTGAGGTCAGTTTCTACTTTCGTCAGGAAGAAGGAGCTCTAAATCTGCTCACTACATGGATTTACATGCCGTCTTAGTAGAAGAACTAGAACTTTTAAAAAAACACCTTTTTCCCTTCTACACATCTGCAACATGTGCTGGGTGTGCAGTGCTCGTTCTTTCACCCCACACTCTAACCCGGGAACGGACAGCCAGTGTTCTCCGTACTGCCTCCCTCTGAGCGTCCCTGCAGATGTTAGTGGACATTCCCTACAGAAATGGCCTGGGAAGGAGCAAACCTGGAATTCTGGATTGGAGAGGGCTAACTGCCCTCTGTTCTTTGGAATTTCTCAGGGCCTATAAGATTTGAATGTGCATTGTCATGCCAAGAAAGAGTCTCCAAAGGCGTTTGGCCACAGAACACTTTTCTTCCAGGAATACCTATTAATGTCCTCAGACCAAATTTTGGGACGTGCTAGACTATTGTAAACATCAAAGGGAAAAAAAAAGTTTAAAATCACAAGTGAGCCTGGTGTGGTGGTACACACCTTTAATCCCAGCACTTAGGAGGCAGAGGTAGGTGGATCTCTTTGAGTTCAAGGCCAGCCTGGTCTACGTAGTGAGTTCCAGACCCTCTGGGGCTACAGGCAGACCCTGTCTCAAAAAGACAAAAATAAAAATAATATAATAAAATAGCAAGTGAAGAACAGTAATGTTGTTAAGTGCAACAGGAAACAAGAGAAACTGATCTGTAATTGGAAGTCACTTCAGTTTTTAAGAGAAGGACTCCTCTGCATTGAGCGTGAGAGTTTAGATGAATGAAAGAACGTAAGAGACTAAGCAAGAGGAAGAAATGACACTGGCAGGGATGTTTAATGGGGGGCGGGGGAAGTTCCTTTAAATTACAGTGGGGTCGGTGACATAACACCCTCATGCACCAGAACCTAAGTAAATTGTAAAGAACAACATACTCAGAGTGGTTTGTCTGTTAAAGAGACTGTTTTGTTTGGCAGAGGTCAACATCTAGGTGACCCTTTCAGTGGATTTTGCTGGCTACTACCTTTCTAAATCTGATTGTTCCTTTCTTCCCTACCAAGAGTGCCCTACTCTTCTTCAAGGAACCACCCAACAGCATCCAGAGGAAGCTGGCCTCAGGCATAGCTCAGGAGACTGATTTGGTTAAGCAGATCCTGACATTCTTGACACTAAGACTGCATGAAGGGGCCTTCGAGGGAAGGTTTCTTAGATGTGAGAAACACACTAAACAAGAGACAACCACACTTTTTCCTCTGAACATTTCATGTCTATATGTGAAGCCTGGAACACTTTCAATTGTTATGCCATCAATCTGAGGGCAGAGGCAAGAAAATTTCAGAGCCTGAACAGTGAACCAAGGTAGGAGCATACCATACCTTACCCATGAACTGCTTGTTTCATGAGATCCTAAGTGTGTACATTCAGTATAAGAATTTTATTGCTTGCAGAAAGAAGCATTCAAACTAGTATGTACTGTGGTAATTGAAGTGGTCAAGTCCATACTCAATGGGATGATATAGTGGTCTGGAGACCTGAAAAATTCAGTATTGCAGTTCAAGTCCAAAGAACATCTATGGAAGAATTCCTTCTAGCCTGTAGGTCAGTCATTGGTCTACCCAAGCCTTCACTGACTGGTTGAGCTGCACCCACATTGCAGAGATCAATCTGCTTAATACAAACTCCACGAAGTCTTGTGCTAGTTACCTTTCTGATGCTGTGATAAAACATGACACAAAGTGACTTGTGGAAGAAATAGTTCATTTTGGCTTACAGTTCCAGAAGGAGAGTTCATAACACCAGGAGGGACATGACAGTGGGTGGCTGGAGCTGGAAGCAGAGAGATCACATCTTCAACCATAAATAGAAGCCAAGAGCATGAAATGGTTGTGGTGCTGGGCTGTAAACTCTCAGAGCCCACCCAGTGACATACTTCTGCCATCAAGGTCATACCTCCTTAACCTTCCCAACAGTCCCACCAACTTGAGCCTATGGGGGACATTACTCATTCAAACCATCACAAGTGTCACCTAAAACACCCTCATAGAAACATAGAAAAATGTTTGACATGTGGTCAAATGACCAGCAAATCTGACATTAAGATTAGCCATCACAACTACTGCTTGGTTTTTTGAAACAGTTTCCTGGGGCCTTATCACATTCTGAGAATGTCCAACATTTTCGTGTCATACATAAAACGTTCTCTCTTGTTGATGTTATGTTAATTAAAAGAACAAAATCACAATTGTATATAAACTCTGTAATAGCTGAAGTCAAGACCTTGTATAAAGAAAGCAGATAAATGCCAGCGATAGGAAATACTTGAAAAATAAGAGATAAATAGAAGACAGAGGAACTAGTGTTACAGAGGAAGAATGGTGGTGTACGGTGACTCATGAGAGCCCGAGACTCAACATTCCTAATACTATGAGAAATTGAAACTGTCAGCACCTAAAAGACAACCTTGAGATTACAAGAGCATCTGTTTCCAAGTGCAGGTGGGAAGGAGATCGCAAGTTATTTAAGAATATCCAATCAATGCAGAGCCGGAAGCGAGTTGCAAGGAAGAGGTCGGGAAATAAGTAGAGTTGACACGCTGCCTTGGAACAGTGAGAATGGGAGCCGCGTACCTGTGCTGGATGCATCTCCCCGGATCACAAGAAACATGAGGAAGAAAAGCTTCCCACAACCCTAGAGAAGGGAGAAGACAGATGGGATCTTCTGCCAAGGAACGAACTCAGCCCGACGAGAACACGGCAGGGGAATGCTCTGAGCTCGGTCCACTCCTTCTGTCATCCGCCGGTGCTCTCAGCACGCCAAGGGAGGACAGAGTGAGGTTGCCAAATAAGACACAAGACACTAGGCTGAATTTGAATTTCAGGCAAGTGTGGATATTTATATTAGATAAGTATGAGACATACCTGAAATAAAAAGTCATGTTTATCTGCCATTTAAATTTAACTCGGTATCCCTTATTTTTTAGCTGCTAAATCTGGGAACTCTTAGTCAGATGACATCTGGATCTACAGAAGTGCCTCTAAACACCATCAGGGTCCAGAAAGGAACCACTCATAAACATATTTGGAGAAGCTAGACTCTTTTTCTCCCTGATTCGTAAAACTTGAATGTTTCTCTTCCTACAAAAGAGACCCCTTTTCGGTAGTTGGTGCCTTGGAAACTTTACAAAAGATTCTAGGACAATAAAGATTTTAAAAGTGAAATATGTAGCAGACAAAACTTCTAAGATTACAGAATTAATTTTTAACTAGAGCATTCATTTATATTAACAAACTCAGGAGAACAGAATAACTCTTTTATCCTTTAGAGTCCTCAAAATTGAATTACCATTTGTTCTATAAATATATCTCTTTATATTGCTGTACACCTAGACTGCAGACTGCCTATTTTCTCTCATTACAAATTGCCATATGGTCTACAGGACTGCCCTTGGAGTCAGACAGACACCATCATCCTGAGTTCAGCTGTGCTCACTTGCCAAAGATCATCACAGCTGAGTTTGACTGTAACATTGCCCCCTCTCTCCCCGACATAGACTTGGACATTGGGGCAGCACCAAGTATGTTAATGCCATGGTTTGAACATCCTTTTCCAAACTTATGTTGAAATTTGATATTGTAACAATATTAAGAGATGGGATCTTTAACAGAATAAATTGACATTAGAGTAGTTTGCCCTCATGAATAAACTGGTACCTGCACTGTTTTGCATCGCTGTGAAAGAATAACAGGCATAAACAAATTAAGGAAAACATTACTTATTTTGGCCCAGAGTTTCAGAGATTTTAGACCATCATAGCAGTGAAGGCACGAAGGAGCAGAGCAGCACACCGTGACAATGGGGAGGGGGGGTAATATGCCTGCTGGACAGTTCCTCAGCCTGTAGGCTGGCATTTCCCACATGCACGGCTTCTTCATTCATTACTTAATCCTCATTAAAACCCAAGGTGTGCTTTACTGATCTTCTCAGAAATTTCAGTCAAATTAAGTAAACAATCAAGATGGACAACTGAAAGTCCACCTCTTGTCAACTTGACACCCAAACGCATCTCCTTCAGCCATTCTACACCTGATCCTCACGTCCATCTCATAATGCATAGTCAGTCTCCCAAAGGCCCCAGAGCCCCAACATTGTCCAAAAAACCAAGTTCAAAGTCTCTTCTGAGACTCAAGATGTTATGGCTTGAGTCTGAAATGACCCTCCATGGGCTCTGGTCTCACAGTCCACAGCTTGTGGTATTATTTGAAGGCTGTAAAGATTTTAAAAGGTATGGCCTGGCTGGTGGGAAGCTTTCGAAGTTATAGCCAAGCCCTGGTTCCAGTCTTGCATTCTTTGCCTCCTGGTCGACAGCCATGGGAACAAGCTGGCGCTCGACATTCCCACCAACAAGGATCAAAGCATTTCATTTTGCATTCCTTCCATGAAGGAATGTGATCCTCAGAAACCACAAGCCAAAATCTTTCCTGAGTTGCTTGGTCAGGTATTTTGTCACAACAAAAAAAAAAGAAAATTGTTCCCAGTGGTAGAATCACTGCTGGGTAAATTTGGACATGTGATTCTAACTCTTTAGAACTGGTCTGTAGGAGAAATTTGGAAAGGTTTGGAGCTATAGGAGAGGAAAGCCTTTGAATGCTCAGAAATGCCATCCAATTTGGTTAGAGTTCAACAGACCAAAATGCCGACAGGAATGTGGATAACAAGGGTTTTGTGTTCGTGAGATTTCAGATGGAAACAAGGACTTTTTCAATGATTGGATTAGAAGCCACTTGCTTTACTTTCTGACAAAGAATATGGCTATTTCATGCCAACGTTCTAAAATTTTTACTAAGGCTGAATTTTAAAGTAATGAACTAATTTATTTGGCAAATAAAATTTAGAGCAGAATAAAATTTAGATTATTGCATGATCACTACTTGTTGCTTTTAGTCAGGTTTACACTGATAATTGGGAGAAAATATTGGAACAGAAAGATGTAAATTATGTGCAATTTGGTGAGGAAAAAAGCATGAGTGCATTTGACACTGCAGGCAGCAGAGCTGTACCTGCTGAAGAAATTAATGTCACTAAAAAGAAGCTGCAGGCTTTGCACTGGGACAATAGGACAAGTGTCTTTAGGAGGCACAACTCCATTCAAGAGGCTCTAGGATATAAAACTACAAACACATTTGAAAGACTTTCATTGAAAAGGAGAATGCCTAAAAAGAGAGTTCACAGAGAGATAAGGGGGTATCCTTCTGAAAATTGTAGCTACAGTTCAAGGTGGCCTGTCAACCATTTGAGCTGACAGCAGTAATCGGTATTGTCCATGTGGTGCTGGTTTTACAGATATGCAGAATGTAAGACTTGCTGTAAGGCCTACGATAAAGCCAGTTAAGCCAGATCATGCATAGCAGGTTGGCGTCCTCAAGGAAAGCCCAGGGCACAGCAATGCACAAAGTTTTGAGGGTGAAATCTAAGTTGTAATGGAGACACCAGAGTGTTAGAAAAGGCAGGAAGGTGGATATTTGCTAAGGAATGCTGAAGGCACTTTTCTTTCAAGGGCAGCTCTATAGAGCACCTATTTTTATAGTCAACTCTTGGCCACTCATGGTACTATACAGATAGGTATATCACGGGCAGATCAAATTTGCATCCACCGCTACATTTTATTTTGATTATTCACGGCAGATTTGTTTTTGGACTTGTTCTGCTTTGTTGGCTGATCTGATGATGTTCACTGCCCATTTGTGATAGAAACGTGACTTAGAAGAATAACAGGGAGAACTTAAGTTCGGAAGACTGCACACAAATGATAGAATTCCATCATTTAGTGTTCACAAATATTTGTCAAGCTTATAAAGCAAATAAATTAAATAAGAAGAACCGACAAAGTGAGCTATCACCTGTGACCTTCCCAGAACCAAAAAATAAATACATCTTCTAAAATAGGAGATTTCGGTGAGAAGGACTTGAGGCAAACAAGAAAGCAAAATGGGGGGGCAACGATGCCACTTGAAAAGTTATCCTCAAGCATGTAAGTTCTTGTTTCACCTTGCAGAAGAGTTCAGTTAAATTGACAGATGCCTGACAAAGCCAAGTCTGCTATACAAGCTGTAAAGTTTTCTTAAGATAATTTTTCCAAGTCCTCTCAGCAAGATTAACCACTGTACTGCTTGGAAAACCATACTAATTATCTGAATATTTTTAACAAAGTCCATTCTGATCACCCACAGATTGTGTCTTAATTAATTACCAAAATATGATGATGGCATACATTTTTCACTTGTCCTAATTCAAACCAAAGTTCCATCAATGGCTGGAGCAAGACAGGTGGACCTAAAGTCACACAGAAGGATCAAATTAGGTCACTAATTTAAGATAATGGGCAAAGTCTGTCTCTAATCTCTCATTTAAGTAATTTACACATAGCATAGAAGGATGTCTTCTAAGAGAGGTGCGACAGTGCCATGGTATGCTGCAACCAATGTGTGCAGATTGCCCCCTTCGATCTACTCTCCTTGTAGAGTTGGTCCCAGGACTTGCTCTGGCCATGACTTAGTGAACACAGCACAAGCAGATGTCTGAAAGGCCCTTATGTACAAAGGCTTCCTAATCCACAGCTCTTGGGAACTCTGCCACCACCACTGTGTCCCCAGAACCTGCCTCCTCTGCTACATGATGAACGACAGAGCAAAACGAGCCTTCCTACTAATCTTTAGCCAATGGCCTACAACGAGAGTAAAGCCATCATAGATTCAAACCCAACCAGACATAACTATAGAACCCACCCAAGGGACTACAAAATAAGAAATACTGTTGTTTTAATTCATTCTGTTTCTACGTGGTTAGAGAAAGCTAACCAAAAACAATTTTCAAACTCTCTTTTCTGTGCAATATACAACACATTATATATTACATATGTGAGTACATACTTATACATATATACGGAGAGAGACATACATACACGGTATCTTCTAGAAATGTACAAATTTAATATTAACCTGTTGAGGATTCACAGTACTTACACCGGCTTCTTCTGAAGGGAAAGGCAAAGTTTCCCTACATAGTCATGTGAGGCTGTTTCCCAGCATGCCATCACAACAGGACACTGCTAAGTTTATCAGAGCAGGTCTGAAGTTACTGACAAAGGAGAAGTAGAAGTCTACGAAGAAAAATTTAAGAATACATTTTTCCAGCATTTTCTGAGTAAACTGAACATTCCTTTACTGACTTACTAAATCATCATTATGAAAAATACCGACATATTCCACATGTACTATGAATTTTCACATGGCAGTTCTTACCTTTAAGATCCTCCAGGGTTCTATTTTCAAATATTCTGCTGCTTTAAGACAGAAATGCAAGTGTCTAACTTGAAATAAGATCTAGGCTACTTCTCAAGTCAAAAATAAAACCCTTTTTATACCCCATTTTTTGAAAATTATGTTACAAAAATTTATGATCTTAAAAGATAAATAATGAGGCTGGAGATACAGCTCTGTTCTTCCAGAGAGGCCAAGTGCAGTTCCAACACCCACATTCCACATAACCACCTCTCATTCTACTCTCTTCCGGCCTCCACAGGCAACTTCACTCACATGCACAAACCCTAAACAGTTACACACACTTACACATATACACATAACTTAAAAATAAATCTTAAAAAGGGGATAAATAACCCAACTAAATGTGGGCAAGGGACCTGCATAAAGACATAAAGATATGCCTTAAAAAGATATAAACACAGCCAACAAACACATGGGAAAATGTGCAATTAGGTTGCTAAGAAAATACAAATAAAAATCAATTCATGTTCATTTAAATGCCATAATCAAAGCAATGGAAAATAGCATATGTTGAGAAGAAGTCTCAGCATTTTAACTAGTCCTGACATGGACCAATCAGGAGGCGGTGTGGTTACTTTTGGGATGTTCTTTAATGATCAGTTCTGAGCTCCAGTGTTTCTTGGGATAAATGATGTCAATTACTGATGAGATGAGATTTTACAGCAGTTATCTAAGGAAATCCACATCAATACAAGCACTTTTACCTAAAGAGCTAGGTTTTAGAGTAATGTTCAGAGTTTGAGGAGCCAATGTTCACTCACTGAGGCAAGTGAATTCTTGACATACTAATTCATTTTGATGCATCATTTTTTTTTGGCTAGTTTAAATACAGTCTCTCTCATTTCATTCTTCTGCTGACATACAGCAACACTGATTTTTTAAAGTTGATACCTCATAGCAGACCAAGGTCATTTACACAAAACATGATGCTATCATTGCAATGGTATAGAATTTCTGCTAAATTTTATTTTATTTGTTAGGTAACAGGTAGAGTTCAAAGGTAATATGTGACCATTAAAACCTTCTGTCCATGGAGAGTAATTATCAAATGATGTGTAGTATGGCATTCAGATATGCATATTCCAAACAACTGTTCACATCAGGGATGATAATGAATAGTAGGAATGATTAGACTTGAATTTGTAGTCCATGGAAGGAAAAGTCATTCTAGGTGGGTATCCACTAGAGTAAACCAACAGATAAAAGAATTAGCACAGTAGAGACAATATTGCTATGTAACATAAATTGATTAGGGAAAGTAAGAATGAACTCCTGTGGGGGTGGGCTCCAAGAAAGGAACACCTGCTGTGCCTGGCCCAGGGGCTCCCATGGGCCTTATGGTGGGAATCAGGTAGACTGTGGAAATCTTTATTGAGACCAGCCAATAGCACAGGCTGAGCCAGTAAGGGGCCTTCAACTCCTTTATAGGACTCCTGAACCTGCCCAACCAGAGAGATGACCCAACAGGGGAGCAGTCACCAAGACCAGCCCATGACCTCCATGGGCCCACCAAAATTGCCTAAAGGGAACTTGACTCCTGTCTCAATATGTTTCTATTTACATGCAATATATTTTTACATTTTTAAATATATGATATTTTATATTACACAGATACACGCTTTAAAGTGGCCAGAAATTCTAATTTGGCACATCAGGTTCTCTTTATTATCACTCTTTCCTTAAGAGCTTACAGTCCTCCTCATGTTTTGCCAATCAAGAACTACATTGATTATGACAAACTACTTCATGAATTCATTTTCAAAGTAAAAATACTGATAGGGTGGGACTGGAGAGATTGCTCATTGGTTAAGGGCATGTGCTGGACTTGCAGAGTATCTAAGGTCAAGTCCCACATCCTGTGTTGGACAACTCAAAACTGCCTCTAATACCCATAGGATCAAATGCCTCTGTCCTCTGAGGGCACCTGCACTCAAATACACACCCCATCCACCCTCCTATACACATACATGTAATCTAAAGTCATAAAATGTTTAAAGTAATGATAGGAAATGAAGCCCAGGTTGACAAAATAATTAAACACATCAGAATAAATCAAAGTTCAAATTCAGATAAAAAATCAACCAGAATCCAGAATCTACTACTGGATTCTACTACTGATATAACCCTGGGTGATTACTGTAGACTAGACTGGGTCTTCCCCAAATTCACATGTGGCATCCTAAGCCCCAGCTATCTGGAGATCTGGTGTTTAGGAGGTAATTAGGGTTATGTGAGGTAATAAGGATGGGCAGCTATCTCCATGCACTGTGGCTTTAGCAAATAATGACGTCTCCTTTCTCTTTCAATAGGAGGGTGTAAGACTAGGAAGAACACTGTCCACACTCCAAAGCCTGTCAGAAACCTATTTGGGGCTTTTTCAGCCTCCAAAACTGAGAAAATGGGTTTCTACTGTGTAAGCCACCCAGTCATGGCAGACCCAGGTGACTGAAGGGGCCCTACCTAAACCTCCCTTGACCTATGGTTTCTTTGAATTGAGTCAAGGCAATTACTAGCATTTCAAATCTAGCCCTAGATGATTAGCTTTCCCACTAACCCCTAAGATTTCACTGTCTGAATCACTACTATCCCATAGACTCAAAAGGGTGTTTTTAAAAGAATTGTGTGCATGAATGTGTAACCTGCATATATGTAAATGCACCCATGTTGTGCAATTCTCTTGGAAATCAAAAAAGAGCATTGGATTTCCCTGGAACTGTACAGATGGTTGTTAGTTGCCACGTGGGTGCTGGGAATTGAATCCAAATCCTCTGCAAGAGTAGCCTGTGCTCTTAATCACTGAACTAACTCTCTAGCCCCCAACTTGAAAGGTTTTCACCTGGACTAAAGGAAAATATCACACAGTAGAGAGTACAACTGGGTACCAGAGATAAATCAGAGCCCACAGACTGTCCACCACACACAGCTGGCATAATTATAGAACCAATGCCGCCTACACCTCAGCTCTTGAGTTTTATGTTGAATCTAAGCAAAACCTATATTTTTTATTCATTTAAAACTTGCCTTAAAAATGAAAAAGTCTCCACTAGACTAGAAGAAAGGTAAGACTGAGATAGAGACGGGGTTGGAAAACAGGTACCAAATACAACTAGAAAAGAGGAATAAGTTCTAGTGTTCTGTAACATAGTAGGGTAGTTACAATAATCTATTGTTTATTTCAAAACAGCCAGAAGAAAGAATTTTTAATGTTCTTAATACAAATAATAAATCTTTGGAAGGATGGAAATACTAATTATACAATTTGAGCATTATACATTGTATATTTGTTTTCTGTTTTTCTGGGATAGTTGGTTTTGGTTTTGGCTTTTTGAAACAGTCTCACTACATAGCCCTGAACTCTTGATCCTTCTGCCTCAGTCTCCTGAATTCTAGGGTCACGGGCATGTACCACTATACCTAGCTATATACTATATGCGTGTATTGAAACATCATATCATACAACATAAATATCAATACTCACTCTGCTTTCACGAAGAAACTGATTGGTAATATAGCTCAGTGCTTGCCTAGTATGTGCAAGGATCTGTGTGCAATCCACACACCACCAAAATAAAAGAAAATTGGCTCACTTAAAAAAATTAAGTGCTTGCTAAGCAATGGTCAGCTGCACTGAGCTATTTTCTACCAATTTTTTGGAACAAAAAAAAAAGAAATGCATAATCCATTAAACAAAAGAAAGCAGCCATAAATCCTTCTAAAATTCCATGTCCTGTCTTAGTGGTACATATGCTAAGCTAAAACATTAGGGTGGCTTATGAAAATAAGAATATAAACATTTCCATAGATTGCGAGATTTTTCGTTGAAAGGAACTAACTTCCTTTTCTTTTATTAGGACAGGAAATATTAACTGTTATAGCTGTTAATTTTTCATGAGCCAGAGAATCTGATTCCATGCATTATTTAAAGGGGGAGGATGGGGTTCCTAGTCAGTGAGTAGAGTTTTTGTTTGAGCTCTGAATTAGCATAAATCCCACTCTCCTCGTGCCAGGTGTTGATGCCAAATCTCTTGGAGCCATCTAGATCTGTGAACTGAGAACGGCACTTCCTGTGGACTATGGAGTATTCCTCTGGTTGGGGACAAGCCTGAGGGAGAAAAAAGGCATAATATTCAGTGACTAAAATACGTGTGAAAGAGCAAGCCCCCAAAGATAGTTCTTAGGATTAAAGGTAAATTTTCAACAGTGGATTAATTTGATTTCACCAAATGCCTCAATGAAAAGAGAAATGATTATCTATTTATCAGCACTTAAGATCCAGAAAGAAGAATCTATCCTATGCTTGTCTGAATTATAAGACTAAAAAGTAAGTTATTATACATGTACTTTTCTTCTAAATTCAGTACAAATATAAAGGCCATTTCAAATGTTATAGCAGTCTAAACAAGACCAAATCAATCAGAATTAACTACCATTCAGCAACGTTTGTTGTTGTTGCTAACATACCATAATCACTTAGAAGACAGTATCTCAGTGTTTTGGGTTACATTTTTAACAATTGTTATTAAGTCATACCTCCCACAGAAATGGTAAATGCTAAACTCCAAAATTCATTCTTGAGAAAATTAACCTCAGAGCAACCCATTATAGTTTAAGATATTTATTTTAGGTCACTTTATAAAAGTGTCATAGTAATAAAATGAGACAGTACCATTGACCATTTGCCAAGGAAATATTGATTCTTTCAGACTGCACTAGGAGGGATAGAAGATCTGGAGCATAAAATCTTTTAACTGATTACATATAAGTAATTTCTGCTTTATACTGGTTCTAAATTTAAGGTACCAGAATAAGATCGAAATGAAATCATCAAAGCTGTAAAACAATAAAAGACTGCCAAAGTAATCTTAGACTCTAATCTTAGACTGCTCTCTTGATTTCCTAAGCCATATGTTCAACCATAGTGACCACTCGTCCATGGAATGACTATTATGGGTTGAGCACAATACTTGAGTACTAGTATCTTTTAGTTCCTGACTGGATTCTGAGGGATGAATTAACTCTTCCTCTTCACACATAAGTAAAAGCAGTTTGCCTAAAACCTCAGGAGGGAACATAAAGGAAGCCAATGACTGAGGTTGGTCTACAAATGGTTTGTCTAACATAAGACCTAGTGTTCCCTCCAGAGGCCCTTAATAGTTAATTGATGAAAAAGAAATAGAAACTATCATACCATAAAGCCATATGATATCCATGTCACTATTCTACATAGTTTGAACTTTTGCTTTTGTCACTGGGTACTATTTGGGGGAATGGGGACTTTTCTGTTGGTTGGCTGGTTAGTTGGATGGAAGGATGGTTGGATGGAAGGATGGATAGCCCATCAGTCAGAGACAGGTATTTTAAGTGGGAGTTAGTATTATTAACCCAAGCTATCTCCTCAAAGGGAGGCAGATTCTTTTCATGCCTTTCCTTACTAGAGTCAAACAAGAAAGTTTCAGATGCAAGGTCAATTGTATTCTTTAGCATCTCATAGAGAGAGGGAAGGATATATTTTCATTAGGTTTGTGATAAATCAGAATGTCAAAAAGGGGGGGATTCTGACAGCATAACTATTAAAGAGTAGAAATAGCAAAGACTGGATTCAAGAACAGTGATTAGAATTGGGTCTCAACACTTCACATGTCATCATTTGATGGATGGATAAAGACGGGGTCTGCACATTGAGGTAAATCTTATCTAGCACCAAGAGAAATAAAGTATTAATAAATGCAACATGGATAAAAACATCTTTCTAAGTAAAACAAGCCAAACACTTAAAATGGTGAATTCTGTGGTATGTGAACTGAGTCTCAGTAAAAGTGTTATTTAAATCGATGAGTACGTTGATGAGCAGAAGTCCGAATTTAGTAAAGTTAAGAGACCGTTACCTGTTAACCCACATTACAGTGTACTTCCCATTGTGAGTTACCAGTGAACCAGCTCTAAAAACAAAATAAAGCAAACCAACAAGCCAACGTGCAGCAATCACCAGTCTCTGCTGTTGCTGACCTAACGTGAGCATCGAGAAGCCAGGGACACAGAGGAAAAGGACTTGAGGTTAAGCTTTCGCTAACTGTTGAGAGATCGCTCCAGTGCTTGAGACCCCCTTCTCACAGCTCTCAGTGTTTGGCTGCCGGTGTGATGTAGGGCTGACCCCAGTGCAAGGCTAGGGTCAGAATCTAATTGGTCTAAGAACATGGCCACATTTCTAACCCATTCTCAAGACAGCCAGTCTTCTAAACTTAGAACAAATGGTTAGGGACTCAGCCTGAATGAGGACACTTCTAGTCTAGATTGCTCCTGGAAGCGCTCCTGCAGCCCGTGCACCAAGAAGTCAAAGGTTTTCCTTTCTTCTCTTTCTCTTTTTCTTTCTTTTCCATGCTAGAGGTTAAATTCAGGACTTTATACCTGCTAGGCAAGTGCTCCACCACTTAACCGTGTATCTCAAGCCCTGCCCCAAACTCGCCTTGTGTTTGTTTTTTAGGATAGGGTCTCACTTTGTCACCTGGCTGCTCTGGAACTCACAGAGACCCTCCTGCCTCTGCCTTCTGACTGCTGGGATTAAAGGCGTGCCCTACCACACCTGGCTACGTTCCTCCTCTTTTTAAGCTTTTTGTTTGCTGCTTTATTTTGAGAGGTTCTCATTAAATTGCCCCGGCTGGTCTTGAACTCACTGTCCTCCTTGTCTTCAGAGTAGCTGGGACAACAGGCCTGGCTGAAATCGACACTTAAAAAGTAGATTTGATAAACAAAAGGGCACAACTGGCCAAAGCGTAGAGAAAGACTGCAGAGTGTGGGTCCCTGGACAGAACTCCTGTATTAAAACGTCACCCACGCAGGGCTCAGGGACCATTGTGGAAGAGGGGACCAAAAGATTATAAGAGTAAGGGGAGGAGGTACATGACCATATGGAAACAGAATCTTACAGGCTCATATGAACTTACAGCAATGGGGACAGCATGTGCAAGGCCCATGCAAACTCAATCATAAAAACCAGCATAGAACTAGGGAAAAGGGCAGGAGGCCACAACTTTGGTTAGGAGCCATTGTCAGCTGATGACTGCTGGCTGAGGGAGAGTTGATTTTTAAGGGAGTGATGCTAGACAGGCTGAACAGGCTCCAGAGGATGAACTCACACTGAGGGACCTATGGGAACAGAAACGTAACCTAATAGGCCTTAACATATATGACAACATGCATGAAGTCAGGCGGGCGGGATCTGGGGGGTGCAGATAGGAAAGGGGAGCTAAGCATGACTAAGATGTATTGTACAAAATCCACAAAAATACAATAGAAACATTTTTTTTAAAAGCAGATTTGAGAGCATCTAAGAAACACAATGTGTTGTCGTATTGATTCTTTACCGAGGTCTGACATTTTTAAAAAAGTGAGCTCATCGATTGCATTTATTGCCTGATTTAGTTTGAACTTGGTTTGTGCGTCTTGCTAAAAGCATCCTGACATACACCAGAATAACAAGCTGCACGAGACTACTGAGGCCCTTAGAAAAGAGTCAAAGTCCCAGCAGCAGAGCACGTTTTAGAAAAGAGTGAAGTTGCGAGAGGCGGATAACCGGGAGTCAGGAGGATCAAATACAGACGAACCAGCAGGCAGCGGCAGTTAGAACCAGTTATTAAGAAATACATTCACTAGCAATCGGGAGTATAGAATTTATCTTTAGAAATCACAACAAAGATGTTTTTCAAAGTTTAATATAAAACCCCCGAGACAGGACAAGGAGAGGACAGGTACCCTACAATGACTGCGCCCCACACCCCAAGGCAAAGTTGCGGTGGAGGGAGTCCCAAGCAAGCAAGCACGCTGAAAACCATAAGTGAGAGGAAATCAGCTGAGAGTTCTTAACCCCTTTCTCAGTGTATGTAAACACTCAGTCCTCAGTCGTTCAAAAGGTGTTTAACATGTTTCAGAACAATATCAAAGAACAAAGTAATGCTGGCTTCTAGCGTGCAAAACAGGATTTTCTTTTCCAGCGAGACAAGAACCTCATGGTAAATGCTCAGTAGCTTGAGGAGTTTAGAATATCAGTGATCAAACACCACTTTGTGAGTTCTCTCCAAATGCGTACAGAAAATATCCTTTGCTCTGATGGTTTAGAGAAGAACTGGGGAGAGAAGAAGTCTATCTGGGGAACTATAGGAAGAGAAAAACAATAGAAAAGGAAAGCAAGAGAGCAGAGAGGCTGATGGTGTCTCGATTCCTGCACTTTAATTGATTCCATTCGTTCTGAACAGCGAGAAGTATACTAGATACACGAGAATGAAAACAGAAAGACATAGGTAGGTGTTGCCTGGCACCGGACCTGCTGAGAACTGTTGGGAGGTCACCCCTCACAGTGCCTTTCATTTGTCTTGGATGGTCCGGCAAGAGATTCATCCATCCTGAGCCACTTTGGGTATTCTGTGGCATGGACAAGATCTGGAAGTACCTGCAGTTCTGCAAAGGGAGAATTAATAAGGGCGGCAGGGCTGAGCACGGGAGCCGGGACTAAATGAGAGTCGTGGAGTCTTTTGTGGGGTCTGTAGTACCGGGGGCAGTGGAATGGAGGCTAAGCCATTCCAGACATGTCGCTGGGTCCCAGGCAAGCTCAGAAAGGAGGAGAAAAGCGCCACCCATTGTAGCATCCATATATGTTAGTCACTAGCAACAGAGTACCAGGTGTATGAGGTAGACAACGTCACATGTAGAACTCTTCTTCTCTGGCATCATGGTACTAAGTCTAGGGCATCAGAAGGGAAAACCTGAACATTGAAGGTGCCCTGAAAACCAGGGCCTGGGAATTCCTCTCGTTCCAGGTACTCATTCATGTTAGCTGTCTACCGGGATCTTCACTGGAGCACGGGCTGGAACAACTACACAGGCCTTCTTTGTGTGCTCGGTTGGGCTTCCCCAACAAGTTGTGAGAATGAGCATAACACAAAGCAAACCAGAAAAAAAGGAGCATTGCTTTTCAGCACCTATCCTCAAAAGTTACAGCACATCACTTCCACCATAGACACAGCTCATCCAGATTCGAGGGAAGGAAGCAGACTCTGCCTTTCAGACAAACGACATCCATATGAGATAGGAGCACAGGATTTAGTCATTTTTAATATGCTTTTTTCCCCTCCTCTCTTTTTAGGGAAAAGAGTAGTGTTGTATCAGGGTCCTCAAAATCCCCCTTGAGTTTGATGTTATTCTAAGAAGATTTACAGTTTTGTACCTATAGCTCCACTTATGACTATAATTTATAGCAAAAGGATACAAAGCCAACTGAGCAAAGACAACAGGTGCATGGGCTGAAGCCCAGAGGAAACCAGGTGCAGACCCCCAAGAATATTCTCCCAGCCGAGTTGATGAAGGTGATGCCTCTCTACAGAGGAGGCTTATTAAGGATTTGGGCATCCAGTGCACAAAGATTCCTGCAGAATCTAGTGAAAGATACATTTCATAGAAAGAGCTTAGAGCATTTCTATGACTAGCTGGGTATAAACAACCAAAGATGACTCATAGCTTCAAACCTGCAGAGCCAGAAAACTTGTAACACCATTAAGAAGGCTAAGACCTGGGGAAGGGGGACGACCTCTTTCATGGGGAAATTATGAGTCACACTTCAGACATTTCTAATTTGAGATGACTTCGGTACAAAATGTTTATCTGGAAGATGGTGCTGTGGACAGATGGCCTGGAAAGAAGTCAGTGCCCTATGCACAGCAGTGAGCATCAGCAGGAAAAAAATAGCTGTAAAGAACATCACCAGGACGTGGCTGGTATCTGTGTGTGCACACCGTGGATTACATAATTGTATTCTATGAATTTCCCTGAGGTTGAAAACTGTGCGGTAGCCATGTGTCCTTGTTCTGGTTATATGCTGACACGTTTAGGGTAAAGGAGCACAATTCGTAGCCCACATACTCAGACAGTAAAAGACTTGTGCCTCTAGCAAAGGTTATGTGGGTAACCCTTGTACAGTTCTTGAAATGTTCTTGTAAAATTTAAATTATGTAACAACACAAATGATAACAATCCCCCTAATGTTGGGTGCAGAGCTCAGGAAGTGGATAAATCCTCAGAGGTTAGGCAAAATAGGAAGAGTAGTGTTCTGAGAAGACACAAATATCAGAGGTGTCCGTGGTTGGGTCTAAAAAGAAGCCATGAAATACAGCAAAGGAAGGTAAGGAGATGGTTGCAATGTTGCAAGTCCAGGACCAGGGAGCTTAAAGAAAACAACAGATGCCAATAATGCTGACTTGGAAAAGAGCGTGAGAGAGCAAGACCTAACAAAGCACAGCTCTGTGGACCAATCTCAGCAAACTTGGTGTGTGTTGATTCAGAGCACGGCTAAGGGAGCGTGATAGAACAAGGGCAGAAAGGAGAGGTGAGCTGAGGACCAACCAGCCCTGCAGACACTGGACTCCCTGGAGCTTCAACAAGAGAGCTAGAGCATGGAGGGCTAGCCTGAGGAATACTGGCTGGGAAAGCGTTCTCCTCTCCTTCCCTTTCTTTGCCTCCTCTTTTTTGGATCTTGGCAAGACAGGCTAGGGTGTTACTGTAGAGTCTTAGTGATTAAATTTTCCAGTTGACCTTCCCTTACTATGAAAGACAAATAGCACATATTTTAAACATGTAAATTAAGAAAATGGATCATAGTATCTTTATGTGATGGGTCCTTCCATGTTAGTATCACTCTGTTCCCAGTGCTTCTTGGGAGTTACATTTTTAGTCGAAGTACCATTACCCGTCCCTGCCTCCCATAAAAGGACACTGTTGTTCCTTAATCCTCACTCGATTTTTCCAGATCTTCCAATAGGCTATTCCTAAATTATATTTTATTTTATTGATACCTTTCTAGTTTTGTTGGCTTTATTTTTCAACGTCATTTTCAGTTTGAGACCAGCCTTCTGGAACATTAGTAACTGTTTAATTTAGAATTGTAATATGGAAATATAGTCTCATTCCTTCCATCCAGTTCATCCATAAACATGCCTAGTGGGTTATGTTTCCTGGCTAAACCAATCGCTTTGAACTAATCTCATGTCCACTTTCAAACTAGCTTTTCCCCATCTGCCATTAGTATAGCAAAGACCACCCTTCCCTAGTATGCCCGTAAGCACACTCATTTGGGGCACTCCATTTACTTTTAAAAGGTGTTGGAAGTGCAAGTATACTATGTGAACATCACATTGGATGAAATGAAAGTATATATAAAACTAGATTGCCGTGATATTTTCCTTAATTACTTTCAGTATACATCGTGTATAAAGATTCTACCACTTCATTCTATCTGAATGAAGACCTTGCCTTCTCCTAGTAAGGCTGTCTTCTGAGCTCACACGCAGAGCAGCAGAGGAGGAAATGAGCAAGTTCTCTAAAGGAAAATTTCCCTCACCGGCCCTGGGAGACACTGACTGAACACCTCACTCACTTCCTCTCTAAATGTCAAGTGAGTTTGTTCCAACTGGATCTTATTTTCCCCCAATGATTTTATTCTAAACATAATTGGTAGATATAACAATAATAAATATGTAACTAGTGGGATATGTTTTGTTCTATATTTAAGAAATATTTACTCCCCTTTTTGCTTAATATAGTTTGTAAAGAAAAATTCATTTGTACAAGTCCAGACATTCAACTACAAGAAAATTATTGTGAAAAGTATAAAGAAGTTGAGACTGTAAGTACAGACATAAATATTCACATCATTTATGACTGTAATAGATACAAGGTTTCATTACAAGAAAAAATATGAGGATCTACTTGAATAATAAGTTCACAAGATAAACTAACATCACACAAGTTTTTGTTATAGCCAGAAACAACAAAAGCAATACACTATTAAACATTAGCTAAGATCCTTTTTCTATTTCTAATGTGCAAATTTTATTAGTCCTACCATTTCAATCATAGAAAAAAACACATTTTTTTTCTTATTCTTCAGTTTGTCTTATATGAGGACATTTGCCTCTGATACTGATTTATATTTATAATGGTATGACTTAACACATTATATGTAAATTTGAAGCCTAGGGCTCTCAATTTTTAAAATACTTTTTCTTCTGTGTAGAAATTAAACAGTCGAAAACAAAGAAGGAAAATCTCTCAAAAGCTCAAGTTCTTTGAAGCAGAACTGAGCTTTGTGACCTAGCCTAGAGGGAAGGGAAATGATGGTCACCTTTAAGAGGAAACAAAAGGCAATCGGGTGAGACAGGGTATCTTTGTACTGAAAAGATATGACCCTAAAAATCACTTAAGAATCGGACTTTCCTGCAATACAATTTCTGTACTGTTGGTGACTCACCAGATGAACAGGAAATTAAAATATTAGTTCCTAATTTTCAAATAGACTTGAATTAAATGTCTGCCAAGATCTTTAATCAAAAAAAAATACTTAGTCATAAAAAATACTTTTTTCAGTGGAACAGGATCAATGAGATAGAGTTAAATGAAATAGTAGAATTTAATAGCCAAAGAACTCGGAGGAGGGAAATGAGAGGGAGGGAGGGAGGGAGGGAAGAAGAGGGTGAGGGAGAGAGGGTATCTGTGAAAGCTAGGAAAAGAGGGGTGCACAGAGGACTAAAAGACATTTATGTCTATGCTCGAGGCACCAGGCTAGTTGCCTTACCTGTGTTAGTTCACGTCATAATTATCTTGTAAAACTATCCCTATTAAAATTATGTATTATATTCCATAGAGGTTAAATCAGTAATTATACAGCAGCTAGATGTTCCAGAGTGAACCCATCTGACTCTAGATGCCGTTCTTTGAGCCACTTGGTAGAAACAAGGCAACTGTATACTCAGTATTTGCAAGTCTTGGCTCATCATTTGCTGGTTGGTGGCTGGGACAGGCTCCCGCCCTCTCTTCCTTCCATTCTTCTTTTTACTCATCTACCAGCAACTGTATATTCCACCATCAAGGCAAATCCTACTATATCCCAGTCAACAAGAGAGCTGTGGGAAGCACTGCAGAGCCATATGAACAGCAACCAACCTTGAGGCTGTACTTGAACCTGGGCAGTGTGGGTCCTTAGTGCTGGTAGAATGACATAAGACAGAAGAATGTCCATCAGGCTACAACACTGTGTCCATGGGTATAAGGTGTTGCATACATACATACATATATACACACATATACCCATCAAGCTACAACTTTGGTATAAAGTTGCATACATACATACATACATACACACACACATACATACAAACACACACATTGAGGTCTTTCAGACACACAAGGTTCAGAAAGGTCTTCTGAACTGCATGGAGTGCTGCTTCCAGCAGCAGTATTGTGGAACACTGGATTATGACACATTCCATACATCATGTGCAACCACATGACTCTTCCCTCTCTTCTAATTCCAGACTTGTGACTGTCTCATTTGCAGATACTGAAACTCCAAGTCATTTCATTTCAACACATAGAAATATAAACAATTACACTTAGGAAATGGGAATTATTCTTTTGCTAGTAGATAGTGAGTCCATATGTTATCAGGACAAAGAAGCCTGTTATCTGGTGACATTCAGAGCATTTGTAAGCCAGTCTGACTGAGGAGGTCCTACAGACTGCTGTTCAGCCAGCTCAGTACCTGGCTTCTTGGAGGCCCACTCTTGGCCAATGTAGGCATCAGATACAAGATGCAAAATATTCAGGACATTTTAATTTCTTCTAAAATCAGAATGTTCATATATAAGAAAATTTCACTATGAAGCAGTTTGTTATTAGGTATAATTACTATAAATTTAAATGAATATTTAGGTAATCAAAATTAAAAATAACAATATGAACATACTAAATACCAATGATAAATTTTGTTAGTATATATTTCATTATAATCAGATAATAAAGATGGAGGCAGGGGATAACAGCTCAGTTGGTGAAGCGCTTGCCTCGTGTGCACAAAGACCTGAGTTTGCTCTCCAACATCACATACACTAGCACCCCTATCTACGATCCCTGCACTTAAGAAGTAGACACACGAGGTTAAGAAATTCTGGGTCATCCTTTCTTGCATTGGCCTAAGTAAAATTTTCCTCACGAAAGAAATTTAAGTTCATGTTGCTATAATCATTTGTATGTTTTTTTTTTCTTTTGCAGTTTACTAACTAGTTGGTGCTGTATGGAGGAAAGCTATTATCTTATTTATCCTAATTACTCTGCAGCTTAAAATCTTGGTTATTCTAAGTGACACAATAATGGTTTTTTCCTCCTCTTTATCAATAGTTAAATGTTTATTGCTATCTGATATCTACTTCACAGGTTAGGATAGCTAAGGAAAAACCAATAGAAAGCCACTGTGTTTTGTTTCTGTTGTATGATTCTCTTTCTCTCCCTCCCTCCCTTCCTCTCTCTCTTCCTCTTCTACCCACTCCCACCCTGATTCTTGAGCTCAACCAAAGACCTTGTACAAGTTCCACAAATGCCTTACCACTGAGCAATGTCTCCAGTACTGATGCCTAATTATTAAAATAGAAATATATTCAAGCTATAAACTGGACTTTAAAAAAATCAATAGACAATTTCTCAGAACTAAACTGAGTTATATACTTCTGTGTGCCCATGTAATAAAAGTAAATAGAAAGCTTCTTTTCCTCGTAAGTCCAGGCTAGAGGCAGGAAGTATGACAAATATGTCTTGGATACTACAATATTTTCTCCCTTGCAATCCATACATTTCCAGAAATAAATCATAGGCATAAAACATTCTATTGAGTCTCTCAAGCAGCAAGTATCTCTAAATAAATATAAGGCATCATAAATCGCAGCAATTCCTTTTCTTCCCAAATTTGACTTACATCCTAGACATAATGAGTCATTTCAAGTATACAAGTAGGATTACCATGTGATTCTTGTACTCACAGGTGGATGATATTCCTTCTGTGGAGCATAATCTTCAGAGTATGTTGTCAAAGCACACCTAGGAGAGAGAAGACAAAAGAATGACTCTGAAAAGAAAGATATTTCCATGAAACAAAAATATTTCAGGAAAGTGGTACTAATAAAAATGTGGACATGAGCAATGTTCCCAGGTCCTCTTCACAGCTCTCCCCCGCAAGTACTAGCTTCGGTTACTTCCAGGTCTTCACTCTGTTCCTATGCTGGTATTTGCAGCCACCAACTCCCACATCCCTATCCTAGGTGCTCTACATTCTAGGGAATCTCTGTATCACCCTTTCCCTGCCTCGGAAACCCCATGACCCCGTGTCCCACATTCTCTGTCAGCTGGCAACTAATGAGATAGCAGAAAACACCTAAGTGATGGATCACTAACTGTTCCCAGCTCCCACCCCACTAAACACACAGTAATACTAGATGAATCAGATACCCACACCAAGTGTGTAAGCCTAGCCAAGCTCAAAAGGGAGCCGCTGGGATGCCAGAAATGAACACACTGTGCACACTACAATGGGAATCACAAAATCTGGTGCCCTAAGCCTAGAGGGGAGAGTTTTAGCTATAGATTAAGACGTGACCTTAGTTTAGGTTCACTGTTCTTCCACATGAAAGAAACCAGAGAAACCCCAGCTACCAACCCAAAGAAACTTACAAAATGGTTCTCCCTTTGGGGAATTTAAGGTAAGAGAAAAGTTTATTCTCCTACATAAATTAAAGCCTCACTTCTGGTCCTGGAAGTATTATAAGAATAAATGGTCAAACAAAAAAAAATTAGTATTTTTGAAAAGTAAGAACATTCAACAAGAATCTTGAATAACAAAATTCACGTCAAGCAGGCTAATGTGTGCGGTGGTAACCAGCAGCTTCGGAGCCCGAGAGTTATAAAAACAGAGTTATCTCGGGGCTTTAGAGACCCTAGTGGATACCAAAACCTACTAATGCACAGGTTCCCTATGTAAGCTTGTAGTTACAAATGGCCATGTACATACTCCTTTCTACTGTTAATCACCTCTGGATTACTTATGATGCCTAACATTATAAATGCTGGGTAAGTAGCTTTTTTAAAAAGTCTACACATGTTCAGCAAAGAGTTGGTGCCTTCCAAGTATTTTCAATCCGTGGTTGGCTGAATCTGCATATCTGAAACTCGGATATGACAATAGTCAGGTCTTGCCCCGATCTTGATTAGAAGCACCAGGGGCAGAGCCCAGCACTCTGTAGTTTACCAATCCCTCTAGGTGATTCTGATACACTAGAGTTTTAGTGTTAATGAGTAAAGAACAAAAATTGGAAGTTCTTATGAGAGGGAGGAATGGAGAAAAACCTTAAATGGTGGAGGGGGATATCAAAACCATATGAGCCAGAGGTTGGGGGCTACTAGAGGTTAAAAGTCTAAGCAGCGATAGGTGTGGAGGGATGGGGAGAGGAGGGGTTAGGGTGTAGTAACTAAAACTATATGTCTGTAAAAGCCTTATGGAAACCCACTGTGTTGTAGGCTAATTAAAAATATAATATATAAAAAGAAGTTTGACAGACATAACCTGCAAATGTGGATAATGCTTCCCTCCTGAAAGTATGGGCTGTTAAATGAAAACCTCAGTACCATAGGGATATCTCCCTATGAAGTTATTAGTCAGGGAGGCCCCAGAGCCCCCGCAAACAACACCATCTATTGTCATTGCTCTTGGTTGCTCTCTATAGCTGGGAGGTAAGATCCTATTTCTGAAAACACAGCATACTTCATCAGTTGAAGGCATGGAGAAATCAAACTGGGACTGATTTGGGTACTTTCTCCCAGCTAGCTAGCTTTCAAAGTGTTGGAAGATGCTATGTAGGCCACTGGTGGGTGGGGCGGGGGCGTCTGTACGGAGAAAAGCCATCAATGGGCTTGCCAGTGGTGGATTCTGCATGCTACAGTACAGACCTACCAGGCAAGATGTGCTTACTGGAGCAAAGTTGTGAAACTATTATGGAGGTAACCAGTCTCTCTCGGACTGGATATGAGGCCTGTTCCACAGGAGGAAGCTCATACCTGGCGATATAAACCTGGTCAAAATCCTATGGTGGGGAAGGCAATAAGCCCCAAGAAGGAGCCTACTGCTGTTGCTTTGTTAAATGGACACGTGGTCAACTACCTTGTAAATATTTATGTTTACACCCTTAGAACCTTGGTCAGAGAAGTTTCTTTTGGCAGTGGGCAGCAGTCGGTGCAGAGTCTTATTACTGGGCAAAGTGGAATAAGTGACTGATAGGTGCTCAGACCTAAACAGGACATTTATATCACTACCCGCCCCCCAAGCTTAGGGAACACCAAGGAGGAGGGATTGGAATATAAGAAATGGAGGAAGAGGAGGGCTGCGAAATGCTGTCTTCTGAACTTGATGACATGGTCATGACATGGTCACTGCACTCATGAACTCCAAGCAGTTATGGTTGCCCACACAAGAACTACATGAGATCAAGCCAGTCAGTATTCCAGCATGAATGGGAGAAGGGCTCAGGAAGCCTCATCCATAGCTGCTGGGGAAGGGGAGTCATTTTTCTTTGCAGGTGTCTCCACTGGTAGTTTGTCCGCAGTCTGCTGAATGGACCCACACCTGTGAATACGCAGGCAGCACTAACTAGATTCAGTAGGCAACTGAGGGAGGGGTTGCAGGGGGGAGGAAGGCACGGAGGTAGAAGGGGGAAGTCCAGGGGGAGTTGAAGGCGGAATTGGGGTTGAATATAATCTAGATACATGTACGCATGTATGAAGTTTCAAATAAATAAACAAATACTCTAAAAAGAACTGGGAGTTCAATTTTCAAACCAGCAAATGGAAGACAGAGCAACTCAGAGAAAGAAGAGGACAGTGAACTTTACAGGAAGAAGGAAAGGAGAATCAGAAGAGTAGGAAAAGTCTTAAAAATCAAAATAAAAGTTAAAGGATTCAAAACAGTGAAAAAATTTTTGACCTTAAACATCAAAGTATTTCTTAGATGTCCATTTATATGCTTTAATATTTAGCATAAAATTATTTTCAAAGAAAGCTTGAAGGTAAAGTATATAATATGTATACTGTAAGTATATATACAAATATTAACAAAGAAGAGTTTTCTTAAAGAGACAACATATCTAAAAGACTTTAAGTTTTTTTTAAAACCCACTGAGTATAGAGATCATTACCCATAAGTAAAGGAACAAGTCACTAAAAATACATAGAACAATCCTAAGTCGACAAACCTAACAAAGTATAAAATATGTAAGGTCAGAAGGGACAGGATCCCAAAGACGAAATGACACATCTATAGTCTAAAAGGAAGATTGTGAAACCTTCCTTCACCTTCGGTTCCTTAAATCAGAATCTACATATATCCTCTAAGCCCATGCCACCCAGCCCAAACTAAGGAGTTTAAACTGATTTTTCAAGAAATGAAAAACATCCCAGAAAAAGAAAGCCTCCCCTTGTCAGTTTAATCTTTACAATGAAAAGTAACAGTACAACGACCCATTCAGCTCCTGGGCCTCTCCTCAGCCTCGTGTCTCTAAAGCCAACCTTCTCCGCTTGGCTCATCGGACCACTCTATTTTATACTGTAGAAGGAGTGGCTTCTGATTCTAGAGTTGCAAATACAAGCTAATTGGGATCCTTAAAGTTTTGCCGTTTGGTACTAAAAGCTTCCATTTATGTGTAGATAGGATTTTTTTTTTTAATCCAGTGAATACAGCCAGATCAAATCCCACACTGGATCAGAGTTAGGCAGGGATTACAGAGCCGGGGGTTGGGGGGAGAAGATGGCAGGTGCCTGTTGAGGAACAACTCCAGAAAGAGCATCCTTCCCTGCTGGGGGGAGATATTGGGATGAGAGGATATGAACCATGGGTCTTCAAGTACGAAGGAGTAGAATGACAGTTCTGGGAAAGAAGGAGGGAACTAAAAAGGTAAAGAAAACTAAAACACCAAACACCAGAAGTTAAGGATCATAGCACCTCAACAGTCACAGAACCCTCACTTCTCACCGGCCCCCAGGCGTCTTTAATTAAGCACCACTTCAGTGTTCTGACAGGAGGTGGCACTCTTTAACTGAGACTGAGCAAATGCCCCACCTTTCTCATTGCCCTGGGTGAGGCTATTACCTAGGGAGGATTACCAGTGATTGTTGCTGCTCCAGGAAAATCCAACAAAATAAATACAAGCAGAAATGGGTAACATTACTAGGAGAAGAACAATAAATGAGAATCAAAATTAAGCTCACAAATATCCTTGCAAAGATGCAAAGTAGTAACAGGAGCCCTCCATCAGCCTTCTGCTTAAAGATGAGCTTGGTATGGTGGTGCACCTACTTAATCCCAGCACTCAGGAGACAGAAACAGGTGATCTCTGTGAATTCCAGGCCAGCAGGGTCTACATAGCACGTTCCAGGCCAGCCAGGGCTACATAGGAAGACCTTGTCTCAAAAACCAAAACATAAAAAATAAAAAACAAGAGGTATATGCAGAGCCTAGAAAACTCAATAAAAATGAGCTTAAATGCCACAATTAGAGTCAAGATGTAAACTTTTACTTTCCAATGTTGAAAAGATCATCTACATTTAAAAATGCAAGAGAATTCATAAAACCTTCTACGCAAATAAATTCTAACAAGGTGGTTGGACACAAGATCATTATACAGAATAGCACATCCATATTCCAGTAACAGGAAATGGCAAAGCGTAAGAATGGAAAATGTCATTCATAACAGTAATACAATCCCTCAGTTTCCTACAACAATACATACAACTGAAGACATAAGACAGAGAAATATTATAAAAGTTTGTCAAAAAGCATAGACTAATTCCTTTATTTATTAATGAGATGAATCACTATGGTGATGGTCAGTATTCCACTGAATTGATTTAATGCTGCCAGTCCAAACACAAGCCAGATATTTCAGGGAACTTGACAAAAAATCCTAATAGTCATAGAATGCCAAGTGGAATTGTGAAAACTTTGGAAAAGAAGAATGAAAAATTAAACTTACTCTCCAAGATTAGCATAAAGTCCTAGTATCGCTTTGGGGATACACAAATAAACCAATAGAACAGACTGTACAGCTCAGAAATATACTGGTTTAAACATGATTATTGGGCAATGAGGGAATGGTTTTCATGGGGAAAAAGAGGATCAAATGTTTCTGGGACAACTAGTTTGTCATAAAATAGTCCATGTAATACATATGTATGATGTACAGAACTTCTAAGACTTTACAGTTTGGCATTTCATATAATAGATCTTGATTAAAATGACTTGAAATTTCTTCTGATCCAAAAGATACCATAAAGAAAGTTACAAGAAAAGTTAAAGGATGGTCAGGTTAGGAATTGTCATGTGTCTTCTTGAAAATCTCATGGAATGGGGTATAATAGAGAGATGGAATGGACACTCTTCCTCGAAGATTAAATGGTGATCATTCAAACACCAACAAAGTTAATTAAAGTTAAAGTAGATATTTATCATTAATTTTACCAAAACAGAATTATTACCCAGAATAAAATTTTCAATACTCTTGTAAATGAATGATAGGAACTGGACTAAGTCTACACATTTGCAATTCTTTGCCAAAGAAATCAGAATAGCTAATTT
Organism: Eospalax fontanierii; assembly: GCA_035773235.1. Taxonomy (NCBI): domain Eukaryota; kingdom Metazoa; phylum Chordata; class Mammalia; order Rodentia; family Spalacidae; genus Eospalax; species Eospalax fontanierii. Next base: position 40,159,863 of record CM069544.1, on the reverse strand, counting down.
CTATAGGAAAATAAATTCAGTCATAAACCTGGGAATTAGTGAAATGTAAAGTAAAACAATGGCATTCCATCTCATCTCCATCAGATTATTAATTTAACGTGCAGAATGTTTACAAACAGTGCCTTGCAAAAATGGAGTGCTTATCACTTACGTGTATCAGGAATGCTATTAACCTAGGGCTATAGATGGATCTGCAGGTTCTGAGAGAAGAGCTGGGGGCCAAGAGTCACAGTGTACTAATCAGATTCACCGGCAGCCAACAGTGACTTTATGTTAGGAGGAGGTCTGTGCCATGTGACTCTGCTCTGCCACTCCCTTCCCTATCCTGACCTGGTAGGTCCATAGCAGAGCCAGGCACCCATTGTTAGGGATCTCCTCTGGGAGTTCCCTTTCTTAATAGAAACTGATGCGAAAGGGCAGTCACCACTCTGGGACAGGAGTCATAGGATGAAATTAACCTAATGGAAGAAGACAGCTTGGTAGAGAATCATGGAGACCTGAGTCCTGACTGCAGTTTCCCCAAAAGACTTTCAAACTGTGGTTTGAGGTCCTCCAGGACTCTTAATAAACTTGCTCCTTGCTCAAGATGACTTTGTGTCACTATCACCTATGACTTCAAGAGCTCTTTTCCAAACAGGCAGAGTCTAAGACTATTAATCATTGTAATCATAGAACCAATTCCTTGTGCTCTGAGTCCAACCACCGAACAACTCTGAACATAAACTGGCTTGCCATATGGTTTTTACAGGGGGAGAATGCTTTCATTGAGGTGACACAACTATCTAGTGTGCTTGAAATGTTTATTTCTTGTTATAAATTAACTGATTAGAATTTTGGTTTTTCTTAGGAGTTTAATGAGTGCAACTCAGTCTCCATGGGTCACATAAACGCTGAAGCACAGATAAAATAGTCTTTCTGGAAATGTAAAACTGAGAACCAGATGCTGCTAAATTCTCCAGAACAATGCTACGCTATCAGGAAGACTGGAAGCTAGACAGCTGGTTTTGATCCAGTACCACCCACAATCTGCCACACACACCCTCATTGATCTTTAACAGGTGCAGTTATGTGGCGCATTGCAAGGGAGAGAAAAACTAAAGGTGTTTTCTAAGATGCGGAAGTTCGATATTGAAAACATTATTAAAGTCCCAGCATTAAAATATCTAAACCCGCACTAACACCAGAGGTAATGTGGATGAGTGACAGGATGGTACATCCAAATCCACAGTTTCCATAGCTTGCAAGAACATTAAAGTTTAACAGTTTCATTGTTTCTGTTTTGTCTGCAGCAAGAGAAGGTATTTTCTCCTCCTGTTTCCCAGCAGCCAGAACAGTGCAGGGCATACTTACTGTCTGACATGACTGCATCTGAATGGGAGTGACTCAAAGAAACAAGGAATTGATTTGAAATTCATCTCATCACCAGCATCAGTAGGCAGTAGAAGCATCCATCATTAAGATAAGTCTAGCCAAAAACCAGCCATGGAGTCTCCGTATTATGGGCAGGAGAGGAAAGTTTATGATTGCTCCAGGAAATTATGTCCCAGTCTTAACAGCAACCACCATCTTCTTAGACCGTGTACATTGATGTGGGCACAGTGGTACAAGCCTGTGCTCCCAGCACTTGGGAGCAGAGGCAGAAGGATGAGGAGGCAAAGGTCATCCTCAGCTACATGGCCGATTGGAGGCTAGCGGAGTTACAGGAGGCACCAGCTCCTGCCTCCTCTACCACACACACACACACACACCCAATCTTTTATTGAGCTATGCGAGTGTCCCTGCTGTTTCTTCCTGCTTCTGCCTTCTGAATAAGTTACATGGAATCGAGTCTCTCTTCTGTAGGGATGACTTGCAAAATGGGCAGAATAGGGACCAATAACTTTTACTCAACCTTGCGCCAAAATGCTACAGTTTATAATGCAAACAAGCTCACTGAGCCATGTGCTCTTGTGACCTGGGCACCTGACCTTCACCACTCTGGGCCCCACTTTGTCCTGGGCCCAAGACAGTGAACGGAAGCATTGTATTCTTACTCCTATCCTCATTGAAAGCAGTGAGAACAGAGACAGACGCTTGACCTCCTGTGTATGAGATACTATAGGCCACGGGATCAAAGGCCAAGATTCTCTGGTAAGATAAGCATGGATCCAAGCTTGCAGCTCCCCAGTTGATGCTGGAGATACTGTTTGAGTGAAAGGATGAGTGAAGTCAGCTCGGGAGCACAATTCCTTAGGAGATCTGAAAGAACGAAATCTGAGAGCTCAGGGCCACCTGACTATTAAAACAACATAGTCAGGCTGATTATTCTTTATTCAGGTCCATGTGGCTTAGAAACACCACATTCTTCCACAGCTGCAGAACGTGGACCCTCAGTTTAGATTCACCCTCTAAGAAATTAACCAGTACATGATGAAGAACAAAGATCAATCACGGGACAATTTGAATCTACTGTTAATCCTGATCTATGCTGAGCACTTGCTAAAATCTCTAACAGCTTTGCAAGCCATTCTCTATCAAGAACACAGAAATGTGACCCAAAATATCTACTTTCTGTTTTGCCTTTAAGCAGTTCTGGAGCCTTCCAGAAAGTCACTTAAACACTCTGCATCTCACCTCTTCCCATTCATATTTCTTCCATAAATATTTATGGAATACATGAGTGGATTAATTAATATGGAATCAGATTCCTTGATCATTTCTGTGCCTTGATTTCTTCCCTTGTTTTAGCAAGCACATATCCGCTTAAATGACCTTGTATGGCTGTTAGAAGAGCAGAATATTAATAAAGTAGGTGGAAGCATTTTGAAGGACAGTCAAGAAAGAAACACAATCGATGTATTGATTAATGAAACATTCTGCTGTCAAATGGACCAGACAAGATAAAAACCAACCTCTGATGTTTCCTAGGTCCTGTACTTATTTTTGGAAAGTTGCTATCTCCCTCTAAGTCTCTTTTTAATGATGACTGTTACAGTACTGTCTATGACCTCTTTATGATAAGTAATAAAGTATACTGTAGTGATATTAGATTGGCACTGGAAGGAAACAGTTCTCTTAACGTGTGTGTGTGTGTGTGTGTGTGTGTGTGTGTGTGTGTGTGTGTGTGTGCTGTGGAGGCCAGAAGTCAATATCAGGCATCTTCCTCTCTCTTTGCATTACTTTTTGAGACAGTGTTTCTCACTAAACTTGGAGATAATTAATTTGTCAAGGCTAGTTGTCCAGGAAGCTCCACCCATCTCTGCCACTCAGGTACTAGGATTACAGGTATATGCCTCCATGCCTGACTTTATGTGGCTGCTGGGGATCTGAATTCAGGACCTCATACACATGTGGCAGTTTATCAGATTTTTTAACAGATTATTCAGCTTTAGGGTAGATAATGAATGAAAATGAGAAGACTTGGAAGAGGAAACCAGCTTTGCTTAGTGATGTTAGCAACTGGGGCTGGAAGCCTAGGCATCAACCTAAAGTCTTTTTCACTCCCATAACTAACCGGTATCTAGTAGATGTCAGTTCTTTCTTAATGCATCAAAAATCTGTGCCCTTCGCTCCTTCCACGCTGGCATCGCTTAAGGTCAGGCTCTTATTTTATCCTGCCTTGATGAGTTCAGGCGTCTCCTGACTGAAGCCTCATCTGCTACCAGTGTTTGCTTTTAAAACACAATATGCTGTTTTCTACCCCATGTTTGAAAACTTTCCACATCATTAACATGACCAAATCCAAATTCCTCCATGGTTTTCAGGCTCTGCTTGTTTGGCCTTAGCTGTCATGGGTACAGACTAGCCTCTGCACGGGCTCTGCCCACCCTGCCTTTGTGTGTCCTATATTCTCTGATGAGAGTGTCGTTTTTGCCATTTACCCTGGCTGCTGATTCGGGTCAGGTGTCACTTCTACCTGGAAGCCTTTCCTAACCCTTTGAATTCGCGTTATGCCCCGTCTCTCCCCAGTGCCGTGTTCATCGCTAGCACATGGCAGCTTTCAGGCTTGTCTGTTCCACAGGATCCCAACCTCCCTTCTCCCTTATCTTTCTTCACCTAGAAGATGAAAACGGCTGTAGCCAAGGTGGTCTGCCGAATCCATACACGAGGGTAGGATGAAGATCCTGGAGGGGCTTCCTTTCGCCTCTTCACTTCTTTTCTAGAGCAGATTGCTGTTTGTAGGCGCAGGAACCATGCTCAGACTTAGATAAAGATGAAAAGTACTTAATGCTGAATCCCTTATAAATTGCTTATGTGCCGTGTCAGTCTTGGACTCACTACTCTTATAGTTCATGCAAGGTGGTCAAATAAATCCCTTAATTATTTGAGATTCTACTAGCTGTTTTCTATTGCTGTCAGCTGAGCACATTGCCAATACACAAATGTTGATTATTTTCCTGTCTCACTTATCAGACAAATGAGCCTGTGTCTTTGTCTATGTGTTCCCAACATCAAACTTTTTCTGGTACACAGTAGGCACTCATCAAATGGTTATCTTGGAAGAATTAATTTTTTTATATGGGACATAAATATAATTTCCTCAAGTCTGATAAATTTTGGAAGCCATTTGAAAAGCATCATGTAAAGCTGCCATGTTAGAATATTACTTTATATAGATGACAAATGTGAAATCAAATATACGTGGTAGCAAAGGCTTCTGTAATTCTGGGAAGTTCTTGTACTTTTAAACCCATTATCTCTGCCTCAAAGATTCACAGTGTAGTACTGTCCACTCAGGCCAACTTCAAATAATTGTAAGCAATGCTTTCTAAATGAGAAGCCTATCAACTTTTACTGTTGTGAAGAGCAAGACTAACAATACTGGCTCATGGCTGCTCTACATGGCACATGAGGAAATGTCAGACATGATTAAATTCCACAACTGTGATGTTTTGAAAATCTATGCCACATACCTTGGGGTTTTTTTATTGCCACTGGTTTAATAAAAATTGCATGTATTTATGGTATATGATATGATTGTTTTTACATGTTATTATCTTCATTTTATGTGTATGAGTGTATTGCCTGCATCTAGGTAGCTGCACTCATGTCATGCAGTGTTCACAGAGGTCAGAAGAGGGCATCAGATCCATTGGAACTGGATGGTTGTTAGCTGCCATGTGAGTGCTACGATTTGAACCAAGGTCTTCTGCAAGAGCAGCCAGTGCTCTTAATCGCTAAGCCATCTCTCCAGCCCGTGATATGATGTTTTGATTCAAACATTATGGGTCTGGATCATATGTCTAACACCTGGGCTTGAGGAATGGGAAACAGGGAACATGATCAGCCATCCATCACACGGCCTGTCTGAATTACACTGAATGGAAATGTTGCCCAAAGAAGAAGACTGGACACACCCAGGAAAGGTCCTACAGCGGATAAATGGAGACGAGTCTGGAGCTCATGTTTCTTACATTCCTGTTCCATGATCTTTTCAAGCCCATCCCATTCTTCCCATTTTCTTTATTGTTATCTACTCCTCATCTTCATAGGGCAATTTTAAAAACTTTTTTCTTATGGAAATATGTTCAACAGTTGAGTGGTATTTCGCCAAGACAAGCCACCACACACACACTTAAGTAGCAAACAAGATAAATGTCTCTCACTGTTCTTTGAGAAAAGGCAAACAAAACATGTTCTTGTAATTAATATGCAGTCCCTTTCCTCTGAAGAGCGTGGAAGGTTTCAGAGATGTCAGCTGCCCCAGTGAGAGGAATGAATTGAAAGAATTTCAACTGTGGTCTGAACTGGCTGCCACTCCTGTGAAGTGACCACTCCATAACAGAGAGAGGGGCAGAGAGAGGAGAGACAGAGAGAGACAGAGAGACAGAGAGAGAGAGAAGAGAGAGACAGAGACGGAGACACACGGGGGAGGGGGGAGAGAAGCTCTCTGCCAGCAATGAACACTTAACTGCCTGAACTACTTTTGGGGCTCATTAAATTTGCCTATTTACATGCCTTTCTCCTTACAGTCATCAGATTTTAGCACAGGAAAGTATTTTACAGATCATTTGATTTAGTTCCCTCATTTTCCAGATGGAAGCAAGAAAGGTCTGGTTATCAGCCAGCACAAGGTCACCTAATAAGTTTAGGGCAGGCCCAGAAGTAGGTCCCAGGCTTCCTATTTTCTGAAAAGTCACTTAATGTCAAAAGCTACCCAGTGAACAATACACTGTTAATTTCTTTCTTCTGCTACTACAAGAATCAATGTATTTGGATGCACTCTGGAAATAAGACACACTGATCATGAGATTTCAAAAATATGCACTAATCACTACCACTAGAGATGAGGAAATTTGGTAATAATGACAAGGTACCATAGTCAGAGCTAACCTTGTGCAAAGCCTACCTTGGGTACTTCTCCACCCACTAATGGGGGTGTACTCCTGGATGCCCTCAAACTGACCCTAGTTCCTAGGGACCTGCTTCTCCCACAGCAAATATCCTGTGCCAGAATTGAATTTTCTCTATTAAAAAAAGAAAGCAAGAAAACCACTGATTTCTCTTATGGACTCTTAACACAGGAACACACACACACACACACACACACACACACACACACACACACACACAGACTTCTGAGAACTAAGACTTTTACATAAAATGAGCTTGAATTAGATAGCCAGATATCCAAGGGTCCCATGATGAGTGAGCTAGTCATCCGTGCTCATAAAGAGAACTTTCAAATTAGTTTAAACTTACTTTAAGCGTCTTGAGAATCGGGTTAGGGGAGAAAAGGCTCAAGTTAGCTGTTCAATATAGCCCTCTTCCCATTCCCTGGGTGTTTAAGGAAATGTGTCCCTCATGACGTTCCACGCTTGACTGCTGGCATCCATGGAGTAAAAGCAATGAATAATAAAAATTCCTTACACGTATAGTTATGTCTCTCGAAGACCCAAAGAGTGCTGCTGGTGTCTAACAGATCTCTTGGCACCCTTAATCCCCAGCCCTCTTCACCCTGGCCAAGGTCCATGAGTTGGGAAACTCATTAGTGGGGGTATGGCTGACTCTCAAGGGAAACACTAGCGAATCCAGTCTCAAAGTCTACAAATGTCATCTTAAAATTATGTCTTTGATATTAATTTTAATCACCATCTAACTACATTCTCTATTACTATTTTCCCCCATTTAACTCAGTTGATGGCATATGAAGAAGAAATTCTTCTCAGAGCCCTTTTCCCTAATTAAAATCAGTTGTGTCGAGTCCAATGGTGTGAAGCGTTCTGGTCCTTCCTATAGTCAAAATTTTACTGAGATACCAGCTACTAATTTCCAAATGAAATATATTAAGTCTTCTTCATATTGGTGTAAAATGAGGTAGGGGCCACAAGCTGAGTAATGAGATAAAGAAGTAGACAGTCCAATGCTGTTACAACATAATTCAAAATAAGTGCATGGGACTAATGGACCTTTAATAGCAATGCTAAACCTTTGCATTCTGACTTTTTTTCCTTAAGAGGTAACATGCAGTTTAAATTTACATTATGAATACAGATTTTCTTTTATAAGTCAAAGCACACTATTTTGGTCCATTGAGCAAACTCATTCTTATTCATTGCCTTTTAAAGTTGACATTTAACATCCATAGCTGAACAACTGGCAAGAAGCAAAGAAGTTTTAATATTCAAGAGAGTATATTCTAAACTACTACAGCATTCTACTGTACGATGCATCCTATAATTAGTGTACATTAACTGAAAGGAAGAACTACACAGGGAATTAGTGGAAGAGGGTTGAAGGTGCTCACGCATTTATTCCCTTGTTTGTACTTAAAATAACACAAACTACTAATTCTAGCAATTCAAACTAATAAGGACAGATTTCTGAAAGACTATGTCTTCTAATGCATTTCCCAACATAGGATTGAAAACTTTTGGATCTACATGCCTTGCAATAAGACAGGAATCAGACATTTCTCTTTCATTATAATTTGCTGTGGAACATCAGACATAACCTATCCCTTCAAGATATAACTATAGGACAGCTACAGTAGATCAGACTCTCCATTGGATATTGGGGATGGAGCTGTGGCAGCCTTGCCCTTTAGAGCTTAATAAGAAAGACAAGGATACATGTAATTACAAAAGAAAAAGAAGAGGAAGAAAGAGAAGGAGAAGGAGAAGGAAGAGGAGGAGGATGTTTGATCAAACAAAGTACACATTGAGCATCCTCAAGGAGGGGCCTAGCCAGATCATGGAGTACATAGAAAGGTCTTTTGGAGAAGGTGATCTATCAGGAGAGACATGATGACTTCAGAGCTAAGACTGAACATGCACATCTTACTTCCTCAGAGGCTCCATTAAAACTATGTTTTTAAAATATTAAATCCCACAGAGAGATAAGAGAAGAGACAAGAGAAGTTTTGGAAGCAGAAAAGGGACAAGTATCTCTGGCTCAGCAGAAAACTGAATCTTGGAATTAGCAAAGGAGGTTTGAAGAGAGCTATTTGAGACATGATGGAGTTCCAGCCTCTCTCTTCCCTCCCATACACACACTACAGAACAATTGTTCCTCCGATCTTTAGGAGGAGGCTAGAAATTCATTCATTAAAAGGGGTAAAAGAGAAAGTCTTTAGCCAGCAACCCAATGGGTAACTCTACACAGGATAAAGTCTTCGTACTGCTAGATTCTGATGATTAATACTAGCACACCAGCACAACTGGCGTTGCCTGCAAGGGCAAAGACCTTTCAGCCTTCAGATGAAAGACTGGGGAGTCGTCTCTGGGAATCTGACCATCGGAGATCTTTGCAACAAACAGCCCACAGAGCCCTCAAATGAAGCACCAAGTCAACAAGCCTTACGGGCTTCCAAGCTCCACCACCAATCACCATTAAAAACCAAAAACTGATTATGCCATCTGAGAAAAATGCCCCAGTGATAGATATACAAAAGTGAAACCAGGAAAAAATTGAAAGCACTTTGGAGAAAACAGGGCATATGCATGAGGAAGAAAGTAAAGAAAAACAATAATTAAAAGATTCAGAAGAGAAGGTAAATGTGGCCTTGAAATCCAAAAAGAATCCTATGGAAACAGAATAATTCAGGGAACAAAAGAAGAATTTAAAAGTAAAGTAGATGTTAAAACAAAAAGAGAGAGAGAGAGAGAGAGAGAGAGAGAGAGAGAATCAAAGGACCAGCTAAGCAATCCCATCTCCAAATAAAGGATTTGTAGAAGAGAGAACAGAGAAAATGAACATATCAAGAAGCACTCCTGAGTTCAGATGAGGTTATAGACTGGGTGTGCCAGCTCACCTCAGTTGTCAGCCTGACACCTGGGAAGAGGTAACGTCAATGGGGGAATATCCTCTATTGGATCAACCTGTGGCTTTGTCTGTGAGGCTTTGTCTTAATTTCTAACTGATGTGGAAGGGTCCAACCTACTATGGGTGGTGTCACCCCTGGGCAGTGACCCTTGGGTTGTTTAAGAAAGCAGGCTGAGCACAGGCCAGAGAGCAAGCCAGTAAGCTATATTCATGAGCTCCTGTCATGGCTTCCCTCCATGATGAACTATAAGCTGACGGTGAAATAAACCCTTTCCTTCCCAAGTTGGTTTTGATCAAGGTTTTTGTCACAGCAACAGAAAGTAACTAGGACAACAAATGCACAGAAGAGCGGTCAGAGGCAGGCATCCATTCCCATTCTGACTGTTTTGCACAGCAGTCCTGCAATGCACAACCCAACACTTAGAATTTCATCATGTTCATACACATATTTCAACAACCATGTATCTAGACATTATGAAAGTTTTGTCTTCTTTAGAAAGATGACTAGGTAAGAATTCTTCGCAGTAATAATTTGTGCTAACCTCAAGTATTAATCTATTTTTACCAGCAAAAATATCAATCTCTTGCTATATAGTCAATTCTCTTTATACACAATAATGCTGTAGACTATTGCCACAAACACTGAGTTAGCAAATGCTGAGCCGTTGTTAGAGGAAATATATAGATTCCTGCAAGCTTCTGGTGTGTTTAGGTTCTGTTTTGTTTTTAATTTCTTTATCTTAGAGACAGATCTCACTGTGTAGTGCAGACTGACCTGAAACAGGCAATCCTCCTGCCTTTGCCTCCCAAGTACTGAGGTTACAGGTATGCAGTACCACACCAAGCACCAACAAGCCTCTGGTCACATTTTACCAACTGATAAACACACAACTTTATTTTGTGTGTTCTGCTTAAAGACACCTACCTCCTTTAGAATTCATTCTTGGTTCATTAACATTGAACTCACCACCAACTGCTCCATAACTCTTGCCTGAATGAAACTTTCCTCACACCTGTGTTTTCTCCTCTCCAAAAGGCATATCCTGGCTTTCTTGCACTTAGAAGCAGGACACCACTTCAGCTCTATGTCTGGGCAACATTTTAAGGATATTGACAGACAGCATGAAATTAGAGAAGCATAGCACTAAGCAATTTGTGAAAAAGACACCATCCATACCATGAGAGCTAAACCAAGAATGCAGATCTCTGATCTCAGCTGGAAGTGTGGTCATCTCATGACTGGGATTGTCTGCTCACAACCACAGATGACTTCATCAGCATCCCAAGTATTAATTTTTACTGTGGTTTATTCTTTGGGGAGGGGCATGGTCGAGAAAGGTCTCACTATGTAACCTGAGCTGGCCTAGAATTCATACTATCCCTGCCTCAACCTCCCAAGTGCTCAGATCTCGAGCATCTACCATCATGTCACCATTTCAAGGTAACAAATGCAAACTTCAGAGAGGAGGCTAATTCACAAATAAAAAGGTTGACTGTTTTATTGTTGCTGTTATTATTAGTACCAATATCATAACTAATAATTATGCCTTTTTATGGACAAAAGTCTATTGTTAAAGGAAAGTATAAAAAAGTCATGTAAAGGATTTTGTTCACCTTGGCACAATCCTCACCCCAGTAAACAAGCATCTTGAATCAATCGACATTTTGTACGATCTGCAGCAGACTGGGGAAAACTTACATTTTTCTCTGATCTGGTGGGTATCCAGTAAAAATATCCCTAAAGCCTGTGACAGGAAACAAAGGGTCCCTGTGAACAAAGAAAATGTATTAGACAGTCATATTTGAAATTTCAAAGCCATACAGAACTAATTTGGGGCTGGTATTTAAAAAATATATTTTAAAGTTTGCAATGCTTATACACTTTGAAAAATAAAATGAACCAACAAGTTAGTAGAAAATTTTAGCATTTTGTCATTACTGCCTGAATTTCTAGTAATTATGATATAAAACAACGTTGATATGATGTACTCGCATGGAGAGGCACTGTGCCTGATTGCAGAACAACAGATATTACTAAAAACCTCCTCTCTCTGGGGAATGCATACCAGAAGCAACTGCAATAGCATATGAATCAGGACAAAATACTAGCAATTAATTCCGGTTAGCTACATCTTACGTAACTCTGCATTTCAATATTTCTAGGCACATGCCCTACTTTATTTCTTCTAACAACCTTATGAAGTAAACTCATTAATAGTTCCCATTTTACACATGTACAAACAGAATTTCAGGTATAAAATAACCTTCACAAGTAAATTGTAGAAGTGAGGTTCAAACCCAGATATTCAGGACCCCAAGCTAGAAAACCGTGTAATGAAAAAATGAGATTTTAGCTTAACCCTGAATAAGTAAAACATTGACTGACGAGAGAGAGAGAGAGAGAGAGAGAGAGAGAGAGAGAGAAAGAGAGAGAGACTTTCAAACAATGCAGAGGATAAGCAGAAAGCAGAGACTCTTGTGACCAGTGTGTAGCACGTGGCTCAGGCCACGCTACCTCTTTCCTGTGAATACAAACCTTTTCCGGAATGTGTGTATTCTGCAAGCAAACGAAGGAACAAAGAATACCTTTCAAAAATCCCAGGGTATGTTGTTTCTGCATTTATTAAGGCCTTTTTCTCTATTTCAGCCAACTCTCTATTTAAAATAACTTGTGACATCTGTTCATGTGCTTCTGATATCCAACTCTGGAGGAATAAAAGCCACATATAAGAAAAATTAATTGATCATCCAAAAGGTCAGGTACTAAAATATTTTCCAATTGAGGTATGTTCTGATTTTAATTATTGACTGCAATTGACATTAAAACATAAAAAATAGCTCATAGACACCAACCAGTTTATCATAAATACCTGAAAATAGTAATTCCTGTGTGCTGTTGAAAAATAAAAATCAACTTAGATGCTCCTATAAAATGTAAAGTATTTCATTTGACCAAATATAACTATACCTACTTCCTATTTCGTTCTTTACTCTTTTCAAGATTAGTATATTTTTAACTTCTCTAAGTAAGGAAATGTAGTATACTTTGTGCACCCAAATGGATCACTGTCATCATCAGTCATCACTGTTGTCCATGAGGATAATATGTGAGGGATGCTCTGAGGGGTTACCAATGGATACTCTGAGTGATTACCAATGCATACTATGAGGGGTTACTAATTGATACTGTCAGGAATTCTCAGTAGATACTGTGAGAGACTATCAATAGCTACTGTCAGGAATTATCAATGGATATTGTGAGGGATGATCTGAAAGTTATAAGATGTACTCAACTACTTGCAGAAGCATCATGGCACCACCTAAGGGATCTTAGAAACCAAAGTTTTTGTTTCCAGGAGCATAAGGACTATAGTGTGCTAAGGATTCAGTATTTCCACCATACAAAACTGAAGAACTGCACATCCAAGACACAGAGCCAGAATTCATCATCAAAAAATTCCTTCTTTTTCCCCTGAACTTGTAGATAGTTTCACTAGACAGCCAATGAAAACCCAGAACACATTATACCCAATAGAATTTTTGTCCTAAAAAAGAGACTCAAATCTTTGGGAACTCAAAGTCTTCTACTGCAGATTAGCAAAGTCAAAAGGCTTTGGGGCACTTTGGGTTAGCACAGGCTCTGCCTTGACTAGGATCCTGCACTACTCAAAAGGATTTTAACCAGGCTCTCTGGCTATGATTTCCTAGTGTAGGCTATGACTCTCTGGATTCTTGGCTTTCCTGATCACTGATCTTAGAAGACCTCAACCTCCTGGATCTCCTGGCCTCCCAGACCACCTTCCCAACTCTGATCCTATATTATTAGCTTAGTTCTTTTCCTTTTAGATTTCCCAGTTCATAAGTCAGTAAAAAAGACTAGATTGGGCCTTATATTTTTTTAAAAAGAGAAAAAAATGTTTAATGTTCCTTGGGAAAAGTTAGAAGCCATCATTTGTTTGGAAGTGTACAATTTAAAACTTAACCTTAAGTATGCTAATATCACTTTTAACAACAAAATTCTACAACAAATCCAATAACTGAAAATTGCATGAGGCAAAAATAACGAGGAGTGAAAGGAAGCTGGTGAAAATAGCATTAGGGGAACTTAAGCTTATTGAGTACTTATTCTGTGACAGACACTATTTTGAGCACTTTATAGGCATTAGTTCATTAAATATTCAAAGCAACTCTAATGGCTGTTTATCAGTCATGGTTTCAGAAGGAAAGCAATAATCAAATGAGAAGTTGAGAATAATTTAATAAAGAAATTAAATTGGGAAGCATCAAGAAGTGCCCAGTGTTTGAGGACTGTGATAGTGAGAAGAAGGGAAGAGCAGTCACTGGACTCTGAAAAACCTACAACTATGAAAAGAAAGCTACTTGATAGTTGTGGCTTTTAGAAGAGACGGCTGCTATCAAACTGCAGTCCCGTGCAGAGAAGTAAATAGTCAAGTTCATGTTCCTTCCAACTGTGGTCACTGCTAGCCAGCCCCACCCCCCAAGACCAATCCTAATAAGAAGCCAGACAAGAGACTCACAGGTCCAGTTTGTGTAAGCCAGCCTCCTTGGCACCTGGTCGAGAAGAATAGAAAGTGGCCATGGAGAGGCAAAGGAGGAACACTTGGCATAACATCTCCATTTTAAAAATGGGAAAACTAAGGCTGAAAGAGAGCAAGTAATGGCCAGGAAAGCAAGCCTTCAGAAAGTAGAAGTTCCATGATTCAAGACTCATCCACACTGACTCATTCATCTGCCCATCTACCCCTAAGACATGCAAGGCATTTATACCAGGTTCTAAGGTGTTATGAATTGCATATGGCTTCATTTTCATCTCTGCCAAATGTTCTGAAGATTAGAGGATTGGTTCTCAGGTAGGAGGTGCTCTGGAACCTTTAGAGGTTAGGGTGACCGCCAGTGGGAAGTCATTAGGTCATTGGGCTTTTGAGCTGGTTCCCTGGTGATGCCTTGACGACTGTAAAGAAAGGCTTGTCATACAAGGAGCACCTGCCCCACCCAGCTTCCCCTCACCATGTAACACTTCCCGGACACGGACACGAGCTGATGCCAACACTACAGGACCCGTGCCAGAGCCGGCACTATGCTGTTTGGACGTTCAGTCTCCAAACCTGTGAGGTAAATAAACCTCTTCTGTTGAAAAAGCTAAATGTCATGAGCATTTTGTTATACCGTCAAAAAGCTGTAATGCATAGGGTTAGAGTACTAAACAAACCTCAGAAGCAACCGTGACTATAGTTCAGTGAGTTGTAAAAGTCGCTGAGAGAAAGGAGCAATGGTAATACCAATAGCACATGCCTAGATTTAATGTCTTCACATTAAATGATCATAACAACTTACTATTTACACAGGAAGAAACAAAGATATAGAAAGTTTTAAGACTCTGGGCTAGATTACAATCTAGTAAGTGATGGACCAAGAATTAGAGATGCTGTCTGACTCCAGAGAATAGTCAAAATCTGTTCCCTGTATCAGAGGCAAATGTTATCTCCTACCCCCCAATATTGGGCCTTGTTTCTTCCTCGGTAATAGAATTCTCATATTTCAGCTGGATTCAGAGAGTTATGGACTATGTTTTCCAGCTGCCCTTCATACATAAACAAGTGAGTATACTGCACAGTGGAGCACTAGAAGTAATTTCTGCAACTTCCAGGAAAGTGTCTTTTCTTATCCTATTCCAGCTTCATAGAAGGTCAGCATTGTGCCTGGTATTCAGATCTTGGATCCTCTCCCAATGAATGACAGAGTAGAAAACTACCAGGAGTGAGCTTTTGTGACAGTCTGGAACTTCCATAATAGTCCCCGTCTTCTATCTCCTAGGCTTTTGGCATGAAGTATAAAACTTTACTGTGAACAGTTTGAGTGTAAGCAGTTGAGCCTAATTCTACACCATCTCAATGTGAAAAATCAGGTTGGTATCAAAACGTTCATAACCCGGTATAAGCATGGGAAATTCATAAAATGTTTCCATGTGTTTAAAAGTTCTTGGGGTTTTAAACAGATATAGATATAAATACAGATATTTAGATATACAAATATAGATATATCACAAACTGGAGATTAACAATTTGGTGCATGAGATAGTTAAATTAACACAATTACAAACTTACAAGATATTCACTAAAATTTTCATTTTATTTGCATGATAAAATCTAGCTTGAGGGGCTGGAGAGATGGCTCAGTGGCTAAGATACCGGCTACTCTTGCAAAGGACCTGGGCTCGATTCCCAGCACCTACATGGCGGCTGACAGCTGGCTGTAACTCTTGTTCCAGGGGAACTGATGCCCTCTTCTGGCCTCCACAGGCATTGCATGACACAGGTTCACCTACTACATGTAGACATTATACTCATGCATATAAAATAACAAAATAAAATAAATTTTAAATTTTACCCTGAGTCAAATGTTAATATTTTTAAAAAATCAAATGTTACAGAAGGCTTCTTTCACAAATCGTTCTCAGTCCTGTTCTCTTGAAAGGCAATTTTTATCAGTTCCCAATCATTTAAATTCCAGAATGAGCCTCCCCATATGTGCTGCATTTTAGAAAGGCCAGAAGACATAAAAGTTTCTGTAACACATGACTGACAATAGGAAGGTTTCCCTGTGACTCTCTCTCACATTACACACTTGAAGGCACCTGGTGTCTTGCTACTGAGTGTGACGTCCTATACCGTGGCAGATTCCTGACAGGGCTCATCTCAGATGCTAATTCACTGACAGCTCTTCTTGGGTTCCCGATAGACCCCAGAAAGCACATTCCTCTGACGTGTTTTGTTTCTTTTCAATTTAAAAAAAAATTGAGAATTTCATACATAAGCATTGCAGTTACATTATTTCCATCCTTCTGAGTCCTCCTCCAACTCCTCAAGTGCCCCCCTTCTGTCATAATTTCATGTCTTCTTTGATTACTATTGTTCATGTGTTTAGAGCTTCCCACTCAAACTGAAGAAAGTGTAGATTCTTTTCAAGTTTTCCCTTGAATCCCAAAGGCTGCTTCTGGAACCTTCTAGCCTATAGCCCTTTGATAAGTATGAGTGAAACAGCAGCCTGCAAGGAACACTTACCAAGCTCCCTGGGTGATGTCCTCAAAGCCCTAACTAACTCTTACAAGTTGTCTCAAAGGAGATATGCTACCCTTTTGGAGGCGATCACAGCCTGGACTCTCTTTCCATAATGATTCCTCCATTCTAAATATCTTTGGTCAAGTCAGGTCCTTTCAATATCAACGGTTTGCTTATGTTCAAATGTCCTGAGTGAATGAGACACCAAAAAGTTCAAAGCCAGTTACTGTCAAATTCTCTGCCTGTTCTACACAGACTGACCCCTCATTTTGAAATAAAAATGAAGACAGCTTCACAGTCAAGAAGCTATCCTATTTAAGACTGTCCAACAGCACTTTACAGGTTGTGATAATGTTTTTCACAGTTGAAAAAAAAATCATCACAAACGGATAATACCAAGACTGTGCTAAAGCCCTTATCTTTAAAAATCACAGACTGACCACTTTTACTTCTCAACAGGCCTGTTGCCCTTGGAAACCCTGGCTCTGTTTTCACATCTAGGTTAACTCAGAAGTGCCATATACAGATTCTAATGGATCAGAGAGAGGTCCCCACAAACAGAACTATCATTATTTTGAACAAATGGGACTTGTAGGATGCAATCAGAAAAATAATTTCATGTTCCCCCACTACCTGCTCAAGCGGGCTTTTATGAGATGGTTTTTTCCCATTCTCGGGAAGAAATAAATCTTGCATGAACTTTTTTTTGTCTGATCACTCTGAGATATAACAACCATTTCTTGTTACAAAAAACAGTCTTGGCAAAATAATTGATAGGGGTAAGAAATCACAAAAGGGCCTTCTAATTGTCCAGTTATCTGAGAGAGGGAGAGGCAGAGCAAGTGGAGAAAAAGAAAATGAGTCAGTCTTACCCCATCACCCCACCCCAGGCTTCTGGAGTCCTTCCTCACTAGAGGCAGCTATATAGCTTGATGAAACAGAAAAGCTTTGGCTTTGACTGAAATTCATCATTTTCATGAGATATTCTAATTATTGGAATGCAATCAACAGACTTTTAAACCTAAAAATGACCATAAAATTGATAGTACCTGCATAAGATTTTATCCAAGCATAAAGAAAAGATTACTTCCACAAAGCATGTAAATAGACAATGGAGGCAAAAGCCTAGATGCATGTGTCCCTGCATCCACGCCTACCCAGGGTTGTGCCTTTTGAGTCCCATTAATCCAACGTAACTATTATGCCTGATTAAGCAAACCGATGAAAAAACCAAAATCTAGTTTATGTCAGGGCTAAATGAAGGCATTACTACTGATGCAGAAATGGAGCAGCGAAGGAGGGTGATGGGATCTAAATGGTCTGTGCCCTGGTTTTGTTCCTGTCCCAAATCCTTAAGAACTGCAGAGAAGATACTTGCTAGAATAAATAACTCCACAGATGTAGCAGAAATCAGGCAAGGAACACTCAGTAGGCCAAGACATATATAGAATTCCAGAAACAGGGAAGGCAGAGGCAATTGTGCTGATCCTGAAAATGATCTTTGAGATCCAGTGGCATCAACTCCAAGTTAGGAGGATAGAGACAGGAATCAAGAGCTGCTCTGGCTGCCCATTGTCCCCAAATGTCCTCTTTTTGTAATGGCACTGACAATTATTCTGTCTGTAAAACTTTGGTTCACATGCGCCTTTCAGGTATTTAGACATGAACGCAAGAAGGTTTAAGATTATACTAGTCAAACACCATCCACAGAGTCAAAGAAAGGTATCTGAACTAACCCAGTAAATGATAATATATTTTCTGAGCTATGATATCATCATGTCCTCTTATTTCCCATTATGGTTATTATTTTTTTGAATGCCATGTTTTTAAGTCTACTAAAACAGCTCATCTTTAAGCATATTATTTATTCTTTTAAAATATCTATTATTCTCTCTGACTCTTTCTTTCCTTAGAAGGGTCTGGATGGGGTGGTAAAATGTCCAGTCCATTGTAGTGGTCAAAAGGTCAAACCGTTCAAAGTTGAAGAATCTAATTCCTTCACCTTGGGCTTCCTTTGGCTTGGTCTACTACACTAGGAGCAGAGGGCACAGCTGTCCTCCTCTCACTATGGGAATTCTTCCCCACTCTCCAGCCCTCTTCGTCTTGGCTGGGGAGGCTGGTGGAAGGGCATGGGGATGTGAGGCAAGAGAGAGAGGCAGATTGGAGGAAGGCAGAATGTAATCCCATTTGGGTTTTCTCTTGGGATCTCTGTATTTCACCTTTTCTGGCATTTATGAATGTTCAAAAATGATCTTCTTGAAATGCTCTGGTAGCTTTGAGATCCTCTCTAGGAAGGACAAAAGGTATATTTCATAACGCAAAATGACCCTGCTTCAACTTCTGGAAGTCTGGTGGTTGTCCTGCCTTCTTCCGTGAAAACAGGTTCTGAAATGGCTCCATGCCATCTTTCTCTTCCTCATGGCCCACACCTGATCCACAAGATCTACATCTGGGCTCACTACACCTTTGTTCCACCTCTGGCAGACATGCATCCAGCTTTCTCTTCTGTTCCATTTCTTTGGTTAGATCACCAGAGCTTTGTGTCTGTGATTTCATCAGGCACCCAAGAGGCTTAGCAGATAAAACGTAGAGCATAACCTTACCATGATTCTCAAACTCCTCTTGGGCTTCTTGGATTCCAATCCTCATATCATTCTCATGAGTGAAGGGTTAATGGTACCATGTTATTTGAGAATCTTGCCTAACTAACCTCATGCTTCCCCTTGACTTGTGGAACTACTGTTTTGTTCTTGGTTCTTTTAGAGCTTTACCCAAAATGGAGACAGAGAAAGTCCTGTTAAATACTATTACAAATAAATGATGCCCACAGTACTCCCTGCAGAAGAATTCAGGCAGTAAGGAAACTTTAACCTGCTAAGCAGAAATGCCAGGGGACACAAGCAGCAGCCACTCAGTAGCAACCTTGTAAAAAAAAAAGAAAATGCTAAGAAAGCACTCAGGAGGAGAAACAGATGGGAAAGGGCTAGCCAGCATGTGTGTACACATAACTCAAGAGAACTGGACAAAAGCTTCAGTTATGATATGGGAGACCAAAGTCACAACACATATGTGGTGAGATATACAGAGCCCTAAGTCAGACCGAAAAGCAGTCAGGATACAGTGTAGGAGGTTGAACAAGCCACTGGGACTACTTGTGAAGCAGTTTGGCACTCCAAATGGCAGTTTTGAGGTGCATTTAAGATCTTAGACTTTAGTGTCAACTTGAATACACTTCCTAGCTATTTGAATAGTGACTAAGTTTCACTCAGTCTCAGTTTTTTCACATGATTACAT
The DNA here is from genome assembly GCA_035773235.1 of Eospalax fontanierii. NCBI lineage: Eukaryota > Metazoa > Chordata > Mammalia > Rodentia > Spalacidae > Eospalax > Eospalax fontanierii. Next base: position 40,140,247 of record CM069544.1, on the reverse strand, counting down.
ATAGTACCTGCCTGAGTCTTCGTCGGGAGGATGAAATGAGGTCCTTTTAATGTGCCTGCCTTGTTGAGCTGATCCGATTGCATCAATAGGGTAGGATCAGTGGGATAGCAATCACGAAGCAACTGTATTTTAACCACTCCCATCCCACATGCACAGCACATTCTTGCTTTTCTTAGACCAGTTCCAACCTTTTCTGGTTCATTCATGTCTCCAGAAGGATATAATTTTACTTATTAACGTTCCCAGTGCAATAACAAAATCAACACTTCTAACTGTATTGTAAGTAAGTGTGAGCTCAGGACGCTACAGCCCAGGAGCCTGCAGGGGGTGGAGGTTTCCTCCACTGCTGCTCCCTTGCTGCCTCCCTCTTCTACTCGTGGATGTCTGCCAGGTCTGGCTGATGAAGAGAGCTCAGGTGAAAAGGCCCGTACTCTATTGACTTGTGCTAGCGCCCTGGGCTTAGATGACATTCAAAATCAACTCCTCTTCTAGAACATTTTTGTGATTACTTTCAGGAATTCTCTTGCCGAGAATTTCCAACAGCAGCTTGCTGGACAGCAGTAGCGACTTTGAAACTGTCCTTCATGTCCCTGAAGGAGGACTCAGTCAGTGTCTTAACTGACTCTATTTTACTGGCGTCACTTACTAGTTTTTCCTCAAATTCCTGAGACATCATCTCTGCAGCCTACATCTTTCACTAACCAGGCTGGTCTCCGTCCCCAGACAGAAGCAATCACCTCATGCTTGGAGGAGAATTGCCACCTTTGAGCAGTAACAATTTTCCCAGCTCAGTAGAACCTCAGAGAACTGGATCTGATATGATCAACAAACCAAAGTTTGGCCAGGCTGCGTATGCATATTTCTTGGCTCCTCCTTTTATTCTTCCTCTATATAGTCCTGAAGTTCCCATCAGCACCCTGAAGATGCAGGGCTTAGGACGGCCAGTTGTTTTACAGTTGGCCGTATGCAATAAATTCTTCCTTCTTCACCACCACATGTCACTCTGATTAGATTCTCAAGGTAGGAAGTGATCACATCTCATCCATTGGGATCCCAACAGAGTCAGTCTCCTGGCTAGGACTTCAGTAACATTAACTCCTCTTCTGAGCTTTAGGATTTGGTAGTTCTCTTATCCTAGGTGCCTGACTATTGACTGTTTGCCCCAGTTCTAGAGTCTTTTTCGAGATAAAGCCAGCAGAATTTACCCCATGGCTCCCAAAGGCAAACACACTCAGAGATCCTTGGCCGTTGCTGCTCCACTCCCAGGGCAGCTAGCTACCTCTCCTCTCTGCTCTGCCACATCAGACATAGCTTCACACACTAAGGTTCCCAGTCTAGTGCCTCAGACCTGGGCCCTAATCTTGGAAACGTCAGGACACATACATCTCTGAATAGTTTCCATGAAACCCCTCTCAACTGGAGAAGGCAAGAACAATCTCAAGTAAATAAAACCTCTTTCAAGTCTTCAGGCTTTACTCTTCAAAAACATAATGACTAGTACTATTTTATCCGAGTTGGCGTTTCTCAGAAAGCTCTGCCTAGGCAGCCCGGCTTCTTACTTCAGGTTGCGTGCTTCCTTCCAACTGTCAGGAGTGTTCATAGCCAGGCATGGCAGCAGCAGTTGAAATATTGGGGCAGGAAAATCAGATGTTCAAGGTTATTCTCGGTTATGTAGTGAGCTCTAGGCCAATCTGGTCTATGTGAAACCTTGGCCAACAGAAAAACAGTATTCTGGAATTTAGGTCTCTATATAAAAGTTGGAATAACAGGAAAAAGGACTCATCCCCTCATCACAAGGAGGCCAAGAGACCCCGAGTCTGTGTCTGACTCTCCCTGGACTCTTGGGACCTTAGGTAAGTGATGTAAAATCTGGATGTCTAGGTTTAAAACTAGAATACTATCTTTCTTGAGAACTTTATAGCTTTGTTATGACAAACCCAAAAGAGATAGACTAGCCCTTTATACACAAGTCTATTCAAGAAAATGATAACTTCTTTTTAAGATATTCAAGCTATAGTTTCATTATAAACAGTGACACTATTTTCTTTGTATCTAAAACATAATACAAATCTGGTGAAGGACTTTCAGGATCATCAATAAATTGGTATAGAAAAAGCAAACATTATTCTATTTTCATGACTCTTGTTAAATCCAAGCCAAAACCACTAAAAGTCATAGAATCTAGGGGAAGAAATGTCAGTTTCATTTCATCTTCCACAACCCAGAAGCCAGTTGAGAATAGAAATACACTTTTTTTGGTCTTTTGGGGAGGGTCTCCTTGTAGCCCCAGCTGACTGAACACTTGCTATGTAGACCAGGTTGGCCTCAATCTCACAGAGGTTTGTCTGCCTCTGCCTCCCAAGTGCTGGGACCAAAGGCATGTGCCACCATACCAGGATCAAAACTAAATATTTGTAAAAGGCCAAAGACCTCAACATTCCAGGCAATGCTCATCTGGCTCTAACTTCCTCTTGTTCCAATTGCATACCTGTGCTCAGAAGAGCATGGCTTTCGGTGTAGTGTAGCAAAGGAAGTCAACATTAGACTGATAAGCTCCAACTAATGATCAACAAGACAGCTTGGTGCAAAGGAAAGGGAGACTGGCTGGAAACAGGTATCTTAGATGCCCTAAGATTTGAGGTGTAGAGAAAGAAAAACAAGCATAGAGAAATAGATACATCGAGCAGAACTCTAGGAGGAAAATATCGCTTTAGCATTCTACTGGTTCTTTAAAGTTTCCTCACTCCACATCAGTTCAGCTCTAACAACTAAATCCCATTTCCCAGGTCAGCCTTACTGTTCTCTGCTCATTGCAACTGAAGGAAAGGGAGGAAGCAATAGAGTCATGGTAAACAATGCACTCCTGTGACCCTGGAGGACAGAACATATTCAGGAATAATTTTAAATATGTAATTATGGGTATTCTTTTTATTTAAATATTAGTTTTTTTTTTATGTATGAGTGTATTGCCTGCATGTGTGTAAGTGCATCCGTGTGGTGCAAAGCCTTCAGAGGCCAGAAGAGAACATCAGATCCCCTGGAACTGGAGTTACAGATAGTTGTTAGCTGTTATATGGGTGCTGGGAATCAAACCTGGGTCCTCTAGAAGAACAAGTGTTCTTAACCGCTGAGCCATCACTCCAGTCCAGTTATGGATATTCTTAAGCAAGCCCTATTTCAAAAGATGGTCTGAAAGTAGCTCAGCTTGGGGACAGTCTTCTCACCACATTCACTTTCAAGCTTGTCAAGTAACAGTTCTTCAGGACCTGAAGCTATCCTCCAAGGCTAAAATGGGTCTGTTGGTTTGGGTTTTGTGGTGTGTGTGTGTGTGTGTGTGCGTGTGTGTGTATGTGTACATGTTTGAGTGTATGAGTATATGATTTATGCACACATGTGTATAGGTGTGCATGCCTGTTCATATGCACAGAGCACATAAAAGAGGATAGGATGCCTTCTTCCTCCGTCATTCCTCCTAGTCCTTTGAAGCACAGTCTCTCTCTGAACCACGGGTCCTTTTTATTCTGGAAACCAAAAGCCCCAGTGGTCCTGTCTCTACCCTCCTTGAACAGGGGTTACAAGTGTGTGCCAGATGCCCAACTTGCTATGTGGATGCTATGATGCTCTCATCCCTTTAAAATGGGTTTTTATCTATGCCCAAAGCTGCTGACATTGTACAGCACAATCTGGGAGATATTTAGACTTTTCACTCCAGCCTCATGTCTACTGGACAGATGTCGAGTGGACCAGCAGTAATGCCCTCAGCGCAATCCAACAGGAATTGCTTGTGCAGTGCATAGTCTTTTGTAACTGGATCATACAAATGTGAATATTAATAGCATGCTACATTTCTTGGAATGACTACCTTAACAAAGGTACCACAAAAAGAAAAACACAAATCAAAGACCGGGGCTCAAACTTCCACTCTTCCACTCTCTAGCTCTGTGACTCTGAATGGGAGTTTTAGGAGTGTCTCTCCCTGCCTCTGTAGAGATAGCACCTACTACCCAGGGTTTGTCTGGAAGACAAAGGAGGCATCTAGCGAGACGCCACTGCTGCGTCGACAGACAGCATCAGCATCGCAGTAACAATAACAATTCCTTTCCCACTTGCCCGGTGCTGGTGATTGCAGATGGGTGCTGCATTCCTCCAAAGGCCTGTGTGTTAAATCTCCCTCCCGTGGGTTGTAGAATTAGAAAGTACTGGGGATCTTTAAAAAGTAAGAGACTCCCTTTAAAAGAGAGTCATTAGGCCTTTGACAGTAAACTTGCAAAAGGAATTTGGGGACCCTAGCCTCAGTTTCTCTCTTATTCTTCATTCAAAATGTGGCCACTTCATCGTGACATATACTCCATCGATGATATGCCGCCCCTACCTGGTCAGCAGAGTGACTCGAACCTCTAGACTTTCCTTCATATGTAGCATGTGTCAGGTATTTTGTTACAGTGATAAGAAGCTAACTAATACAGTCAGGCAACATGTTAAGTGCTTTGTTGTGTTTAATTTGCCCAATTACCTGAAGAAGTAGATGCATTGACATAAGCACCCTGCAACTATGTCACCAAATTAATCTCACTAGTAAGAGCTAATGCTGAAAAATATTCCTCCCCTTATTTTTTCAAGTTTCATTATGACAAAGATTCCAGACTTAAAGAAATTAACACCAACTACTTACAGCAGGTTCGGTTCCAAATCGCCAATATGTTGAATTACACAGTTTTTTCACTGTCTCTGGACCCTCTATGTCATAATCTCTAGGAAAAGTTTCTCTGTCACAGTGCCTTAAGAAAAAATTAAGAGTCCCTTAGGGATAAATTTTACTGATCATGCATTGCGTTTTTTAGAAAATTAAATTACTCAATGAAAATTTACTATATTGTTTTGTAAATATAAATTTTTAAATATAAATTTATCAAATTTGTGATAAATAATGTATTTTCCACCTCTTTTGATGGAATGCTCAAGCTACTTCCTAAAAACAACTTGGCACATTTGATAAAATTAATAATGTCACAGTGAAAACACTACTTATCCAGCACAGTAATTATTCAGTAACTCCAGTGAACTGAATCTTATTTAATAATGTAGATTAGCTATTGACAGTAAATTCCAAAACAAGATCTGTTAATAGCTTTAAAAAGGCAACTTGCTGCTTTAGAAATTCTTTCTACCATGGACTTTAATTACATTGTTTACAAAATGAGACCACACATATCAATTGATAACCTGGGCTCCTCCAAGGAAGCTGACAACCATAAGTTAGAAAGCCAAAGCCAAAAAACAAACAAAGCCCTCTTTCTTAAAAGTGTATGTGGAAAAATCATTCTAATACATTGGCTTAAAAGGTGGTTAGGGCTAATGTTTAAAAAGGGAGAGAAAGATAGATTTGGAGATAAGAGATGAAAAGGAAGTGTGCTCCACAACAGAAGTTAGTAGCTGCTTTCCTAATGCTTTCTTAGTTGAAATAAAGGAAGTAGCACCAAGCACCCCTCAGAAGGGGCTCTGTTTCAATAGTGTCCACTGGGACACTCAAGAAATCCATCCTACCACCTATTCTGTTCATTCAGCTAAAACTTTTAAAGCTCTGCTTGACGAGATTTGAACACAGTATGCCTCCCTGAAACTTGGGTAGACATTCAGTTTCCTCCACAGCAGTGTTTGGAGATGGGGCCTGTAAGAGGTAATGAAGTCATTAAGATGCAGTTCCCTTACTGGGTTAGTTCTGACAGTAGCGGGCGAGTTCTCTCTTGAGGGACTGGACTAGTTATCCAGAGAGCTGACTGTTATAAGGGGAAGTCATTCTTAGACTTAGCTTCTTCTCTACGTCCTGCTCCTTTTCTGCTTTTTTGCCTTGTTATGGGTGCAGCTTGGGGCCCTTGCCAGGTGCACTTGATCCTGACCTTCCAACCTCCAGAGCCATAAACTCAATAAATGTCTTTCCTTTATAAATTACCTAGAATTGTGGTTTGATTGTGAAATGCCTCATAGATTCATGTGTTTGAACTCTTAGTTCCCAGGTGTTTCAGAAAGTTATAGCACTTTTTAGGAGGTGGATCCTTACTGGAGGAAGAGAGTCACGGCAGGTGGACCTTGAGGTCTGATATCTAGGCCCTGCTTCTCCGTCTGCCTCTGCAGAAACTTCTCCATTCACAGTGGCCTCCCATTATGAATGCATCCGTGATGTCGAGCAGCCATGTATCTGGTGGCCATTTGTTTGACTTTTTTTGAGAAATGCCTGTTTGGGTCTGTGTCTGTTTATAAATTGCATTATTTGGTTTTTGTTACTGAGGTTTTTTAGTTCCTCATGTATTCTGGATATGGACCTCTGACAGATGAGTGGTTGGTTAATATTTTCTCCCATGTGTGAGCTATCTCCTGGCTCCACTGTACCCACTGCTGTTCAGAGCTTTTTGGTTTGATGTAATCCAATTTCTCTGATTTTGTTTTTGTTTTCTATCATTTTAGAGTCTTATCCAAAAATCTACTGGCTCATTTTAATGTCTTTTAAACATTTCTCTTACTTTTTCTTCTAGTAGTTCATAATTTCAGGTGTTATGCTTAAATCTTTAATTTGTTGTTATTGCCTTTGGATTTAGAGACAAGCTGTCTTGTAACCCAGGCTGGTCTCAAACTCCTGATCTTCTTGCCAAAGCCTCTTGCATGCTGGAACTATAAACGTTCGGTATCCCACTAGACTTTTTAAACCGATTTTCTGGTGGGTTTTTCGTTTTGTTGTTTGTTTGTTTTTTTTGTAATTGGTGGGATTGGGGTCTAGTTTTATTTTCTGAATGTGGACATACAATTTTCCCAGCACCTTTACTGAAAATACCACCCTTTCTCATGTATTTCTTTTTCATTGTCTTTTTAACCCTCTGAGTTCACAATGCATTAATAAACTGAAACTATAATTTCAAAATTACTGCTTCAGACTATCAATTTTCAGTAGGCTTTGGGGTGGGGTTCACACTGTACCCCAAGCTCCTCAAGATAACACAAACATTCATTGGTGTTCAGAGGCCCTTTCTGTAGCATCTGAGGCTGAATATGGCAGTCCATGCCTATAATCTCAGCTTCTACAGAGACTGATTCAGGAGGATAATGAGGTGAAAAAAAAAAACAATCCTAAGCTACACACAAGGCTCTGTCTCTAAACCAAAGGAAAACAAAACAGACATTTGATTATGCACTCTGGGTAGGGTAGGATGCTACCAGCATGCAGCAAATACTCGACAGCAATACTGCTGAACCTCCTAGAATGTACAGGTAATCACCCATAACAACAACAACAAAAATATCTGGTTACCCAGGCCACTAGAACAAAGGTTGAGACAGCTTAGGAGAACAGATGCATCTCTGGCTATCAGATCATAATAGTACCCAACCTGAGAACTTCCTAGAACAGGCAAACTTCCCCCTAAGAAGGGTGGAACCCATAAAAAGTTGTCAAATGTTTGTTTTTTGAAAAGAACATGCTAAATAAAATAATCATCTGTCACCTCTAAGATTAAGAGCTCTAACACCAAAATTCAGCAGAAAAGTCCTACATTCCTTCAAACTGAATACATGTATCAGTGTAACAAATGTGTTGAACTGTCTTTGCAGTCTGTTTGTCATTCAGATTACTTAAAAGACAGTCACTGATCAGCACTGGTCAGGTCCATAGTCTTTTGTAGATCTCTGTCCACACATGAATTTGAAGGGAGCTAGTCCATAACAAGCTCAGGGCTGCTGAATAAGAGTTATATCTTCCAGACAAGGTGGGAAGGTACAAGCTGAAATTCATACTGAAAAATGAAAATGGCCCACACAATCTTTCCAGCAGCACCAGAATTTTTCTTTAAAAATAGGCTTGCCTTCTCCACTTTTATTTAATATAGTGCTTGAAGCCTTAGCTAGAGCAATAAGAGAAGGAAATAAAAACAATATAAGTAGGAAAGGAGGAAACTAGTTTCTTTATTCCTGCAGAATATCATTCTATGCAGAAGAGACTACAAAGACTCTACCATAAAATTCTTTGATCTGATTTAAAAAAAATACTTTCAGCAAAATGGCTGGATACAAAATCAACATACCTTCCTATATACCAATGAGAAACACGTCAAGAAAAAAAAAATCAGAGAAACAATCCCATTCACAGTTATCTCAAGAAAAAACATGCTTTTATGTAAATCTGATATGAAAGACTTTCACAGTGAAAACTCTGAAACACTAGAAGATGGGAAGACCTCTCATGTTCATGGCTGGGAGAATGAATATTAAGAAAATGGCTGTATTACCAAAAGCAACCTACGGAGCTAATACAATCCCCAACAAATTCCAATGCCATCCTTTATGTAAACAGATAAGTATTCACCCGTAAACAAGACATTTATACCACCCTCTCTAAGACTCGTGGAACATCACAGGAGATGGGAAGAATGTTAAGGGCTGGATGATAGGGAGAAAAGCTAGGAAATTCCATCTTCTAGGCAGAACACAGCCAGTACAATCATGAACTTATGGCAGCTGTGGTACCTGCACTGGCCTGCACAAGTCTGAGCCTGTCACAGTCTACTGTGGATGGGAGACTGGCTCTTGGGGGCGCTACTCTTCCTATGGAACTGAAGGATTCTGGGAGAGTGGCAGCCATTGTCTTCAGTTGCATACTCACTAGTGAAGCCATCAGGCTCCAATGGGTAATTAGAAACTGAGGGTCACACAGACAGCCTTGGTTAAATTCAGTGCATTACAAAACAAAACAAAAGGATTTGGGAAAGGATTTGCAGGAGAGGGATGACAGGGGCAGGTGGGAAGTGAGATTAACTAGAATGCATTTTATACATGCATGAAAACATCAAAGAACAAATTTAATTAACAAAAATATATTATTAAAATGGTTTCCATATAAAACTGTTTCACATGCAAATATTAAATTAAATATCATGTAGTATCAGAACTAATATCAAAATCTTACCTCCTATGCTTCAAGTGTGTAAGCTGTAGAAACTTTTGATCCTAGCTTCCAGATAAAGAAGGCAAAGAGTAAGGTGATGTGATCATGAATCAGGGGCAGATTCACTCAGTCCATGAACTAGACTAGCCTGAAATTATTGAAAGTGTCCTATCTCTGTAACCAACCACTATTTTTTCTTCAACAAGTCATTTCTCTTAAGGACAAATTTTAACAAATAATTCTGCTTTGACTCACTAGATTGTTAGGGAAATTTTATGAGACAGTTTTAAAACATGCTTAAAATTTGAAAAGCAATTGAATAATTTGTTTTCTAAATGTCAACCATTTTAGGATCCTAAATAAAACACGTGTGCTTTATTTTTTTTAAAGTCATTATGTAAGTGCAAAAGATCCCAGAGAGACAGAATGATCCTCAGCAAAAAAAGAGCAGTGCCAGAGGCATGCCAGCTTTGATTTGAAGTTATACTATAGAGCCATAGTAACCAAAAAAAAAAAAAAGAAAAAAGAAAAAAGAAAAAAAAAAACATAGTACTGACACAAAATCAAGCAGGTAGATAAATGGACTAAAAATAGATGACCCAGTTATAAACCCAAACAGACAAAAATGGCAAAACTATTCATCAGAAAAAAGATAATCTCTTCAATAAATGATGTGGAAAAAACTGGATGTCCACTTATACTAGAACGAAATTAGATCCCCATCACTTACCCTGTACAAAAATCAGTTCAGAACAGATCAAAGATCTTAATGTAATACCCAAAATTCTGAAACTATAGAAAGAAGTAGAGATCATACCAAGATACAGGCAGAAATTTATTAATAGTCAATAGTCACTCAAAAAGTCAGGCTAGCAACTGACAAATGGACCTTGTGAAATCAAGATTCTATACATCAAAGAAACAGTTAATCAGGTGAAGACACCACCTAGAAAATAGAATATCTTTGCTATCTATGTCTCTGATAGGGAATCGAGTATACAATATACAAAGAACTCAAAAATCTAAATGGGAAATCAAACAACAAAATCAACCACAGGCTAATGAATGGAACAGTTCTCAAAAGATGAAATACAAATGACCAATAAACATAAGAAAACATGTTCAACCTCAATAGCCATCAAAAAGTACAAATTAAAACTATATTGAGATCCCACTCACCCTAATCTGAATGGTAGTCAAAAACAAACAAGTGCTGACAAGGATTCATACAAAGGGGAATCCTTATACACTGCTCGGGGGATGCTACCCTCCAGCCACTATGGAAGTCAGTAGAGTGAACAATAGATCTACCATATGATCCAGATACATGACTCTTAGGTGTTTGCTCAAGGACACCAAGTCAACAGAGATACTTGCATGTCAGTGTTTATTCACAGAATCTAAGTTTTAGAACCAACCTAGATGTCCAACAGCAGAAGGAAAAAGAAAATGTCATATAGACATGCAGTAGAACTTTTTTCACTCATAAGGAATGACGTGACGCTGTTTATAGAAATGGATGCAACTGCAGATAACCATATTAAGCAAATTAAGCCATATTCAGAAAGACAAATATGTTTTGTTCTCACTTATGATTCTAAGGTTTTATAGAGACACATAAAATCATCTATGTATATATGACATAAGAGCAAAGTGACACTGTCTAGTAGAGCAAAAGAGACTAAGAGGGGATGAAAAAGAAAGTAAGGAGGGAGCACAAGGGGAACACATCTAAAGCATATTATACACTTGCATGAAAATGTCCTTGTGAAACCTGGCACCATGTACAATAACAATACACAATGAAACTTTAACTTAAAAAAAAAGAAATAGGCTTGCTTCTGCTGAAGGCCTTGCTTTCCCCAAGCAAAGCTGAACAGTGTGGTTGTTTTATAAGAAATCCTAACTGAGGTTTGGCAGCAAGTGTCTTTACCCACTGAACCATCTCACCAGCCTCACACAACTGATGGAGTTTACAGGAGGCCATTGTTTTGACTAGATTTCTGGACCACACTCTAGCAGACCAGACCAAACCAGAACAAAACCACTGTACCAAATGCCATATAATCCAACCGGGCTTTAAAACAGGCCAGTTTTTCCAAAGACAGGAGGACCCCAGTCTATCTGAGTCAGTATGTAATAAGAATATGTAATAAGAAGCTCCTTCTATCTTAATGCCATAGAAAAAGTAACTTTTAAATGGTCAATGCACTTTTGTTGTTTCTGTCTTTCTCAAGTTTTTTTTGTTGTTGTTGGTGTTGTCCTTAGAGGCAATTTCCTCTGCTAGGGTCAACAGACCACTTGCTCTATTTCCTAGAAAGAAATATTGCCGAGTTTGTAGAGTTAAAAATAAATCCAATTTAATCCCTAAACCAACTTTGCTATGATTTTGTATTTGAATACTATAAATAGAATTAAGAATGGAGAGAGGCCTTATGGGACAGAATCTAAACTGCCAGCTGTATAAAAAGCAGCTTGGAATTTTGGCCCTGCTAACAAGGCTACTTTGAATGATTTAAAGAGGGTTTGGGGCAAAGACCAGCACAGGCAGGCCCCACACTTGATAAATACCCCACAGATCCAGGTAGAGCAGAGCCTCCTGCCACCTACAACCACTGGAGCCCTCCAGACCTCCACCCTCCTTTCGTACCTGGGACTTGGCTCTGTAGTTCCAAGTCATTAACTTGTCAGCACAATCTGGCTGAGTTGCTTTCTGGGGCTGTCTGAGAACAACTTGGGGCTTTCCTCATGAGAGATGAAATGTGAATCTGGATCAAACGGATGTGCAAACCCCTCTGATGAAAACCCACATTAATACCCATATGAGTTTGAGGACTGAACAAATGATTCCAGAGATATGGCTGTGGCGGAGGCTCATAGCTCCTTCAGGCCACCCCCTGACAGAGGAACCCTTGTTAGTGAAGGACAGGGTAGGGTTAGGCCGTAGGACCCTCCTCACCGGAAAGGGAACATGTTACACTCTAGGCTTCTGTAGTCTCCTCTCTGGGGGCGGGGTGGAATTTTGCAAAGAAACTTGTATTTTTTCCTCACTGTGCCTCATTTCACTCTGTTTTATAATCATCCATAATGTATTCGCCTTTTCCTGAGATTACAGGATTTTATTTTTTATTCTACTCTGTGATCTCAGCAACTAGCATAGTCTGACATGTTGTAAATGATCATTAGATCTTTTTTGATTGATTGATTGATTGACTGACTGAATCATCCTACGTTTTGTTACTGTCACCCTAATATAAATGCTGAAAACAAAGGCTTTCAGACTCGTCCACAAAGATAAGAGTATCTTGACTCCATCTTCAGAAGCACCCATCACGGGGAGTGATCATGCATATAGACAACTTGTTCTTTGCAACACCAACTTGTCTCAAGAGGAATTATAAATCTACCTGCTGAATGGGAAAGTTCTCAACATCCACATGCATCATACTGATTACAAAGGGGTTTGAATCTGAGCAGTAGCTGACATGAGAACAAGAAAATCGGAGCCAAATTCTACCTTCTGGTTACTTGACAAGAGACACATTTTCTTTGCAGATTTCAAAGACGTTAAAACTGTTTAGTTGACTCCAGATGGCAGAATATATTAACTTTAAATTTTAGAATTATTAATGTGGTTCATAGCTATGCTGTCAGCTATTGTATTTTCTGATGTAAATGTAGTGTAAATGAGAAGAGAAATACCTTTTCTATTAAGATTCATAATTCTCTGCTATCTAAGACTTTAAAAGAAATTACCCTAGAGAGTCAGCCGTCATACCTCACATCTTAAAAACTTAAAAACAATAGAAGCAAACACTGCAAAGAGAGGTTTGGTGATCCTCTTTGAAGATTTCATAGGCAGAAAGATTTGCATGCCATGGTAGTGTTTTGGATGGCTTATACATTAAGCTGACAAAGACTTCCCGATGTATTTGCAGCATCGTAGAGGAAATCATACATTCTTGGGAAGAATGGTGACATTTCAGAGTCACGGACAAAGACTTTTTCAGTGGCTGTCAAGGCGTAAGTGATTTGCACACCTGCCACAAAACCTCAGCTGCGCTCAAAAGAAAGCCATCTGATGGATATGCCATATTTTCTTCACTCAGCATGTATTGAGTGGCATGTAAATCAAGACCCATAACTACTGTAAATTTTTTTCATAGAAAATCCTCAAAAGCAGGACATCCCATGGAGAATATTGGGAGGGAAGAAAATGAACATAGCACTTGGAGACACTGTCTATTTTAATAGTTAAGGAAATGTCAGGCTGTCTGACTGCCAGACCCACGATTTAGAAAACAGTTGAAGAAACACATATCAGGCAGAGTGACATAACTGACTATTTCACCTGGAACATTTTTCATGCTATGATATCCACCAGGAGCAATGGCAACTAGCCTGCTCATACCGGTAAGACTGTCTGTTCCTGAGCTTAGACAGTCAGACCTCAGTTCTCTTCACATTCCAATATACTTCTCAGGGTTTCTTTGACCTTCCCCTCTAAAACCTAGCTCATATTCATTGACTAAAAACTCTCTGAGCCTGGTGTGGTGGTTCAGGACTGTAATTCCATCATTTGGGAGGTTAAAGCAGAGAACCATGAGTTCAAGACCAACCTTGGACACATAGCAAGAGGCCTAGTCTCAAAAAAAAAGCCTGGTGTGGTGATGCATGCCTTTAATCCCAGCAACTAGGAGGCAGAAGAAGATGGATCTCAGTCAGATTAAAGCCAGACTGGTTTATACATCAAGTTCCAGGCCAGCTGGGGCTACAAGAGACCCTGTCTCAAAAGAAAATGAAAAGAAAAATAAATCAGATACTCTGTGTGGTAAGAATGGCCTAAAGGAGCATGTATAAACATGACTTGTACATTCACTGTAGTTCAAAGAGCACTTTGAAGGTGTAGCTGGCCCAGAAACAAGTTGTCCTTCATGCTGCAAATGAAAAGCAAACAAGCTTGTGCTTCCCCATGCAAGTTCCTATCCCTGTGGTCGGGATATCAACCAAGATCCCCAAGAGATCCCAATTGGTTATATTAAATGAGTCTAATGCTTATTTTATTGCTCATTTCTGTGATGCCATGAGCTATACACATTGAGCAGGTAACACAAGGTTCTTTGGTTACAGAGTGATTCATTTTATTTACATTAGGAATAAATAACATTCACTTGGAAATGGGATCTAGAATTAAAACAGATTTTCATTACAACTATAGCTACAAGAAAGTTCATTTTCCCCTCTGAGAAATCATTCAAAAGAAAAAGGAAAGAAAAAACTTGAAAGTGGACTAATTTTTTTGGCAAAAGCAGGAGCTACAAGCTCTAGGTCACATCAAGGCCAATGGCCACCAAAGATAGGGAAGACCCAGCAAGAGCCGAATAGAAATGCACAGAGTAGAGGTTGTGGAAGGAGAGCTCAGCAGTGAAGTGGCCACGGGTGGGACCTGCACTGACGGGACCCAGTCTCATTCTGCCATTAACACTGAACAATGCCAGCTAAAAGACATTTCAAGAATATCTAAGATATCTAACTTTTAAGAGTTGAATATTTAATGATGAACTTCCAGGCCAATTTTTAAATGAAAGCACGAGACCAGAGGAGTGGGAAGAAACTTAAGGACTCAAGCCCACCCTCAGTGTGTTTACCAACACTGCTTGTGGGCAATGGTGGTAGGGCCACAAGTACAAGAACAGCAGGACTGAAGGGATCGGGGTCTTCCCTAGAGCCCACCTTAGGAAGGGAGTCTTACAAGACAGTCCTCCATGTACGACAGGCATTGTGCTCACCAATGAAGCCTCTCCTTTCCTGGAAATACAAGAGGTCAAAATCCCAAGCCCTTCAGTGATAACTGCAGAGACTCACAAGTAGTCAAAGGGCTGAGAATATGGTGCTGTGGAATGCTCGGCCGTCACTGAGACTTCTATATCACCCACTTCAGGGCTCAGGCAACATCTCAGAAGATGGAGCAGAAAGACTGTAAGATCTGGGGGAAGGAGTGGAGTGAGGAAGAATGCTCTCCTTGGAAGGTAACATCGCTGTTGCTCCCTTGATCCCATAGCAGCTGTGATTACCAGCTAGACTGGACCTGTCAGTACCCTGTCTAGGTGGTGAGAAAAGCCCTTGAGCCTACCACCCCTAGGACCTACAACTAGCTAATGGCAGCTATGGAAGAGAGGTTCACAAGTCCCCAACCCTCTCTGAGTATCTAGAGACACCTGATGATCACTGAGAGAGAGAGATACTTCTGTCAGTGCTATAGCCATTAGTAAGGAGAGCAGGCTCCTGAAATAATCACTGGTCCAGAACTTGTAAGTAATCCTAAATAAACTCACTGGACACTGAAAATGGAGGTGCATGCCTTTAATCCCAACACTTGGGAGGAGGAAGTGGGCAGATCTTTGTGAGATTGAGGCTAACCTAGTCTTCATAGCAAGTTCTAGGCCAGCTGGGGCATAGGGAGACCTCCTCAGTGGTTAAGAGCACTGGCTGCTTTTTGCTGAAGACTAGGCTTAGTTCCCAGCACCCGCATACCAGCTAACTACCATCCTGTTCCAGTCCCAAGTATTCCAACACTCTCTTCTGACCTCTTCGGGCATTGCACAACACGGTACACTTACATACATGCAAGCAATAGACTCATATGCATAAAAATAAAAATAATAAATAAAACATTTTTTAAACTTATTTAGTCCTCTAAATAAATAATTAGTTTAAAAGCATGAAAGTGGAAGCAGGATTAGGTGAGAAGAGGAAGGGAGATTAGCAGGAGTGGGACAGAAGGCAGTGGAAGGTAAATATGATAAAAAAATGCATTGTGTATGTATGAAAGTGCCGCACTGAAACCCATTGTTATGTATAATCAACATATGATGAAAGAAAGAAAAGAAGGAAGGAAGGAAGGAAGGAAGGAAGGAAGGAAGGAAGGAAGGAAAGAAAAATAACCGAAGCCTTTGCACTTAGTAATACTATTTGACTAGTCCTAGCCAATAAAAAGCTATGAGCAGAAATTACATGGTTTAGGGGCATTATAGTGAAAGCTATGGAAATCCAACTCCTTCTGTCAACATACCACTTTTTAGATTATTATGTAGCTTGTTTTCAACAGAATATCATCAACTGGATAATTTATAAAGAAAAAACTGTTTCTCACAGTACCTAAAGAAAACAAGTGTAGGGAGGCTGTGAACTCCGGTATCAAGGTGCTGGTGTCTGGTGACATCTTCTTTTTATAATATGTGGAGGGCATCACATGCAAGACAGGAAAAGAAGAAAGTACGGAAGAGAGGGGGAGGAGGGGCCGGGAAGGAGAAGGAAAGTAGGAGGTTGAGGAGGAAGGGGCAGAGAAAGAGAAGGGGAGCACTGCTTCATATCAAAGCCACACTTACACAACACTAATCCATTCGAGCAGATCGAGGCTACGTGATCCCCCCAAAGATTCCACTTTCTTTTATATATATATATATTTTTTTTTGACAGTATAAGTGAATTTTTATTGGGAAGAGAATTTGTCAACTCAAACAGCAGCAAATAGGAAGAATGAATAAAGAAACTTCCTGTTGTCAAATACAGACATGACCTCCAAAATATGTGACACAACACATATTTCAGTTTGTGAGCAACCTTTCCCGAGCCCAGATACAATAAGTGATTTCCCATTCAATCTAATACTTCTGGATTCCCACTAAAAAGGAATACAGTAAGAACATGGAAAAAGTTGCTTCTGAAAGGAAACCCCCAGAGGGCAAGGGAGGGGATGCAGAACTTAAGACGTTATGCGCAACACTTTCAGTTGTAACTACGACACTTTCATATCTTAACAGTAATACAAAACACAGTCACTTGTAGAACTGGTTCAGATTACTCAAATACCAGATACATCTTTTGTCCTCTACATACGGGTCTGGAAGTTGCTTATGTTTATATGAAATGAAGCTATATTAATACTTTCCTAGGGCAGTAACTGCACACGAGAGGGCCAAGACAAACACAAATCAAGAAATGGTTTCATTTCATTCCCAGAGCTGAAGAGTGAAAAGACTTTGAACAGTTGATGCCATAGACACGAATGGAAGTGCAACAACGAATGGCAGTCTAACAAGAGTTTCTTGGAGGGAAGGATGACACCCTGCGTGCCTCTAATTTCCGGCCCCCTCTCCCGCGTCACATCCTTCTCCTTTACTGCCTGATGTTCATAATGTTCATAATGTTAAGCTGTCTCTAAGCAACTGCATAATGAAGGTGCTGTCTTTGTAGGAGTCTTCAATCAGTGTACCAAGTTCTGCCATGGCCTCATCAAAAGCGGATTCAGCCAGCGTACAGGCAAGTTCTGGATTATTAAGGATCTCAGGAAAACATAAAAGTTAAGAGCCAGCTGCGAGCAGATGGGATGTGTTGCATCTCTTCCTTGTTCGTGTCAGATGTCTCTTGGTAAGCTCCTTGGGAATTAATTATCTATCGTTTGTTTTCAATCGTCACCACATACAACTACAGCAACTTCATTTTTAGATAGAAGACCTTATCTGGATTACTTGTATTGACTATTAAATGCTTATCCAATAATCCCTGGTGCAGATGGACCTCAGCTCTGACTCCACTTTCTCCGGATAGTCCTTGATGAGCTTCAACTTCTTGTCGGAGGTGTGGGTCTTCTCCTCCAAGCTCAAGATGACCCTCCAAGCAGACTTGCAGCCCTCGCCCCCGCCCTCCGGCCACATTCTTGTAGGATACCAACAGCAGGTTGCACTCCTCGATGGACAGCTTGGCGCCCTGCTCAATTGTGGCCTTCAGGGAGGTGGCCATGTCAACCTCGGCCAGCTTGACCTTCTAGATCAGCTCGGTGTTCTCCATGCTGCACAGCAGACCTAGGACGAGGTGAGCGAGAGCGAGTACCCATCCGGATGGGAGGAATCCTTATCTCAGCAGCCACGGTGTGAAACCCACCACTTTGATCTACTTTGGGTTAGCCGAGGACCCTCCTGTCCTTATTTATTATTTTTATATTATGTGTATGAGTTGAATGCCTACATGTATGTAAGTACACCTGTGTTTTGCAATGCCAGGAGAGGTCAGAAGAGGGCATCGGATTCCCTGGAAATGGATTTAGACCCAGTTAGCCTACGGTGAGAGCTGGGAATCAACCCCAGGGCCTCTGCAAGAGCAACCAGAGCTCTTGACCACTCAGCCATCTCTCGAGCTCCAAGGTTCCACTTTCTAATACCATTTCAGTGGCAATTAAATTTCAACGTGAGTTTAGGAAGAGACATTTAAACTATAGTAATGAAGAGGCCTCAGCCCAAGACCCAAACGGAGAGGTGTCCACCCACCCCTCCACGCCTCCACCCCCCACTCCCCGCCAACAAAAACCTACAGAGGATATTGTACGAGCAGAAATCAAATGTTTCTATGAAAACCCACTGAGCTCGGGAGGGGAGAGGGGGAGAGCAGAGGAGAAATTTGTTACCACATATTGAACTGAATCTAAACTAAGAAAGGAATTGGTAGAGTGTGGTGTAAGAAGATTCTAAAACTGAACGCTTTGGCTATGTGCTAGATAATAGAAAGCAGGAAGCCAGAAAGGTCAAATATTCTGAGAGTAAGAGAAAAATCTAATCACACACCCATTGAGACTGGAAAAGACACTGGAAAACTTAATTCTGTTTATGAATTGCAATGTACCATTTTGCCATTTTGAAAAGAGAATGAGATGGATTTAGAAAGTCATCTGCTGACTTGCATAGAGAAAGGGAAGAGAAAGTACAGATTACAAAAAGCTGAGGCCTTGAAATACTTGCTTTCTAGGTTTTGAACTTACCACTGGAGCTAGAATTAGCAGAGAAACTACTGTCTAATAACAAGCAAACCAAGGACTTGTGAGCTGTGATTATTTGGAATTCGGGTCCAATTCTTTGCTAAGTGAGAAAGCTTAGATTGCACATCAGAAGAAAAGTGAAGCCATTATTTGATGACTTGTCTAAAAATGGTATAACTCCAAGTATGCACAGAACTTTCAAAACAATTGAGAAGATTTCTGTAGGTGTCTTTGAAAACCATTTTCTAGTCTCTGAGTACCAAGTAACAAGCAATAAAACTCACTAATATTTTGAAAAGTTTTTCTTCAATCTGGAATAAACATTTCATCAAGCTTGAGTTAAAGATCAATAATTTGATCAATACTTTTGACAGTCGATCAAGCTTATATTGCTGAACTCCTTGAAAATACAGACAAATAAAGATACTACTCATTAGCTGAGTATGATGGGACACAGAGTTGGGAGGTAAAGACTGGAGGATTGGGAATTCAAGGCCATCTTCGTCTATATAGTGTGTTCGATCAAAAACAGTCTGAGCTGCTTGAGAGCCCACCTAAAATGCAGACAAACAGCAGTTAAGAATGTATGGGATCTATCTGAAGCATAGTCAGAGAAAATTTCAAATTATTTTAAATACTTACATACTTATATAACTAAAAATGAACAAATGGAAATTTTAAAGTGAAAAATCAAATATTTTTTAAAAGTAGAGAAACAATAACCTTCCCTAAAAATAATTGTAAAGTAATTCAAAATAAAAGCAGAATTAAATGACTTAGAAATGGAAAAACAATAGAAGAAATAAATAAAAGTACACAAACTGCTACCTAATAAGTCAATGAAGTGAGGGAGATTTAAAATGGAAGATTCTTTTCAAGTAATAAAAAGAAGTGAATCTTGAAAGCATGATACTGTCATAGAAATCTATACAGCGTGCAATTACATTTACATCAAGTAAAAGGCAACACTACAAAGAGAGAAAATAGGTGAGTGCTTGCTGGGTCTTGGGGCTGAGGGTTGGGGAAGGACTCAGAAGGAGAGGCTGAGGGGTAGAGAACCAAACGGTGGGTGATGGATGAAATTGATTCATACAGCTCAATGCTATGAACATATTAAAACTCAATGACTTTACAGGAGAAACTTTGTGGAATGGTAACTATATATTAATAGAGTTAGCATAGAGAATAGGGATATGGCTCATTTGGTTGAGTGCTAGCCTGCTATGCACAAGGCCCTGAGTCAGCACCTAGCATTTCATAAAATAGAGAACGGTAGTACATATCTGTAATCTCAGTACTTGAGATGCAGAAGGATCAGGGCTTCAAGATCATCCTTAGCTAAAAGGTCAGCCTGGGATACATGAAATCTAACTCAAAAAATTCATTAAAATACACATAACCTTTAAAACAGAAGAAAATTCTTAAAGCCTGTACTTGTTTCCAGAACTCTGTGCATATATATTTGGAAACCTAGATGACACACAGAACTTTCAAATACATTACCAAAATTTCCCTCAGTAGAGACAAGACATTTAAATAAATGACTAGTAAGAAAGAAAAAGAGTTAATTGTCAAGCAACAAATATTTATTCCCCCAAACACTATTAAAAAGTTAACATTCAGGTAGCGCATCTTTCCCATCCAGCCTAACCAAAACTTTGTTATCTGAAAACCTCTTTGTTAACTGACCTGTTCCTGATGTTCCTGATCTGGTGTAACTATGGTGATCTGATGTAACTATGGCTATTCACTTTGACCGTGGCATGATACAATTGTGGTTTTAAGCTTCTCCTTGAGAGGAGAGTTCTTTTGTGGATTAGTGCTCTCTCTAACTAAGGACTTGACCACTATGTGGCATTCCTCCATGCAGCTCAGTCAGTATTACATTTTGTTTTATTTGTATGTTTGCTTGTTTGTTTCAGACAAAGTCTTGCTATGTAGCCATGCTGGCCTTGGACTTTTAATCTGCCTGTCTCAGAAAGCTGTAGTGACTGGGTTGTTAAAAAATTAACATGTTATTCAACCCTACATTTTAATTTCAAAATAATCTTCCTATTACGTTGTACAATAGAAGGTTAAATTGTTTGCACTAAAATTTATTTAGAAATAAATGTATTAATTCTTCCATTTAATTGAACTTCTAATGATCTGATTAGACATTTAATATCTTACCAAAGAAACATATTTTTCTGCCAATCAATTATTTTTTTGTTAATGCATCAAAGTTTAGTTAAATTTAAAAAAGAAAATACACAGTGTGACTAATAAACATTAAAACTTAATTGTATTTCAAAATGAAATAAAAGAAACAGCAATAAAAGTTAGTATCTATCAAAAACAATATCACAATATTCATATATACTCATGACTAACTTTTGCAAAGCACCAGAAAAATATGTTCACCTCGTGTACACACAAGATTTCTTTTTTCTGTTCATTATATTTAAGGTCAATTTTTTTAGTTTTTTGGGTTTTTTTTTTTTTTGTCTTTTTGAGACAGGGTCTCCCTGTAGCCCTGGCTGGCCTGGAACTCACTATGTTGACCAGGCTAACCTTGAACTCACAGAGATCTGTCTGCCTCTGCCTCCTGAGTGCTAAGATTAAAGGCATGCACCATCATAGCCAGCAAGGTCAATTTTTTGATTTATCTATTTTTATTTTATGTGTATCAGTGTTATGTCTGTTTGTATGTAAGTGCACCCATGTCATGCACTGCCAAGGGAGGTCAGAAGAGGGTGGTAGATTTTCTGGAACTGGAATTAGGGATAGTTATTAATGCCATGTGGGTCCTGGGATTCAAACCCAGGTCTTCTGCAAAAGCAGTCAGTGCTCTTAACTGCTGAGCCATCTCTCCATCCCCTTAATGTCAATTTTTTAAAACCAGAAATGAGAAGGTGTTGTTTAGCATGGGAGGGGAGATTTAAAGTAAAAATAACCCTAAAGCCAGTCATGGTGGCATATGCCCTTAATTCCAGCACTTGGGAGGCAGAGGTGGACAGATCTCTGAGACTGAGGCCAGCCTGGTCTACAAGAGTGAGTTCAAAGCCAGCTGTGGCTACAGGGAGACCTGTCCTAAAAGCAAATGAAAAGAAAGCCCTCTAAATGTAGAAATATCCTCAGTATATGAATGTGTTGTGTTCTAAGTTTTTGCTATAAAGATAAGTGCATGGAATTTGGGATCCTTCAGAAGAACAGTAACTGTCTCTGGGATGACCAGCCCCACACATCTTCTTTCTTCTGGCTATGACTCCATGGCTACAAGAGAAGCAGCATATTTCATTTGATCTTGTCCAGTCAGATGCCCTCCAGAAGATATTTGGCCCAGGGACAGACATCTGAACTGGGATTTTAAAATTTGGAACTTCAACTATCATAGAACCAAATTTTCCTTTTGGAATGGAGATGTTGAGTTATAAATTCTAACTTCAGTTGCCATGTTTCCTTTAGTCTTCCAAGACACGAAAAAGCAAACATAAATAAAGGAAGGGGGGGTCAAGATGAGATAAGAATTGGTAGTATCTCTTGTTCAGATTGTTCCTAAGGTCCAGCTCTTTCTCTGTCCTTCTTACTGTTAACTACCCATGAATATCACATTAATACGTTCTGCTTACATAGACTAGTGCAAGCTGTCTGCCATTTATAAAAAAAGAGATATGACCAGTAACACACAAGTAAAGGATGAGTGACTCCTAGAGAAGTTTATTCAGTACTAGATCTAGTGCTATATAAGTTTGAACCCTGAGCTTGAATGTGTGGATGTATATAGCTGGAACCTCTTATCAAAATATTACTAAACTCCACATTTTTTCACCTCTTTCCTCTATCTTAAAACCATCACCTAGAAAAAAATCATCAGTGTATATAAAAAAAAAGGCTTTTGAAAATAGACTTGACACTATCTGAAAGCTCACAACAGGATGACAATGATGAGGGGCACTAGTGGACCCCACAGCCCAACTAGGAGATGGTCGGTAAGGTAGGAAGACGGCTGGAAGCAGGGGCGGAACGCCTGGCACAGAAAACTTAAGGAGATTATGTATTTTGCTCACACTTTCTGAGCTTCAGTCTGTCCTTGCTTGGCACCAAGAACTTGGGCAGGACATCATGGCAGGGACAGAGAGTGGTGATGGGGCTCCTTCAGCTCATCACAGAGAGGAAACAGAGAAAGTCGGGAAAAGACATCCCCAAGGACCAGCAGCCAGTGATCTACTTCCTTCAGCTAAATCACCTCCTAGAGTTCCCAAACGCCCCCAAAGAGGAGACCGAGTATATCAAAATGATCCTGAGGGGTTCCAGCAGACAGCTTCATATTCAAACATAACAATCTTACATGCGAGACTGTTTTGTTCTCATAAATGTCAACTGATAAACTTTCACACAAAGGTGATGGCTTCACAATTCTATAACCAGTAATTTTCTGGAAAAGCATTAGATTGGAGTTTTATAAAAGAGAATAGCAGTGAAAAAAACTAGTCAAGGCAAAAGGAGGCAGGGTCTCTTGGATTTTAATCTCAAAAAAATTATGAAAAAAAATGCTTCCCCCTCAAAAACTACTCCATTCAAAAAGCAATTGTGAGTAGCACAAATTTATTGAGAAATGGAAGCTTAAGGCTTAATTCAAAATAGCTGTGGCGTAGGGGCCACTGTTATAGAACACAGACAGGAACGAAAGTGCGGGTGAACCAAGTGAATGAGCAGAGCGTCATGCATGCTACCCAGAGAAACTAGCAATTAGAAAGATATTTTAAAAGATTTGTAATAAGCCATTTAGAGTGAGTCAGGTGCCTGACTCACTCTATAAAGTACCATGTCTGTCTTCTGTTCACTTAGAGAATGTTGCTTCACAGGGAGAGTTTTAGAAAATACTCCCAGTTTCTAAAAATAACTTTACTTTGTTCTTACTATGAATACAGAGAGAAAAAAAGTAGAAAAGAACAAAGTCTTTTTTCCCATGCTTAGTAATAAATATTTGTTGTATTGTGTAGCAAATATCCTTTTTAATGAAGTCACTTGTTATTTAACCAAAGAAAGGCTGTAAAACATGCTCATTCTTTAATTAGTATATATTTGTTGTACAAAATAATGGATTTCATTATGGTGTTTTCATACATGTATGTCAAGCAGTCTGATCATGGTGAGGCCCAGAATTCTTAACACTCCCTCCCTATCCCCACCGATCCCCTTCCTGCTCCCAAATAGACTCCCTCAGCGTCCATGTCTTTTTTTTAATCATTAAAAAACATCATGAGAAAGAATGATATTTCTTTTCTCGAGTCTGGCTTACTTCACATAACATCTCCCCAGTTCCATCCAAGGACAATCATTTTAAAACTTACTTATTAGGAAATTTTATGTCCAACGTTACACTTCATGCTTTGCTGAATTATCTTTAAAATAACTTTTGCTCTAATAAGTTGAAAGCACCCACATTTTCCTTGGGAAGAGTAAGGACTGTTTCCCAAGAAATACGATAAATAGTAAAGCATTGATGATTAACTTCTCACTGAATAAATTAGAATTCTGAGTCCTGACTGAATTATTTCAAAGTCAGTTGTTGTTGAAAAATAAAAGATAATTTCTTTAGGCTGGAAGTTCCCAAGTAGAGTGGCCTTAAAATTTATCTTCCAAAGTGCTGAAAGTGATAAAAGGGTTTTTGATATGACTGAATCATTAGCTGGGAACTATCCTAAGCAAACCAGATGTCATGAATGTGAAATGTCCCTCACAGGTTCCTGTATTTCAGCAATTGAGTCCCTGACACTGGATCTGTTTTGGGAAGCTGTAGGAACTTTAGGCAGGACCTAGCTGGAGGGAGTGGATCACTAAGGGCTGAGGTGCTAAGCAGTATCATCATCAACCCTGCTTCAAATGGGAACAAGCTGCTTCTCAAGCTCCCACCACTTAAGCCACCATGCCTTCCCCTCCATGGAAAACTGTAGCCTCTCAGCCTTGAACTTTGCTGCTGTCACATGTTTGACCACAATGATGAAAAAAGCTAAGACACATGCAGGGCCCTTAGGAGCAGAGTTGAGTGTCAGTAGGTGAGCTGCAGACCACTATGCTGGGGGGCGACAAGTCTTATTCAGGGTCTGAGAAAGAATGAGCTTAACACTTCTGCAGAACCAGCAAGAGTCAAGCTGGGGATGACTCTGTTGAGTAGAGACACCAAGACCTCAAAACAGAATAAACTGACCACAGCAGACAGAACAGGAGGACCAGGGTGAGGCGAGCAAGGACAAGGACCTACATGCAGTCTGGAAGCCTATCAAATGCCACATACCCCTGGTCCCTCATGCACTCGCAGATGGCAATGGGGGAAGGAGAACGTGGAGGAGGAAGGACCTGGAAAGAGTGGGTGTTCTGAAATGGACTATTCGAACCTAAAAAGCAGTTTAAACCTGCAGAGGTAGAGACGAGCTTACTCGGTACGTTCAAATTTTTCTTTAGTAACCAACAGTTGAAAAGCTATGAGGATAAGTTTTAGAAAGTAAATTCTATATATGCATCTGAATTGTGTGCAGATTTTGACTTTAGTTCTTGGTTTCTTGAAACAGAGTCTATGTAGCCCAGAGTGGCCTTGAATCCATGGTAATCCCTCTGCCTCAGTGTGCCAAGTGCTGGGATCTCAGGCAAGCACAATCACACCCACTGGTATGTAAAAGTTTGAATTTTGCTACCCACTAGATAGTAAATATATTTCTATGTTCTCAGTCTACTATTACGTCATAATAAATGCCCACATGATATTGTAATTTGAGCTTTAATAATAAATGAAAACACTTCTTTAAAGTATAAATACCACTTGTCCTGACATTAACTCAAAATCCCCTTAGTATGTGTCAGTCTCAGAGTATCAGGACTGGTACAAATTCAGCTCCTGTTTTTAACTCTCCTCTATTGTATTAGTTATGAACAAAATTCCTGACAAAAAGCAACTCGAATCAGAAAACACTCATTTTGTTTTACAGTGTGTGGAGATACAGTCCAGCACTACAAGGCAGGCAAGGTGGCAAGAGCCGAGGCAGCTGAACACATACTTTGCAGTCAGAAGGCAGAGAAAGAGGACAGCTAGTATTCTGCTTGCTCCCTACTTTTTATTCAGTCAGTACCCCAACCCATGGAGTGGTGCTGTCCAAATTCAAGGTCTGTCTTCCCTCCGCAGTTAAATCTCTCTGGCAGCGACCTCACAGACATGCCTAGCTTGAGTATGTTTCCTCGGGGATTCTAAATCTAGTCAAGTTGACCATGAAAATTAATCATCACAGAAGTGTAATGTGCTTGGTTCTTCCAAAGCCACTTAGGTAGAGGTGGCCAACATGTTTCAATATTATCCTGTTGCACCTAGACTGAAACTATGAAAATCAACTCTGGTTTTGTTGTGGATTTATGCTACACTGCATCCTTCACCTCAGGGTCTTAGGAAGATATAGGATGCGGGGTCTACGGTTCCAACAATGAACTACACAGAACAGATTCATTGAAGAGCTGTTTTGAATGCTATTCTTCAGTTTGGGGAGGGGTGTGTGTGTGTGAGTTCTGACATGTTATTTAAAAATAAGAACTTTGGAAGCAGTACAAAATGCAAGAAGGAGGGGACAAAGAGGAAGGAAGAGTTAGAAGAGAGAGGTAGAAGAGGAGGAAGAGGAGGAAGAAGAGGAGGAGGAGGAGGAAGAGGAGGAAGAGGAGGAGACAGATTTCCAGTATTCAGTGCCTTTTGGATTCTGTCTATATTCTCTCTATCTGCTCATCTATTGTTTTATTTGATAAATAGTAGTAGTATTTTTATCCCATGACCCAAGGCTTGCTCTTCTCAGGCCCCCATCAGTGCAAGAAAGTCCCTTTTTAAAGCCTCCTCTCTTGAGTTCAAGTTATATAATACATGCGTGGAAACCATGTAACTAAACTTGTTTCAAATGTGTACAAAGTAAAGAGTTAATTTTCTCTGGAGGTCTGGAGTCGATGCTAAGGTTGGAGACACGATAGAAAGGGGGTCCTTGTAAATTCCAGCAATAGACATGCTGCAGCACATGGGCAGTGAGGGCTTTCTTTCTTCTCTTTCCTTTTTAAAATTAGTGTGTGCTGGAGATGTAAATAGACGGGATTGTTGGCTGGTAGAGATCTACGTAAATGTAGCTTGGCCCTCGGTGATGTACGGAACTCCAAATACTTCCAAGTTAGCATAAAAAAAATCATTGATTAAGCACAGGAAGAGTGATATAGCAAATTAAGAAATTCAGACACTGTTTTCTATTTAGTATGCTAAGACATCCTGGTCTCTTGGAACTGTTTTTTCACATTCAGTAGAGAACTTTAAATACAGATGAACTGTCTGTTCAAACAGCACGTTCAGGGAAAAGTCTGAAGAATTTCTCAAAACTATTAGTTTTCCTTTGCCTCTAATATATTATTTATGATCAAACTATCTTTTGTAAAACTCTTTAAAATGAGGTTCCCTGCCTCACAAGTATTACATTGGATTTTTCTTCCACCGTCCCTTTCATTTTATGTTTTCTTCCTGTTATTAGGTAGGCGACTGGCATGGGAGAAGTAAAATTCCTAGGGTCTTTAGTCTGAGACTTAGGCAAGAAAGAAAAACAATTAAAATTACAAATACATAAAATTAACCTGAGTCCTTAAAACTACATGTCGCCATGGAGACAAGAGCAAGATCTGTCTCCATGGAGATCTGGGTGATTTTTTTCTTTTTTCTTTAAATTATTATCACTTAATTTGGCTAAAGACAAGATTTAAAAGAGTGAATGAAGAAATGAAGAAATGAAGGACTAAACTGGCCTCACATGAATTTATTAAAAGTTAGTCTTAAATTTGTTCTGGTTCTCGTAATTCCAGTGAGTGGGAAGATAGATTTCCCAGGAGACAATTTTCTCAAGACTCAGGATTTCTAATAGAAACATCTGGTGCTATGGTTCCATAAATGCTACAGGAATGAGTTGGGAATGATGATTTCTAGAAAAGGCAGAGGCATTAAGGTGTGACAAGGGTGATATGTTCCTATCTCCAGCTGCAAGACAGAGGTGGTTCTTTGTCAATGTCATATTCCACTAATGGACCAGAGAGATCCCTAAGCACCCATCCTTTATCATGTCTGCCACACACAGCTATTTTCAATGTGTGTAGTGAGACCAAACAGACTTCTATTGCATGCCAGATAAAGAGAAACAAGAAAAGTCCTCATTTAAAAGTGTATAATCAGAGGTAAGGCAGAATTTCTGCCAGTCATATGTTGTATTTATATCTGTAAGTACAGTCACATCACTGCTCAAATATGCAGTTGAGAAGTTGCCAAAATAGTACATTAGAGATGTTCAACAATTACAGTTAAAAATCACTAATAAAATGTACTGTAATTTAATATGTTTTAATATATCATAAAGTAAGGCAATCAGAAATCCAGTATGATGCCTGGGGGCCAAGCTGACAATATCATCAACAGAAAATACAAAATGCTGAAGAGGGATAGAGGGAGGGAGGGAGGGAGGGAGGGAGGGAGGGAGGGAGGGAGGGAGGGAGGGAGAAAGAGAGACAGAGAGAGAGAGAGAGAAAGAGAGAGAGAGAGAGATTAAATAGCGCATAAAAAGGACAAGCATGAGAGCAAAAAGAAGCCAAAGCCCTGCCTTTGTTTGTCTTAGTTGGAAACAGCCATGTTGGGAAAAACACTAACCCTTTTGTCTTTCTGTGTGTCTGAACATGTTGAAAAAAGGGTACTGATTTTGAGTTGCAAATAAATATTACCAAATAGGTGAATTTACACATAGAATTCACAAATAGAGTCAACTGTATATGCCACCTAAAGGGAACTGTTTTTCTTACTATTTTCTGTTCTCTTTTGTCTACCAATGGAGTTCCTATAGTTCCTTCAAAACCCTGGGGGACACACACACACACACACACACACACACACACATACACACACACACGTACATCCCATACTACACAGAGAGCTATCCTCTACTTTTAACTTTGGCTTCATACACACATCTGGTTTTGCACAAATCAGATTATAAGATTATATTCTCCTGTACTAGACTATGAAATCCTCATGCAGCAAAGGGCATGATGCATAAATATTTGCTGGGTTGGTTTCATTCTCCCTTTAAAATCAACAGCAGGAGAACCCACTACATTTTCTAGCCATAGCTCAAATGGCTTACAGTCCTCTACTGCCCTTCTTTCTCACCAGGTTCCACATCTTTCACATTTATGTTCCTCTGTAGGTCTGCTAATGATGATCATGGTACTTACAAGGAAGCTTCAATGCAGCTGTAATGAAGAAGCAGGTGGGAGCACTGTGCCTTTGCAACTCTAACAATAACTTACAGTGGTTACTTATATGATGACCTAAATCCTTGTGGAATAGCAGGTCCACAGAAGAGCCTGAGTGCCATGAAGTAAGACCTACATGTGTGCAGCTAAAAAAGGGTATATAGGTCTTGACCCCTGCCCTCAGCAAGTATGGAATCATCGTGAAGAAGCTGAACTTCTTTGTCTAAGCTACTTAACTCTGATGGACTTGTCTATCCTTGTGTTCCCGCACCAGTCTGTTTCTGTTAAAAACACTATTGTGTGTGGAAGGGAGAGGAAGAGTCTGTTTCTTCTACATAGCTTTGGATTCCATCTATTTACTGTCTCACGTTGAATTCAAAGAGAGCAGAGAGTGTGTTTAGGGATGAGAAATAAGTCAAGAAGCTATGGGAGAGCAGACAGGCTTTACAAAGTCTGCGGATCAGAAAAGGCAGGTGTCACATGGTCCATGAACGGATGTGTGCAAGCAGGACTGAACTGGAAGTTGCTTATCTCTCTCCAAAATCAAAGGCATAAAGTAGGCAAGAAATGTAACTTTTCATTTCTGTTTTTCCGAGTCCCTCAAATATTACAAATACTCTGAAAATAACCACTGCCAGAAATTTACCCAGAAGTCTCCGTGTTTCTCCAGTGCTGCTGTCAATAAGGGTGCTGCTATAGGCTACTATAATATTTACTTTTTACAAAGAGAGAGGGAGAAATTCTGAGTGAATTTGAAACATGATTCCTAAAACACAGAAAGCAAACCAACTGCTTCCGGGAGTCAGTCAGGTCAGAACTGCATGAGAGTTCAATTTTCAAGAGAAATTTGTGCTCAGCCCTTGGTCATTCATGGTCCCAGGAGAGGAAGTCCTCATCACAGGCCTTTCAATTTTCCAAGAGCACACACAGCCCTGAATAGCCTGGGGTATGCTGAGGGAGTAAATGATAGGCTGGGGAGGGCTGAGGGACCGCTTTCACACCCCTGTGCGTTTGTTTCCCTCTGCTCTCTTGCCTGTTCCACTGCTCTCTCTTATCTTTGGTATAGCCTTACTCTCCTTTCATTGTCTTTTCTCCCCTTTTGTTCTTTCTCTTCTCCACTACTGTTCCCTCTTTTTTACCCTGTTCCCCTCTCCTGTTCCAGTCTTCGTCCCTCCTCCCTCCTCCAGCTCCCAGGAACTACACACAGGCAGTTTGCTCACCAGGAATACACCAACACTGGCTTCGAGTATTTCTTGTGATGGGAGCGGAGGGTCAGGGAGCCTTTGCGCTCCATCAAATCCATGGGCCCCAGCTCATACCACTGTTGCTTACTGTTGTTACTGTCGTAACAGTCCAGATCTGAGGTATCAAAAGTCCCCATGTCTGCCTTAGACCTGAAAACCGACCTCAAGGGATTTCCCTCTGAACCAGTCTTGC
The DNA here is from genome assembly GCA_035773235.1 of Eospalax fontanierii. Lineage (NCBI taxonomy): Eukaryota > Metazoa > Chordata > Mammalia > Rodentia > Spalacidae > Eospalax > Eospalax fontanierii. Next base: position 40,109,786 of record CM069544.1, on the reverse strand, counting down.
CCTTCTTAACAATGACGAAGATTCTGCGTCCCTTGTCTCCTAAGCAACCTGGGCGTGGTCAATGGAGAGGGCGGAGCGAGTGGAGGGTCGTGACCTTCGGGTCACTCCACTGTGTAGTTACGAGTTAAAACTACATTTCCCATAATGCAATGAGAATAGCACTCCGGCTGCGCAGACTTTGGGAGGAGCGATGCATATTGGGATTTGTAGTTTCACTATCCCGCCCGCCTAATGTACTAAGCATACAGAGTTAAGGGAGTAGGGTACAGTCAATTAAGGTGAAGTTGAACAGCTCAAAGCCACTAAGTAGGAGCTGACTTTGTGGGAGTTCATTTGACCGTCCATCATTCGTTTACCATAATACCTCGGCTTAGTTATGTAAGTTTGATATAAGAGAGCAAGAGACCCCAGTCCTAAATTATGTCCTTTCTGTAACGTTTTCTTGCCTGCCAAAAAGCTGAATGGTTCATTCATCAAATGAGCAGAAAAGTTTGAGCATCAAGAAGTCTGGTTCCTCAGTCCCAGCAGCTCTCTCAACCTTGCGAGGCACTGCCGTCCTCCTTTGAAAAGCTGCGGAGGGGATGGAATTGCCCTGTGAGGTGAACACAAGCATCTCAGGCCCCATCCCGCTGTGGAGACAAAACTACCTCTAGGCACAGCTTAGGACCCCAGCAGGCTTTCAGCTCCCAAAGAAACGCCAAGCTCTGATCAAAAACGCTGATATTTTGTGACAATACAAATTCTTCACGTTGTTGTGCTAAGTTGTATGTGGGAAAGAAATTTCAAAAATTGCCTTCAAAATGTCACTGGCTGAATAATGGAAGGGAAGGCGATTCTCCCTCTGCTTTCCACCATAAGAAAAAAAGTTGAACTTTAAATTCTCCCTTTCCATCGTTAACAGAGCTTTTTCATTGTCATCATTCTTAGTGTGGTGCTTACTACATGCTTTTTTTTTTTTTTTTGGTGTCAAATGAACAAATGACAACTACGTTGACTCTCTTAGATTTGCTCAGACCTCCACAAACCCCAGAAGTTACTTACAGGTCTGTCTTGGAATGACGGTACATGACTGTTATCCCAGCATTCAGGACACTGAGGTGGGAGGATTGTGAGTTTAAAACCAGCCTGGAATAAATAATGAGATCCTGTCAGGTAAACAAATAAATTTAAAGTAGACTTAAAAGACAAACAGAACATGTAGAAGCCATTTGGTTCCTGATTCAAACATGCAATCAGAAAAATTAAAAAAAAAATTCAAGTGAGTCAATTTAAAAAGGCACACATACATAAAAATCCATATTTAAGAAAACAGCAAGAGATAGTCACATTACAAATAGATCCATTTGCTGGGCATGGTGGTGCACGTCTTCAATCCCAGCACTGGGAGGCAGAGGCAGGTGAACCTCTGGGAGAACAAGGCCTGCCTGGTCTACATAGCAAGTTCCAGGTCAGTTGAAGCTACAGCAAGACTCTGCCTCAAATAACCAAAATAAATATATTTTTTAAAACGTAGACAAATAGAGTCATTTACAAAAGATGTATTTATTCTATAAATACTGAAGTGTTCTTCAGGATCAAGTTTCACAAATTTAATTGCCTATGTCTTCTAAGTGCTTTTCTGTGGCCTGTGGTACAGAGTGTGGGCACCAAGGATAGGTTATGATCCCCATTTGCTCATGGCCACAGTAATCAATGTTATCTGTAAACAAATAAATAGTCCTTAGTTAGCAGCTAAGTGGTAGCAGAATGTTGACTACCGCTTTAGCTCTTTCCTTTTGATGGAAAGATGAATGGAAGTTAGCTTTAAGAGGGTTAATAAGGGCTCCATGGAGTTAGCTTTAAAAGGGTTGATAAGGGCTCCATGAAGTTCAGCTCTGTCCTATGAAAGCAGAGGCTGTTGTTGCAGCAAAAACACCTTCATTTCTATCATCCTTCTGTGTCTAATTTATTTATGCTTCCCGTGGTAATAACATATGTGCAATCAGTGTGTGAGATCTTTACAGACGATTTGACTCCGAGATGGACACTACCCAGAGTCGAGCTTTCTGCAGTGTATGTCTAGTGCGGAGACTTGAAAGATATTCAGGAGAGAGGCTGTTGTATACTGGTGGAGATTTGAAATTTTTTCAGCACAGAAAATAAGCAAAACAAATGTAGTTTATATTTAGGGGTTCCTTAAGCCAAGCTGACTAACCATTTCAGTCTGTGAACATGATTTTATTCTAAAATTTTCCTTTTTAAAAAGATGGGGGGTGCATGTGTGTACTTGAGCACAAGTACTCAGGGAGGTCAAAGGCATCAGATCCCTCTGGAACTGGAGTTACAGGCAGTTGTGAACCACCCAACATGAGTGCTGGGAACCAAACTCAAGTCCTCCACAACAGCAGCATGCATTCTTTTTTTTTTTAATGTATATGAGTATTTTGCTTGCATGTATGTAAGTGCACCCGTACATGTGATACCCACAGAGGCCAGAGAAGGGCATTGAATCCCCTAGAAATGGAGTTAAGGATGGTTGTTAACCACCATGTGGATGCTGGGAACTGAACCTGAGTCCTTGGTAAGAATAGCCAGGGATCTTAACTGCTGAGCCATTTCTCTAGCTTCCAGCATCTGTTAGCCAATAAGCCATCTCTCTGGCCCTCTATCTTTTTTTCCTTCTAATATTAACCTTCCTAAGCCTTATTGTCTCAGTGTCTACTAAATGTTTTCCATTCTTCTTCTTCTAGGATGTGGGAAATTAACTCTGATATCCCCACATGTAGCTACATCTCACTCTGTTTGTATGTATTAGAACATTATGCTGGGTTGGGTTTCTTTATCAATAAAATAGGACAGAACAGATTATTACCAAGGGTCTTTGTGAGAATTACCTAATATATATACTAGAAGCAGGTAAAACAATATCTAACAGGTGTTTATCCTTCAGTTTCAACTACTGCTACTATTATCATTGCATCTGGGTTGTCTGTATATCATTTCTGTGTAGATCCCTAGATACACCATTCTTAAAACAAATCTCTCTATAAGATCTTTTGAGTGATTATCTTTTAATCATATTTTTCATTCTTTTTTTCTCAGATTATCTTACAAGCATCAAAAGAGAAGATAAAATAATTCTAGGCCTGTGAATTGTCTCTTCTTGTGCAAATCCATAAAATACCACAATTAAAAGAAATTCTATGAGAAGATTTGTAATCATATTTAATACAATATTCAGTAGTTTGAATCTGAAAAAATGACAGGAAGATTTTTGGATGTGTTATCAGTGATAACAGGTTGATTTTGTATTCTTACGGAATCTTTTCTAAACTATAAAGATTTATAGTTTATAAACGTGAAGTTCTTTTATGTGTATGAGTGTATTGCCTGTATGTGTATAAGTGTACTCACGTTGTGCAATGCCTGAGGAGGTTAGAAGAGAGTGTCAGATCCTCTGGAACTGGAGTTAGGAATGGTTCTTGGCCGCCATGTCGGTGCTGAGAATCAAACCCAGGTCTTCTGAAAGAGTAATCAGTGCTCTTAACTGCTGAGCCATCTCTCCAGCCCCCTAAATGTGAAGTCTTATAAACTGATTCTCATCATGCTTGAGTTGCTCTAGTTTACCTCAAACTTCATCCAGCTGATGAAGCATACAGCTTAGAGCAACACCTTCTATTGACATCAGTCCTTTTTTCAACCTTTCCTCATGCTGAAGATCAAACTCGGGGCCTCCTAGACGAGCACTATACCACTGAGCTACACCCCAGCCCGAAGTTTCTTTGTTTTATCAGACCCCTGAAAAATTTGCCAAGAAGAACTGAGAGGGACAGCAACTTAAAAACCAATTTGATATATGACTTGTTTTCCTTTCCTATTACTGTGATAAAATACCGACAAAAACAACTTAGGGGAGAAAGGGTTCATCTCAGATCACAGTTCCAGGCAACAGTCCGTCAGAGTGGGGAAGTCACAGCAGCAGAATCTTGAGGGAGCTGCTCCCATCTCCCTCAAGGAACAGAGCAAAGAATAGATGCAGCTCAGCTTGCCGGCTCCACTTTACACAGTCTAGGATCACGCACACACACCCTTTCCAGGGAATGGTCCCACACATAATTAAGATGGGATTTTCCACATCGATTAATATGATCAACACAATCTCCCGCAGACATGGCTACAGGCCAACCTAATCTAGGCAGTCCTTCACCAAGACTCCCTTCCCGGGTGGTTCTAGATTATGTCACATTGACAGCATCAACCATCACAACAGTCACAGAAAGGAGGCCAACTTTTTGCTATTTCCTCTCCCATCTAATAACCATGTGCTCATGTTCAGTTCTCGGGAGAGACCTGCCCTGGAACCTTCCAAGGCCAAGAGCAGCATGCCCACTCCTGTTATTAAAATTACTTCTCTTTTTCAAATGTCCTTCAATTAGTTTAAGAGAGAAGAATTTAGGATGTCTGAAAATTAATTTGTATTCTCTCTATATCAATCAATTTAAATACAGTAAAAACTGAACTTATATAGTACAACACTCAGAAGAGCCAAACATTGATATCCTCCTAATCAAGGTTTGCATTGCATTTCTGTTGTTATCTAGAAATAGGGACCACTTGTCGCCAATCATATACTGTAGCCCACCTGTCATACCAAAATAATCTATTCATACAATAGGCTTGGTGGAGTCACCTTTAATCCTCAGGAGGCAGATGCAGGCAGATTTCTATGAGGTCTACATAGTGTGCTCAAACTGGCTGGGACTAGGGAGATCCTGTCAAAAAAAAAAAAAAAAAGAAAGAAAGAAAAAGAAAAAGAAAGAAAAGAAAAGAAAAACAAAAGCAAAAAGAAAAACAAAACAAGCATAATAATGTATTCATGTTCATTTCAATCCTCTCATCCTTTGGCTCTTCTCTTCTTTCTTCTTCCTTCATCCTTTCTCAGATTTTCCTCTCTCTATTTCTTGCTTTTCAATGTTCTGTTGTTAGAAATATATCTGGGGGGGGGTCTCAAGAAAATGACAAAACCATCAGAAATAAAGTTTTGCTTCTGCAGAAGGATGCATAACTGCTCTGATCCAGCAAGCAGGCACACCCAGTGACGGTTCAACTGAGTTTATGCCCAATGCAAAGGGGTTCGTTCTATGTCTCACTCTGAGTGATCAGAGCTCAGCCTCACAGTCTTACCCAGCCCAGTTGATAAGCAAAATGCAGCTTTTTGAGAGTAGGATGCAGCTTTGAGCACAAACTTTAATCTTATAAAAATGCTGACTTGGGGAAGGAGTTTTGCCAGATGGTGTTTTTACAAATTTCTTTAAAGGCAGAACTTTGTCTCTTTTAACTTTGATGGGAAAGATGGCACATTTCATTTACATTTTCCACACCATTCCCCATTTCTTTCAACCCCTCATTTCTTTCTCTGTCTGCTGCCTCTCTGGTTTCTTCCCCTCTTCTAATAAGGATTATGGACTTGGGACTCAGTGTCTTCAACTGGGCATCAAAAAAATTCTGGTGCAATTCAAAGTTATATGAAAATGTGAAAGGAAAAATAATTAGACCTATAAACTAAGCCTAATAAGCCAGAGTCAGATTTATATGAATAAGCTGATGTTTAATGACCCAGGAACTACTGAAGGAGTCAACTCTGCTAAAAGCATCAATCTTTTTTCTTTTCTTTCTAACACAGAAAATTACGAACAGTCTAACTATCAACTGCTTTTTTTTTCCCAAGAGCCTTACTCAGAATGATTTTAAACTTGTATGTGGTTCCTCTGTCCTTCCAATTTGGATTGTGAGCCAATTAGGCATCTACTTGCTCTCAGGCCATTGTTATTAACTAGTATTGATTAAGTGTCAGAATCTAACAGGCATTCTTTCTGAAACTTCCACTAGGAACATGGGGGGATTGAGTTATTAAATATTCATCACTTAATATTCTATAATTCATCATTTCCCTTATTTTAATATCTAATCTAGCCAATAAGTGAAATTTTCTGGCAGAAATGTCTGTAACTATTGTGATAAAATTTTAATGTCATGGGATAGTAATGACATACTCTAACACAAATGTAGATTAGGAATTTCTTTAATATCCTACAAATTAGATATCCTTAATTATTCAAAGACTAAATATCCACTGTCACCAATGGTCTAAAGAGCCTTTTATTCTTCTTTTTCTTCCAGTACTGCTTTGCTCTCTGGAAACTTCTCTGTTTGCTAGTAGCAAGGATGATATGATTTAGCTCTCAGTTAACTGCTGTTATGAAAAGAGTGGTTCTTGAAATTAAGGTCAATATTGGTGTGTGTGTGTGTGTGTGTGTGTGTGTGTGTGTGTGTGTGTGTGTGTTTCTTGCTGTTGTTCCTAGTGGTCTTTAGTCTATAAAAAGGAATCTCCTCTCAGGGAAGAAGCTCAGAGGAAGGGAAGGAGTTGAGTGCCTGTTTGCTACAGGTACAGGTGGATATGCATCATTTTCCCAACAAACTCCACCCCCAGATATACGTGGTACAGATGGGTAAGAAACTGATAGAAGCTTCTCCCAGAAGTCAGGTGTGTCCAGGTGGTTACTGGCCATTAAGAAAGACAGGTATGTCCCTGAGCCTAAGGCTGCCTAGGTTTTGATGGGACTGAGGGAGTTCAGGAAAGAAGCTGGAACGCTTCCTGATCCTGGCTCGGGTAGAAAGGACACAGAAGGAAATGAAAGTTTCCCTGCATTTTGATTGGATTTGAAGTTGCCTGGTTGTTTCAATGTTAGATCTAGGCATTCTCCAAGGAACACTGATTTCTAGTTAAAGTTTCTCTAAGCAAAGTGACTCATCAAGTGAAGTCTTGATGACAAAGGACAGAAAACTGAGTTAAACTTCTTAGAACAAGCAGGAGGCGTTCTTGAACTCATACAACCTAGAATTCCAGAGATATGGATGGCTTGAATACATGTGAATCCCAGGCCTGATATCTTCAGGATCCTGATTCTCTATTTCTTGGTTGTCTTCTTTCTTTGGTTAGCTTATCCTCAATAACACCCTTTCCAACATGGCCAAGGACCTAGATTGGGGCCTTACTCTCCACTATACAAAATATTGCTCTTTCCCTTGGCATCAACAAAAGTCCTACTTGCTGATTGGCCTCTTTTCATTCATGTGAACTGCTCTGAGGGAAAAACAAACAAAACAAAACTCTCTCTAGAGCCAGTTATGGGAATAATGTGGTATTTTCCCAAGTTAAACAAACTCCCCGCTCAGCACAATTTTCACCTCTTCTGAACAATCTAGACTGAAATTATGGGATAAAATTTAAAGGAGAATAGGTTTTTAAATTTCATTTATTTTTATTTTTATGTATGAGTGTTTTGCCTACATGTTTGTTTGGCCTACATGCACCACATGTGTGCATTGTCCACAGAGGCCAGAAGAGGGCATCAGATCCTGGAACTGGAGTTACAGATGGTTGTTAGCTGCCATGTCAGTGCTGGTAACCAAAATCATGTCCTCTGGAAGGGCAGCCAGTATTCTTAACTACTGAGCCATCTTAACTACTGGCCCCAAGATAGGTTTATCTTTCTAGAACAAGTGGAAAATATAATTGGTAGTCAAAATCAATAGATATCCACTATAGATAATAACAGTAAGATATTACATCCATTTATTGCTGTATGGAATACTTCTACGTTTCTTAACCTTCATGAAATTTCTGTATGTGCCATATTTATCAGTACTCTCCAGAACTAATAATATATAGCTATAGATATCGTGATAGATGTAGGAGTTAATATTTGTTGAAGGAATTGGCTCTTGTGATATCCTGTGATAGAGGAGAAGCTGTGAAATCTTAACATGTACCACCAAGAGCTGGAGAACCAAGAAAGTCAGCCACATGAATCAGTTTGAGCCGAAAGGCCTGAGAATCAAGGATAACCTAGGTATGCATCTCAGAATCCAAGGGCCTGAGCGCTGAAGTGTAAGAGTAGAAGATGGATGTTCCAGTTAAAAAGGAAAGTTTGTCCTTCCTTCTCTCCTTCTTCTATGAGAGGCTAGACCTTTACAGATTGGAAGCAGCTGCCTATATCCAAGAAGATGTTTTTACTTGGCATACTGATTCAAGTGCTAATTCCCCCAGGCATATCCTAATAGACACACTCACAAAAAATACTGTGCTGGCCATATGGGAATCCATTAGCATGCAGACAAGCTGACAAGTAACCCTAAGCACCATGGGTACATATTGTCATTCAAATTTCTTCTCCTTTTGGACATTTTTACTTGAATTTTTGTGTATCTCATACACAACATCTTAATCATCTTAGACCCCCATCCCCATCAGCAGCTTCCCGTCGCTCTCTCACTGAATTTCATGCATTCTGTCATTAACGTTAAGGCCTATTGAGTCAAATTAATGTTCCCAGATATTCCTCAGTGCAAGTTCATCCACTGGGGTCTGGTCAGCCTATTGAGAGTACCTCCCTTAAAGAAGACCAGCTATTCCTCACCCAACAGTAATCAGCTGCCCAATAGTTCTTCAGGTAAGATTGGGGCCTGCTGCCTATTTCCACAGTTCTGTGCTGGGTTTTGTCTGCTTGGATTTGCATGGATCTTGTGCATGCTGACACCATTGCTGTAAGTTCCTATAAGCAAGCTACCAGGTGCCTGTAAGACTCTATTTCCATGTGATTAGGCTCCTCCTCACCTGGTTCTTAGAAGCTTTCCACCCCCTCTTCCACAATGGTCCCTGAGCCGTGGGTGGGTGAAGTTCAATATAGGAGTCCTGTCTAAGGACTCACACTCTGCAGGCTCTTATTCTCTATGCTCTGGCAATCTGTGGCCCTTTGTATTTATTGCCCTTTGTTACATGAGGGAGCTTCATTGATGAGAGTTGAGACCTGATTTGTAGTCTCTCTCTCCCTTGTTCCACTATATTCCATGAGTCTTAGGTATAGAGGTTCCACTGTAGATGTGTCACTTAGGGTTGGACATTTCACAGACAATCTCTGTGTATGACCAGTTGTAGAACTCTGTAATAGTCATCATCTCTTGCAAAAGAAGCTTTTTCGATGAGTGGTGACTGACCTACTTGTCTGTACATGTAACAATCTATATTTAACACATAGTAAGAAATTGCATTTGTCTAGGGATGTGACAGCCTTGGGCTTTCTCTTAAGATCTATGTCCTTTCCAGCTATGTATATTTGGCTATGTTTACAGTACCACACATGAGTTCTCTTCCATTGAGTGGGCTTTAAGTCCAATTAGGTAGCTATTGATTATCTCCAAGATAAAAGTGCCACTACTGCCCCCACTATAGTCTTCTGTGCTGGTCATTGTTGTGGGTATTAGGCCTTAAAGCTGGGATTGGACCATAATCAATGTCCAAAACTATAAGAACTACCCTTCAGGGAGGTGGCTTCCAGGTCAGTTTCAGCTTCAGTGCTCCAAGTCCTGTGTCCAAAATATGTCCTGTCTTTACCCATAGAACATTACATTTGAGTTCTTGGAGGCAATCAAAGGCTGTGGCAATAGCCTGTGTAATTTTGGGAGTCTCTTGGACTACCCTGGCCAGCATCTGAAAGGGAAGTTTCTACTGTCTGGCACAAGGTGAATAAATTGAGAGTCACTTCTACTTAAGAGGAAGAGTCACTCTTGTATTTTATATTTAGACATCAAGGAATGTTCTTATTCAACCACAAATGCTGTACATAAATATGTGTATGAATGTGTAAGTGCATGTATATAACATATATATATATATATACATAATTTGTTGGCGGGGATATGACCTCAAGGCTCACAAGACTAGGTTCTCAGGTTAGATATTACCGCTATAATTTTGTCTCCTCTGGGTTTGTTATGACTTCCTTACCTAAAGAATCTAGTCAGCAATCTGCTTCCAAATTTCTTCCTATTAATTCCTCTGAAATTGTGCAATTCAATTCCCCAAGACATTTGTAAAACATGATAAAATATTGCCAAGTCTGCCCTCTGGCTCCTTTGCAGTGGCACTTGGTATCATGCTTATTGCCCTGAAGAACATTTGACCTACAGTGTGCTTTTATCGTTCTCATCCTAAGTCCAGACTGACTTCCCTTTTCTAAGGAACCCCAGCTCTGTCTGTTGTCCCTGTAGGACTAGCGAACTCTAGTCTTTCTTAGTGCTCTCTTGTTATTCTAAAATCCAGAGACAGAAATGGGCAATTGAATGTCTAAAATATTTTAACCTAAACTTTTTCTCCACAATAGAAGACCAAACGTTTTGCTTTCCCAGAACCAATGATTTTAGAACAAGTTTTGTTTTATTTTCCTACAGAAATCTAAGGAAAAATGCCAATATCTTAACAACCTCTACAAAAAGTTCAAAAGCTTATATCCAATTAGATCAAGAACTCCTGATACTGGTACATCAAGGGGTCTTTGAGAATAATGGAGACTTTCTCGACTCCATTGTGCTTTGCTGGATAGACTAGGGTTCCAGAAACTCAGCTGTCACCAAAGCCACCTCAAACCAGACGCTTTCAGGTTCTTGTCTTAGGAATTCAAAGGATGAAATTCATGGACCACACAGGGTGGGTGTTAGAAAGAAGTATTTTATCATAGGGAGTTTAAGAGAAAGAAAGCAGGCAGAGTTTCTGTACAGCAGGATGGTCCCCGAGAGAGGGATTCCATTGAGCCTCACTGCTGGGGAGCTGAGAAGGCTTCAGTGGAGGGACGGAGAAGGGAAAGGGAGATGAGTTGAAAGTCCAGTTCCCATTCCAGGGGTCTGGGTCCCTTGAGAGGGTCTGTTCACATCCTCAGCGTGACTTCCAGTAACAGAGTATTCATTTAAGAAAAAGAGATGGGGAAAACCTTCCTTCCTGGCACCACCAGTCTCTAGCTATGGCAGAACCAGAGACATCCTTGGCTTAGTTTTGGCACTCCTGGACTTAGGCAAGAACAAGTATACTGGCAGGTCCAAGGATATTTCCAGTTCTTAGCCAAGAAAGAAACTGGCCACTTTTGGGGGTGGGATGTCTTTTTAACCTACACTACCTACTCAATTCTGCCTCCTGTTAACATCATGGCAGTTTTAACATTAAAATCTGCCCTGACATATCTTTTAAATTTAATTCTCTAACTCATGGTGAGCCATCTTCTCATTTACCCATGTTTGTTGAGCTCAGGCTATGGCCTACTCTATTACTCCATATTGCATAAAAGAGTAGCTTTTCAGGCTGTGCATTGCCCCTACAGACTCCATTTGAAGTCACTTCTTGTGACTTCATTCTGAGGGAGAAGGATGAGTGCAGCCCCTGGCTGGACCAGACACTGTACCGTTGTCTGTCAGGCATCACCCAGGTACATGTACAGGCTAATGACTTATTCCTGGGAACAGAAAGGGAGTCACTCTGTAAATTTATTGGGAGAATTGAAACCGTGGAGGCACATGGGTGTGCTAAAATCATATTACGGGAAGTAGGCCCAAGAAATTACCAGACACACCAGACCAGGGAAAGGGTGGAACACCCTCGCCTGGGCCCATGAAGTGATGGACATCTAGCACTGCCATGGCATGGCCCCACATCAACCTATGTGTAGTTCAAGGACCAAGGGCTCCACAGTGAAGTTCGGTCACAACTGTGGACGCAGACCAATCACCTGCCTTTGCATCCTCTGTTCACAAATCGGGACCTAGACTTACTCCCCGCTTCCTGCTCTGGACCGTTTGGCCTTTCACCTGCAGCTTTGCTCTCAAATCTGGCTCCAGCAGCAACATAGCTGTTCCCTCAGACACTGATCTGGCCCTTAACTTTCCAGTACAGACTTTTCTCAGTCCACTTCTAAAACCTCTTGAATTCTGTTTCTTCTTCTTAACTTGTATTCATTCTGTAATCTATATATGTATATAAAGATATGTCTTTACTGCATGCTGTGTGATATGAGAGTTAATATTAATAATTAAGACTGAAGTAAAAGAACTTGCATTGCTTGAACCAGGTTACCAAGATAAGTGGATTTTATGACAAATTGCTGTCATTGAAACCACTAAACCTTACTAATTTACTGTTATTCAATAAATTTTGACCTTGTAGAAAGATACAAATGTGTTTGTCTACATTGTTGGCCTAGCATGCTCAAAACACTTTTCAATTTAGTTTAAGATGAAATAAATTGTTATTTCTGATTGAACTTATTATTGAAAAACACATCATATTTTCTCCCAGTGTAGACACCCAAGAGGTGAATTCTTTGCATAAAAATTAATTGCCTATTATCTTGAGTGCTATATTAGAAGCAAAATATTAATTACTTGTTTGATTCACCAGTTTGAAATGTTTTTTCAATTCAGGGACTCAAAATTTCCTTCCATTACAGCCAGAATTATGGGATATGATATGTAGTTTCTCCAGGTTACAATTGTTCATTTCAGTGCCTTGACTGTGAACACTGGAATGGGTTCTTAGCCAAAGTTGGAATACCACATATATTAGGTATCTTTCTCATTATTATGACAAAATGCCAGATAAAAGCAATTGAAGGAAAGAAGGGTTTATTTTGGCTCACAGTTGAGGGTACAAGTCATTATGGCAAGGAAGGCACCGAGTGTGAGGCAGTTGGTCTCAGTGCACCCGCAGTCAAGAAGCGGAGGGAAGAAGGCTGGTGCTCAGCTGGCTCTCTCCTCTTCTCCTTTTTATTCAGACCCCCAGCCAATGGGATGGTCCCCCTCAGTTAAGCCTTTTTTTGGAAACATCCTAATAGGCACACCCAGAGGTGTATTTCCATGGTGATTCTTAATTCAGTCAAGTTGAATAAAAATTAACCATCACACCAAGGATCCTTACCCTGCATCACCTAAACTCAGAGGAGGAGCTCACAGCCCATCTGTTCAAGTTCCATCTTCTGTTGAGTTAGTGTGAACCTTCTGGATATATCTACCTGTTGGTAATCAAAGGATATTCTCATTCTCTCTCTCTCTCTCTCTCTCTCTCTCTCTCTCTCTCTCTCTCTCTCTTTCTCTCTCTCTCTCTCATCACATCTCCTCTATTTTTTCAGATAAATAAACAAATGCATCTGGTTTTCCTCTTAGTTATGGTTCATAGCTCAGCCTATGCAGCATCACTTTGGTCGTGGCCCTTTAAGAAGCACTTCTAACAAGTGGAAACAGTGCATCACTCTGTCTTGTATTGAGTGCAGTGGGGCTAGTGTCATCCATACACTTGACTCTGTTTTTTCATTAGCAAGGAGGAAGTAAGAAAAGATGGGATATGGGATAAAAGAGAAGATGGATGGAGAGGGGAGACTGGAAAGATAGATAAACTGAAACCAGATCAGAGAAATTAATTTAAAATATATGTTTATGTTGAGACTAATGCTGGGATTAGAAGAACCACTGGGAATTAAGCCCTGGACTGTTAGAAGGTGGAAGGGCTTATTTAATTAACTGAGGGACTTAAAAAGGAGAATCTGAAAATGAAAATCCTTTTTGAAGCAGAATATCCCCAATTGAAGCTTTCAGAATACCCCCAAATGAAATTCAACATACAGAGCTCCCAAGAAAATGTATCCAAATATAGACAGAAACAAGCTAGGTTGAACAGAACATTAGTAGATTTTTATTTCCTTCCTCTTAATTCAGAAGTGTGAATCTATTGGACACAAAATGCCTGCATAGGAATTCTAACATAACAGGTCTTCAGAGTACCTCATGGGGGAATGAGACACCATCAAAAATGATCAGAGAAATGCTCACAGAGAACTTGGTGCATTAATTAACTCCTTTCTTCATGGAAACAGAAATGCAAAGTTTGGTAAAATTAAGAGAGGTTTCAGAATACTGGCAAAGGCTGCTTTGTGATTGTGTTGCTTCATGAGTGATGTGGTTTATTAGTGGGAGAGCAGCCTCAGAGTGACGTGGTAGGAAGGATCGTAAGTCTACAAACTTCCTACCCTAATCCCAGAGAGTATGAAGTATAACACATGCCATATTGCCTTGTGCTTAGTCATATTACATGGCAACTGAGATTTTTCTGATGTGATTATGAGTACTAACTAGTTAACTTTGAGTTACTCAAAAGACAGATTGCAAAGTAGCCCTAATGTAATCATGAGGAAAAACTCCCTGTCTGTGGCAGAAGAAAAAAGTCAGAAGAGTCTAAGGTGCAGCTGCCAGCACAGAAGAAGAAAGGGTCACAGGAAAGCTGTAGGAAGAACTTCCAGTGCTAAGAATGGGCTATGGTCGACCACTAACAGGAGCTGAAGGCCTCCATCCAGCAACTGCAAGGAACTGAACTCTACACTAAAGGTAATTTCTTCCTCCAAGCATCCAGATAAGAAATCCCAGCTGACACTTTGATTTGGGGCTTATGAGATCCTAACCAAAAAACTCATCCAGGCCTACTCAGATTTTTATCCTACAGAACTGTAAGCTAAGCCCATTATGTCTGTGCTAAGGTATCATGCAGCATGATAATATTAAAAGAAGTGGTACTGGGTAGGAAATGGCTCTGAGGTTAAGAACTCCTAAAGCTCTTCCAGAGAACGAGAGTTTGATTCTTAGAACCCACATCAGGAGGCTCACAACAGCCTGTAACTCCATCTCCAGAGGATCCCATGCCTCTGATCTCTGCAGGCATCAGCACTTTTGTGCACAGACCCAGAGCACACACACACACACACGATTAAAAATAAATACTTTAAAAAAGTGATCATTCAGAAGCTAATTATGAAAAAGTGACCTTTGAAGAAGCCATGCCTCATGGGTAGAAATCACAGGAGAAGTGCATATCATTACATGCATTCACATCTAATTTACATGCCCTTACAGCCGAGGGGGTAGAAGAGGAGCAGAAAGAAGACACCAGATTATACTTTCTCCAACAGCACGAGTGAGTCAGCTTCTTGTCATCTTCACCAGAGAACATTTTGCTTAAAAATTATACTGTTTGTTCATTTTAATTCTTTTAATCATGACTTTTGTTTCATAGTAACATTGCAACATCTACTCTGATTTCTGGCACATCTTGGCTTACCCTTTGTTTCTGTGGTTTGCTTTTTAAAACTTTTTAAATTGAATTTGTGTGAAGTTCATGTATTTTAATCATACTTAGACCCCTTCCTCATCTGCACCCTCTTACTACTCCTGACCAATTTCATGTACTATTGTCTGGTTTAAGCTTACCTAGGACTTGTGCATGCTATCACCATTATATATGAGTAACTGCCAGTTATCTGGAAAACTCTGTTTCCTTGTGGTCCTCTGCCCTTGTCTGGCTCTTACAATCCTTCTGTTCCCTCTTCCATAAGGATCCCTAAGCCTTGAGAGACAGAAGTTTGATATACATGTGCCATTCAGAGATAAGGACTCGGCAACCTCTTATTCTCTGCATGTTGGCCTATTATGGGTTTCTGTGTTAATCACCAAGTGCTGCATGAGGAAACTTCTCTGGTGGGAGTTGAGAGATGCATTAATCTATGGGTATAATGATAAATCATTAGGAGTCAGGTCAATACTATGTCCATTTAACAGAATAGTAGCAGTAGTAGGTTTTCCCCTATGGCCTGTGACCTGGATAGCCAGTGTCAGGTTGACTCCAACACAGTGATAGTGGATGACTTCAGTACCCCATTGTCCCCAGTATCAGGTCATCCAGACAAAAACTAAATGGAGAACTCCTGGAGTTAAAGGACATCGTGAGTAAAATGGATTTAACAGATATTTACAGAACCAAAGAATACATTTTCTTCTCATCAGACCATGGAACTTTCTCCAAAATTGACTGTATATCTGGATACAAAGCAAGTCTACACAAATTTAAGAAAACTGAAATATCATCCAGTTTTCTATTGAACCACAAAGAAATAAAGCCTGATATCAACAACAATAGAAATGGGAGAAAGTGCACAAACTCGGGGGAACTAAACAGCACACTAATGAGTGAAAATTCTATCACAGGAGAAATCAAGAAGGAAGGTTCTCTTGTTTTTGAAACAGGGTCAAGGCCTGTAGCCCAGACTGGCCTCTAACTACTTGTCCTCCTGTCTCAGCCTCCCTAGTCTAGCATTACAAGGAAACACAACCATGCCAAGCTTTAGCTTGACTTTTCAGACTTAACTTCTAGAGGTCGTTAGTATGGGGTTCATTTATAGATAAAACATAGTTAACATTTTCTTTTAATAAGGAAGTTAAAGCCTAGGTGTGGTGGTACAGGCCTTTAATCCCAGCACTTGGGAGGCAGGGGCAGGTGGATCTCTGTGAGTTCAAGACCATCCTGGTCTACATAGTGAGTTCAAGGCTAGGTGGGGCTACATAGTGAGACCCCTTTCAAAAAAAATCAAACAAAAAAGAAAGTTAAACCATTTCCTTCAGTTGTTATAATTCATATTTCTGTCTAATAAAATTATTTTTTATTTTCTTACAGTGTTTTTATGCTGCTTTTTTATTTCTATCTAGTCTATGGGCTATGCTTATTTGCCATTATACTTTCATCAATAAAAACATACATATTTTTCTTTTTCTCAGTAGCTCTTAGGAAGGTTCTTCAACATTATCTTTACCCAGCACTTCCCTATTTATCCAGATTTATGTCCACTGTGATACTTTCTACTAGGTTGTGATTTAACCAGGAGATCTTAACCAGACCTGAGCAGAGATGTGGACACAAACTCTGAGTTAAATAAATATTTTTTCTTTATAAAGTGCCTAGTATCTAGCATTTTATACAGCAAAAGAAAACAAACTAATTCCTAAAGTCTATATCTGTATATACCATATGTGGAATCTAAAAAGGTTAAACTAATAGAGATAGAGGTGAGATGTGATACAGGGGAGAGGGGAGGGGGTGCAGTGGAATGGAGAGTTAGGAAAATGTTGGTCAAAGGATATAAAATTTCAGATAAGAGGACTAAGCATAATTGCAACAGGCTGACTGTAGTTAAGAGCTATAAATCTATCAAAACTTGTTACTCTCACTTTTTTGACATTTATCTCATCTCTAGGCCACCAACACACCGTCCATTAGAAACACTTACTCATCCTTTCTGCAACGTGTATCTTTATTTCGTCCATTTGTCTCCAATGACTTCCATTTTTGGCATGCTCTTCCTGAGACAGGCTCCTAACTATTTTTCCTGCTTCTTCTACTATTCACCGCCCCGCACCGCCCCAGCAGCCAGAGAATGACTGCCACATCACACCATCTTCCTGCACAAAGTAATTCACTGTTTCCTGTGACTCTTGAAATGAAGATTTAACGCCTTCATGACTTACAGCTCCTTACGCATGACTGTAATCCCGCGTCCTTTTTCCATACACCAAACATACTGGTATCAATTCTGCTTGTCCTGGCATCTTCTCCACATTCGAACTTTTGATTTTAGTATTCTGTGATTCTTGACCATGCTTCCTGAACCATGTACCCCCTCAGTTGTTTATGGCCAGTTCTTCTCATCTATCTGTTGCATACTCCAAAGAGCATCCTTGACTGCCCTGTATCCCACAACAATCCATTTTTCTCCACCACACAATCCTATTTTTTCCTTTTTTAGACAAGTAAGCCTATCTTGCCTTTTAATGTCCATGTACAATCTTTAAGAGCACAACCCTTAGTTGTTCAACTATTCCAAAGTCTGTTTAACTATTGACCCCGATTACTAGGAATTTAGTATTTTTCTTCTTAACATGTTTCATAAGCAATATTTCCATATATAAACTTGAATCTAATATATAATTATTAGAATGATTAAAATGGCTTTCTAGATTAAAATTCAGTTAAATTCATCAAGTTTAGTCCTAGATATCTAAAAGGAATTGATTTTTTATCAGCAGTGAACTAAAATTCTCATCTATAGATGATATATCAAATTGCTTTGGGGCAAAAGAACAGAAAACTCCAGTAGAGACTGCTAGAAAATGGAAAACATCTCATTTTACAAGGAATCAATGGCAGAGCAGCTTTCAGCACTGCTTGATTCAATGGCTCACTAATGTCATTTTTCTTTTCCTACTTTGCCTCCAGGCTGACTCCTTTAAGGTTCAGAAGCTAGCTAAAGTAGTCTGGGGCTGTACAACCCAACAAGACTACAATATAACCAGAAGCGTAAATTCACCATGTCTTCTCAAGTCTCCTTCCTAAGATGAGGAAACCTTATCTAGAAGTCCAGGTCTCATTGACTGGAAATGGGTTATATGTCCCCCTCATAAACCAGTCCCTGGACAGGGACCTAGGGCTACCAGGAAGTGTTTATATCTAAACCTTCAGTCATTTGGATATTGCTCTATACCTGAGTCATATGGCCAGTAAGAAACAAGTCAGACAAGGTGGGTCTTAACAACCAAAAACAGTATAAGTAATGTGGTCTTAAATTTTTTAAAAATCATGGCTGGAGAGATGGCTCAGTGGTTAAAAGCACTAGCTGTTCTTGCAGAGGACCTGGGTTTGATTCCTGGCACCCACGTGGTGACTAACAACTGTCTGTAACTCCAGTTCCAGGGAAATCCAATGGCTTCTTCTGACTCTGCAGGTTTGCACAACATGGACAGGCAATACACTCATACACATAAAACAAAAATAATCAAAATATTTTAAAACCCTTTTTTAAAACATCAGCAACTTTATTTGTTGAAGAACCATTATTTAAAATACTTTTAATTACAAGTTTGTATTAATATTTTCTCATATGCTAGTCCAGCTTCTATTCCACCTTTTGAACTCCTTTGGGAGGGGCTCAATGTTTCTTGGTGGCAACAAGGAAAAATAAAAGGTAATCCAAGCCACAGGACCTGGAGAGAAGTAAGGCCCCAAAGACTTGGAAGAAAACAAAACTTACAAGATTCCAGAAGAGCCTGAAAATTACAAGACTCATGAAGTAGATCCCCAAGTCCTGAAGGGACTGCCAGAGATGTAGCTTTTGTGAGTCATGTCAGCCCTGCCAGAGTGGGCTTTTCAAGGAGACAGCTGCCATTCAGTCAACCATTCTTCAAGTGCACTCTTCGCTAAGCTAGACTTGAGTAGAGTCATTTCTTTGTTTTGTCTTTATCTGGGAATGAGGACATTTGCTCATGTCTCACCAAGAAAAGTCATACCACAGCTACCAGGTGCATGAGTTTCCTCCAAGCATACTGACTACCTAAAACAGGTGAGGTAAAGAATATACAGAATGTTAATTATGTACAGTAATCAAATCTTCATTGTCAAAAGAATCAAACAGACTGAAACATAACAAGAAGTTTCTTAAGTTTTATGAGCACTCAAGACAATTCTCCTCTGGTTTGTATTATAATCTGCGTCCCAGGCCCCACAGAATCACCCCTACATCTTCCTTGAAGGGAAACAACTTGTATGATGTATTGCTCTAGCTTGCTGGTATTTGACTGTGGTTTTTCTATCACTAGCTTGCAGTGTACTTGACACCACTAAGAATGGAGGCCTGTGGCTTAACCCAGTTGGACTATTAGCTCTAGGAATTCGAACTCCAGTAAATATTCTGCAATTTCACTTTACCTTGATCCGTTTCCCAGTAGTATTTTCCTTTTAGTTGCCAATTAAACATTTTAATTGCAGTAACTAAGTAATTCGTTCCCATCTTTAAAAACAATTTCCCAGGGGCTGGAGAATGGCTCAATGGTTAAGAGCACTCACTGCTCTTGCAGAGGACCCAGGTTTGGATCCCAGCACCCACATGGTGGCTAACAACCATCTATAACTCCAGTTCCAGGGTATCCAACACTCTCTCCTGACCTCCATGGGCATTGCAGGACATGGGTGCACTTATATACATGCAGGAGATATACTCATACACATACAAAATAAAAATATTAAATGAAATATTTTAAAAAACAATCTCCCTTTGGACAACAGTATTCATTGTCCATTTATTGAATTACTTACCATTTGTTTATTGATATTCGGGCTGTTCCTGTACTAAGAATTCTGATTATATGGCATGTGCATTACCAAGTCCTTTTCTTATTGAAAATTTAATCTTTCAGATTTTATTAACATGGAAGGTAAACAGATCTTCTATCAATCTTTTTACATTTTTAGGCCTTGGTGACATATTTAGAAAGGCTGTTCATCCTCTGAAATCAGTTACACATACTCAGTCTTTTCACAGAATCTTAAACATAATTTTAGGTAAATGTTAGAAAACTTTGCAAATACCAAATAGAAATTGACTTGCCAAATACATTAAAATCAACATGAGAAATGGTGGCTTCGAACAGTACTTACTGTATTGATAATATCTTCTCTTTCACATTGGTTTGCTCTTCCTAAATGACATCTCACAGTTCCTACATTCTCACCAACATCACCAGGTCCAAATTTCCAACCCAGCAGGAGCAAGAATCTCCAGCCCACAAGAGAAGTAAGTGGAACAGTGAGTCGGGGACTCCAGGGAAGGTCGATGTCGCTGATATGTGGGAGCTTCATTTCCTGAATTTTCTGTTGCTTTGAACCAGGTCAAAGTGCCCCCAGCCTTAAGCAGCTGCTGCAGGAAACACAAACACAGCTGGAAAATAAAAAACTGTGGGAGGACTCGAGAAGAACAATATTGTTCGTTGTTCTTTCTCAAAATATTCTTTGGTGGGGAAATCAGCTTTCAGGTTCTCATAACAACTAAAGAACATACACTTACCTATCATAATTATAATTTAGGAAGTGGAGGAAAAAGGTTTTCAAAACTATTTTAACTCTGAGTTCGTCTTAAGTATCTGCTTTTTTTAAAAAAAAAAAAAAAGAGAGAGATTGGCACTTTTGTTGTTATACAAGGCAAAACTATCTTCAATTCAAAAATTAAAAACTTGTAAGAGATAAAAATACTCAGCTGACCTCAATTTTCCAGAGACAAATCAATGAGAAAATTTTAAAAATTCTTACATAGCATTTGACAATTTTATTTTAGATACCGATTTTAAAGTGAGAAGGTACAGGAAGGAGATGGGTTGAGGTTGCTTTAATGTGAATAACCCACTCACTAAAACACTTGGTTTAGGATTCTCTGAGTGTTCTGTGAGAATAGACAAAGGAGAAACTGTTTCTAACAGTTTAATGTTAAGAAGAGAGACTAGAAAAGTTAAAGCAGTTTAACCAGAACAGCTGGAAAAGGGCAGAGTGAAGACTGGACCACAGAATTTTGGATTCTAATTTGGGTGTGCCTTCTGCTCTTTTTACTATAAAACGCTTGTTTTCTAGGACTTTATACATCTTCTATGTTTATCCATACTCTAGCATGACACTTTAAATTTAAACCTTTCAATACTAATGTACTTGATTTGTATGTGTCATTGATATTTATTGCTTTTAAAATGTAAGAAGTGAAAGGGAAATATATTTTATGTACACAATTAAATATCAATGGGATAATTCTTTTTCTAATGTTTACTTAAAATTATGTGACAAATGGGAATAATTAATACATATTAAGCCAGGTATTGTGCTAAGCATTTCTAGGCACTGTCTTAATTAATATGCACAATAAATCTTTGAAGTATTATATCATTTTATAAAGAGGAAACAGACATTTTTCAGAAGAGGCAACAGAGTTGTAGACTTTGTTTTTGAAGCCAAGAAGTTTGCCTCCAGAGCTTCATCAACAGAACAGTAGATACAAATGCCTTAACAGGATCTTAGAAATGCAAACCTCCGTTACATACAGCTCAGAGATACAGAGCACCTCATTTTTTCATAGAACACAATGCTTTTTACAAGTGATTCCCCAGACTACAAAAGGATTCATTGCAAGTTTCAGCTTTCCCACAATACATTTAAGACACTTCAATATAATGACTGAGCTGCATGCCACCTGGCTTTACTTAAAGCTGCTGCTTAAACCAAGATGCCCTTAAATTTGTAAAGCTGTTCTTCTGCAAAACACAACAGTGGAAAATTAAGCCATCTTTTTTTGGCTACAGCGTCATCCTCAGGCATACTATCTAACCCCTCAGCATAGAGGGACATTTATAGATATGAAAAGCTCTCTCAATGAAACAATTTGGAGCCAAGAACACAAGTCAAAATATTTAGCAATTCTCTGTTTGTGTTTGTTATTAATACATGTTGTTCCTGTTAAGACTTCCTTTCTGAAGGACTACTCCAGACTGAAGAATGAGCTGCTTTGTACATGACTCCATATGGCAAGAAGAACCATGTTCAGGGGTAAATGAAGCCATTTGTGGTTGTTTCCTTTTTTTTCTCTTAAATCAGTCTTTTTCCTGTTCTCTTTCTTTGTTTTTGGAGGTGGGTACTAAGGATTAAACCTAGAATGTTGTATATTCTTGGCAAGCACTGAGCTACATGCTAAACTGAAAAAGACCTAAATTGGTCTTTTTATTGGCAAGTAATTAAGACACATGGACAGATTTCCTCATCCCTGGATGTCTTTCTCATAAAAAATTACATGCAACCCACAAAGGTTGCCCAGTCATTTATGTTTTTTTTTTTTTTACTTTTTCAAAAATTTTCATGACTACAAAGATAATTCCCCTTCAAAAGTAAAATGTAGTAATAGTAAATAACTTCAGCAGTCTATATTTACCTATTTTCATAGAAAAGCTGAGCATATCCTTGTAGGCTCTGATAGGATTTTTCTTCTAATATGTTTATATGAAGTTCTAGAAATGAACAATGAAATATTGAACTAAAAATTCATGATTCATTCACAAGGTGATAAGGTTGTCACTGCTGAGAAATGTTCAAAAGACGTAATGCATACAAGGCCATCCTACTAAATAGGCACTTGGAGAACGGATGTAAAGTACACATTCAATAAAACCCCATGTTGATGTGGGGGCTGGTGACATGGCTCAGTCAGTAAAGCACTTGCTATACAAACATAAGGACCTGACTTTGGGTCCCCAGCACACACATAAAAAGCCAGCTGTAGCTGTGTGTGCCTGTAACTCCAGGAATGGGGAGGCAGAAATAGGAGGACTGCAGGGCCTTGCTGGCCAGGCAGTCCAGCCAATCAGTGAGCTCTGGGTTCAGTGAGCAACCCTGCCTCCAATTATAACGTGGAGGTGGCTGGAGAGATAGGTCAACAGTTAAGAGCACCTGCTCTTCACCTTCTTGCAGAGGACCTGAGTTCAGTTTTTGGCAGCCATATCGGTCAGCTCATAACTATCTGTAACTCCAGTTCCAGGGGATTCAGTGCCTTCCTCCAACTTCCACAGGTGCCTGCATGAATAAAGGACACATGCAGACAAGCAAACACCCATACACATATAAATAAAAATAAAGTTTTAAAAATACGGTAAAGCACAATTGAGGAAGAAGTTTAGTATCAACCTCTGGCCTGCACAAACACACACATATGCCTACACATACCCACATACCCATGTGCACACACAAACACATACACAAGCATGTACACACATAAACTCTCACACAAAAAAGTCTTTAAGTGATTTTGAAAACTCCATGTTAAGTGAATGAACGAATGAATGAATGGGCAAATCAAAGAAGAAGAACCATGGTTCCTCAATCTACCTCCTTTGTTCTTGAGAAAATATATTTATTTGGCATTTCAAAATGTTAAAATCTTATGTTCATCTGTGGGATAATTACAAAAGACATAGCACATGCATAACGAGCACACTAGAGAGATGAGAGGAAAGAACAGACAGAAAGGTTGGCAGGAGAGTGACTCAGACGCCAAAAGGCAAAGCAATCCCACAGCATGAGAGTACAGCTAGAGGATCACAATACCCAACCTCAAATTATACTACAGAGCTACAGTGATAAAGATAGGCCTAAACACAGACAGGTAGATCAATGGAACAGAATAGGAGAAATAGCAATGAACCAAGAAAGCTACACTCATCGAATTCTTGAGAAAGGGAGTAAAACATGTGTATGGTGAATACAGTGTTCTCTCTGAGGTTTTTTTTTGCTATTGGTTCATTCTGTGGCAAGTCCCACCCTCTGACCAATAAGGAGGTAGGAAGGTGGGGAGAAAGGAGGAGGAAAAGGAACATGGATCCGGAGAGCAAGCCGGGATTGCTAAAAGCCACTCAGGAGGAGGAGTGCCTGGGTCCTAGCCCACGCAGAAGGCTGTGTTCCAAGTCCCTGCGGTCATAAGGATCATGTGAGTGGAAGCGAGATGCTGGCCAGGCCACAGGCAAAGGGCTTTGCGGCGGAGCAAAGAGACTTGCTCTGTGACTGCTTTAGGCTGGCGGATCACTGGTAAAAATGACTTTATGGCTCACCTGAAATAAATCAGTCCCTCGAAAAAGAGCATTCTCCATTCGGTCAGTTGGTTCAGACCTGGAGGGTGGGGTGAGGCTGAAAGCCGGGACCGCCATGAGAAAATTTATGCATCAACATGAGAGAAAGATAGCCTATTCAACAAACAGTGCTGGCAAAACTGGATATGCACTGGCAGAAGAATGAAATTAGGTTCATATCTTTCACCTTGTACAAAAATCCATTTGAAATGGATCAAAGGCCTTAATTTAATGTGTGGAACATTACAACTTCTAGATGAAAACAGGAAATATTCCTCAAGACATAAGGGTAGGCAAGAACTCTCCAAACAGAACAACAGCAGCAGAGGAACTATCCCCAAGTATTGACAGATGGGACTGACATATGAACATTGACAGATGAAATTTAAAAGGAAGGAAACTATCAGCAGAGCACACAGACATCCCTGAGAATGGGGGAAAATCATCACCAGCTACACATACCTCAAACAAGGAGCCAACATCCAGAATTTACAATGAACTACAGAAATTATATACCAAGGAAACAAAACTATCCGTCAACAAATGGGCTAACAAATTGAAAAGACAGTTTTTAAAAAAATGACCAACAACTATTTTTAAAAGTGTTCAACATCCCTAGTCATCAGGAAAATGCAAATTAAAATTTCTTCAAGATACTACTTCATTCCGGTCAGAGGTGGCACCTCATCAGGAAATCCAACAATAAATGTTGGAGATGTCGAGAATTTACTGCTGGTGGGAGTGCAAATTAGTACAGACATTATGGATGTCAGTTTAGAGATTCCTCAAAAGATTAACAAATAGAGTTACTATATGACACAGCTTTTAATTCCTGTGCATACTCCAGAGAACTCCATACCCTTCCACAGGGGTATCTGCACCCTGTGTTTATTGACGCTGTATTCACTATAGCATGGAAATGGAACCAACCTAGCTGTCTATCAACACATGACTAGATATGGAAAGTCTGGTGCACATATAAAGTGGAATATTATCCAGCTCTAAAGAAAGAGGAAGTCACAAAATTCACAGAAAAATGGATGAACCTAGAATGTAAGATATTAAGTGAAGTTACACATCTCAGAAAGAAAAAATAATTGAATTCTCCATCATAAGGGGATCCTAACCTATAATGGATATATGTAAAGAGATGCATGTGGGAAGGAGAAATGGCTAAGAAGTTTCCAAAATTGATAATGGACACAAAACCATAGATTCAAGAAGCTCAGAGAATCTCAAGCAAGATAATTATCAAGAATCCCTACACTTCGGTATTTCCTATTCAAACTGAGCAAACCAGAGACAGAGAGAGCATCTTGAAGGAAGGTGAGCGGTGAGTGGGGCACCCCACCTAGAGGTGGGAGGAAAAGACTGTTACAGTGCTCTTCAGGAGTGAGGCTTCCAGAAAGAAGATGCTTGAATTCTGGTGGGAGGAGCCTATGGAGGAGGTGGGGAGGGGGGTTGAAATATTAAAATTTATTGTATGAGATGCACAAAAGGTCCAATAAAAATATACAACATGATAAAAGGAAAAACTCGCCGATTTAGGGTTCAGTACTAGTGATATGATCCCTCAAAACTAAAGAATAAATAGAGACTTTATTGGAAAAATGGAAATTGAGGGATTTTGCGACTTTGAAAGTTCTTCAGGGGGCAGAAAAATTATATGGGTCAAGAACCTGGGTCAATACAAAAAAGGAAGAGTTTTAGAGACAGAAAATACGGAATGAACGTAGAATGTTTTATTTTACTTATACTTCATCTGACAGAAAAGTAAATCAAAATATTAATGGCAATGTTGTTACTCATGGATAAGAACAATGAATCATAGCACTACGCAAGGCTCAGAGGGCAGAGCTGGGACTGTGCCCTGTTAGGTCCTCACAGTGGCATGTAAGCTGTATACTGTTCTTTGGAAATGAAATTTGGTTAGGTATAGATGGCTGTTTTATGCTCTGAATTTTTAAAGAGGACAGTTGATACAGTGTAATTTGGGTTACATCACTACACATTTCACGTTGAAGCCTTAACGCTCAGTGCTTCAGAACTGCACTGTCTTGGAGGCAGTCCCTTTCAATAGGTAAGCTAAAGTGATGGTATTGCAAACACCTTAAGCCAATGGGATTGATGCCCTTGAACAAAGAAGAAATATGGACACATACATGCTGGCGATGTGTGCACACAGGGAAAATCCACCTGAGGACTCAGTAAGTATGCAGCCACCTGCAAGTGAAACGACCTCAGAAGAAATCAACCTTGCTGACATCTTTAGGACTTTAAATCTTCCAGAAATGGGAGAAAATAAATTTGTGTTGTTTTAGCCATTCAATATATGATATTTTGTTATGACAGCCTTTGTAATCTAATGCCATATGCAAGCTAGGGAGAAAATAGAATCATATAAAATACTTCATTAAAACCAGAGAAGGCAGTATCTTACTTAACAGGCTCCAATGATGGACTTCAACGAAAAGAACTGTAAGATCCAACTTCTTTTTAAGGAGTTCTTAGGGAAGCCTAAAGATGACAGATGCAGAAAAAATAAAAGTAGACCTGAAGAAATGGGCCACTTCCAGCTACAGTAAACATCAAACATATCTAGCTTCCAGCCAGATTCACTAAAAGCTCTCACTAAATTATATCACGTGTCATACTCCGTTTTCAACAAAAGTTTACAAAGCATGCTAAAAGGCAAAATGTATTTTAAAAAATCAGTCTGAAGAAATAAGGCAAATATTCAAGAATTAGATAGGGGCCTCTATATCACCAATCATGTGAATATACCAAAAAACACTAAGTTACACGCTTTAAAAGGGTAAATTTTGTGGATGTGATTACCTCAAGGTGATTTAAGAAGACTTACATAATTATTGATAATTTTTCCATGCAAGATGTCCTGTACTCTCTGCATTCAGCCATCGAATTATCGAATGAAATACACTTACAATGTTTATAGCAAATAAGTGATAAATTTTTAATAATTATGTTTCTCTTTGCATTATCTTTGCCATTCATAAAACTAACAATGAAAGAATAAGTACATTTGGGTTTTTTTAACTTAATAAATATTCACTTAATATCTACCTCATGTAAGGAACTGTACTAATTGTGATGATATAAAAATGAATTTGGCATCATGTTCTTACTTAGTAAAAGATATTAGAGATCTGCATAGCTAAATAACTGTAAAATAAAACAGCACGTGAAAAGTACCAAACGCCGTACATCCTACAAAGAAGCTCAAGGCAGCAGGAGAACGTTTCCAGCTGAGGAGATCTGAGACACTGTCAAGGTAAAGGTTGGCTTGTTAGTTGAGTCTTTATTTGTTTATTTAACAACTACTGAAGTGCTTACTATGTTCAAGTTCTGTGCTGGATCCTAGAAAGCAAATTACAGATCAAACGGTCTCTCATTTCACAGTCTGAGAAAACCTAAGCATGTATGTATGTGAAGATAACTGTGAGTGTGTATGTGTATGTAGGTATGTGTGTATGTGTGTGTGTGTGCGTGTGTGCCAAGATAAAGCACGAAGCAATGAGAACAACATGAAGAATGAATGGATTTCAACAGAGAAGCAAAACCTTTTTAGTATCTTCCTGCAACCTTTTAGGAAATTTTCAACTGTCAAAATGTGACCTCAGGGTCCTTGTGATTAGATCTCTGGCTGGGTTCCCAGTGACTTCCTCTACTGCTTCCTTGCTACATTTATACTTCCTGTAAGTTGTTCTATTCCCCGGTTTTTCCCATTCGGCTAGTCATTCATTTAAATATTAATTGAAAATATAGCATGTGCGACAAAAGATATGCAGCATAGCCCTACACCAGACACACGGGGTTCCAGCCCTTGTGTTTACATTCTCTATCACAGAGACAGAACAGCTTTAACAACTGCAGAATACTGATTATTACATACACAGATGCCTATGAGGACATGAAGAAGAGGATTAGTTCTTCATTCCTTTGATGTATTCATATGCAGGACACCCTAGTCTTGCTAAAACAGGTGTCACAGAGGATGGAAGACATGCATTAAGCACCCAGGGGCTTGACGCCTTAGTGATGCACCAAGGCATCCTTTAGCACAGCCCACATTCCTACTGAGGAGAAGAGTAAGTTGCTTCATTTTATGTACCTTGTCACAGACATGGGAGCCACGTTGGACTCTGGATGGAGCACCCTCTCATTGAGTTCTCTGAGTCATTAATTGAGTAAGCTATAGTTTTGAATGCATTCCAGAACTATTGGAGAGTCTAAAGCAGATCTAAGCCTTCATGCAAGCTGATCTTGGGCCGTATGACTCAGCACACCAAATGGCACTTGAAATAGCAGATTGGAATGCTCACACAGTAGCAAATAGAAATGTCATGATATTACTCTTAGGATTCTGGAGAAGCCAATATTCTTTTGTTGAAACATTATCCTTTAGGGAAACAGTTCTGGATTTGCTACTGAGCCCTTGGAACTGAATACAAGACTATGATACATGAAGTAATCATGTGAGCTAAGGTGTTACCTAGTTTACAGGGCCACAAGGCTGTAAGCAGGAGTTACAAGATCTGACTCAAGCAGTTTCCAAAGACACAAATGGCATGCATGACAAGTGACTAAGACACTCATGATACTTACTTTTGCTCCAGTGACATGTCTTTCTCTATCCTATTCCCTATGGCATTATGGAAAATTCCCAAGACATACAACTAAACAAGAAAAAAGTCAAGTCTGCTTCCAGATAGTTCTTCACACTCTACTGGTACTATCTAAAAGGAGATAGATTTAGCATTTCAGCCAACTCATAGCCTTATAGGACTGAGGAAAAAGGAGATTCTCCAGGTGGGCCTCATTACTGTCCACTGAATTGGAAGAAAAGACCAGAAAAGTAGATCCACACTGCTGTATATATAGCAGCAAATAGGTTGGTTAGTCAAGGACTATAGAAGACATATGATCAAATTATACAGGAATTAGTAAAATTAGGAATTGATAAGGTTTGGGGAAGGCTGGAAAGATCTGTACATAGGCATACATTCTAGTGCTGTGCTTTATATGAATGATTACCAAAGGGCATCTGCTGAAGAAAAGGTTGTCAATAATCAGGAGGACAAAATTTCCACTTATGGCTAATAGACTCTTTCCCTAGTACATGACAATGTTTACTCAATGGATTCATGAAGAAAGTGGCCATAAAGATTATAGCAATGTTCAAAACCATGGGCCCCATTCCCAAGACGTTCTGGAGTTATTGGTAGGTAGCCAAGCTTTCAGCAGCAGCAGAAACTAAGAGAAACCAACATGCTACCTGTTTGTTCACAATTCACTCTTCCAAGAAAGGGACACGTTTAACCTTTCCCCATTTCAATTTCTTCTCTTAACTGAATCCTTTCTTCCAATGTACCTCATTTAGCCCTTGTAGTAGATCACCTGATCTAAAAACCGGCAGAATCATGGTCTATATCCTGTATTGGCTTCGACAATATAACCACATTCTCTTTTGGCACTTTCTTCACTCCCTGGAATCTTGGCGAGTGCTGGGACTCATCCGACTATTTTAATATTGTGAAACTGATGGTATGCCCTTAACTGGCCTGAGACTCCACTTCCTTCCTCTTGGAAGCCAGTTCCCTATGGCTTTCTGAGACCATGTTTCTTTTTTTTTTTCTGAAAAGTCCTTGAGTGGAGCTTATTAAACTTTTTCTATTCAAGACTCCTTTTCACTGCAGAAATTTTTATGTGATTTTGTGTGTATAGGGATATAAAATAGGTACAGAAATCAAACATTTGGGGCTGGAGAGATGACTCCGGGGTTAAGAGCACTTGCTCCACAATTAGGAGAAACACAGTTTAGATCCCAGCACCCACATAACAAGCCAGGTGAACTGTAATTTCAGCTCCAAAGGGAGTGGAGAATGAAAGATTGCTCAGACTTGCTGGCTTCCAGCCTTCCCAAGACACAAGGCCTGGGTTCAGCAACAGCCCTGACCTCAAAGGAATAGGTGGAGAGAGGTGGAGGAGGAAACCAAGCACCCTGTTCTGGCCTCCAAGTGGATATACAGGTGCACACACGTGTGTATATATGCTCACATAGACACATAAACTAACATACACACATGGTGGGGCCACCCCAAGTTTCCTGAGATTTTCAGTGCCTTTTAGACAAAGTATAGTCAGTGGTTCTACGGCTGCAGGCCGAGAGTTGGTGATAGGTTTCCTGACATTGATTATTTTTAGTTTTCCAAGGGAGTGTAAGCTTCAAATGATGAGTCTTAAAATATTCTTACCTAAAAATCAGTGAGACTTCTGTTTTCTTTACAGAACCTTTAACAATACACTTATGACCCAGGAATTTGTGTGTGTGTGTGTGTGTGTGTGTGTGTACGTATGTGTGTGTGTGTGCGTATGTGTGTGTGTGTGTGTATGTTTATGGTGTAAGTGTTCATGGGGGTGTGTGCACATGCCATGAGCATGCAGAAGCCAAAGGTCCACCTTGGGTGTCTTCCTCAACCTCTCTCCACGTTATTTTTTGAGACAGGGTCTCTCACTGTGTTTCTTACTGAACCAGGATGGCAAGCCTGTAAACTCTGCCTTGCCTTGTAAACTTGGACATAAACTTCCTCCTTCCAGTGCTGGGGTTATAGACACAAAGCACAGTGCCCAGATTTCCCATGGGTGCTGGGGTTCCTAGCCAGGTTCTCATGCTTGTATGGAAGACACTTTATTGTCTGAGTCCTCTCACCAGCCTCTCACCCTGCCATTAATTCTTTTATTCTGCAAATATATCTAACATTAACTCCAGAAAACGATTCAATGTACCGCAATTGTACCAGTTAGTTTTCTGTTGATATGATAAAATGCTGTGACCAAGGCAACTTAGAGAGGGAAGAGTTTATTTGACTTACAGTTTCAGAGGGATAAGAGTCCATCATGGCAGAGAGGCCTGGTCATGGCAGAGGTGGCAGGTGGTGCAGAAGCTGAGAGCTCACATTCACGCTAGCACAGGAAACAGACACAGCAAACTGGAGGTGGGCAAGGCCATGAACTCAAAGCTGGCCTCCAGTGATGTGCTTCTTGGCCACACCTCCATCACCGTCCATAAACAGTACCACCAACCAACCAAGTTCAAATATCTGAGCCTCTGGGGGATGTTTCTCATTCAAACCACCACACAAAGAACACAGAAGACATAGAGAAGGGGAAAACTGGAGCTAGGCAACCATTTACTGACAATCAGATGCCAACCAGGCGGAATCTGAAGTCGCATCACAAACACTGTTAGATTGGTGAAACTTACTTGTTTGGCTTCCTTTCCGTTTTTGAGGCAGTAAGCTCTTTTCTTCTTAGGCTTCCACATAGCTTTTCCACAACTTATGAAGCTCTTCCCCGGTCTTCACAGACCTGGTTCTTTCTCTTCTTTCAGGTCTCAGCTTAACTATGATCACCCAGTGGGCATCTCAGACCACAGCCTAAAGCTGTATCTTTATCCACACTATCACATCCATATCTTCCTTTTTTGTGTGTCACATATTACAGTTTCTTCCATTACGCACTTGTATGTTTCCTGCCACTACATAGCTCTTCCACAGACAGTAAGACCCGCAGGAGGGCCTGACACTGTGATTTTCTCACCATTGGATACCCAGAAGCTAACACTATGTTTTAGTGGCAGGAGCACTCACTAAAAATTTGTGGAATAAATAAGTCAAACTGCTTGAAGCCGTGTTGTCTCATGGATAATTTCTAGCCTTCTCCAGCTATATGTCATCTGTCACCGTCTTTTTTCACGCTAATGACTTGGAAGACTTAGTTATAGAAATTACAGTGCCTAAAGTCAGTAGATGTCAATTAGGGAATTCATCTTTAAGACTCCTTCCTAAAACTGAGACTATATATCTCTATAAATGTTACACTGAAAGTTAAGAGCATAATTCAACATGTAACAGTGAAAATTCATCATTCTTATAGGTAATTTTGGTCTGATATTAATTTTGATGGACCTCAGAGGTAACTTAAAACACGGAAATAGGATGAAACTGAGAAATAAGATACATTTTATTGTAACATTTTATAACTGACTTTTGAAAGAATGGAAAGTATGTCCTTATTTTCAGTCAGGTACCAGACACAGAACCTCTTCTACCATAATATTAAGCACTCACTACTTTTAAATTTTTTCCAATTACAATTGTTCAAGCTAAGTCTATTGTTTTCATCTGTGAGTTAGGGTGAATTTTTGTTTTCAGTCATTTATTAAAAGGCACACTGCTATGAAGACTCCTTGGCAGTTTGGTATCTCAGGCACTTGAGAAACATTTATTGCATTACATTACACAGAACTCTACTCTACTTGCATCCATACGTAAGTCCTGAATTGCCCTTTTCCTCTCTCTAGACACCTTTTCTACTCTTTTCTAATAATTGCATCATGGGTCCCCTGGGCCTCTTGATAGGAAGATACTGGGAAAAGGAAAAGGATAATTTGGAACTACCCAATGCCGAGGGAAAAAAAATCATCACTTAGCAACAAAAATGATTCATGTTACTATTATTCTCACTATTGCATCTTCATGGCTCTTCACGTCAGTCTAAACTGGTCATTTAAAGTCAACATTACCATCTTTGCACCATTTACCTACTTGCTCAAATTAAAAACAGTTCACGCTTTATGAGACTGCTTACAATTGTAGTGTGATTGCCTTTGCATATGTTATATAACAGTTACATATTGATAGCATTTAGCCAAGTCTTACCTCACTAGTGTATTTTAATAGAATAGCAATATTGCTTTCTTTAGTCATAGAAATAAGTAGTCATTTGTGTAGTTCCTCACAGTTTAAAGGCGCTGAAACTTGCATTCTTCTTATTTTTATCTCAATTATTGGAATAATGAAGTGTTAGATTTGTCAACTGCATACAAAATAGATGACACCAGGATTCTTGAGTATTTTGTGATATTTTCAAAACTGGTTTTTTATATGAGGTCTTGAACTTGAGGAAATAAACCAATACGTCAAAACAAAGGGTGTGTACCAAATGTTTTTACATTTGATGTCTGTGTTTCTAAAAGTATAATTATTTCTATTACCTTTCCCAAAAGCCTAATAAAAAGTATGAAGATAGGCATTGTTCCTATTGACTTCTCTTATGTATTCATAAAAATGATACTGATATTGTACCTTTTCTTTTGAGACAGGGTCTCATATATTTAGCACTGACTGGTGTGGAACTGGCTAGGTAGGCCAGGCTGGCCTCACACTCACAAAGATCATCTGTCTCTGCCTCCCTCTGAGTAATGGGATTAAAGGCCAGTATCACCACGTCCAGCTGATTTTGTATCTTCTTTACTAATGTGATGTTGTCCTCCCAGATTTTTTGTTTGTTTGTTTGATCATGACTTCTTAAATTTTAGATTTGGGATACTGGAGAAGACTGAGGTTTGCCTTATATGAACAATCACAATGACAGTATTACAATAAAGTATTTAAAACTGGACATTAACATTTGGGGGGATGCCAAAGATTAAACCCAGGGTCTCACACATACTAGGCAAGCATTGTACCAATGAGTTACATCAACAGCCAACATTTATTTATTTATTTATTTAATTTTTAGACATGGTCTCACTGTGTAGCTAAAGCTAGACTGGAACTCATTATGAAGTTCAGGCTCACAATCTTCTAGGCTTTCCCTTTTAGAATGAGCATCATAAGAGTATATCACCATACCTGAGTCAACATCACTTGTTTAGCTGGTGAAATAAGCTTCCTGTATTTGTAAAAATATGTATTTAGTAAAAAAGTACTAAACATGTAAGAGCATGTTTAGTACTATTTGAATTCTCACTTGTAGAATGTCGAAATCAAGGTACGCTTTCAAATAAAATTAAATGGACTATATATACACAGTGTCACAGAAATTTAAGTAGAGTAACAGAGTAAAGACAGATTCCAAGGCTATCTCCACCTCTTCACAAAGGTCATTAAAACCTCTCTTGCATCCACCCTGCTTCCTTCCATGGTCTTCAATATATGCAGTAGGATTTTTATTGTATGAGTTTGGACCATTTCCTAGGGTATAGAACATTTATACCTCTCTAAATATTTTTTCTGTTTTTCTTCTTTTCCTATGTATGTGGTGTACATGCATGTTCATATGCATATGTGTGAATGAGTACTTGTGCGCACATGCACGTGGAAGTCCAGGTTGATGTTAAGAATATTCTTTGATTGCTTTTCCATTGCACTCTTTGAGGCAGGGCCTCTCATTCAAACCCAGAGCTGGCCCATTGGGCTAGTCTCACTAGCCTGCTTGCTCCAGGGGGCCTCTAACCAGCCTTTTGGAGGCTGGAATTACAGGTGCAACACCATGCCCACCTCGCATTCACAAAGGTTCTGGGGATCCAAATTCTAGTCCTATTGCTTGCATGGCAAGCATTTTAAGTGTGGAGCCACTGCCTGAGCCCCTAGCACATATATTTATAGGTCTTAATTATCTCCAGTAATTCTATCATACCCCTAACCATTGTTAGCATTTTAGTTTATATCCTTTGAATCTATTTTAAATATGTATGAGACTTATGTACAATTTATCTCTAATGTATTAAACTGTGATTATAGCATATATTGTTTGGTATCCACTTAACCATTATGTATGAACATTGCCTTATCATCAATAAATCTCTTAAAATATGAACAGTATGGGGCTGGAGAGATGTCTCAATAATTATGAGCACTGACTGCTCTTGCAGAAGACCCGGCTTTGGTTCCCAGCACACACACAGTGGCTAACAATTGTCTGTAACTCCAGTTCCAGGGGAATCCAGTGCCCTTTTCTGGCTTCCACAGGCATTGCACAATGTGAGTGTAATTACATATATGCAGACAAAAACACTCATATACATAAAATTTTTTTAATTTGAAAAAATATGAAAAGGGTGATGTGGGGAAGGAGTTCATAGAAGAACTGTCAAGACACATTCATAATAATGACAGGCACTAAAAAATCGATATTAAAATGTGATATGATTATATTTTGCTCTTTGCTTTATTTAGAAAAATTCTCTTAATACAGTTCCTCCTATTGCTTTACTAGACAGTTGTCTTTCTGTTTACATAGGGAATCAGTTCCAGGAAACCCATAGACAGTAATCCTCCCATATAAATGGCACAGCATTTGAATATAACCTCTGCACATCCTCCTATGTATTTTATCCCTAAATTAGAATTTTACTACAATGTAAATCTACAGAAATAGCTGTTGCACTGCATTGTTTAGGGAACAGTGAAAATATTAAAAGGCGGCATGTGTTTACTGCAGACATCATTTTTCCAAGTATTTCCGCTCATTTTGGATTGATCCCACCATGGACTCGAAGCCTGTGTATAAGGAGAGCCAAATGAATATTTCTGTGGTTTATGATGAGATTTTTAAATGGTTAAATAGTTTCTTTTAAAATGTACCATAATTTTAACAGGTTTTTTTTTGTGTGTGTGTGTGTGGCACATTTGTGAGTGGGAGTGGGTAATACAGCATGCACGTGAAGGTTCCTGGATAACTTTCAGGAATCAGTTCTCCACTTCTATTGTTGGATCTGGGTGGCGAGGCTTTCATAGTAAGCACTTTTTTTTGCTGGGCCATCTCACTGGCCATTACCATAATTCAATCTGTCTGTCATTGGGCATTTAAATATTTACTGTTTCTTTACTATAGATTTGAGAACCCACAATATAAATCTTCTGGTCTTTAAACAAAATCATCTTAAATTTAGCACACACTTATACATACCATTTACTGAGGGCTCAAGAATTTCACTTCTGAGCATCTATGGACCTCAGCCCTTCTATGGGTCCCCAGAACCCTTGTGAATACCAGGTGGGCATGGTGTCCCGCTTGTAATTCCAGCCTCCAAAATCTGGACAGAGGCTCCCTGAAGCAAGCTGGCTAGTGAGACTAGCCCAGTTGGCCAACTCTGGGTTTGAGTGAGAGACCCTGTCTCAAAGAATACAATGGAAAAGCAGTATCAATTTTATCTCAAGATTTGAGGCTCAAGTTTGGATAGCTCCGGTTAAACGCAGGTATGTTAGAAAAAACTCTCCTTAATTTTTAAGATAAAAATAAAATCTATTTTTAAATGTGCTCCTTCAGGCTCTGCTCTCAGAAATTAAGAGAGCAGAAAAGGATGAAAGGTTCTGATTAAAAAATAAGGAAAACTAATCAGGTTATCAGGAGCCATTAGAGGTCAGCTATCATATCTTCGAGTAACCAGGATACTTGCACTTATCCTTAGCCTTGGAATCTAAACCAATCCCATTCATTTCACTACTCCATCCTAAAACTTGGCAGAGGGTGAAGTTTGTTTGATTTTACACTCTTAAATCGGCCCATCATGCTTTCTACAATTTTGTAAAACTTTTCTCTTGGTTCTTTAAATGCCAGAAAGCGAACATCCAGCTTTACAAATATACTTACAGGAATCAGACCAGTGGGTGTAATTTAATTAATATTAATTAATATCTCATTAATAGTTCTCAATTCATTTTTCACCTAACGGTTTTTACTTTCAGTCCTAAACCCCACCTCAAGTGCCTCCCATGTTAATATTACACACACTTGCTTTTTAAAACTTCTGGTTGTTAGAGATTCGAATTTTCTGCAGCTTGGCCAGCCAAAGCTGTCCTTGAACTTCTGAGCGGTGGCTTTCACCTGCAAGTGCAGGGATTGCAGGTGTGCACCACCCTGAATAGAACACTCAGATTTTTATACTCAGAAAGTCCACCAAAAAAAAAGTGTACAAAAAATTTAATTATAGCATTTTAAAATCAGAATGGGACCATCAAATTATACTGTATGAAACCTGCAAAAATCCAGTTTAAAAAAATCAGAATGCAATAGAAAGCTCGACTTTGCTACAAAAATATTTTTTAGGATGGTAAAGACATTCTGACCAAATTGTCAGGGCCTTGATTTTGGGTGGGTTTTTTTTTTTTTTTTTTTTGGTTTCTTTTTCTCTTCTACTCTAAATTGGCACATTCACGAAAGTCAAAGTACTTTTTGTCTTTCTGTTTGTTTAAACTTTTCCTACCTAAATATAGGGAGTGCATTTTGCGCTCTACTTTTTCTTTTTTTGCTTAATGCAGTACGACGTTCCAATTTAAAGGGCTGCTTTCAATTACAGAGGCCCAGATTGGCAGGCAGGTACAGAAGGAGGTCAGTCACACCGGGAAGCCCGACTCCCGCCGCCCGGCGCCGGGGCCCTGGCCACCAGTCCTCACCGGGGCGCGACCGCAGGGTGGACACGCTCGGGGACCGTCCGGGGGTAGCTCCGGCAGAGGACCCGCAACCCCTCGGGCCCTCCAGGCGCAGCGAGGGCCCCGCTGTCGCTTCCCACCGGTCTGACAATTGAAGCAAACCCAGAGGAGGCGCGAACTTTGCAAACGCTTCTGCAAAGCCCGCTCCACCCGAGCACATCCCTGACCCGGAAGTGCTCGGCGGCCTCGGCGGCCCCGGCGGGGGCGCGCCCGAGTCTGCGCGCGCTCCCGCGGATCTCCCGCCGGCGGCTCGCTTCTCCCGGAGGCGCGCGCGAGCCGCGGCCGGCGCCAACATGGCCGAGTCGAGCGAGGAGGTGGCGGTGCTGGTGCAGAGGGTGGTGAAGGACATCACGAACGCCTTCCGCAGGAACCCGCACATGTGAGTCGCGCGCCCTGCGCCGCGGAGCCGTGGGGTCGGGGCCGCGCTCGAGCCCCTCCGCGGCCGCCCGGGGCCCTCGCGCGCTTCCGACAGGCGGAGCGCGGCCGGGACCGCGCGGGGCGGCTGTCCGTTACCGGGACGCGTGGCAGCCGGTGTCCAGAAGTGACCCGGGAAGCCGGACCCGATGCCTGTGCGGCCGCCGGGCCTGAGCCGGGAGTTGGGGAAAGTCCTCTCCTGGGTCCGCCCTGCGGGAAGGGCTGCGGACACCCGGCGGGGTGGGTCTGGGTGTGCTGTAGGGTCCGCTCTCGGGTGCTTCCCGAGCGTTGCTTTTGAGGGTCGCCCCCCGCACGCACCTCCTCCACGCCCAGTTTAAAGGTGATCTGAGGCTGTTTTTGACTTTCGCCTCACTTGTCACAAAATTGCAGTGAGCGGGATGAAACATTGTTGGGAAGGTGAGCCGGGCGTCTCTAGGCAAGGTGTGGGTCCCGAGTAAGGCAGTTGCAGCCTGGATACTTTTTAACCGAAGCGGATCCATAGTTACTAGCGAGCATCTTAATTCATTTCCAATCCCAGCTCCGTTGCCCTCTTTAAAAGTTCACTACAGGACTGACACGAGTTCCGAAATCTTCCTGCTTCCTTTCCATTTTTAGGTTACTTTCCGGGAAGATAACCCCAATCGTAATCTTTCTTGCACTTTTCCTTTATTTAATGAATGAGAAGAAAACTACTGAGTTATGCAAACGAAGTGTAGCCCATTCCCATCCCTCCTCCTCCCCTGGGAAAAGAAATATGGAATCCAGTTTTGCATTATTTTCACTTTGTTTATGGAGTTTATTTTAATTTTATCGTTTAAACTAGAACACATTTTTAAATATTCTAGCTTTAGCGTTTCTGCTTAAATGAAAAGCCAAACCTAGGTTTTCACAAAGTGTTCTTTTCTTCCAAGGTGGTGCTCATAAAAGAATTAAGAAGCCTCCTTTGGATGTCTTGCTCCCTTGAGGCACACGATTAGAGACTTGCAACTGTGCTTCATTAAAAGCAAAACACTGCTGGCCTCAAAACACACCTGCCACCTCCGACAACGTTCACTTCCTTCCTCTTATGACTGCTGCCCTTTTTCAAAATGAGTGTTTGGAATGATTTCCTGGCAGTAACCATAGTGGTCGCTGCGCCTTTTAAAGAATGCTTTGATGCCTGTATATCAGTCTTTGAGTCCTTTTATGAGAATGGGAGCCTCGGTGCAAACAAGGGACATCCTTTCAAAATAAATAAAAACAGTTGAGCAAATGAAGGGTCTATTTTTCTTCAAGAAGGAACTTTAGCAGAGGTTAGAAGTCTAGTACTATCATTGCTTTAGTTTCTCTTCTTTGGAGTAGACTAAAGTATCATTATTTTGTGTTTGGAGAGACTAAGATTGTGGCCATTGGTTGGCAGATTGACCCACTGCAGTGTGGAGCAGGTCCCAGTTTTTCTGGATCACATTTATCAAAACTTAAAGAGCTTCAGTGCGCTCCTTTCATCCTATTTTCCCTATGAAATCTCGTTACTATATTCTTTATGTATATAAAAATTGGGGTTATCCAGGATTTAAAAGTTTGAGATAAGGAGGGGCATTTGAAGTAATAATCCAAGGTTTCAACATTAAGTTAACATTTGTCAGCAGTGGTATATTCATACCTTTTCTCTATAGTAAAAGTAACTTTATAATACCACTGTTCATCTTTTAAAATGTCTTGTAAGGGGCTGGAGAGATGGCTCAGCCATTTAGGGCACTGCCTACTCCTGCAGGGGACCTATTTGGTTTGCAGCCTGTCCCTCCCCCCATTTGACTAACCATCTATAACTCCGGTTCCAGGGAACTGGGATCTGTCTTCATACATCTGTGAGAATTGCACACATAGGTGTAATTGCATACATGCATGCAAAACATACCCATAAAAGAATTTTTTAATTGACTTATTTTTCTATGTATGAGTGTTATACCTGCATGTGTATAAGTGCACCTGTGTCTTGCAGGACAGAAGAGGGCTCCTGGTTTCCTGGAACTGGAGTTATGGACAGATGTTAGCTGCCATGTGGGTGCTGGGATTCAAACCCCGGTCTTCTGCCAGAACAGCCAGTGCTCTTAACCACTTGAGCCATCTCTTGAGCCCCCCAGTAAAAAATTTTAAGTCTTAAAAGTTGAACTTTCTAAATTGCCAGGATGACTCTACTTAATCTAGGCTTCTTAGTCTCAAAGAAGCTATATATTATACTTTTTTACATATAATAATGCTTACTTTAAGGTTAGTATCTAGTCATAATATTTTTAAAGTTTTTTTTCCCCCAACATGAGATGGCCATTTATTTGGTAATATCTACTCCATTGAGTATTTAACTTTGTGTCAGTAGAAATAGCTACCCGAAGCAGTCAGAGGATCAATAACAGAAAGAAATTTTGTGTCAGCTAGGGCTAGATTACCCTCCCCCCATCAAGCCTCCATTTCTTCATCTTGTAAGGCTGAGAACTCAAGAAAGTTCTAGACTTGGCTTGAATCTCAGTGTTCCTTGTCAGAAATATATTGACCAAATGAATGATGAATATGAAACAGTTGGCAAACTGGAAAACACCATGCAAATATCATGTGTGTGGCTGAAGGGATCCTGCTGGCTTCTCTGCAGCTAATGGCCTGGCCCAGGAATAGGCGTTAGCATGAAACATAGACCTTGTATTAATGTGGAAGACAGCTGTCACTGTACAGCATAATTAGGATCATGTTAATGTTCTCTTATGCAGCAAATTATTTTTTTTCATTTGCGGTACTGCTGTGGTGCCACATTCACTGTATGAGACATGGAGGGTCTAAATGTGGTTTTCTACTGAATACAAATTTCTGCTACGATTGAAATGTTCTGTATCTATTATATTAGCCAAATGTAGCTGTTGAGCACTTGAAATGTGCTTAATATGAATGAAGACAGAACTTTTATTTTAAACATAATCACCCCATACAACAAGTATTGTACGATATGTGTCTAAATGGAGACCTGAGACCTACCTTCATGAATAGTCAGTTAACCCTGAAATAGCAGTCCGCTGAGTTAAGTGCTGGGTCTATTAGCAGAGAAGGAAGGAAAGCCAAGTGTATCTGGGCTGGGATACCTAGAGAAGCATTGCTTGTTTGTTTTGCTCTTTGTTTTGTTTTGTCTTTAGACTGGGTCTCTGGGTAGCCCCGCTGGCCTGGAACTCACTATGTAGATCTGGCTGGCCTTGATCTTACCGAGATCCTGCCTGCCTCTGCCTCTGGCTCTGCCTCCTGAGTGCTGAGATCACAGGTCTACCTTCCCCGGCTGGGAGGCAACTTTTAATGTGAGCATTTGAGTGTGGGTAGGATTTACATTGTCAAGGGAAAGGAGCTGCCTCTTCTGGTAGTGGTATATTGACCAAAAGTAACAAATGTGATTGAAAGATTCTATAGGGACAGACTGAAGAAGTTCTGACCATCTGGCCTAATGTCTGTCTTTCATATGAGCAGCAAAAGAACACTTTGGTCTAAAGGACACAATGCTAGTCTCTGGAGAACCCTATTAGGAGCCGGATATAGATTAGTGCACAGTTGCAGTATGGTCCCTATTCTTACTGGAACTTCAGACACATATGAAAATAGGCAGAAAGGGAAAGAATGATTTGAAAAATAGTAACTGAGAACTTTATTTGCATTAAAAAGCCAAGATCTGTCAGAGGAAATAGCATGTCAGTTCAGACACAAAGGGATGATACACTTTCTAAACAATAAGAAGGCCCCACTGAAAACTTGTAAAAGAATAATAATGACAGTATTTAAGTTGTCTGCAAGTTCAAGAATAAGAAACCACAGAATCTGACAGTCTTATAAGGGATTTTTATATATTTAAACAGTAGTATAGTTTTAAAACTTTGTGTTTGGAATTTGAGTCATGGATTTGAACCTTATCTTTTTATATTAGCTATCTAAGACTTTGGTAAGACTGTACATCAATAAAATGGGGCTACAATTTTTACTGTTAATTATTGCATAGAATAAATGCAATGATGTTTGTAAAACCTTACACAGAATGTGGCATACAATAAACAACAGCAATTTGTGTAACTGTTTAAAATAAGGTCAGTAATGTAATTTCCATGATGCACAAAATATCTTTAAAAGTTAATGAGGAAAGCCTATTAGGTCTCTGAATTATCTTCATTACTAGTATAGTTTTAATTATCAGTATGCAAGTCAGTTCCTTCAGTTGTTTTACTGACTTTTTGATCATGCAAGAAAAAATTTCAGTTTGAAAAACTAAACAAAATTAACTATGAGCTTAAAACGATATACACTTTCTTCGGAATCTAGGCTGTTTTCTGTTCAGTTTTGATACATTATAGAATTCAGTTTGAGTATTTGCAGACCATCTTTCCCAGAAAGGAAATAATTGATAACTACTTTTGTGAATACAAAGCTAAGTTTTAGATGGCTGTTGGCTGTTTTTGCAAAGTACAGACAAGAGAAGATTGTGAAACACTGGAATAAAGTTGGTATCTTTGTAATGTGAACCTTGAATTTCAGTGTCTCCACTGTGAAGTAAGACACTCAGGCAGGTACACCGTGCCCTATCTGACATTAGCAGTGAGCATGTGTAGTGTCTCTGAGAAGATTAAGACTTGTGTGCTGCCCCAAGCCTTCATTTCTTTAAAAGTTCTGTGATCTTGGTTAGGTGGGGAGTGTTTATTTGAGTGCATTGTTAATACCAGGAGTCTAAATGGCCTGGAAACCTAAAGATGTAAAAGAAGGAATTCAGTGGTAGTAAAAGAAAGGGTCAGAGATTCTTCATAAAGACTTTCATGAGAAAATAATGGGAAATTATTTGGTACTTATATTCATTGTAGATGTTTAAAATATTAGTTAACTGTGTAGGAAATTTTCTAAGTTTTGTTAAAAAGGGTTATGTGCAGTGTGATCTCACTTTTCTGTAAAATACTTAGAGGAGAAAGGACATGTACACAAACATTGATAGGATAGAGGATAGAGACAAACAGATGGCTCTTAGCTTGTATTTTCCCTGGATTTTCCACATCTTTTTGAGTTTGGAATTGGAATTTAAACTGG
Organism: Eospalax fontanierii; assembly: GCA_035773235.1. NCBI lineage: Eukaryota > Metazoa > Chordata > Mammalia > Rodentia > Spalacidae > Eospalax > Eospalax fontanierii. The sequence continues at coordinate 40,066,845 of CM069544.1, read as the reverse complement.
AAACCCAGATTCTTAAGTCAGCTACTAGTAACATGACTTCAAATAATCCGTTAATCTCAGGGGAGCTCAGTTTTCTCATCTGATAAAAGGAGAGACAGGAAGAATGAGGTTCCATGTCATTTTTAAATGATCTGGAATCCTAATTGTCTAAAAAGAACTGGACTGTGACCTAAGGGAGTAGGCACAGAAGTCTGAAATTAAACACTCTGTTTTTTGGAAGCTCACAGACCACCTCCCTTTATAAAGTAAATGTTCTACTTTTAAGAAGCAGCAAGACACTGTATCTTAGAGTTAAATAACTTGACAGAGGCTTAACATTCTTTTTTATATTTTAATGAAGAAACTTCATTTGCTGACTCAAGGCTCTTAAATGCATTGATAATCATCTTTGCCTAGCACTTCATAATTTGCCGTGTTTTTGGTTTTCATAACAAACAAGGGAAGTATTATTTCTATATTTCAGATGAGAATTCTAGAGGCAAGTAAGTGACCTAACAAATTTCACCAGAACCATCAGTGGTAGGAGGAGACTAGTTACTATCCTAGGCTTGTTATCAAGTGCTTTTTCTCTACACTGTACCGCTTTTTCATGTATTTGTGATTTTTTTTCCTAAAGATTTACATTATTAAGGCAGTTTTTATTCTCCATACATGGAAACAGATTCTCAAGTCATAAAATTGGAGAACAGGGTGCAGCCTAGCCTGTTCCTTTACTGGAGCTTTAATACAGTTCTACCTTTTCCCAGAGGAGGAGAGTGAGGTCTGTAGAGGCTGACATGGCATGATAGATGACCATGCTGTTTTCAGTACACTGTACTAAAAGAAAAGCAGAGGTAATATTCTTTTGGAAAGTCAAGAAATGGTAACCTTTGAAACCTTTTTAAATATTATTGCTGAAGAGCAAGAATAACCAGCCTTTCAGTAAGCAGTTACTGAGCACCTGCTGTCCTCAAGGACTTTAGTTTTTTCAGAGTATTTCATAGAAGTTTGGCCAATCATAACAGTGTGTTTTTAACTCTGCAGATGGCTTCATCCTATAATTTAGGTACTAAATTAGTACTTGGGCATTTTATTTCTAGTACAACTGGAGAGCAAGACTTTTGTTGAACATTGTAAATTTAAATTAAAAAAAAAAAAGAACTGCAAAACTCCACCCCAAATGATAACTTCGAAGCTAGGATTCTTGTTACTGTAGCTTGTTTTTAGCTCTGGGAGTTCTTTGAAATATTATAAGTAGTTATTAGATCTCAGGGAACAGAATCTCCTGAATAATTAGATTGAGGGTTTTTTTTTTTTTCTGCTGGGTTTTTTGTTGTTTGTTTGTTTTTTATTATTGTTAATATTAGGTTATTAAAATGTTCTAGTTAATATAGTAAAATCTGAACACCAGAAAATGCCATTATCAGTGTACTGGATGTGACTAGTTGTCTTCTTAGTGACTTAGGTAGAATTCAGGTTAGTATCACCAGATATAAATGCACAGTCATGTTTTGAAATGTTGGACGTTGACCTTAGATGCTCTTTCAGTATCACCCTGGCTTTTTTTCACACAAAACTTGATTTGTATTACTGGAATAGGAATGATAGCATTTTATTATAGACACTGACAGCTCCTCAGAAGAACTGTTAGTCTTTGAAGTCTCTGATGCTTTATTTCACTCATTTTTGTATCATCTGAAACTAACAATGTACAGTGTATTGTTGTAGCCTCTGTGTGACAGATAGTATGGGGCAGTATGTCTGTTAGAGAACACCCTTGAATCTAATGTATTGTCAGGTCCCCAAATCTTCTGGATAGTTAAATTACTTTGAGAGAAATGTGATTTGCCCTTACTTGCCAGTTTTTTATTCACAGATCCCTGTGTCACTAATGTAGTGATCAGTAGAAAACAGGTCACCTCTGAGCCACCCAGTCTAGAGTTTTCAGGAGGCATTTTAGTTTAGATCAACACCTTTCCCAATTTGTGATGGTAACTTAACAAAGGAAGATTTTTGTTATAAGGTGATGGTTGGAATTGAACTCGTGTATGCTATACAAGTACTCAAACAGCTGAACTATACCCTCACCCGGCCCTTCTTTATTAAGACATAGGGATGAAGAGGTGGCCCAGCGGTTAAGAGGACTTCTGCTCTTACCGAGAGTAGGAGTTGGGTTCCCAGTACCAATGTCAAGCAGCTCACAATCATTGGTAACTTGGGGATATAATGTCTGTCACCTCTGTCCTCCAAGTGCACCTGCATATACATATGCATACTCGCCCACAGACACATGCATGCACACAAAAAGAGAATAAATCTTTTAAATAAATAATTTTAGAAATCTTTAAAGACATTGTTTAAAAATTCTATTACTATTTTTTGTTGTGTGTTCTATATGGTACACAAGCATGTGTGTTTGAGGGTGTGGGGTTTAGAGGCCAACAGGAGGCCTGCTCTGTCACACTCAACCGTATTCCCCTGAAACAAAGTGTTTCCCTGAAACCAGAGATATCTCTCCTTCTCTACCTCTCTAGACTGATAGGCCCAAAAGCTCTAGAGATCCTCCTGTCTCTGTCCCCCACAGCCCTGGGCTACAGGTGAGTGTACATACAGCTTTGTGCATGGTGCTGGGGATCCAAACTCAGGTCCTCGTGCTTCTTCTGTAAACCTACTGGGCTGTCTCCCCAACCCTCATCACACAGTTCTACTGTCATTAAGAGTTTTTTTTTTTAAGATTTTATATGTGTATGTATGTATCCATTTGTGGGTTTGTGCATGTGAGCACAGTGCCTGTAGAGACCAAAAGATGTGTCAGAGCCTCTGAAGCTGGTGTCACCGATGACTGAAGCTGCCTGACATGGGTTCTGAGAACTGAACTCAGGTCCTCTGCAGGAGCAGCACGTGCTCTTAAATGCTGAGCCACCTCTCTGGCCTCTCTTAAAGCGTTCATGTTAAATGAAGGACATTCTCTTTAAGACATTATGTAGGCAAAAAATTTAACTTTACAAAAACATGTTTTTGTTTGCTGGTTAGTTAGATACTTTACATGTTAAATCTCCGCCTGTAGTAAAAATTTTCCATTTAAATTGAGGTGGATTGATCATTTTCTGAAATATATTTTGCATTTTGATCAAAGTGATTTTTCTTTTCAATTCAGCAATATACAGAGAACAAATGACCAAAAATCTCTTTTTGTTTTGTTTTTTGAAACAAGTTATCCCATAGCTCAGCTGGCTTGAAACTCACTATGTAGAGCAGGCTGGTCTGGATCAAACAAGAGATCTGCCTGCCTCTGCCCCCTGAGTGCTGTGATTGAGGGTATGTGCCACCATGCCTGGCTCAAATATCCAAAAATCTTATACAAGATAACTTTTATTCATAATTTGTCTCTGCTCCCCATTTATTGTTATAGTAGGCAAATATAAACTCATTGGTTTACATCTTTAAAAAACAAATAATACAAGTGAAAAGACAATTAACTTCTATAAGAATAAAATTCCTCCTCATCACCTTCCTCTCTCAAAAAATTCTTGATGTCTATTTTAAAGAAATAATATAAAGGCTTAATTCTGTTCATTGTATCTTGTCTTTATTTTCTCCCCATATATCACATCATGATTTTGATAGCTTTATCATATGAATGGCTACACTTATTTTACCAGCCTTGTTTTGTTAAATAATTAGATTGTTTCCTGTCTTACTACAATATTGCAGTTCTGAATACAGTATTGAAGATACTGTTCGCTTAGAGGGGGATAGTGGCTGAACAATGGAATTCCTGAGTCAGAAGTATGTGCTTTAACATTTTGAACGGTATCTTCAATCCACCATCTAAAGATAAGATGAATGTTCACTCTTGCCAGCGGAGAGCACTGCAGTGAGCTGCTTTCCTTTTCTTGCTGTTATCAACACATGCTTTTTTTAAATTACTAAGTAATATTCTTGAAGGAAATTTGTAAGCTTTTAAAACTGTGGAATTAGGAAAAATATTTTAAAACAAATATTATCTTCAATTCTTTTTATGTCTTACATATTAAGAGATGAAATTGGCCTCATCCCATGTCCTGAAGCAAGGTATAACCGGAGTCCCATAGTCCTGGTTGAAAACAAACTTGGTGTGGAGAGCTGGTGTGTCAAGTTCCTTTTACCGTATGTCCACAACAAGCTCCTTTTGTACAGAACAAGAAAGCAAAGGCTGAACAAAGACGGTAAGTGTGAACTCTTCCTCTCTGGGAAGAACCCTGTCTGGAGGTTGACATTCTTGGATGCTAGTTTTTGCTCTTTCCCATACTGCAAGGAGGTGCCTTAGCCTTTTTGTCAAGGTTAGGAGTTTCAACTGATCATTAGTTTTCCTGTTTTGTAACTACCACGATTAAAATGTGTCTCAAGCAAGATTTCAAGCCACTTGCTGCAACTACAGTAATTTTGATTTTATGTGTTAATGTGCTAAGGTCATTTGTAATATTTTATTTAAGGATAGGATCCTATAACTGAAAAGAAAGAAAAGTTTGAGCACTGGGAGTATTCTAGTTCTTTTAAGCCCACCTGTGACTTCTGACCCTTAGTTTTTTACAGGCAGTAGAACTTGTAGCAGTTCAAATGAGATAATCAGGGTGTATATTCAGAGTAGTTATAGTGTGAGACAGTTTTGTGATTCATGAATGCACCATTTCACTGAATCTCGGGTGAGGGATTCTGAATCTTGTTTCTATGATGAAATGGGGGAGGGGAGAGGAGAGAAAGACAGAAAAAGAGAACAAGCAAGAGAGAATGAAGTCCCAGTGTTTACTCCTCCTGTTCCTCTGTGATAATTCTTTACCATACTGATAATTCTTCTTACCCCACGTGGCCTCTTTTCTTAATGTTCCCTCAAATTAAGCGTCTGGTGCAGACATCCTGTTTGTCCTTTAGGCTCACTTCAGGTCTCACTTTCTGAGGAAATATTCCTGTAAGACCGTGTCCTCTGCCGTTTCTGGAAGCTTTTCGCTCCCCTCCCAGCACTGCCTCGGTATGCCTGTAGGCTGATTGTGAATGAGAACTTTGTTTCCTAGACAGTTTTAATTGCCAGTTCAGTAGCCATAACCAAGGGCCTACTCTTACAGAAGCTGTTCTGAGTACTGTGTGGAATAAAAGATGAATAATACATGGTTCCTTTATTCAAGAAGTTTAAAGTTGAGTGCTGAACGGCCTCTTTGGGGGAAAAGTATTGCCAGATGTATCACATCTGACTTCCCTAAATTTTTCTCAGTACTGTCCTTAACAGACTACCAAAATAGGTTAATAGCTCTTTTCTCTCTTTGGATCATAAAATAGTCTGATTTAAAGGTTTAATGAGAAATGATTTCTATTTTCCATGTGATTGCTTCAGTTGCTTGCCCCGGCCGGCAGGGCATGAACAGAGCACGAGTCCTCAGAAACCTGGGATGAAAGAGACAAAAAGGAACATGGAGGGCCAACAAGACAGTCTCCTGATCAAATCGGCAAATTTTTATTCTTCTAGGGGGTATTTATAATTTTGGGGAGTCAGGCACCCATACAGGAATGTGGTAATTAACAGAGACAAAAGCCCACCATAAGGTTATGTGAATATCAGGAAGGAGATACTAAAAGGGCAGGCAGGGGCTAGATGGGGCGTGGTGGCCAAGGTTGCTAGGAGACAAATCCCTGGAAGATCCAGGAGCCAAGGGCATGTGTAGCCAAGGGCAGCTACAGGTGGGGGAACTTGTCTGTTTAGACAATAAGAAACTCTAAAAGGCACTTAAGAGATTCCAAGATAACATAATTGGTGTCAACAAGTATCACAAGATGTTACATTTGCAGGAAGGGCAAGACAGAGGTCACTTGGTCCCCAGCAGTTGTTTAGTCCTCTGGTGCATGTTTCTTAATTAAAAAGCTCTTCCTGAGCTTGGTGTAATGCTGATGGCATGGCCTATGTTTGTAGCATTAATTTTCAACGAATAGAAGAGTATTTGCCTTTCATTAGACTTTTGAAGCTCTTTATTCCATCACCATGTCACAGGGTTGAGAACAGCCTGAGTGCCTAGCATGTTACTTTTTGTCAAATGAAGCTGTATTGTTTTCACCTCTGTGTATGGAAATGTGTAACTTATGCATAAGTAACCGGGGTGAGAGTGGGCAGAATAACTATATGCAGAGAAGAAACAGCAAGAATTTAAAGTCAAGGCGGTGGTTGTCTTTTAGCGTTAGACTTGCACACTCTTGTCTGCTGGCGGAGCCCACCTCTTCCTGTGGCCTCTACACTCTTCTTTCTGTTTCTCTGCCTTATGCACAGAATTTTAGTGTTGCTGGTGCCACAGGACCATCAGGGGGACCTACAAAAGCAGGTTTTGATTTTATCTTTGTCTCCACAAGAGTTAGGACGGTGCACGGCTTGGTGAGGGGACGGGAGCGTGATTCAGTGTGGTGTCAGTTGCCACCCAGGTCAGTGTATTACCACTGAAGAAGTACAGTTCTGGTTTGACAGAGATACCTGAAAATGCTAGTAGGAGCGTCGTGCCAAACTTACAAGCTAAAGCGGTTAGGACACAGAGGTGAATCCTGCTAAGAAAAAAATATCAATATGACGAAAATGCTAATTCTTTACAATGGTTTTTGTAGCAAGTATCATATGTATAAAAAGAACCGAGGGTAGAAGAAAGCTGGTAACTTAAAGAGGCTTCTGAATGCCAGTGTTAGTGTGCCTACGAGACCTCAGTCCTGTCCTTGTGTTCATAACTCAAGATGACCCTTATCATCAGAATAGATTTTTTTTAACCTGAGTTTATGTCACATACTCATTATTTTGCTAAGTTCTTTAGAAAATCTAAAACATCTGCTTAGAGATTGATATTTTCAAAAAGTCTGCTGTGGTATTAGTAATTAACAGAGGAATGATACTTTAATTCTGATATATATGTATGTATGTATATATACACAAAAGCTCAACCTGCTCAGTCATACATTTGTTTAATTCCAGCACTTGGGTGACAGAGGCAGGCAGAGCTCTGTCAAGAGCCGGATCAAGACCACCCTGGGCTACATAGTGAGTTTCAGGCCAACTGAGCTACAGAGAGACCAGAAAGAATATCAGAACATCGAATGTCCCAACTGGTCAGAACTCTCAGCTCCTTGTGTCTGTGTGTCCTCTGACCTTTTTGTCTTCCTCCTTTCCTCTCTCATAACCCCCATCTCAGTCTGTGGCAGAACCTTTTTTAAAAAGCCTTTTTTTCTCTCTCTTTTACTTGCTAGGCCTTTATCTCTCTGCTGGGTGGCTGTTGCTCCCTCACAGCCAGCTGGTTCTGTTTCAGGTGCTCTGTGATCCTCCCCGACCCCTGTGTTACTGTCTGGTTACTTCACACAGCACTCTCCTGGCCTCTTTAAAGTCACTTCTCTGAAATATGTTTCGGCTCATCTCTTCGGAACACTCTTCACTTGATAGTGTTAAAGTTCCTACCATTGTGTGGTGTTCGAGGCCTTTAACAATTATCTGCAGCCCAATTACCAGCCCTTCCTCCACTTCATAGCATCAGAGATTGCGGGTTCTCCACTCCTTGGCCAACACTCATCTACAGATCCATTTCATTTTGCCTTGTATAATGTTTCAAAAATTGTTCTCAACTAGTTGAATAATGTTTAAAATTAAGATAAAAATTTGTATTTCTGTCCTGGCTTGAAAAATCTGAAGGCCTCGGTGCTTAAGTTTCTGCATAACAGTATGCAGCACATATGATTTTTTTAACTGGGTAGGACTTCTGATTCACATAACCTCTTCACACTCTTCCTACACCAAGAACAGTACCACTTGCTGCTTTTAACATTTATTTGAATCCTGCAGGCATTTGTATTTGCACCGTGTGATAGACCCTCCAGCCACACTTGACCTTGTTGCACCCTTTGAGTCATTGTGCTGCAGCCTTGTTTGTGTGCCTTGTGTGGTCATCAGCAGCATGCTTGCCAACAGATGCAAGCTGAACTCACACTCATCCCTCCAAAGTCTTTAGGACTGCCTCAGGAAGCAGCAAATCTCCATACTCTTATGGGTCCTTTATTCAGGTGATTTGCATAGTAAGCACTTGCTACACTGTATTATAGTTGAATCTTTAAACATTTCTCCCTACTGGGTTATGAGTTATTAAGAAGGATCGGGGCTTGTTTTTCCTTTTGTCACTCAGCACTGTTAAAGCCTGAAGCGACCGTTGTCTGGAAGAGATGAGTAACCAGTGTTCTTAGCTTAGTGTAACTGTCCATTCTGGGGGCCTGTGTATTATAACAACTGTAACTTTAAGCTTCTCTGTATGTGGTACCTGAGTATATTTTGGAAGAGGAGATTAACCAATGTAAATTGTCTTGAATTTATTTATTTCTAGACACTTGGGAATCTTTCTGTGTCAGAGATAGTTGTAGAATCCAGTGACCACTGCCAGATACTGCCAGCACCAGACCATTGTAAAATGAACTAAAGCAAAAGAAGCGTATTGGTTTTTGTCTGACTTCTGTAGTGTCCTTATGTTCTTTTCTTGTTCTAGCCATAGTTTAGCTACTTTTTTATGTATGATGTGCCCAGATTCATATTTTGCTTGTGATATAATGATGGGTTACTCATACATTGGAATGTGGATAATAAACATGTATTTACTGGTATATAGTTTGGTGTATAGAGAGAGACCTGTTTAATTTCAAGAGACTATGGGACTTTCAGTAGCTTATGTCTTCCGGGTAAGATACAGGAAAAAACGGTTTATGGTTGGTGACATTTAGAGAGTGAAATATTTATGGCCAACTGTTCGTTATTCATGTTTATCTTTATAGAGTGGCTCATCCTTCCTGCAAAGGGCAAAGTATTTGCCAGAAGTGTGCTAGGATGGGAAGAACATCTGCCTGCTTTGCAGGAAGACAAACCTAAATTCAAACCCAGATATCAGCAGTCTCAGGTCAAATGATGTGACATTGTCTTCACTTGTAGGGAGTTGGGGAGGGGGGTTGTTACAAAAGTACAAAAAACTATAACTATCGCTGGTTATGCATTTTCTGCAGTGTAGTAGAGTCAAAGGGACTAAGTGTCAAAGAAACTCTGCAGCTTTCCCATCGCGCATAACCTTTCCACATGGCTTCTAAACAAAGTGCCTTGATTCTATTGTTGTTGCTCTAATTTACAGGTTTAGGAATTTAGACAGTTTCAGTATAAACTGCCTGTTTATTTTTGATTATTGATGTTAAAATTTTTAATTTCTTCATTGGTAGATGAAAGTATTTCTTTATGTATCAGACAACTATAGAAAAATTAAATCTCATTGTTCACAACAGTGTGGGCTGTTGTCTCCATTTCACAGGTAAGGAAACTGAGATCCAAAGAAGCTAAATTTCATAGATATTAAGTGGGGAAGCCAGATTCAAACCCAGCTTGAGCGGCTCTAGGACCTAATCTGCACTCTTCTGTGCAGGGTACTAATGTGGCCTTCCCTTGTTAGAGCTCAAGTCTTGATATCTTCACCCATTTTAGTACCTTCTTCACTGTAGATGCTCACAAAATTTGTTGAATGAATGATCTGAAGCTTTGTTTGGGAGGAATATCTGCCTCCTTAATTGATTGTCTGAGGAAGTGATTTATAGAAGTAACAAAGTAAAATGCCCATAAAGCAGATGGACAGTTTCATCTATCAAGGAAGCCAAGAAAGCTCTTAATGAGAAGATGCACTGAAGAAGTCCTGAGGCATAAAACATTTATTATTACATTTTAAATATTAGAACATAAGACATTTCTGATGGAAAGAATGACAAGCAGGTAAATTTGAGTTATGTCCATAGAAGAGAAAGGAGGCAAGTTGGAGGGTATGTTCAGAGGATGGTCAGGGTTAGCTTCAGGTGGAACATTACGTAGCAAGGATGTAGGAAGCTAGGTTGTTAAGAGATAGGACCAGGTTCGAGAAGACTTTGTTTCCTAGTCCATTTCCCTGACACCTGTGCTACAGCTATACTTTCTTGATAACCTCTTGAGAGTACACCACATGTGAGGTTCACACCACTTTGCCTTTGCCGTAACTTTCCATGGTCCACAGTGCCTTTACCACTCTCATTTATAGTCTCCCATGGGACGCTACTACAAATTGCACTCTCCTGTAGGACCCTAGTTATAGCTTCTTCAGATGGCTGCCAAATGTGATCTGTGTTTTTATTTCAGTTACTTTGTTCTACATAATTGTTTATTTATGTTCCCTCCAACTTGAGGATAACCTTATAAAGGGTGAGATCAGCTCCTATCCATAATTGTCATATCCATTCGTTCAGTTCTAGGGTCCAGTTTAATCATTACTCATTGTTGATACTTGGAATATTTGTGGAACTAAATGAATAGTGATATAGAACATTGTATTATTTTGCTTGGCAAATATTTAGTGCAAAAACTTAAAAGGAAATAGATTGATCGCCTTGTTCTTAACAGGCACATCACACTTTGCATGTTATAACTTGTAATGGGAGGGATGTAGACCACAAATAAATGTGCATTATTCCTCCTATTCTCATTTGTTAAATGTCAATAGTAGTGAAATCATGAGCTCAAAATAAATGCAATCCGTTTCTATTAAGATTATGGAGAAATAGAATAATTGATATTGTTAGCCTATTTTTAATGAGTATACAAGGTACTTATGTGTTTGTTCTTAATTTTTAGAAAGTTTATCTTGTACTTAACACTGAAAATGTCTCACTTATTTGTTACAGATACACATTTCAATTGCAGTACAACTAATGTTTAAAAGTGGTCAGATGTTAACCTTGTGACATACTAATTGACTAAGAACAAATTGGTTAAAATTCTAAATCTCAGTAAATAATTAGGAGAATGAAGAGAAATAATGTGAATAAAGCACATAATGTTGTGCCTGATAGCCAGTTCGTGTTCAGAGCTACTTGTATTTTATTCACATGGCATACATGTACATGAATAAACTCTGGTAGTGTGATCTCATTTACCATTATGCCCCTAGATTAATAATTATCTAATGTTCTTCATTTTTTATGAAGACAATATATCCAGATTTGACCAATTTAGTTCTCTTAAAAACAGGCCAGGCATGGTAGTGCACACCTTTAATCCCAGCACTCGGGAGGCAGAGTGAATTCAGGGCCAGTCTGGCTTACATAACAAATCCCACCTGGCCAGGGCTACATAGTGAGACGCTGTCTCAAAAAATCTAAACAAAACAAAAAACAGGCTTATGGAGTTTATTTCAATCCACGGGCATTTTGCCTCAACCATGATAGATAAATAGCTAGTGAATATGAATGGATTATCATCAGGGAACTGTAAATAGTAAACAAATTGAAACGTGATCAAAAGACTAATGGTGTAAAGATATCAGATAAAACGGAGTACAGTGTTTTTTCATCTAACACATTGAATTTTCAAAACACAATTATAAAGGTTAGAACTGGTACATCAGTCCAGGTGTGCTCCTCTTGAAAGTATAAAATAATCCATTTGCAGGGCAGTTTGTGAAGCAGTAGGAACCATATTGATCTTTATATTGCTTTGCCACAGTAATACTATTTCAGGAAATACATTCTAAGAAAATATAAAAGTCCTTAAAAAATGACTACAGTACTTCTATGATTGCTGTGGCTATGTAAAATGTACAGAAGAAAGGAAACTTTACAACAGAATATAAATAGATTACATAAAGTATGTTTAATTAGGGGTAAATTTTTTTTTCCTTTTGAAAATTTTCATGTTGTCAGTTCTTGAGATATTTGAGGAATTAAATGATGTTTTCAAGATTGCTTCTTTCCCTTGGAGCAAATTAGATTAGTGCCAAAACTGCTGAAAGAATGAAAGGTTGAGGACTGGAGAGAACTCAGCTGTTAAGAGCACTTGCTGCTCTTCCAGAGGACCCAAGTTTGGTTCTTAGCACCAACTTCAGGAAGCTCAAGATTATTCCAGGGGATCTGACGCCGTATTCTGGACTCTGTAGGCTCCTGCACTCATGTGCATATACACGAACAGAGACCCACCTATATACACATAATTTAAAAAACAATAAAAATCTTTTTTAAAAAAGAATGAAAGGTTAATTACTCTCTATAGGCATAATGTAATTTGTTGTCAGCTTTTAAAAGAATTATATTTAACCATAAGTAGAAGAAATTCTTGAGGATAATAGTCATATTCCTGACTGCTTAGGACAGTTGTTAAAATTAATATGACATGGGATAACATAATGAAAGAGAGAGAAAGAGAACCTTAAAAGAGATTGAAGCCAGACTTTGATTGGTAGTACTGTTTGTTTTTCATATGCTTCTCTCTATTTTAGAATTGATAGATGTCACGTGTACCCTGCTTCTTCTCAACCCAGATTTTACCACTGCGTGGAACGTGAGGTACGTCATTTTCATCAGGGATAAGGTGAAGTTTGTCCAGATATCTGAAGACATAGAAACCCCGTGAGTTTGGTAGCTCTTTGAAATGAAATGTAAGCCGTGTGTCCACAGTGCCCTGCACTTCTGCATGACAGTTCTAAGGCATATTCTGTGCCCCTTTTATAGCATGCCTATTTTCTCTGAACAGTTTTTTGTTTTATTGAGTTACAGCCTACCGTTTGATGTCTTCTTGCATTTTCTTCCCTTATTTGGGGGCTTACAGGCATTTGGAGTCATTGACTATCCAGATCACTAGGCATTGTTTGGCAGTTTGAGAAGCAGGAAGTACGTGGGATGAGCCTTGAACTGTGTGAAGATTGTAATGAAATGCAATTGCACTGGTCTTAGTTTAGCCACTACCGTTGTAGCTCCTGCAGGCCCAACCTTTGAAATTTCTGACAGTCATTGTTTGGAAGAGTGCTCACATTTTGTTAATGGATTGTGTTCTTTGGTTCTTATTATTGCAGCTTCCAATACAAAATACTTGATAGAAATACTAAAATTCAGACCAGGATCATTTTTTATGGCTTTATTCAGTTAAGCAGTGTGTATGTGTGTATGTGTGTGTATGCACATATGTATATGGATTAAATAAACTGATGTTTTCATTAGACTTAAACAAATTCTCTTGAATGAAAGCAAAATATAAATTATAAATAAGTAAAAATCAAGTCCTATTAAATATTATGAATTATTTTAAAGTTTCCATAGGAAACTTTAAGGATGACTTAAATCATAATTTTCTATGTATTGTAAACAAGGATACATTTTGAGTTAGTGTTTTATAATGCTGAACTTTGTATTCATAACTGATTTTTAAGAGTTTAAGTAACTTCTGTCATAGGTGTTTGAAAGTGCCCTTGAATAGTTATGGATGGTTCTGACACTTAGAGCTGGATACCTCTCCAAGCTTCAGTTTTACACCTCTGTAAAATTAGAATAATATTAGGATGAACCATATGAAATTGTTGTTTCAGTAGATCAAAACCAGTTGAATCCTAGCACCCGGATCTCTAATAAAAGGAACTGAGCCAACTGGAGAAATGGCTGATTCTAAACCAAGTGAGGAAGTATACAAGATGGGCCTGGAGCATCTTAGAGGCAGAATGTAAGGAAAGTGTTATTAAACAAATACAGTGGGGTTATGTTAAAGCAACATAGGAACCATCTGAAAGAACTTGTCAAAGCAAAAGCTGGAATGATTTGAGCAATGCGATAAATACAGTAGTCCCCTCTTATCCTGGGAAGATGTGTTCCAAGATCTAGTAGATGTCTTAAAGCCAAGAGAGTATGCTTTCCCTGCTGAGTAACTGCTGGCTGTATACAGTGTGAACACATTGAACAAAGGACAATTTACATCCTGAATCATGTAACATGAGATTTCATCATGTTCTCAGATCCTATGTTGTATAAAATTTAGGAAAATTTCTGAAACTTTTCTTTTAAAGTGTTCAAATCATGCATGATATTGAACTTCAGATAAAGGGGGACTTTATAGTACAGTATTGGTTCATACCCCATAGTATAAAATGTACATCCTTAAGTCTATACTGATATAAATGAATAAATAGGAGGCTGTAGACAAGTGCTTCTAATTTATGTAGATAATTCCTCTCAAGAATGTTCAACCTAACTCCCTACCTCCTATGTGGGGCTGTGCACTAAATCAGAAAATCACAGTGACAGCCTTTCTTTAAAAGAATAATGAAAAAACCTGACAACACTTGCCTCAGCCAGGCAATTCAGATCAGCCTCAATAGTGTAAGTCATGATGGTAGTATATATAATGAAATGGCATTTTACATCTGTGGTCTTTCTGCCCGGAAGCTGTGACCCTGGTCTTATCATGAGAAAATCACCCACAGTACTCTCAAAACTATCAAATGACAGGATAAACAATATAAATATGAGGAAAGAAATGGAGCCTAAGAAAAAATAACCAAATATAATATGGGACCCTGGAATTTTAAAAAAGACATTTGATAAAAGCTACAGAACTCTGAATAAAGTTTAGCCTTCAAGTAATAATATATTAGGCTTGGTTCTTCAAGTTTTACCAGTGTCCTTAGTAACATGAGATGTTAGCAGCTGGGAAGCAGGAGCAAAGCATGTGGTAGTTACATTATCGTCACATTTCTATAAAACTGAAACTACAGAATAAAATTTAAAAAATGCTTGCCGACCTGGAAGTTTTATATAGCTCAAATTGGGTGACATATATAAATCACATAATAGAGTGCCTGACTCAGAAATGTTCAAGAGGTTTTTTTTGAAGATGACTATTATTTCAGAAAAATAATACTCCATCAATTTTAGACTAATGATGCTATGTCAGGTTTAAGAATCTATATAGAAAATAAATACCTTGAAATACTTATTTCAATTTATCTAGTACTTTTAAAATGTTAAGTGAAATATTTAATATATAAATTCTTAATTTTCCTTTTTACATTTCATTAATTTTGAGTTATTTTTATCTATGACTTTGTCATCTTAAAGATCTACTTTTTGAGTTTTGACTTTTGCCAAGCTCATCATGTTTTAACTAGAGCACTTTTGGAATTCACATGTGACTAGAATTGTTTTTCAGCCAGCTACTTATTTGAGTCAATATTCCTTAGAGCAGTCAATCTTTTCTTAATGCATCTCTAGGTTATGTGATTCCCATAACTTAGCTACCGTATTTCTTTTTATGTTAACTTTTTTAAAAAACTCACTTATAATATTATCAAGTATCTCCAGATAAGCAACCCTACCCCTCAGAATGCTTATGAAAGTGACATTAAGGTTTACTTCCTTTTTTATGGTTCAGCCAGGTCACCTTTTTAAGCCATTGACTGAGGTTGTTTCAGATTGATGTATATTAAGGCTGGGCATATAGCTCATGGTGGAGTGCTTGCCTTGGATGTGTGAGCCCCTGAGTTGGATCACTAACACTGCAAAAACAAACTCCCCACCCTTAAAAAAGACATCTTCCCAAAATACTGTTTCAGTGTTCAAAATAAATTAAGATTATGCCCATAATTCGGAAACTTTGTAAAGACTTGGTTACAAGTGCTTCCCTTTTTTTCTAAAAAAAAAAAAATTTTCTCCCTGCATATGGGTATTTAAGGAAATAAGGTAGCTGGAAATAAGGATGGTTCTTAAATTTATTAAATGGAAATTAAACTTAACATGATAAACCCTCTGTAGCAGTGGTTTTCAGACTTTAATATGTCTTACCTGAAGAGCTTGCTAAAACAGATTGGTTCACTCTCCATTTCTGGTTCAATGTGCCTGAGGCTAAAACTGGGGATCTGCATTTTCTCTTGAGTTACAGATGATGCTAATGTGGCAATCAGAAACCCCACTTTCAGAAGCCAGTCAGCAAGCCCAAGGTGCCTCCTGTCCTCACCTCTCCACACTGAAATTCTAGGTTGCCACAGGGTGCCTGGTTTTTTAATGTGGGTTCTGGGAATTGAACTCAGGCCCTCATGATTATGCGGAAAGCCCTTTTACTGACTGAGCTATCTCCTCAGCCTCTGTTGTTTGTTTTTGTCCATTGTTGAATAATTCTTGATAATTCACCTGAGGTTTCATTAAAAGTAATGCAGAATATTTGAATAGAAAAATAATGGTTTATATAATTATATTTTTTATTTCCTTTTTTACAGGAAAGAACTGATCCTCTCTGGCACTTTAAATCCAATTAAGGACTTACATCTGGGAAAGCTGGCCTTAACTAAGTTTCCAAAGAGTCCTGAGACATGGATTCACAGGTGTGATTAATTTATAGTCTTACATTCTTATTTAGTATTCAAGATGGCTGGAGAAAGATACTTAAAAAGCAAGGTTGATGTTGGTTCTGAATATGAATTCTAAAATCAAGTTACCTACTACGTTTAATTCTAGGAACTATCACTTGCTACCCAAATGTCCATGGGAAGTTATTTAAACTTTCCATGGCTTAGTTTTCACATTTGTAAAATAGAAGCAATAATACTTTCTTGTAGAATTAGTAGTTGAGTGCTCCTGAGGTAACATGCAGGCACTGCTACAGGGCCAGGCACATGCTAAACAACAAATGTCAGCTGTCTTTATCCATCTGTAACAGATATGGAGATTACACTTAGATTCTTAACTATAATCAGCAACTTGGGTTTTTTAAATGCATGAGTTTGTGTTCCTGGTAAAGATGGTGGTGTGATGGTTATGACTATTAAAATTTAAACATTTTAAAGGAAGCTAAGAGCAACTGAGGTGACTGGTGTATAGACCAAGCTAAAAGCTATTAAAACCATAAGTGCAAAGATTATGTTTTAGAGTGAAAACCTGAGATAACCAGAATACAAATAAGGACTCTGAAAATCATGGTTATCTGGAAGCCTGTCTCTGGAACTCACGTTACTATTCAAGACTAAAATGAAATGGTATGACTTGCTGGTTGATTTCCATGGAGCAGTCACTCTCAAGATGTCTGTTCTCCTTGAGCCTTCTTAACATTTCCTCATTTGTGGGCATTGTTAGGCTCTTAGGCCAAGGTGTCTTGGCTGTAATCTTGCCTTTGGCTAACATTTTAAGGCAGCTGTTTCCAAACCACAGTCAGTTGCATTTTCTATCTTACCAGAAATTGGCATGGAATGCCTCAGAGAGTCATAAGCTAGGGTCTCTGGAGGTTTGGAAAGGGGTGATATCAGAAGAGAACTATTAAATATGAATCTCAGTTACTAGGGGTTTATAATTTAAAAAAACAACAGTATTTTGTTGCTAAATAGAACTTTATGTTTAACAGTGAAGTGAATTTACTTAAGTTTGTGTGCCCTTTAGGTTAGAAATTTTTAGTCAGAAAGAGTGCTTCGTAAGACTAACATTGACAGAAACAGGAAATAGAGATTCTTCCTTACTGCTATTGACTGAAATGTATGCTCATCTTCTATAGACAAAAGAAAAATCTAAATAAAGACATTTCAGGGACTGGAGAGATGGCTCAGCAGTTAAGAGCACTGACTGCTCTTGCAGAGGACCTAGGTTTGATTCCCAGCACCCATATGGCAGCTAACAGCTGTCTGTAACTCCAGTTCCAAGGGTTCCAACTGCCTCTTACCTCTGAGGGCAGTACTTGACACACGCTTGCACTTACATACATGCAGGCAATATACTTATACATATAAAATAAAAAAGAATAAAAAATTCTTAAAGACATTTTAAAATCTTGATGGTTTGTTTCTTTCCACACCTGATGCTGTAATGCAGACATTTTGCGTAATGGAAACTCAAAATGAAGCTTTTATTTGAAAGCAAATACAGAATGAGACGTGGATGTATAAATAAAGATCTAAACTTGATCCTGTTCTCATATTTCCCAGCCACTGATTAATACCCCGTCCCCACACACTACACACAGCCATCCTCACCGCATATGTACTCAGCCATCCCCACACTTCACACACAAACGCATGGACTAGCTGCCTGACACGTAGTCGGGGACTTGTTCTGTATGGGTGGCATTCTCTTTTGGATGAATTTTAAAGTTTTAGGAAGGTTTCTTTTTCCTGTTCGTTGTCCTCATCCCTCCTCCCCCATTTATGTTGCTGAATCAAATGTATTCCAAAGCACAGTGACAGCCCTCTCTTCACCTCCCAAGACCTGAGCTCATAGGTAACTATTACTTTGTATTATCTGTCAGTGGAAACTAAGAACAAAGGAAACCACTTGCTTCCCTTTCTCACGCGTTCCTTCCTCCCCCTTCCTCACACCGCGTCAACAGGCGGTGGGTGCTCCAGCAGCTCGTTCAGGAAGCTTCCTTGTCTTCCTTTGTGACCAAAGGAAACTTAGGAACAGTTCCTGCAGAGAGGACACGGCGAATACTGCAAGAGGAGATGGAAGTCTGTGGTGACGCAGCAGGGAGATATCCAAGCAACTATAATGCCTGGTCCCATCGCATCTGGGTTTTACAGCACCTGGCCAAGCTAGATGTCAAGGTAGGGCTATTATTCAACCTCCATGGGCAGTGTTGCCCTGAATCCTTGAAATTTCTGGTAGTAATTCACCCCTTGGAAGTAATGGTCCAGCAGCTCAAAAGGGTCGAAATGGTTGATGTCTCCATTGAAATTCTCACAGTCACAGAAGGGTTTGTATTTTCCACCAGTGCTGCTTGGGGCAGTGATGAGGGTAGTACATGAAGTGCAAAGGTTTGTCGAACCATTCAGGAAGCCTTCGGCACAACTCACTTTGTCCTGAAATACGAAGTTCAGTAAACCTTTTAGAACTGGAATTCTTTCTTGGTATTCTCTGGAAATGTGTCAGTTAACCAAATTAGCTGACATTCTTTTCATCATTTGTTCCCCCAAAAAGGAAGGGAAAGGAACTGGGACAGAAAAGTCACCTAGGTGTTCTCTGAAGCGTCAGAGCCTGTGGATCACCTCAGGATTCCCAGGTCCTCTGCAGGCCTCCTGAATCAGAGTGAGGGTGGGATCTACAGATGAGAGTTTTCTTTTAGCCTCAGATGGGCTCTCACAACCTAATCTCCCCTCTTCTCTTCCTTCCTCTCCTTTACTTCCGTCTCCTCCCTCCTTTATTGGGAGGTACTTATATGAAACCATCTCCATTTTTTTCTTGGCTTTTTATGGTATTGTAATTCCGTAAGAGTGTATGGTACTTTTTCAAAGACTTCCCAGGATTTAGACAATTAAGAGTTCAAATTGAAGGGGTCAGAATGCCCCAATTGGTGCTTCTCAGTCCACGGGGAAGCTTCCTGTAGTTTTTGTTCCCCACCACCATCCTCTGTCTTCCTTCCCAGTTCCCTCTTGTTTCCTAGCCAAGAATCTACCAGGACAAATACATCTGTTGCTTCCAGGGGATCTTAAGGCTGCAGTTACAGCACAGTAGATCATGAAGGGAGGAGAGGTGCCTAAAGGATAGAAAGAGCAGGAGCTTAGAGTCACCTCAGCCTGGGTTCATATCTGACCCCCAGCAGCCATACATGAAAGTAAGCTTTTGACATTTCATGTTGAAAGTAAGGACTGCACGGTCTGCCTAAGGGATTATTGTGAGAATCAGCTGCGTTAATGTGATGGAAGTTCTCTGTAAGACGGTTAGGGGAAATCAGCTGCTAGTGTGCTTGATCAGCTTAGTGCAGTTTGCTCATGAGAAGGTACTTTAGTACTCTCATACCTAGCTGCTGTGCTGGGTATTGGGTATGGCAGTAAGACAGGGCTCACTCCCCACCAGGTGGAACTCTAGTTGAGGTAGCAGACAAATTGTTAGAAGTAGCATGGCCCTTCGAGGGTGTCAGGGCTCTTAGTGTTTAGTTGGGAGTACAGGAATCTCGACGTGCACGAGTAATCTGGTGGGTTGTCAGGGATACAGAGTGCTTTAGAGCTGATCAGCTCTGCCCTGTAAGGGAAGGTGGAGCACGTAGGGAGCATTGAGACTAAAGAAAGGCCAGTGAGGCAAGATGTCTGGGGAAGGTTTCCTGCCATTATGTGGGACTTTGCAGCATTCTGATGGATTAGAGACAAAGGACCAATATGAAATTCTTGGTTCCGTGGAACCATCTGACATTAAACATATAACAGCTTATTGGTGGCGTTTTGGATCAGCTGCCTGGATCTACTCCTGAGCTCACATGTAGTCACTCTTCCTTGAACTGCCCTTAGGGGACTTCTGTTCTCCCTGTCACCTCTGCTACTTAGCATGCCTTACTCTTTTCGATTTCAGTAAAATGTGAATTTTATTATAAACATTTGGGTCACCTAGAACTTGCCTGTGTTTTGTCTATGAGAAGAAGTAAAAATAAAAGTAACACTAGCCTAGACCAAGTTGGAAGTACATATAAGACCAGGTATGGTAGTACATCCCTGTAAGCCCAGCTACTCAGAAGCCTAGGCAGGAGGACCCAAAGTTGAGGGCAACTGGCTGTAAAGCAAGTTCAAGGTCAATACTGCTGGGCAACTTAGTGAAGCCTCAGCTCAAAACAGAAATAAATAGGTCAGAAATACAGGTCAGTGGTAGAACACAGGATTCAGTCATGAGTACTGCAAAATAAGATACAAAAATTTCTTCGTAACGTGGACTAGAGCTACCATCATTTCAGACTTAGAAAGTTGTACAGTTTTTGAAGTGCTAGTGTTTAGTACTGATCAGAGTATGAAACCAAACATTGTGAAGATTGTTGAATCTTAATAAACAGCAACTTATTAACATTTATTAGGTTTTAAAAGTAGGTGGAATCTATAACATTTCTGTTTCTAGAAATTTATCTTAAAAAAATACTGAGAGGCACAGTGCACTCTGGAGGTTAAAGACACCACTATGGTCACACAAACCTCATCTGTGTCCTGGTTGTACCACCAACTTGCTATGCAGCCTCAAGAAAATTACCTGGCCTCTCTAACTCTGTTTCCTTGCCTATACAATGAAGGTGATGGTAATTCCTTGATAGTAATCTCAGTGAGTGATGCGTATTGAATGGGAGAACCCACATAAAGTACCCATCACAGTGCTCTAAAAAAGTACTCAACAGATGCTGGCTATTCAGCATGAAGGTTTGATATGTAAAAGTAGCCTTTATAACTGAAAAATTTGACTAACCCCTCAGTAGTGAGGAACTTGGTGCATCATCTCCATCATAGATTGGAATGTTTGGGTCTACTAAAATTTATAGTTGGTTATTAAAAGAAAAATGTTTATAGTAGGTTATTGTCATAAATGTAAAAGATAGGCTACATATTCTTGGTCTGTTAGCATTTAATAAGACAACAAACTCTCTGTACACGCAGTGTTACAGCTGTTTGTTTTAGTAGTAGGTGTGAGTTTTTAGTCATGAAGAAAGGTTAGAGAGTAGAGAATGACTAGCAGTGCCCTGGGGTAGAATCCTGACCTTTGATTTTCTTTTTTGTTCTATGCTTAAGCGAATCTGTAGTTATGTAAATTTTAAAGCTTATTTTTGAGGGTGGGTGAAAAGATATAGGTGAGCAAAACTTACTGTGACTACCCAATTAAAGATTGATACAGCGTGTCACCTGAGAAAACATGTTGGGACATTTCAGAAGAGATATGCAAATGTCTGATAAAGAAAACCAACATCATTAACAAAAAGTGTAAATCAAAGCCACAGTGAGTGAAACCATACCAGCTAGAATGACTGCAGCAGTGACAGGGACCTTACACATGCGTGGCTAGGAGGAATGCAGATTGGTGCCATCACTGTGGAGGATAGTTCAGCATTTCCTTAAGAGAAAAGTACAATTACAGAAGGAGAGGAAGTACAGTTAAAATCATTATGTGGTATTCTTGAAAAGAAAAAGAATTTCTATATATGATCCTGCAGTTTCGTGCCCAGATAGATAGTACGTGTTCATACTAAAACGTGTGTGAGAATGTTTGTAGCCACACTATTTAAAACAGCCCCAAACTGGTAACAACTCGAATGTGTATCATGTGAAAAAAGGAAAACAGAATGTAATATATTGATAGCAGGGACTGTTGACCATGATAAAGAAGCAAAATCCCACCGATGCATTCTGTAATGAAGATAAACCTCAAAATATTAAGCTGAGCAAAGCAGCCAGATTCTGAATCTACTATATGATTCCATTCATCTGGTGTGTTGGGATGGGCAAAGCAGATCAGTGAGTGCCAAAGGCTAAGGGGGAGCGAGTGGGAAGGGCTACGAAAGGGCTTAAGTTAACAGTGGAGCCTCTGCAGCAGCTCTGCGTAGACGAAAAGATACCGATTTCTTTTTCAGCTTCAGAACTTGGTTACAAGTTAACTGGAAAAGAAAAGCTTCAAAAACACCTAAGAAATCGTTTTTTAAAAACAAAACACTATGCCATTAGACAGTTAAATGTTAATAGAGCGTAATTAAAAAGATGGTACTGTTTCAAACATAGACTCGGTAATGATTAAAAGTGTATATAGAATCTAGAAATAAATCCCAGTGCATGATTGTGCACAGATTTCATTACTGGTGAAGATGACATTTCACATAGACAGAAGATTTTCTGCTCAATGTGCAAATGATTGGTAAAAATTGACTTTTTGGAAAATAAATTTTTTTTTAAATCTCGTGTATAAACTAAACACTAAATGGGTTAGAAATCTTAGAAGATAAAAGAGACCTAGAGGACATTATGGTGAAATAAACCAAGAAAATATTGCAGGATCTCGATTGTATGTGGAATCTAAGAAAATCAAAGCCATTGGAAGCAAAGAGTAGAATGATAGTTGGAAAACTTGGGGGGTGAGAATGGGAAGTTGCAGGTCCTAGGGTCACAGTTTTAGTTAGCAGACTGAGTAAGTGCTAAACCTCGAATATGACTTAGTGGCCATGGTTAATAATGTTACATGGAGCTAAAATTTGCTAAGGCACTAGATCTTTAATGTTCTCACAAAACAAAACAAAAAAGATGATGATAAATAGCTATGTAAAGTGATGGCTATGTTAATTCGCTTGATTTTGATAATTTTACAGTGTACACGTGGGTATAATTACATTTTATATCATAAGTGTATGCAGTTTTTATTAATTACACTTAAATAAACCTGGAAAAAAGAAAACTCAATTGTAATTGTATATATTGAGAAAAATATTCATAGCATGTATTATAAATGGAGTTTTAATAGTTCTTTATAAATATCTCTAATAAACCCATAAGAAAAATAATGACTTGCTAATTAGGTAATTCATAAATTAAGAGAATTAGATGAAGTAAGTTATTCATAAAGAAATAATTTAAAAAAGTAAGCATATAAAAATACTTGGCTTTCATACTAATTAAGGAAATACAAATCATTATTTTTTCAACTATTAATAGATTGTGAAAATTAAATATTCATAAGCTTTGGAAATAGGCATCAATTGTACTTCCAATAGGAAAATTAATTGTATAACTTTTTAAGAGGGCACTTTACAGTATGTATCATGAATCTTAGAAAGTTGTTCTCTTTGTTCCAGTAGTATACTCCTAAAAATTTCTCTTAAATGAATAGATAAGCACCCAGTTCTGTGTGGAAGACTGTTACTCGTACATGGGTAAAAACAAATAAGGGGATCGTTAAAGAAAGAAGACAGGTGTGAATGGAGAAGGAAAAGCCTGTGTAAATGCCTCTTCTCACTTCCCCTTTTTCTCCCTATAAGACTCTTCTTGGTGAACTATCCTCTACTAAACAGTGGGCGTCCATGCACATTTCAGACCACAGTGGATTTCACTACCGGCAGTTTTTGTTAAAGTCCTTGATTAGCCAAACTGCAACGGACAGTTCTGTATTGGAACAGAACTCTTTGAGAAATGAGCCAAAAGATGAAGAAGCAGCAGATTCAGTAGAGGAACAGAGGGTAAATCTCAGCCATCTTCTGGAAGAAGAAGTGGAATTCTGCACAGATCTTATTGATTCCTATCCGGGGCATGAAACCCTTTGGTGTCATAGGTAAGAGAAGGGAGTCCATTTCCTGTGTGAAACTGGCTGTGTCCTTATGAGAGCTGCAGAAGGGGTTGTATCTGACTAGTGCTTATGGGTAAATATCATCACCTGATTGTGAAATTTTATCTGGCTGAGCAAGAAAGGGCTTTAGTTTACCTTGTTATCATCATCACCTTAATTGATAGGAGGTTTCTCAGATCTTTGCCTATGGTTTAGATTCAACCTTAACTGTACAACAGAATAACCTGTGTTATGTCTAAAATAGAATACAACCAAAACAAAATGAAGTATAAAAATGGTTCACGACTCTCTTTTGAGATCCTGATAGTTTATCTGGGATAGAATGCTGCCGTCTTTTTTTAAGAAAAGCAGAAACTTACCAGATCACTTTGCAGTCACAATTTAGAGTAATGACTAGAACACAGAACATGGTAAACTTTAGAATTTTTTCCACTCAGATGGTTTACAAATCGATTAAGTATAACAACTCTTCTATACTTTGTTTAAGCAAACAAAAAAAGCAATTTTATTAACCTGAGTTTTGAGTGTATTTAACATGGTAAATTGCATGTTGGAATGAAGTCAGGTTGATCAACACTTTGCTGTGTTTAATTTGGATCTTCTGTCTGAGGGCATCTCCATCTTTATAAACACAAATTCTGCTTCAAACCATAGGGTTTGATTTGTAAACAAAAGTCTTACCTGTGCTAGGCAGGAGATAGGCATGGTAAAATTTTGTATTTTTTCTTGTTATTTATTGTTTTTGAGACAGGATCTCCATGTATCCCCCGCTGACCTGGAACGCATTTTGTGAACCAGGCTGGCCTCCGTCTTACGGAGATCAGCATACTTCTGCCTCCTGAGTGCTGAGACTAACGGCATATGCCACCATGCCCAGCAGATTTTGTGTATTTCTTGTTAGTGAGGTGCCCTCCCCCATCCCAGTCTTTCTTGTGGGCTATTTGAGACACCTTAGCCACTGACATGTGCCGAGTATATTCAGAAGGCAGAAGGCAGTCTTTGCTTTCTAGCAGTTTCATGAGTAGACACGTCTTTTTCTCTTCAAAACAAGATGCTCTTATTCCACATGTTACAGAAAGGTTAAGTTTCAGCTTGTTCTGGGGTTAAAGGGCACGTTGCTATTTTGTATTTCATCATAACAGCAAGGCTTTAGAGATTTCTTTAAATGATGAGTGTGTTTGAGAGATAGCTAAATTAACAAAATAAAACCTGTTTGTGTGAAGGCTAAAGTTGGTGTTAGGGAATGAATGAGAATGAAAGAAAAAAAGTTGGGATTTGTTTTTTTTCTGGGATATATTATACCAACCAGCTTTCTACTGCTGACTCATTGCCATTAGCCCCTTAGCTGTCATTTAAGTTTTTACCCTCCATAAAATGGGCATGTTGTGCGTTCCCTGTCAACTCTAGAAGATGCAGGGGAAAGGAATAGAACTGTCTCTTAAGGGCTTGGAGTGGCTTATAGGAAGATGAGATAGAACTTAGGACCTATGAAGTTGCCATGTTTTGTACAGCGGATGTGCGCCCCACTTAAGTGTTTGGAGATTGTGTAGAGGGACTTTTATTTTTAATAAGCAATTCCAGGTGCTAGCTGCTCTTAGAGAACAGGAATTGTACCTTTTAATGTGCTCTGCTAGGAGCTCAGCACGTGTCCACAGCATATTGATGTTTAAGACGCTAGTGGTGGATTTTAGATGACAGTTTATGTTATTAAATAACAAGACCAACTGTCTCAGATGTCTTATTCTAATTTTTAAAAAGATTAGGAGCCATCAGGATGGCTCAGTGAAGAAAGGCATCAAGTTTGATGATCTAAGTTCGATCTCCAGAGCCCATCATGGTGGAAGGAGAAAACCAGCTTATGCAAGTTGTCCTCTGACCTTCACATGTGTGTTCTGGCATGCTCACACACAGAAACCAAATAAGTTAATGGAAAGTGTCTTTTAAAGGGACTAAAAGGAAGAAGCAGGGGTGGTGACTATGATCAAAATATGTGATATGAAAATTTTAAAGACTGTGAAGGTCATGAACTATGCTATACCTCTGATTAAGAGGAACTGTTAGCACATCTTGTTTCTGAATTACTTCTAAGATATCAAATGAAATGACTGTTTTGTTTTGTTTTATGTAATAACTTACAACAAATATTGAGCTTTTCCTTTTATAAGTCCTGTTAGAGATATCAGAGAGGAGAGCTACAAAGTCATTGTCATGTCCGTAAATGTTGATATGCCGTTAGAGTGACATTCTTCCTCATAAATCACTAAGCTCAGGCTGAAACCCAGAGATTTCTGTTGTTTTTCTCCTTCCCCCAGATAGCTCTGATTATGAAATGAGCATGAACCTAAATACTGTGTATTTCAAAATTATCACCTTTCTTTTCATCTGAAAAGCTTCACTTTGTGATATGTTTCTCTCTACCCTCCATTACAGACGGCATGTTTTCTACCTTCAACATCACTTAAGTAGTAGGTTTTCTCACAACCTGACTCACCTGTCACCTGCAGACTGCCCTGGGGGAACTTTGAATGACTTACACCTCATTCCAACAAGCTCCCAGCTGTCTCAGGCAATGGAAGTGGATGGACTGAATGAATCTAGCAAGCAAGGCTATTCCCAGGAAACCAAGCGCCTGAAGCGGACCCCAGCTCCAGATTCCCGAGGCCTAGAAATGGAACACAGGTTCATTGATCAAGTATTATCCACTTGTCGGAATGCAGAGCAAGCCAGGTATGCCAATGCATACAGGAGATGGCTGGTCACTTTGAGTCAGTGAAGAAGGGTTGATTCGTCTAACCAGGCTCCCACACGTAGTGCAATATTGCTTTCCTTTCTAATGACATAATCGCATGAACTGTTTGCTATTTCTGCCTAACTTTGGAGTCTTCATCTATAGGTTAAAAGTCTATAAGAAATCATTTCTTTTTTTTTTTTTTTTTCCGTGAAGAACTGGCATTCCTTTGGGGATAAAATAATTGTATAGTTCCTTCCTGCTAAAAAATGAGTCTTAAATCTCTTCCTTTTAGCTCCTCGTCCTTTATGTGTCCGTATTTGCTTTCTTATTTCTTTCAGTTGATTCACGCATATCTTTACTCAACTCTGTTCAGTTGCTGCATAGGCAGTTTTTTTTTTTTCTAACTAAAAATTTATGTTGCAGTTCAGCTTAAGAATATTAATACATCCACAGAAGGACTTGGTCTAATTGTTATTTTCAGAATAAAATGACAAGATGAACAGATATGTGAACATGTAAGCCACTTCTTTCTCTGGCATGTGCTCCAGTTATCAACTAAGATAACCAAAGTCAGAAGTGTTGGAGTTTATATAGAAAATGCTTCCAATGTAATCTATTTTTTAAATGATTATTTAAAAGAAAACTAAACTAATTTAAGAGTTAATCTAATTGTAGTACTGAAAATTATTTTTATTACTAGTTTTGATAGATTGTTTTTACCTCATATTTGGTATATGCCAAAACAGTCAAGTCAACCAACCCCTATAAAATAAATTCTTTTTTAAAAAGATACAGATGCCATTTTTAGTTATTGCTACATTTTCCTTCTAAAATCACTCATGAAAAATGGGAACTATATTTAGAAATATATTCATGTAAGGCCTTCTTTTTAAAATTTATTATTGAGATTACATTGAATAAACTACAAAATTTTTGTGAAGTGACTATTAAAAATTTACTGGCAAAAGCCCGGGGA
This sequence comes from Eospalax fontanierii, assembly GCA_035773235.1. NCBI lineage: Eukaryota > Metazoa > Chordata > Mammalia > Rodentia > Spalacidae > Eospalax > Eospalax fontanierii. Next base: position 40,039,321 of record CM069544.1, on the reverse strand, counting down.
GAAAGAGTAGTTTTAAGCATTAGTTCTTCAATTTTTACTTTTAAAATGAAGTAAAACACTTTGATACTAAATTTATCAGGGATAAGGTACCAAAGTATCCACATTGCAGCCGTATCTTAATACAAGGGCTGTTCTCGAGGTTGGCAAACTGGGGGTTGGAATGGGTCAGGTAATGGCTACTTAAATGTTTACCCCCTTTGGGATGATCTGTGCTTCTGCCTCTGGAGCAGTCTCTGTATTTTCCCAGTCCCATCCATAGTGTTCACTACTCACTGGTCTGTATTTGTCTACACTTTTTTCAGGGATGCCTTTTGAAGATGCTATCCTCTCTTGTCTTGATGAATTTCATACTGTATAAACACAGAAAATAGGAATAAGAGCTGCCCCTCTGAAATGTCCTTTTAATGGGGGAAGCTGTCTCTTCCTATGTATTTGGAAACTGTGGGTAATAGTTGGAGAAGTAAGCGTGACCGTCGTGCTTTGTCTATTCTCCTTTTTCGTGCTTGGTGATTTGTAGTGTAGACGGAAGGATGGAAGGAAAAGCAAGCTCTTCTGTCTCACTGTAGTGGAAAACCTGGTCTTGAGTTAGACACTCCTTTCTGCCTTCAGGGCAACATGGTCTGACTTGCCCAACATGGCAGATTGCCGAGCTGACTGGGATCTGAACACCAGACCAAAAGGAAAAAAAAAAAAAAAAAATCCTCTAGCCTGGCTCTAGTAGATAGATGTTGCTCTTCTCTCTTGGGGCAGAAGTTACTATTTTAGTCAGTATGGTTCTTAGATGATAAAATACTTGCCATTATGAAATACTTTCACAATCTTAAATACAAAGCATAGTTTGAATCAAATACCTCAAGGTCTATGTAGACCTCTATTGATAAAACCATTGATTTAGAATTTTGAGCTACTGTGGGGGTTGAGTGAGTAGAAACAACAGAAAAGACATGGGCAGCCCATGTTGCCAAGTTCTCGCTTTGTTCAGTATTCCCCTTTTTTCCCAGCATCAGATGTGGTATCCCAGATAACAGGGCTTCTTATCCTTTGACGTGGTGTGTATTAGGACATAGATGTAGAGAACGTGATCATCCGCTGAACTGTTACAGTGCTCATGCCTTTTTATGTCTTTTACTCAGCATCCCCCTCTTCTTTTTTTTTGGCTGCCTTGGTAACTTCTACGGCTCACCACCCCTTTCTGAAGCCATGAAGTCTTACTGGATCTTGGTCTCACCTTCCTAATAAGGTTGTAAGTAGGTAGTGAGAATACAGATATCTAAAAGAGGTTGTTAGTTTGTGACCTTTGCATGCTACCTTAGTTCTGAAATTTGCATTTTTCAATTGTTCATTCACAGAAAAATTTAGGATTACTCTATATGGTTATATTTTCCCTAAGTGTTTGACATTAAACTCATTAGCAAGAAACTTTAACCAAATGAACTCATGCAGTAGAAAGAAAGAATATGTATAAATTTAGGGGCTTGTTTAGTCTTATTTTCTGCACATATATTGTTGTTAAAATGAAAAAGTGGTTTAGATTGCCATGTTGCATCTTGACTTTCACTGGAAGACTACCAGGCCATCACACCATCCCATGGATTAGGAAAACTAATGATGAGCAAAAGGCAGTAAAATCCTACAGGTATTACCACCGCAACTCTTCCCTCCCTGCCTCTATCCTTCCCTCCCTCCTTCCCTCCCTCCCTCCGTCCCTTCCTTCCTTCCTTCCCTTTTCTGTATACCTGTTTTAGTAATTGTATTTCCGGATTATGTCAACATGCCTTGCACATTATAAGAGTGCATTAACTACTAAATTAGTAGGTGATTAACTGTTTGAAGAGGAAAACTGGTCATGCATGGTAGGATGATGATTGGGAAATAAATGAGTTATGAGTAAGTGATGTGGACTAGTTTCCTAAGACTTAAGGAGAGCTGCCATGTATAGAATGAGTTAAATTTAGATTTGGTTTCTTCATTTTGTGACCTTGTTAAATCTTAGCCATGAAAAGGTACTCTAGAAATATCAGTTAGTTGTACTTTTATCGACATTAAAAACTCACAGAACTAGTGAGGCATATCTACATTAAGAGTGTTTTCTGTTTTATGATGTTGGAGAGCAGATCTTGCATACAAAGCCACATTTGAGCATAAGAGTGATTCTTTGATTTTAGTGACTTGTTGATCTGTGTCTTTATATGAATCATCCCTATCCCCAACTTGAACTTTGAACTTTGGGCCTTTCAGATATTTTTCAAACCTATGTGAGTCATTTTTCAAGACTAAGGATTTTATAACCCTTAATATCTTTTTGACTTCTTTAGCTGCTCACACTGTCAATTAGATTTCTTATTCTTGTGGTACAGTTCTAATTTAAAGACTTCATTGATTTTTTATTTTATTTTGCTTTTTGGAAGTGCTTGAGGATCAATTTCATATTCATTAATCAATCATAGAATTAAATGTGCACATATTGTCACTAAAAGTCACTTCATTTTCAAATAAGGGCTTTTGTAACATAAGATGTAGAAACAAGGTTTTTTTTTTTTTTAAGTTAATGCAGCAAATATAGTAGATGGTGTCATTTAGGTATGTTCAAGTCATCCAAGTTCATGTCTGGGGTGTGGGTATGTGTGTGTTTGGGGAGGGGTGGGGAGAGCTAGCAATATTGCTACAAATTGTATTGTAATTTTCTCTTACATAGCACAAGATGGGGTCTGACATGGGTGAGATGCAGTTTAGGAATGGAGCTGCCACTTACTGGCCAGCAGCCTTAGTTCACTTGATTATGGATGATTTCGTTGTAAAAGGAAGTAATCCTTGTTTTTCAAAAAAGCATTTTGAGTTCAGTGTTATTTTGCTTCTAGGAAATTTTATCTTAGCTTTTTTAAGTGCTTCAAGTATGCTAAAAACAATTTGAACATTGTGAAAACTACTGTACCTTTTGTCTTTCTCAAATAGAATACAAACCCTAACACTGTATGTGCTGTGGCCCACATACTCAGTAATGAGTTCTTATTTGGTTAGAGAAACATGTAGAGGCACTAGAAAGTTTAAGAAAACTCGTAAAAGCAGTGAGCAAGAAAAATCTACCGCAAGAATGCTGCATATGTCACACAATGTCTTTAAATAGCTGTATATTGTGTTAACTTGAGTGCCTTTCTTAATTTTGATGGAGTACAAGATTACACTATACTCAGCTCCATTATTTAGGTTAAAAACAGATCATAGAAATTTTGTCAGACAGCTAGCTGATCATGACTATTATTTATTCCCATGGTTGGCTGTGGTCCCAAGGGATGTTTTATTATTCAGCGAGATTCTAACATAAGAAGATAGGATTTTTGGATTTATGTTTTATTCATTACCACTTTTAAACCCCTTCCAGGAATACCAAGACTTAGAGTTAGTTCTTTCCCTTTGACAACTAATGTTTTGAGTTTTGGAGGCATCACAGTTACAGGACAGTGTGTACACCATTAAAGATGCACTGAAAGCTGTGCAGCATGATTCAGAGGGAGCCAGGGCCTCCCATCACAGAGGAGATAGCAGATGGTTATACTATGTGATGATTATGCCTTATTCTGAAGACTGTCTCTCCCTCCCAAATTCAGAGCTCATATAGGATAGTTAAAGTAGAGAAAAGTAGAACTTTTTTAATACCCAAAGAAGAGTGGTAAATACTGAGATGAAATTCCAATTGTATCCTTTTAAGTATTTTTGTGTGGAAGGGGGAGGGTTAGGAATGTCATATTTCATGGTAGCAAATAACTTTTCATTGTAATTTCTTAAAAATATATAGTTAAGATTCCAAAGTGCTTTAAAGAGAATTCTTGAATAATATATTCCTAAAGAACAGCAACATGCTGTATTCATAATAGAAGCAGAAAACCAGTGTATCCTTTATGAACTGGGTTGGGAGGAGAAACCTCATACTCCCAGCTTCGATTTTTCTACTTTCACTGGGCCAGCCATTGTTAGCACTGAATAACTAGACTGTGCTTTAAAAACATAAGGCAATATATTGGTCTGCTGATGAAACATTGTGCTTCCAAGAATATTAGCTATATGTAGTTTGTACTTTCTAGTCAACAGTATGATCCATAAAGCTAACCCTGACATTTATTGGTCTGTTGTTATTCCTCAGGGTGTGGAAGATTCAGTCAATTTAGGACAAAATTTTATAGTCCATGGCAAAAAAGAAAAGGCAGAAATATGCTAACTATATTACTAACTATTGAATTCTATTGAATTTTAGTGTCTATAGTGGGTTTTTTATAAGCACTAACACTACAGTAGCTAGTAGACGGCCATCCTGCTGCCTGCTCCGTGTAGCTGTGTTGTGAACACTACAGATGTCTCTTAAGGAAATCATTTCTGTGCTGTATTTCATGTTTGAGAAAGTAAAGGAGATTGTGTTTTGTTTCAGTTGACAGTCTTACCTTTAGAAATCATACTGAGGAAAATGATTACTGTTATTTTTCAAATTGGCATTCATTTTGCTTCCTAAGATGACTTTTTTTTCTGAGTGCTACAGATGTAGACCCCAGACATGTTCAAAACATTGCATGATGCCTTGCATGCTATAGGAAATCAAGTCAGAATTGATGAATGCCAGAGATGTGAAACTAGCAGACCTGTCTTGCTGTCCACATTCTTAGGTCTGAGTAAAATGTACTATTTTTTATGAAATACATAGGTTAAAATATGCAAGGCAAAATACACAATTAGATAACATTGCAAGTGACGTTTCAGTCCTATAGACTTAATATGAGAGATTTAGAGCTTGAATTTATGTCCTTTTTTAAATATAAAGGATTTTATCCAAATAGTTTTTATTTTCGTATTTGCTTAAAGTAGTCTTACTCAAGGCAGTTTTCTTCATAGATAACCCCCTTCAGCAGAATTGGAAATCTAATACACGTACCCATTTGCCCTGATCAATTATTTGTGAAAATATTTTTATTAGGTGTTTAGTGGTTTATAAACTATGTTTTCTAATTTTTCTCACATCTTTGAAGAATCAACCTTAATTTTATGCCTGGCAATCATTTTCCTCAAGGTACTATGCAGTATACATTAGATTATCTGTTTATCTTAATAAAGTGATAAGTCATGCATTTGAGGTTTTGGGGTTTGGGGTTTTTTTATGCCATAAGGATACATATATGAATGTTAATTCATTGTTCCATTGGAAATGTTCATTTATTCCCTCACAAATGCTATGTATTTGGGGCAGGCATTTACTTCGTGGTTAAAGAACTGATGTAGAATGAATGAATCATGAGTAGGTAGGTATTCAGTAAACAGCCTTTGATCTAACAGCAAACTGAGCTTTCACCAAGGGGACTGCTGCCATCGTTTCACTGACAATATATTTGTAGAGTGACATGTGGTAGAAACTGAAAAATTCTATAGTTTGACATGAATTATTAAGTTCATTCAGACTGAAGTTAGTAACAATATAAAAATATTGTTTGGTATGCCACGGTGTGAAGATCGGAGATGTGAAGTTCAAGTAGCATCCTCCTGTGCAAGGAGGATTCTTAATTCCTAACTGTCTCTAAACATTGGCAACTGAGTGCTTAGGAGAGCTGCTTAGTTCTGCAACCCACTGCTGTTCTGGCATTGCCAGTGCTATCTAGTGCTCATTTTATTTCTCTGACTCTTAGCTGCTCCCAGGGATAATGACAAAATAGAAAGTTATGCTGAATAACTTCCTATCATTTTCTCAGAATATGTTTGACATGAGATAGAAATTTTTACCCATAATATTGTAGTTTTGGTACCTATTCTCTTGTGGCTTACAGAGCAGTTTTGTCAAAGAGTTGATCTAAAAGATTAAACAGCTTTGAAACATTCCTACCTGAACTGTGAGGAACTAAGTATGTAGTACACTTGTAATTAGGCACTGCCTTGGTGTATTTGTTATGCATGATTATGTTGCTGACTTTAGTCAGTATTATATTTCGGGGTGTCTTTGTTCTAGGAGAATAATGGGATGTATACTAGACTAAATTATTTTTTCTGAGTTGGAAAAAATGATGAAGTATTATAAGTATGCCAAATATTTATACTAGTACAAAAGCTAAGAGAAAAAAAGATTTTTAAAGAACAGCAGTGATTTATTTTTTAAACCCAAGTTTTGGGATGCTAATTAATTGCTTAGTTTAACATTTTAGCACTAAGGAACTTTGAATTAAGGGGTACTATATTTCTGCATTAAAGTTCACCATCTGTGTTAATTTACGTTGCTTATAGATTTTACAAAAAGAACATTTTAGTAGGTTACAGTTAACACTGGGCAAGTTCTTTGTGATTTATTGTGTACTGTCAGATCCTGGGCATTAGGTGTTGGTTTGACTCTCTTATTTTACCCAAGATGCCGTCTTAACTGATACCTCTTCTGTTCCTTTAACTGTTTTTCTCTGGTGTAGAATCTGTATTAATGTTCCTTTAGCTCGGTATAGTAATTGGCCTTTCTAAAAGGATTGTCTTGTGATTTCCTTACATATAAAATGTGTACCTTGCAGGAGGATAAGAGTAAATTTTGCATAAAGGTATATGCAGAGTGTACTTGTGGTATTTGGGGGGCTTTACCCCAGAGTGCTGAAATAATGATGCTAAATTCTAAGGTTATCACTTGGAAATTTGGCTATGATTAAATGTAAAGTCTAAGCTTAATATTATGTATTAGCTAGAGCTGTTGTGTTCAGTAGAGATGTAATGTGAGCCACAAACTAACTTTAATTTTCTAATAGCCATGTTTAAGAAGTGACGAAAGTAGCTTTAATATTATATTTTATTTAACTCTTAAAAAATATTTCAACATGTAATCAATATAAAAATTCATGCGCTATCTATCTTCTTTTTCCTAGACTTAGTCTTCAAATTCAGTATGTGGTTTGTATTGACATGGCGCCTGCACTCATGTCATTAGGAGTCACATGTGGCTAGGGCTGCTACCCTAAGTGGTATAGACCTACTGGGTACAAAGTACGACTGACTGTTTAGATTTGAAAGTGATGAGGAGTAGACATAAAATTTTGGTACTTTAAAAATTATTTAGACTATTTAGAAAGATAGCTAATGGAGTTATCCGCTTATTTTCCTTCATCTTAATTTTAAATTTTCTCTAGAAATTGGATCAGCTTGATCCAGTTTGCCAAGCATTATTTAAGGAGGAAAAATTAAAATCATAACAGCATAGATGATATATTAATGACACAATTTTCAGTTTTCACTAATTTCTGTCCTGTTTCTTCAGAATAATAGCTTAAATTGCATGCTTACTGTATATCTGTAATGTATTTGTTTTATATTATTCTTAGTATATTATGATGTATATTAAAAACAGCCCTAGGATTCTAATCTGTCTATGCAGCTGTCTTCCAGAACTTAATGGCATACTTATTAAATTAAGATAAATGGCAGAGAAGTAGAATGAACCATTCCTTTTCCCATTAGATTTGTTTTTAACATGTGACTATGTACGAAGCCAGCTATAAATTACTGTATTTCTGTAGAATATGGAAAATAGTATTTGTCTTTGCTAAATGTCTAAGTAAACTTTACATCTCCTAAAACAAGTGTCACATGTGGTTTATTTCTATTTATGATCAACTTAGCAGCTTCCGTCTGCCAGGCTGTCCAGTTGAATTGCTTTGCTAGTGGTAGGTGGGCTAACTACGGTCAAGGTGAAACCAATAATTTGACTGCCTGTATGCGTAGAAAAAATTAGATCATTAAAAATTAAAATTAAATTGCCATGGTTATCTTTAAAATGCACTCACAGTGACTAATTGACTTGTGAAAGTTATTTGTGTCCAGATGAGCTTTTTCTTATATATCCAATTGAAGGTGTAAAGTAGGTAATTGCTAGGTGTTACACCCTGTGCAGTCCTGAATCTCACTCTTTGCTAGAAGCCAAAAATAGCACTATTCATTCGGTATTAAGTAGTCCATAGAGAGCCTGAGAGAAGTAGTCAGTGAAGTAGATACTGTTTTTACTGAGATTTTAACTATTTCAGAAGAGTGTTTTGTGGGTAAAGACTTTAATTTCTTAAAATTATGTTTTAAGTGGTATAATTATGCATATTACATATAGGAAGCAGAATATGGAATTTATTTTGCATCATTCCAAAGTACTGTAGACAGTACTTAAAAGTGAAGTGGGTTTTTAAATATGCTCAGGAAGGAAAGTAGCTTACTAAAGACAGTCTTAATTTGGCTTAGTAGGCAGGTTATATAAATATGATAAAACTGATATTAGAAAAGTACTTCCCTTGGAAATTATACTGCTCAGTAACATGCTTCAAATGCAGGATTAACACAAATACCAGATGTAGGATGATACAGTGTCCTATTAAACTAACAAGACAATCCTTTTGCCTTTAGTCTCCAAAATTACAACACCATTTTCCTTGTGTTGTAATTTTGAAGTTTTACTTTTAGTGTTGCATTATTTTAACAAGAAAAAGAAAGTGATGTTTCAAAAGCAATGTAAGGGTCTGGCATGGTAGTACATACGTTTAATCCCAGCACTCTGGAGGCAGGCAGATCTCTAGTCTACATAAATTCCAGGTCAGCTGAAGCCACAGGGGTATTCTGTGTCAAAAAAATAAAAAGAAATGTAAATGGCATAATTCCTGTCTCCTAGCCATTCCCCAAATGGCCAGGCTGGGTATCAACTTCAAGTAACAGTGTTCTTTTATGAGGGGCACCCTCTCACATGAGTCTTGTGTAAAAAGTATTAGGAATTGCTTGCCTCCTGTTCTGAGCTTTACAGAAAAGCAATGATTAGCATATGTTTCAGCTCGTCTCAGCTCCATCTTGTCCCGGCCATGAGGTGCCAGCCGGTCAATTGGGATTTCTTAGGGCCCTACAAAATACTACCAATAAATGAGGAATTAACAATAATTATTCACAAAATATACCCCCTCCCTTCCAAAAAAAAAAACTACTTCTTGATTCATTCTAAGAGACCAGAATTTTCCTGATGTCAAAACCAAGCAAGTATATTTCAAAAAAAGAAAACCACACCAATACTTCTTTATGAATATAGTCCCCCAAATCATGAATATGACAAAAAGTGTGAAAATAGATGCCAAAATAATTAACCACATATAAGCAAAGCTAATTCTTTAGTATATAACAAAAGATTATACACTGCAAACAAGTGGGCTTACGCTGAAAATGCAAGATTGGTCAGCATCCTAAACTATCATTGTGGTATGCAACACGAATATAAGGAAGGGGAAAGTCTGCATGATGTAGAAAACAAGAACAAATCAAAAATCCTTTATTGATAATAATTTAGAACTGAAAGATCTTCAAACTGGTAATGAATGTATAAGGAAATCAAAACCACACTGCACTGAGGCAAATGCTGTCTTTTGGGCATGACAGCACCAATGCTCTCATGAACTTAGAGCAGCTGCACACTACCCACTAAAAGCCTACACACTACCTACATAATAGCAAGCCAGTCCATATTTTCTAGCATGGAGTGGAGAGAGTATACTTTGGAAGATTATGTAGTTGCTTAAATCTTTATCAGAGTGGTAAAGTGGTAGTACAGTGTGATGCCTCGTTACAGCAAGGCTGGAGTAAATACATCTTGACTCAGCATCCGTTTTAGCCAAGAGGGGACCTGAGGCTGCTCTGAGAACCAGATTCTTCAGATTACTCTCTGAACAATGCTGTCACTGAGGGCTTTCTTCTCCATTGAATCTTATACCCAGCATGAAATAGAGAAAGCACAAAGGAACTGTCTTATCAGAGGATCATGTCTCTTACTCCTAGTGACCTAGGACACAGGCAACCACCAACATACCTCATCAACTTAATCCTACCTCTTGTTTGCAACACAAATGGGATATAGTCTGTTGCTTTCAACAAATATCTAGTTATCTTCTGCAACACTTTGATATCTATAACATACACATACATTGTTCTATGTTGAGGGCAAGGAAGGGTCATGAGGGACTAAAGCTATATGCTCAAGTCACAAGAGGAGCCCAAGGCCTAGTAAGCTAGTACATTATAAACAAGATGGTGTTAAAATGAACTCAAAACATCTTTTCTAACAAGGTTAGGTGAAAGTCATTCCTAAAGTTACCCCTTCTTTGTTTTAAAGAAGAAACAAAGTCATTCCCACAAAGTACAAATTGTATCAAACTTAAGGGTCCCAAGAGGAAAAACATCAAGAAAAGGTAGACCTCTTTTTCAAATCTGGAAAAGATATAAATACCCAGGTACTGGAAGGTCAAAACTCTTCATCAGATTCAACCAAACAAGGCTACCAAGACATAAAGATCAAACCGTCAAAATTCAGCAACAAAGAGAAAACCGTAAAAGCAACAAGAGCATCAAAGCAAATCTCATATAAGAGTATTTCAATTAGACTGGTTGCTTTCTTAATGGAAACCTTACAGACTGGCGAGTGGAATGCTAACAGTTATTTTACATAAGAAAAAGAAAGTCAACCAAAATAAATACCCAGCAAAGCAACCCTTCAGAAGTGAAGGAGTGACAAATACTTCACACTAAGGGTCAGTGACATTGCTGTTTGGGTTAAGGTGCTTGCTGCTAAGTCTTACCACCTAAATTCAATCCCCAGGACCAACATTGTGCTAGGAGAACAAACTCCTGTAAGTTGTCCTCTGGTCTTCACCCTCATGCACCCCTACACACACACACACACACACACACACTAAAAATTTTAAGACATAAACAGTAGCCAAAGATGTTCACCACCCAACCTACTTTACAAGAAATGGTGAAGAGAGTTCTTCATGCTACAAGATAAGGACACCAACTAATAACACAAAAGCATGAATGTATAAAATGATAAAGGTAAGTAAATACTAAAAGTATTCTTACTACTGTAATAGTAAGTTGTAAACCAGGTTTAATACTAAGGTTTAAAAACCAAACCGAAAAACATAATAGCTATAACAATTTGTTAATATGATATTAAAAGATATAAATTGACACTTCAAAGAATTTATGGGTGAGGGAAAAGTGCTTTTTTTGATGACAATTAACCCCAAAATAAATTTATGCCTTTATTGCCAGATGGTTTACAAGAAGGATACCAGGAATACACAATGGGGACAGGACATTCTCTTTAATAAATGGTGTTAGGAAAGTGGATATCCACCTGCAGAAGAATAAAATTAGACCTTTGTTTTATATCACGTACTATAGCTTCTTTAACATTTTTCTACTTTTGACCTCTTTCACCTGAGAATTTTTTGTGCAACTCTGGGTATATAGGTATAAACAAGCATATTACATGCAAATCAAAAAAATGGTAGATCATAAGTTTATTTTTAAACTGTTCTTTAGTATACATATGATTTTGCCATTTATTAAAGATGAAAGCAAATTTGCACACTAATGAGATGGATGCACTTGTTTCTTTTTAACATCAGAAATTAAATCTGGGCTGCATATTTGGTACTGCATTACTTAAAGCATTTTCAGTATTTTTCAAACTTGATTTTTTTTTTTTCTTTTACGAGTATGAGTATTTTGCCTGAATGAATGTATGTAAGTATACCCACGTTGTGCAATGCCTGTCGAGGCCAGAAGAGGGCATCCGATTTGCAGGAACTGGAGTTATAGACAATTCTTAGTAGATGTGGGTGCTGAGAATCAAACTTGGGTCCTCTGCAGGAACCATCCCTCCAGCCACAGATACTTTTATTTTATTCCCATCAATGTTGAGAACTCCACATCACATAAATATATAGTATAAAATGGAAGAAGTATGTTTAGGGACATTCTAGAAATCATTGGAAATTATATCCTAATTCCAAACCAAAATTTATTGAATGATTTATTTTTGTGGATTTTTGTTTTTCATTGAACGAGATCTTTTGAGACAGGGTTTTGTAAGTAGCTTCATAACAAAGTTTATGAGAGGGCATGCATCCATTATAAGCAAATATTATGCTATTTTATATAAAGGACATAAGCATCCTTTGATTTTCCTTTCTTCATAAGTCCTGAAACTAATCCTCCATGAATATTAAGATACCACTGTATGTTTTTAGAACATCATGTTGTACATGATCAATATGTGTCATTTTTGTCAGTTAAAAGATAGGTAATTTTGGGAGACCTGAGCAGAGCCTGATCCCAGAGTAATAGGCCACTTCTCACCAACATCCTAAACTCTGGCTCCTCTGGACCCATCCCCCTCTCTGCCAACTCCTGCAGATTATCCACTCCTGAGATCAGAGGTCTCACCTTCCCCTACATGAGAGGGGACCACATAAGCCACCACACCCAAGAATCAATGTTGAGTGACCCTAAGACTGAACTGCAAGCAGCACCCAGCTGACCCCAAACCAGTCAAATCAAGTCAGCTGCAAGAAGAGACCCAAACATCCGTAGAACACCTGGGCACCAGAAACTCAGACCAAGCCACCAATGAAAGATAGATAAGTCCCATTATATAAACAAAGGCAACACACAAAAAACAAAACACTAGGTCTCCTCCAAAGGTCACCAATCCCATAGAAATGAGAGCAACTTAGATGAAATCACTAAGAATTCAAAAGAGTAATTACCAGTCTGTTCAAAGAATTCAGAAGAGGTCTGAATGAAATTAAAAAACAGGAATAAACTGTTGAATGAATTCCTAGAGAACACAACCAGCTGAATGAAATAAAGACAACAATTCAGAATATGAAAATAGAATTCGACAAAGAGATAAAACACTGAAGAAAGCCCTAAATGAAATGAAACTGGAAATGAAAGTTTCAGTAAGTCAAATGATTCAATAGAAGCCTCACCACCGGAATGGATCAGGTGTAGGGTATAATATTGGGACTCAAAGACAAGGTAGAGGAGTTTGATCATTCAAAGAAAATGGAAAAAAAAAAAAACACAGAATATATGACATCTTTGGGATATTGAAAAGACTGAAACTTTGATTTATGAGCATAAAAGAAAGAGAATGCCATGCCAAAGGCACAGAACACATTTTCAATAAAATCCTAGAATATTCCAAAATCTAGAGAAAGAGTCTCCCATCCAGATACAAGAGACATACAGAACACCAAATATATAGGACCAGAAAGAAAGAACTTTTGTCCTTTTGTGTTATTATACTAAATGTACAGAACAAAGAAAGGCCACTGAAGACTGAAAAGAAAGAACCAAGTCACACACAACAAGCCCATCACAACAACAGCTTTTCAATGAAACCTTCAGGAGCCAGAAAGTTTTAGAATAATATAGTTCAATTTCTGAAAGATGCCAACCCAGCAATATTATCAATTATAGTTGAAGGAGAAAGAAAAAATTTTATGATAAGAGCAGGCTACAAGAATTTATGGCTAGCAAGCCATCTAGCAGCAGATACTAAAGGGATACTGTGGACTGAAAATAATAGTAAATATATTCAAAAGGTTTCAGGGGAAAAAACTTAATGCCACTAGAAAAGTTCTTAAGCAATAGAGAATTTAGAAATCAACAATCACTACAAAATCAACAAGATGACAGGAATTAATACACCTGTCAGTAATAACTCATAATATTTATGGGTTTTAATTTCCCAATCAAAAGATATCGACACATGTATTGGGTTAGAAAACAGGACACACCTTTTTACTATCTACAGGAAAAACACCTCACCATCAAAAATAGATATTACATTTCAAAGAAAAGGGAAGAAGGTATTCCAAGGAACAGGAACTAAGAAAAAAACAGGTATTGTCATTCTAATATCTGACAAAATAGACTTCAGATCAGGACTAATCATAAGAGATTTCTTATAAAAGACAACTTCATACTGATCAAGGGAACAACCAAGAGGACATTCAAGTTCTAAACACACAAAACAAACTCAGGTGCTCCAAAGTTCATTAAAAATAATTCTACTAAAAATAAACCCGCAGATTAATCCCGATACAGTATTAGTAGATGACTTCAATACCCCACTCTCATGAAGGGACAAGTCATCTTAACAGAAAATAAATGGAAAAATATTGGAGTTAAACAGCATCATAGATCCTATAGTCCTAACAGACATCTGTAGAACATTCTATCTATCCAATATTAGAGAATTCATATTTTCTCAGCAGCACATGGGACATTTTATAAAATAGACTACATATTGGGACAGAAAGAAAATATCAAGACATATAGGAAAGCAGAAATAATGTCAGTACTATATGACTATGATGAAATAAAGCCAGAAATCAACAGCAGAAGAAACTACAGAAAGCATACAAATTAACAGATTGAACAACACACTATCGAGTGATTGATGAGTCATTGAAGAAATCAAAAAGGAGACAAAAAAAAATTCTTAGAATTGAGTAAAAATGAAAACACAATATATCAAAACCTATACATGAAGGCAGTACTAAGAAATATTTATAGCTCTGCATACCTACACTAAAAATTCAGAGAAAATGTGGAACATTTACACAATGAAATATTATTCAGCTCTTAAAGGAAACAAAATTATGAAATCCACAGGTAAATAGATGGAGCTGGAAACAGTCATCCTGAATGAGGTAAGACCCAGAAAGACAAATGTCACATATTCTCTCTCATATGTGGATGCTGACTTTGAATCTTTAGGTAAAATTCAGACAGAACTCAAATAATTATCTAAAAATGCACCTGAAGATTTGGGTAAAACAAGAACAAACCAAATCCGAAGCAGTAAAGTGGAAGAAGTAGTCAAGATCCTCTAAGAAATTAATAACACAAAAATGAAAAACATTATGCAAAAAGGAGTTAGTTCCTTGAAAAAGATAAGCAAGATGGGCAAATCCTTAACCAATTTAAAAATAAAAGAAAGAAGATCTATATTCAGAAACATAGAGATGGAAAGAATATATTCCAACAGATACCAATAAATGCAGAAAATTGTAAGGACATACTTAAAAACCTCTACTGCAAATGTTGGAAAATCTAAAGGAAACTGACTAATTTCTAAATGTCCATGACTAATTTCTAAGTGTCCAACACCCACGCTACTTAGAGACTTTACATTGCATCTACTCTGGTCACCTATACACCTGTTAGTAATACCTCACCCATCTACATGAGTAAAGCCATTCATTCCCCAGAATGAACTTTAATAGGATCAAACATTGGTTTGATACTAGAGCTTAAAAAGGGAACCTCAGCACTGCAGTGCATACCTGTGGCCAAGAAAGGCAAGCCCACCACTGTTCTAACCCCAAAATCAAATGATTCATTTCTTTTCTCTCCCCGTCTAGAAGCCATTTGAGAGAGAACTTACCCTGATTCTAGCAACTCCATGAAGCTATCAAGGTGCCTGAAAACAAATCATGACTTCAAGACTCTCAAGTTCAGCCTTGGCAATCAAAAACGAAAACAAAGAGGAACCCAAGAGATGGATGCTTTTGAAAGTCCTAAGCAAGAAATTCTAATGGACTTTGAATTGAACATTTGAAATTTTCCCTGTTCTGTCCTTGTTCCCTTTAGCAGCCTACTCTATACCAAAGGTGAAATATGTCCAAAGTATTTGGGAGCTCTTATCTAATTCCTAAAAGATCTTAGGGTTACCTCTTCAAAGGGGGAATGTTAGAGAACAAATAGCTAACCGAGACTATAAATTCTCTAACTTATCTGTGAAAGACCTTTCATAAACTCAACAATGAAACCTGTTACTCCCCCAATGCCAATCCCCTCTGGTTAATCAGTCCCCTCATGGCCTGGCTCCTCCCTTTACTAGGGCCCTTATATTCCTCCCCATTATATAAAAAAATTAATGGGGAGATGTGGGACCTGGGCCTATTAAAGGCATTAAGCAGGCAGTGTGACCCTGGAGATCCTGAAGGAATGGCAGGTGTCCTGGCCTGCACTGCCTGAAGCTATAACCTAGGTCCCAAGAAGCCACTGCAGATACAACCTCATTCCTCAGCAGTTGCTTAAACTTTTCCCCCCATAAAGATCACTGCAGCCCAAAACTAGAATTTTGGGTTTCATTTCCTTGTTCCTAATTTCCATGTCAGCCCTACAACCTTCCCACCTTTACCTAAAGACCCCACCTTTAATTTTCCCACCTTCTGTTTTAGCAGAAAGGCCTTCCTATATAAACCCTTACCTTGGTTACAATAAGCGAGCTGTCCCAGTCGGTCTCCCAGGAAATTTTCCCATCATACTCTGGGCTGCCTGAGGACCTGTTCAACTGCCCTCCATTAACTGGGATTACTGGTGCACAACAGCCGTACTGGAGACAGAGACCCACTCACAGCAAAGGACCTGGATTCAATTCCCAACACCCACATGGTGCCTAACAACCATCCATAACTCCACTTCCAGGGGATCTGACACCGTCTTCTGACCTCTGTGGGCATTGCACAATTTCAGTGCACTTACATACAATGCAGGAAATACACTCATACACATAAAATAAAAATAATTAAAAAATTTCAAACACACATATTTCATTATATGGATAATATCTTATTGGCCTCCTCTACTAAAAAAATGGAAGTCTGTTTTAAAAGATTTAGAAACTTCACTTAAAATTTTTATTTATAGCTAATCCCAAATAAAATTCAACTAACTTGAATATATTGTCATTCATTTATTTTTTGTTAAGCCTCATAAATAACTATTGTCTGTTCCAAATAATAATAAACAGCAATAATAAATTCTCTTCAACAGCTTTTAGAAAATATAAGTAGTTTCAACTTTCTCTCAGAATTCCCAGTAAGACTTTTTCTCACATATTTCCTCTTAAAGGAAATACTAATAACTCCTCCAGTATTACAAGTATTGCAACTAAAAGCTAAGAAAAAGACAATTTTCTCATAGATATTTAAATTTACCTGTTTGTTTGCAACACTCTCATTTCTCTTACAGCAGCAACTGGTCAGTGTTAACTCCCTCTAATAATTTGAAGATGGTTATTTCTACCCAATATATCTAAAACCTTTTTACCCCTAATCAATAAAAATTAATTACTCTTATTCAACAGGACTAAACCAAAGCCATCTGATTTACTAACCAAGAAAATTTACTAGACAAGATCCCATTCCTGCCATATCTCAAGACAATTTCAACTTTCTTTTACAGATCTCAAAGGAATAACAAATACCTTTTACTAGTTTTCAAAGAAAAGCTTCCTTTCATTTTTCTCCGTATGGAATTCTGTTACTTCCTATACAAGTATTTTTTCCCATAAATCCCATTCCTAATGCACAATTTTTTTTTCAGATAGAACCAGTCAGTCAGGCAAGCTAAACTATTACATGGATTTAAAATAAGGTAGTCTCTTCCAATCCCTGAAGCATCCACCACCCAATGAATAAATTTTAATCTTTTAATTTGTTTTTCTTTTTGTCTTTTTATTTTAATTTTTTTTATGTCGTTTTGAGACAGGCTTTCCCTGCAACACCAGCTGGCCTGGAACTCAGTATGTAGATACAGAGATCCATCTGCCTCTTCCTCTTAAGTGCTGGGAGGCCATCATGCCCAGCCTTTAATTTTTTTTATTAGCATTGCTTCCTTAAAAAAAAAAAAAAACCCAAATGATTACATTGAAAAACTTTGTATAGGTTGGAGAATTTAGAAAAGGAGTGAATGGCAAATTCACATTACAGGAACATCAAAAAATTTCACATTATTGTTGAAGCTTTGTAGTACAGTTTGTCAGTAAATAATATTAAAAAATATAAATACAGAATTTTGAATTTACATTCTAAAATACAGTTACATATTTCTAATTTGAAAATTATGTCAGTTTAGTTATTACAGTGCTTACTTTGTCTTATGTTTGTTTAGCTTGCCAGGCTGTGATTTTTATCTCTGGAAGTTCAATGAAATGTTTTACATTTTCTGTAGCACATAGGCGAAGGCACACTGGGGCTGTTAGAATAGCAACAGAAAAATAGTGGAAACCCTCTTGCCAGAGAATGGAAGAGGTCCAACATCAAGGCTTGGATAACAACTGGTCCTCAGGGGAGGTAGGAAGTCCGAGAGAATCAGTCTTTCCAAGATTAGAGAATTTGCAAACGACAGCGACCTCCCCTGTCCCCAGCGTAAGCCCAACACAGAGGCTCAGCCACTGCCAAGCACAACCTGGGATCTCAGGGGGGTGCTGTAGAGAATGCAGCCACTCAGAAAAGGCTGAAACTGCTGCCTAACGTCAGGAAGTCCTCCATGCTCAACTCTGCTCCTCCATCAGCCTACCTCCAGAGGAATGTGGAACCATGGCTTGTGGTAAGGTACCAAATCTCCAGACTCATGTGAAAGAACCACAGTTCCAGGCTGACGGTCCTCAGCTCTGGCTCACAGGAAGGGACCACAATTTCAGGTTTGTAAGGGGAGGTCATAGCTCCAGATTCATTGAATGGGACCTCCAGGTTAACGGGAGGCTACCAAAGTTCCCAGAGTCACTGAAGGGGACCACAGCCCTGGCTCATGGGAGATGACAATAGCTTCAGTTCATGAAAGGAGAACGCAGCTCAAGGCTCAGGGGAAACATCACAGCTCCAGGCTCATGGTTCATTATCACAGCTCCAGAATGATGGGAGGGGTCCCATCATTATCACAGCTCCAGGATGATGGGAAAGGTCTCATCATTATCACAGCTCCAGGCATGAGAGACAGCCACAGCTCCCAGCTCAAAGGATGGAACCCCACCTCCAGGGTAATGGGGGCGGGGCATCACAGTTTCAGGCTCACAGGAGGAGTCACAATCTCAATTATACTGGTTCCTCTTATTTTCCTGTCTCCGTTGCTCTGTTCACATGATTACACTTGGTTTAAGACAGAGCATTTTGGCTTCTGTCCAGCAAATGAAGGTAACAGTTACTTGCTGGTTTGAGTTTCTTATTAAAAGAACATCAATTTTGTTGCAAACTGCCTTTTGCTCAAAGAGACAGATGAATTACTTTTTTTTTTTTTTCGTTGTCAAGCTTCTGGTTGACTTTTTTGATGTCTTCAGCCTTCATATCTTCCTCCCTGACCAAGGGGAACCAGTGGTAAGACTGGTTTGTGCTGGATTATGTTTTATCTAGAGCTGCCGCCACCACCATCTTGGCTTTTCTGCTATTTTCTTTCTTAAAATTAGACTACAGGGGATGGAGAGATGATTCATTGGTTAAGAGCACAGGTTGCTCTTGCAGAGGACCTGGGTTCAGGTCCCAGCATTGACATGGAGGCTAACAACCATCCATAACTCCAGTTCTTCTGACCTCTGAGGGCATTGTGTGACACAGATGCACTTACATACACGCAGGCAATACATTCATACACATAAAATAAAAATAATAAAGTAAATCTCTTAAAAATTAAAAATAGACTATATGTAAGACAATAAATGTTATTCATAAATAGTTTGGGTCTTTCAAAGTGTGTACATGTCATTAAAACTTATTCTTCTATTGTGTGGGCCTCTGCAAAAGCAGGTAAAATGATTGGTGGTGTTTGCTGTGCTTGGACTTCCTCAACACATTAAAACTAATTATGGCCTTTGCTTATTATAAGCTTTTGCAATATAACTGACATTCCATATAGACCACAGAGACAAGCAATAACATAACGGAACACACTCATCACAGGCTAAAACTTCAACTTAAAAAAATGAAAGGGGAAACAAGAGGATTTTTCTTCTCCTGCAAGGCTTTTCAACCCCTACTTACTTTAAAGTTTTTCACATGGAGTGATCAAGAGGTGACTTCAATGGACTGTCATTATGCACATCTGGTAACCCCCCACTGGTATCCTGGAAAACACCTTAGGAGGGCATATGGATTAAATACCTTGATCCTAATTAACATGGGGCAGAGGATTTGCTTCTGTTGTGTTTTTCTAGAAACTTCAGCTGCACCTTTCTAGGTTCCTGGCAGGTGTGTGAAACAATGGTACAGAGGAAGACCAGCTCAAGTGACTTATCTTCAAAATCTGTGCCCACTGCTACCTTTGCCATCATCACCTTTGTGGTAGTTGGCATTGGAGGGGAACGATATTAGGCTTGTATTCTGAGACCCCCATTATCAAGAGCCATGGATAAACCTCTGCTAGTTTATGCAAATGACAATCAGTTGCTCTCTCATCTAAAAATGCATGCCATGCTAGGTATGCATGCAGAATGCATTCTGTAATTATATGGGCAAAGAACGCATATGCCTTTCTGCCTTACTTAAAGTCTAACTTCATCTCCCTGGTGTTGGAATACGAAACCTCAAATCTGGTTGCCATGGACTCCGAAGGAGACAAAAATGCAAATATTCACTTTTTGATAGCTCTAAGCATTCATAAGGATGTGGAGGCGAAAAATTCTCCTGTTCTTCTAAAAAGATTTGCAAACACCTTTATAAAGGTAAGAGAAAACAGAATAGGATGATTGTGTGGCTACTGTCTCTGAAGTTTTCTTATCCAAAACAATACCATAATGTATTGGAAACCACATGAAAAGCCCATATCATCAGTTAATCAAAAGCTCTTCTGGCAGAATAATGAAACACAATTCAAAACTATCTCTGCTGTGACCAGGTCACAGAGTCCCCTCAAAAAACCACCAAGGAGGCCAAATCTGATGCAACCACACAAGGATGTTTATTTTCAAGCTCAAGCTCGAGCTCGGTCCACAACCCAATGCACCAACGCAGAGGGCGGAGGGAGAGTGGCCATGAGAGGAGGTAGGAGGGGCTTCTTATAGGTTTTAGACAAAGGGAGGAGGGGGATTTGCTGTGCTCCCCCCAGGTTGGTCACAAAAGCCCGCACACGCCAAACATGTCTTTAAATTGATTGGTTATGAACGCCAGAAATGGGTTGAAGGGAGCACAGGGGTCTCTCGTTGGTGAGAGTCACCTTTAGGGCAGAGGAATGTGCTGACCATAACCTAAGCACATTGCAGGCTTCTGTTTATACCTTATTTGGTCCTATTGTTTTCAGGCTTGCCTAACATGCCTGGGCCTATCTCTCTTTGTCCACAGAGCCTGAGACCTGTAATAGGTTTTTCCTATTTTTCCCCCACCTCCCTATGCTCCGATACCCCCACCCCTGAAACAGCAGCCACCTACCCAGGTGTCACAGCCACCTGCTCCGGCGCAGTCCATGCAGGCTGTAGCCCCAGTGCCTGACCATGGGGGGCCAGCACAGGGGTCCCGGAGTTGTAGTGGGAGGGCACCCCCAAACCAGGAACTATTACCCTCCCCCTCAGAGCCATCGGGCCAGTCGATCCCTATGGCAATCAGCCCCGCCATTATTGGCCCTTTGCCACCAGTGATCTATATAATTGGAGGGCACAAAATGCCCCCTTTTCTGATAACCCTCAAGAGCTTATTAACCTCTTTGAAACTGTCCTGTTCACTCACCAACCCACATGGAATGATTGCCAGCAGCTCTTACAGGTTCTCTTCACTATGGAAGAAAGAGAAAGGATCCTCCTAGAGGCCAGGAAATTGGTTCCTGGCCCTGCAGGAGAACCCACCACTAACCCAGCATTTATAGATGCTGCTTTTCCACTCACCCAGCCAGAATGGGACTACAACACAGGAGCAGGTAGGAGGAGCCTCCTAGTCTATTGCCAGACTCTACTGGCTGGGCTTAAAGCCGCTGCTAGGCAGCCCACAAATTTGGCTAAGGTCTATGATGTTAGGCAGGGAAAAGAGGAAAGCCCCACAGCTTTCTTAAAGTGGCTACAAGATGCGTTCCAGAGATATATGTAGGGCCCTGGTCTCCCTACATACCTTTTTCTCAGCTAGGTTCCCCAGCCAGGAACTAGCTTCAGCTTTTCAGGGGCAGTTTGTACGTAAACAACTTGATGGAGAACAACTTGACCTTTAGAGGCCTAACTGCAATCATTCTGAACCAGGTGTGTGTCATGTACTCAGATGTTTCTTGGAAGCCTGAACTGCTGCCCCCTATCAAACTCCCTGTGAAACTTTCCTGCAGTTTTTCACTGTCACCTGCTGGATGAATATATATTGAGCACCCTGCTTGAGTAAATTGGAAGCTTCTCCACCATATTTGGTGTCTGTGTTGTGTATGTCTTGTGTGTCTTCAATTCCTCAGGCCCTCTCCGGATAGACGCAGGTGCAGTTGTAGCAAAAGGTGCTACAAGTGGAGGTTCACCTGAGATATCCAGAAAGAAGGGAGATGGTGAAGGAACGCCCGGGAAGTCTGGGCCAGCATGTCAAATTAAAGTAAAGTAAGTAAGGGGCGAGTTTAAATGGGAGCAAGGGGCTCTCATGGTCTGCTGACAGATCTATTGGTTTCACTTTTGTGGGGACAGGACACTGGCATGGAGCATGAGGCTGCCCGGGATTCTATAAAAAACAAGGAGGAACAGATGACTAAAGAAATCAGTGCCCTCAAGAGAAAACTTAAAAAATGGTCTTTGGAACCGCAACCACCTCCTCAGAACCCTATGGAGAGGAGGGTCCTTTAAAAGGAGGAGCATGTATTAAATAATTAGTCTGTAAGTTGTAATGATGTAGACCCATAAGTTTATAAGTATAATGTTATGTATTAGATAAATAATTAGTTTCATAAGTATAAGAAGCACGTGCTAAGTAATTAAGTCTTATAAGTTTACTAGTTTGTAAGTTGTAATAATGTAAGCCCATAGTTTTATAAGTATAAAGTATATGTAATAGGCAATTAGCTTATAAGTAGTGATATTGTAAACCCATACCTAATGTGGTGACCTAATGGAAGGATAAGATCTTTCCTAGCATCGGTAGCAGGTAGCAGGAAATTCCCTGAAGTAGGAAATTAAAAAAATAAAATAAAAATAAAATAAATGGAAGAGAGTAGGAAAAAGACTTCAGAAATTTTATGTTGCTCATGGACCAAGTAAGGTCCCACTGCTACCTTTAGTTTGTAGGCTTTAATTAAAGATAGTTTAGATCTTAGACATGAGATTGAAAAAGTTTGGAAAAACAAAAAAGCAAATGGAAATGAGATTGAGCCTCAAGCCACTTTGCTTGAGAAGCTAGCTTTTGTGAAACCTGAAATTGAGCAATTATTCAGAGTCATTGGATCCCGAAGAAAAAGAGGAGAGAGAGGAGGAAGCAGCTAGATATCTGAGGGAGGAGGATTTTTCACAATTTGTTGCCTAAGCAAAGCCTAAGGCTGAGCCGAAGGGAAAGTATTTAGAAGAAATGTGGCATTTACAGGGCATGGTTTAATCTCTGTCTTTACAAATGCATTCTCCTACAGCAGCTCATGGTCAAGGAGGCTAGAGCCTAGAACATCAAAGGACCATGATCTCAGGTTTTGTTAATTACTCTCCACACCTTGCCCTAGGGTGTTTGCTTTCCAAAACAACTCAGCTTTTTTTTGTTTGTTTGTTTGTTTTTCAGTCTGTAGTTTGTTAAACTAAGGAAATAGCTCATTGTTAGGGTACTTACCCAGCATACATAAGGCTGTGAGCCTAATTTTCACCCACATCTTATTTGAACAATACAAGCACAACTGATCCTTTCCCAATCAGACAGCTGGTTTCTAGCCTAACAATGCCTGGTATTAGCTGTACTATTGTGTTTTGCTACTCAGCAGAGGTGATGGCAACAGAAATAGGACAGGTGTTTTCATTCCTGCTAGTAGTTACTGAACTCAGCAGCTCTTCTGTCCCATGTAAACTCTGAGTTAAAGCGAAACAGACATTTTTGTGTCTCTGTGTAAATCATATTGATAACACTGAGAGGTTGACTCTGGAGCTGGATTGGCCATCTCGCTTCAGGCTCAATCCTGTTTCAGGATGTTCAAGACTTGTACAGGTGAGGCTGGCCACCTGACCCTGTGACAAGCAAAAAGGAGAACAAAACAGCCTTGGAGTAAGGACATTGTGCTGTTGAGAATAAGGGATAAAATAATTTCAACAGAGGTGGTTATTCATCTTATGGTGTAACATGTCTATAGCAAAACTAGCTCATGGAATTCTGTATTTTCTCACACCAACAAAAAGTCACTAATATGATTTACAGTTCTTGGAGAAGATAAATGGCAACCTCTACCTAAAAACTTCTCAGTTAGTGCTGTAAGCTTCAATTTGATAATATGTTCCCAGGAAGCTGTTTTGGCTGTGGACAACTGGGACATCAAGTGAAGCAATGTCCTAATAAACAAAATGCCAACACTCCTAAAAAGGAGTCAGGCTTGTGTCCCAGATGTAAAAGGGGAAAATATTGGATCTTCACCTGAATCCAATCCTCCACCACAGCCAATCCTCCTAGTCAGCTGTAATTTTTGCAAAATTTTTTAATGTTATTACATCTCATGGAACTAAGAAAATGAAAAGGTGAAAGATGTTAAAAAGATATGGGAATAGAGATATTTTAAAATGAGAAAAACTATAAAAGTGATTGAAGATTTGAGTTGATATGGTATATAAAAGATAAAAGAAAACTATAATCTTAAAATTTCTGAGGTAATAGTTCAAATAGTCTGAAGAACAAAATATGTCTAATCAAGGTTTATTCAGGAATGTTTGGTTTTTGCCCAAGTGTTGGCTGACGGGAAAGAAGACAACCCTAGGACTGAAGGTAGGAGAGGGCAGCCATGTCTGTGGAAGAATCGACGTGCACATTGCATGGAAGAAGGACATTGGGCCAGAGAGTGGCCCCGAAAGGCATCCAGGGCTAAAGTCCTGACACTAGACAGTGACTAGGGGAGAGGGGTTTGGTGCCCCTCCCCAAACCCAGGGTAACTTTAACAGTGGAGCGGAAGCCCATTGATTTCATGGTTGACCCAGGGGCTCAAAATTCAGTCCTTCTTGAGCCTGGAGGGCCTTCATCTAACCGAAGAACCTGGGTGAAAGGGGTAACAGGAGCCAAACCCTATCAATGGACTACCATTGACCTAGGAAAAGGTCAAGTCACCCACTCATTCCTAGTGGTCCCGGAATGCCCCTACCCCTCATTAGGGCGAGATCTACTAATGAAAATGAAGGCTCAGATCCATTTTTCAGGAAATGGGACAAAGGTATTAAATGTTGGGGAGGAGCCCCTCCAAATATTGATGACCAGCAACCTCTCAGAGGAATATAGACTCCACCAAGAACCCCCAAGTCTTGATCTTAACTTGGAAAGATAGCTCCAAGATTATCCAATGGCATGGGCAGAGACAGGGCTAGCCAGACACCAATCCCCTATTCACATGGAGCTAAAAAAAGGGGCAGACCCCACCAGAGTCCGCCAATATCCGATGTCCCAAGAGGCCAAAGAAGGAATTACGCCTCACATTAAGAGACTCTTATCAATGGGAATCCTGAGGCCCACCCAGTCAGCCTGGAACACCCCCCTCCTACCAGTGAAGAAACCCAATACCAATGATTTCTGGCCAGTACAGGACCTGCGGGAGGTGAACAAGTAGGTCATAGATATACATCCTACTGTGCCTAATCCTTATACCCTCCTAAGCGCCCTCCCTCCAGAACACCGCTGGTATACAGTTCTGGACCTGAAAGGTGCCTTCTTCTGCTTGCCGCTGGCCCCCCAAAGTCAAAACTACTTTGCCTTTGAATGGCATGAGCTGGAGGCTGGGATCACAGGGCAACTGACCTGGACTAGGCTCCCTCAAGGATTTAAGAACTCACCAACTATCTTTGAAGCCTTCCACGAAGATCTGGGTGAGTATCAAGCTCAGAAACCAGATGTTACCCTGTTGCAATATGTTGATGACCTCCTGATTGCTGCAGATACTCAGGAGGCGTGTATGATGGGAACAGAGGAACTTTTAAAAACCCTTGGAGACTTGGGTTACCATGTCTTGGCTAAGAAAGCTCAACTATGCAGGGAACAGGTAACTTACCTGGGGTACATCCTTAATGATGGGAAATGCTGGTTGTCAGAAGCCCGAAAAGAGACAGTACTCAAAATTCCCACTCCCACCAACATAAGACAGATAAGGGAATTCCTTGGGTCTGCTGGATTTTGCAGGCTATGGATTCCTAGGTTTGCAGAGCTGGCCAAGCCTCTATCTATGTGAGGCCATCAAAGGAAGTCAGGAATTCCAATGGACACAGGCTCAACAGGAAGCCTTTGAGAGCCTAAAGCAGAGCTTGCTAACTGCACCCACCCTGGTTTTGCCGGATGTTACCAAATCCTTCCACTTGTGGATGAAAATAAGGGCATTGCTAAAGGCGTCCTAACTCAGACCTTGGGACCTTGGAGCCGTCCAGTTGCCTATCTGTCTAAGAAATTAGACCCGGTAGCATCGGGATGGCCCCCATGTCTAAGAATCGTTGCTGCAGTGGCCCTTCTGATAAGGGATGCTGATAAACTAACCTTAGGGCAAAATTTGACTGTTGCTGCTCCCACATCCTAGAGGGAGTGCTGAAACAACCTCCTGACCAATGGCTGAGCAATACCCACATGATTCATTACCAAACCCTATTATTAAACCCAGCCAGAATAACTTTTCAGGTTCTTGTGGCCCTGAACCCCGCTACCTTGCTACCAGACCCTGACTTGGACGCTCTGATGCATGACTACACAGAAATTCTGGCTCAGGTCCATAACATCTGCCCAGACCTCAAGGACGCCCCCCTGTCAGATGCTGAGGTGACTTGGTACGCTGATGGCAGTAGCTTTGTCCATGATGGAAAGCGATATGCAGGAGCAGCGGTGACCATGGAGACAGAAGCCATCTGGGCAGAACTCTTGCCAGCAGGTACTTCAGCCCAGCGGGTAGAGCGTGTGGCCCTTGCTAAAGCCTTGGAACTAGGCAAAGGACACAAAGTAAACATTAAAACTGACAGCCGGTATGCCTTTGCAACAGCCCTCATCCATGTGGCCATTTACAAGGAGCGGGGGCTACTGACGGCTGAAGGAAAAACCATCAAAAATAAAGATGAAATACTGACCCTACTTCAGGCAATTTGGCTGCCCACTAAAGTTGCCATCATGCATTGCCCTGGTCGCCAGAAAGGAACATGGCTGGTCTCCCGGGGGAACAATCTGGCAGACCAAATGGCGCAATAGGTGGCCCTGCAAGCTGACCCAATCCTTGTATGTGTTCTCCCTGATCCTGAAATCCCATGACTACCCCAACAGCCAAACTATTCAACATGGATTTAACATGGATTAGGACCTTGCCTATGACTCAGTTCCTAGACAACTAGTGGCGAGACGCTGAATGCAAAGTTATCTTACCCAAAAAATTGGGAAACCAATGGTTGAGCAAAATTCACCTGTCCTCACACATGGGAATCCA
Source organism: Eospalax fontanierii (assembly GCA_035773235.1). Lineage (NCBI taxonomy): Eukaryota > Metazoa > Chordata > Mammalia > Rodentia > Spalacidae > Eospalax > Eospalax fontanierii. Next base: position 40,012,159 of record CM069544.1, on the reverse strand, counting down.
CCGGATGCAGGACCTGGTACAACATGCCCAAATTAGAATCAAAGACAGTCGAACAAAGATAACTGAAATTGTATCTTCATGTAAGGCCTGCCAACTCACCAATGCAGGTGCAAATGCTAAAAACCCTGGCAATAGACTTAGAGGGAAAAAACCTGGAGCATACTGGGAAGTGGATTTCACTGAGGTAAAGCCTGGCAAGTATGGTTATAAGTATCTACTAGTTTTTGTAGACACCTTTTCAGGATGGACTGAAGCTTTCCCCACCAAGCATGAGACAGCCCACGTGGTGGCCAAGAAGCTGCTAGAAGATATCCTACCTAGGTATGGTTTTCCTACTATGATAGGGTCAGAAAATGGGCCAGCTTTTGTGTCTCAGGTAAGCCAGAATCTAGCCACATTTCTGGGGAGTGATTGAAAATTACATTGTGCTTACAGACCCCAGAGTTCAGGACAAGTAGAAAGAATGAACAGGACCCTAAAAGAGACCCTAACTAAATTGGTCTTAGAGACTGGCGCAGACTGGGTGGCCTCCTCCCCTTTGCTCTGTACTGAGTATGGAATTCCCCCTACCAAATGGAATTGACCCCTTTTGAAATAATGTTTCGTATCCCTTCTCCCATCATTCCTAACCTCCAGGCAGATCTGCTCATGGAACTTGACAATCACGACCTGCTAGAAGCAATCTAGGGGCTGAGACAAACCCATAAAGACGTTTGGCCAAAACTTCTGGCTCTTTATGAAGCTGGATCTCCTCCTGAACCTCCTAAGTTCCAGCCCGGCAATTGGGTGTACATCAGACGACACCACCAGGGGTCACTAAAGTCATGGTGGAAAGGACCTTTTGTCATTCTACTCACCACCCCCACTGCCTTAAAGGTAGATGGGATTGCAACCTGGATCCATTATTCCCACGCCAGACCAGCTGACCCATTCACACTCAAAGAGGACCACCAAGGCGAAGAATGGAGAGTCTCCAAACACCCGAGCAACCCACTCAAGCTTCTAGTGCATCTTGCATCACCCTGATGTGGACTTCAATAATTATATGTATTGTGCCACCCCATAGCCCGATGATCTTGACTTGGCAGTTCATCAACGTTGCGACGGGAGAGGTCCTGAATCAAACCACCGCACTACAAACAGCCAACACCTGGTACCCCATCTCAGGTTTGACTTGGCGCACTTGCTGCAGCTCACATGGGTGGACACCTTCATCCAAAAGCTGAACTTTCACATGTGCCCTGGACATGTTTCGGGGAAGAGCCATCATAAGCAATGCGGGAGAGGGGAAAGCTTTTATTGTGCTAGTTGGTCTTGGACTCGACTGGACATATCGAATGGGCGGCCCCATACACCAAGGATTTCATCACCTTGACTAGAACCACTGGCCCCACCCCAACCTGCAACCTTCAGAAGGTAAATGATGAGATTGAGGGGAATTGGAATCCTGTAACCTTAAAGCTTACAGAGGCAGGGAAGACGGGAGTTGGCTGGGAAGCAAGACTCAGCTGGGGGGTGCGCCTATACGAAAAGTTTCGCTTAGGAGCCCAGGACCCAGGGGCAATCCTTATGGTTCGTCTGATACAGAGAGCCCTCTCAGTCCCCATAAGACCAAACCCAGAGATAGGGCCACACCCCCAGCGGCAGCAGCTCCCAATACCAGCTCTTGCATGGAGGACGGTTTCTCTGGTGCCCTCTGAAGCTGCCACCACCTGAACTTCTGTCGGCCCAAAATGACACCAGAGCCTGACTCCAACCCACTCCTGACTTTTCTGGAATGGTCTTTCATGGTCCTTAATGCCTCTAGACCAGAAAAAATGAAATCCTGCTACTGCTCCACCATACTATGAGGAAATAGCGGTGTTAGGTTCACATAATAGGAGCACTGACTCAAGTCAGTGCTGCTGGAATTCCAGATCCTGGCTGACCTTACAGCAGGTCACTGGTTCCGGACTATGCTTGGGGAAGTGCCTCCCACTCACCAACAGCTATGCAATTCTACGAGGTCTTTTGATACCTCTGATTCTAGCAACTATCTCATCCCACATCAAGATATGTGGTGGGCGTGCTCTGTTGGGGTAACCCCGTGTGTTAACCTAGCAGTTCTTGACAAGACCAACGATTTCTGCATTTTGGTCCAATTGGTTCCCTGGCTCCTCTATCACACTGGAGATGAGTTTCTGTCCAGGTTGGAAGGGACTCCCATTAGCGTTAAGAGAGAACCCGTTACTGCTACTGCCTTGACTCTGAGTATGCTTTTGGGTGTCAGTCTCATAGGGGCCGGAACAGGGACTGCCTCCCTGGTGACCCAGCATTCTCAGTACTCTAGCCTAAGGGCCACTATAGATGTAGACATAGAAAGATTAGAAAACTCCATTTCCTATTTACAAGAATCCCTAACCTCTTTAGCTGAGGTTGTTTTTGCAGAACCGGCGTGGGCTGGACCTCATCTTTTTGCAGCAAGGTGGCCTCTCTGCTGCACTGGGGGAAGAATGTTGTTTTTACATTGATCACTCAGGGGTTGTTAAAGAATCCATGGCTAAAGTTAGGGAAGGATTGGCCAGCCATAAATGAGAACGGGAGGCTCAACAAGGGCGGTTTGAGTCCTGGTTCCACTCATCCCCCTGGCTGACCACCCTGGTGCCCACCTTGCTAGGACCACTGTTCATCCTCCTCCTCTTGTTTACTTTTGGCCCCTGCATCTTAAACAGACTAGTCCAGTTCATGAAGGAGCACTTGGGAACAATTTAGCTTATGGTTTTAAAGTCACAATATCAGCCCCCGGACCCCATTGAGCTGGACGGAGCCTCATGATTGGGTCTCGGATGCATATTAGAAGGGGGGAGTGTGAGGACGAGGCCTAAGGAAAACCACAAAGTATCCCTAATTCCACCTGGACTATTACAGGTCTCAGGCTCTGTGGACAAAGAGAGATAGGCCCAGGCATGTTAGGCAATCCTGAAAACAATAGGACCAAATAAGGTATAAACAGAAGCCTGCAATGTACTTAGGTAATGGCCAGCACATTCCTCTGCCCTAAAGGTGACTCTCACCAATGAGAGACCCCTGTGCTCCCTTCAACCCATTTCTGGTGTTCATAACCAATCAATTTAAAGACAGGTTTGGCATGTGCGGGCTTTTGTGACCAATCTGGGGGGAGCACAGCAAATCCTCCTCCTCCCTTTGTCTAAAACCTATAAGAAGCCCCTCCTACCTCTCCTCGTGGCCACTTACCCTCCGCCCACTGCATTGGTGCATTGGGTTGTGGACCGAGCTTGAGCTTGAAAATAAAGATCCTTGTGTGGTTACATCAGATTTGACCTCCTTGGTGGTCTTTTGAGGGGACTCTGTGACCTAGGCATAGCAATATCCCTTTTCTAAACATGCTTTCTCTAAGGCTTTGGGCTGCCTCAGTGTCTTCTATTTCTCGGCTTTTTCTCGAAAGCTTCCTTCTCCCAGCCATGTGGCTGCCAGTCCACTGAGTGTCTGACCTCCATGCAGGCTGTAAACCTGCACAGCTTTTTGGCTTTGTTCCTTCTCCCTCCCTTCTCCTCCCGCGGCAGCTACTGAGATCCCCAGCTTGCCTGCCTTGAGGATTTTTCTTTAGAATTCCAATAAAATTGTCCTAAAGCTTCTATTTAAATCCAGTCTTAAATTTTTTTCTGAATGAGACTCAGAACAACCCACTAGGGGACACTTTCTCCCCGGTTCAGTTACATTTGTGGCCACATGAGTTGTAGTTCTATCCCAAGAGATTCATGCTCATACTTTTGTAAACAATCTAGCTTCAAAATTCTTCTCAGTTGTGGCATGTTCAGCATACTATATAGCACTAAATTTTGAGATAAACTGAACAGTCAAAAAGATGCAGTGTTTTGGAGGCATAAAGAACTAGAGCATTCATGCCCAGCTGGAACTCCCATGCACTATAATATCACTGCCTACTGTATTATGCCCTTTAGTATAACAGTCGTGACTGTGATTGAATGAAGTTAAGGCTCGTGTTTTGGGCACACAGGAACAGCATAAAACTACTTTGGCTAGCCCAGCTCTACAAAGTGATATTAAACAACAAAGCTCTATCTGACTAGGCACTTCTAATGACCAAACCATTGGAAGCATTAATGACGGGAATTCAGACTTGCAATCTTCAAACATGGTTCAAGATCAGGACATTGTTTTCACTGCTTTTCTCATTGTGGCTGTAACTGTGCTTTCTCTTTTCTGTGCAGTCTACAGAATCTGCCTAACCAATGAAAGTCAGATAGGAGCTCTTCAACTAAAACTTACCATGCCTGCTTTCTTACAACTAATGAATAAAAAAGTCGGAGATGTTGGAGACCACTGCTCTGTTTGAACTCTGTAGAAAACATGCTTGACTACATATGCAAACTCACTAGTAGCCAAGAATGTCTATGATGGCAGAGCCAGATGGGCATGTATGCAGATGCAGGTTCTGAAATGAGGTGTTCCTTATGTTTAGATTAGATTTAAAACAAACAACAACAACAACAAAAACCCACTATGCCTTACTTACACTACTGTGTGAACATTTGCAAACAGACCACATTTTTTGCTAATAGTTTCCTGAGTCCCTACTGAGAGATGTCCTTTGATTTGCCTTCCTTTTGTCCCTGAATACCTGCTTAGAGTACTTTATCCTTGCTTATAAAACTTTGGAAGTTAGAGACTCCATGCTCTTTCTTTTAAGGAATGGGAGTCTTCTGGTTCCCAGCTTTCTTTAATATTAAAGTGTCTTATGTGTAATATTTTATTAGAGACTGCATGACCATCCATCCTCTGTGTCTACCACCTAGCCGCCCTGAATGTAGCATACATACTGAATGCTCGTTGAGAAACATGCTAACAGCACACACCTTCTTGGCAAGAAAACCTTAGTGTTGCCCAAGTTACAGATCCATGCTACACAGCGCAGTGAGATTCGTGTCAATTCTGTTTTCCTGATGGGCTCAAAGTGCCATGTGGCTGAGAGTAATTTCTGCATGACTAAGACAGGTAGAAAGCTGCTGTCCCAAATCCCACAATGTGCTATACCTTAATCCATCAGACCTTAGAAAGAGTGACTTAAAGTCTGTCAGCTCTCAAAAGGTTTCTCCAGTAACAGGTTTCTCAGTTCAATATCAGTTCCTGCAGTCTCTACAACCAAGGCCTATTTGATTTAGCAGCACTCAACAGCATGAATACTGAAATTAAAATGCGCTTTTGAAATTCAATCCATAACAAACCTGACCTAACTTAGAAGCATCTTTATAGTCAGATTTAATAAAAAGGTATGAGTTTGAGGTAGAAAGCAGAAGATGGATAAGTTTCCCTGAGGAATAAAAGTAAAATGTGTGTGTGTGTGTGTGTGTGTGTGTATGTATGTGTGTGGTATGTAGGTGTATGCTGTGTGTATGAGTGCATGTGTGCATGTTGTCTGTGTTGTATGCTGTATTTTGTGTATGTGTTGTATGTGTATGTTTGTGTTGGGTATGTGTGTGTGTATGTTAACAGTTTATGCTAGCTAATGTCCTTTCTTAAAATTCAGTTTTCTGTTTTACAGAAAAGGTCAAAGTTCTCAAGTTCTTTGTTTTCTGAAGTTTCATCCATTTAAAAGATGGTCTTTATTTGTTTTCTGAAGCAGACAGATTTATTTGTTCATAGTGTTTATAAATGTATCTATTTCTGTCCTGTAAAAAACTCTTAAGCCTTTTGGGTAAGTGGAAGAAATCCCACCTAAGTGACCATTCTGTCTTTTCAAAATAATTTTTTAAATAAAATTTCCTTTAGAGGAAACAAAGTTACTCCACACCCACTCATTTAACTATCCACTTCATTTCCATAAGACTGAGAATCATTTAATGCCTCAACCAAAACACCATTTGGCCAGGCTCCCCTTTGGGAAGCTTTTATCTTAGCCAAGATATATTGGTGATGTTGTTTACAGACTTGCCTGACTTTCTTAAGGTAGAAACATCCTTGAAGACAGAACTCAGGATGTTGGACTTGGGCCCTAAAATGCCTATCACAGCAACTAGTGCATGATGAATGAAATTTATGGAATGAAGATATGAGCATTTGGTGTCTTTTTCACAGTGTAACCTAGTGGAAATGTTCAACATTGTTATGACTGACAATTATATAGCTATTGTTCATCCTGAGTTCTGATGACATTGTGCAAACACATTGGGAAAACACTCAAGAAAAATAGTAAATAAATATCTTAGTTACTTTTGCTGTTACCATGATAAAATACTTATCAAACACAACTTACGAAGGGTTGAAGGTACAGTCTACATGGCTTGAAGCAGCTGGTCCACACTGCATCCACAGTCAGGAAGGTGAAAATAAAGGCTGCTAGTGCCCGTTTCACTTTCTCCGTTTATATAGTCCTGGATCCCAGCCCAGGGCATGGTACCACTTAAATTTAGAGAGATTCTTCTTACCTCTATTAACCTAATCAAGATTATCCCTCAGAGGAATACCCAGGGACAGACTGACTCCAGAAAAACCCTCACAGGTATGTTTAGAAGCCTGTCTCCAAGGTGATTCTAGAACTGGTGAAACTGATGACCAGTGTTAACCATCACAATAAACCAAACTTCAAAGAAGTACTTAAGTGAAGCAATTTCACAGGAATTTACTTATGATACATGTGTTCTACGTATGAAAGAGAGAAAGAAAGAGAGGAGAGAGAGAATATATATCCTCCTTGACTAGCAGAAGAGATGAAGTTCTGATAAAATTGCTGACCCCTAAACTATTTACTATTAAAACCTTAGGAGTTTTTTAAAACCTTGAGTCAACAGACCAATTTTTTTTTCAGAAACCATTGATCTTGGTAAAAATAAATAGAAAATCATTTTAGTTTTAATTTATATTTATTTTATGTGTATGAGTATATAGTCTGCAGGTACGTAAGTGCCCACTGAGGTCATAAGAGGGTGACAGATGCCCTGGAAATCGAGTTACAGATGGTTGTTAGCCACCATTTGGGTGCTGGGAACTGAACCCAGGTCCTCTATAAAAGCAACCAGTCACAGGAAATCATTTTGGAACAAAATCATTTGAATAATCTTAAATGACCTAACAGAGTAAGCGGAAAGATAGTCAATGAGTCCATCAGCCAGCAATATTTCATGAGCACATCCTAGATGTTTGCAATATAATAGACATTTGGTAGAGGAAATACCAAGGGCTATAATTGACATTGGGCTACTGACTTACAGGGCTCAGAAGATATTTTTAGAGGTGACACCATGATACCTGGAACAAAATATCTCACAGAAAATAGGACTAAGTAGAGAAGCAATTTAAAATCATACTTCCATATGTCTGCACTGTTCTAGAAATAGCACCAATGTGGTCTTCTGTCAAAATTAATAATGGCTCATTTCTCCTCTGTTGATATACAAACTATTAAAATAGACAAAATTAGTTATTAAAATATTCTCAGATTTTAAATTTTATCATAGACCTCTTCTTTATGCCCTGGTGTTTAGTACTATTTATTTTCTTATTTACTTATTTTTGATGTGTGTGGTATGTATTCATGTGAGTGTGTGCAGGTGTGTCTGCAGTTGTGTATGCACATGGTTGTGGAGATCAAAGGTCAATGTCCAGTATCTTCCACTATCACTTTCTACCTTAGGGTTTTTTGTTTGTTTGTTTGTTTGTTTGTTTGTTTGTTTTTAATGTGTATGATGAGTGTTTTGCCTGCGAGTTTGTAAATGTACTACATGTGTAATGCCCAAAGAGGCCAGAAGACAGAGTTGGATCTCTGGCACTGGGCTTATGGACAGTTGTGAGTCATCATGAAGGTTCTGGGAACTAAACCCAGGTCCTCTGCAAGAGCAGTCAGTGCTCTTAACTACTGAGCCATCGCTCCAGTCCTTCCACCTTAATTTTTGAGACAGGATCTCTCACTGAATCTGGAGTGCATCTATTTGGCTAGGCTAATTGGTCATTGAACTCCAGGGATCTGCCAGTTTCTGCCTTCCCAGCACCGGGGTCACAGACATCTGCTGCTGTATCTGGCCTTTACATAAATCCTAGGTATCAGAATTCAGGTCTTCATAGTTGTGAACAGGAAATTTACCAGCTGAGCCATCTCCCCAGCCCCTTTAGTACCTTTTATAAGATGACAAAATGCTGCATATTTGACTGACAAAAAGTTATGGAATTCCTAAGCACTTAATTTCATGGTTTCTTATTTTTAAGGAAATATATTCGATTGTAATGTCATATTTCATATGGAAACGCAAAACCCATATTTTCTTCTAGTGAAGTTGTTTCTGGTTTGTAAGATGTATTAAATATATTAATATTTTATGGTGTTCCAACAGGATGGGCATAATATCCAGGTACGTTATCACTGAAACAGTGACGCAACACTGTTTCAACAGTATGTGAGCAAGTGTGGAGCAGAATGAGCAGCCAGTATTACTTTTTTTTTGCTTGTGACAAGGACTTGTAGACAAATGACTGACTTAACCTTGTAACCAGAAAATTAGTGTTATGCTTGAGATCATTTAACACTATTAACTTGTTTATAACATAAATGAACTTACTAGACTTTGAGTTCCTCTTGAAACCTAAATATACAGCCTTAATCCCTCATGGCCCTTCCTTGCCCTTGACCCAGAACAATGTGCATATATGTGTGAGTGTTGTAAAAATAGCAAGCTGATATTTGTTGGAAGCAATGAAAATGACTCCATTTTTTTTCTGCAAACCACAAGTGGGGATTAAATTAGTAGCATCGGTTTCATGCTTGTGCTCTGTTACAGGTCAGCAGAGGTCAGTAAGGGCAAATTCCTGGTAAGACAAATCCTAGCCCTTTGTTCTGGGAGAAATCTGAAGGAACAAGTAAGTCCTCAGAGCAGTTCAGGGTCCCACTCTTGGTTTAAATGGATGCCGAATCAGGCAGTCTTTCTTCAGGCATCACTGTTACATGGCATCACACCACCACATCTGTTGACTTACATCCACACAGGCTGTGAAGCTGCTAGGGCTACAAATGCTCAAACTATACCAATGAGAGCAGCATGATTCTGACTGTTTGTGTGTATAAAGCAGGAAAAGAGGCTTACTCAATCTTGGCTGCACTGGGAAGAGGGACAAAGAAGTCTAGTGACCCACCTCCAAGTCCTGATCAGAGGTTTAGGTTTAGTGAAGACCAGAGGTATGCATGGGTAAGTAGTTCAGATCAAGGAGTAGGGCCATCCGTCATTCTGTCAATGACCCATCATTGTCATGGATTCAGTCTCTCCTGCAAGCTGATCTGACAAGCTGTCAGCACTGTATAAAATGTCTTCACAGGAGACAATTCCCCTGCTGCCTGGCACCAGGTTTTAGCCCTTTCCTTCTCTCAGTTTAAGATGTCTTGTGAGAAACTCCAATTTATGAGGACCACTGCTCGATAGTCTGACAGCCAAAGGGAAGGATACAAGTGTGTCTTTAGAATATCCTCATTCCTGCCAGACTGGTTACAAGAAATGATTTCTTGAATTATGTGGCATTTGAAATAAGTCTTAGAAGATTACTTAAATTTGGAAAAATTCTTTAGAGGTATAAGGTGTACCAATAATGATTTTATGGCTACATTTTCAAATAATCTTATTCTTCCAAGTTAAGGTCATGTACATATTGGTTTAAAATATTTTAAATGCCAAAAAATATAAAGAGGAAAATAACCTACACTTTGGTGAATTCTTACTATATTACATTTTGATGTGTTTTATTCTGTATATTTATTAAAAGCAATGATCATTCATCTCCACAATTTTTGGTTTTATTTTGTTTTATGTTTCCTGAGTCAGGGTCTCACTTGTAGCACAGACTTGCTTTCAATTCAGTCTAGCTCAGGTTGGCTAGAGCTTGTGATCCTCCTTACCTCAGCCCTCAGAGTAATGGGATGACAGGATTGTGTCACAGCGCCACTTAACTTTGTAACCAGCTTTTTTTTCCTGTTAAAATGCACATTAAAATTTTGTTGTTCTTAGAAAGTCTGTGGATTTGTATCTTTATGTTTAAAAAGTCTGGGGGCTTTTTATATGAGAGGGCCTTGCTATTTAGCCCAAGCTGACCCAGAACTCAGATCCTCCTGATTCAGTCTCCTAATGCTGAGGTTATAGGCATCCACCATGACACCCAACTTTTATATGTAAAGTCTGTGTAACATTACACTCATCATTGTAAATATTTGAATCTGTATACCAAGTCACTCATGGCTATGTGATGGTTGACTTTGATGTCCACTTGATAGCATCATGAAAAACTTAGGGCATTTGTGAGGCTCATCAAGGGCATTAGTAAGGCACATCTTAGGGTGTGTCCGAGAGGCTGTTTCCTGAGAGGCTTAACAGAGGAGGACAAACCCACCCTGAAGTGGGTGACAGCATCCCATGGTCTGAGGGCCCAGATTGAGTACAGAGGTGGCAGGAGCAGGATGAGCACCAGCACTCGTCTCTCTGTTTCCTGACAGCGGACACGGTGTAATCAGCCACCTCACATTTTCACCACTGTCCATTCCCTGCCGTGGTAGATTAGGCCACCTCAAACTGGGAGCCGCCATACAGTCTTCCTCCCTGAAGTTGCTTCTTGCCAGATATTTTGTCATGGCAATGAGGACAACAATCCATGCAGGCTGGAAGCCTAGCTGTCCAGTACCGTAACCTGCGATGGCCGGGGATGCTGTTGTTTTGCTCCCTTCTGTCCATTCCCTCTTCTTGTGATACCCAGGTTTTGTTCTTGCTCTGTTCCCAATGAGCCATGTGGTTGCAAGACTGGGAGCTGATAGGATGAAGTTAGTGCTCCGTGCTGTAAGGATTAGTCATGTATGTGCATAAATTGCTTTTAACATCCAGGGGCTGGGAAGATGGCTCAGTGGTTAAGAGCAGTATGTTCCCATGACATCTTTCTCTCCGAAACCTCGCTTCAGAGGCAGATTTATTACGGAGGGTACCAGAAATCCTCCAGTGTATCAGGTAAACATAGTCACAGTTCAAATTCTGGAATCACCAAAGAGCACAGTGAGTGTGGTGCAGAAAAAGACAGAGAGTCCGACCTGTTTGGGGATTAGGAAAGGAAACTGCAGCCGGGACAGTTCGCATGCAGAGCGAGGACTTGTGAGTAAGAACTGACGTACAAAGGCAATTCTGCGGCTGTTTAGGCTGTACACATTCCAGAATTTTGTATTTCATATATTTAGAACTTTGGGACAAAATATCTATACTATACATTAAATAAGTGCTTGGACTAGCAAATATTAGTAAACTTAAATAAACGAAAAGGCCATTATCAAATGTTATTGTGTTTGTTCTTCACACAGTCTCAGCTTTAAGATTCAAACTCAGAGACAGAAATCAACTACTTATTTGAAGACATCAAAATCAAGGAACAGTATTTACTGCTATCAGAAGACGCAGGCACAATGTGGTCTTTCTAGAACTACGTCAAATCTGAAAGATATGGTTCCATGGGATTTAAATAAAGTTAGTGAATCTCAGAATCTTGAGGTCTCTGCTGACAAAAAGAAGCTTAAATGAATAAAAAGTTCACAAATCTCTTCCTTCTTGCAAGAGGCATCAGTACTCAGATGAGATATGAAGACTTGGGGCAGCTGGTGGAGAGTAGCCCATCAGGAGTGGTACTCAAGAAGGCTCAGCTTGTTTGTTGTGATCAAAACACTGACCACAGCAACTTATAAAGGGAAGAGTTTATGTGGCTTATGGCTCCAAAGGGGTTAGAGTCCATCATGTCAGGAGGCAGAAGGAAGTGACCGGAGCAGAAAACTGAGCACTCACATCTTCAAGCAGGCCCAGAAAGTAGAAAGAGACAGGAAATCTGCCAAGGCTTAAGAACTCTCAAAGCCCACCCCCCCCCAAGTGACGTGCTTCCTCTAGCATGGCCACACTTCCTAAAGGTTCCATGACCCTCCCCCAAAAGAGTCATAAACCAGGCACCAAATGTCAAACTACTTGGAGCCTATGGGAGGCATTCCCATTCAGACCATCACAAGTGATTATCTATGAGCCACTGGGAGACATACCTGGGTTTCCTAAACTATGAGGCTTTACATTGGTATGCACAGACTTCTGATCCACATGCCTCAGTGGATAAGACTTTAATTTAGGCCCATGTCCCTTGACATGGTGTATATATATTGTTACCCACCATAATGGCTGGCAGTTTTACCAGCATTTTATATACTGCCTTTTTAAACATGGAATAGCAATTTGGGTTTTGCTAATGGCAGATGGATACACATTTTTTTTGAAGTTTTTAATAACAGGATCTATATTAGAGTAGAAAATAAAGCAGACTCAGGAAATCTATAGATATAATAAGATGAAAGCAAGGGTGAGATAGATACGAATGGCTTATAGGCCCACTCATTTCCTACACTGGTCTACAAATGTGGTTTTGGGCTTCCTGCTAGATGGGGCACAAAGAGCAACGGGTATGCCTAAGACACTGTCCAGAGCAGTAACAATATCTACACTTTAACTGGAAGATTTTCATATATGAACATTTGATAATTATTCTCAATGTAGCTAATTTAGCAAACATTTTACATGCTTTCTTTAACCTTCACAACCCCCCCTGTGATGTAAGACAGAGCATAAAGCACTACCAAAAGCAATGTTTCTGTCATTCATGCATCTAGGAACCTTGGCTTAATGGGAACATCGCACAACAAGAAAAAAAAAAAAAAAAGGCAGGAAGAGCTGTAAGATAGTAAACCAAACGGTACCAAGTGTATACATCTGTATTAGTGCATTTTCTGGGAACTACTATGACAAAATACCTGACAAAAACAAATTATGAAAAATGAGATGACTTTTGGCTCACAGTCCATCGTGGTGGGGAAGGCAGGCAGCAGGTGCATGCTCTGGCCAGCCACAATGACTCCATAGGGAGCAGACTAGGCGGACCACTGCTGAACGTTTTCTCCTTTTTATTCAAGCCATTCAGCCATGGAATGGTGCTGCGCCCATTTAGGGCGAGTGTTCCCCGCTCAGTCAGCTTAATCTAGAAACTCCCTCAGCATCTCCAAGTTGACAAGATTAACCATCACAGCATCAAAATAAGCCTCTTACCCAGGTTCTATATATTTTCTTATTTAACCCCAAATTTAACAAGATTAGCTAATGTCCTTTAAATTTTTTTATTTCTTATTTCTATTTCATGTGTATGAGTGTATTGCCTGCATGTGTGTAAGTGCACTCATGTCAGACAACCACTGTGGTGGTCAGAAGAGGGTGTCAGATTCCCTGGAAATGGAATTACCGGGAGAGATGTTAGCCGCCATGGGTCCTCTGCAAGAAAAGCCAGTGCTCTCCGCTGCTGAACCATTTCTCCAGCCCCAGCTAATGTCCTTAAAACCACAGCACATTGAAAGTAAGGAAACAGAAACGATTTAGAAAGGTACTCTGATGGTACCCTTCTCCCTAAAACCCGAGGACATATGAAAGCAGAGCCAAGAACTCAAAAGAACAGAAAACACTAAGTATTCGCCAAATAGGATGCACCATGAGTCCTGGCTCAATTTTCCTGCCCTGGACTCTGAAACTCCAATGAACCAGCTCCTCACATAGCTGCCTCAGACCCTTTCAAGAACAGAAATGTGATCCTACTTGCCTACTCCCAACTCTTAACACTGTTCAGTGCCTTTCTAGCCTCAAGAAATAAAAGCTTTATTGAAACCAGGCCTCGAGGGCGCCTGTGCTTCTGGTTGCTGCCTGTTGGAGGATTTCTGTTGCTTCAGCCTCTCTTGCTTGGGAGCCTTCTCACCTTTCCTTCCCTCGAACCAGAAGTGTCTTACTGCTGCCTTTCCTGGGCAATTGGTAGTTCCTTTACCTTAGGAACCTGAGTCCTTTGCAGTTGGAAAACATCACAGTTGCTTTTAGTCGGTTGTATAACATATTTTTTCCAATGTACCATGAGCTGGAGAAGAACAAGGACCATATCTGGTTTCCGTATGTGCCGAATAGTTACTGAAAAACCTAATCGGTAACAAATGTCACAGGATAATGGTACACCTTCCTAATATATCTTTAAATTTTACCAAAAGATGTTTCAGGGCAGGAGAAGCTATAGTTTTCTTTATCAAAGCAAAGAAATTCATTACGGAGCAGAATGCGAAATTCATGTGAATTTCAGAGCTAAACAAGATTTCCAGAATGCTTCAGGCTACCCCCGCTGATATTGCTGGTGGTATTATACTTAATATGGAAACACGGCGTAGTGTAGATTCATCTCTCCAGGGACTGAATAAGCAAGGCTTATCTTCATGTCACTGGTTGAGAATACGTGTGCGAAGAGAGCCTTGCAAATTATAAGGACTTGTGCAAATGGCACTTGTTTTTCATATTGAGAAATCTGTCCGGAAGAGGGGGACCGGTTTAGCTATCACATCGCCAATTAAAGGTGGGGCTGGCGCCAGAACCCAGGCCTCGAGGGGTGGTCCAGCTCTCTGCTTTTCATTAAGGCCCAGCACCTGCCACCTGGTCCCTGCTCTAAGATTCCCCACCCTCCCGAGCTCGGAGTCAGACATGGGGAGGATAGTCCGTGCCTGGCTCCAAGACAGGTTTAAGCTCCTATGGAGCAGAACCAAGAAGCAGGTAGAGAGCCAAGCGGAGAATTTCCCGACCCGGCCACCCGGTCTCTTTCGGTGCCAGGGCGGCACTGGGCAGTGCCCCTGGAGGGCGGCACACCCGGCAGCTGCTCTGACCGCGCCCGCGCCCCCTGGCGGTGTGCTGTGCAGCGCGCTGCAGAGCCGGCCGCAAACCTTTTTGGAAGTGCGGCAGCATTCAAGGGCCCCGGAAGCGGGAAAGCTGGAAGTAACTAAGGAGAGGACGCGCCGCAGCAGTCCACGCGGCTGCCCAGTCGCCCCCCGCACGGGTCGGCCCCAGATGCTCGAGAGGGACGTGGGGCCAAGGAGGAGGCAGGTCCCCGCGCGTCCCCTGCGGAGGAGCCAGGTCGCCCACTCCGAGCTCCCGGCCACGAGCGCGGGCGGGACGGGCGCTGTGACGGCGCGGCGCTGCCACGGCGAGGGGCGCGGGCACCCCGGACGCTCACGCGCGCAGGACTCCTGCGCCGGCGTCGGGCCCGCGCCGCGCGCGCACGCGGGTGGGCGTGGGAGGCAGGGGCGCTCCTTGCACGCGGCGTGCGCGCGGCCCCCCCCTCCGCCGTCAGTCGCAGCCGGCCGGCCCGGCCCCGGCGCGCGTCACGAGGGCGAGCGAGCGAGCGAGCGGCGCGCGGGCAGGAGGGCGGGAGGGCGGCGGGCAGGGGGTGGGGCCGCGGCCGCAGGGGCCGGAGCGGCGGCAGAGCCGGAGCGGAGCCGGGCGCGGGCGGCTGCGGTCCCGGTGGCGGCGGCGGCGGCGGCGGCGGCGGGGGAAGATGGTGGCGCTGCAGGCAGGAGCGACCGGAGCGGAGCTTTATTCCCAGGCTTGGCACCATCGCTGTCATTAGCGCCGCCTGCTCCCGCGGGCCCGCGGACCCAGCTGTCAGGCAAGGTACCACCGCCAGGGAGGGCTTGGGTGATGTGGGGCGCCGACGCCGCCCCAGACGGAACCCTGGTCCTCGTGGAAGGGCGATCCTGGCCGCGAGAGGGCTGCGTGGAACAATAGTGCAGAAGAGCAGGGACGGCAGGCGACGTCCAGGAGGGCACTGCCTGCAGCCAGCGAGGCGGGGGAAGGGTGTGGAGGCAAGAGATGCCTGGTGTCCGGTGCGCGCCGAGATACCCGGCTTAGGGAGCAGCGAGTGGGCCTGACATCCATGGCAGGAGTGTGTGTGTGCATGTGCGTGTGTGCGCGCGTGTGTGCAGAGGGATGGAGGTGGCGGATCTGAGGTGTAGGGGGATGACATTTCCAGGAATCCCCGCTAGGATCCCTCTTTGGCTGACTCTCCAGGATAAAGACTGATGATGGAAAGACAGTGAGGTGGGCTGGATGCCCTTGGTGTGGAGTGTAGAGGGAGGCAGCAGGGTAAGGCCGGGTTTGTAAAATCCCGTGTGTGTGTGGAGTGCAATTGTGTGCATGCTCCCCAAACTGCGCCCCAGATCCAGAGATCTGCCAGTTCCTGGTTTGGGTCACCAGCTAACACTGTGGGACAGTGTTATTTTGACTCTGCAAGTCTGAGTACAGTCTCTGTTCTGCTTCTGCTTGTGGACGCCTGGGTGTAGTGAGTCTCCCTTCCCCTTCCCCTGATCTCATGACAGGGATGTGGAAGTGAGCGTGTCGCTTGGGGGCACATGGCCGGGAAAGAGGATACTGGTTACACCTTCTGAGACTGCTGGTGTCCCTGGTTCTGAAGGGACCTTCTTTCCTGACACTTACCAGCCCCTGCTCTAAACTGATCTTGGACTGCCTGACTCTGCAATTTCTATTGTTTATCTCTCCTCCAACCTAAAGAGAAGGGTGTTTAATGGTCACCTTACTTTTCCTTCCCACAACTTTCAACGCTAGACCTTTTTCTACATTTAAGCACTGAAACCCGTTGACTGAAGGGTGGGTGGTCTTTTGTTGTCTCTTTTAGAATGAACTCTAGGTGTGGGGTGGTGATGGTGGGGGGGGCTTTAAAAGTAAAAGGAATAGATGGTGGGGGGAGGTGGTAGTACGGAGGAAAAAGACCATACTATTAAAAAGCGTCTGCTGTCCTCTTGGGTGCTTTTCCTTGGGAAATGGGATACTTTGTTTTTCCTGCTGGAACAGCCACTCTCCCAGCTTTCACAAGGGCTATGGTGAAAGGGCATGTATCATCTAGGAATTGAAACCACCCAAAATCCATGGTGATAAGATCTCTGGCCAAGGGAGTCCCAGTTCCTACCCAGTACAGCCCACTAGTAGGAAATGTGGCACATGTGGGGGCTCTGAGGCTTTGTACAGGAACCAGGACACGGGAAAATATTCAGAGTCCATAGATGTTTAATTTTCTCTGCGTAATAAAGATAGGCTTTGTAAGGTGTGTGTGTGTGTGTAGAGCCAGAGAGAGAGAGAGAGAGAGAGAGAGAGGAGAGGGGAGGAGAGGAGAGAGAATATTCATATATGTGTCCACTGCAGCTTGATTCCCTGGTGTCCCTGTGTCTCTATTTCTCCTGCGGTGTCTGTAGGAGGGTATGTACCTTTACCCTAATACTTCTTTATTAGAGCTGTATGACTAGATTAACCTGCTTAGGACATGTTTTAGTCATAATACCTTAAAGTCTACTGCATCGCTGTCAGAATCCAAATGGGCTGTTCTGGTTCTCTTTGAGAAGCCTATAGTAATCAATGCTGTACATACAGATGCACAATTGACACCAAGGATTTCTGTTCTTTTTCTTTTTCTCTTTAAATTCATTTTGTTCTTTGGGGAAAGATTGCATGATCCCATGGATAGGCTGAAAATACGAAAACTAAGGCTATCCACATACAATTATTTTTCCTTCTCATTTATCTTCTTTTGATTAATGATGACATATAGACCAGGTGCTCTGGAAGCTGTCAACATAAAGTAAATTTTCAAGTCAAGCCTTCTAAAATTTTACTTGAGGTTCTTGGATCTCATCCAAGATTTAAGGGTAGATTTACAAAAACGAATTTTGAATTTTCGTTCTTTTTCTCTCTTCTTGGTTCGGCTACACCTCTTTCTGAATAACATACTTATGGAATGGAAAAGCCATTTGAAGAGGTTTTAGTTTCTTTTTAAAAAGTTGTTATTTCTGTATTTGGAAGTAAAACAAGAGATGTAAATTTCTTACAGGAAAGTTTAAGAACATTGGGAATTACCAAGTTAATTATCAAGTTAAATGGCATGATTATGGAAAGAGGAATTATACAGCTGCACAATTGATGGCTTGGGAATTAGTGATTTCCTTTTTCATGTAAATGGGATAATTTTTTAAATGCCATGCCTGGCTTTTCTAATGTTTGGCCTGGTGAGGCTAAGGATACAGCCTGAATCTGTAATTCAGTCTGGTAAATGGTTGTACCTTTCGCTGCAGTGTGCAGCGAGCCATTTGTTTTGCATGGATGCCTTGTCTTCACTTAAAGCAACATTAATGCTTTTCTCTTCTATTATGGGCCTTTTGAAAAGTTTGTTGTTGTTGTTGTTGTTTTTTTTTGTTTTTTTTTTGTTTTTTTCAGAAGACTTGGAAGTAAAAGACATTTGAAAATTGACCTGCAGGGCCAAAAGGAATACACTGTAGTGCCACAGGAAAATTGGGCTTTTATGCCACAAGGAAGAAGAAATTGAGAGAACAGCAAGCAGTGAAATAGATTGGCTTTTTAATAAGTTGGGTAGTGAAGGAGAAGGTGATGCATCAAAGGACTGGTGCAGCGGAGGAAGGGATGAGTGTAGCATAGGCAGCTGGAGCCTACACTATAAGCCTAGGATGGGACTCCATTAAGAGAAAGAGATGGAAAATGTGGGGGGGAAGCCAAGTTGATGGAGTCTTCCAGATGATGGAGCGTACTGAGTGGAGTAGGACTCTTGAGACAAAGCATGGGAATGTTGAGGCGGAAAGAAAGGCTATGCACATAGTCTTTCAGATCAGAAAAGAGGAAGGCAGGTTGAGGCTAGGAACAGAATGATAAAGACTTGTGTGGCATTGTGAAAATCTATAGAGCAGAGAGTTCATTGGTGTGAGAGAAAGATCACCCACAAGGAGGGCCTCTGTGTTTGAATTTATAGTGGAACCAACTAACCCTGTATAACTAGGTAATGAAAATCACATAGGTAGTTTTTGTAATAATGATACTTTAATATTGCTAAATTCAGTGATTTATCTGTCTCTTAATCTCTATGAAAAGAATGTTTACCTTTAAAATTTCTGAATAAGAGTCTCCTTGAAGGAGTTTTCATGAGTACTTTCTTGAAGGGATCTCTGAATTAAATAAAGCTTGTAATAAAATAATGGAGTAAAACAGGATTCTTTTTTAAAGGTAAGCTTTTCTTATCTATTATAGCAAGATACGGCTTTTACAGTGATGTGTAAAGGTGATTTTTCAAAACTCAAATATAGTACTTTGCCCAACACCACACCCATCACAAGTGTTCAATATATTTTTGTCACCTGAACAAATTAATTTTTCAAATTAAGTTAAACATAGTTTCTGAAATCTGAAATCTCAGAATTTCTTATTATACACTGGTGTTACATTCTGTGTCTTGTATAAGTTTATGGTGGTGTAAAGCTATATTTTATGTTTATGCCCTCGACATACATTAATGCTGAAAAACAAGCATTTTATTTCAAAAAATAACTGTGTACTCTTTAGACCCTTGATTGTGATGATTCCAGATGAGACTGTGAGACTTCAGTGGTAGTGAGTGATAATTTTGAAGTTTAATGATGAAATTTATTTGTTATTTTAACATATTTATTGATTACCTTCTCTGGTCCAGGCAATAGTCTAGTTGCAAGTAATACAGAGGTGGGAGACGATAGTCAAGGGAGTCCCCCACATTACACGGCCTTCAATGGGAGGAGTCTAAAACGTGTCTAGTGCTACGAAGAGGAATCAAATGGGAGAGCATAGAGAGATGGCCTAGCATTAAAGCATTCTCTGTGCAAGCATGAGGTCTGGAGTTTGAATCCTCAGAGCCCACATAAATACCATGTGGATGTGGTGATTCACCTGTAATTTCAACCTCCGAAGACAGAGACAAGGAATTCCCAGAGTAATCAGAGAGACCAGCCATATTGGCAAGCTCTGAGCTTGATGAAAAGATCCTACCTCAGAAGAATTAGGTGGAAGAGAAACTGAAGAAGGTTCCTGACATCAACCCCAGAACTTCACATGTATGCACATATATTTGCACGCATGCCCTGTGAACACATGCAAGCACACATAAATGCACACACACACATCACAGACACATGAAAAGAAAAAAGGAGAACAAACAGGGAAGGCATGGTGTGGGGTGATGTAATTTCATATAGGGTGGCCAGAGGGGGCCATGAGTGGGACACACAGGAGTAGCCACACAGATGCTTGAAAGAAGGGCTAGAGGTGAGAACATTCTTGGCAAGACCAAGGAACAGCAGGAAAGCGTCCTTGCATTCTGTGATTTACCTGGATGTGTGCTGTCCCACTTGATGATGGAGCATCCACTTAGAGAGGCATCTGTTTTGCCTTTCAGCATTGAATCTGTCACCCACAAGGCTGAGTCACCATGTACCATTTGTACTGACCCATAAGGCAGTATTGGGTTTATGAAATGGTGGATATTCTAACCAACATATTAAAGCTAGAAAACTTGAAGAGTGACTGTGGGTAGTGATAGAATCTTAGCTCACTGGAAGTAGTCCCTCTCCTTGGAACTGCCACATTATTCTGCAGTCTGAATCTTCTTTAAGTGTGGTATTCTTTTGTTTCTTCATGTCTCATGCTCCAGTTTCAAGTGTAAGGTTCTCAGGGCCAGAAATCTGTTTTTTACAGCCTGACTAGAGCCTTTAACACACAAAACTCTTTGCATTAATAAGAATTTATTAACTAATCACTGAAGGGGCTGGAGAGATGACTCAGCAGTTAAGAGTACTGACTGCTGTTGCAGAGCACCTGGGTTCAATTCCCAGTACCCACATGGTAGCTAACAACCATCTGTAATTCTAGTTCAAGGGAATCCAATGCCCTCTTCTGACTTCTGCAAGCATTGCACAGCATGGGTACACTTACACAGATGCAGGCAATACACTCATACACATAAATAAAAATAATAAAATATTTTAAATATTCACTAAAGGAATGGATAAGACACTTCTAGTGATTTTCATAGTTCAGGTATCAAAAATGAGGTAATATTCTTTTACTTTGATTTCTGCAAACAGCTGTTTTCCAAAAGAGGACACCAAATTACATGATCCTGAGGTTGTCTATGCATGTAGACCCTGTATCAAGAACTGGGGTTCAGATAGTTTCTTCAGGAGATACGCTCAAGAAATGCAAGTTGGGAGAGTAAAGAAGGTAGGCCTGGAGATGAAGCAAGCCAGGACTCAGGATACAGTCACTTATGGTATTTCAGTTACATGAGTTAGTGCGCCGCAGATCACCATGGAAGCAAGAAAACCCTAGGCAGAGAAACAGGGAGGATGATCTAGCTGGAGGGAAAGCAGCCAGTCAACCAAGTCGTAGATAAATTCCAAAGTGGCCTGAGGAAACCTGGAACCTCTGTTCCACATGGCAAAAAGAAGTTTTTGACAGATTAAAAATTGGAGAAGCAAATATCTCTTTGTTTGTTTGTTTTGAGACAGGGGCTCCCTGTGGCCCTGGCTGGCCTGCAACTTGCTATGTAGATCAGACTGGCCTCGATCTCACAGAGATATGCCTGCCTCTGTCTCCCAAGTGCTGGCATGTGCCACCACACCTGACAAGTATTTTAATTTGTCTGTGAGTGTTTTTCTTGCATGCATGTAAGTGCACCACATCCATGGAGTACCCATAGAGGTCAGAAGAGGGCATCAGATCCCTTGGAACCAAAGTCACAGACAGTTGTTATTCGTCATGTGGGTGATGGGAACTGAACCAGGGTCCTCTGAAAGAGCAGCCAATGTTTTTAACCACCGAGCCAGCAGTCCCGCCTCAATTTTTGGTATTTTAATCTAGGAATTTTAATTACTGCGACAGCTGCCCACATTCCATCCACTCACAAGCCAGCTCTTGACTCTTGCTCAGTACCTGAGATGCACATTTCCCTAGGTACTTATGTGTGTAAGGTACCCTTAATTTTAAAGGTGGCTCTCAATTTTCCAACAAGCAGGCTTTAAAAAAGGCTTTATGGCAATTTGAGAGTGCAGCCGTCTATACAGGCAAAGAGGGGAATATCTGACTATTCTTAAGGTGTTAGTTTACCTGCATATATTTTAAATCATATATAAAATTAATAATTTAGAAATACATCTACTCTCACATGTTACACAATCATTTATTGAAATTATTCACTAGTTCTTTGATGCCAGAGCCTATCATTGCTAGACCACTTTTGGTATATTTCCTTGTTGAGATTTAGTATTGCTTGGGCCAGACGCTGCCTTTGTGAACTGAATACTCATTCCCAGAACACAAGAACATCTGTTTCTTCTCCTTATAGGACTATAGTCACCAAGTTTCAGCCCAGAACTTCCCTATGACTGTATGAGGACACCCAATAGAGGCCATTACAAAGCACCTCCCAGAAATATCTACTTATATTGGCATTAACTCTTGGTATCTTTGATTCATGGATGCAGTGACTTATGATATTTCAGTCACATGACCTTCAAAGCACCCCTGACTTAGATTGACTTAGGTTGTTTTTGTCTCCAAAGAGTTGTCAAGCAGCCTCTGAAACATCTTCTCTTTTTATACAGCCTGCAGTCTTAACAGCTGATCTGCTGCTGACATGGTTTCTCCCTTTAAAATCAGTCACCTTCACACCTGGCATTAATGAACTGCTTGATTTTCAATTCCATTTATCTTGCAGGTAATGGGCTTTTTGGTTTCTCATATTCAGAAGAAAGTAATTAAGCGAATGCTCTGCCAAATAGGGGCATTTTGTAAGCACTCAAACATAAGTCAGCTTTCTCTTTCCTGAAATGTACTTTCTTGGAAAATGACAGTTTTGTTTTATTTTTGTGGATGTGAATTGACCATGGGAAGTTGTCAAAGTATGATTGTGGCAAAGCCAAACTGCCTACCAAGTTTCTCCAGAAGCTTCTCCTCTTCTTGGTGTACCAACTAGTGTAAAGTTAGTATAAAAAATAGCACTGGTTTGATCAATCCTCTTTCCAAATAATAACATGATATTGATACACTTTGTATCTCAAGACCAATTTTGCATTTACTAACAGCTACATATTATGCTAAAAGAAATAGAAAATAAATGGAAGGAGAAAAAATGATGGACAAGTCTGTGGGGTCATTAAAAATCTAATGTCTGCAACATTATCCTCATAACCTTGGAAACTTTCCCAGTTCATTAACAGTCCAATTGTGGACATAGACCTGAAGCATTTGTTCTTGCCAAAATGAGTTTTGTTTCGTTTATGTTAGATTTTTAAGTGTTATCTCTTGACCCTTAAAGCTCAGGTTCTTGTGGGTGTTAATCAACCACATACAGTCTTAACTTTATGAGTAAGAGGAGGATGCTTGCTCAGGATTGAAACGAGGAGGTGGACTTGTGAGCCTCTACTGATTAGCCCCAAGTAGTTTAAGTGGAAGTCCTGTGTGTTTATGTTTGATGTCGACTGCACATTTTTTTTTTCTGTTCAGTTTTTCAACTCAGTCATTATAAACATGAAATAGTACTTTCAAACTCCAAATCCCTAAAGATATGCTGAACTGGAGGTAACTATTTCTAGATAATTGAACTTTTGAAAGTGATGATCAGCCACACAGCTGTTTCATAAGTACTTGTTTTCTTGTGCACTTTTCTGTGTGAAACAGATAAAGCTATAAATGTACTCATTTCAATAAACTGGAATGGCAAAAAGAAAATAGACTTGACAAGGTTTACATGAGTATCCCCTTTTTCCTATAAATAGTAGTACTTTTTTTGAGATGGGATCTCATAGTGTTGTTTCAGTTGTCCTTGAACTAGTCATCCTCCTGCCTCGGTCTCCTTCAGTAGCTAGGATTACAGGCATAGCAGGCCAGGCCAGTTTTAGCATATCTTAGTGCAATGGAAGAGCTTGTGACTTAAAACAGGTCCATCTAACAGGAATTATAATCTAACAACTTTTCTGCTCAGTGATTTAGGATTATCATACTTTGTTGAAGTGGTTTACAAGACTGTTGCAGTGACTTTTGCATGTTTTTTTTTAACGTAACTCTTAGCAAGAACATAATTGATGTGATAGCACAGCACCATAGATGAGCGTGCAATCATACATGAACACCACTGAAACAAGTTATACAGCAATATCTATCTTTTGCAATGTGTGAGACATGCGAACATTTTCTTCACTATTCCATTCTACTTTTTCATGTGTCTGCCAGCACACTAAACTGACTTCAGCACTAATGGGCCCTGACATGCAGTGTAAAACACACGGCTCCATTGTGTAAACCTGTCACAAGAGTGCCTATGTTCCTATAATATGAAATAATTTTATGTCAGAAAGGTTTTTTTCCTATTTGTTTCAAATCATTAGCATATTTAGATATTTGGTGGTGTGGGTGTAGATGTCACAATACTCATCAAGGGAAACTTTGTTTTGGAGTGTATATTTTATTTTCAAGAGAAGAAATTATTAGTGTGGAAAATGGAAAATAAGGTTGAGGAGATTAGGCTGATTCCTAAATCTTTTCATTTTCTGGGAGTTTGAGCCCTGGCAGCATGGCCCCCGGCAGTGTGGTTTGCCCATAGGTTGGATCTTCTCTCTCCTTGGGTTTTGTGACTGTCTCCTGGGCTGCCACCCTCCCTTCCTACTTCTTACTGTAAAAATGGTTTTTATACCCACCTTTCTTCCAAATGACTTGAAAATATAAGAATCTTTTGCCCTCAGCTGATACCTGGGGAGTTTTGTACTGAAAGAGCTAAAAGTTGTTCCACAGATAGAAGATGATAGAAGAGTTCCATAGTCCTGGCCTGGACAGAGCCTAATTTAATCTCTCTTTCTTGCCCCTCCCTCTGTATTCCTCACCATGTGACTGAACCTAAGGCTTTGTACATACTAGGCAAGTGCTCTACTAATAAGCTACATTCCCTGCCCACGCTTATATTCAAGTATAATGAAATCCTTTGCGTTTCTCCAGTTGTGTAGTAGAGGTGTACATCAAATCCTTTTCTACAATCTCATTGTGTTCCCAGTGACAAATTAGTACTAAGGAGTGTCAAATATTGTGTTAAGAATCACACACCATCCACATACCCAACTCATATGCTTCTCCTAATGCTCTTATGATTCTTCAGGACTACACCAGCAGAAAATTTATAGCTGAGGTAGAACTGAGACCCCCTAATAGTTTTCTCAAGGACCAAAGGACAGGACAAGGGGAATTTCAAGAGGTCCAGCAATAGAAATGATTGAGACCAGATAGCCCCTGGTCTCAGCGTCTCCTTTGTTTTGTAGCCTCACAGAGCCTCTTACCTGATCTTCCCAAGCTGGATTCTCTTCATGATTCCCTTGTCCCATTTTTTGTTTGTTTGTTTTGTGTGTGTGTGTGTGTGTGTGTGTGTGTGTGTGTGTGTATGTGTATCCACTGTTCAGGCATCTCTCTCTCTCTAGTCTGGATACTATGGACTGGATGGGATTCAAGATTAGTTAGAATGTGGTACCTCTGTAATAAGCTGTCAACAATGAACAGAGTACAGATGAGGCCAAGCCTCGGCTTACCCAGTGTTTCAGAAGGGCAATGATGAAACCTGACCTTCTTTTAGCTTCCCGTACTGCCACTGGATAGAGACCCAAAAAGCTAAAGAAAAGTAAGGTAGATAGACCATGTCCTTTCCAATGATGCTGGAGCAGAAAGGAGTCCTCAGCATCATCTTCTACACCAGCAGTGGGCAGACTTTTTGATTGAAAACCAGATAGTAAATAGGTTTTGTGGGCTGCATGATCTCTGTCACAACTTCTCAACTTTGCTGTTGTAACACAAAAGCAGCTGAATACAATGTGTCGGCCAGTGAGCGTGGCTGATTCCTGATAAGTGTATTTATGGATGCTGGAATTTGAATTTCATAAGATTTTCACATGTCAGAAAATTGTAACTGTTCTGTCTTTTCAGCTATCTAGAAACATGAACCTGTTTCTAGTTTCTAAGCAGTAAGGTTTCTGTTAGTGGTGGGGTTGTCCCAGAGACCTTACTTAGCTGACCCGTGGTCCAAGTTCAAATAGCACTTTACTCCACGTGGAGTTGGGTAAGGCCCACCCTCTCCATCTGCATGCACAGTGTGTCCATACATACATACTTCCTGTGTACTAAGTCTGTAGAATGAATGGGGGAGAGAACCTTGCTTATCTATATATCTTGTTTTCCCATCTTTGAAAGGAATTCTGCTTGTTGTCTAATAAAACTTTGGGAGTGATTGAGTTAACATTTTGTGATTAAACTTCAGGGCTGTGAGAGTCATGTCTCAAAGTTTTACCCCCTCTGCTGTATACCATAAAAGGAAAAGAATGTCAGAGAAGAAAGAAGGGAAAACAAACAGACAAAACAAAACCAACATTTCATCAGGAAAGGAGCTTGTCCGGAATAACTGCAATGGCCAAAGGCTTTGCGCCTACCCCTTGGGCTTTCTGTCACTACAGGAATTCCCGGACAGGCTGCTGTGCTTCTCTGCTCAGCAGCTCTGCTTTTGAGTGTACTTTCCTTAGAATTTAACACAAGACCGGAACCATGCACTGGCTACATGCAAATAGAACCAAATAGAATGTATTTTCCTTTTGTGTGCCTGGAGGAATCACACAAATACTTTTTCTGAATAGTGAAGTCTTGATTATAGTTCCTACCTGACTTACAAAGTTCAAGAATGGAAGTCGGATTATAGGAAATCTATTCATCTCAGCTTGTCTTCTCCAAATGTAGTGTACAAAAACTGGATGGCAGCTGTGTCTGTGCATATTTCCAATATTCTGTGGTAAAACAGATGCTCCCAACGTATGATGAACTTATATCCCGATAAACCAAATGTAAATTGAAGATATCTTAAGTAGAAAATGCATTCAATACACCCTAACCTACTGAGCACCCCGCCTTCGTAATGCAGTGCACTGTAGAGTACCAGATGCTTGCCCTTGTAATCTTGTCTGACTAGTGCTTCAGCTCCCTGCTACTTCCCGGCATCCCTAGAGTCTGATATCTACATGTCATCCTAAGAGATCACATTTCACAATTTGGAAAGTGTGCTTTCTGCCAAACGGATATAAGTTTTGTACCATCATAAAGTCAGAAAAATTGTAAATGTGTCTATTGTAACTCAGAGACTATATCTATGCATATAACTCTATAATAAAGAATTTGTGTGTTGCATGTATGTAAGGGGTTAGAAGAAAGGGCTATACTAAATAAACTGAGACCAAAATCATTAATAGTATATATACTCTCCATTAAAATTTATCAAAGAAAGGAGCAATTAAGTAGCTTTCAAGGAAGTACTTAACTATCTTAGCCTACCAAAACACTAATTTGCTATAACCTGGAAAAATACATGGTATGTGTAGAATAAATTATAAAGTATACTTTTGACTTGGCACACATTGTTATTGCAATGGCAGATGATGTCTAGTCTTACAGACAGAATGTTAAACCAGTGTTTAAAGTATGTGTTCCATTTAAGTGATGTGAGATCTGTGAAGCTTGCTTGGGGAAGAGCAGAGTAGGATGAAAGTCCCAGGATTCTGTTGCTATTATGTCTAAGCTGCTCCATGTGAGACACAACATAGTGCTTACTGGCTGTGCAAAGACCGTTTTCAAAACTACTGTTCATGAATGGCTACAGAGGGGTGGCCTACCAGTGGAGGGCAGGCTTAGAAATCACTGCACGGCGTGGGCAGCTAACTAGCCATCTGTCTCCAGTGTCTCATGTGGAATGGAGCTCCCCTAGTAGAAGTGGAGCATGTGTTTATGTAGGGGGGTGACTGAGGTTTCCTTTACTCTGTTATCTACACATACAAATGCACACATTTAGCGAGGCTTCACCTTCTCGTCCTCCTTAGAGTGATGCTTCTCTTTCTTACCACCCACTTCTCTTTCATTTTTCTACTTGGGAAATGACAGTGGGCCTGTTTACATCTCTTTGTGCACTAGGGTGGCTCTCTATGCTGGTGGCTACCAACCAATATCTGCTTATCACTAGTTGTCCATTCTCAGGGCTGTGATGCTAAAGCTGACCAGAAGGTTGAAATTAGTTGCTGAGGTTTACAGACATCTCAGATCAGATTCCATAGAGGATACAGAGAAGAGAGTTCACGTGTCCCTGGGATGCTTTATGAAGGAGATAGTCCCTCTGGGAAACTGAGAGAGGAAAGGAAAGAAGTCAGGTAAAGTTGTGATCTCAGAGTGCCTCATAGGGTGATCTCATCCTGGTGCCAGGGGAACTCAGTGTGCAACTCACCATCAGCATTTATCTGCTAAGCCAGTGGTTTCTGGTTCTTACTCCATGCCTGTTAGCCATTGTCAAGGGCCCCTGGAGAGAGCTTTTAGGAGAAGGGATCATAAATTCTCAGGTACTTCTGTCTCTACACTTGAAAGGACAAAGCTAGTACATCCTTTGCCCAAAAGCCATAGGTGTTGGCAGTTGGATGGGCAAGTACATCAGAAATAGGGACCTGCTTGCAACGCCAGTTGTTTCCACCAGCAGACCTCTCTTTAGGATAGTCAGGTAGGGTTCAGATCTGTCCCAAGAACTCTACATGCTGGTTAGTTGCTGGTGACATATGTATTGCCCAGAGCAGAAGGCTGGAGAGCCTACTGATCCAGTTCAGTGGATCATCTGATTCCAGAGCCTTCTCCATACCATTCTTTGCCAGGCCTGCATCCCTTGAGTTCTGTAGTCCAATCATTCCAAAGAAATGTGCTAAATCTCTGGTTTGTGAGTTTTTTTCTCACATTCTCTTTGTGGATTTAAACCTGATCTGCACCTTTATACTTCGTAAAGTGAAAGAAAAAGATAAAAAACATACAGTCTATTTTCTGTCTTTAACCAGGCACCACTCAAATGAAAGCAAAAGGAGAATTTAAAGATTCAATAGAAAGCTAGAGCAGTAGAATGCTTGTGTGCATGTGTGTGTGTGTGCACGCGCGCGCATGTGTGCATTCATGCATGCATGCTTAAAATTCATATTCCTGTAATTTCATTGGAAAAGGCCTGTAATTGGAGATTAGCCAATATAAGTATTATCTAGAAAAGTTCTGTATTAGTTAAAAAAATAGTAATAATCTCTTGTGGTCATAGCTATTGGCTATGTGGGCCATTGGCTATTGATGATATGTTTGGACTAAGTGAGCATACTTTCTTGTCTTACCTAAGGTTTTTGGATATCAGTATCAGGATGCAGGCCAATAAACTACTGGTGTCAACTGGAATCATAGTTCCTGTGTCACATCAGAGCTAATCTGTGGGATTGAATCATAAACAGAAAACTGAGCAATAACTTGGACAGGCTCAGAAAGTCCTATCTTGCTGTTCAAGAGATCTCGAAGAAACTGCTTTTTATATGGAGCAGGTTCATTGACTGTATGAGAATCCCTAGGATGCAAATTGCAGGGTCTCTGCTTCCCTCACAGATCCTTCAGGCCACTCCCTAGATTTGGCTTCTCTTCATTGGAATAAAGTCTTGGGTAAGTCCTCTAGGTTTCCCTGTTATTCTTAAGTTGTAAAAAGTCAAATCCAGACTACTAAGCATGTAATACCATTAGTATAACAATTGAAATTCATAATTTCTATCTATTATTTATCTTTAAACATTGTAACATGAATCAAATTTAATGAAGAACAGAATTATCAAGTGTCTGGTGTGTTGGATTTTTACACATTTGAAAACCTGTATAATTAGCACTTGGATCAAGATCTAGAACAGAGTTCCTGAAGCTACCTCACATTCCTTCATGGTCATTGTCCACTTTCCCCAAAGGGAGGCATTAGTCTGACCTCTATCACCCAGGAGCAGTTTTGCCTCATTTTAACTTTATCTAAATGGACTCATATAGTACTTAAATTTTGTGCCTGGCTTTGTTTAATATTATTTTAGAACTTTTCCATGTCTTGTGCATGTCAGTAGTTTTTTCCCTTTAATTACTGTCTAGTCTATGTATGAATTTACTGAGTTTAGGACCCAGCAATTAATAGGACTTGTTCCTCCAGAGGACCTGGGTTTGGTTCCTAGCATCCACATGAAAGCTGACAACCAGTAGTAACTCCAGTTCTAGGAGTTCCAGCACTCTCTTCTGGTATCCATGGGCACCACATGCATGTAGAGCACTTATATATATGCAGGCAAAACATTCACACACATAAAATACAAATAAATACCTTTTAAAAAATTAACAAATATACTGAGTTTACCCATCCTTCTCTTGATGGACATTGATTTTCCACTGTGAAGATTCTTGTCGATTTATTTTGATGCACATATGACTGATTTATGCTGAGGAGTGGCATTATTGGTGCGGGTATGTATTTAGCTAAAGAGATTTCACCAAATAGTTTTCCAAAGTGGTTTTACCAGTGAATTTAGATTCCCAGCAGCGTTCAGGGAAGTTTCACTTGTTCCACATCTGCAGCAGCCCTCATCCCCCACCATTCACTTAGCTCTGAAGAGTCCAAACAAGGGTGTGATAGTGTTAAACTTGTCAAGATTTAAACTTCAGCTTCTCCACCTTGGGCAGGCTACCTCTGAGGGACTGACAGTTACAACCTCAGGAAACACACACCCTGTCTCCTTGGCAGTACCTTGCCCAGCTAGGACTGACTAGTCTTTGTGTTTCTGCGGCAAGAATAAAATGCCACCTCTGTGAAGCTCATTCTGACCTCTTGGTGCCGTCTTAAGGCTTCTTTTCTTAGGGTATTAGTCTGCTGAGGCTATAACAAAATTCCTCAGACTGGGTAGTTTAATCAGTCACTTATTTTCTGCAAGTTCTATGGTTGGAAGTCTAAGATGGAAGGTGTTGATGGGTCGGGGTTCTCCTGACGCTTCTTCCTGGGATTGCAAATGACCGCCCCCTTGCTGTGTCTTCACATGGGCTTTCTTGCTTATACATCCCTGACAGCTTCTTCCCACTAGTCATACCACCTTATTCTTTCATTTCACCTTAATTGCCTCTTCGAGGCCCTATCTTCAGCTATAATCACGTTAGGGGTTTGGGCCCTCTTGCGGCTAACAGTTGATTGCGTTTGTAATGCTAGGCTTTGGGTGTCTGGGAGTGGGGCGCTCTGCAATTGCATATGAAGTGAGCAAAGGGCAATCAGTTTTGTTAAAGCAAAGTACAGTGAGCTAAATCTTCTGAATAGGGAAATTTTTTATAATAGAAGATACACATGTATGCTTTCTGTTGATAAATAGAGATTGACAAATTTTACATATGTATGAATCAGTGTAACCCCTACCTAAAACAAAATATGGAACATTGACAACACCATAAGACTTTCTCTTATTCCTTCCCACTCTGCACCTGCTTCCTGCTTCCCAGAGGTGAGCAGTAGTGTGACTTCTATCATTATTGTTCGCTTTTGATGATTCTGAACCCTCATATAAAGTCAGTCATGGTGTTGGTAAATTTTTCACCACTATCGCAAAACACCTGTCATAATACTCTTAGAGAGAAAATAACTTATCTTGGCTCACGGTTTTAAAGATTTCACTCCATGATCAACTGAACTTGTTGCTTTGGGCCTGTGGCAAAGCACTGTCATGATGGGAGTGGGTGTAGATAAATCGCTCACCTCAAGGCCCGCAGAACAAAAATAGCAAAGAGAGATCTGGGGTCCTAGAAGTCTCTTGAAAATACTCTCAATGGCCTCCCATTTGGACCTCCCTCTTAAAGGCCCCACAACCTCCCAATACCAAAGCTTGAACAACAAGCCTTTGGGAGGGACTTTCAGATGCAGTCTACAGCATTCATATACGTCAATCATAGATATATCCTTTTCTGATCTAGATTCTTTTATATGACAGTTTCTTTGAGTTATGTCCATATTTTTGCATGCATTAATATTTTACTCATTAATATAAGCATTCAGTTGTATAAATACATAGCAATTTGTTTATCCATTCTCTTGTTTTAGTTTGTGGCTGTTACAAACAAATCTGAACAGTCTTGCTATGTCTGTTCTTCTTCAGATTTCTTGAATATATCCTTAGGAGTTGAATTCATTGGTCTTGATGATAGTCATGTGTCTAAGTAGAAAAATTTTATTCCGCTACTTTCTGTAAGTTTTATAAGTATCTTGTGGGTTCATGTCGTGTGTGTGTGCATATATGCTAAGCAAGTGCTTACAACTCAGCGATACCCTAACCCTTTAATGTGTATTCTTTACACTCAGATAGTTGTGGGTATATGTACTCTGTCTTAGTACAGTGGTTTATTTTTGTTGGTTTTATTGTATTGCACATTTAACTGTTCTTTTATATATCAAAGGTAAACTTTTATATATCAAAGGTAAACGAGACATTTATGTGGATTCACTAGATACTAAACAGGTTATTCATGCATATTTTAGGACTTTTTGTCACACTTTGTTGAGATTCCAACAGCCATCCATTAACAAGCATTTTGTGTCTGAATCAACAAGGTTATTCATTCTGAATATTTTCATTAAAACAGTTTTATGTGTAATAAAACAAGCCAGTGAATAGTTTAATTTTAACATTTTAGTTTAAAGCATTGAGTTCTGTTGTAACCAAAATATAACAATTTTAGCCAGAATACTGCTAAAATCTCTTTTGGAAAACACACCCAGCAACAATGGAATGGAGACATTTGTATATTACTTCTGGTAAGCAGCAACAGACACTGCTCAGAGCATATATCCCACATCAACTCATTCAGTCCTTACAACGGCTCTAGCAGAAATGCTGCTGTAACAAACCTCTTTTAATGGATGGAGACAGAATTTTAACAGATTGAAGCACAAAGCGGTTAAGAGATGGATCCAAGATAGCATAGCCAAAAGGCAGCAGAGCCCAGACATGAATGCAGGTAGCCAAGGTCTGGAGTCTGTGCACCGTCAGCCAGTAAACCACACTACCTTTTAACTCAGTTTCAAGCCTTTTGGTTATCCATGGGAAGGGGGTCATGGGGAAGAGCATTCCTTTTTCACTGGGGGAGGGAGCATTTTCTCAGTTTAGACTAGAACAACTGCAGTCCTTATCATTACTTTAATAGGTTCCATTAATCAGGTACTCGAAGGGTGCAAGCCCGCTGTCGCTGTCTACAAACTGTACTGCCCCTCCGCCTTTGTACTGCAGGAGGTCACACTGGAGGATTCTGTTAGGAAGGAAGAGGTTGTTCCTCTAGATCCTCAGAGACCATGAAAAAACTGAACCTTAAATAGTAGAGCCATTCCCCACAGGTATATGTCACAGGGAGATCTGTCCTCTGTCAGCTGTCAGGAAGGGCTTCTCTGTGGCAAAGTGATTTGGACAGAGGAGAGAGCTGGCAGCAAGGCCCCAGTAAGGAGAGTCGTGTCTGCAGGGGAGAGTGAGGGTCAGCTAGCTGCAGACTGAGCCAGGGCCTGACCAGGCCCAGAGCTCCTGGAAACCTTAAGAATCTCCTTTATTGTGGAAACAGTAAGAAGCCGTTTTAGCATTTCCAAAAAGAGATCTGATCAGATTTGCAGTTTTTCTCTGATCTTAGAGCGGAAAGCGGCAGAAAGAGAAGACATGTTTATAGAAAGGGTACTTCTCACTCAGGGACGGAGTAGGTAGGAAGTAGTGCTAGAAAGACATGCACACTGGCCAAAGGAGGACAGGGAAGAATGCAGGCTTCAGTCACCAAATAAGAGGTGGAAAACTTAAATGTACTCAGCTGAGAGGCTGGGCAGGAAGTAGAGGTTACTTTTAGGTGGGCGTCAAGCCAGGAAGGAGTATAAGGTGGGTCCCTAGCCAAGGGGCATCTAGTCCAGAGATTATACTAATTAAACATTCGAGATTTAGAAACTAGAGTCACTAACCCATACGGATGCTTTGAGCTTTGGTAAGTTAAATGCAGTCTGACCTGAGAACAGTGGATATTCCGAGACAGGGCTCCGTGTTTATGTGCTTGCCTCTACATTTCTAGAACACACATTCTGGTGCATTCTGGAAGCCACTTTTGTTTGTCTTCCTATTTAATGACATGCATATTTTAAATCATTGCTTTTGTGACCTTCAATCATAACAAAAATAAATTTAAGGAAAATATAGTCAGGAAACCTGTAAAAGAAGTAACTGACTTTGGTTATTGTCTATCCTGAAAGCTGCCAGATAAAGATTATGTTTATCAGGAGTTTGACCATTTTATTGTTCCTAAAGCATTTGTCATATCCAGCTACTTTGTAAAATGCTAATAAAGTTTTGAGAGGATTCATGTGTTTTTAGAGATTGATTTTAAGAGTAATGATTTATAAAATTACCTTCATCAGAGGGAGGCAAAAAAATAATGAAATAGCAGAGAAGGAACCGCAGACTTTGGATCCTAGGACTAGCTTTCTTTTCATATACTTTGTGAAGGAGGTCAGGGTCAGTGGATAAGTTTTCTATGCTTGAACACTCTCTGATTTCTGAACCAAAAAGAAAAAAGTCTTGCTGCTAATGAAACCTCACAACTGGGCTTCAGACTTTTTATTTGATGACCCGGGTTCTATGCTGCTGTTGCTAAGGCACTGAATCCTATTGGAGACGTTTCAATATCAAGTGATGTGTTTTCCATAGAAGCAGTGAAAAGAGAGATTGCAGGCAGGAGGAGAACAGAGCAGTGAGCTCTGCATCTTTTCCCCACTACGGGTGTTGCAGAAGATCATCTTCCAGCCCATGTTGCTCTCTGCCCCAGAATTTATGCAGAAGGGTGCTGAGGAGCCTCAGGAAATAGTATTTATGAAGATCCCTGAGTTCCTGGGTATCTAGAATCACTACATCCTCTCCCAGTTCTCTTCCTGCCATCGCTTAAACGGTCCCTCCTGCACTCTTGTGGGAACAGTCTCCATTGTGGACTTGAGAGATAACTGGCATTAGATAAAGTCATCAGGGAGGAGCGTACATTGCGGGCCTCATGCTTTTCCCAGAGGAGGAAAAGAGACCTGGACTGGTGCGTGTTGGCTTATCTTGCTGTGTCATGATACAGTCAGACAATGCCACGCTCCTGTACTCTCCAGCTTCCAGAATGGTGTGTTTAATAAGTCACTGTCCTTCGTACATGATTCTCACTCAGATATCTTGCTATAGCAGCAGAACGTGGACTAAGATACTTCTCAGCTTTGGAACCAAATAAGAAATAAAATGCAGGAGATGGATGGAGCTCTGCTAAGGATGCCATTTGGGGGCTGTGTCTTAAGTATTTGGCTGCCCCAAATAGTCTGTAATTAGTGTTATTTCACAGCCCTGACAGCGTAGGACCATTATGTGCCTGACAACTTACCTGCAGACAGAGAGGAGCCTGGGATATACCCTTTTGGAGTGGACAGAGGAAGAAGAGGTACATGTTGGGAATGTCCACCTACACTCTCCGTGAGAAGGGTGGTCCAGGCTCTTCCTCCACAGAATTGTTATAGGAACATCAATCAGGTCAAAGTAAAGAGGTTGATCCTAACATTTCCTCTGGAAATGGAAAGTGATGATTCACATGCCTGCAAAAGAAAATAGACAAGTTTTTATGTGCTTGAGAAATATATTTTTTAGCAAACTATCACTGTGCTCTACAAGGATATATAATTATTATTCATCAGTAAAAATAATTTTATCATATATACAAAGATACATACATAATAGAAAAGTTATTGACTCTATGTAAGCAAAATGGAGGGAGACAGTTCAGTCACTCTCCTGAAAGCCTAAAATAGTGACAGCATTCTGGAATAATGTCTTCCTATGTAGCAAAAACACAAACTCTAGCAGCTTGCCTCTTTCGCTCAAAACGATTCTAGGTAACTTTTGGTAAATCTAGAGAACAGTTCCTGTGTGCTTTTCACAATGTTTCCTATTCTCAACTGACTTCTATGCTGGGATAGATATACCCATGTGGAGTTTTAAGTAAATTAGAATGTCTATGGTATTAATGTGTATCTGTCAGTGTTCTTAGATATAAGTAACAGAAGGTGGCTTGGCCAACTAAGCAGAAGAATGACGGACAACTGGAGGGTTGTTGAAGAACTGGACCTGAATTATGGTTGAGCAGCATGGAACACCCAACAGCAGACCTCAGAATGATCTGACAAGAAAACAAGACCTCTGCTAGCTCTCACACTGCCTCTGTGTCAGGATCATTCTCTAAATCACATCTGCTGGTCCTGCATCCTTGAAGGTTGCTGCCACACCTGAAGAGAAAGAGAGCCCCCAATTTCACCTCTGTGAAGGTTGCCTGGCTACCAAAACCCAGCAGTACCATATATTTCTCTCTAGCTACAGGTAAAACCTAGCCAACAAGTTATCTGGCTTTTTGCTCTCACTTTGTGAGGTGATCTTCCAAGGGCCAATCTGGACTCATAAAATGATGAACGTACCAAACCAAATGCAGTTTGTACAATGGGTTGTCAAGGGGAAGAAAACCCATTGGCATGTGCCATGCTGCTGTTTAGATTTCTGAGGTTTTTTTTAGACAGGATCTATGTCAACCTTGGCTGGCCTGGAACTTGCTATATAGACTTGCTATGTTGTTTTGACTCCTTGCCTTAAATGATGTTTTCAAATAACTGGCCAACTTCCTGTTCCCAATCACATTAGAGAAATTGACTTCAATTTTGTTGACTTTATGTGCCTTGGACAGGTTAGTTTTTTTTAAACCTGCCTATCCCCCAGAATAGTAGTGACCAAACCAATCACTGGGGGGTTGCTGGATCATAGAGCAAGTACATGTTTAATTTTGTAGCAAACTGTACTAAACGCAGTTCTCAAGAGAAACAGAACTAACAAGGGTTGTATGTATAGGTAGGGTAGGGGAGAACGTAAGAACAAAGGAGTGGAGAGAAACCAAACAGATGAGAGAAAGAAATGGAGGAGGAAGGGAAGGAGAGAAGGAAGGAGAGAGATTAATTAAGGAATCGGCTGACTAGAGTCACTTGATGAATCTGCAATCTGCAGGTGAGACTGACAGACTAGATACCTAGAGATGAGCTCAACTTTGGGTTCAGGAGCAGTCTCCTGGTAGGATTCCTTCTTGCTTAGAAGTCAGTTTTTTGTTATATTAAAGCCTTCAGCTGATTATATGAGGCTCACCCACATTGCAAAGGGTAATCAAATTTACTAAACTTCTTTCATTAAATGTTAATCTCATTTTTAAAAAGTCCTTCACAGATATATGTCTGATCAAACATCAAGATTCCTTAGCCTTGCAAATTTGATGCATACAATTAGCTATCACACTATCACACTGCTTTCTACTCTCAATATAGGGGCATTCCAATTACTCTGTTGCTTTGCCAACACTTGGAATTCTGAATGTTTTAAATCTCAGTCATTCTAGTAAATTATAGAACTAACACAATGCATTTTCTTTATGACTGTAATATTTAATATGTGTGCTTCAGTAAAGTATTCATTTAAACCTTTTGTTCATGTTTTAATGAACTGTTTGTCTGATTATTAAGCTTTAAGAGTTATCTATATGTTCCAGAGACAAGTTCTTTATTATGAATGATTTGAAATATCATTCCATATATAACCTGTCTTATTTTATTTGTTAAAAGATTTATTTTTTTATTTTAATTGTGTGTGTGTGTGTGTGTGTTTTGTCTGTTTGGAGGCATGTACATGTGTGTTCCAGTGTCCATAGGGGCCAGAAGAGGGTGTGGGATTCCCTGGAGCTGGAATTACAGGTGGTTTTGAGCTTCTTGACAAGGGTACTGTAAACTGAACTCAGGTGCTCTGCAAGAGCAGTGCATATTCTCGAACACTGAACTGTCTCTCCGCCCCGCTGTCTTATTTTCTTACCGGTCTCCAGAAGGATAGAAGTTTTAAATTTTTGATAAAACCCAACTGTCAGCCTTTCTCTTCTGCCGTGTGTATCTCCACGAAGTATTTAAGTTATCTTTGCCTAACCCCAAACCAGAGCCTTTTCTCCTATTTTCTTCTAGAAATTTTATAGCTATATCTCTTCCACTTAGGTCTCTAACCCATCTCAAGTCAATTTCTGTGTCCTGTCAGAAGGAAGAGTCCGGGTCTACTTCTCTTTCTCTTCTCTTTGCTTTCTTCTACTTTCCTTCCTTCCTCCCTCCCCTTTCCTCTTCTAGTCTTTCCCCAGGCTAAGGATTGAGCCTAGGGCTTTTATACATGCTAGGTGAGCATTCTACCAGTGACCTAACTCCTAGCCCTCTTTTTTCTTCATATATAGCTATCAAATTGTTGAAGTGCCAGTTTTTAAAAAAGGTATAACCTCCCTAATTGAATTGCCAAAACACTTTTATTGTAAATGGGTTTATTATATATGATGAATCTATTTTCGAGCTGTATTATGTTCTTTTGATCTATATCTCAGTCCTCTATTACTATCACACTGTAGCTTTAAGTCCTAATTTATCCTAAATTCAGAGAGTGTGATCCCTCTAACTTTGTACTTCTGTTTATATTTGGATCAAGTCTTTGGTATTTCCATGCAACTCTTAGAATCCACTTACCAAATCCACTTACCAATTTCTACAGAAAAATCTGCTGGGATTTGACTGGTATTGTACTGAGTCACAGATCCTTTTGGAGATGACTGACATACTATAAAGCCTTCTAATTCTTGAGTACAACAGATCTTCCTATTTATTACTTATCCCTTAATTTTTTAACCAATGTTTTATAGTTTCAACTGAGCACATTCTATTAAAATTACCTACAAGTATGTGACAATTTTGAAGTTTCCACTTTAATTACAACTTCTAGGTCTTATGATATATAAAAATGCAACTGATAATTGTATACTGTAATTGTATTTTGTAATATTGCTAAACTCAGTAGTTTTATAACTTGCCTATATTCCTTGGTATTTTCTACACAGATGATTATATCATCTGCAATAATGAAATTTTAGTTCTTTACTTGTTTTTTTCTGACTTACTGTACTGGCTAAGACCATGACTACTGAATAGAAGTGATGAAAGAAGAGGCCTTTGCCTTTAAGAATACTGTGAGCCTTAGGGATTTTCATAGTTGTCCTTTGTCAAGGACTTTCTATTCCTACTTTGCTGACAGTTTTTATTACAATTATGAGTTATTTTGTGAAATGATTTTTACATGCATTTAGATGATTGTATGGCTTTTAAAACCAGATATCAGCCTAAGGCAAGTTACTTTGTCTCTTTTTGACAAAAGGGAATAATAGTACTTGTTCTGGTGGTTGTTATATAATGTGGATAGTATGTTCAGTATAGAAACTGACACTCAGTAAAAAATTAAAAATATTGACTCTTGGGGCTGGAGAGATGACTCAGCGGTTAAGAGCACTGACTACTGTTGCAGAGGACTCAGATTTGGTGCCCAGCACCCACATGGCAGCTGACAACTGTCCATAACTCCCGTTCCAGGGGATCTGATATCCTCTTCTTATCTCTGTGGGCATTGCACGACATGGGTGCACTTACTTTCATGTAGGTAATATACTCAGACACATAAAATAAGAATAATAAATGAAAAATTGATTGTTCATTTTATCAAATAAATTAATCTTGAAGTTTTTCAAATATAAACATATTATGAATCAAGCCTTTACAAATTATATGAATTTCAGTAATTCTAAATTTGTAATGAGGGGTACCTGTGCTCCAGATATGCATTACTAAACTTTTATCCAAATTTGCTTTATTCCCCAAGTGTGAAAGCTTATGCTAATTCAGGGTAGCTAAATTAAAAATTAGGTTTTAAAATTATAGTAATTTTCAAAGCAACTCTTTTGTTTCTATATGCATGTAGAGTGTGTGTGTTTGTGTGTGTGTGTGTGTGTGATGATCTTAGGAATTGTATACACACATGCAAAATAGACTTGTATAAAATCTGGATAAAACTTGCTTTGCCATATTCATATTTTATCTCTCTCTTCCTTTGTAATTTCTTCATTAGGAAAAATAAAGTGTTTTTCCTTTAGGATGTCCTTGTCTGGATTCTGTTGAGTTGCTTCTTTAACCATGGGAGCATTTAACAGACCCTGTCTTCTCTTCTGTGTATGTAAATTGGCAGATGCACAGAGCAGTCTCATCAGATTCTGTTTCCATTATTTGGAGGGAAATAATTTAATTTTTTTCTAAATCTGCTAATATATTGGAGATTTTAAAATGACGGCATTCTAATTTTACCATTCTTTCCATATTTAGTGGCTGAACTTCTGTAAAGAGAAATTTACCATCTAGTTACTCTCGATATAATTCATACTGTCAGGGCAGGACAAATGCCTGGTCTCTCTCTTTGTTTCCCAGTTTTCACAGTATGGAGTTGGTTTGTTTGCATCTGCCAGAAATAACCAGTAAGGAAGAGCAGTCTGTTGACTTCAGTGCCAGGGATTTGAACACACTAGATGTACTGTTAGTCTGTTTCAAGTGGGCCAGCAGGAGCCTGCTCTTCCCATGTCCCCCAGGGAACTCCTGGTGGTCTATGAGCACTCCCTTGCCTTTGATGTAAAATGTCACGGGATTGTCAGGAGAAGTGGCTCAGCAGTTAAGAGCACTGGCTTCTCTTGCAGAGAACTTGGGTTCAGTTCCCAGTACCCACATGTTGACTAACAACCATCAGTAACTCCAGTTCCAAGGGATACAACATCTTTTTCTGGCCTCTACAGGCATTGCACAGCTCAGGTGCACATACATACATGCAGACACTACACTCATACACATAAAAATTTTTAAAAATTTTCCAAGGTCACCTTCCCACATTCTACTTCAGACCTGAAATCAGTTGCTTCCCATGAGAGCTCTGTTTCCTTTCAGTGAGAAATGCTATCCTAAATCAATTTAATGGGAACACTTAAGAAACATATAGTTTTTAAAGTTAAAACACCTTTCATCCCTCCCATTCAAATCCCATATGACAGGGTTACAACTGTTTAAAGATGTGCCCACAAGCTCGAGCACCTTCCATGAGCTGCAGACCAGGTGAGAATAGCTGGTTAAATATAGTATTATAAAATGGCCTCCACTGCAAATTCTCCTGGAAAATGGAAGCTTTTGTACTGAGAACTAATAGAATGACATAGAATATGTGGCAGGAGCAGAGACCTGGATGATGACAGAAATGAACACTTCCGTGTATTCTTGGGCACTTGTAGGGCCCTGAAAACAGTGCAAGCCCCCCAGGTTGAGAAACCCATCACAGGCAGTCACTCCGCCCTGATCTCCTGCGACTTTGTTAAATTTTACTCCTTGTGTTTTCTCCATTAACTTTCTGAATGGGCACTGAGGGGCCTGGAAATAAGATCATTTTCCTATCTCTGCTGAGACCCCAAGCTTATCTTTTCTTAGTAAACTTTTGATGTGAATGTTAATCACTTCCAAGTGCTTCATTGATTTGAAACATGGATGATATTTTGATTTAAGCATGCACATAATCACATGCACGTGCATACACACACACAGGCACAAACCAACTGTTTAATTTCATAAATGTAAAAGTAAAGGAAGAGAGGATCAGGGGTAAGGGCTTCGTTATTCACATTACAAAGTATTCACTTGAGTGTTTTGTCCATAAAGCTAGATCCCCTGGTGCATTTCAAATACAATTGTCTGCATGGAAATCAGATTTGTATATAGCAGTTCAGCAACACATCTCTTGAGTAAACAAAATTACAGCTCATCAGTTGTTTTCTATATGGAAAGAAGCAATACTGTTTCCGAGGGTTGCTAATGCTGCTCCTGGTAGATTCTGCAAGAAGGCGCTTGTGGTAAAGACACAAATCATAAATTGTGTCACAAGTAACAAGGAGGTCAGCCTGATTCCCCCGATCTCTCTTCCTTTCTCTGTCTCATAGCCCCTTCTCTATTTCCTTTGTTGAATATCTCCGGTCTGGCTCCATATTGAGACATTGCCCATTATTTTACCGATTGTTTATAGTTGTGATTTTAAAAATAACTGTAACAGTTTTGAAGATTTTGTGGGTCCATGTTAAATTGTCAGGATGCATCATACAATACAAGCACATTAGAATACATCAGAACTGCTTCTTAGCCTGGCTCGGCTATTAGAGCAGGTGTTGTCCGTTTTATTACACTGTTGGTTTGTTATTAAAGCAGCCCACAGATGCTTATGGAATCATTGACTAAGATTTTGACATAAAGATGCAACTATAAACTCATATTGTGAAGCCGAGATCTCTGCTGGTATCACCTTCTAAAATTATTCTGCTGGTTATAATTAAGATCTGCAGCTCCAGGACATTCAGTGCTACCCAGGGCCTGATTGCTAGCAGGAGGCATCCTTAACTCCAGTTCCTCCAGGTCAGCTTGGAAAAGCTGAGGAAGCACTACTGAAACTGGCATTTGAACTTCCTCTCAAGGGCATAGTAGCAAGTGCCTCCATGAATGGAACTGAATGGAGAGGAAACTGGTCATTTGAGAGCTTGAGTACCAGCAGGTCCTGTGGTCCTGCACGTTGTCAGAGGAATGGCCTTTGTCTGAATAGACCAGTGAAACTGGTGAATGCTAAGGCCCTCATTTTACTTCCTCTATGACTTACCCAGTTCTGGTGATAGAGGGGTTTGAATTGGAGTGCTCAGCAGGGAATCTTAACTGGTTTTATGCTTGCTTTGCTCTTAGATGAAGTGTTCAAGCATTACCTTGCCATGTTTTGAATGACAGTATGTCATTTCATTTGACCTATGTGTCAGCCTGGGCCCTGGCAGGGAACATTAATTAATTAATTAATTAATTTAGAAGAGTCTGGTGAAAGAACTTTTTAAAACTGAATGTAGGGACAGAGCAAAAGGAGATAGGAAGTACCCTGAAGCATCCAACAGTAGAAAGACTTCACCTTGCTTGACCCAATTGGCCAAGAGAGGGAGGAATAACGAACTCTGCTGAGAGTAACTATTGCTTGAAGAGGGGGCCACTTGGGTAGAGCCACAGCTTCGGAGAGACATCTACCAACTGTGGCACCCCAGAGGATGGGAGCTAAGGAATAGATACCAGTTCTCAGCTCTTTCTCCTCTCTCCTCTCCCCTGCTGATGTCTGCACTGGCTGAATTCAGCCAACACCCAGAGGATGAGGTAATTCCTTGGTCCAGAAGGTCAGCCTACACAGAATAGAGGGACAGCAATCAGTGCAGAGGCAAAGGGAAAGTATCCAGCATCAACTTCCTGTAATGCATATATATGGGGAGTGGCCTGTGAGGGGGTGATAACAGGACTCCTGACAGTTGTCACATTCATCTTCACTGGGTGCTGACTGTCTAAATATCTCATCTGTATTAACTCGCTTAATTTTCAAAGCAAGCTCATGAGACATGAACATAATTAGTCCCATATACCAGAAGCATAGGGGATCTAGGAACTCTGTACGACTCTCAGCTGCCAAGTATGGGGAAGAAATCAAAATCCATGTTCCAGAGCTATGTTCCCCCGTCCTGTGTCTCTCAATAAAGGAAAAGCACATAAAATGCATTTGAGGATTGAAATTGGGGTGTTTAGTAAAGATGAACACTTTCTGTTGATGACAAGAAAGATATTTTAAGAAGTTTGATGTGTTTGAAATCTCACAGTGAAGAATTTTAGGTTAGGAATATAAGACAAACTTGATTTGATTCTGGGTCATCTACAATGGTTCTACGTACAACAGTTTAATGGTAGCTTTCCTCTCTCTCCCCTTTAATGTTTCTTTTCTTCCCCTTGTTATTTAGACAAAAGATGCTTTCTCTGAGCCTCGGAGGACAGGAGCAGCAGAATAGTATCTACTAGGTGCTAGGTATTGGCTGGAGGCCCTGAGAAGAATAAATGATTTCATCTTCATAATAACCTTGCACAGCAGCTATTAAATCTCCATTTTGCAGGTGGGATGACTGAGGGTTAGCACTCTAGTGTGTCGTCAGAAGTCGTGTTATTAGAAAGTGCAAGCCCTGGCAGGTCTCCACCAATGTATCTCTGCAGATTAAGTGAATTTTCCTAGACTAAGGTCAGGAAAGCTGTTGGATGAACCTTCAGTTCACTGAAACCGCTAAGCATTTTTTTTTCGTATTGACATCTGTATTTATTCATGAATCATTTCCAAAAGGAGTCGCTGAGGAGCAGCCAGAAACGGCAGGGGAACATGAGGGTGGCTGTGATGATGGAGAAAAGGAGAATATTTCTAGAGAGTGAGTATGGTCACTTTTGCCAAAGGCAGCAGAAAGTTAGATGAGTGAGGGACAAGTGTGCCTTGCATTTGGATGTGTGGAAACCATTGGTGATTTTCAAGAGAAGTGTTGGGCAGAAATTCAGTGAGAGTGAACTATAACATCCGTGGCAGGGGCCAGATGAGGCAGAATGTCTAGATTCCTTGTCTGGGGAAACAGGAAAAATCAGTGGTAACCAGGAGGGTCGGTGACTTTTAAAGGTGGGAGGCATTAGGATGGGCTGGGAACCCACAGGTAGAGTCTGTAATGCGGAGAGTCCAACAGCATGGCAGAGAGAGGAGCAACGGAAGAGCCAGGAGCTATGGCCCCACCCGTGTTGTAGGCCCTG
The DNA here is from genome assembly GCA_035773235.1 of Eospalax fontanierii. Taxonomy (NCBI): domain Eukaryota; kingdom Metazoa; phylum Chordata; class Mammalia; order Rodentia; family Spalacidae; genus Eospalax; species Eospalax fontanierii. The sequence goes on along the minus strand of CM069544.1, from coordinate 39,967,942 downwards.
CCTTGTAACCAGCATGCCCACTCACTCAAGCTTGCTTTCTACTCATGCCAAAGAGTGCTACATTGGGCCTTTGTGTTTGCAGTGCCCGCTCCTGGGTATGCTCTGTCCATAGATCTGTCTATGTTTGGTTTGGCTCCTCTTTGACACATCAGTAATTTCAGCTAAAATGTCATTTTCTCAGAAAGGGCTTTCCTGGCCTCTCCACCTGAAGGAGCCGCTGTGCCTCCATCCTGTCGCTCATGATTCTCTGATCCCTTCCTCACGGGCCATTTCCTCCCTCAGGTCTGCTCAGATGGAACCTCACCTATGCTTACCCTGACATTCAAGTGTGACCCACCGGCCCTCCACACGCACACTTAAATTCAGCTTCATTCTCCTCTTTTACATAGTACTTATTTTAGTACAGTATATAATCACCTGCTCACTATGATTCGTGCACTGCCCCCGGCAGATAGGATATAATCTTCAAGAGGATGAGCACCCCTGTCTGTTTTATTTGCTGATGTGTTTCTAGCTCCATATCACTATCTGCTTCGTTGTTCATTATCTGGTGTGCAGCAGTGGTTCAACAAATATATGCTCTATGGTTGCTGGCTCCCATCCTTTAAATATGATTAAATGCCAAGCTTTTAGCTCTTTGATTTACTTTAAGCACACATGATCTGAGACTTACAACCTGGATTATCAGTTTCTAGACCTCTGTCATACCTTGCTCCTCTGGAAATTTCTAGAACATCAACATCTGTAGCAATACAAAATACGGATTCTTCACTTTACATAACTTATTCTTATATAGGTGACATTGTGTCTGTCTTTACTCATGTAAAATCTTAATGCCTTTAGATGCTTAAGAAATAACTATTCAAAACTTAAGGTTAATCTTGAATAGTTAACATTAGAAAGAACCTTAGAAACTATTTGCATCTGTAGGGTGTACCATGATTAATATCAGAAATTGACTGTGCTAGCATCTGCTGTCTAATCATAGTAGGAAGTATAAATTCAGCTAATACTCCAAATATTATCTTGGCATTGATCAATGACTTGATGATACTGGTGTCAGGTAAACAACAGATAGGACCAACAGAAACGTGAACACATATGGATATGTTTAAAACGTAGAATTTAATCTCAATTCATATTTTAGTCTGTCTTACTATAGGGGCCACACGTTGTAAAGCTACCTTTTATGTAGGATTTTTTTTTTTTTTTAAGACAGGGTCTCCCTATAGTCCCAACTGGTCTGGAACTTACTATGTAGACCGGGCTGGCTTTGAGTTCACAGATATCTGCCTGCCTCTGCCTCCCAAGTGCTGGGATTCAAGGTGTGCGCCACCACACCCAGCCTACTTTTATGTAGTTTTTGCAAAAAATTTTATGTGATTAGTTTTTGAAGTTGCCCTCCTACTTAAAATAAACAAACATGATGTTTTGAAACTTTAGGAAATGTAATTAACATAGGAGTAGATTAACACAAAGTATCACAACCATGTAAAAAGATCTTCAGGTTAGAAGGTCATATGAGGTGTTTTTTATTTTTTTCTTTTTAATTTACTTCTAGTCAAGAACACCTATAGGAGCTCATAGATGTGGACATTTAATTGAATCTTACTTGCAAGACATCAGCAGATGAAGACAAATTGATTGTCTTTCTCTGTTCTTCATTTCCAGTAATTTCAAGTAAAGCTACTTAGACACTTCCTGTATAGTATAATAAGATCTTCTAACATGTCACCATGCCCATTATTTTTCATTATCTGCTTCAGAAATTCCTCTGGTTAATAAGCTTTCCATTGTAGAACTCAGAACATCTAAGAGGCTAACAGACAGCCTTTGGAACAGTTTCCACTCTGGCTCTGACTGTGATTTTTTTTTTTCCCCCAGAAGAGAGGAATTAATGAAGAATTCTTCAGCTAGGCTTAGGCTGACATTGACTCAATTTAAGAATGGACAGAAAAAGACCCTCATTTCTTCTCTCAGTATAGTCACTGTCTATTTCTGCATAGCACATTACTACATATTTAGCAGCTTTAAGTAGCACATTTCTTGCCATGAGGCAGAAGTCTGGGCCTAGACCAGGGACAAGACTGCAGTGAAGGTCCCTCCGGGTTGTAGTCTAGTCTGAGGCTTGACGGGGGAAGAATCTGTTTCCGTGCTCATTCTGGTCATTTCCTCGTGGCTATGGTCGTCACTGAGGACTCAACCTTTTGCTATCCGAATACGGGTCCACCTATAGGTCCTTGTCCTGCGGAATTCTCAGCATGGCTGCTTACATCATTGAGCCAGCTCACTAACAGCTATGGGATTGTTCTGCTGAGTAAAACAAGTCACAGGAAGGCATTACAGAAAAGAATGGAGAGGAGGAGGTGGAGCCGTTGGGATCCCACAGGGTCGTGCCTCTACACACGCAGTCCCATTCCCCCACAGAGCTCTTGTCTTTTTAGCTATCACATCACATCACATCTTTTGGTAAAATGGTGAGAAAGTATGGAGGACAGTCGGCGTCTTTACTTTTTTAGTTGTGTGACTAATTTGCGTTTCATCCTTGAGCTTCTTTCTGTGTCATAGAATCCCCTCCCTGCTTACTCTGGGTGTGGGAGAGAGTTCCTGAGACTGGCGGAGGGCAAACAGATTTGGCTCTAGAGGAGAGGAGAGTTTGGCTTGCTGTCACCTCTGCTTCATGGGGCTCCAACAGGATTTCTGCTTGGCTTCTCACCATGCCACCCAGGGAAGTCATTTAAGTCATAACAATTAACACTCGGGGTGGCACACTGTGGGAAGGGGCCTATGAACAGGAGCAGATCCAGAACTCAGGAAGCACGCCCCACCCATGGATTCTGGTTTTGCTGTAAAGTTAGAAGGAAGGATGTATCCCCAGAGATCTAGTTAATGAAAGAATTGTTTTTCAGAGTCTGACTGAGAGGGAAGGAAAAATAAAATCCCCAGGGTCAACCTTCCTGTATTAAACTATAATGAACCTACGGACAGTGCTATTCAATAATCAAAAGGTGGGGAGATAGAGAAAACATAGAGTAACACTAAACAGTGTTGTTTAAAATATAAATTTGGTTCCCACCCACTGTGCCTTGACACCCCCCCCACCTTTTCCACCCCTCCCCCTGCTCTAGTTTAGAGCCTCCCCCCCCTCTTTTTTTTTTTTTGAGACAGAGTCTCCCTGTATCCTGGGCTGGTCTGGAACTCACGATGTTGAACAGGCTGGCCTCAGTCTTGGAGATGTGCCTGCTTTTGCTTCCCAGATGCTGGGATCAAAGGTATGAACCAGCACACCTGGCTTTAGGGTCCATATTTTTATAGTTACTATGTAGTATGCTTCTGTTATATTCTTACTAATGAGTTGTTTTACTTTTACATTGCTTTCAGAAATGCCCACAGAGATCATTGATTTTATTCCGAATAGAGAATAGTTCAGCAGTTTGTCATTGTGTGAAGGGTTTTGAGTAGTAACTAAAAGGTGCTTGGAATCATTGACAGCCAGAATTATGACGGTAGAAACCTACAAAAGAAAAGACAGTATTTGAAATAATCATGCTGAATTTGTCCAAGTTTTTTTTTCCTCATAAGTTCTGTTTTCCTCCCCCTGATCTCAGAATTATAAGTTGGGGGACTTGTGTTTGGTGTTAATAGGTAAATACATGTGAGAAGACGCTACTGGCTTTTATGGATGGTAGCGCAGCATAAAATCATAATATTCCTTTCTTTTCTAGATTTGGAAAGGCAATGTGCCAATTTCATTCTTTCCAGGAGGTTTGGCCAAGCCTTAAAGAGTAAATTCATACAAACAGGCCTAAGTATCAGGAGATCCTCAGAAATCTGCTGGCATATGAAGACGCTGTTGCTTTCTGAGTCTGTAGTTTTCAGGACATTGGTTGGAGCACTTTAACTCACTGCACGCTCTTATTTTCTGGTGTGTTACATTCAAAATTGTGGTATAGCTACTCTTAATGTTGGTCAGTGCTTATGGCATATATATCACCAATATGCATCCTGGTCTTTAATGACCTTCTAAGCTCCTGAACTATATTTAGAAATCTACCAGTTATTCTAGAACAATTCTGCGTCTAAATGCTTGAATAAAAATTTCACACGAGCTGTATTTAACAAATTGATTTTTCCTGGACCCAGAATAACATTTAAATGCTAATGTCTGAGTCTCCCTCTTATCACAATTTAACAAAACTTTTTAGATGATCATGATAGTTTGGCTATACTGATCCAATAATGTATTTAAAAATGAATTTGCTGACTTTATTCCCAGAGAGAATGTATGCAGGGGTAAATCAAAGCCCAGTGGCATCCACTGCACACTTGCATGCTCAAGTTCACAATATATGCTGAATGAATCAAAAGTTCTCATGGTCATTGGGGTATTTTTTTGACAAAGGTTAGTGAACAAATGAAAAAATTGAACTACATGTTAATTAAATTAGACCTGGCAGAGGACAGTGATTTAAATTAATTGGGTCTATGAGTGACATATCTCTGAACTCAATTAATACTTGAATCCTAAGATTTCTTTAGGATGTGCAGCATTCAGGGTGCTGGAGAGATTGTTCAGTGGTTGAGAGGGCATGCTGCTCTTCCACAGAACTGGCACCCAACTCAGGTGGCTCATAACCTACTGTAACTCCAGTTCCAGGGAATTCAACACTCACTTTTGGCCTCTGAAGGCACCTGCACACATGTGGCATACATTCACACAGACACATATTCATACATAAGTAAAAAAAATTTTTAAAGATGTAGCATCCAGTACTGGGGAGATGGCTCAATGGTTAAGAGTATTTCTGCTTTTCCAGAGGACTCGAGTTCAGTTCCCAGCACCCACATCAAGTGGCTCACAACCACCTCTAACTCCAGTTCCAGGGATCCCATACCTCCAGCCTCCAAGGACACCTACACTTTTGTGCACATACCCACGCACAGACAACACACACATACACACATAATTTTGAATGAATTAAAATTTAAAAATATAAATGCATATTGACATATAAATATAAAAATTTTAAAATAAAAAAATGTAATGTAGCATTCATCAGACAACCTCAGGATTTCTCGTATTCAGTAGTCTTACAAATATCTGTGGACCTACTATGTACCAGTCAAAGTTCTAGACTAGAAGTGCCACAATGGTCAATAGAAACTTGTACTTGTTCTTAAGGTGTATATTCTCCACTCGAGGTAGTAAACAAAAGTATAGATGTATAAGAGAAGTATCAGCTAGAGATAAGTCCTCTGCAGATAATGAATGAGAGTGAGGGAACAAGGACTTTATTGAGAGGCCTGGGAGGCTCTTACTGGAAAATACAGCTTTAAATGAGATCCCAGTATCTGAAAGAAGCAGTTGTGAGAATAGTGAAGGGAGAATACTCTCCAGAGGTTTGTACTGGTACGTCCAGAACAAGGCAAAAGCCTTTGTGGCCATGATGTAGCAGAAAGGAGAAAACAACAGACTTTCTATGGGTTGGGAGAGAATTTGAGTTTAAGCACTGACAGTCTTTGGAATGTCAACTCCATGAAGATAGTGTATAGGCAAGGGCGGGGGGAACCTTCTGCTGGAGGGTGGTTATTTGTAGGTCTATAGCTAACAAATGCTAACTGTGACCTAGTTTTCCCTTTCCAATAGGAATAAAAGCCTGTAAAATATGTTCCTAGTAGAGAAAGAGAGTTTAACATACTTTAACCTTATTTTTGATGTCAATCTAAACACAACTCTGCCTCTGCATTTGTGAAAACTTAATCTGTAAATCATGATTTGCTCTTTAAAACCTTTGATGGAGTTCTGGTCATGTTGTAATTTCGTTTCTAAGAATGATGTAATTTCTTAGAAATTCAACTTTAGTGGGTTGTTTTCTAAAATTCAGAGCACATTTAGTCTTCAGATGAGGCATGAACCAGGTCTTGTCACATGCTGGGCGTCTCACCTGGGTTCTGTGGGGTCTGGTGGGGACAGCTGCAGGCATTGCGCAAGCAACCCCTCCTCTCACAGAAAATGCTCTTCAAAAATAATCACTAAGAATTAAAGTAATTATTGGGAGTAGAAAAATTGATTCAAACTCGAATGCATTTTCCATCTGGATGTTGCTTTGTTCTGAGTCAATTGTTTGGCGGAGTGCGAATGAGTATTGTCGGCTCTGGAGGGTGGCAGGTGTTCGAGTCCTAAGCACACCCCTGCCCATCGTATGCTGATTTTATGCATTCTGACCACTGCCTTAAAATTCACAGTGTTATAAATTCATGCTATTCTTTATTAAATTTAGAAAATGTTGATTTTTACTGAAAAGTGGTTCCGGCTACACAGGAATCTTACTTGGGGCCTCTGAGAACTTTCTGGGATTTCATATCTAGAACACCTCAGAAACAGTTTGCCAATGCATTCTTAATATAGGTTATAAATGGATAAAAATGAAAAAAAAAGATTGTGATAACTTATGTTTTATATTTTTATATCACTTTACATTTTCAAAAATACATTTTGTGTATCCATGTAACAGAGATTACAAGAGATCTCAGGATATCCCCATATAACCACACATCAGACATTGAAGTGGCTTACCCAAAGTCACAAACTAAAACAACAAAACTGTCCACCAGTTTGGTTCAAACTTTGAAAAGGGTGTAAAACTGTGTTCCCCAATATTGGGACTGATCATGTGCCACCCAGTGGCCAGGCAATCTGTTAGAATGTAGGCTCTTGGGCCCCACCCCAAACCTGCATTAGACTATCCAGGTCTAGAGGTCAAGAATCTGCATAGTAAGGCAACCCTTCCCAGCTGATTTACATGGATTTAAGGGAAGAACATTTGATATAACAAACAGTTGATCTAGCAAGGTCAGCCTGTGACCAATTCGTGAGGTCAGAGAAGATTCTGTGTGACCTGTCTCTCTCCTGATCTGAAAATGTCCCTCCCTTCTTGAGTTTAAGCTTGCTCCCTACTGCCTTAATTATCATATCCTCTCTGAGAAGAGCATACACCAAGGCTGAAAGTTCCACTCTTCCATAGGACTTCTGCTTTTTAAGAGTTGCATCTTCAGAAAGAAAAGAAAATCTACCGAAGGAGGCGTTTGGGAATGAGGAAAATGAGCCCCTTTATGAACCGTAAAATCACCTCATGTCATCTATTTTAATGTAGCCTCTAGGCCATACAAAAAAAACAGAGAAAGGAGAAATACTGACATCTCAGCACCCACAAAAGCTGCACATTTGACAACAACCGTAGCTTGGTAACATGGGGTTTGGGGTGAGCATCCTCTAAGCTACTCAGACTTGCTGTTTTCTAAATTTTTCGAGTCCAGTTTGGCTTATTTGAGCCAAAGATCATGTCAAACACTGGCCTGTACTGATAAAGCTTGGGCCTTATCTTTCTAGTGGGACTTGTGACTCTGCCAAGGGAGTGGACAATTGAGTCATGAGGTCATTGTTCAGTCTGTTGCTGCCTGTGCTGATCACAAAGGCGACACATACTGTTTCTAAGGGGTTTCATTTCCAACACAGCTAAGAACAAGAGCTGCTTTCCAAACATTCAGTGGTTTTTAAAGTTGGGAAATCTTACTTGTCAGCCTACTGCAACTTCCAGGGAAGGTCTTTAGCATGACAGGAATTTAGAATAGAGTTTTCCTTAGATACATGGAAGCATAAAATATGTTAAAGATTTCTCCAAATGAAAAAGCATAAGATAAGCTTTGTTTCCCCTTGTAGTGAGGGGGCTTGTTACCAAGTGACCTCACAAATCAGAAACAGCTTTGAATAGCAGATGGAAGAACTCATGAAACCCAGCTGGAACTTCCCTGCTCGTGGAATGGGCCCTGCACAGACTCACATTTAGTCACCTTTAGACATTAAGCCCATGGTTTAGAATGCGTTTCTTCACTGTGCTTTGGCGGGTGTTGGACGTGTATGGTATACAAGCTTTCCTCTGCTTCTCATGATGGGATGTGAGGCAAGTGGCCTAATCCTGCTGGCTCTTTGACTCATCATCTTTGACAGGAGGGGAATGGGTTGAATCCGTGGATCCAAAACATACATGTCACTCCAGATTTTTGGAGCCTATCCCAGACCAAACGAGACACAGTCTGATTCTGGGCCATAGAAATATATGTTTATTAAAAGTGCCCATCCCTAGTGATTCAAGTCCTCCTCGGGTTTGGTGGCTCTTCTATTAGATGATCCTTAAGACATCCTCTAGCTTTGATTGGCCAGATATCAGGTTCATGTGGGATAATAGAACATGGTTTATTGCTAATCTTAGCCAACATTGGGTTCCAATTAATTACTTCACTTCTGCCAGATGCTATGGTTTATTCACTAGTAGAAGGAAGATTAATGATCACAAAACATTTGCCTGAAAAGCTGCTGGGCCTTATTCACTCATGTTCCTCTTATTTTCATGGAGAAGAGTTGTCATGGTGACTAGTAACTTATGAACTTTTCTGACCTCCATAGCCATTGCCACAGGGTTATTAGTATGTGCACTTTACACGTGTGGAAAGTGGGACACAAAGAGAACAAAGAGCTTGCCCATGGTCCCACAGGTGATAAGTGGTGGGGTCAGGACTTGAACCCAAGCCATCTGACACAAGAGCCAGACACTCAGCCCCTGCACTATAAAGTTTGTCATTGGATTTTCCTCCAAGGTTGAAACGTGGTTGACTTTACTCCAGTGGGTCAGCAGAGTGGCTGTGAGGCAAGAGAGATCTGTTGGGATAGTTGAGCTTGAGATACATATGGACATTGGGAATACTTTGGTCTTGACTCAGAGGAGGAAACTCAAGACAGCAGAGCAAGAAGATATCAGAACAGCCAAGGTTGGTGTGGGGTGAACAAAGTACAGAGTCCTAGGAGAACCATGGAGAAGAGCCATGGCAGTGGTATCCCTCCTGGGCAGGAGGAGCTAGGGCTCAAGGAAGGGCAAAGGAACAGTCAGAGAATAAGAGGAGTGCCAGAAAACCAAAAGAATAGAGATTTTTCTCCAATTAAGGCAAGATCAGCAGTGTCAGTAGTTCTATGTCAGATAGATGAAAACCAGGGAGAAGGCAGAAACTGAGCAGCCGGCATTGCCTCCAGATGACCGGACTAGAGAGATGGTTTGGCAGTGAGAAGTGCTGGCTCCTCTTGCAGTGGACCCTATTTGGTTCCCAGCAACCCCATGATGGTATCCAATACCCTTCTCTGTCCTTGGCAGACATTGCATGACACAGGTGCACTTACATGCATGCATACAAAGCATTTATAGACATAAAATTTAAATAAATAAGAATTTAAAAAAAGAAATACTAGGTGACAAGGTAATCAAATGATGTTAATGCACTGTATTTAATGCACATGTAGTCTTGGGTAAGATGATACATGTGAACTTAACGCTACTAAAACCCTAGTCACATTGTGAGGACTGGATGGCCAGGCAGATGGCACCCCCCTGACTTCGGCATCTTTGGTAATGATATTTGGTTAATGCTCATTTTGTGCCAATCACTTATCCTCACATACATCCTATCCGCCCCCATTTGATAGCTCAGGAAGGCGAAGCACTGAGGTTTGAAATCCCTTGCCCACCATCGTCGTTGGTGAGGACAGTCCCAGCTCCTTGATTCAGCCCTCCCAGTACGGCCTCGCTCACTACGGTGCACGGCTGCAGCTCCGGCTCCTCTCTTTCTGAGCCTGGCTACTTTTTCCTGTACAGCTCCTAGGGTGGCTGGTCTGGCCAAGTCTACTCGCTCTAACCTTCCCCATCAGCATTTCCAAGTGCGTTTAAATGACATGGGCAGAGCCCTGCAGGGCCCCGGGTACCTTCTCGCCAGGCATAGAAGGAAGAGATGGCTATTGTCTTGCGTACCATCATCTAGACCTGCCATGCTGGTTACAACCAGCCTTATCACAGAGCTGATATCCTCTCATTGACGTACTGAAAACTGGCAGTGCCAGTTTTACAAGGGGAAAATGAGTAAAATCAATGTCAGATTTTGCCTTGGATTGGAAAATATTTTTTAAAACACACTAGACCATTCTCAAGAGAAACTAGAGGGTTCCAATACTGACTGCCAGCCCTAATTCGGTGAGACAGGAAGAGGTAATTTGGGTAGCTTGGACAGAACTTCTCAGAAGACAGGTAGGGCTTTGAGACTAAGATATTTAGGGAAGGCTGTTTCTACCGCACAACTTAATTGCTTGTTTTTTGAGTGTTAGGAATCATTTTTCCCTAAGCTCCACACTAGGTTTCAGGTAAATTTTTACATAGAAACTCAGAAGAAGAAAAAGTTTTATTTTCATTTTAAAAATTGGTTGTACAGATGTGAAATGGAAATTTTTCTGTTTATATCACTAAGCAGAATATAGTTTATATAAGAGAGAGAGAGCATGTGAAATGTCCAAGTACCCCATCAATGTGAACAAATAGGTCAGGTCACATCTACTCAAGTCTGGAACTGAAGAGGTGAATGTGTATCTGGCTTGACCTTTTCCATAAAGCATGCTTTACTGTGTAAGCTAGTAAGCTTTTCTGTTTGTCCCAGTTTACACACAGAGTGAAAAGAGAGCCTGTCTTTTAATGACTGTGAGGCCTCTTATGTTCTTGCAGGTGATGGGAATGTAGCATCTTGTCTTGGTAGTTGACAGAACCCATGCATACATATTATACTGAGCCTCACAACATCCACCTAAAACAAACAAGAAACAAAAACAAAACCTGGTCTTTATAGCTAAGAAAACAAAGATCCAGAGACATTAAACAATTTGTGCAAGGTCGCACAGCTAGTAAAGGTTAGAACTGAAGAAGCAAATATGTTCATAGTATTTATAAGTCTGATGTTTTGTTCCCTAATTTAGAGAGACCTTTCCAGTTGCTTTCCTAGTTCTCTCAGCTTTCAAGGGTGACTATTGTATAGTCAGTTGAAGAATATATATTCTAAAGTAATAGGTATACTATGAATGTAATTTTTTTTCTTATGGCTTAAAATACTTATTGTTAGTATATGTGCATGTATGAGTATGTATGCATAATGTGATGGTGGGAGATGCATTCTATGATACATTTATGGAGATCAGAAGACAACTTCTGAAGTTAATTCCTTTTGTGAATTCTGGGGATCAAACTCAGGTCTCTGGACTCACACAGCAAGCACTTTTACCCATAGAGGCATCTTGCTGGATCAATTTTTTTTCTCTTTTTGAGACAGGGTCTCCTTGTAGCCCCAGCCAAGGAACTCACTATGTAGACCAGGCTGGCCTTGAACTCATAGAGATCTGCCTGCCTCTGCCTCCCGAGTGCTAGAATTAAAGGCATGTGCCACCATGCCTGGCCCTTGCTGAATCAATTTTTAAAGATATATATTTCTCTTTACCATTTGATAAATTTCTTGAGCAGGCATAAAGTTTAAGATTCCTTAGAATTCCCTCAGAACAGCAAATGCTATGCTTGTTTTAATAAACACTGAGAGAGTTTTATAAGCCACTGTCTATTTAGAGCCTTCTTAACTAGGAAAAACTCAAAGCTCTTAGGAGCTTCCATGAACCAGATACTTCACTGGCTGCTTTTCAGATCACACAATTATTTGATTCCCACAGCCTATGAGGGGACATTGCCACTCCTATGCTGGAGATAGGACATGTGGAGGGACTTACCTAGGTCTTCAGCTGATAGCCTGGGTTAGGATGTGAAGTCTGATCTTCTGGCTCTACCACATTCATACCTTTTCTTCTGTGTAATATCTCCTTAAAAAATAGAGGTTGAGGGGCTGGAGAGATGGCTAAGCAGTTAAGAACATTGGCTGCTCTTGAAGAGGACGCAGATTCTATTCCCAGCACCCACACAGTGTCTAACAATCATCTACAACTCCAGTTCCAGGGGAATTTGACACCTTCTAACATCCATAGGCACTGCGTGACATGGGTGCACTTACATACATGAGAACAATACACTCACAGACATAAAATAAAACTAATACATAAAGTTAAAAATACCTTGCCAGGAATTTGTAATGGCAGATCTTGTACCCCAGCCTCTCTGATGCCAGTGAGTAGACTGTCCACCAGTGATCCTGCTCCTCCTCCTGATCTGCCTATTACCCTGGCCTAATGTTATTTGTCATAACCCTTTGATTTATCATTGTGCAAATGAGCTTTGATAGGACATAACTGGATATTTTGACTTCTACTTTGCCACTTTTCCATAGGTTTCATCTCCTTCCTCCTGCAAGGTTATTCAAGCACCCACCTTAACTTCCTTCTAGGTCATTGAACGTATCCTACTTACATTTTAGTCACCTCAGAATCTAGAGTTTCATCTCTTGAATACTGAGTGAATGACACTGAGTCAAGGGAAGCTGAATGCTTCCAAGGCAGACAGCTAGTACCAACCCAGTGGCTTATGTTATCAGTTCTTGAAGAGTCTGAGAAGCTTTGGGAATGCGCCACAAAGCTAGCACCTGCAGCTATGATCTTGTTAAAGACCTGAGCCCCATTCCTTTTTCATGGACCTGTATTAAAGTGACTAACTCAAGGATGGTAAGTATGCAGCTCACTTTCTGCCATTACCCAGCCCACACCTGAAGTAAGATCACTATCCAGTCCCTGTTCAGTCATGGTGCTGACATTTCCCACACAGTGTTCAAGACAGACATTACCCAGCAATTAAGACTGGCATTTAAGAAAATGCATTGCCTCTCCTGTGTTGCTCTACTGTGTGTGTGTGTGTGTGTGCGCACATATAAGTTTGACAGTAGAGCAGCTTGAGTCCAGGGATTTGGTGTTGCTAGCTGTATGTCAGTAAACATGCAGCCTGGATCATCTGATTGACAAAAGAGAAAGATTGAGAAGGAAACAATGGCACAGGCAGTGTGAAAGTATTCAATGCCGCTGAATTGCATTCCTAAGAAATGATAGTAAATTTTAGATTATGTGTATTTTATAACATTTTGAAATATTTTATTTATTATTTTTATTTTTATGTGTATGAGTATATTGCCTGCACATATGTAAGTGCACTGTGTCATGCAATGCCCATGGAGGTCAGAAGAGTGTGTCAGATCCCCGGAACTGGAGTTACAGTTGGTTGTTAGTTGCCATGTGGGTGCTGGGAACCAAACCCAGGTCCTCTTCAAGAACAGCTGGTGCTCTTAACTGCTGAGCCATCTCTCCAGCCCTATATTTGGCAACATTTTAAAAAGAATGTTAAAATCTCAAATATTTGGGGTTGATAGTTGCGTGGTCGAGTAGTAGTGGTGTGTAGGTGTGAAGAACAGTGGAGAGGTAGCTGAGTCCCCACAACTATCTACAGTTTCATCATCTCAACATTTCTCCCAAGTCTATAGCAAATATGCACCATGATCTGAGATGAATTTATTATTAAACTGAATTTCTGGCTCTTATAGTAAAGCAGTATGCGGAACAGCCCACAAGTGTTTGCCGATGACCACAATGGGTAAATGTAGTGGGATGCACACAAACATTACCCACTTTCCTGATCTAGTTTATGTTGCTGTCACAAGAATAGCTCAGACTAGGTGATTGATAAAGAACAGAAACTCACTTCCTCACAGTTGGAGGTTGGGAAATCCAGGATCAGCATATCAGCACCCAGTGAGGACCGCTTGCTGTATTACATGGTGAAAGGTTGAAAGGTCAAGGGATGAGCCCCCTCCACCAGTCCTTTAATAGGAATGTCTAATCCTGTTCACAAGGGAGGAGTTTTCATAGCCTAAAGATCTCTCAATGACTCTACCTTTAAGTACTACCTCGTTGGATTGAATTTTGGACCAGACATTTTTTAATATAACAATCAGCCATTCTGATTGTCCAGGATAGATGTAATTAATTTTTAGTTTACTACGTGATACCTTCTCACTATGTCTAAACCTTCTCTTCTGACTATTGATTTACACAGATCAACAACTAGTCTACCAGTTTGGGGTGGGGGAACAGCACTGAGGCTCTAATTGAGCACCACTCCCTAATGTTTATTTTGAGTCATCATCCTACTAAATTGTTCATGTTGGCCTTGAACTTGTAATCCTCCTGCCTCATCCTCCTGAGTGACTGGAACAACACGCATTTGGCACCATGTCCTGCTATACTACAAGTCTTATATTTATTGTTCTCAGCACCATTTCCTCTTCAGGCTTCCCAGGATAATGCCCATCAGGAATTGGGGTAAATGGGTTTAAATTGTTGAATGAACAAATAGAATTGCCATTCTATTTGCTTCTTAAAAAAATAATGCCTAAGCTAGTCTGTCTCACACACAACACACTGTTATTAGAAAAACTGGTATCTTAGATTAAAAACAGATCCTGCACCATGTTAATTATCACTCACTTACTCATATAAATATAGATGGTGAGGTGGCATCCAAGTGACAAGAAGGTACATGTAGCATGAGGAAGAACAGGAAGGACGGAAACCAGAAAACTGGGGCTCGAAGTTAAGAAAGTGTGCTTGACTGGGACTGTGGCCAAACCCTCGTTCTCACTCTGGATGCTCTTTTGATTCAATTTGCTTTAGGTAATTGCATGTAATTCCTCCCTGTGTCTTTATCGCCACTTCTTAAGAGGACGATATGACCCAATGGGGCCCTCTTGAAGAGCTCAATGTTTATAGAGGCTCCTTCCTGGAAATGTTCAAGTAGCATGTCAGAAATACTGTCTTTTAGGAGGCCAGTACCCTAAATAAATAAGACAGTTCCATGCAGTGGTCTCTCTTCCTAAACTGTCATCATTCTCCCTCTCTGAATTTTCTTTCTGGGACTTTGGAACACAAGTAACAATAGTGGCTATAGTTCTCTCTGCCTTGTCCCCTTTCCTTTTGAGTAATTTGGTGATAATAGAGATTCAAAAATTCCTTGCAATTAGAAAAAGGTGCGCCATATGTATTAAGCTGTGTCTGATCTGGTGTGGGCACATTAATGTATCACTCTCGAAATTTCCACCTTGCTAAACATTTCTATTTTTTACCTCTGAGTTTGCAGCCAACAGTGTTCATTATTTTAATTAAAAAGATTCCGTGATTTCGTTCCCAAATATGGTGCTAAGTATTCTAGGGGGAATACCAGTGCTTATAAAAGGAGTGAGCTGTAGGGTAGTTTAGAGTATTTTATGCAGTTCCTATTAAGTAAATGTGATAATCTATTATGATCAAAGTAATCTAAAAATAGTAGATGTGGCCTGTTTCCACCGGAAGCCACATCGTTAGCTATGCTATTTTCTAGACATAATCTGATAAAATAACTAACACTGATTTCTTTCATATTATGGGAGACATGTTAGGTGCTTTATGTGCATAGCTTCACAAACACCCTCCCTATGAGAGAGCTCTTGGCAATATTCCCATTCTATCGATAAGGAAACCAGTGCTTATCCTACTTAAGAACTGGTTCAAAGTTAAACAGCCAAAAAGACACAGCACTGAGATTCCAACATGAAAAGTGTCTCTGGAGCCACAGCTGGCTTGATTCCTGCCTGGTCTGCCCTCTGATGAGCCATCAGCTGGCACAGATCAGTTCTTGTCCCATTAAGATTTTACTTGAGAAGTCGAAATGAGAATGCCTATGCTTCCATTACAGATGGTGCCACAAACTGAGTTTGTAGCACACAGGATGTAATGCTAGATCAAGTTTGAATCAAACGCTATAATGTGTCGCTCACAGCCCTTGGGGTACCTGTGATGCTGCTACCTCTGCTCGGATGAAGAGCAAACATAACATCTCCAACGTCGATAAAATTCTGCCGTCGAATAGGGGGTTCCCGAGTCTGACGTCTTTCTTAGAAATAAATGCTCTGTTTCTTTTTTAATGCATTTGTCTCTTTAAGACAGAAAATCACTTCATTTTCTGCTCTCTTGCTTTTTTTAAATAGAATTTTTAATTGAATTTTGGTGCATTTCATATAGAATATCTCAACCAATCTTAATCACTTTTATACCCCTTCCTCACTGGCACCCTACCACCCCCACCCCCATTCCTAGAATTCAGACACTCATTTGTGTTAAGGCCTATTGTGTTAAGATGGTGTTCCCGGACAATCCTTAGTGCAAGTTCGTCCACTGAGGTCTAGTCAGCCTATCCAGAGACCCTCGCTTGAAGAAGCTCAGCTCTGCCTCACTCAACAGTAATCAGCCACCAATGTTTCTTCAGCTAAGACTGGAGTCTGCTGCCCATTTTCCCAGTTCCATGCTGGGTTTTAGTCTCCTTGAGTTTGCGTGGGTCTAGAGCACGCCAGTGTCATCGCGATAGGTTCATATGAGCAGGGTCCTCGGAGCTCGTAGGGTTCTATTTCCCTGTGGTCATACGCCCTTCCCTGGCTCTTACAATCTCCCCTCACCTTCCACAATGATCCTTGAGCCCTGGGTGAGTGAAGCTTAGTATAGGAGTCCTGTCTGGGACCCACACTCTACAGATTCCTAATCTCATGATTTGGCCACTTGTGACCTTTTGTGCTTCTGGGCCTCTGCTGCATGAGGGAGCTTCATTAATGAGAGATGGGAGAGTCACTGGTGTCCTCTTTACCTCTTGTTCCATGTTTCTTGAGCCTGAGGTGTAGAGGTGGCATTGCAGATGTGCTGCTTAGGCATGGGCAATTCACAGACGGTGTCTGTGTGTGACCAGTTGTGGTACTCTGTAGCAGTCTGTGTCTGGTGTAAAAGAAGCTTCTTTGATGAGTGGTGCCTGGGATACTTGACTGTAAATATAAGGATACGAATTTTGCACTTAGTAAGAATTTATATTAGCCTAGGAGTGTGACAGTCTTGAGGATTACTCTAAGATCTCTGACCTCTTCAGCCATGTGTCTTTGACTATGATTATATTACCACACATGAGTTTTCTCCCATTGAGTGGGCTTTAAGTCCACTTAGGTAGCCGTTTATTGGCCTCAAGATAAAAGTGCCAGTACTGCACCAATGACCTATGCTGTGCCAGTCATTGACGTGGTTATTTGGTCATGAAGTTGGTGTTGGGCCATTGATTGATGTTCTCCCTTGGCTGCTTGCATAGTATGCTCCAAAGCTATAAGAGCTAGCCTTCAGGGGAAGTGGCTTCCAGGTCAGTTCCATTGCTCCAAACCCAGTCTCTAAAGTATATCCTGTCTTCAGCAATAGGATCTTACCTTCAAGTTCTGGGAGGCAAACACGGGCTATGGCAATAGTCTGTATAATTTTGAGAGTCTTTTTGACTCAATGAATAAGGTGGAATCAATTGTGGATGATTGCCAACATCAACCTTGGGCTCCCACACCCACGTTCACACATGCAAAGGCACCCAAACATACACATATGTGCACAACACACACACACACACACAGGAAAATAAGGGGGAAAAAAAGGAATATAATAAATCCACCTCACAAAGTTCTTGGAAAGTTTAAGCCACAGATATTTAAGTTCCCAGCACATGCCTGGGTGCAGGCTCTAAAGCAGTGCATTCTGGTTTTTCTGCATGCCTGCTTCTATCTTGCTCCATAGCACTACAGTTTGATGATGCCAAGTTTTGCTGATCAATAGAAATTCTTTGCTGATGGACAAGGTACTCTACTGAGCAGCTTTGATATTCCTGAGAAAGACCCATGGGTTTGCTTCTGTACTGATGCTTTTTTTTTTTCAATGATTTTAACATAAAATCTAGAGAATATGAGACCAGGTTTGTTTTCTTTGTGTGTATATAGTTGGCAAACTTTCGGCCTGTAATGTTCCTTCAGATTTTCAGAGACTGGGGACCATGGATATATTTTTATAGTCACAGAAGTTCTCTTTGAGAATTCTTCATTCGTTCTCTAATCATCAATTCATTGAATATGAATGTGTGTACCAGTATGTACTAGTTACCAGTTTGTACTAGGTACTCAGTGTTATGGTTGGTTTTGATTGTCAGCTTGACACACCAGGCAAGAAAGAACCTCAGTTGGAGAATTTCCTCTATCAGATTGGCCTGTGACCATGTCTATGAGGCATTTTCTTGATTGTCAAGTGATTTGGGAGGGCCCAGTCCACTGTATGTGTCTGCCATCCTCGGGTAGGTGGTCCTGAGTTGTATGAGAAGGCAGGCTGTGAGCACAGGCCAGAGGAGCAAGCCAGTAAGCAGAGTTCCTCCACAGTCTGTGCTTCAGTTCCTGCCTCGACTTCCCTTGAGAATGGACTGTAACCTGTAAACCAAATAAACTCTTCCCCAAGTTTCTTTTGGTCAATATATCACAGCAATAGAGAGCAAATCAGGATAAGTGTTAGGAATACCAGTCAACAAAACAGATCCACATGTCCTTACCACATGGAATTGACAATTCTAGTGAAATTGAATTTGATTACATAAAAGCAAATTTAATATGAGCGTATCATGGACTCTGGTGACAGTATTGAAGCTAAATGTTGCTGTGAAGTTTTAGTGTCCACAATGACATGTGACCAGTTATGCCCTGGCATCAAATCTTTTTTTTTTTTTACTAGTCAGCCCAAAGGACAGAGGTGAATATAATTCCATGATGCCGTCCAGCCAAAGCCAGGCCAGATGACTATACAGGGCAGCCCTGGTGACAGTGAAGCTCATGTAGAGCCTGGGTGGGCAGAAGCAACTGAAGAACTGAACCATCACATGCTTTCAACAAAGCAGGCCAGCCAGACCCAGAAGAACCAGGCCACAGTGTGGAAACTAATTTCATCCATATATACTTACATGAATTAATGTGATTCATTCAGATTTTATTGGCTTTGTGGCCTTGTTTATATTATCAGTTATAAATTTATACGGATTTTATGTAAGAGCTTGAGACATAAGGTATTTATAGTGTTATAATAATAGTAATTTTTTTTATTAGCCCTGGGGAGTACTGAAATAAATTCTTTTTGCTGCAAAAGAGGTCAGTACTGTTATTCAAGTGCAGATGCCTTGCTCCAGAGAAAGGTTCCCTCTAGGTAAAATTCTTTTTGTATATATGAATAGTTTAGAGAAGAAACCAGCTATATATTTGATTTATCAGAAATAAACGCAAGAGGTATGCAGAAAAGTATAGGTGTTTTTATCCCTAAATCTTTTTATGTTTTATTCCTGAGAGCTATTATTTTTTATGGTATTCATGCTTGGATTGTTATGTCTATTTCCTATAATTTTATTCGTTTATTTATTTATTTATGAGACGTATTCTCATATACCCCAGGCTGGTCTCAAATTCACTGTTTAACCATTTTACCAGAATTATTAGTGTCACAGCGTTGACTCTGGCAGGCATGACAGCCTAGGATCAACTGTCCACCCTCAATAGGCAAATTAGTGACACAAATATTAGTGAAAGCAGAGGAAGGAGATCTATTCACTGTGGCCACACTGGGAAAAGGACCAAAGAGGTTCAGTCCCCTTGACCCCCACAACCAGTCCGTCCTCTGGGATCCTAACATAAGATTTACGTTTAAATCGAGGGCAAGACGGCAGCTAAGTTCTTGGCCAGATGGATTGCCATCATCATTATTTGGGCCTCTAGTATCTCCTGTAAAGCTGGTCTAACAAATCAGAACTATGTAGAATTTCTTTCCAGGAGACAAGCTCCCCCTCTGGCTGGCACCTGGCTTTCTACCTGTTTTTGCCCCTTGAAGCACAAAATTCCTGAGAAATTCCAATTTATTGGGCTCCATTGTTTCAGCAGTCTGTTAGCCAGAGGAAGTGCCTATCTGTCTCTTTAGAATATCTTCATTCTTTCCAGGCCAGTTACAGCTGAGGATGACTGTGAACTCCTGATCCTCTTGACTCCACCTCCTAAGTACTGGGATTAAAAGTATGTGCCATTATGCCTGGCTCTCATGATTATTTTTAAAGGGGAAAATCACACCGACCTCTTCCATCCTTGCTATTTACTCCTGTGTACATGTACACACATGGCCTCTGTAACCTTCTCCCACTAACATACTCATCACTTGTTTCTCCGTATCTACTACTCTGGACAGTGTTTCAAGACTTGGTTTTAAAGGCTGTTAGTATTTAGGACATCTCAAGCCTTTCCAGAGAGTAGAGAAATTATGAGACAATCTTTGTAAAAGAACTAGCCTGTTCAGTGTAATGTAGCATTATCTGATCTTTCTAGATTCTAGGCTCTGGGGCAGCACTGAGGTGTGGTTTTCTGCTAGGACTCAGATAATGACATTCATAGGTTGACCACACATCTCTCCCCATTTGTCTGGCTCTGGTCAGGTTCAAGTCTGATGTCTTAGTTTAATTGTTAACTATGTCCTTTTCACTCTCATTCTGATGATAAATTATAATTCACTCTAGTTATATAAAGTATATGGCCTATGATCCTGCTAGACCCAATTAAGGCTATTTCACAGTCACTTTAGTCATTAATTCTCTTTGTTCCCTGAACCTTAACAGTTTGTGCCATTGAACCATGTCAATGTATAAAGATATTGTGATAGTCATAATTTTTTTATAATGCCTCTCTTAGACTTCCAGAAAGTTTGTAATAGGAAAGGCAGAAGTTGGTCACTTCAGAGCAGTGATTGAGTTTCAGTGAAACTTTTTATTAATGAATAGTTTTACTGAGTTTTGTACATTTCATACAATAAATCTTAATCATATTTAGACCCCCTCCCCCATCCACACCTCCCCTAAATCCCCCACTGCCGGATTTCATGCATTCTGTCATATATGTTAAGGCCTGTCTGGTCAAGCTTTTGTACCCAGATGTCCCTCCATGCGTGTTCATCCACTGGAGTCTAGTCAATATGGTCTAGTCACTTCCTTAAAGTCACACCCAGCAGTAATTAGTTTCCTCAGCGTAGGTTGGCCTGCCGCCTCTTTTCCCAGTTCTATGCTGGGTTTTTGTCTAATGAGTCAGCATGGGTCTTGTCACAATTACTGCAAGTTCATATGAGCACGTTCTCAGAGGCCTGGAGGACTCTGTTTCCTTATGTCCATGCACCAACCCTGGCTTTTACAATCTTCCTGCCACCCTCTACCACGTTGGCCCCTGAGCCCTGGGTGGGTGAGGTTTAGTATAGCAGTCCAATGCAGCAAGACTACCCACTCTGCAGTCTCTCATTCTCTACACCTGGTCAGTTGTGGCCTTCTGTGTGCATTAGCGCTCTGTTGCATGAGAAACCTTCTCAGCAAAACTTTTTGCAAAATGTACACTGCCGAGAATATTTCACATCCAGGAGATTAGAGCCTTCAAATCCTGTTCAATGAATGCCTAGGATTTATTATACACATTCCTCTTCCAAAATATTAAAAGTAAAAAGCACATTGCTGTATCCTGAGACACATGTACTAATTACCCACCAAGATTCACAAGATTTGGTCTGTAACCTGTTGTTTTGGGTGAGGTTTTTGCCTTTGACAGAAACTTATTTTGGAGTTAGACTGAGATCTTAAGCCAGTACTGGGTTCAGATGGTGTCGACTGGAGTGAGGCCTGTGGACACGGATGAGAAAACGCCCGCTGTCTAGTTCGCTCACACTCAGGCTCATCTCACCATCTGCATCTTCTTCCTAGCTGTTAGGCTTCATCCTTACAGCCCTCCCAGAGGACCAAGAGGAGAAGAAGTGGAAATTCTCACATACTGGCTTTCCAGAAAAAGCTAAGCAATAAGAAAGTAGATTAGATCTGCTTTTTATATTGTAATGATTGTGTGTATTGTTTGTTTACCTGGTTAAACATAGCAGAGACTCCTTATCTGGGTATGGGGAAGGGAACAGAGTGAGAGAAAAGAGAGGCCACAGGTGATACTCAACTCTACGTACTTTGTGTCTTTTTCTCATGCTCAACTCTATGTACTTTGTGTCTTTTTCTTATGCATACATACCTATGATATAGTTTAATTCATAAATTAAGAACGGTAAGTACAGCAATAATAACTAATGATAAAATACAGTTCCAGTAATGCACTATAAGTTTTGTGAATGTAGACTCTCACGTTCTCAAGGTATCTTACACTGTGTGCCCTTCTTGCTATGATGACTTGAGATTGGGAGATGCCTGAGGGATGAGGCGAGAAGAGGTAAAGGACTAACTTGCCAAACGCTGTGATCATAACTGCCGCAGCTTGAGAAACGACAGCAAAAACTGTACAGATTTCCTTCACAATTTTATGGATAAAAACTCATTCTTACCATAGAATTTTAGCAGTGTCATCATGCAATTGTTTTTCTTTCCTCAAGAACTGAAAATTCACTCCTTCACTTAAAAGAAACACTCCACAGCTTCTCTGGCATATCTGATTTGTTGGCATTGCTGCTCTTATATTTTGGGCCTTATTAACTAAAATAGGGACCACATGGGCAGACACACCAGGATGCTGTGACAGGTGGTCTGATAATTGAGACGGCTACTAAGTAACGGAGGGTAGGGTGGCATGCATTTATAATCCTTCTGTTGAGAAGGCAGGAATTGCAGGCCAGCCAGTCTAGCTCAGCTTGGTGAGTTCCAGGTCCCAGTGAGACCCTGTCTCCAAAAAGAAGTCGATGGCTCCTGAGAACAACACTCCAGTTTGTCTTCCAGTCTCCACATGCATATGAACATCCTTGTGTACATATTTGCATACACAAGAACTTATGAATTGTTTAATCCTGGAATTTACCATTTAATATTTTCAGACTGGAGTTGATCATAACTGAAACCACTGAAAGTGAAACATTCATACAAGGGATCCCATAATGTTTTCTACTTTCTATATGTATTTCTACATGACTAAAGAGGCAATTAAAAGAAAATTGTGAAATGCACGTGGACACTGGAATTAGAAGCTCCTTTAGCAGGGACTCAAAGCCTGTTTTCTCCAGCAGTTTGTACACTAGGGCCTAAGCCAGTGCCTAAAGCCAACACGGTGCTCAAAATCATAAAATGAGATAATGCCATGGACAGAGAAAATAGACCAGTTTTGTCTGGAGGGAAGTTGATCTGGAGAGTGACTGCTAATGTACACATTTTTCTTTTGCCATGGTGAGAATTTGCTGGAATGAGATAGTAGTAATGGCCGCACAGTTTTCAGAAAATATGAATAGGCACTATTTCATATATTTTATAGACTGATTTGTCTCTGCTAGTATATTTTATTTTTATGGTAATTATTCAACCGTGTTAATACAAAGTAATGGTTTTCATTGTGAACTTCTATACATGTCTACGCCATGCTTTGATCATGCTTTGATCATGCATGCCTCCCCGTTCCCCTCTCTTCCTCTCTCCCTTTCTGTCCTTTCCCCTGGGCCCTCTCCCCAACCCTAGTTCCCCATCTGCTAAGTTCAGGTCATTAATTAATTAATTTTATGGAGGGTTAACTATGTCTTATTTTTTATTGCAAAGCAAAAGAACAAATAAATTATATGCCTTACAATTTGTTGTGGTTGGTGCTTTATAAATACTGCTTTCGTGTGAATGAATGATTTCTTTTCTATGCCACATAGTCTAAGTAATTATTTCCCTCGAAGCATGGCATGTGGGCCACTGGTGTGTCTAAGTTGTGATCTGGTGGAGTCAATGGAGGTTGACTGTTAAGGGTCACTGGGGATGGAGGGAGTTGGTACACTGGAAAATGTCATAGAGTCTCTCTGGGATGGTGATTTTGTTTGTGAGTCAGAGATAAAAGTAACTGCCTGTCTGTTGCGGTTATGCGATTCTAGTGCTACCGAAGGAGGCAGTGGCGTGGTGCTTTTTTAATGCTTAATACTGAAAGAAGAGAGACCTCTGTCAGAGGTAGTCCGTCAAAACAGATTAACTCCATTACCCGAAACATTTAGCTACTTTGTGACAACTAATCTGGAAGGATTTAGTGGGGTTCAGGTAGTTTAGCCATTTAATAATTGCCAATAGACTGTTGTGGTCATTCAGTCAGCAGAAGCAGGCTGTGGAGATGTGGGGAGATGGCCCCCATCCTCTTCACTTCAGGATCATGTGGGATTTGAAAACTAGAGCTTCCTGTGTTTCTGATGATGTTCTTTTATGATCTCTTCTCTCAAGCAATAGACATGACATTAGTTCGAGAAGAGTGATTCCTGTTTCTGCCTCTACAGCATCACCTGGTACTATGTTGGAAGGACTGCTGAGGGTGACAAGAAACTGACTTTCTGATCAGAAGGGAGTTTGAGACTTTGGGTGTTAGACTGTATTTACTTTTAATGTTTGGAATGTTTTCTGGAGAGTGCATATTAAATGTTCCTCAAATGAAACTAATGGTCTCCATAGCTTGTGTCATTTTATCTTGTTGTTAAAATATGTGAATCTTCTGCATTACTAACTTTTTCTTTTGTCTATAAAATTATACTAAAAATCCCTGATATTTATATAGATATGTTTATAACATTATTAGTATTAAACATAATATTAAACCTCTTAAAAATATTATCTCACTTAATTCTCACAACACCCTGAAATGGAATATGGGTTAATATCTGGTAGGCTAATTTGTCTGTTTGAGCCCAGGATGGCCCCAAATTCTCTAGGTAGCTGAGGATGACTTTCAAGTCCTGATCCTCCTGCCTCAAACCTCTCAAGTACTGGAATTCCAGAATGCATCACTATGCCCGGCTTTAAAAATGAGGAAACTTGCTTAAAGGGGCACCTAACCAATAAGTGGTAAAGCTAGGTTCAGACTGTAATCTTGAGTTGTTTTCTACAAATAAGGAAGAAAGGCCAGTTTCACAATGCTAATAAAAGTCTGAAGCTGGCCTTGAAGTAGAGCTTTCTGCCTCTAGCCCCTGGTATTGTTTCTGCGGAATTACTTGAGCTACAGTTAGGAAGTTTCCAGTGGCCACAGCCTGTGCTCCTTTATACTTCCATGAAGGTAGTGAAGGGAGAATTGAACTCAGGTCCTCATGCTTATGAGGCAAGCACTTTACTGACTGGGCTGTCTTCTCAGCATCTCTACTTCTGTATATATAGACTTCCCACATTCCCAATTCCCATTCTACACTGGGCAATTAGCAAGTGGCTAATTCAGAATACTTAAAAAATTTCAGCTTTTCATTGATATCAAAGCAGCACATACCCAGAAAAGGCCATTCTTTGAGGTGTGAATTTTGAGCTCTTCCTGGGCAGTGGCAGCAGTGAACCACAGCTCTAGCCAGCTGTTCAGTCACAAGGGTGAACACTAATGCTCTTTTTAAAAAAATAATTTTTAAAATTTATTTTATGTGTATGAATGTTATTGCTGCATGTATTTAAGTGCACCTATGCTGTGCAATGCCCACGGAGGACAGGAGAGGATGTTGGATCCCCTGGAACTGGAGTTACAGACAGTTGTTAGCCACCATGTGGGTGCTGGGATTCGAACCTGGGTCTTCTGCAAGAACAGCCAGTGCTCTTAACCACTGAGCCATCTCTTCAGTCCTCAACACTAATGCTTTTTTAGTGTGCTGTGCCACTTTATGATGAGCCCACCCTAAGTCCAGAGCGTCTGCACTTGGTCAGGTTGTGCCCCAGAGCAGGGACCACTGCATCCTCCACTCTTCCTTCTAGCAGTGTAAAGGAGAGGTAAACAGAATACAGCTTTCAGGCATCTTCTTCAAAGCTGGTGTACACCTTTCTTTGTGACATGCTTAACCCATGGGCTTGATGGAGTTCCAGCCTAGTTCCAGTTTGGACCATAAGAGTAAGACAAGCAGGGTCTGGAGAGATGGCTCAGTGGTTAAGAGCACTAGCTATTTTTGCAGAAGAGCAGGGTTCAAATCCCAGCACCCACATGACAGGTAACAACCATCTGTAACTCCAGTTCCAGGGGATCCAATGCCCTCTTGTGTCCTCCTTGGGCACTGCATGACACAGGTGCACTTACACACATACAGGCAATACACTCATACACATAAAATTTTTTTAAATTATATTTTAAAAAGCAAGAAAAGCACATTTGAAGGAATATAAGATAAAGCTTAGAAGTGTTTGATCCCACACAGCTGGTGCTGTCATAGCAGGTTTAATCTGGAATTTTATATAAAAGAGAAATAAACATTCATTCACTGTGAGTTTATGTCCTGGTTACTTGCAGCAAAATCTCAGCATAAGGATGCACAGATAAGCTGAATGAAGGAATTTAAATGCCTGGAAAACAAAGAGTTCCACATCAGTAAGTGTCATTATCAGCAGAACCTCCATATGTACACAGAGAGAAGCTGATCTTATTGGATGGGGTGTCCCAGGACCTCCCACCATCTCCGTCTTATACCTCCCTACCATAGCTCAAAGGCATCACGAACTGTAGCAGAACTTAGTTTGAAATTTGGTGCCTGTGAATGTCCCCCTTCCAGAGCTCAGATCCTGGAAGATGAATAAAGTCATTTATCCTCAGATTGCTGTGATTCTAAGCTTGCCTTGAACGCCTCCCATCTCTTGTTTTCACATTACTAAGTTTGTCTTTCCTATGATCACCTTCTTCATGGGGAACAGCAAACCAGGTGGATGAAGAAGACTGTTCATTTGAGGGGACTGTAAAATATTGACCCACCAGTGGAGACGGGCCTGAAAATTTGGTTACACACCTGTCTCTTTGGAACTTAGGCTGTCGTGTTAGGTCAGCAACGTTGGTAGCACCTGGGAGCCTGGTAGAAGTAGAGACTTGGTGCTTATTTAAAACTACAGAAGCAGCATTAGAGCCTTTCTCAGGCTATTTTTGGCACATGAAGTTTCATGCAGCCTGACCCTTGTCCGTGCTGCAGCTGTGATGTGCCATGGGTCATCCCAAAAGCTGTTTCCAAATGGGAAATGGACAGAATCAGCAGGAAGAAGACTCAGCCTGTGGCCCAACTGAAAAATGTGATAAGCCAAGAGGAGAAAGCTGAGATTTTTCCTCAACACAGTTAAAGAATACCCTATGGCTTGTAGTGCCACCAGACCCAACCCACTGTCATTGCACAGATGGAGTAAGCCCAACTTGGGAACAGCTAAGTAAAAGCCAGTGACCAAGGTCATAAAAGTCATTTTAGTGAAGTCATTTAAGAGTCCATTACTGAGCAAATCCCTTAAGTGATACATCCTTCGGGGATGAAAACAGACAATAAAACAAAAGATCTCCTTTTTGAAAATTTTGTTAATTTTGCTTAATTTAAAAAATCCTAGCTCTCTTATCTGCTTTGACTTTCACTGAAGTCAGTAGGAGTGTGAAAGAATTGACCTCATTTGAAATTTCCATTCACTAAATGGTCAGACCTTTGTTTTCTGCTCCATTGTTTTCCAAACTGGTGCACAAAAATAATGCTTTGCTTCCAGCAAGCGTGGGCAACTTTAAATCCCTGTCGCTTCCCACTGCACGTTCCATCTGTCCCAAGCCTCGGCTCGCACACTCCAGTCTCCTTATCCCCTTGTTGGTAGTTGTTTGATATTTCGTATGGTTATGATTCTTTCAATATTTTCTGGAGAGAGTTGGATCTAGGCACACGAGGAACGACACACTGTAACCTTTCCTATCAAAGCCACTTTTTATCATATATGCCCAGTTGCATGGTTGCCGATTCAGAAACAGATTCTAGAAGCAAAAACGCCATGCTTCCCAGAGATTATAAGTGAATACATGGACAGAGATATGGACAGGTATATTTCTGTCACCCTTCAAATATTATGATGGGAAGAAAGAAGATTTTTGGTTGACTTCAAAGGGTAAAAATTTTAAAAGTTGCATAAATGCAGGCTTATGGTCTCATATTTCAAAAGCATTATCTCTGGAAAATATTATATTATGAAAAGCAGGCACTGTAAAGCCAAAGGCTTGGGTTCTCACAGTGGTGATTACTCTGAAGTAGTTGAATGACTGACTAATTTTCTTATGTGGCATTGTTGGTGGCAGAAGTCTTTGTCATTTTACATGATTTAATTTGTTACAACAACAGAGCATTCATATATATATATATATATATATACATAAAAATTTCAGTTCCTACTAGTGGATTATAATCATATTTACAGTTCAGTTTTCAGGCTCAGGATAGTTTTATTCTTAAGAATACGAAGGGTTTGGGGGAATAGCTCTATGGGTAAAGTGCTTGCTACAGAAGCATGAAAACTTGACTCCAAATCCCAAGAATTCATGGAAAACTGGCCATGGCAGCACACATCTGTAACCACTGCACTCCTGACCAGGAGGTGAGAGGCAGAGACAGGCGAGTCCCCAGAAGCTCATGGGCCAGCTTACCTGGCCTACACAGTGATGAACAAGAAACCCTGTCTCAAACAAGGTGGGAAGCAAGGACTGAAACCTGAGGTTGCCCTCCGACAGCCACACAAGCAACCATGGCATGTGCAGACCCATACTCAGAGACACAGACACAGACACAGACACACACACACACACACACACACACACACACACACACACACACATATATACAGTTACAAAAGAATATGGGGCTGGAGAGTTGACTCAGTAGTTAAGAGCACTGACTGCTCTTCCAGAGGACCCAGGTTCAATTCCCAGCACCCATATGTGGCTAACAACTGTCCTTAACTCCAATTTCAGGGGATTCAATGTCCTCTTCTGGCCTCTGTGGGCATTGCATGACATGTGTGCACTTCCATACATGTAAGCATAACACTCATACACATAAAATAAATAAATAAATATTTTTTCCGTTTTTTTTAAATTGCATCGTTGTACATTTCACACAAAACATCTCAGTCAATCTCAGTCATCTCTATACCCCCATTCCCCAAAGCCCCCTAACTGGAATTCATACATTGTTTCATCTGTTAAGGTCTATTGTATCTAGTTAGTGTCCCCAAATGTTCCTCAATGCAGGTTCATCCACTAAGGTCTAGTCAGCATATCCAGACTCTCTCGCTTGAGAAAGATTAGTTCATCCTCATCCAATATTAATAATCAGTTGCCAACACTTCAGCAAAGATTGGGGCCTGCTGCCTATTTCTCCAGTTCCATGATGGGTTTTTGTCTGCTTGAGTTTGCATGGATCTTGAGCATGCCAATGTCATCGTGATAGGTTCATATGAGCAGAGTCTCAGGAGCTTGTAGGGTTCTATTTCCATATGGTCACACACCTCCTTGCTGGCTCTTACAAATTTTCTGCCCTTTCTTCTGTAATGGCCTCTAAGCCCTGAGTGAGTGAAATTTAATAAAGAGTCCTGTCCGGGACCCACACTCTGCAGACTCCTAATCTTCATGTTTTGGCAATTTGTGACCTTTTGTGTTTCTGGGCCTCTGCTGCATGAGGGAGCTTCATTAATGAGAGATGGGAGAGTCACTGGTGTCCTCTTTACCTCTTGTTCCATGTTTCTTGAGCCTGAGGTGTAGAGGTGGCATTGCAGATGTGCTGCTTAGGCATGGGCAATTCACAGACGGTGTCTGTGTGTGACCAGTTGTGGTACTCTGTAGCAGTCTGTGTCTGGTGTAAAAGAAGCTTCTTTGATGAGTGGTGCCTGGGATACTTGACTGTAAATATAAGGATACGAATTTTTCACTTAGTAAGAATTTATATTAGCCTAGGAGTGTGACAGTCTTGAGGATTACTCTAAGATCTCTGACCTCTTCTGCCATGTGTCTTTGACTATGATTACATTACCACACATGAGTTTACTCCCACTGAGTGGGATCTAAGACCAACTAGGTAGCCACTTATTGGCCTCAAGATAAAAATGCCAGTACTGCACCAATGTCCTATGCTGTGCCTGTCACTGATGTGGTTATTTGGTCATTTGGAAGCTGGTGTTGGGCCCGTTGGACCAACTGATGTTCTCCCTTGGCTGCTTGAGTAGTACCCTCCAGAGCTTTGAGAGCTAGCCTTCAGGGGAAGTGGCTTCCAGGTCAGTTCCAGCTCAATTGCTCCAAATCCAATCTCTGAATTATGTCCTGTCTTTGGCAATAGGGTCTTACCTGTGAGACCTGTGGCAATAGCCTGTGTAATTTTGGGACCACCCTGGCCAAGAACTCAAAGGAAGATTTCTCCTGTCTGGCACTGTTTCTTGTTATGTAGCCTTCAGCTATGCACATGGACTTGTGTAGAGATATTGTATGTGGAATTTGTCATTAGGTTGTTAGGTTAATATGACTCCCTCTGGTGTTTTACACTAGCTAGGCATTTATTTGTCTCTTTTCTCTCTGTCTTTCTGTCTCTCTGTCTCTCTCTTTCTCTCTCTCTCTCTCTAACCCTCCCTCCATGTCTTCCCCATTTAAAGTGTCCCCATTTCTCCCGTGGTAATACCATCTCTAAGGCCCCACCCCTCTTGAGCTCTTTCTTTCCTGTTATCCCCCTAGCTCCTTGTATAAGCCTCCCCCGCTTTCCATTTAAACCCCCCTGTTTATCTATCTCTCCCTTAGTAACACCTGTCTCCTACTATTCTCTCTCAGGTTCTTTCTGTCCCTTCACCTCCCCGGTTCCCTTCCAATTTTTCTGGTTCCTGCAGTTATATCCAGATATATACTCATATATAAGGGTTTTTGCCAGGCTCTACAAATGAGGGAGAACATGCATTGTTTGTTTTTCTGATTCTGTTACCTCACTGAGCATAGCAGTTTCTAGTTCTATCCACTTACCTGCAAATTTTATGATCTCATCTTTCTTTACCACTGAGTAGACTCCACTGTATAAATGTAGCACATTTTCAGTTGAGAGACACTTAGGTTGCTTCCATCTCTTAGCTACTGTGAAAAGAGCAGCAACAAACATAGATGTATAAGTATCTCTGCAATAGGATGAGTCCTTACATGCCTAGGAGTGGTATGACCAGGTCAAATGGTAGGTTCATTTTCAGTTTTTTAAGAGTTCTCCACACTGCTTTCCATAGGGGCTGCATGAGTTTACAACCCCACGAGCATGAACGAGCGCTCCTCGTTCCCCACGCCCCTTCAGCATTTGGTATCATTTATTTTCTTGGTCTTAACCAGTCTGACTTGGATAAAATGAAATCTTAAAGTGGTTTTAATTTACATTTCCCTAATTATGAAGGATGCTGAACACTTTTTAAGATGTTTCTTAACCATCTTTCTTTCGTCTTTTGAGAAGTCTCTGCCCAGATCCTTAGCCCGTCTTTTAATTGGGTCACTTGTGTTCTTTATTCTTTGTGTTTTGAGTTCTCTGTATCTTCTGGATGTTTAACCTCTGTCAGACGTGTCACTGGTGAAGGTTTTCCCCACTCTGTGGATTTTCTCTTCACTTCCTTCATTGTTTCTTTTGCTATACAGAAGGTTTTTTAGTTTAATGAGGTTCAACTTGTTGATTATTGACCTTAATTCCTGATGTCTGATTTAGAAAGTCATTTTTGCACCTATATCTTGTTGATTACTGCCAATGTTTTCTTCTAACAGTTTCAGAGTTTCAGGTTTCACACTGAGGTCTTTGATCCATTTGGAGTTGACTTTTGGTCAAGGTGAAAGATAAGGGTCCACTTTCATTCTTCTACAGGTGGAGGTCCAGCTTTGCCCGCACCATTTGCTGAAGATGCTATCTTTCCTACAGTGATGCTATCTTTCCTTCTTGGCCCCTTTGTTAAATATCAGGTGGATGAAATTTCATGTACTCATGTTTGAGTCTTCAATTATATTTCACTGGTCTACGGGTCTATTTTTCTGCCAGTACCATGTTGTTTTATGACTATAGCTCTGTAATATACTTTAAAATCTGGTATAGTAATCCCCCTGCATTGCTTCTTCTGCTCAGTGTTGCTTTTGCTATTTTGGGATCTTTTGTGCTTCCATGTGAATTTTAGGACTTTTTTCTAATTCTGTGAAGGGTGTCATGGACATTTTGATTGTGTTTGCATTGAATTTATATATTGCTTTCGGTAAGATGGTCATTTTCACAATATTAATTCTTCCAATCCAGCATGGGAAGTCCTTCCTTTTTCTGGTATCCTCATAAATCTCTTTCTTTAAAGATCTAAAATTTTCACTGTAGAGATCTTTAATGTCTTCGGTCAGGTTTATTCTGAGATGTTTTTTGAATGGGAGGGTCTCCTTGTACGCTTTCTCCAATTGCTTGTTGTTGGTATAAAAAAAGGTTACTGATTTTTGTAGATTGATTTTGTAACCTACCACTTTACTGAAAGTGTTAATCATTTCTTGGAGTTTTCCAGTGGAAGTTTTGGCCTGTCTTAGGTATAATATCATGTCATCTGCAAAAAAGGAATAATTTGACCTCTTCTTTTCCAATGAGAACTCTTTAACTCCCTTCTCTTGTCTTATTGCTTTAGCAAGAGTTTAAAGCACTATATTAAAAAGAAGTGGAGATAGTGGACAGCCCTGTCTGGCTCCTGATTTTAATGGGAATGCTTCCAGGTTTTCTCCATTTAGAATGAAGTTGACCGTGGGTTTTTTGTATTAGCTTTAATTATGTTATGGTATATTCCCTCCAGTCCAATACCCTATTGAACTTTTAACATAAATTCATACTGGATTTTGTCAAAGGCCTTTTCTGCATCTGCTGAGATGAACATGTGATTTTTGTCTTTGAGTTCATTTATGTGCTTTATGACATTTATTGACTTGCGTATATTGAACCATCCCTGCAACTCTGGCTGGAATAAAGCCATCTTGATCGTGGTGGATGATCTTTTTGATGTGTGTCTGTATGCAGTTCATAAGTATTTTGTTGAGAATTTTTGCATCTACGTTCATTAAGGATGTAGGGCTCTAGTTTTCTTTTTTGGTTGTCTTCACCTGTGTTAGAGTGATGCTGACTTCATAGAAGGAATTTGAAATTTCTCCCTCTATTTCTACCTTTTTGAATAATTTAAGTAGTACTGGATATAGATCTTCTTTGATTACCTGGTAGAATTCTTCTGTGAATCCATCTGGGCCTGGGCCTTTTTGGGCAGGAGGTTTTGTCTTGCTGTTTCAATTTCCTTATATGTTTTGGATCTGTTCAAGCTGTTGAGCTCTTCTTGGTTTAGCTTTGGTGATTCCCATTATTTTAGACATACATCCATTTCTTTAAGATTTTCAAATTTAATTAAGCTTATAGGTTTTTAAAGTATTCCCTTTAAATGTTCTGGATCTTTTTGTTGTGCATTGTGATGTTTCCTCTTTCATCTCTGATTTTATTGATTTGGAGTTGTTCTTTCTTTGGGTTAACTGGGCTAACGGTCTGTATATCTTGTTTATCCTTTCAAAGAACCAGCTCTTGGATTCATTGATTCTTTGTATTGTTTTCTTTGTTTTTATTTCATTAATTTATGGTCTTATTTTTATTATTTCTTCTTGTCTGCTGAGTTTGGGTTTCATTTTTTTGTTGACTTTCAACAATGTTGAAAGTTAAGTCATTTGTTTGTGTTCTTTTTTATTTTTTTAATGTAGGCCCTTAGAGCTATAAACTTCCCTCTTAGGATCAATTTTAAAGTCTCCCAGAGGTTTTGTTGTTCTGTATTGTCCTTTTTGTTTAATTCCAGGAATAGTTTTATTTCTTTCTTAATTTCTCCTTTGACCCATTCATCATTCAGGAGTGTGTGGTTTAGTCTCCGTATGTTCATGAAGTTACTAGGGCTTCTTCCAGTGTTGATTGTAAGTTTTATTGCCTTGTGGTCTGATAGAATGCATAGACTTATTTCAGTTTTTTTGTAATTGATGAGGTTTGTTTTGTGCCCCAAAATGTGATCGATTTTGGAGAAAATTTCTTGAGGTGCTGAATAGAATGTGTATTCTTTGGTGCTTGGGTAGAATATTTGGTAGATGTCTGTTAGGTCATTTGATGTGTTGTATTATTTAATTCAGATGTCTCTCTGTTTATTCTCTGCCTGATTGATCTGTCTAATGAAGACAGTGGAGTACTGAAGTCCCCTACTATTAGTGAGTTGAGATTAATCTGTGTCTTAAAGTCCTATAGTACTGATTTTATGAAGTTGGGTACACTAGAGTTTGGGGCATATATGCTCATGATTGTAATATCTTCTTGGTTAATTGTTCTTTTGATCAGAGTGAAGTGACTTTCTTTATCTCTTCTAATTAGTTTTAGTTTGAAGTCTATTTTGTCAGACATTAGAATGGCAACTCCTGCTTATTTCTTAGTGTCATTTGCTTAGAATATTTTTTTCCATTTTTTTACCTTAAGATCCTTAAAGGTGAGTTGGGTTTCTTGCAGGCAACAAAAAGATGGATTTTGTTTCTTGATCCATTCAACTAGCCTGGTCTTTTGACTGGGTAGTTCAGTCCATTGATATTTAAAGTAATTAATGAAAGATGTGTATTGATTCCTGTCACTTTCATTTCTGATTGCATTTTTGGTCTAAATTTGTGGTTCCACAGTTATACCTTCATTTAGTTTCTTTCTGTTTCTCTTTGGATATAGTCATTCCTCCTCCAGCTCTTTGTATTGTTTCAAGTATTCTCTGAAGGCCTGGTTTTCTGGACATGAATTCTTTCAGCCTATTCATGTTATGGAAGATTTTTCTTTGTTTGACTATAATCAACATATTTTTCTGGGTAAAGTATTCTAGATTGGCATCTATGGTCATTTAGAACTGGGAATAATTTGGTTCAGGCTCTTCTGGCTTTCACAGTTTGTATTGAAAAAGCAGCTGTAATTATGATGGGTTTTCTTTTATATGTGACTTGTTTTTCTTTTGCAGCTTTCAGATTTCTCTTTGTTCTGTACGCCATGTGGAGTTTTTTTTCTGGTCCTGTCTATTTGGTGTTCTATGTGATTCTTGAATTTGTATGGGCATGTCTTTCCTTAATTTGGGGAAATTTTCTTCTACAATTTGGTTGAAAATCTGGTCAATACCATTATCCTGAGGTTCTTCTGCTTCCTCTCTTCCTATGATACATAAATTTGGTCTTTTCATGGTGTCCACATTTCCTGCATATTCCTGTGTTTTAAAAAGAATTTTCATAATCTTTGCTTGAGTTCTCCAGTTCTTCAACTTTATCATTCAGTCTTGATATTCTGTTTTCCATCTCATCCCTTCTGTTAGTGAGGCATTCAAACTGGGTTATTGAGTTCTTCACGTCCTTCTTCATTTCAGCCTGAATTTCTTTAATATTTCTATGTCTTTTGTGAACTCAGTCAGAAGTTTATCTCTATTTTCTTTTAGTTCTTTGATTTGTTTGTTTGTGTGTTCTTTAAATTCATTGAATTCTTTGATCATATTTTATTATTCTTTTAAACTCTGTGTCCTGGGTTCTCATTGTAGATCTCTTCTATAGGACTGGTGATGTTTGGTGGGGACATATTATTTGGGGTTTTCATATTAGTATTTTTCTTTGTAATCTTTGCATGTGGATTATTGTTCGTGAGACTCTAGTCTTCCTTTGTTGAGTTGAAGTCTGACTCTATTTGTATAATCGATGTGATCTGGTTATTTTATTATTGGGTATGAAAAGCTGGTTGGTCAAGGCTTCAGGTTCTCTGTTTTGATTTTATATTGGTAGGACCTGATGACCCTAGTCCAGCTGTTCAGGAGTTCCCTCAGAGGCACAAGTTAAGTGAGATAAGATGCTCTCAGGCTCTCTCTTAAAGTCTGGGCCCCTCTAGCCGGCAGGCACAGCACAATTTGGGAAGATTGCTAGGCAGAGGCTGAATTCAGGCTTTCTCAAGCAGTTTGCAAGGTCTGGACCCCTACTAAAGGGCACAGAAGCTTATCATTACAGCAGGGGATGGGCACGGTGTGGTAGGGAGAGCTCACAGCTAGGCAGAAGTTAGAGAGTGGGCCAGAGATCTGGGGGACTAAGAGTAAAAGTGTGCCTGTGCCCAAGGCTAGAAGGAGAACAGGATGTGGGGTAAGGGAGTTTGGGATTGTTGTGGCAGTAGGGAGTGGAGACACAGTGGGCAGGATCAGATTTACCAGGGAAGAAGGCTGGTCTCTGGCATCCAAAGCAAGCTGGGGATGGGCACTGCCAGGGTGGAAGGCTGGTCTCAGGAATACAAAGGCAAGTTGCAAGTGGGGACAGACTGTGAAGGCTCTAACAAACTAGACTGAAAAATTGAGCTGGTCTGAATAAGGGGGATTAGGACACTGTGGTGGGTCTGGACTAAGAGGGTAGTCCAGAGATCTGGGGTGCAAAGAGTAAGAGCAGGCCTGTACCCAAGGCTAGAAGAAGAACAGGATTTGGGGCAGGGGAAAATGGAGTTACTCAAGCAATAGGGGAGTGAAAAGGCAGTAGGCAGGATCAGACTTACCAGGGAAGAAGGGTGCTCACAGGAATCCAGGGCAGACTGGGAGCGGGGACAGTCAGGGTTGATGGCTGGTCTAGGGCGGGCAGAGGGAAGTTGGGGGTAGGAGTAGCTTGTGAAGGCTCCAACAAGCTACACTGAAAAATTGAGCTGGTCTGAGTATGGGGACTCAGAATGCAGGGGGTGGGTCTGGACTAAGAGTAGTCCAGAGATTTGGGATGCTACAGCCGGCCTTTGCCCAAGCCTAGAAGGAGAACAGGATGTGGGGGAGGCTAACATCATAAATAAAAAATTTCATAAAGAATATGAAAAAAGCTTACACAAGGATATACTTTCTGTGGCACAGAAATGATGAGCTTGTGATCCGTAAGAATAAAGACATCTTAAATCTTAAGACCATAAGATGTAGAAGGATTAAAGGTTTCTGTTCAGCGTTTGAGTAAGGGCAGTTTGGGTAAATGACTTTCTAATTATCAAAAGTGATGAAAGTATCCCCTTAAAAAGTCACTTTTATATGTAAGAAATGTAACCTGGCAGAAGACATTATATAAATTTGCCAGTAATGATCAAGGGAAGTGAGGACTGGGGGTTATTATTAAAAGCATCAAGTTGGTTGGAAATCTTGAGCACACGCTGAAGATCTGGCCTGCTGATACAGGATATGGATTGCTGATGGCTTCCATGTGTGGCATTCAAGAGTGTGGTAGGCATCATTTTTCACTTTCAAGAAAAGACTGGACATCTTACTAAAGTATATAAGAATACTGGTTACTCTTCTGTTTTTAGAAACATAAAATGTTATCCCACTGTTATTTGAGTTGATTGTGGATTTTGGAATTGATAGGAAAAGATTGATATGAAAAATACAGAACTAAAGAGAAGGAAGAGAAGAAATGTGATGGGAGAGGGTGTTAGATGCTAGGAGAGGAAAAGGGAGTGGAGCTTAGAGTTAAGAAATAAAACCAGAGCCAGACCTGTAACGGGAAAGGCATGTATACTTTACTATAAGCATACAGCCAGGGTAGATTCTTTTCTATGCAAGAAGCCTCTACAATCTAATGAGGGTCCCTTTGGGCCCAGTTAGAATGTGTTTGGTGCCTATGTTTGGTGTCCTTGAATGATTGAAACCCTTCTTTCAAGATTCCCTTTCCAGGGGAGCAGGCTGGTATCTCAAGGCCCTTAAGGAGACAGCTGATTCCACAAACAACCTCCCTTAGTTCCAGAAGTGACCGGTTGAAAAGGCTCTGAGTGAAGCCAGACTTGCCAGTTTAGGGCTAGTTTCTTTAAAGAATACATGACTTTATGGCCTCCTCTCATGGAGCTCATAGCTCTTTTGCAATTTAGACAGGCAGGGGCAGGCAATCCAAACCTCTGACTGGCAGAAGGTCAGAAGATGGAGCCTGATGGGCAGTACCTCAGTCCACAGGAAGTACCACTGCCATTTTCTCTCACAGCTTAGAGCAGAAGGACCATCATAGCCACAGTGGGAGAGGGTATTATTCAAGGGTCTGTTGGGATCCTCAGTAGGCAGAAACGTCATACTGAAACCATCAGCCTTCCCTCAGGACTTTGGTCTTGATGTTGAGTTTGGAAGCAGAGCTGGAGATTAAAATGTGCCCAATATCCTCTGGGCCATTTATCAGTCTGAAGTATACGCCAGGGAAAGGAACCCCTCTGTCTCTGGGTGTTCAGCCATAACACTTGTCCTACCCTGTCCTAGGGAAGCCAGGGATGAAAAGTTGGGAAATCACAGCATCTGACTACGAAAACTGACACAATTATTAGCCACTA
This sequence comes from Eospalax fontanierii, assembly GCA_035773235.1. Taxonomy (NCBI): domain Eukaryota; kingdom Metazoa; phylum Chordata; class Mammalia; order Rodentia; family Spalacidae; genus Eospalax; species Eospalax fontanierii. The sequence continues at coordinate 39,930,132 of CM069544.1, read as the reverse complement.
GAGTGTGATTGTGTATCTGGAGACCCAGGATGATTATTTCACTGTCCCTCGGCACAGCATCCTTTGACGGTCATTCGGGGAGGGATTTGTCTGATTGAAGAGCTGTGGTTGGTGACAAGGGCCTGCACGATGCGCTCTCCTCTGTTATTTTCACTTCCCCACCTACACTCTCAGCGCCAGAACTCGAGCCCCTCAGAAGCAGGTCAGTCTAGCCGCATTGTTTTAGCTGATGAACAAACAGACTCAGAGAAGGTAGGGGGCTTATCTTGTGGCACACAGGAGCTGCCTCAAATTCTGGACTAGACTCAGTACTTCCCTTGCCAGCAGCGAACTGTTTTCCTGCCTGACACATGCTACTCAGCCCACCATGCAGCTCAACAGTTTATGTGAACCTCACTGAATCTGCCAGGAATTTGACTAAGTCATGGACATTCTAAAATGGGGCCATGTGACCCCTCTGCATGAGAAGCTCTTAGTCTGGGAAGGAGAGAGGGGGATGCATTGTTAGTGTATTTTATAATTAAAAAATACTGAGACAGGCATGAGCGTAGACATAAAGACCCAGTGAATGAGAATGGGGGTCATCTCGGGAGTGAAAAGGGAGGTGCAATTGATCCCAGGCATGAAGGACTAGCAAGGTGAGTCCAGAGAAGAAAGAGAAAAGGATAGTGGGCGGGATTAGCAGCAGAGGCCTCTCCCTCGGCTGCAACTACCACACCGATTCCTGTGGTTCACCACTGAAAAGCAGTCAGGTCTTCACCTTTAATTCAGTACCTTATTTGGCTGAAAATTGCAGTGGAAGATGCTTTGAGTGTGTACTGAATTATTCTTTTTCTATTTTGTCAAGTGGAAGCTTGACCTAAAACATTTGGCCTGAGAGAAAAAGAAAAGCCAGTTCCAGTTTGAATTGTCTGAATCTGATTCAGCTCATGATTGCTGTAATTTTTGGAAAGTACTTAAATTGGGGTGGTAGGGGAATGCACAAAATGAATTCTAACTCGAATACACCAAAGAGTGTCTCAATAACCTGGAAGGCCCAATGGAAAGCCATGGTCCAAATAGGACGCCGGAAGAGAGCTCTAAAGCGAGACCCCCACCCCTTGCTTCTGGCAACTGCGCTCCAAACTGCTAATGACACCTGAGCATAACCCTCTGTAGAGCTCTTTAATGGCTTTTGAAAGAGGAAAGTGAAGCAGTGGGTTGGAAGTCCCTTACTCCAGGAAACTGATGTAGAGGGAAGCAAAGGAGCAGAGAAAAGAAATGAGTGTGGAAGTCTGGCTTCAAGACCCTCACTCTCCCCCAAGGAGCGTGGAGTCAAATAGCAACAACTGAGTGCCTTCGAAGTCCAAAGCATTCTTCCCAGTGATTTGGGAATGTACTTTGTATGTGATGAAGTCTCATGTCATATACAATAGAACTCCACTACTATGTAGATATGTGAACTGTTGACAAGGAAATGTGAACCTCAGTTCCATTGTCATTAAACTGGGGTGCTGGTGGACATCACAACCTGATATTTAATGAGTCTGTCTGTGTAAAGCATCTCAGTAGTACGTACCATTTCATACATGCTCATCAATTTAAGCTGTGGTTACCATCATCTACTTAGCCTCATTCTCCTCATCCTCACCCTTCTCCTCATCATCTAGAGGATATGTGTGTGCTGACATGTAAGCATTAGCATTTGTGCTAACATCTCCACATGGACCAGATCAAGCTTAACATGCCCCTAAAGAGAAGTCGTAATTATTTAGTCCCACAAACTGGTTCTTGTCTTTCTTATCATCTGATTAAGTAGCATTGATATCTATGTTACTTTTCATTGCTGTGATTAAATACTTGACAGAAATAGGTTAAGGGAGGGAAGATTTATTGGAGAAAGTTTCAGTCCATCATTGCCAGAAAGGCATGGCAGAGTTCATGGCAGAAAGACCATGTGGCAGAGATTCTTCTCATCTTAGCAGACCAGAAGGCAGAAAATGTAGACCAGAAAGAGTTATAGTTATAACCTTCAAAGGCCAAACAACCAAGACCACCTCCTAAAGGATCTGTAGCCTTCTAAATGGCAACAAAAGCTGGGACCATGCACTTAAAACACAAGCCTATGGGGAATTATTTTAGATTCATAACATAAAAGCATCTCTATCTAAGTTGCTGAATCTAAAAATCTAGGAAACATTGATTTCCTCCTGTCTCTACTTCCTTAACTTCTAGCTAACCAAAAGTTTTGTCTATGCTGTTGCCAAAAATATATTTTAGAATTACCCCCTTCTTTTCTGTCTCCACTGATATCAAGGCATCATGTCTTGCCTAGACTGCTGAGCCTTTCATTCTCCTGCTGTTACTAAGCTAAATGATGCTGGCTCCCATCTGAATCTCCAAGCATGTCAAGCCTTTCATGGTCTTTGCATTAGATGTTTCGTTTATTGGGAACGTTCTTTCTTCTTCCACTCTCCCCATTAGATCTGTTGCTTTCTCAACTTTGCAGTTCAGTCTCTGTTAAGTGTCACTTTTATAAAGAGGTCTTTCCTGACAGTGCCTCCCCCAACTCCAAGCAGTTTTGGACAGTCTTTTCTTTTATTCACTTCGGAACGTCTCTAAGAGTTACCACCTGCGCTGTAACAGTGGGAACGTCCTGAAGCTACAGCAAATTGACTCGGGTTAGGGCTCTGTCCCATCACACAGCCAGTTACTATGATGAAAAGCACGTGGCCTGCTGATTACCTCAGGCCAATATTGTGTTCTCCATCCTTGAATGTGAGAAATGGGAGCCAACTGAACCATACTGGATCAAGATTAGGGCGGAAATAAACCATGAAAGGATCTCAAAGTTAGTTAATCTCAGAACCAACTACTCACATTTTCTTCTTAAATTACCTCTGGCAGCAACGGATTCTACCAAAAGCATATTATGTAACCACAACTGTTGAAAGTATGTGGAAATTCTTGGTTCTTTGCTTTGTCTTACTTTAAAATATTTTATTATTTTAATTTTATGTGTATATGTGTATTGTCTGCATGTATGTAAGTGTACCAGTGTCATGCAGTGCCCACAGAGGTCAGAAGAAGGCATCAGATCCCTGGAACTAGAGTTATGGATGGTTGTTAACCACTGAGCCATCTTTTCAGCCCCAGCTTTGTCTTACTTTAGACATATTCTTTTCACCAAGAATAAACCTAACTGGTTTCATTCTAGTAAGGTAATAAATACTGTGGGATGCTAGTTGCAACAGGCAGCCAGAACTTCCATTATATGAACTCAGCCCGCCTCTGCTGAATTCATAGAGAATTTAGTGAAGTTTGAGGGTGACAGAGTAAGAACAGATCCTTGGAGGAGAAAATTTCAGGAACTTAGGAGCCACATGTATGTTGACATCATTTGGAATTATGATGGCCAGGAAATACCAAGAGCCCAAGGGATGAAATTAAGTGAGTCAGAGGTTGCTGGATGACCAGAACAGTGCAAAGGGTACTTTAGGGAAGAGGAAAATGATCTGGAAGCATTACTGAGAAGTAAGGAAGCCAGCAAATGTTCCTCCCATTCCAGAAAAATAAGAGCTACAGTAAAGAAACTATCACCACTGAAAACCTTACAAAGCAAGGGGGCCCTGATGAGAGCATCAACGTTCTGAGAAGATTAAAATAACCCACATAGGAGCAAGTTAACACAATTTCAGCCCAGGAATGGAATGAATCAAGGAAGACCCTTGTGTCTGTCAACTTGAGGTACTTTTGTAGGGCAATAAAAACAAATATATGTTGAAACCTGTGATGACTGACTGTGTGTTAAGTTCAGCAGATACAGTATGATCAAATCAAACATAGTCCCTACCCTGTGGAGTTTACAGTCAGATGGAGGAGTGCTGTAGTTTGGATCTGGACTGTCTCTCAGAGTCCCACGTGCTGAAGGTTTGGTCTCTAGCATGACTATTGAGAAGCCATGAAAAGTTCTACAACACGGAGACTAATGGAAGGTTTTAGGTCTTGGTAACACGCGCTTGCATAGGATTGGGGCTGCTGTCTCCTCCTCTTTCTCTCGCTGTCTGAGTACAGGGCAGCAGTTTTGCTGCACCTGCTCTCTTTGTTGTGATGTACTCCTCGCCAAAGACAGCCCAGTCACAACTAGAAGCAGACAGGCACTCTCTTTGTAACTTGACTAGACAGGCATTTGTATACAAATCCAAATATGAGCATTTGTTACAATAATGGAAAACTGGCTAACATAGGGAAAGAGAAAAAAAACCATCAAATAAATATCAAAATAGAATTTGATAAGAGACACGCAAACATTTGGAGCATGAAATCTAGTTTGGTGTAGGAAGGCCAGGAAGGTTCTAGTTGTCAGCCCCGCGGTTGGTGCTTCTGTAAGGACAGAGCCCCAGAAGTATATTGCTCCATTTTCAGGGTTAGGGGTGGGCGGAGTATTGCATGATAGCTACAACCACTTGCAAGGCAGAAAACCTGTTAAACTGCCATGATGAAGCTTCACCAATCATGCAACCAGTCAATGTGGGTTCCATTATGAAATGGCAGGACATTTCAAGCCCAGCTTGAAGATGCTGCTGAAGAGAGCCAGTGGGAGAACAACTCACTGTAGACGAGAGTCTGGATTTGGGTCTGTGAATGAGACGGAAAGGAAAAAGACAAGTAGGCCTAAGTTCTAGGATGGGAAGGCCCAGAAGGTGACCAGAGTGACCTCTGATAGACAGACACAATAGGAATTCCATCATTAGATGGGTCATTGACTGATACGAAAGTCTCAGAAACAGAGAGGAAGCCGTTTTTCCATAGTAGTGAGTGCAAGTCAGAAAAGGTGAGGGGATCTGGGCACTGGGCCCAGGATGGCAGACTGTATGCTTTTTTTTTCTTGTCACTGTAACAAAATGCCTGAAAGATACAATTTAAAATTAGAACCATAGTACTAGTAAGTGGATGAGGCAGGAACATTTTTAAATTGCTATATACCCTTTAATAGTGCTCAATAAACATCATGCAACTCTTCAGTTACTGGATGAGTACAAGATAAATAAGATGTATTGACTGCCACATAGGCACAAGTAGGAAAGAACCAGAGTCAACAGCATGAAACGAAATTTCACAAATTGCAGCTGACCGGATGGGAAAGCTTAGTACGGTAGAATAGTTGATATCTGTCCACTTCTCATCGCGCCGGATGATGCCTTTAAATGTTTGCCACATCCATTCAAGCTAGGTACGGTTACCCACATTTGGGAGATGCCGAGATGGAGGCCTGGGGAGGCGAAACACCTGCCTAGGGGCCCCAGCTGGCTAATATGCACAATGGAGCCAGTGCTTGTAGAAGTCTGCAGGGCCACACATGATAGCATCAAGCTCACTGGTGGGTAAGGAGAGGTGGGTCATGAAAACTGCTGTTCTCTAAGGCTTTTAATGAAATGCAGGGCGTTGCCAGATTACTCTGGTAATTTTTTAAACTGCATAATTAGAAATCTCTTTTAAGATATTTTTTTTTCTTTTTAAATCCCATTCATTTGCTGGATAATTTTCTTGAGCTAGCTCTAATAACACCATTTTAGTATAATTACTTGAGCTATAGGCACCTAAGATAGAATTCTTAAGAACAGAGTCTGATTGATGCAGGGTAATTTTGTAGTGCGGTAATAGATTTAAAATAAATCCCAGTTGTCGTATTAACATTCGGGGCTTCTATATAGGCTGGTTGGCTCTTTCTTCACTCATCTGTTTCAGTTTTTCACTCACTCAACAAACACCATGAGCCTCCTCAGCCTTTGTTCTAAACCATCATGCTTGGCTTCCAGCTTGCACTGGTCTTACCTCACCTAGACAGAGCTGGGGAGGCAAGTGAAAGCGGGAAACTGGGGAGATAGGAGAAAAGCTAAGTCCCCAGTTAGAGGACGGGGACATCAGTAGTGGGTGGGAGAGGTGAACTGAGGCCAACCTGCGAAAAGCTAGAATGGAGATGGCGGTGTTACCGCAGAGCATATTCCCAAACAGAGGGCAGGACAAAGCTGCGGTGTCCTGACTTCCCGGGAAACCAGGCTGACGTGAGGAGGCAGGGGAGGCAGGATGGAAGCAACCAACTCCAAGCCCCGGGAAGGAGAAACCAGTGGAATCTGCCAAAACAGCCACTTAGCAAGTCCCTTTGTCCCCAAGTCCATTACTCTGAGAGGTTCTCACAGCCGTCTCTAATTCTCAGGGGTGCAGAGCAGCCAGGCCTGACCGGAGGAGGGCTGTTTGAGCTGCAGGAGAAACAAGAGGGTATCTGAGAGGTCTGCAAGACCCACTCCCACTCAGGTGCCTAAAGAAGGAGCTGCCACAGTTTGTTTAAGATCCCTTTGTGATCCTAGAAGTCAGAAAACAAATCATGGCTTTCCTTGGTGTACTGGGTATTGATGAGTTGTCCACAAACTCTTTTTCTTCCCATCTTACACTTTTTAGTCACTGAAGAGACAACCTTGGACCTTTATAGGAGTCTCACAGAACAACATCAGGATTCACCTGCTTGTCAAGGCCTTTTGTGGTCCCAGGAGGACCACTAATACATTGGCCCTCAGGCTAGCACTCTGCCAGCCAACTAGACGGTGCTGTCCATCTGAACAGTTCACCTTCCAGTCTACTGTCCCCAAGCAGAGCCTGAGAGAGGAACCAGGTCCTTATCCTCAGTCACCCTCAAGGAGATGCAGGTCCAGTGATTGGGGTGACTTGCTGGAGTCATACCAGAGTGGGATTTGAATTCAGATCTGCTCTTTTCTGTATGAGGAGGGGTCTAAAATCAGATCTGCTCTTCTATGCCTGTTTTCCCTGGGGCGCTGTCGGGGGGGAATGTCAAGCTGCCACAGAGGCCTGCTCTCACTCATTAATATTTGTGAAGGGCCCACTATGCGCCACTTCTCCTCTGAGCTGGTTATGGCTTGGCCTTCTTGCATTGAAATTTCCAAAGGGAAAATATAACTGTCCTCAAGATATGGAAGTTTCCTGTAGTCAGCCCACCCCAACACACCTGAACCCTGTCTCCTTAGTAAAATAATTGGTCCTTTTGTATTATGAAACTTTTCTGAAGGAAACAGGACTTTCCTCAGAGACATGTAGCTGAGCTCTCTGGATGCACCAAGGTAAATGTCAGGAATGTTTCCTCAGTGAGTTTCAGTAGCTGATCTTATTTTTACTTGCAACAGAAATAACAGCAGTGGTCAGGCTAACATATAATTCAAGGTGAAGAAATTGAAGGGCGGGGTTAAGGGAAATGTATTTTGACAGTCTTGCCATTTAAATGGCGTGCCATGCACCTGAATTTGATTTAGGTCAGATGTACCAGTAAACACAAAGCCAGAAAGGAGTATGTGGAAATGATGCTGTTCACAGAGTGTGTGGGTAATGTCACCAATTGGGCCATCTTTGGTCTCTGTTACCTGCTACTAAGAAAATTTTAAATTACATAAGCTATCAGAGTCTCATAGAGACATGTCAAAGATGGATCCAGGTCAGAATCCCATGAGGAATCTGTAAAATAAAACTCAGCTATTCAGTGTGGAGATAACTTTTAAGCTCCTAACGGGTCTTCATTTTATTTAACTGCCCAAGGAAAATCCCACGAAGCTGCTGGGTGACACAGGCACACTTGGGGCTTATTTAGTGGGTAGCTTGAAGGTACTTTCTATAGCTCACAGGCTCAGTTCATATGTTATGTGGAACACTATTCACTGCAGTGAAAAGCATTTCACGCTTTTAGTTTTTCAAAGGAGGACTGTCTGCAATTTTCCTACAAAAAAAGAAAAAAGAAAAAGACTAACAGCTTTACTCAAATTTGACTCGAAGTCTTAGCCAATAGAATAGTGTCAGATCATTACAAGGAGGAATTTAGGGCTTTGCCAGAATAATGGGCAATAATTGGATTTATTTAAATGTGTGTGTGTGTGTGTGTGTGTGTGTGTGTATGTGTGCGTGTGTGTCTTGCAAAGGATCAAAGTCAGGGGCTTGCATATGCTAGGCAAGTGCTGTACAACTGAGCCACATCCTGACTCCACCAACAAGATTTATTAAGACAGGCCAGGAGAGTGGGCTGATCTTTACACTTCTTAAGTGACTATTCTCTGCCTTGAGCTCAGGCTGGGTTAAGAAAAGGTGATGCTCTGGGTAATGTGAAGGTTTTTAAGCCTTAATTTGAAATAAGGGAATTAATATTTAAATATCTACTTAGTGTTTATAACACTGAAGGCATCTATCCTGCTGTGTCCTGAGCAGGCATTGCTAATTGATCCCAGCATATACCCATTAAGCCTAGATTCAGGCTGAGAATCCTCCACAAAGGGCTTCTTGCAGTTGCAATCAGTCAACAGGGTTTGGAGAGCAGAAATAACACTTGAGTGCTGTTGTTCCTCAAGGGCAGAAAGCTACTGTCTGTGTGCTCCTGTGCTCAGCTATCTTTGCTGCCTCGGGATGGTCTGCACTTAGTTCACATTTGAATTTTAAGAATGGTTCCCACAGGCATGAGCATGATTTTTAAGAAGCAGAAAAATCCATATAGGACTACAGCTAACCATAGCTGTGGGTTAAAGACCGTGAATAAAGCTAGGTGTGTTCACAGCTATAAAAACCACTCCTGTGCTTAATTGGATTTGAGAAATGGGATAAAGTAAGAAAGTATCAAATTAGATCTACTCCCAATTGTTTTTTTCTGTATTTGCTCTCCAACACACACACGCACGCACACACACACACACACACACACACACACGCACTTTTCCCCTTTGCGTCTCATCTTATTTCAGTTATGACATAATTACAGGAAATTAGACAGCATGTATAACTGACATCTACCACTTTGTGTGCACTGTGATAGCATTTGTGAGGTGCTTAAGAGCCCTGGCATCAAAGTCAGGTCAACTGGGTTTGAGTCCCCCGCCCTTCTCACTTTAGCCATATGATCTTGGTCAAATTACTCAATTCCTTGAAAACTCAACTTTCTTAGAAGTAAAACAAGGCTAATCTCAGCCTTGGGTTATTGTGAAGATGAAAACTGATACTACTACATAGATGAATAGAAAATATAGCCCTTATCTATACTGTAACTGAGGAATTGGAGTAAAAAAAATTAAACAGAAAAAATATAAACATTCTTTCTATAGTTGATGTCTCTGTAAAATACAAGATTATGGACAGAAAAATCCATAATTTGAGACTATAGTATTATGATTTGGATCTCAAATGTTATCTCCTAAAGCAGATTAGTTGCCTGCCTGGGAAGTGGTGGAATCTTAACGTCACTGGGCTCATAGATCATTGGGCTCTCTGTTCTTCCTGGCCCACGATGAGGTGAGCAGCTGTGTCTGCCACCCCCTCACCAACACCACACACACCAGAGTATTTTGACTTATGTGGGCCTAAACATAAGACCAGTGGGGCTGTGGGCCAGAACCGAGACCATGAACTAAGATAAATCTTTACCCTTTTAAAACAGTTCATCTCAGGTATTTTTTTCCCACAGAAACTGGCAGCTATCCAACAAATGGTGTTTGTTTTCGTAATAACCTTCACTAATAATGACTGTGCTCATGAATTAGCGTCATCCTCAGATAAAAAATGCTGCTCCGAGGGTAGCCAGTGGCATTTTCATGTGCCATGTACATTGTCAGCAGTGTGGAAACTGCAGTGTGTATGCTGGATTTAGGCTGTCCTGGGCGTGATGGGTAAGAACTAGGGGACTGTACTGGTTCGTTTCTTGCTGCTGTGACTAAATACCTGACCCGAAGAAACTTAAGGGACTTAAGAGACTTGTTTATTTTGGCTCCTGGTTTGAGGGTACAGTTCATCGTGGTAGAGAAGGCAGTGTGAAGCATCTGGTCACATCGAATTTGCTGTAAGGAAAGAAAAGATGGATTCTGGCTTTCTCCTTTTGTTCCTTTCATTCCGTCTGGACCCCCAGCTAATGGAATGGTGATGACCACATTCAGGATGAACCTTCCCATCTCACTTAACCCATTCTGGAATAGCTCTCAGAGTCATAGCCAAAAATGTGCCTCAATAATGTCCTAGGTGTTTCTTTTCTTGAAAAGAAAATTTGGGGAGACAGCGAGATGGCTCATCAGGTAAAAGTGCTTGCTGCCAAGCTGAATGACCCAAGTTCGATTCCTGGAACCCACAGTGGAAGGTGAGAACAAACACCTGAAAGTTGTCCTCTGACCTCCATGTGTGTTGTGGCATGCACATGCCCACATGTAAATCATACACACACAAAGTAAAAATGATTAAAAATATGTGTGTGTGTGCCCGCACACACGCATGCACATGCATGAATGTGGAGGCTAGAGGACAATCTCACATGTCATCCTCAGGAATACTGTTCAGCCAGGATCTCTCATTGGCATGGACTTTACCAATTAAGCAAGACTGGCTTATCAGTGAGTCACAGGAATCTTTCTGTCTCTGCCTCTGCAGCACTTTTACAGGAGTTCTGGGAATCAAACTCAGGTTCTTTTTTTCAATTTATTATTTTATGTGCATGAGTGCACTGCTTGCAGGTGTATAAGTGGACCATGTTGTATAATCTCTGCAGAAGTCAGAAGAGGGAGTCAGATCCCCTGGAACTGGAGGTACGGATAGTTGTTAGTTGCCATGTAGGTGCTGGGAATTGAGCCTGTGTCCTCTGCAGGAGCAGCCAGTGCTCTTAACCGCTGAGCCGTCTCTCCAGCCCCCAAACTCAGGTTCTTATACTTGCAAGACTAGCACTTTGCCAACTGAGCTATCTTCCCAGCCCTTCCTGAGTATTTATTTATCCACCAAGTTGGCAATCAAAATTCTATCACCGAGACACTTAGAACATGGAATGGACGTTCCTTGGTAACATTTCCAATTGTTTAACTGGCCCTGATTTGTTTTTTCTTTGCTTTACTCTTGTTTGTTGTTTGTTTGTTTGTTTAAACAAAGTCTTATTCTTCAGCCCATGCTGCTCTCACACTCACAATGCTTCTTCTGACGTTCCCCAAGTGATTGGATAAGATTTGTGTATCATGAATGATAATTAGTCAACAGCTGTACCCTTTTACCTATAAGAATTTCATTAAAATTTCTGTAGGAAATAGAACTCAATGATTGCTGCAACTCTATTTCCTAATCCACTTTTGTCTAGAGAGAGAATGGATTTCTATAAAGCTATGTTTGCCAGTCAAAAATTTCTTATCCAGTCATTCAGTCCTCAATCCTTCCTATCTTCCTTCTTTCTTTCCTTCCATCCATCCACCCATCCATCCAACAAATGTTTAGTGCTTTGTGTGTGCTAATGTGGTACTCTGTGTTGGTTATGTTGATGTTCACAAAAAACAGCATCTCTTTCCCCATGAAGCTATAAAGTAAAGTTTGTGTAGTCTTGATGAGATGGATGGGTTCACATGCAAATCTGTTCCTGCACACAGACTGCATGCACTAAGTAGACAGTCAAGACTACAAGGGGAAGGGAGGAGCGGAGATGACAGCAACGGCATCGAAGGAGGGGCCCACCAGCCCCCCCAAAACCCTACCACATCTTCCTAACCTTCTATCTACTGTTCCCAGCAAGAGACTGTTGATTTCTCAATTTTTGCAGAGTATAAACGAAATCATTTTTAGAAACTGAATCTTTTTATTTCAAGCATATAAACAGTATGCTTGTTTTCAACCAAGTTACAGAGCCACTTCTACTAAGAATTCTGAGTGGAATTCAGAGAAGAAATCAGTGCAGGTGAAATAACTCGGAAAACCTCCAGCAGGGGATGTTATGTGTTAACCCTCAAAAGATGGTTAGAATCTTGACCGTAGGTGCTTGAGGCTTCTGCTCACAAAGGAAGCCGTAAGGTACATGTTGCTGGGAGAGGTAGGGCTTTCAGAACAGAGCTGCTTTTGTGGTTACAGTGCATGTTCCAGTGTGTCGAGTAGCAAGTAACCTAGTGAACACAGAAAAGGCCCTGGGTCCTGGGGTCTCTGTTTCTCTTATCACAGTAGGCCTACCGGCTCTCTTGCCACAGCAGCTGGAGTTCTCTCATTTTACTTGGTTGATTTAATTTCTTGCTCTAGAGCAAGAAACTGCAATCGATGTTCACTGATTTGCCTCTAGACTCCTTTAGCAATCATCTTCAGTACAACAAATCTAAGTGCTTTATTTTGGATGAGCTAAGAGGTACAGAGACGCATGGCATCAGAGACCCTTGGGCAGCTGGGTCAGTCTGGGTCCTTTTTCTTGCCTTCATTGCTGCCACAGAAGGAGAAGATCAAAGCTGTGAATTCCAACCATGTGGTTTTAGCCAACTCTGTCAACCTCCCTGGACCGTTATGAATCATCCACAATATAAAGAACTTAAGTTAAATAAAAATGTTCTCAGACTGGTTAGCCGGATGATTTTATACTTGATCTTAGCCCAAAGGCTAAGAAATGATAGCCAAATGATTTTAAGTCATTCAAGGAGGAGCATTGTCTAGCTACTAGATTATATGTATTTTCATTCTCATATTCCATGTATGTTAATTGGTACTGTTTATAGTAATGCTATCTCCTTTAAAAACTTTTCACTTGAGGCCATCCTGGGATACATAGTGAAACTGTCTCACAAAATAATAATTATTATTTTATTTGAGCAGCATTTCCTTATGTGACTTTTTCATTCCCACGACTAATTGCCTAATGTCACTGGTCCTGAGTGGTGACCTCTGATCTAATTTCTTTCCAAGAGCTTCTCCCTCCCTTTCACTGTCCCTCTGTGAGCAGAGTATGCCAGTGTGGGTCTTTAATAGAAAACAAGGAAAATACTTAGGCTTCACGTGATATGGGTCAGTCCACCCCAGGGCTTCCCAGTATTTCCTTAATCCCTTACCTCTACAACTATTCATAATTATTCCATGTTTCTTTCAGATAGAGTTTGTTATAAAAATTTTGTTTCTTACGATGTTTTCCATGTGCCCTAAAATTAGATTAAAGTAAGCATTCCAACTTCTAAGAACTGGGTGACCCTTTATACTGGTTTAACTTTTATTTCCCAGAAACCTCACAGGGTCTCTTCCCCCTGGAGTTTAATCAGAGAGCAGCAAATTTCTTTCCTTTGTTGTTGGTTATCTCTGTAAGCACAGACGTTCTTAAAATGTTAATTTATTAATCTAGGTCTATTCCGCTGACCCAAATTTTCAATTCAGAGTGGAGCAAGCACAATTGTTAATTAAGGGAAGGTATGTAGAAACAAATGTATTCCTTTAAGATGGAAGGCAGGGGATCGTGTTTGGAGAGGCCACAGATGTGGTACAGGTAAAGCAAAGTGCTTCTGAAGGCTAACAGCTTGGAAAGTTTAGCAAGGGCTGAGCAAGCTGCTATTCTGGAAGCTTTTTCAAAGTCCAGAACCCTGTACTGGCCCATCTGGTACACTTAGACTCACATGATTCTCATTTAGGTACAAGATTGAGCCACATTTGAAGTTCATCCTCCTCATGAAAACTTCTATCGATTTAAAGATATTTAGTGAAAGAATTCTTTTGCTTTATTAAGACATTTATTTAGACATATATAGACATATGTCTATATGTACACATCTGTAAATATAAAGGGATTGGTATTTTCATAGGACAGAAATGTTTGAATATCACTGATTCGTATAACTTAATAAGACAAGGCTGCAAAAGACCAAGATGTAATGAGAGAGGAGAAGGAACATCACCACACGGGAATGCGGCGAGATCACCTCGCCTGGCCCAGTAGCAGGAGCCCCAATTAGCAGTCAGCCCTGCAGCCTCTGTTGGTGAAAAGCCGAGGAAGCTGACTAGCCCTGTGCCTTTCCAGTCTGTAGGTATGATGTGTATATGTCAACAGAGTCCAGGCTCTGCCATGTGTGTACCGCAGCAGAGCGCCACGCTACAGGGGAGGACATCGGCCCTTGCTGTTCTGCTGATTAAAGTAGAACACTGCAGCAGTAAGTGGGATAGGATGGATGGAGGCTGGAATTGGAAGAGGAGTCCCTGCGCTTTGGCAGTGAAAGATCAAAACAGCACTCATGCAGTTTATTTTTAAAAACAGCAGAATCCATACCACACCACGGTGTTCTTTGTAAATCGCTCAGGATCCTTCATTAGCCTAACACAAGGGACTGTAGCAGAAAGAAAAAAGTTCAGTAAATCATGGTACCTGTAATACAGTGCAATATATGCAACCACTAAAAGTTATACTTTTGAAAATGACATGGAGATGTCATTCAGTCAACCAACATCTTGAGCATCTATAGTTGGTCAAATCCTGATCTACAGGCTCTGAGTGGCAATCGCAGCTCTGACCTGGAGAAGTTTTTAGTCTAGTAGAAAAGAGACAGAGATGGGAGTTCTACTTTGATTTCTGTTGCTCTGTTGAATACTCAGACCAAAAGTGACTTAGGGGAGGAACGTGTTTATTTCATCTTACAAGTCACAGACCATCACTGATGGAAGCTGGAACTTGAAAGAGAATCCTACTTGCTGGCTCATGCTTACATAGCTTTCTTCTTATGTAGCCCAAGACCACCTGCCTAAGCAATGCTGCTGCCCAAAGTGGGCTGGACCTACTATATCAGTTAAGCACCGAGACAGTCCTCCTAACACAGTTCCACAGGCCAATCAGATCTAGGAAATTCCTCAGTTGAGGCTTTCCTCTCACTCTCTAGGCTGTGTCAAGTTGACAAAGCTAACTAGGATAAAGGACAAAAAAATGTGACAGATGCTTGGATGGAGCTAACATTCCCCCGCCAAAAAGGCTAGGCAGCTCAGACAAGGGGACCAGAAAAATGGCAAGAGGCTGGATATATGAACTAAGTGGATGGGAGTTGACCCCAGTGGAGAGGAAGCAAAGGGGCTTTCTAAAGTAGAACGATACATGTGAGGCAAGGGAAGCCAAAAGAAGGGAGGAGTAGTCAAGTATTCAGTCAGCCTCTGACAGTCTCTTCTGACTGGAGGTGACTGTTCAGGTGGCGCGGCAAGGATGGAGGAGAGTAACAGCAGCTGCACACTTCCATGGACACCCTGAGCATACAGGAGCTCTGTCCACTGTCACATTTGTTTTATCTTATGAGCACACTGTGAAGGAAGGCAAGCAGGGTCTGAGGAGAACATCCCCAGCTCACCCTCATGCAAAAGCATTTTATTATCCACATCATTAAATGTCAGAAAACATATAGAACATCTATATAATATTTCATGTTATAGAGAAATAATTATTTCAGTGGCTTTCAAAGCAGGAATGAAAATTAGATGGACTTCATGATTACAGCTGTGAAAAATTGCCATACGCAATAATAATGTTGAAATTATCAGCAATTTATTTTCTTTAATGTAGTCTTTTTCATAATTTAATTTTTCAAATGATTTCTCATCCCTGGCATTCATTCGTTCAGTAATTAACATTCTTTTGTCATCTTACAACTTTGGAAGGTCCTGCCCAATAACAAAAGTTGCACTTCTGATTGACAGCCTACCATGTTTGTGTTTGTAAAGGAATGAACGTTAGGGAAGAAAGGGGAAGTCCTCCCAATGCCCCAGATGTTGCTGCCTCTGGAAGTCAGGGAAGCTGACCAGTAGCTACAGCGAGGTGGAGAATCAGAGAGGATGAGTGTTCTGTATGCTGTGCAGCCAGCTGGTCTTCCAGAATCCCCCTCCACAATCTGACAGGAGGAGAATTATTCTGTCAACATAATAATAAGTTAAGCCAGAGTGACTTGTTTTATTGGGCTTAAATTGTTTGTGTTGATGTATTAACACATTTTTCCCTTTAGAGCACATTCACAAACAAACCAAGAGGGACAACTGAGACTCTCCATAGAGGCTTAAGGGATCAATGACTCTCGGAGTGAAGTGTGATTTAGTTCATAGCTTACATTCACATGTGGCACCCACAGTGTTACGTAGTAGGAGAGAGATAGAGAAGTGAGCCTGGAGCCGTGCTGTTAGAACCTGATTTGAGTGAGAGATGATACTAAGAAAATTACAGGCACTTCTCCACCACAGTGTCTCTCGGCTTCTTAGACCAGTTACAGAGCAGGCTAGAAGGGAGGGTTCTGTGATTGCAGTTGTTTTGCCCCCTTTTAGAGAATCATTCTACCGTATTCCGATTTTAGGTCTCTATCAGAAAAACAGAGATGTTCAAAAGGGTTCAAACTATTTCAGGAGAATCACTTTGAATTTAAGGTAAAGGATAGGTTATACTATAAACGGTCTCAAAACAGCACTATGTAATGATGACTCCTGACTTCACGCTGTCAAAGCTATATTTATGAGCTGGGGAGTTAACTCAGTCGGTGAAGTGCCTGCTGCACCAGCATAAGGATCTGAGTTCAGACTTCTAGCATGCAGGTCAGAGCCAGGCATGGCTGTGCATTCTGTAACTCTAATACTCGGCATGGAGAGGAGAAACAGGTAGACCCCTGGAGCTCCCTGGTCATCCAGCCTAACCAGTTGGTGAGCTTTGGGCTCGATGAAGACCCTGTTTCAAGAGATAAGGTAGAGAGTGATAGTGGAGACTCCCAATGTCAGCCTCTGGCCTCCAAACACATGCATTCACACATGTGTATACATACCTCCACACAAAGATATGCACTACACACACACACACACACACACACACACGCACGCACACGCACACACACACTATACTACACTACAGACAGAGAGAGAACCTGTATTTACGTCTGGCTCCTGTCCATACTTCTAGTGCTAGGTCTCTCTGAGAATGTTGGCCATGTACCCTGACATATTCTTTCAATATGAAAAGTATGAACCTCCTGAGCATGCCCTGCCATGTTAGATGTCAGTGCCTTTATACAATAACGCCCCTCCTTCCCTCCCCTGCTAAATCCTATTTGGTAAGTAGTTCTGCATCCTTCAAAAATCAGGGGAAAAGCCAAGAGAAACATTTTGCTTTCTAGGAAGTCTGCCACAGCTACCTCTATTATGACATCTGGGTTTTCACTGAGCTGCTATGAGCATCATGCTGCTACATGGTCCTTTTTTTATGAATGTCTCCATCCTGAGCTAAGGGAAGCCGAAGGTTATGACTTGTCCATGTGTATTCCCACTGCCTGGTCTTAGTATGCAGTAAATGCTTCATACAGTTTATAGTAAACATAAATGAACTAAGTAAGTTCTATTTTGCTGTGTGTGTGTGTGTGTGTGTGTGTGTGTGTGTTGCTAGAACCAAACCCTGGACCTTGCACATGCTAGGTAAGTGTTCTGCCACTGAGCTGCATACCCAGTCTCAACAAGTGACTCTTACTAAGAAATACCAAGTAGCCGGGAAGCCCCAAGCCTGTACCACCCTTTTTGCTAGAAGGAAACACAGAATGTTATGAGCTTTCTCAAGCTTCCCAGATCTCTGATTAATAGTCTCAGATTCTCTAAGAATACGTTTAAGCCGCTGGTCTCCTGACCTACCTGGCAGGCGAACAAGAATCCACAGTTTTTTTTTTCCACACTGAGGAATGCAGCCTTGCAGCTTGATTCAGTCATTTTTGGAGCTTCATTCAGCCATTCTTATCTGCCTAGGAAGAAAGACAGACAGACTCCAACAAGTTTTTTTTTTTTTCTTCTTTGCACTGGGCGGGGTGAGGTGCACTTTTGAATCAGTGTCATCCCAGAAGAAAGCAAAAGGAAAATCTCTCCCCTCCATTTTAGGCCTGGGAGTCACTCCTTGAGTACTTATTTCTATTTTGGTTTGTTAAGTCTTACTTGACTTCGTGTTAGTAGGCGTTCCCAGTGCTGCCTCAGTTGGCCTCAGTAGTATATGTAATAGAAACCCCTGCACGTTCTTTTCAGTTTCTCAGCCATGGCACTATTGACTTGGGGGCTAGATGATTATTTGTAGGGGGATGTGTTTTTAAAAAATGTTTTGTTAGTATATACCAACTAAAACTGGGGTTCTTATGACATTTTCATACATGTACATAAAGTATTTTGACCCTGTGCACCCCCCTTTACCCTCTCTTGAGCCCCTCCCTCTCCCATAATTCCCTTTCTTTCTCCTAACAGCCCCCTTCTACTTTCACTCACGTCTTTTCAGTTTTTTGTGGGTTCTGTGGCCCTATGGGTTTCAGTAGGGTTGATTACAGGACTCTGGCTGAGAGTTTGTTTCCAGGAGCATGGTTACCTTACCACTAAAGGAAATATTTCTCCCTCCCACATCAACCATTATCAGCATATAAATCCTTGGGCGGGGAGCCCCATGAGCCCCTCCCCCTTCCATGATGGGGTTTGGATAGCCCAGAAGACCCTGTGGAGCTCTTATGCCAGAATTCAGTGTTTCATACTGTTCCCGCCCCTCTTCATCCGGCTCTTACATTCTTCCTGCCTCTTCTCTGGTGACTCATAAGTCAGTTTGTTGTTGTTGTTGTTGTTGTTGTTGTTGTGACAAAATGCCTTGGAGAAATACACTTAAAGGAGGAAAGATTTATCTGGGCTCATGATTTCAGCTCAAGGTCAACTGACCGCATTGATTGCCAAGGGCTTGAAGCAAAGACAGAACATCATGACAGAGGGAGTGTGCAGTGGAGGAGGCCGCTCACAGAGAGAGGGGCCGTGGGGAAAGGTCTAGAGACCATATATCCCCTTCAGAGGCAAACCCCCAGTGATATCCTTTCTCCAACTAGACCTCACCTAATAGACCATTCAGCTATGAACTCATCAGTGGGTTAATTCATTGTTGAAGTTAGTGCCCTCACGATCCAACAACCAACTCAATAGTACTACCAACCAGGGCTCAACACATAAGCCTTTTGGAAGACTGTATACCTAAACCATAACAAGAGGACCGTCCTGGGCAGAGTAGTGTTTAGTCACATCCTTAGCCTTACTAGATGGCGGGATTCTCTCTATCTTTCTGCCTGTCTCTTTCTGTTTATCTCTTTCTGTGTGTTTGTCTCTTTGTCTCTCTGTCTCTCTCCAGACATTGGCAAGTATCATGCACTGAGGAGTGAAACATTCCTAAGTTGAGAACCAAAGATATACACTATAATGTGGATAAATCAATGTGTGTAACATACTTTCTCACCCTCCTGTAGCGTTGGGAAATTCTGTTTAGCTTTCATTTATTACATGAAAATCACATGTCTTAGGAATACTTGTCCAGTTTACAGGTGTGATATGTGCAAAGCTACACTTGTATGTAGCTACACTCCCTGGAAAGATGACAAAGTTAACATTCTTTTCACAGGAGAAGTGCCACAAGAGGTCAGATGGAAACACCCAAGAACACCTGTTGAGAGCTAATCTCAGGAAGGGGTCAATCTTTGCTCCTTTTCCAGATGTTTTGCCTTTAAACATTCTTTCCCAGTGACACATCAGATCATAGAGACTGAGCCTTCTAGAAAGTCCATGTCTTACATCCTGGTTCACATACACTTCTAATTGGCTTGTCTGAAAGTAACAGAGTTGATTAGGGATTGTTTAAGACACATCGGGCAGCGTCCTAAGCCTTTGACTCACATTATTTCTTTTAGTTCTTACAACAATCCCACTACGTATACTGTTAATACCACAGTGTGGTACCTGGAGAGCCAGGTGTGGAACAGTGAGAATGCACAGCTATTCAAGAGCAAAGCTCAGTCTTGGTCACTACACTATTTTACACCACCCCCCTCCACATACACACACACAAAGAACTCAAGGATTTGCTTATCAGAACCTCAAATGGTCACATACTAAGCATTTTATATGCGTGTGTGTGTGTGTGTGTGTGTGTGTGTCCTCTTCCATTGCTGAATGAAAACAGGAAGAGTGTGTTCCCGTTTTTGAGGACATATTGGAAGTTCTAGCAGAGGTGACCAAACACATGCTGGAAAGGCTGCTTCTTATTCTGCTGGTGTCATGCTGTGATAGAATGCATGCATTCTGGCTCTATTTTTATAGCAATTAATGGGAAGATGTAATTAGTTCTCTTCTATTTCAAATAACAGATTAAGTTGTAAACTCTTGGAGTGCTTGGCTAGAATAGTTTTCCCAAATGTAAGCATTTGGAGGAAGGCGTGATTCGTTATAGGCTCGGAGAAGCCTGTGGTTTGCTGGTGAGACTTCCCTCTGCCCCTGCGGTAGAGCAGAATGGCAGGCCTGCCGAGAAATTCCACACAGGACATGGAAGCTTCTTCGGGCATTCCAGTGGCTTCTTGCAGCTCTTCCTCAAGTGAAACATGACCCCTTGGTCTCCTGGACAGCTGGCACAGGACATCCCAGGCTAGCACAGGAGCACAGGCTATCCCCTTTCCCTCCCTTCTTCCTCTGAATTTTTGTGATGCTCTTTTGAGGGCAGTGAAGGGAGTTGCAAAGTGAAGGAAGCTGCAAAGGTGATGGAGATTCAGCCAACACAGGCCGGCCCTCCTGATTCTCAGTGTAAGCCCACTGTCTCACGCCTGTGGAACACGGTGCTGTTCTCTACCTCAGGGGACTGGGTGCTTGAGTGGGGGTGAGCAGTGAGAGGAGGAGATATCCACATACCCAAGTTCCTCCCATCATCCCAGGAAGTCCTGCAGATTTTTCCAAGAGACTTGGGACCTATATGGAGTCACCATACTAGTCAGATAGACTCAAGAAGATGAGACTTAAACCCCAGACTCCAGGTTAGTGAGGAATTTAGAAAACAAAGAGTTCAAGCTAAGTGAGCACTGAGGTGAGGGTGGCAGGAATTCCCTGAGTGTCTCAAGAACCTTCCAAATCCATCCCCTGCTCCTGTGTGTTCCTGCTGTGTTAGACCAGCCTCTTTGTGTGTGGGGGGGACCACCCTCTTATATCTGACCCATATCATAGCATTTTTTCAGAAGACTCTTATCACCATTGTTTCTTCTACATGGAAATGACTGACTCCGTTTCTGTGCTCAGGAACATGTGGAACGAGTAACTCCATGCTAGGATCTATACTGCTTGTTATAATAACACTTGTTATAATAACAAGTGATCTCTGTTTTTTAAAAAAAACAATCTATCCATATGTTCTAGTTTACTTTTCTGTTATAGTGATAAAACTCTGACAAAAACAACTTGCGGAGGAAAGGATTTATTTTATATTATACTCCCAGGTCATAGCTCCTCACTGAGGAATGTCAGGGCAGGAACTCAAGGCAGGAATTGAAACAGAGACCTTGGAGGAAGGCTACCTACTGGCTGCTTCACCTGGCTTGCTCAGTTTCGTTTCTTACACAGCCCAGGTGTACCTGCGTAGGGATGGCACCACAGACCATGGGCTGGGCCCTCCTACGTTAATTAGTAACATAGAAAATGACTCACAGATATGGCCACAGGCAATTCCTATGGAGGAAATTCCTCAGTTGAGGTTCTCTGTTCCCAGGTAACTCCAGTTTGTGTCAAGTACTCCATTAATCATATTCATTTAACAACTATTTTTGTACCCCTATAATGAGATAATAACACACCATGAGAAGATCTGAAGCACAACAGTATGACTGTGAGAGACGCAGAGTGAGGTGTCGTGCTGCAATTCAATCCAGGGTTGGGCAGGGAATGTGTGAGGTGAGGCCTGAATTTATGTGGAGAGTCATCCACGCAGACATCTGGGGAGAAAGGAATCCAGGTGAGGGCGGCACAGACACAAAGGCCCTGGTGTGTGCTGTAGAAAACAAAAAGGACTGTTTTAGACAGGTAACCAGGACCAAAGCCTGGAAAGCTTGATCAGCCATGAAAAAGACTTTGCCTTTCATTCTAAGTAAGAAGTGAGGCCACACAAACACATCTGTAAGACCTTTCTCGGCGCTTTCAGCAAACTTATTGATCCAGCAGAGCACTAGGTACAAGGCACTGCCTACAGACTAGGGGTGGCAGATGAAGAACAAGGTACAGACGGCAAAGGAACTTGCAATCTGGGTGGAAATCACACTGAGCTAACGTGACAGTGCAGTTGCAGATCCACGATGAAGGCACCAAGGACAAGGACACTGGAGGGCATTACCAGTGATGGCCCTCATCTGTGTCATCTGGCTAAGGACTCTTCAGCAACGAGACCTATGTCAGTCAGAGATGGAAGGGAAGGACCTCAGAGAAAGGAAGTTTTAAGCTTTAGGCTGAATTCTAAAGGACAAGCTGTCCAGCCAGATAGGTAGGGTCAAGTCCAGTAGAGGGCCCAGCATGCACAGAGCACAGGGCAGGGACAGCAAGCACCGTCATAGATTCAGTTGGCCCCCAGAGCCTGAGGCTACAGTCAGGGCATGGGTCTTGCTCTGAGAGCAGTGAAAGCTAAAAGCAATGTAAACAGGAGGAATATTATCAGCTCTGCATTGTGCAATGGTTCCTCTGCATGCAGAGTGGAGAATATTTTAGAAGATACAAAAACCCGGCGAGGCAGAATAGTTAAGAGCCATATTGGGACCCAGATGAAAAGCAGACCTGGTGGGTATGAGGTCACCAGGTGGATCTGAACATATCAGGGAGGAGGGAGAAGGAGACTGGCTAGTGAGAGGATATGGACTGTGATGGAGAAAGATGGGCCCTTAGCTACCGCCTGGGAAGTGGGAGGCATCGGGCAGTTTGCTAAAATCCCACCCTGAATAATGGGAGGTGAGAGAAGTGTGATTGAAGTGAAAGGTGGCGAGCTCCTCTGGGGGCCTTTGGAGGCAGCTGCAAGGTGCTGCCTCGGTATGGAGCCCACAGAGGGATGATGCAGGGATGTATGTCTGGGAGTATTCGTGATTAGATACCTAAGGTAATGGGAATAGGTAGGATCACTGTGGATGGCCCTCACCAGCTGGATGTTCACCTCTGGTCTCTCACAGTGTTCACCTCTCTCACCAAGACAGGTTTTGTCCATGCTGCTTTAGGACATTCGGGGAGGCCCTGGAGCAGGGCAGGCACACTTTATAGCAGGAGGGTCTTTGGACAGGTGGACTCCAAGATGATCAATGAGCTTAGGACTCTGCCTGATAAGTCCCTCCCTCCACCTTTGCGTTCTGCTTGTTTGGAAACTGTTGCAGGTGAACAATCAGCTGTTTTCTGTTGCCACTTCAAGATTGAAATGAGCATTTTTGGATACTTCCTTGGCTTGGCTTTACACCCATGTGATCTGAGGAGCAACAAAGGAAGGAAGGCCACCTTTCTTCCTCTGTGCAACTTGAGCTGCTGTCTTCACTGCTGCTTTAGAACAGTTTCATTTCTAAACGGGCAGCTCTACTATTACTTTAACGGGGGGAGGAGGTTATTTTGGGTTAATTCTACCTCTTTTCTATTTTTGTTTTTGGCTTTTGTGAATTAAGACTGTTAGGAACATTGGTGTACAAGTATCTGTTCCAATGATTTTGAGTAGATACTCAGAGATGGAGTCGCTGGATCCTGTGGTCTTTCTGTGTTTGTTTCCAGGAACAGCTGTGAGGTCTCCCATTGCAGCCCACCCTCAGCAATGCTCAAGGGTTCTAGCTTCTCCTGACCCTTGCCAGTCTTATTTTCTGTTTTCGAGGCTAGCCATTCTAACAGGTGTGAAATGATATCTCTTACCTCTTCGCATGCAGACTCTTCTGAGCACATGTGTGAGTGGATATTCAGTTGTATTTACTCAGAATTTGACATACTGAAAACCTGTCTTTTGCTTTGGTCAGTTGAGTGAGAGCATTAAGAGCTCAACATTGTGACCTCCCACCCCAGCTTATAAAGACAGTGTCAAGTCCACCTTATTGAAATGCACGTCATAACATGAAAACAAAGGTAAATGGTGACTCAGAGATGTTGCAGTCAAAAGTGAAGACATACTTTTGTTTTTAAACATTGCTCTGTAATCGTTATATTAATATTCATAAATCTTTTGAAAGAAGATTGTCATTTGTTATTAAGGCCATTACGCTTGTCACTGGGTTCAGAGCACTGCTGGAGAGATTAAATTGCCCCTGCTCTTCCAGTGCTCTTCAGATCAACTGCATCGGGTGTGAGAGTTCCATCACTCATCTGCAAGCCTGTGCTCCTGAAACCCAGATGTGGTTAATTAAAGTGAAGAAGTCAGAGGGAATGTGCGTCTGGAATCAAGCATTCCATTCTTGGTGCATTTCTAGAAGACAGTGCCTCTGAGAGTGAAATGACACATATAGGAAGCGGGCTCTTGCTGTCAGTAAATGCCACCAAACACAACTGAGAAAAGTGTGACGTTGAGGAGAGGCGGCATTGTTTTCAGAGTGGGCAGCTTGTATTTCTTGACATGCCGTCTCAGTGACTTTCACGGTGACAAAAGTCAAACAGGTGCAATGGAAATAATCAGCGCTGGCAAAGCTAGACTGCCTTCCTGTCCTCAGCACCTTGGAGAAAGTTGGTCACCTGAGTGTCAGGAGCTGGCAGATGTAGAGCTGCTGAGCACAGGGCTGATTTCTTCACTGATCGGGTCTTGATGGATAGCCCAGTTTCCTTAACAAAGTTGGTTAGGAATTAAAACTAAGACATTGGTCCGTTGGGGATGATATGCACAGTCTATCCTTTCTGAACAGGCAGCAGGTGCCCTCATATGGAAACCAGGCAAGCCATGTAATTATATCACTCCACATAGTAACCTATTTTATTTTTGAATTAAAAGAATATTTTTACCTCAGAGACTAGAAAGAGAACCTCACATTGTCTCTTGACACTGTGTTAGCAGGAGGACAACTTTACATATATATATATATATATATATATATATATATATATATATATATATATATATATTAGAAGATAAGCCTGTATGCTAACTCCTTTGCTACTAAGAGAAGAAATTCTTGTAAATGGGAAAAACTAGTCATTTCTAATGGGAAAGAGAGAGTTTGGATAAGGATATACCTTTTACCTAAATGTATTAAGAATGAGGAAAGATTTTAATGCAAGATCATGTAATTCAGGTTATTTAGTGTCTTTCCAATTTAGGTCACTTAAAGTTTATAGGATAAGATAGACTTGTGGCTTGTGTGTGGAAAGGGTTCAGTTTACAAATGAAATGTCCCAGCCAAGGACTACAAAAGGCCAGAGCAGAGCTTGGCTGAAGGCTTTTATGTGTCATGAAGTGTTTTCAAATTCTGTTGAAAGAAAATGATTATTTACAAAAATTTGCTAATTTTTATAAACAACTTGTTATAGAATTGGTAGTCATGGTAAATGCTAATGTAACTATTTCCTTCAGTGTTCGTGTCCCCGTCTCATTACATCACATTGGTGTTTAACTTCCTTGCTTTTTTAAAGTCAGTATTTTTAAAGAGCACTGTCTTATATTTTTAAGTTCAGAAGTCAAATTCTCTCTAGGGGAAAATCTAGTTTGTTCTTTTTCAGAAGACCAAACATACGATCTGCATGCATACATTCCTGTGTGTATACATGTATGTGCATATGTGTATGTTTGTAGTCTTTACATTGATATTTAAAATTTTGATTAGACCAGAAATGCAATTAGAGTCAATAAAATGTGGAGTATTTTGAAAGCATTGCTATTTGTGTTAAAAAGTATAATCCTCTTGCTGTGAAATAAATCTAATGTTTTATTTGACCCTTTGGGAGCTGGCTCATTCTTCTTTAGTATACATGGAAACTGTCATCTACCCTGGGATCACAGCAAGTGATTGCAACTGATGATTCCTTAGGGGAAAAAAAAAAAAAACCTAACTTAGAAAAATTTATTACCTTCCCCTTCCTTCTCTCTATTAGAGATCAAACAACAGAAATGAATGTTGTGATCATAGTCACCTAGACCCTAGTCTCCTAGACCCAGAAGTGTAAACTGTAGGATGGGCAGGTCCAGTTCTATCCCCAAATCAACTGCTGTTCAGATTCCAGTGTGCCTTTAGAGTCTATGGCAGCTTTAAAAAAAAATTCTTGATTATGTGGCATGATTTGTTTTGCTCTCTGTCTAAGATTATTGCTTTGCTCAAGCCCTGAGCTCCCAGAGCACTTTCTGTCCTATATAATTGTGACATCACTCTTATGATAACACTAATATGTCCCTAAAACAGTCATCCTCACACCCAGTCCACGAACTGCTTGTTACAGACCTGCAGTGAACTGCAGCATCATATAAGCCAACCACTGGCAAACACACTCCCAGTGCTATCTTTGTATCACAGCACCTTTCTCAGTGAAGGGAGCTAATACATTCAAGACTATCTCATTGGTTTCTTTTTATGTTAATTTTCACTCTGACTTTCACCGATCTTCTCTAAACCTTAGAAAATTACAAAAAACGTATTTTTGTTGGGTAGCATTTGAAAAGAGTAACTTTATATAGAGTAGACCCCTTTTATCTGTGGTTTTGCTTTTTTGTGGTCAACCATAGTCTGAAAAAGAATTTATTTGTTAAAAGAAGTAGTGTGATCAAGGAGTAGTGTGATCATTTCAGCTTTTATTTCTAAAATACCATAGAATTTCTGAAGAAACATTTCTGGAAAAATGAGATAGAACTCAGAAGACTGGAGCAGGTTTTAGTAATGAACAGTGGTGGGGAGGGGAGTGGTAAATAAGTCATTTCATTTAAGCAGACATTGATTAACAACAATAATAATGACTTTAGGACAAGCAGTAAACACAGAACTGAAGCACTAATTGCAACCATTGGAGGCGGGAGGTAGTAACTGGAACCGGAAGATTCTAAGATCTTTATTTTATTTTATGTAACTTTAAATTAGAATCAATGAGTGAATTCAACTTGAAATCTGAGCAAAAACATTAAAGTAGTCACAAAAGCAATGCAACAGAATATCTGATTTTCACATAGATTGATTAAGAAAGAAGAATTAAGTTAATCTAGGAGAAAGCAGGACAGAGGAATACAAAAAAGGCATATATGGCAAAGAAGAAAATAGTGGACGAATGTGGCTCAGTTAAATTAATAATAATTATAATATAAATGTAATTTGTAAAATATTTTCTTTACTATTTTTATTTTTATGTGTATTATGCTAGTGTACCCATGTTGTGCAATGCCCACAGAGGTCAGAAGAGGGTGACAGATACCCTGGAAATGGGGTTACAGACCATTCTTAGCCACTATGTGTGTGCTTGGAACTAAATCTGGGTCCTCTGCAAGAGCAGCCAGTGATCTTAACTGCTGAGCCATCTCTCCAGCCCCACAGGTGTAATTTACTAAGAGATATAACATTTAAAACTTATTGGGTGAGTTCCTAAAAACCCCAACAAAATTACAAGTAGATGGATAGATAAAGATAAATCCGCCAGGTATGGTGGCACATGCCTATAATCCCAGCATTCAGGAGATAGTGGAGGCACTAGAATCAAGAGTTCAAGGTCATCTTCAGTTATTTAGCAAGTTTGACACAAGCCTGGGCTATGTAAGACCCTGTCTCAAAAATAGACTGAGGGCCTGGGGAGATGGCTTGGTTGGTAAAGGCTTACCACACAAGCCAGAGGACCTTGGATCCCCAGCACTCATATAAAAAGCCAGAGATAACTTCCATATTGCTGGGTTGAGGAGACAGGTGGATTCTGAGTGCTTGCTCAGCAAGTCTAGCAGGATGATGAGCTCCAGGTTCAGTGAGAGACCCTGTCTCAAAAACTAAAATGGCTGAGTGAAGGCTGCCAATCAGCCATGTGTCTGACTCCACTCAGACTCTAAACCTGCATGACTTCATGGCTTGCTTTCCTTCTCCCCTCCATTGTCCTGCTCAAGGCAGCAGCAGCTAAGATCCCCAGCTTGCCTACCTAGAGGATTATTCTTTAAATTATAATAAAATTGCCCTAGAGCTTCAAAAAACCTGATATGGAATATGACTGAAGAATATAACCAGTGTTGACCCCTGGACTCTACATGCCCATGCGCGTGCGCACACACACACACACACACACACACACACACACACACACACATGGCTTAATACAAAAAGCCCAAATGTTTTAGGAATGATTCACCAGGAAAGTATAAAAATCCCAAGCCTTAACCCTCTAAAATATGGAAAGAAAAAGCCAGCAATTTTGTAATTATAATAGGAAGTTTAAGCACACATCCCTCACATGAAAACGATAGCATAGGCAGACAAAAAACTGACAAAGATTTAAACAACACCTGTGTATTAACCTGACTTCTGAGTTTATAAACAAAAGCATTCTGCAGTCTCTGGTTTGACAGTTCTTAGTGAAAGTGCTTATCTGTAGTCACCAAAGGGGAAGCGTCCACTGCTATGATCATTCCATCTCACTGCACTCTGATAGACTCATACTGGATAGTTGTGTTTGAGGAAAGGAATGATATAATCATCAGTGGGTAGAATTCCCAGCCAGCCATTTTGTTTGTCTATTTGTATTTTTGAGACAGGGTCTTCCTATATAGACCAGTCTGTCCTCAAACTTACGGAGATCCACCTGCCTCTGCCTCCCAAGAGCTAGAGGGTTTTTCTTTAAATTATAATAAAATTGTCCTAAAGCACCCTACCTGGCCCAACCAGTCATTCTGATGTTAAAAACATTTCCTATTTTGGGGAGTGGGTAAAAGGACCTCAGGAAGCAGAGGGAGTGGGCGAAGAAGAGGCTCTTGCCTAAAATTTGGTCTACAGACTCTGTGATGGATTTGGGGTT
This sequence comes from Eospalax fontanierii, assembly GCA_035773235.1. NCBI lineage: Eukaryota > Metazoa > Chordata > Mammalia > Rodentia > Spalacidae > Eospalax > Eospalax fontanierii. Next base: position 39,901,647 of record CM069544.1, on the reverse strand, counting down.
CTTTGTTCCTGGTCCTCAGAAGTTCACCTCCAAGAGAGGTTGGATGGAGTCTTTTTCTGAAGATATGGAAGAATATGAAATATCTTTCTTCCTGCAGTAACATTGTATTTCCACACAGAATACATTTAGTAAGTGTCCTTGTATGTAGATGGTCTTTGCAGAGTTGAACAAACACATGATTTATCATGGTAATCATTGGAATTCTACTAGATATTCATTTGCCTCAGCTTTTCCCATGGTATGTGAATAACACTATTCATTAGGATAGCTAAGATTTGGTGCATGTGCTGATTTGTAAGCCTGCAGCATTCGTAACCCTTTATAAAGGGTGCAGGCTAGCTTCTCACTTGGTTAGGCTTCAGTGTCTCTTCTGCATCTTTTGTTGACCTAGAAATTTTACAGGCAGCTCCACTTTTAGGCTGATGAAACGCAGCAATCCCAAAGCGACCCAGCGGTCTCCCGCAGGTAGCTTTCTTCAAGCTTGAAATGATTCCATTTATTACCATGAATCCCTGCCCTTGAGAACATTTTCGTTGAATGTTTGCTAATTTCCTTCTATGTTCTGCCTTTGCAAATTGTGTCTCAATCTGTCTTCTAGAGTCTTTCTTAACTTCCTTCACTTAAGGCTTTGATCACCACATTATGCACCCTGTGGGTGTCTTCGTTGACACAAAAGGAATAAAGCAACCTGTCACAGTTTATTTTACAGTGTAATTGAAGAGCTAAGGCAACTATTGAGGGCAAGCTTCATCCTATCTCTAAGGATTAAATACACTGCACAGATTTGTGCTTTTCTAAAAATGCTATCAGTCCCATTGCAGAGCAATAAAGTACAACCACTTGGTCACACACTCAGTGTAGGTGTCTGTTCTCCACATGACAAGCTATCTGTCTAGCATCTCTCTGATTTCCTATATGTGGTCCAAGACTTCTGTCTTTAATGTCTGAACTGAACAAATATGTAAATGCTGTGGTTCATTCTTGCTGACCAGAAGAAACCTCATCACTTTTCATATACTGATATGTTTGAATCGATTTGGTATTTTCCACTTGATATACAGTGGGGAGGCACATCATGACAGAGGCAGGTCTGGTGGTTATGTTTGCACAATTGCTATGCTTTAAGATTTCCTATGAAAAACTTCATTCTACACGTGGATCCCCAGCTGGAGAATTAGATAGCGCTTTTCTGATTTAGACAAGTAACAATTCACACTGAGCTAAAATATAAAAATGAACTGGGTTTTTGTTATTATTTAGTTTTCTCTGTTTTTGTACACAGACTACTTCCTCATTTTGAGTTCATCAATTTTAACTTAGATTAAACAAGCACCCAGGTCATAAACAAAATTTTATAGCTAAATGGACAATATTATCATTGTGCAACTGACTTATATAATTGTTATGAATAACATTGAGGTCACACTATCTAAATGAACAGAGGGCTTGACAATTCCCTGAAGAGAAAATCAGATGGCCAGTGTGCATCTTCAAGAAACGGTCACAACTGAAATGTGGAGTAAAGAAACCATGAACTATCCTCTTTCATCTTTAGTAAGTTATTTATTTTTAAGATTTCTAATATTAGGACTTGGGGAATGACTCCGTGGGTAAAGTGCTTCCTGTGCAATCATGATGACCTGAGTTCAAATCCCCAGAACCCACATAAAATTAGGAATGTCTGTAACCCCAACACTGGAGGCGGTGTAGCAGAGACAAGTGGCTCCTTGGAGCTCATTGGCCAGCCAACCTTGCCAAAAAGGCAAGCTTCTAGATTCAGTGAGAGTCCCTGTTTCAAAAGTAAAGTGGAGATCTGGCTCAAATGGATAAAGGTGCTTGCCAACAAGCCCGAGAACAGGATTTTGATACCTTCCACCCACATGGTGGAAGGAGAGAACTGACTCCCACAAGTTGTCCTCTAATCTCCTCATAGGTGCCGTGGAGTGCATGCCCACACATACATCACACATAATAATAGTAATAAAATAATAATAATAGCACTTTTTTTAAAAAGTACGGTAGAGCATGAGAATGACAGCTAATGTCAACCTCCAGCCTCCACACAAGTGACTTCCCCATATACACCTGTGTATACACATGTAGAGCACACACACACACACACACACACACACACACACACACCACCACCAAAATAAAAATAAAGTTCTAATAATAAAAAGGCAGGGGCTGGAGAGATGGCTCAGTGGTTGAGAGCACTGGCTGATCTTATAGAGGACCCAGTTTGGTTCCTCGCACCCACATGGTGGCTAACAATGGTCTGTAACTCCAGTTCCAGGGGATCTGATGTCCTCTTCTGACCTCTGTGGACACTGCACACCACATGTGCACATGCAGGCAAAATACTCGTACACATAAAAAATAATAAATAAAATACTTTTAAAGACTCGAAACTCTGGGTGCCTCATGTTTAAATGATCGATTTTAGTATGCATTGCCAAAGTATTTGCGAGGTTGTTGTACTGTTTATAGTCCCCAAGTATGTCAATATGCAGGGAGAGATGTCTGTCTCTCTGCACCCTTGACTACACTGAAATGATCCATTTTAAGTGTTGCAAATGACTGAGCCAGTTTCTACACAACCAAATGGTAATACTTTCAGGAATTAAACATCCATTTATGGATGGAGTGGGGAATGGGAGGGCAGGGCAGAAGAGGGAGTGAGAGAAGGGATAACTAACACTAAAAGCCTTTTGAAAGAGTCATATGGAAACCTACTATAGAAGCTTCTTTCAATCTGCATATATACAAAGTAAAGAGTGTAAATGTAGTGACCCTACAACAAGGGTCCAATAGCCCTAATAAACACCACAGGCTAGACAATGTAAAACCCAGTGCCAGGAATGAACACCTTCTTGTGCAGTTGTTGACCAGGGAAATCCCATAGATCCCCAAACAATATTGGCTATTGCCATTGCTAATGGTTACCACCAGAACTTGACAATAAGTCTCTGTTCCTGAAGACACTATATATTTGAGTCACAGGAGAAATCAAGCTGATAGTAATCTCAAAGCTACATCTCTGATGGCCAGCTTTCATAGTACTAGAAGGTACTGTGCATGTTAGTGACAGAGGAAAGTGCTCATCAGCCTTACCAAGCTGTGAACCCCGAGAGCTACAATAACAACTGGCTTGTTAAAATATGTCCACTGGTACAATAGTGACATCAATATTATGGGGTAACCCACCACCTTCTACTTGGATTTAAGGCCCACTTCACAACAGGGAGTTCATACCTAACACTGTTATCAGGGCCAAGAACCTGTGGCTAGTCAGGTCACAGGCCACAGGAGAGGAATGTACCACTCTCATTCAGGTAAAAAGACAATGACTTATTGTTATACCCATAAAGTAATGTATCTCTTTAGAGCTCACCAGAGAAAGTTCTTATTGCAGCAGATAGCAATTAACACAGAGACCAATTACTGGTCAACATACAGAGAATAAGAGATTGCAGAGTGCCCAGCCCTAAATGAGACACCAATACTATACTTTCTCATCAGGGATCACCGCAGAAGAAGGAGTGGAAAGATTGTAAAAGCCAGAGGCAGTAGGTAAATATACCGAAATTGCTGTCTGGGCACCACAAGGTAGTTTCACATATGAACTTATAGGATTTATGATAGTGTATATAAGGCCTATGCAAACCCAACCTCGACAGGGGCCCAGGATGGATGAGGGAGCTGTGCAGGAAGCCCCAGCCCTAGATGACAAGCTACTGACAATTGATAGATGCTGGAAGAGGGAGAGTCCATTTTCCTTACTGATTTGGTGCCTAATAGGTTGACCAGAGTTCTAGGGATAGACCCACACCGAAGAGCACTTGGGAAGCACAGCTTAGATTTCATAGACCTTTAAATAAAAAGACAAGTAACAATAGGGGAAATGAAGTCAGGATGGGTCGTAAGGTCCTGAGGGCAGGGAGGGGAGAGGTCTGAGATGACCAGAAGGCACTGTGTGAAGTTCTTGAGTCAATAGAAATATTAAAAAAATAAAATTCTAACAATAGAAGGGCATTAAACTTCTGATGCCGCTTGTTACAATAATAAATTCTGTTATGCATCGCCAACATATTTGGTAAGTGGTTGTACCATTTTTACTTCCCAAGTGTGTCAGGGTGCAAGGAGGAGGTGCCTGTCTCTCTACACTCTTGTCTACATTGTGATGATCCGTTTTTAAGTGCTGTAAGTGATTGAACCAATTTGAATCAGTTGCTGCAGAGCCAAATGATATAATTCTTTCAGGGAGTAAACATTCATTTATGGAGATGTTATGTAAGACAAATAAACATGCCATGAAAAAGACAAAGGATTTTAGGTAGCCACAGCCTCCACTTCTCGCATAGTCAAGCTCGTGATATGGAGGGTCTGTGCTGACCAGCAGGGCATCCAGTCCTTTTTTCCTCTTGTCATACAGTCTAAGGGATGTTTCAAAGCTGAGTGAAACAGCTTGGTGGTTTCGCTTGGTTCCTCTCATGCACTGGACAACAACTATACAAATGTCATTAAGACTCGTTCCCATGGTTACATCATCCACTCTGTGTGAAGAAACCTGTTCTGTCTCCAACAAAAGTGACTGTCTAGTTTTGGACTGTTCCTGTCTGCTGGGTCTTACTTAGTTCTGAATCCATAAATTATGGAGCTATTGTTTTCTCAGGCACATGTAAAACATCTGAATCATCAGTAGTTCAGCCGCCTCAGCTAATTCTCCAAGCTGTCACCCGCTTCCATGTGCAATACATTCTGAAGAAACTATCCTGTGAAGAAACGGATTTTCTGCAGGTGTCCTTACTACAGATTCAAGATAAATAGAGAAATCTCACATGCAAAGACTTGTCATTTGAATCTGAGGGCATCATTACATGTTTGTTCAGTCTAAAACTATCTGCCATTCTGGGCTATTTTTAAAGTATGTGCCTTATTTAAAAAGTGGTGGCAAAATCTCACCATCAAAATGATTTCTTTTTAATGTAGAAGAAAACTAGAAATGATGAAATGTTTTCACTGGTGCAGCATGGAGACTGACGGAGGCTGTTCCTTTGAGTGCATCAGACGTGCATGCCTTTCTCGTATATTTTAAGTTCCCTGAAAGTGCTTGTACTGATGGAAACTTCTGGAGTCTATGTGCTGATCTTTAGGAATGGAGATGTTAGAAGTCTGAAGCCTTCATCATCATGAGGGAAACCACTTGCACTTGGATCTGACTTTTTCCAGTATGAGCCCTGTGGTTCCAAATAGTTGTATGCGGACATCTTAGGGTAAAAAATGTATGGGGTTTGGCCTGTGGCAGCCTGGAGTCAACCTCTGGCTTCAGGAGATGACCTTAGTGTATTTAATGTCCTCAGTCTGCCTCTTTATCTGAAATGTGGGAATAACAGCACTTATTTTGTCAGAATGGGGAGGATTTAGGATAATTTATGAGATATATAAGAATCAACGTGTGGTAATTATGAGATTATCAGCAAGATGAGTTGTATGGATTAAAGGTAATACATGTGACATTCAAGAACCATCATATGATAATTATCAATATTTATATAGCACCTTGACTTACTAAAGGAGGTCTTTGAATAAGTTTCTTTTTGAAGGACTTATAATCCACATATTGAACATAATGTTCTTGGTTAGATTTCTAGTCAAATGATAAATTTTTCCAGGTGATATACACTTCTTCCATAACTCTGCTCAGTGCATGCCTGGTTAGGATGGCTCAGGGGTCACTGTTGTTTTCTGAGACCTGGAAATAGAGTTCTTTGCACCAGAAAAGCCAGCAAGCCCATAAAAGATTCTGTCCACACTTGTGTGCTCATTAGCACTGTGCCCAACCAAATAGATTTAATTAGATGCTTAATAATTCTGTTTCAGACACTTTATAGAGTGTGAGAAAGATATGTTCTGTTTCTGCCAAGAACTTGCAATAAAGCATCCATAACAATTTGTAAAAATATCCGTGCCGATAAACTAGAATTCTCAGTTCATTTCTTTTGGCCATCTAGCCTAGTCTTCAGCTCCATTAAAATCTGTCAAAAAACACTATCCATACAGGGAACAACCCAGATATACATTTATGATAGAATGAATGGAATAACAGAAGTACATTCATACAACTGTATACTAATCCAGAACAAAAAATTTTGAGGAACTGTTGGATACAACAATATGGGTGAATTTGTAAAACAATGTTTTAATCCAATGATGCCAACACAAGAGAATATTTGTTTTAAGATTGCTTTGTTATAATGTTCAAGAATAAGTAAATATAGGGGGACTGGAGAGATGGATCAGTGGTTAAGAGCACCCAGGTTAGATTCCCGACATCCATATGGGAGCTAACAATCATCCGTAACTCCAGTTCCAAGGAAATCCAACACCTCTTCTGACTTCCATGGATATTGCACCATATGGGTTCACTTATATACATGCAGGTGACACTATTCATACACATAAAATAAAAATAATAAATAAAATACTTTTTAAAAGAATAAGTAAATCTAATTCATGATGATGGAAATAGGACTAGGAAGTATCACAGGGTGAAAGGAGGAACTGACTGGGAAAGGGCAAGAGCAGTTTTCTTGGGTGATTGGAATGTCTTACTATCTATAGATAGATAAACACACACACACACACACACACACACACACACACACACTCACGCTCATTCACCAAATTGCACAATTAAGGTCTGTGCATCTGTAATATGTAATTTAAACACTACCATTTAAAGCTGTGCAAGAGAGAGAAGAATGAGAAAGGTGAAGTTGGGAGATCAACTCTTAAAAAAAAATCAGTCTTTAAAGGGTTTACTTTCTAAATTTTTATTTATTTTTACCTTATTCATAGGAGTGTTTTGCTTGTACGTATGTAAGTGCACCTGTATCGTGCAATGCCCTCAGAACCCAAAAGAGGGCATCTGATCCTCCAAAACTAGACTTAATTGTTAGCTGTCACATGGATGCTGGGAACTGAACCTGAGTCCTCTGCAAGAGCAGCCAGTGCTCTTAACTACTGAGCCATCTCTCCAGTCCATGGTTTATGTTTTTATAAGTTCTGTTTCTGAAAAATGAAACTACCATTGAACTTGACCTTAAAACTAAATAAAACCTATCAGGGTAGCTCCCAGAAGATGAATAAATTGGTTCCCAACTTTTAAAGTTATTTTTGCTCTGAAACAATATGCAACATAAACAGTACTCACTCTGACAGCTAGTTCTAGCCCAAGAATGCTAGAAGGCGTATCTGTTTTGAATTTAGATGTGGCATTGATTTTAAATGTCTCTTTGGGTGCATTGATATTTTAGCTTGGCGAAAAGAACAAGTTGTTTTGTAAATTCATCCTCTCGGCTGAGATTTGCTGAACTCCATGGGAGAAGCTTGAGGCTAAATTGCTTAGAGTAAATGTAAGTGTGTGTTTGAATGCAGTGTGAACTGATTCTCATGCAGGACATCTTCATTTCACGTATGCGAATGACCCATTAGCTGATCTCTCTCATTTTCTCTGGGTGTTTTTGCTGAAATTTGGAGAGAAAGGCACAAGGAATCAAGCAAGGCAGGCACGGTGTCTAAGTTCAGCCTTGGCTGGGTCATCACCACCTTGTCTGAACCAACTAGGAGGCAAACATTCATGCTACTGGCTCACTTTTACTCTTCAAAACCTTCATGACAGTTAAAAGAATTCATCGACCATCTGCTGAGGTATCCAAAGGCTTTTTTGCCATCTTATTTTCAGTCTTCTAGCTGTATTTCCCGCTCTACAAGAACCCTGGCCCCCAACTCTCTATCTGTATTGACCATGCAGTATTTCCTTAAACCTTCAGAACAATCCATCTGGTCTCTCAGTAGTCATTTCTGCCCCATGCTGTGTGTCCCCACCTCTCTGCTTTAAACACAGGCTCCCATACCTCCTGCAGAGCAAGCAAAGGTTACTGCATCTACCTGTGCAGCAGAGATTCTTTTAAAAGATGAAGTGTTTCAGATTTGCCATTTCACGGTACATGGGTTTTTGCACTAAAAGATTTCATGGAACCTTTCAACAGCTTTGTTTCTCTGGGCTTTCAAAACTTCATAACACAGTATAATTAGGATTTTTGTTCCAGGGACAAAAAGGTCACCCAGACTTTGTTTTGTCACAAAATAACAGTGGCAGCTAAGGAAGAAAGAAACAAAAGTTGATTTTGAAGTTTCATATGCTAAAATAAGAAGATAAAGACATTGTTTTGTTATTTTTAAATATAGATGTTAAACTGTAAGGCCTCCCCACACTTCTGTAAGCCCTAGATTGTGGCACCAATATAGAACAGCCAGGACACATCACCTGAAAACTGTCACTGAGGCCCAGCAACTGGTTAGAGACTCAAAGCTATATATGTAACCACAATGTAACCTGAAGGCATAACACAAAAACTAATTTCTTCATAGCTAAAGTTTTAACATCATTTCTGATAAGATGTTGATATATTCATATGTGCATTTTAATTTTATATCTTTGTACATATATTTATGCATACACATATATACACATCAATACAGCGCACACACATGTCTATGTGGTAAATTACTGATGTTGGTGGATGGTACAATCTTCTTCCTTGCTTCTCCCTCAGCACCTTTGAGTGCCGCGCCTGCACGGCCCTGGGTCCGAGTCCCTGCGAGGAGCGGCGAGGCTTGATGAAAGAACTCACACACACACCATGGAAGTTGAGAAGAAGAAAACCTTTTACTACAAAATGTCTTTTTCTTTTTATACTGTTTTTATACGTCATTATACAATTTAACAATCCTTGAGGAACGCAGAAGACCAGGGACCACTGACCCAGTGGCCAAAAAAAAAATTAACAACCTCTGTCCTACGTGACAGAGCACCTCGTGCCCACCCAGGGACTCAGCACTTTAAGGCATGTTTACTAGGCCATAAAGCAGAAGCAGCACAGACAAGATAGTCTCTGCGAAAGGCGGAAGAATGTTCTGCGATCGTAGTCACAAGTTAATGAACAACTCTTAAGCTAAGCAGAATCAGACACCATGGCGCAGTCATGGAGGGCCCGCATACCATCACATAGCCATGGAGGGGGTTTGTGTTGGGAGGCCTAATTCCCCACAATTCCCCCCTTTTTATTTTATCATGGCAAGCCTGTCTTAGGTCAGACAGGCGACCCATTCCTTACCCGTCTTAGGAGGGCCTCCTCTCCTGTCTTAGGCGGTTTGGGTCCCATCCTGTCAGTTGCCCGTCTTGGGCTTTGCCACGATCTTCGCCTTTGATTTATTAGAAGGCCCAGCCCGTTTAGGGCGATGGGGCCGAGACCTAGGCTTAGGGGCCGAGGCAACATTTCCAGCTGAGGTACAGGGCCCCCAAGTCTGACTGCGTCCTCCTTGTTCAACATCCAACAATTGTAATCTTTGATAATGTACTTGAATAGAACGAGAAGTAGTCCTATCCATTTGATTTTTTATATATTGAGTCAATTTTCCGAACAACCAAGGACCAAGTGTAACAAGCAATAATAATCCTATTAACGGTCCCAAAATAGAAGACAAAAGAGAAGTAAGCCAACCATTTTCCGCAAACTAACTTATAGTTTGTAATCATTGTATCCCCTGTGGTCTCACATTCCCAGTTCTTAACAAAATGCCATTCCACTCAGCCACAAGCAGATTTAAGTTCTCGTCCCTGATGTTGGGGAGCAACATAGAGTTCCTGGAGGCGGAGCAAAACTCGCCGATTAAATGAGGTGTATCCTGGGGAGTGGACTGACAGAAACACATCTCTAAGCGAGTTTTGTATTGTTGAGGCAGAGATATGCCTTCTAGTATTGGGGGGTGAGGTCTGAGCGAAGGAATTTTCCAACCCCCAGCCATTTTGAGACCCAAGTCCCATTTTGTAGAGATTAGGGGACATCACCGGCCAAAGAATATCTTGCTGAATTAAAGATGTGGACCAAATGACGTCTCCAGCCTGTGACAGGACTTGCCAGGTGTAGTTCCAATGTAGATGCTGATGGTCCACTCTGATGATGATTTCAGGCCAGATCATTGGCAGAATCCCCAGAAACAGCAAGGGCATCATCGTCTAGGGAAAAGGAAAAAACAATTTCTACTCAGGGGGATTTTCCCCCTGGTCTGGGTTATCAGGGACTTCTACCCGGTGAATGCATCACTCTGGGACCCAGATGGGTTTATCCCTATGGGGAGGGAATATGCATACAGCCCCGCGGACTTTAGTCAGCAGGGGTGTGGGCTTTTGCCATTGGCCAGTTATAAGGTCTTTTCACTTCACCCATCCCAACTGCTGGGAGGGCTTACCCCAATGCTTTTCCATATTGATTGGCCAGTGCTATCTACTGTTAAAAAATTTTAAATAAACAAAATCTTAGCAAGTTGAACATTGGGGGAAAGGACATACTCCCCCCTTTTTATTTTATTAAAATATTATTTTAAGGTGGCATGGGTTTTTTTTTAACAATGGCTTGACCTGTGGGATTGTGAGGTATCCCAAATGTATGAGAGATGTTATATTCTTTGCAAAATGCAGTAAATTTGTGGCTGGCATACGCAGGTCCATTATTAGTTTTAAGAACATTAGGGACCCCCATATAGGCAAAGGCCTGTGTGCAGTGGGAAATAACATCTTTAATGCGCTCCCCTGAATGGAGGGAGGCAAAAACTACCTTGGAAAACGTATCCACTGACACATGCATAAATTGTAACTTACCTGCTTCTTTAAGATGAGTAACATCCATTTGTCAAATATGATTAGCTTTTAAGCCTCTAGGATTAACTCCAACATTGGAGGAATTGTGGAATGGAGCACATTCAGAACACTGGGAAGTTATTTGAGTGGCTAAAGACCTGGAACAGCCTGTATGGTGGCTGAGAGACTGGGCATTAAGATGATATTTTTTGTGAAGATTGACAGCCTGTTCCTTCACTGAGGCAACCAGAGGTCTAGTGAGTAAATCAGCCTCGGCATTACCATCTGAAAGTGGTCCAGGAAGATTATTATGGGCGTGAATATACCTAACGAATATTGGTTGAGTTCGGTCCCAAATTATTCTTTGTAATTGTAATAGCATTGATTGCACCTTGGAAGATGGGGAAACACATGAAGCTGTTTCTAGAGGTTTAACTACTTGAGAAACATACACGCTATCAGTATACAGGTTAAAGGCTTCAGTAGAAAACAACTGAAAGGCAAGTAAGCATGCTTGAAGTTCTGCCCCCTGTGTTGACAAATCATTAACTGGCAAGTGGAAGCGTCCTTTGGGGGAGATAACGGCCGCATACCCTTTAGAGGAACCATCAGTAAATACAGTAGACACATGGGGCAAAGGAGATTCTTTAACAATTGTGGGAAATATTACTGGATGTCTCTTAAAAAAGGTCAAAAGAGGGCTAGGAGGATAATGACAATCAAATACTGCCCCAGTAGATGTCACAAACAGTGTCCATCCATCAAAACTATTTTGTAAATGTTGTAACTCCTCTTTGTTGTAAGGTACTAAAATTTTATTAGGAGATTTTCCAAACATCTGAAGGCTAAGTTTAAAGGCCTTCCATAATAACTGTAAAATTAATGCATAATATGGAATCACAACTCTTTTAGGTGAGGCAGACAGGTGGACCCAATATATAGGGCCCTGTTGCCAAAAAACAGCAGTACGAGTACAATGAGAAGGAAGAACAGCCAGCTGCAAGGGCTGATTGTAATTAATTTGTTGAACACAAGCCTTATTTAAGCTCTGAACGAGCAGCTGAAGGGCATTCCTAGCTCTGGGAGTTAAAACCCGTGGTGAGGTAGGATCAGGATCTCCAGGAAGGAGATCATATAAGGGTTTCAAATTACCTGTTTTAACGGAAAGGGAGGGGCGAATCCATTGTACATCGCCCAAGAACCTTTGCCAATCATGTAAGGTTTTAAGCTGGGATGTATCAATGCACATTTTTTGGGGTCTTACCCCCTGTGGTTGAAGAACATGACCCAAATATTTATAGGGGGGCTGCATTTGCACCTTTTCAGGGGCCAATATGAGGCCGTTGTTTTCCAAACAACCCTGCAAGGCAGCAAAGGCTTGCAGAGCCAAATGCTGATTAGGTGCAGCCAATAAGATGTCATCCATATAATGTATAATATAGAGGGAAGGGAAATCCCGTCTGAGGGGATCCAAAACTGCAGCTACATAAGCTTGACACATGGTGGGACTGTTTGCCATTCCCTGAGGGAGCACCGTCCATTGAAAACGAAGTGCAGGTTCCTAAAAGTTAAGAGATGGAAGGCTAAAGGCAAAACGAGGGCTATCTGTGGGATGTAGGGGGATTGAGAAAAAGCAGTCTTTAAGGTCAATTATTATTACATGCCAATTCTTGGGCACTGCCACAGGCATGGGTAGTCCCAACTGCAGGGTTTCCCAGAAGGTGGGCAGTCTGTTGCCCAGTGCGGAACACCTGGGCTGTGCCCTGGGCTGCCTGCAGGGACATCCTGAGCCACGCCCCCGCCGTTGTGCCTGTGCATCTGGCCTCCAAGGCCAGCCAAGCCACCATGCCCCGGCACTCTCTGAGGCTTCCCTGGGTGGCGGCTGTACACCCTGTGCGCGAGCCTGTGCCATTCCCCCCAGCTCCTTCCTGAGGCTAGATCATATGGTGGAGGTTTGCCTGTGGAACAATCTTTTCCTAGGGCTGCTTCTCCCTCGGCGGCCGCCCCCTCCTTTGGGCAGGCACCCGCTCCAGTGGAAAAGCTAACATTTACCCTAGTCCCAGTCTGTCTCGGCCCTTCCCCCGCTTGTGGAGGATTTACCTCCTCCGTTTTTGAGTCTTTTGACTTTAGAGACTCCCTGGCATCCTGGTCCAGAATATCAGTAAACATGGCCTGAGCCTCAGCCACCAGTTGTTGGAGGCGGACTTTATCAGTGAGTAGGGCGTCTTTTACTAGGCACCATAGGGAGAAGGTGGATAAGGGAAAGAACTCCGGACCCTCTTTCTGTAGGAGTTTTTGGAGATCTCGGCGGATCTCCTCCCAGTCAGAAATTTTAAAATCTCCGCTGGTAAAGAACCAGGGACTGGCTTTCTCTATATTTTTTAAAAATGACTCCAGAGTATGGCTCTTTACCGCCATACCCTGTTCTTCCAGCAACCTTTTAAGCTGATGTTGCAGCTGAACTTTCCCGGGCTGATTGCCCATTCCTAACAATGCGTTCTTACCGAGAGGCGTCCCTGTCGGTCTCCAGAACGACCCCGTCCGTGACTCTCCTGCTTTCAGATCTCGGTGGGACCTCCAATTGCCGCGCCTGCACGGCCCTGGGTCCGAGTCCCTGCGAGGAGTGGCGAGGCTTGATGAAAGAACTCACACACACACCATGGAAGTTGAGAAGAAGAAAACCTTTTACTACAAAATGTCTTTTTCTTTTTATACTGTTTTTATACGTCATTATACAATTTAACAATCCTTGAGGAACGCAGAAGACCAGGGACCACTGACCCAGTGGCCAAAAAAAAATTAACAACCTCTGTCCTACGTGACAGAGCACCTCGTGCCCACCCAGGGACTCAGCACTTTAAGGCATGTTTACTAGGCCATAAAGCAGAAGCAGCACAGACAAGATAGTCTCTGCAAAAGGCGGAAGAATGTTCTGCAATCGTAGTCACAAGTTAATGAACAACTCTTAAGCTAAGCAGAATCAGACACCATGGCGCAGTCATGGAGGGCCCGCATACCATCACATAGCCATGGAGGGGGTTTGTGTTGGGAGGCCTAATTCCCCACATTTGAGCATTGAATTTGATGTTCCCTTTATCTGGAATGCTTTTCCTCCCTGATAACCAGATGTTTATTGCCTCTCTTCTGTATCTTGACTCCTCTCTATTCCATTCGCAGCCTTTTTTTTCAGAACTCATAGGATATATTTGATATTTGTATTGTAAACTCCTCAGGATAAGATTCACGGGGGCAAACATCCTGTGTTTTATTCACTCTGTGTGCCCAGAGCCACATGTATCATAGAGTCTTGAGAAATATTTGCAAGATGGAGGGAGGAGTGAGTGACAGGAAGGGCATCTGATCCCACCTGCTATCCACACACCAGGCATCATCCCCAGCCAGAACCTGTAGGCATGGGCCCATTGGAGGTACTTATAAAAGAAAAACAAACTGGTTACAGAAGAGGCTAAAGTAAAATAAGAATGATCCAAGTTGAGCCAAGAAAAGGAAGAAACTTTGAGAAGGCATTTAGAAGGGAGGGAAAGAAGAGACATGGACCTGACCACTACTGAGGTGTGTCATGGACCAAAGATAACGAGATCTGATCCAGGTAACAGTGCACTCACCTCATTGCATTGTATGGAACCTCAACAATGAGTTAAGTGGGATGAGTCTCAGACACTTTAAATGAGGATCCTAATTCAAAAATCTTTCACATGCTCAGTTCTAGCTTTGATACCATGTCTTTAGAACCTGACAACAAAGGTGCTGATAGGAAAACTCCCCTCTGATTTTTTGCAGCAAAGCAATTAGAAAATTATATCTTCTCTGCCTTAATGTAGGCCTCTTACAGGTTTATATGCACCTGGAAGGATCCCTTTTTATATATACAAACTCATTTTAGGATCCTTCTACCCTTGCCTTCTCCTCTTTAGACACTGATTGTCTTGGGACTGGAGAGATGGACTGTTCTTGTAGAAGACCCAGGTTTGAATCCCAGCAACCACATAGAGGTTAATTCCAGCTCCAGGGGATCCGACACCCTATTCTGTCCTCTGATGGCATTGCATGACATGGGTGCACTTGCATACATGCACACAATACACACATACATAGAAAATAGAAATAGAGCAGAAAACAAAACAAACAAACAAACAAAAACCACAATAGGCACTGATTGTCTTGACAGACCAAATTTGTCAAACTGAGGTTCTTCACTTTGCAATTACCCATTCTCACCACAAGAGGTCACGTCCAGCCTGATGAGGGCAAAACCTTGGAGGAGTTTCTGAGTAGTAAAAGAACTTGTGAATTAAAATTTATAGACCTTGTCATGACTCCTGATAGGGTGTGAAATGATAACTCACTGGATCGAAGAGGTGGGAAGTAAGACTTGTGGCTTTGAGAACAACCTTGAGTAAAGGGAGGTTGGGACACAAGATTAAAAGCTGTAGCTCACTGACTACCTCGACCCGGCATACAGGGCATTCTCATCCAGATTCTGTCCTCAGCACCTACAATGTCCCAGGCCCTGTGCTAAGTGCTAGGGAGGTGAGAGCCAGGGCTGTCCCTCCTCCCACAAAACATTTTCTCAGGTGACTGACCTTTTGAAGGTCTCGAGCCCACTGCCCTGGGCATTTCGGGGCTTCCACTGCCTTCCTGTATCACCGGCTGCTTCTGGAACAAAGGAGACATCAGCGCTTCCTCTAGATAGATCTGAGGTCAGATGACCTTGTCTGCCTCGAAGGGCTTTGTGCAGAGGAGGGGAGCCAGGCAAACCGCAGGCTGTTCTAACTGGGGCATCTCTGCTTTGCTGGCTCTGAGGACACCTATGGTCAAATATCACTGGAACGAGTCAGCCTCCACCACGGGGCCCTGGCCTTTCTCTTCCAGGATTTCATATCTCACCCGCACCCCACTCTTCCTTTTCTTGCTCCCAGACTTGCCTTTTCCAAATGCCATTAGCTTACCTTTCACACTTCTCCCTTCCCCCACATTACTTTCCCATCACTCTGTGCCCCCCCACCCCCATCTCCCCACCCCCACCCCCACCCCGCTCTAGCAGAAGCTAAGCGGGACCCTACAGCTCAACTCAGCCCTTTGTATGTACTGTTTGAGCTGTGTTTTAACTCAAATTGTCCCGAAGGGCTGCGAGATTGGCATGTGACCTCCAGTCTCAACGATACAAGCCATCATACCCTCCACTGCACTCCTGTCATTCACAAGCCTGCCCTGGCTCTGCCCTGCCTGTGTCCAGAGAGGTAGGTTATTAAATGAAAGAGTGCAGGGTTGGGACTATTTTTAAGACACAGCGGGCAGTTCACTCAGGTGTGGCGAGCACCACACTTCTTTCCACTCTTTCATAGCCTTCACCCATTAGTTTCAGAAGCTGTTCCTCTGTGAGTAAGGAGGCTTCTCCTTGTTTTGCTTTAAAATAGGAAAAGTATTTCAGAAGAGCATGAAACTTCTCTTGTCAATTCATATGCACACTGCTGCTGTAACAAATTACCACCGTTTTCAGAACTGAAAACTGCAAAAATATATTAACTAACAGACTGTAGACCAGAACTTGACCCAGCTTCCACTGAGCTAAAACAGAGGGCTATGCTACTCAGGAAAGGCTCAGGTGAGGTTCTGTTTCTTTGCTCATTCAGACTGGCAGAATTCAGATCCTTGAGGATGTAGGACTGGTGTCCCCATTTCCTAGTGTCAGCAAAAGGCAAATCCCAGAGGCTTACATTGCTTGGCTTGATGTCCTTCTAACACTGTCTTCCGTCTTCAAAGTCATCCATGGGTCAAGTCCTCCTCAGTCTACAAACATTTGCTCTTTCTTTGATCTCTCGCTCTGCCTCAGCTGGAAAGACCCTCTTTTTTAAAGGACTCATGATTAGGTTGGGTCCAATCAGATGGGATAATGTCCTCATCTTAATATCCATTTCCTTCCCCCAGTCTGAAAAGGCCTGCATGACGTGAGGCAGCATCTGCAGCTCCGGGATTTGGTATGGATATATGTGTGGCCATTGTTCTGCCTAGCACAGCATTGCACAGTTCTTTTGTTGAAAGGAGCCCCAATTGATGGTTATATTGTGAGGGGGAAAACTGTAGCAGGAACCACCAATTTTAAACCAGACATCAGGGACAAAATGAGAAATCACAGCTTTTCTTCCTGATCCCGCCCACAGCAGGCCCAGGGGAATGATCTCTAAACCCTGAGCCCAGTAGTAAGTTCTTAACAATATTTATAGGTAATTCAACATCATCCCAGACATACTCTGCCATTGGTGGTTATCAGGGTCCCGTGTAAGTGAGTAAAGCACTGAGTAAAGTGCTTACAGGGAAAGGAACAGCTTCGGTCTCATTCAAGCCTTACAGTTCTGAATCTCTCAAAGGCTGTGTGGGGTTCTGTTGTTTTAGGATATCACCATAGGTCCAGCTTTAAAGTATCTTAGGAATTAAAAACTAAAAAAAACAAGCTGCTTGTGGTGGCTCACACCTGTAATTCCAGCACTTGGATGGGCAGGATTACTATAAATTCAAGGCAGGCCTGCGGTGCAGAGTGAGAACTTGTCTAAAAAAGAAGAAAAAAGAAAAAGCAAAGAAATAGAAAATTAATGAACTCTACTAACAGCATTGTCCATGGCTATATAAGAAGGATCCATTCAATATCAGTTCCTCTCTTTCTAATATTCCCTCTTTGCTAAGAGAATTCAGGTTTTACTTACAGATAGGAATATGTCCATTGATAAAAACAGCAATGGGGACCAAAGAGATGGCTCAGTGGTTAAGAGCACTTGCTGCTCTTTCAGAGGATTCGAGTTCAGTTCTTAGCACCCATTCCAAGTGCTTCACCACCACCTGAAATTCCAGTTCCAGGGGCTCTGACACCCTGTCTAGACTCTGTGGGCACCAGCATGCACATCACACACACCCAGAGAAGCAGACACACATACACAAAAAATTAAATAAATAAACAAATAAACCAGAAAACATAAGAAACTCTGTTTCTAAGTGTTCCTTGCAGCTTATGGTGGTCAGTGTGACTGGTTTCTGATTGAGATAAATGGCAGTCGTGGTATGGGATTCTGGAAGTCTCTCTGAACCAAGTGGATTCAGCTGTTATATTCTTCTTGCCATGTCCTGCCTTTCTGCCTCTTTAGAATATGGACACATTTCAGGCACTCAGCAGCCACCTTGAAATTCGAGAGTCAAACCCTAAAGGTGGCATATTTAGAAAGTTGGGAAGAGTCAGCTTCACCACAGAACCACAAAAGCCCCAAACCAGGCCTGGACTTCTCTTACGTGAGAGAAAAATATACGATGAGGAAACTCTGCTTGGTTCTTAAACAGTTAGTCCTTCCCTGATTTCTGCTCTGACTATTACTTCACACTCTGAAGACTTGCAAGAGCCAAAAGTGTATTCTAGCAATAGGAAACAGGATGTGAAAAATAGCCTTTTCTGCATGTAAGTAATCCCACCACTCGAGAGGTGGAGACAAGAGGATCATGAGTTCCAGACCAAACTCTGTCTCCAAAGAATGGTACACACATATGCATGTGTATTTCTGACAGTTAACTCTATCATAGAATGTCTTGGCAGAAGTCCTTATGAACATGCCAGGCACTTTCAGGTACGTTTCCCATGTACAATAGCACTCCATCACCACTGCTTCCCTTACGTATGTGAGTCAGACACTGACACTGACTTTACTGACAGTTCAGGAAACTTTTCAAAGAGCCCAAGGCCTTATTTACATCTACTGACTGAACCGTTTGCTCTCTCCTGCCTTAATGTTTATTCCCTAATGTCATAGTTTAAAAGAAATAACAGCTTATGATGTGAACAAAGTAAACCAAAGGTTTTTTTTGTCTATTATGTATATTTAACATGGAAAGACTACCATAATACTGTTTTTCATGGATCTCCTCATTCAAGAGTGGGCAACCAGGTGTTCCCCTCCCCAACACAAGTCTCTATCTCTAATTAAGGCAATTCCTAAAGAAACGGAAATGTAGACAGGAAAGAAGCCCACACCATGAACTTGCCAGTTACGTCACAGTGGATGGTCTCTGAGTTAGAATAACTCTCTGCTGTTGTGGATGATCTGGTCAAAAAGATTCCGATTTTTCTGGGTCTTGGATATTTACCTGAAATGCAAAACGCTGATTTTATGATGATCAAATAGAATCTGGGTCAAAAGGTACAAATGACACCCTCAAATGGAAATGACACCATCATAGTGCCTATTCCACCTGAACGTAGAATACTCAGTCTAAACTGTGAACTTCCATGGTCAGTTTACCTTGGAGTTGGGGATTTAGCTCAGTGGTACTTACCT
The DNA here is from genome assembly GCA_035773235.1 of Eospalax fontanierii. Classification (NCBI taxonomy): domain Eukaryota; kingdom Metazoa; phylum Chordata; class Mammalia; order Rodentia; family Spalacidae; genus Eospalax; species Eospalax fontanierii. The sequence continues at coordinate 39,882,606 of CM069544.1, read as the reverse complement.
ACCAAGTGCAAGACCCGACCGAGTTCAGTCTCGAACCCTGGAAAAGAAAGTAAATTTATCTTTATAATTTCAAAATTCATCACACTTTAGAAATCTTACAAGCCACAGAGAAATAAAGAAGAGCCTGTTCCCACCAGTGAAATCAGAGCTAGGTCTCCAGGTGCCCATATCTCCACTGAAGAGGTGGAGATCTGGATCTTCCGCAACATCTAAAAACCCCTATGTTGAAGGTCACTCACTCAATTCAAGCTAATTGACTTAAACATCCTGGTTTCATATTCTCTTTCTTTTAGCATCTAAAATCATTTAAGGGATGAACCCCAAAATGATAAGATTTAAGAGGCCCTAGAATGATCATCATAAATCCAAGTTTAGAGAGAATTTCCAACCCGTGTGCCTTGCAGATGTCTCCTGGAGGGTTACAGATTCTAACAGAGACTTGGTCTCTGCCATCAGTGTGTTCCCTAAGGAGAGAAACAGATGGAATACATGATAAATAAGAACAAAAAGGTGCAAAGCTTTGTGTTTGTTTGGAGCATTTTCTGGATTAGTGGCTGTTTCCTGCCCAGACCCTGTATTCTTGTTTATATTGGTTACAGTTATTATTTGCAAATCACAGAAACCAGTTTAAAATAGCTTAAGGAAAGAAGAAAGTAAAGAGAAGATTATTTGAAGGACTTGAAAGATATGCAAGTGTCTCATGGGTCCTAAGGGACAAATCAGAGGGACTGGAAAGCTACTGAAACCACGTAGTTTGGGATTTGAGTTTTGGTTTGATTTGAATTTTTGTTGTTGTGTTTGGTTTATTGGTTTTTGTTTTGAGGTCTGGTTTTGGTTTTGGGAGGGTGGTCCTAGCTCTTTTCATTTGCCCTTTCTCTCTTTCATTTTCCCAGTGCCAATTAGCATACCCACCACACCCTTGTTGTCTAATCTGGATAAATTTCAACTCCTTGTGGGGTTTATTCTTTTGTTCACGAACTCAGCCCAGATGAGAATTGAAGTCTTAGTCCCATTGCTAAATTTGTTCAGAAAGTATCATGACCTCCCATGGGTTAGGGGACCCACCACCGGTCACCTAGGCCCCAGTGAAATAAACAGGGTTAGGATATGCCAGCCCTGTGGATAGCAGGGAGCCAACTAGAGACACAGACTTTGGAGACGCTGCAGAGTTCTACAGGCTGTCTCCTCTGACGGGAGAGCCTTACCTTGGTTTTTAGCCTTTGGGCTGAGGCCCAGGTGGAGAATGGGCAAATGGGAAGATGAAGACTTGTATGTACATAGGAAATCTTTACTTGGAGCAGCTACAAGATGCAGTTTTCTGGACACTAAGTAAATACTACAGCTGAGCATACGAGTGGAGATGATATTCAGGCGATTTGGATTCCTTTGCAGGTGTTAGTAAATTACTTAGCTGTCATAGTCATACGTACCTTTTCTGTCATTGGCTGTCCTTATGTAGTAATTTCCTCCATGCACAACAGTTCAGGACCCCTGTGTGTAAGGTTAGCTATGAACCAAGAAACTGGAGCTATGCCGACTGGGTAGTTTGACAGGAAGTTCTTCACATGAATTTTAATTTTATTAGTTCTCTCTTTGCTTATATTACGAATTTCTCTAAAGACATCTTGCTACATTATATATATGCATTTGATGAATTGGTGGAATGTCCACTCTGAATCTTACAGAATATTTAAATTGGCTGCTTCTGTATTATTTTCAGCCACATTGAGTAGCAGGAACTCGGCCAATAAAAAGTTGATAAGCAGAGAACCTTTGCAATGTGCCATAAGGAATATTTAGGCATGACTTGTAATTTCTGTGGTGATGGTTGAAATGTGAACTAATGTTTTCAGAGCGTTTCAAAAAGGGTGCCAGAAGTACTGAAAGCACTACTTCCACTGTTCTACAAACTCTTCACAGACACTGAGAAAGGGAACATCCACTGTAGCTTAATGAGGTAGGGGTGAAATGAGATGACAGTGGCAAAGCTAGTATCCCCGCACGGCTTCTTGATACAAGGTCTTGACACTTTACAGACATATTTTCATTTTATTCTTGAAGAAAAAAACCATGAATACTGTATCTATGCCTGTTTTATGTACAAGGAAATTGAGTTTGAGATGCCTGAAATTTATGTCAAATTGTTTGGATCTATGTTAACGTGTTTTAACTGTTTACTCCTTTGGATGGAAAGCTATCATGATAGAGAGAACCAGTTAGCCTTTTAGGACAGCTAGAGAAGGTTAAAACATTGTTGGCACAGTAGAGAAACACATAGCTTCATTGTTAAGACCAGATTCTGGAGAACTCAAGGACGTCAGATTATGCAAGTTCAAATCCCAGCCCCATCACTCAACTGCTGTGTGACCTTCGGAGAGTTACTCAACCTGTTTCTCAATTTCCCCTGTTTAAATTGAAGATGGGTAATAACTATTTCCTAGCGTGTTTTAAGGACTGGATGTTTTGGTGCACAGAATAGCTCCTGGGAAGTACGAAACGGCCTTTCTAGCCCAGAACCTCCACACGTGGTGTGCTAGCACAGCAGTGCAGTCAGTGTAATGGGCCACATCGGCAGACCAGGCTGGAAAGGACGCAGGGCACAAGATTATTTTCTCCATCTTGTAATTCTCTCTCTCCCCTGATGGTTTCCAGACTTCTTTCTTCTCCCACTAGTCGGGGACCAACATAGCCATTAGAAGCAGAGGAGCAAGGAGGAGAAGGTAGAGGGGCTCCACACCAGCTCAGAGCCTCCAGAGGTTCCCTCTGCCCAGTGATCTCCACTCTTCCCAGGACTACCACAGGCTGCTTGAGACCCATAGAATGCTGTGTCTAGACACTAAGAAACCCTGGCTAATTGGACACTAAAAGAAGAATGTGGCCTGGAGAGAGGCAAAAATACTGGAGTTTGCTGCAGTCTGACCATGCTCTGCGGTACAGTTGACCATCTGGGCTCACAATGCTGAGTGCTCCTGCTAGGAAAATGAGAACTGGCTCACGTGCCCTCTGCATCCTCTCCAGGCGTCCTCAGAAGATTAATTGCTATATGTGGTTCATTTGTATTTAGTTCAAAGAAATACAACTACAGAAGCACTGCAGTGAAATACTGAATTTCTGTAATTCAGGGAAATTAGCTGTCTTAAGTACAGTGACCATCTGATTTATTATCCAAATTTGGAAAGTTTTGAGAATCAAAGGAAGCACTAACTATGATTAAAATTATATAATTTTTCTTGGACGATGATTTGGCAGTTTCTTAACAAAACTACAAATGTACTTACCATACATATGATCCAGCCGTTTAGCCACTTGGTATTTTCCCAAATGTGTTTAAAAAAATGTCCATAGACATCAGGAACAGGCGTGTTTATAGCAGCATTGTTCATAACTGCCAAAATGCATCGACAGCCAAGATGCCCTTCAATTAAGACGTGAATCTCAAAATTAGCATTCAGCACTAAAAAGAAGTTAATTATCAAGGTATAAAAAGACATGGAAGAATCTCAGTGTACATTTTATGTAAAAGAAGACAGTCTGAAAATTCACATACTGTATAGTCAAGTACTTACTGAAGGTTCCTTAAACGTACAGTGAGATTCCATTCCAATGAACTGGTGAGAAGGTGAAAATACTATTACATCCATAGTACATTTGATGCTCCTAGCCTGCTGAGAATCCTCGCCTGGGCACACAGCTCCCTGTAAAGGACCAGTGTCTCCCTGAAGATCTCCTGGCTGCCTGGGAGCTTTATCTCCCTGATGCTGTCCAGCAGCTTCAGAAGGATGTAGCTCCTGTAGCCAAGCTGGGAAAAGATCTAAATGCCATGTCCGCAGTGCTGTGTCTACTGCAGGTGTGCTTCTTTCAAAAAGCTATGTCAGCTACCATAAGTTCAGAGGACCGTCTTTAGGTGACATTCTGGAAAAGGAAAATTATTGAGGCAGGAAAAAAATGAGTCCGTGATTCCCAGAGGCTGGGCAGACGATAAAGAGGTGGGAAGAACATAGTAAAGTTGAAAGGCAGTGATCTATTCTGTATACTGTGACAGTGGTATATGCCACATTTGCAACACCTAGAGAATATATCAAGTGAACCCCCCCCATAAGCCACAGACTTCTTCATTTGAAAAAGACATGCCAGTTTAGTTCCCTGACTGTAGCAAATGTACTGCTCTGGTGGGAGATGGTAGGGGTTGGGAAGGCTGAGGGGAGGCGTGAGGGAGTGGAGTATGTGTGGGAACTTGCTATACCTCTAGCTCAGTTTTGCTGTGAATCCAAAACTGCTCTAAACAGCCCCTAATTTTAAAATTTGTTTTGTTTACACATATTTATTAGTTCTACCATAAATTGTTATACCTTAAATAAATCTTCAAAAATATTTTATCAAAATAGAATTATTTTTTAAATTTATTTTTCTGTGTTTAAGTGTTGTGCCTGCATGTATATAAGTGCACCACCCATCGAGACCAGAAGAGGATGTCAGATCCCCTGGAAATGGAGTTATGGATCGTTGCCATGTGGGTGCTGGGAACTGAACCCAGGTCCTCTACAAGAGCAGCCAGTGCTCTTAACCACTGAGCCATCTCTCCAGCCCTGCAAATAGGATAATTTTTAATAAGAATATCATGAATGAATGCTTACTTTACTCTCAAACAACATACTATGAATTCAAGCTAAGAAGAAATCAAATGTCACATGCCTGTTAACTCAAGGAGAAATCAATTGCTTCTCTGCAGTGTGTTGACACCTTATTTTAGAACCTGTACTGTCAGTATCTTTTCCCTTTCTTTTTAGGTTTACATTAGTAATTTTTTCTGTAACTTCCAGTGTACCAGTGCTCTATTAAGTGCTTTATAATGCACTAAGTTAGTTCTTATTGACTAGAGACTTATTCATTCATTCACTCAAAAATATTTATTGACCTATAGCTCAATAGCAAAATAAAATAAACTGCAACAAGGAAAACAAGGCAAGAACTTGTATAGACTTTTCTCTAAAGACATGGTACAAATGTCCAGTGGGTACATAGAAAGACGTTCTGATCACTAACAGCAGGGAAATGCCAATCAAAATCACAAGGAGATATTGACTCACATGTGTCAGAATGACCACTCTAAAAGTGAACCTTGATGGCAATGAAGTAAAAGTAGAACTTTTGTACATTGTGTATGAGAATACAAAGTCATGAAGCTTCTCTGGAAAATAGTATAGAAACTTTTTAAAAATGTAATAGAATTATCATCTAGCAACCTCATTTCTATATTTATCTAGAGGAACTGAAATGAAGATCTCTAAGAAGTATCTGTATTCTCATATTCGTTGTAGCACTATTCACAATATCCAAGATGCAGAAATAGTTTAAATGCCCATTGATGGAGAAATGATTAAATAAAAGTTTATGCATATAACAGAACATTATTCTAATCATTTGTAGCAACATAGATGAATCTGAAAGGCACTTTGCTAAGTTAAATAAGCCAGTCATGGAGGAAAAATACTGTGTGGTTCTATTTAGATGAAGAATCTAAACTACTTAACTGATGGAAAGAGAAAGTAGAATAGCAATTGTCAGGGGCTAGTGGAGGAGGAAAAGAGTTCCTGCTGATTACTGATGGGTGAGGAAGAGCTTATCTTCCTTAAGGGAGTGATTCTAGATAGGCTGACTAGACCCCAGTGGATGAACTTACACTGAGGGACATCTGGGAACACTAACTTGACTCAGTCAGCCTTAACATAAATGACAGAATGCATGAAATCCATTGGGTGGGGTATATTATGGGAGGATACAATGGGAAGGGGGGGTCTAAAGATGATTAAGATGTTGTGTACGAAGTACACAAAAATTCAGTAAAAAATACACAAAAAAGAAGGAATGGGAACAGGTTCAGAAAGAGAAAACTGGAAGTCTGTTCTTACACATGATCACTGAAGGCACCTGCCAGATAGCCACTGTGGCATGCTAGGGAAGCAAACTGTATCTGTAAGAGTTCAGGGCACCGTCAATGCTGGCAGTATGAACCTGAGAATTGTCACTGTATAGATGACAGTTCTGTGGGTATGAGATCACCTGGAGTATCATGTAATCAGTAACCAGGAAGGTCTAAGAACCAAGCCTGTGTCCAGCAGTGGACAGAAACCTGGCAGAAAAGAAGAACCAGCCTATGAGACAGGGATGGAACAGCTATGGTGGAAAACCAGAACAAAGTGGTATGAAGGCCAGGAGAGATGACGTCCAGACAGACAATATGATTAGAGCAGTCAAGTGCAATAGTTAGTGGCACAGTTTGCAATATGGAACTCGGTGTCTGAGCATAAACTGATCCTGTGGGATGGAGGGGGTGAGAGCCCAGCTGGAGGGGGTTCAAGGCAGAACAGAGAGAAATGGAGGACCAGACACTCCAGAAGGACTAAGGGTCTTGCTGGAGGAATTCATCTTGTAAGTGGCAAAACTAGCATTAGAACTCACATCCTCATTCTGAAGTTCAGGTTCTATGCTACAGTGGAGAGTCCTGAACCAGGAGTCAGAACAGCCCTGACTTTTGCTAGCCATGCAAACCTGAGTCACACTACTCAAAGCATCCTTGACAAAGGCCTGTTATGCGTCACACAAGTGAATAACAAAGACCCCTGGTCCTGACTAGGGATAGAGAAGGAAGATGAAGGCGGCTCCTGGAAAGGTGGGACGGCCCTGTTCCTATTCTCCTCATCCCATAACCAAGGAGTTTAGATCAGGAAAACTCTAAGAGTCTTTCCTGTCGTTTAATTCCATGGATTTGGGAAGCAAGAGAATCCTTTTGCCTCAGGCAGAGAAGGGAGAACCACACAGATACACCCTCCAGAATGTTTAAAGGTGGCAGTGCTTAATTAGAATTTTTAATTGGGAGAAAAGTGTGCAGGCATTTTAGGTGCAATTAGTGCAGTAGATTAAAATCGTTTAAGTGGCCTCATTCACTTCCCAAACTGTTTAAATTGATTTTATAATTCTGCCTGTGTAAGTGGCCAGATGACATGTGGATAACTACCAGCACTAGTAGATTTTAATGAGGTTATTGTTGTCAAAAAGGGAGAAGGTAGAAATTATTAAGCATGTCTCTTTTTTTTACTGTACTTGTTGGGAAAGAAAAGTCTTCAAACTCTTTCAACAAACTTTTAAAGTACCCCCAATAAGCTTGAGGTTTTACCCCCAAAGCAGTCCTCATAGTTTTTCTATGTAAAAAGCAATAATGAGATAATAAAGTTACTCAACAGACAACCTGAAAGAAAATATTTGCAACCATGTGACAGATAAAAATATAATAGACCTAATATTGAAGCACTGCCTTCAAATGGCTAAGAATAAAGTCAATGGAAAATCAGGTAGCTTAACGAAAAGAAAATGGGATGGCAATATCAGTCTATGCAAAAGAGACCTCTTTATTAGTTGTGAGGGAAACTCAGGTTAAAAGATCCCCGGAAGACATCTGTTAAGGGAACCGGAACACCGTTTCCCTGTGTCTTGATTCATTGTGGACCAGCTCTCCAGGCCTCTCCCTGCTCCTCATTCCCTCCTCCCCAGAAGGGAGGATTAGTGGTGAACTGTGGACTGGCCGAGGCTGAGGGAGTTTGGTTTCACCTCTGCCAGCTTTTCCAACAAGAATGCATGCCATGTACTCATAGCCCTGCTGGAAGCTTCTCCAGGCAGGCTCTGCACGTGTGAGGGATACCTGCAGCTGGCAGGTGTCACAGTGATGAAACAGGATTCATGTCTAATGCAGAGAGGAAGTCTAAGACATGGTAACTGCAAATCTGAAGACAACACTGTTCAACTCAGCTGTTCTGGTGACATTTTTAATCCTTATTTTAATTTATCTATTTTTATGTGTTATGAGTGTTTTGCCTGCATGTATGTAAGAACACATCAGATGATTGTTAGCCGTTATGTAGGTGCTGGGAACCAAACCTGGGTCCTCTGCAACACAGCCAGTGATCTTAATCACTGAGCCATCTCTTCAGTCCCAAAGAGTTTTTTTTGTTTTAGACAGGGACTCACTACATAGCCCTGACTGGTCTGAGACTCAGTACATAGATCAGGCTGGCCTTGAATTCACAGGGATCTATTTGCCTCTGCCTCCTGAGTACTGCGATTAAAGACATGTGCCACCACCTAATTCATATTTTTGTTGCCCCTTGTATTGTTTTGTTTATTTACAACTTAGGAAATAAGAAAGGAAGTTTTTTTCTTCCTTCTCTCCATTCAGGGAGGGAGAAAGAAAGAAAAAGAGAGAAAAAGGGAGGGAGGGAGGGAGGGAGGGAGGGAGGGAAGATGAAAAGAAAAGAATATACCTATGATTATATGTGCAGAAATAGAAATTCTTTAGAACTGGCAGAGAGTTGCTAAGATTTGGGACAGTCACTTGCCAATATTTATTACAATGTAAATGTGTATTAGGTCATAAAAGTGGTGGTTGTTCAAAAATATGAATGTTCTTAATGCCCTTAACCATATATTTAAATATGATTAAAATGCTGTTTTGTGTATATTTTACCACAACAAAAACATGCATTAGGCTCATCAAGATAGCTCAGTGGGTAAAAGGACTTGCCACCAAGCCTGATAACCTGAATTTGATCTCATAATCCATATGGTGGAAGGAGAGAACTGATTCCCATGAGTTGTCCCTTGATCTCCACATGTACTCTGTGGCAAACATAGATACACACACACACACACACAATCAATCAATCAATCAATTAATCAATCATGCAATCAGTAGATAAATAAATAGATAAATAAATGTATATTCACCCAAATGAAATCATTGGATTTCTGGCATTTACTTAAAATGTTCTAAGAGGAGGATACATGGGGGGTGGACCATGACTGGCCTTGTATTCAAAGTCACAAGATAATTACACAGTTCTCAGTAGTTTTCCATATGTTTAAATGTTTCCATAATAAAGTGTACTACTTTTAACCAGTAATCTCACTTTCTGGAATTTATCTCATGGGAATAACCATATCACTCATAATGATATGTATTTATGAGAACATTTATCAAAACACCATGTGGAAAATGTGAAAATAGCATAGCAATCTTTAATAAAGGAGTGATTATATCAACAACAGCATGACATGCTTATATGAATGAATCAGGGGAAACAATCTTGCCAGTCCCAAGGATAACCTGCAGCACCTCCCTGATCATTTATTCTTCTACATGAACAGACACCAAGAATCATCAAATACATGGGCAGAAATAGCAGCTGGAAAGTGACAGGCCACAAACCAGAAGCTCCAAAGGATGGGGACACAAACCAGGAGGCTTCAGACAAACAAGAGTTCTGGTTTGTATGTTTAGAGACCTCTGAGAATTCCTAGTATCCTTCAAAGAAGAAACATAAAACAGGCAGTGGAGGAAGAAAGAGCGCCTAGTAAATGAACATATACTCCAAAACTCAATAGAACCTTTTGGGAAAAACAAGATGAGAAACAGAGAAACTGCAAGAAAACATCAAGGGATCCAGGAAACTATGTATGTGTCAAGAGCTCACTGAGGGGAAATTGATTGGTGGTTGGGAGCAGACTGGGAGCATCAGCCCTCACTGGAGAAGCAGGACTTTGGTCTGCTTTATGTAGGAGATCAAAGAAAAGGTCTGCTAGATAAAGGAGGATGTGTTACTTAATTTGATTGAAACAACAGAAAAGTTGAAAGCACAAGGAAATTTTGCACACTGTTTTTTATTTTACTTTGGCCAATGAGTGAGAGATCAATAAGAGAGTCTAAGAGCTTTAAAGTCAGAGCCTAAATGTTAAGTAAGCTACAATATCATGTGTTAAAGCAGTCAGTAAAATGTTAGGGGAGATTCTGTTTGAACTTGGTGCTAGGCAACTTCTCTTTTGAGTGACACAGGAGTAATGACATTGGATTTATGAGGACCAGAATGCAGTGCCAGCAGTCATCACGGCTTATGAAAGTAAATGTTATCTGCATAGCCATGGTTCAGGAATACCTATTAGTTGGTTTCTATCATTTTAAGTAAACCTATGGACTACGTATACAAGATTTGATTGTGGTTATAGAACATAAACATTATATTGACAAGTACAAAGAATAAAATTGTGGTTGACAGCAGGTGGTGGGGATCAGATGGTAACGATAAAGTGGAAAGACAGGATGATGTGTCCATTAAAGAAGCAAGAATGTGAATTCTAAAATATTTTAAATTATAAAAATAGCCAACAAAAATATAATTGTTAAGTATTGGGAGGCAGAAGGAAATGGAGCGACTAAACTAATTTCTCAGATTCAATAACAGAAATTCAATATATATTGCCTAAATTGTGTGTGTGCATGGTGTGTGGTGTGTGTGTGCACAGTGTGGTGTGTGTGTGTGTGTATGTGTTGATATATGTGGTATATGTGTGTGTGGTATGTGTGGTGTGTGTGTAGGTGGTGTGGTGTGTGTGTGTGTGTGGTATGTGTGGTGTATGTGTATGTGGTGTGTGTGGTATGTGTGTGTATGTGGTATATGTGGTATATGTTTGGTGTGTGGTATGTGTGGTGTGTGTGTATGTGGTGTGTGGTGTGTGTATATGGTGTGTGTGGCGTGTGTGTGGTGTATGTATGGTGTGTGGTATGTGTGGTGTATGTGTGTGGTGTGTGTGTGTGTGTGTGTGTGTGTGTGTGTGTGTGATTCGGGACTATGGAAATGACCCCTATAAGAGGACTTAAAGAACCTGTATAAGATAATCAGATTGGAAACCCTGTGAAAAGGCTATTTTTTTCTTAATACTGCACCAGACAACTTTTCTTTGCTGTGACAAAAACCCTAAGAGAAATGAACTTAAAGAGGAAAGGTTCGTTTTGGCTTGTACCTTCCGAGGCTGCAGTTTGTGGTCACTTGCTTCTACAGTTTCTGGGCTGTGCAGGGGCAGCAAGTCGTGGTGGTGAGTACAAGGTGGAGCAAAGTGATTCACTTTATGGTGGACAGACATAGGAGGGCTTGGGGACAAGTTATGCCCTGCAAGGTCACGCCCTCAGTGACCCACTTCCTCCAACTAGACCGTACCTCCTAATAGCCCATTCAGCCTCTGAGCTCATTCATTGTTAAAATCAGTACCCTCACGATTTAGTCTCCTCTCAAGGCCCCACCTCTGACTGCCTTCCTGGGGATCAAGCCTTAGTTCCTGAGTTTTTGGTTACACTTTGTATTAAAGCCGTAAGAACATTCATTTTCTTTTTTAAAGCTGAGAGTTAATAATGACTTCTTTCCAGGCCTCACTAAAATGTCCCTGTGCAGTAATTTATTAGATTAATATAAAATACCTTCAAATTTTTATTAGTGTTGCACACTGAAAGCTAATTTCCCTAACAGTGGCATTGGTAGTTTTTCTCCATGTAATGGACTTGGGACTCCAGGCCAATTCTCTCTCTCTCTTTCTCTCTTTCTCTCTTTCCCTCCCCCCCCCTCTTCTGGTCTCTGAATCTTCTGTACATACACAATGGGAAAAGAGTGTGTAGAAAAGCCAAGCCCCTTAGATCTTAGATCTTAGCTCTGACTTTTGCTGTCATTTCTTTGAAAAGATCTAGCCATGGCCCCATCTAGATGTAAGGAGAGCTTGCAAGGTGGTTTCTGGTGATAGTTCTACATTATGAAGTGTTAAGACTGTTTTCAGCTATGATAATAGATCTGAGACTGGGGAATTTATAAAGAAAAGATTTTTTTTCTTATGGTCTGGAGTCTGGGAAGACCATCATAGTGCTGGCATCTGGTATCTGGTAAGTGCTTCCTGCTGACTCAGAACATTGCAGAGTATCCCATCATGAAGAAGTGGGCTTGTAAGTCAGGAAGAAAAATAACTATCCTTATGTCAGGGGCCTGTTCCTGAGATAGCTAACCTAGCCCTTTTGCCCCAGTCACTTCTTAAGGGTCCACTCTCTTTTCCTTTTTAAAATTGTTTATTATTTTTATTTTATGTGTATGAGTGTATTACCTGCATGCATGTAAGTACACCCATGTCCTGCAGTGCCCTCAGAAGTCAGAACAAGGCATAGGATCCCCTAGAACGGATTACTAGCCACTATGTGGGTGCCAGGAATCGAACCCAGGTCCTCTGCAAGAACAGCTAGTGCTCTTAACCACTGAGCCATCTCTCCAGTCCCTATTTTTTGGTTAGCATTTTGTTTTGTTTTGTTTTGTTGCGATGGAGTCTCTGCATGAAGCCCAGGCTGCCCTTGAAGTCACAATCCTCTTGCCTCAGCTTGCCATTGCTGGTATCACAGGCATGAGCCACACCACCCAGCTCCCATCTCTTAGTACTATAATAATGGAAATCACATTTCAACCTGAGTTTTGATGGAGACATTCAAACCGTAGCATGGGGGATGAACGCAAAACTTTGATGAGCAACAAACCATTAATATCACAACCATTCCCAAATACTAGTATATAACTGGCATGGGTTCTTTGCTGTCTCCCCACGTGGAGTCTGTATGTGGACCCTGGGAAGGTCAAGGTTCTGTATGATGGTTTGCTTTGAATTATTTGCATATTTTTAATTCCTTGCCCGGCTATCATCTACCTAAACATCTTTTGTCATTCATTTCTTCCACACAGTAGGTCTGTCTTTTATTGGATAGCATGTCTTCCTGGATGAACACATTGGTGCTACAGTAAAAGAGAGGAAGAAGTTCAGAGAGAGAGCTAGGAACCAGTTCCTGACTGCTAGTTTCTTTTAAATACGCATGACAGTGGACGAGTCACACAGCCTCTCCAGCCCTGGGCTTCCTTGTCTACACAAGGAGGTTCCTGTTGGCTTTGCCAGGGCTCTCAGCTCCATCACTTTTTAATTCAGTTCCTGAGTGAATGGCTAGTGTTGAGTTTCTGCAGGGCAAACACTAATGACCATAGCCTAGAGCAGAAATTCCTAGCAGAGAACAACTCTTGAAGTTCCTTTTACCACATTGCCTCTTCAGTCTGTGTACAGAGACTTTGCTCATGAACAGTGAGTGAGGTGCAAAGAGAAACAGAAGGTGGGTACCAGCATGGTGGCAAGAAACCTGACAAAGGTGGGAGGTTCCATCAGCAACAAAACGGAAAGTTTACCTTAGAGCCTTCCACAACAAGGGAGGGGGACATGCTTTCCCAGGCACTTTACAGTGAAAATTATAATCACCATCCTTTTAGAGTGGGCAGGACTTATACTATACATACAGTTTTTTAATAGGTTCATTATTCCAACATTAGGAAGCGCATGTGCGTGATGAAAAGCTCCCCATCTGCCCAGTCCTCATCCTTGGCCCTGTCCCTCAAAAGGAGCTGCTGGTGTTGGTTTCCCTTTGTCATTTCAGAGGCCTTCATGCATATATTTTCTCCTCTTCTCATGTATGCCTGTTTACTTAGCGATACAGCATGTACGTGTGTGTGCGTTTACTTAGCGATACAGCATGTACGTGTGTGCGTGTTTACTTAGCGATACAGCATGTACGTGTGTGCATGTTTACTTAGTGATACAGCAGTGCCCTCATCCGTGATTCTACTGTCCTTGGTCTCAGTTATGTCTGTGAACTAAGGTTCAAAAATAAAGTATGGTACAATAAGAAAAATTGAGAGAGATCACATTTATATAACTTTCATTACAGGGTGTTGTTATGATTGTTCTATTTTGTTATTGATCATCATTGATAATCTCATATTATCCCTAATTTACAAATGAAACTTCATCCTAAGTGTATCTGTATGGGAACAAACTGTATAACAGAATTCAGTACAACTGGGTTTCCAGCATTCCTGAAGTTTATTTCCCAAGGACAAGAGTCCATTCATTATACACTGTTCTGACCTCACTTCTATGAAATGAACCTGTATCTGTCTTTTGTATTTTTCTATCCTGTCCCATGGGGAAGCTATTATTATGTGTGAACTTTACCAATATTTCTAATGGTGGACATGGCTGTTGTTTCTAGTTCTTTGTGAACACAAATGTAAATCACCTTGTACTTGAGTGGTTTCATATATCTATGAGTGAGCATATATGTAAACACCTCTAAATGGTGATTTCCAGACATACTTTCAAGTTAATTGTCTTCCTTGTCTTATTTTATAGATGAGGAAAGTAAGAATGAGTGATTACAAGTCAGGGGCTGGAAAGAGTTGCCTGAAAGAGGTAGGATTTTCCTAATTTGGACATGGACAGGTGTGAGTGCCATAAGGCCGACGAGGCTTGGCGTGTATGCGTAAGCAGAGCGACTCAGCAGCTCACTGAGGCACAGGCTGGAATAACGAGGCTTGGCTGCAGTGGGTTGGAAAGTCACAGTGGCAGATGTGCGCTCAGTACTAGCAATGGATGAGCAGGCACTTTATGAGCCAGAAGCAAGAGTGTGGGAACCAGCTTGGCAGGAGGCTTCCAGAAATAGCATACACGTGGTACACACACACACACACACACACACCCCACAGGGCAGTTTTTGAGCTAGGTAGCCAAAAGAAGAGAACCCTTGCCCAGTCAGGTTCCTGTCACCCACACCCTGTGCCCATCAGGCCTTAGATTCAAGACAGTAATAGAACAATGACAGAGTTATGACCAGCCCACATGGCATTTAAGCTTCAGTGTGAGGTAGCTTATATGCACAGATATACTATAGTATATATGTATACATACATACATATATGTTTGACATATATACACACATACATATTCGTGGTTTAAGGTGCATAGCAAAATTTAAACAACATCCTCTGCTATGAACAACCATCCCAGAGCGTAACACTTTTTGGCCCTCCTGAAACGTACTGACATATCTTCATCACTCCAAATCTTATTACGATTTTCTCTTGGGGCTGAGCATGCTATGGGTTGACAGGTATACTTTTGTTCTTGTTCTTAGAGCTACATTAACTCACCTAATCCTCACAGTATCTCTGTGAGGGGGCAGCTGTGGTCATTCCCCTTGGAGAAGAGAACACAGAGAAATAGAGGGTGAGTGAGGTCCCCAAGATCACGTACCTGGTGGGTGTTGAAGCTGAGACTTAAATGCAGGCAGTCCAACTTGTGCTCTTAACCATCTCTGACTCCACCCCGCCCATCCTACAGTTTCTCGCCTTTCCTACCCCTCCTCCAAGTCCATGAAAAGGTTATTTTTGTCCCTGCTTCCAGTCTCCCGTTAAGTCTCGTTGCCACCTTAGAGAACCTTTGAGCAGCCTGTCCTGTTTTCTGCATCAGTGGCTTTGAGCACTGAAGGACAGGAGCTGTGAGCTGGCTGTGACCATGCCCCAGGATCACCTGTGAGGGACACAGCAGGGAAAGCAGACGGAGGCTGAGGGAAATGAAGGGTAGTGTGTCGGCAGCTGAACTGAGGGATCATCTAGAAGGCCTGAGTTCCTTGCTATTGTGAACAGAGCAGCAGTAAAGTGGCTGTGCAAGCAAGCATCTCTGTGACAGGATAGAGAGTCCTATCGAGTGGGATAGCTGGGTCATATGGTAGTTCTCTTTTTAGCTTTTTGAGAGTCCTCCACACTGATTTCCATAGAGGCTGGACTAATTACACTCCCATCAACAATGGACAGTATTTATCTTTCCCCACATCCTCAAATGCTAATTGTTGTCATTTGTTTTCTTGCAGACAGCCATTCTGATTGGGATGTGGTAGAATCTCGAAGTAGTTTTAACTTGCTTTGCTCTCATGGCTAAGGATGTTGAACACTTTTTAAAAGTGTTTATTGGCCATGTGTGTTTCTTCTTCTGAGGACTCTGTTCAGTTCATTAGCCCATTTTATTGGGTTCTTTCTATTTTTGCTTAGTCTTTTAAGTTCTTTGTATATCAGAGCTATTAATCATCTGGCAGATGTATAGACAGCAGAATTGCTCCTTGGCTGTGGGCTGCTTCCTCACTCAGTTGTTTCCTTTACTGAACAGAAACCTCTTAAGGGCCAGGGAAATGGCTTAGTGTGTTAGAGTACCAGCCACATAAACCTGATGGCTTGAATTCAACCCTTGGAACCCACATAAAAACTGAGTGTGGTGGTGAGCCCTTACCAATTGGTAAAGCCCTTACCAATGACTATTATCTTGAAGTGTTTTTCTCTGCTTTTTCCTCTAACAGTTTTAGAGTTTAAGAACTTATGGTGAGGTCTTCAATTTATTCGGCACTGATTTTTGTGCAGGATGAGAGATAAAGAACTAACTTCATTCTTCTGCACGTAGATATATTTCCCAGCAGCATTTGTTCAAGAGGCTCTCTTTTTGCCGGGTGTATTTTTGTCATCCTCTAATCAACACAGTCAAGGAACTGAACTCCTGTGGGTTTCCAGACCACCCATAAATCATTTAGAAGGGAAAGTAGTTTTCACCTTCTCCATTCTGTTTCTTTCCCCACAAACTTCTTGCTAACGTGACTGGGCTGAAAGAGTTGACTACCTTGGGAGACTTTGGCTCAACATAGGCTTTCTGGCTCATCAAATTCAAAGTCAAGTCATCTCCATTGTTGCATCTCATTCTTTGGGAGCTGGGAAGGCAAACCGTAGGGAAGCAGACCGTTCTGCTTGTAGCTGTTTCTGATCACTGAGGGTGATCACCCTTGATTCACATATTTTTGGCATAGATGAAAAAAATGTTCCACTCTAATGAACAGCATACTCTGTGCTCTTTTCCTGACACACAAATAGAAGGAAATTCAGAAACAATTTCATTTGAAGCTTTTTAATGGCTGACATTCCCGTATATGTTTGGGAGAGGAAATGAACGGAAAACTTGAGGGAACAGAGAAGAGCAAGTTAACTGACTTCCTAATGAGTCAAATAATCTGCAAAAGTAACAATAGCAGTAAGTGTGAGGTGATGCGATCTCAAAGGAAAGATTGCATTTTAATGAATTATTGTTCAACTTGTCTTTAGCTGGAAACTCCCCCTTCCTTTTCCTAATGCACAGTATGAATTAATGAGCTGAACTGATTTCAGAGTCTTACTCTCTTAACTCCATGGTGCTGGTGATAGGGGTGTGTGTGTGTAAACGGTGAGGGCAGAGGGGTTATTTCTGTGTGAGAGGAATATCAGGAAATGGCCTAGATGGACGATAACAGGTGATTTAATATCCTTGAAATAAATGTAGCCCAGCAACGGAGAGTATAAATGCCTTAGGGGTTGGAAAAGGGGTTGGGCTATATAAAAAGGAACTGTAACAGGAAAAACATATCAAGCTTTTGTAGCCCTCTATAAATTATGGATTATGTAGATATGTCTGATTTTATACCAGAGGCATCTCATGGAAATTCAGAGACTTAATCGGCTTTGATTTCCAGACGGTATCCCTCGAGTTTTCTATAAAATCTGCAACATTTCCCCTCTGACTTTCTGTGATTGCCTTAAGCTTATTTCATGTATTTTACTGGAATTAGAATCTGACTGATTTATCAGAATGATAAATGAATGATTTGATCATTAAAGTAGTAGGCAAAGAGCTAGACAATAAGGAAATCTGAATAGATTTAGAAATTTCTCCTTAATCAAAGGCTAGGCTATGATCAGAGCTTTGTGGTTGCATTACTAAATTAGTCCAAGTGGATGAATTCATTTTCCTGCCTGGCTAGCATCAGCATTGATTTCAAGGTGGGAGGAAAATAATGAAGTTGACTTTTGCAGTCGCTGCATGGGCTTCATTCTTCCACTTGTTCTCCACACCACTGTTTCCTCCAGTGAGGATACAGGCTCGTGTGAAAGATGAGGCCACTGACCAAAATAATTCTTAAAATCACTCTTAGGAATGAACTTCAGAGATTCAGCCAGTCTTTAATAATCTTGGCTGTTTTATAACTTCATCTTTTACGAATAGATTTGCTATTTGGAAAACATTAAAAAGCACTCACACAGATAACAAAATTTAAAATAAGAAAAAGTACTTATTGCCAAATCTTATAAATAAGATAGACCTGGATAATAGCCATTAGGTTAAAAAAATTAGATACAACTAAATATGACTCCAGAATGTTGAAAATTATTTGCTGGACATTTCAAAACCTTTTGGTTAACTTAGAAATCAATTCCAACATAAGACTGCCCAAAGTGCATTGAGCAAAGACAGTGCCCTTGTAAAAAGTAAGCGAAAAGTCTGTCAAGGTGACCATTCTAAAAGGGATTACACTAATATAGATGTTTGCTTTAAAAAATCAATCACATTACTTTCTGGGTTCAGTGTAATATAACAGGAAGAACATACCAGGCAGCCTACAAATCCAGCTCCATCCCCTTCCGCTCTGAATGACCTTGGACTATTTATTTAAGCTGTTTGAGCTTCTGCTTCATAAACAGCAGTTGGAGATAATAATTCCCATAGAGATGATTGTGAAGGTTAGAAATGTATTTAAAGCACATAAAGAGGTAGAATATGGTATGCATATGCAGAATTTACTGTTTGTGATTATTATTTGATGGATTTATATATACCCAGACTTATTTCAAAATGGGTTAAAAGTGACTTAATTGCTAGTTTTCTGCCCCTGTCATAGGAAATAATAATATTAATAAATATATCATGTTCTCAACATTCACATTAGCATTGTTTTAATTTTTACTTCAAAAATTCTGTATTGATCTATTAAATACTAATAATGCTGTGTGTAGAAAGTTCACTAATAAATGTTAAGTAGCAGTTACGCTATGTCAATTATTCTAAGTATCACATTAATGAGTATCATCCTTATCATAACTCTATGCTATAGGTACTATTATTGTCCCTCTTTTAGAAATTACAAAATGGGGCATTTGCTGTAAGTTATCCAAAGTCAAAGCTAGCAAGTGATAAAACCAGGGCCCAGAGGTGTTTTTTTTTTTTTTGTCTCCTAAGCCTGTCCCTTTAATCACAATATCATATTATATAGAATAGATGATAGGAAATCTTTTAGGGATAGACTTGTCTGGAACCACTTATAATCAGTGCTTATAAATAAGGTGATGATACATCCTTAGATCAAAACCCAAATATGACTAATATTACAATATAATAGTGGAAATGGGCTGGAGAGATGACTCAGCAGTTAAGAGCACTGGCTGCTCTTGCAGAGGACTTGGGTTTGATTCTCAGCACCCTCATGGCAGCTAACAACCATCAGTAACTCCAGTTCCAGGGAAATTCCATACCCTCTTCTGACCTCCAAAGGCACTGCACGACATGGGTGCACTTACATACATGCAGACAATACACTCATACACATAAAATAAAAATAAATAAATAAATAATTTGAGAACAATTTGATGGTAACTTTAGATCCCATAAACTATCTTTGAAAGATGCTCCAACAAAGGAGTGCCCAAAGTCTTTCAACCAAAGCAGTGCCTTTGAGACAGTAAGCATTGTCTACCAAGTCTTGATGTAGAAAGATCAGGGTCCTTCAGCTTGTGCTGGGTAAATGTTAGAAGGCAAGTTCAGCTGCAGCTGTGGATGTAAGTTCAGTCTAGCAGGGAATCTAATCTAAGGGACATGACAGTCCTCCACAAGTTGCCACCCACACAAGATATTCACATTCTTAGTCCAGAAAATGGGAGCAAGTTGGGATTGAAATATAAAATGGGGCATTGAAAAAGGGTCAGATGACCTCTGCTCTGGTAAGAAAAGAGAGGTTGAGACTGATACTGAGGCAGGGTTCTTAAGGCCTTTAGGCTTCTTGTGTGAGTTTCCTGGGCCAGTTCTCTAGATGCACATATCCTCTGCAGGGGCCATCCATGGAACCAGGAGGACCACGGGGAGCCTGGTGCAGGACTTCCCATTAGTGTCATCTTCTTGGTTTCTACTACAGCTGCACTATGTAGTGTATTATGTTTGTCATTTAGCGGAGTCATTATTGTAGTTGGTTTTTGCCATCTGTTTATACTTATATAAACACCATACCCTTAGGTATCAGTCAGGTGCCTGTAGGAAGCAGATGCATCCTCAAATCAGGTAATGTGCAGAGACACAAGAGTTTAGTAGAAGGACCCTTTACAAAGGCACAGATGGTACAGGACCTCACCATCATTTTGGCCTGTGCACCTGAAGGGAAGGGGAGGCAGCCTTCATGTCTTAACAGCCGTGACCTTCAAAGTGGACATGTTGTTGTCAGAGGTTCCTCATAGGGAGGAACCTTGGAGAACAAATATCCCAAGCTCAGACTTTGGTCTCACTGTCATTTCACTCATCATTGGCTGAAACAAACAGAAACAGAAGACCAGATGCCTATGGAGACTGTCCAGATAGGCTGGCTCTGCAGGACACAGGGCAGGCAGAGAAGCAGGTAGCTCTAGAGGGAAGAGTGAAGATGGAGAGCCACATCTGCATCTAAGCTGGACAACGTCAAGATCCAGCCCCAAGCTCCAAAATTCCAAACTGAAACTTCACTTT
Source organism: Eospalax fontanierii (assembly GCA_035773235.1). Classification (NCBI taxonomy): domain Eukaryota; kingdom Metazoa; phylum Chordata; class Mammalia; order Rodentia; family Spalacidae; genus Eospalax; species Eospalax fontanierii. Next base: position 39,862,266 of record CM069544.1, on the reverse strand, counting down.
AACTGACATCCAGCCTGTCAGTGACACACCTTGGGTTCAGGGTCACCTGACTATTGCTGGTGCCATCTGTCAGACAACTCTTTACAGTACCAGGCACAAAGATTTTTTTTTTTTTTCAGGGAGAAAAAAATATTTTGCTGAGGCAAGATGGTCATATGTCAGGAGAGTTTTCAGATCATGTGAGCTCTCTAAACTGGAAATGATTCTAGGAAGAAGAAATGTATTTAAGTGTCCATTAAGTGTCTTTTGGCTCACATTATTACTAAATTTAATTTCCAAATGAATCAGAGGGAATTAAGTTTTAATGAACTCTAGTTGTTTTCATGTTACTGTTATAAACAGATATATTATGCTTAAAATTGCTGATGATTCACAGCTATTGATATCCTTTGAGCTCTTTAGTGAATGTTTCACAATTGATTTAACTCGGGAAGGAAGTTTAATAGAGCAGGAAATACTGGTGCTTCTTACCCTCTTATCCTTTCCTCAGCAGGAGGAACATTGGGTGCTGGGCTGACAGCTCTGTGAGTGAAGTGTTTGCAAATAGGGCCTTAGTTTCATACCAGAACCTATATTTGAAAACATTAAAGCCACGTGTGATGTTGTGATCACTTGTACTTCCAGCACTGGGCAGGCAGAGACAGGCAGGTTTTTGGGGCTCAGCAGTGAGCTAACCTAACCTGCTTGGTGAGTTCTAGGCCAGTAAGAAACTGTCTAAAAATAAGTAAAGGCAGACTGTGCCTGAAGAACAATACCCAAGAATGTCCTCTGGCCTCCACATGCATGTCCTGCACACACACACACAAGAACCACTCATTTTAAGCTACATTTTTTTGATCTTTTTGAGACATGGTCTCCCTGTAGTCCCAGCTGGCCTAGAACTTGTTATATAGACTAGGCTTGCCTTGAACTCGCAGAGATCTGCCTGCCTTTGCTTCCCAAGTGCTAGGATTAATGGCATGTGCCATCATGCTGGCTTAAGGTACATTTTAACCTACAATGGATGCACACATGCTCCCACACTGTATCCAAGGTATAATTTTGTTTAGTGACCACAACTGCTTATTGCTATGAATATCAATCTATCACTGTATCTCAGGGTTACAGGTTGCCCCCACCCACAATGGCTGGGTGACGGACATGTTTCTCAAATAGTAAGTATGTTGCAGGTGTTTAGGACAGACAACAGTCCCAAGAAATGGGACTTTACTTTGACTGTCCATGAAGAAAAGCAAGCAACACCCATTAGATGCTTTAGAAGTATTTGTATAAGTATAGAGTCCATGAAGGCTAGGCGTGTGGGACCAAAACCCACCACCTGTGATGAGCAAGTGCAAGACGGTAAAGTCATCTTGAAAGGAAGAAAATTTAGTCTGGCAGCTCTAAAATCTTAAATATACACAAATATAAAAGCTCCTATAAAATTGAATCAAGTTATTTGTTATAGTTGTTAGGGGAGAAAATAGTATAGTCTTTTTTTCTTTTCCCATTTTAACTTTCTACTCCCTTCAAGGTTTTTCACTGTATCTGCATTACTGACACCACTCTCGATCACACACACACACACACACACACGCACGCGCGCGCATGCACACACACACACACACACACACACAATCTGGGTGTTAACAACCTGGTATGGCTGCTTTTGTTCTTTTTTCCAATTTGCATTCTTTTTTTTTTTTTAAGTCAGACCTTCTAAAACTGTCTTTGAATGTCAATTCACAGTCAACTGCAGATTCTTCGAAAGAAGTTAAGGAAAGATTAACGAAAGTAATGTACAGCCTCCCTCCCCTTCTACCAGTCCCAAATTAACACAAACCTTGGCTAACCTAGACTTAGCCACTGAATCCTGAAATTCTGTATTCTAATCTATCTGCCACAATAGAATGCCCTCCTTTTGTTCATTTTCTCCAGCCACTGTGAAACATTCCAGAACTGTGGGAGCAGAAGCTGCCTTGCTTCTCTGTTGGTAGCCTGCAGATTCCCAGTCCTGCAGCACCCTGGCTATTGCTGTAGGTGTCTCTCAAGAGGGGACTGTCCAGTCTGTGTCTTCCTGGTCATCCAACCTTTTTGTACCTTCAGCTAGCTCTTTCTCCTTGTCCCTTTACTCCAGCCCAGGCCATCATCAAGGCCACTGTTGGATGGATGGTAGTGCTCTTCTCCTAGGTATTAGCTCTTGGATGATGGTGAACTCATGAAATGCAGAACTCCTAAGAACAGCAGCACTTAACTGGAACATAACCTGACATAGTCGTTTCCATTGTTTCCCTATAGGCTCCTTCTGTGTCTTGAACCAATTTCTATTTTGCATTCATCACTAGGTATTACAATTATTCAATCCATCTGTCCTTGAGGTGGGACCATGGCTTAGTAACTTTGGAACCCCCTTGCTGCAGCACAGTGTCTAGTACACATCCAATAAAATGGGCCCATACCCTCAAATGTTAGAGTGTTGCATTACTGATATTCTTAGTGAAGAATGCTCTGTTGTACTCAAACGACATACTTTTAACAGTACTTTCCCCAAAGAACTTTCTTTACCATGATTTTATATATGCACATGTCCATTTTGTTGAGTCAATATATGATTTACAGAAGGATACTGATTACTGGTCAGATATGGTTTAACCCAGAACAAACTAAAATTTCTTTGTAATACATATGTGGATAGAAGAAAAGGCTATTTTCACTGAAAACAATTGGTTGGTCAATTCTATTCTTGGTATCAAGAATTGTTAGCCATTCAGGTGATTTGTGTAGTTGTTATTGTATTTCTAATGTTGACCCACACACACACTACCAAGACACCTCAGAGTGATAGTACATAGGGAGGCTTGTTGTTCCTCTCAGTGAACAATTGCCATGTAGCCATCAGACTTGAACTGGTACATTGAGGAGCTAGTGCTCCTGTGATATGTTTGTGTCTGTTGTCTATATCTGAATTCTCCTAAAGGAAATTGGTACAGTGGTATTGAATATCTGTTTTCTATTTTCCATAATCGACTGGAGGCCTCAATCAGATGTACCTCAACATCAACACTGGCTTATTCCATTCCACATCTTAGCCTTCTAGCGAAGTCTGAATGGTGACTTATTTGGGGGAAACTTTCTTAAACTTCAACCATAGTTAACAGTTCTTAGCGGCTAATGAAAAATGGCCACAATCTTTCAAAAGAGGTGGGTCCAATTTGGGACTCTTCAGTTAGGGGGCAGTAGGTTTGTCTTGCTTTACCATGATTGTTTTTTAATGAAAATCAGTCAAGGTGGATTCACTGAAGGAAAGGAAGGATAGTATTCTGCATGAAGGGAGATGTGGGCAAAGTAGCCCCTTCTCCATGCTGTCATACATGTTGGAAGGAAACTGCTGTGTTTGTGGTGAGTTGAGTGGAGTACAGTGTATAGTGACAGAGTCCATCCGATGTCCCTGTCTTCCTTGGGCTTTCTGTTACATTTAAGAATACTTCCTAATCTTTTGCCCATTTGTTGAGGGACTCCAAAAGAAACACAAGAAGAGAAATTCAAACATAATATTGAGCCCATTTATCACCAGTGTCTGGAAACCCAGAGACTCCTGCCTGGTTTTGTTTATTACACTCACTGAATCTGTTTCCATATGCACTGTACACAGATTATGCTCAGAAGCTCTGTGTGTGTACATTTGGAGGCCAGAGGAGGATGCTTAGTGTCTTCCTTGATCCCTCTCTATCAATCTGTGTGAGACAGGGTCTCTCACTGAACCTGAAGCTCACCATTTTGGTTAGCAAGCTCCCAGAATCCCCCTATCTCTGCCCCACCCCCACCACCAACTTTGGAGTTACAGGCACCCATGATCATACCTGCCTTTTTTACTTGCTGGAGACTTGAACTCAGGTCTTCTTACGTTCACAGCAAGTACTTCTTACCCACTGAGCCATCTCCTTATCCCCTTAAAAGCTATTTTACGATAAGAATTGTTAGAGACTGGAATCTCTAAGTTTCCATGGGTAGAGACCTGCCCTACCTGTACACACTGGAAGTTAGCCAGGTGCTCTAGTTCCAGCCATCAAGACATTCACCATATTATGGAATTTTAGATCCACGGCATATGATGAAAAACTGGAAACTACTGTTTGTCAGGATTCTGGTTTTTAGGGGAAAAGTATTTCCAGGTCAAATGAATTGATAATCTTAATATTTTCTAGTTTCCTTTCCTTAGTATGCACAGTGAAAAATCAACTGTCACTTGCCCAGTTTCCAAGTGTATTTGACCAGAGATTTCTTTTTTCCCTGTTTCATCCTGCATGAAGGAAAAGAATCCAGTCTCTTTGTGGAGATCTAGAAAGCTAAGGCCCTTGGGCAAGTAACAGAACCAGGTCCTGTTGGTGATGGTAGCCTCTCTCAGAAAGTTTGCATCTTTACACTGACTGCAGTGGCCCCAAAAAACTTGAAGATTTTTTTTCCTTGAATTTATTTAAAGAACTGCTTCTAACGTATTTAGGATCCTAGTTTAGAGAGATTTATACTGAAGCAGATGGAAAATGTGCCAATTGGCCCATTCAAATCAGTAGTATTCTATTCATAGACAGCAGAAATGCAACTTGCATAGTATGTGCCACGAAGCGCTGTCTGGGGGGCCGAAAGGAAGGACGCAACGAACAGTTAAGCAAGCAGATGTGTAATTATAAATTATGCTACGTGCGTGAAGAAAAGAGCTACACGGTGTCTGAGTAAGCTTAAATTTGCAATCGTGTTTTAACTGACCCGGATTCAGAAGGGCTCAAATAGCAGATGTTTTTAACGTGTTCCTGTTGCTCAGCTCATAGCTAGTCTGAACCACGCGGTAGCCTCTCTCCTCTTCTCTTTCAGCCCAGAGGTGCAAAATGAGAGCGCAGTGAGCTGGCGCAGCCTCTCTCCCAGCCATCCCCGACGCCCACCATGAACCACTTGGAGGGCTCCGCGGAGGTGGAGGTAACCGACGAGGCGCCAGGAGGAGAGGTGAACGAGTCCGTGGAGGCCGACCTGGAGCACCCCGAGGTGGAGGAGGAGCAGCGGGCCCCGCAGGCCTCGGGCCGGCACCCGCGCGGGCGTGCCGTCGAGGAGCCACGCGCGCAGCTGGCACAGCAGGAGGAGGAGGAGCGCGGGGAGTGCCTGGCGCGCTCGGCCAGCACGGAGAGCGGCTTCCACAACCACACAGACACCGCCGAGGGCGACGTGCTCGCCGCGGCCCGCGACGGCTACGACGCGGAGCGCGCGCAGGACGCGGAGGATGAGAGCGCGTACGCAGTGCAGTACCGGCCCGAGGCCGAGGAGTACACGGAGCAGGCGGAGGCCGAGCACGCCGAGGCGGCGCACCGCCGCGCGCTGCCCAACCACCTGCACTTCCACTCGCTGGAGCACGAGGAAGCCATGAACGCGGCCTACTCCGGCTACGTCTACACGCACCGGCTCTTCCACCGCGGCGAGGACGAGCCCTACGCCGAGCCCTACGCCGACTACGGCGGCCTCCAGGAGCACGTGTACGAAGAGATCGGGGATGCGCCCGAGCTGGACGCGCGCGACGGCCTGCGGCTGTACGAGCAGGAGCGCGACGAGGCGGCCGCCTACCGCCAGGAGGCCCTGGGCGCGCGGCTCCACCACTACGACGAGCGCTCGGACGGGGAGTCCGACAGTCCCGAGAAGGAGGCGGAGTTCGCGCCCTACCCGCGCATGGACAGTTACGAGCAGGAGGAGGACATCGACCAGATCGTGGCCGAGGTCAAGCAGAGCATGAGCTCGCAGAGTCTCGACAAGGCGGCCGAGGACATGCCCGAGGCCGAGCAGGACCTGGAGCGCGCCCCGACCCCGGGCGGAGGCCGCCCAGACAGCCCTGGGCCCCCAGCGCCTGCAGGGCAGCAGAAGGCCACTGGCCCGGCGGGCGGCGAGGCAGGACAGCGGTACAGCAAGGAGAAGAGAGATGCCATCTCGCTGGCCATCAAGGACATCAAGGAGGCCATTGAGGAAGTGAAAACCAGGACCATCCGTTCGCCTTACACCCCTGACGAGCCCAAAGAGCCCATCTGGGTCATGCGCCAGGACATTAGCCCCACCAGGGACTGTGATGACCCGAGGCCGGTGGATGGAGACGTAAGTCTGCGAGGGTTCGGGCTGGTCTTGAACCTCAGGCTCGCGGCGGGTACTGGGAGATTGGGGGTTTGGGGAGGCTTGAGCTCCGTGACTTTGAAGGTCCGTGGGAGACAGTTTCCTGGGTTAAGTGGTCTGGGGCGGGGGCGGGGCACGCTCTGCACCGTCCCATGGTTGACCTCAGAACAGCTTGCACCTGCGCAGAAATCCGTGCTTTCCAAATTATAGCTCGAGGGCTTGAAAGTTGCATTCCCGAACTCGTGCCCCGCCCACACATATCCCTCCTAGTGCTCAATGAGGTCTGAATTTGTATCAGACAGGTCCCAGAATTTGTATCAAGTGAGTATTGAGTGAGGAGAGACTTAATTGAAGAGGACTTTTGCAAAGGTAAGAAAGATAGACATGGGTTAAACACGAGATCTGCAGTAATTCCTAAGGTAAAGCAAAAAGGTGTTCTCCTAGAGGAAGGAGGAGCCAACACCGGAAAGAACAAGGTGCTAGAAATTGGGTGAGACAGTGGCTTAGCGCAGATTGGGTGTCAGGATACAAGTTTAACCAGAGACCAGCCTGTTCTCAGGAAAAGCTGTGTGGAGGGCAAAGTTCAGGCACCTGGGGGAAGAAGGGTAGCTTGATCAAAGTCAGTTTTATCGACATTTTGTTCTGATTAACTAGCAGTTGGGGTAGTCACTTAAGAGACAAAAAATGGGAATTTGGAGGGTCTGTATCTGGCCCTGTCCTGAATAAGCAGAGCAGGGGGTCTTGTGGAAGCTGTGGGAAGGGGGTTCTTTTCTGTGAGCTCTTTTCCAGAGCATGCAAAGGTAGTAGTGGAGATTTCTTAACATTTCTGTTTTCTAGGCTGGCAAGACCCAATGTTATCTCTAGGAACTCCTAAGTTCTGCTGCTGGTGCCAAGAGGTCATGTCTTTAAAGTGTGGGACAGACACTGTGGCTTCTTTTATGGAAATCCCTCTGTCCTGCCAGGTTTTAGCAAACACACACATACTCACACACACTCGCTCCTGTACACTGTCCTCATTGAATGAGTCAGTAAGCTTTTAATTGTCACTTCATAGAAGGCATGTTTTCTTTTTAAAACCACTCACTTGTGCTTCATTGTGAGGAGTTACACACAAGGCTATTGTTGCCTCTGTCGATTATTAAAACACCTGAGAAATTTGAGAACATATCGAGCTCAGGTGTCACGTTCTGTTGAAAATAAATCAGGAAGACTAGCCTTTGCCCCTCTCTACCTTGCTCTAAAAATTCTTTTTGCTCTAACTGTCTTGCTTCTGTTATCTTCAGTAATTTCTAAGTAATTTCACTTAAAAATGGAGCTTGAAGTCAGAGAAAGGTCAAGAGGTTCAATTCTGTTTCATTAAATTTGGTCCAGATACTGGCCTCTTCCGTCAGTATCCTTAGTTGTATCAGCTCCTTGAAGTGGCCTACTGACCATTTGAGCCTGCAGCTTCACTCTGAGTCCCCAAGGACAGACAATGGTAAACTGGCAGGACAGCTTTTATTCTTTTAACCAGAAAAACAACATAAGCCTCTTGCATAATGTTTCATTCCAGACATAGAATTAATTCTAAAATATTGATTGATATTTAGAACCTAGTACTGTCAGAAATTCAGCTTGATGCTAAGAAATTGATAAGGAGGGCTTACCAGGTTATGAATGGTTAATAGAAAGGCAAACTGAAGATTTGTGCCATAAAATTTACCCCATCGTTCTTAGGCCATATGGATCCGTGGGTCGTATTTCATCTGCCATGCTATATTTATAGGAAAGACCTTCATTTGCTCCCCTTTGATGGTATTATTTCACCTCACTTCAGCAACAAAAAAGTATTTACTGAAATCTCATTCCATACCAGCTGTTGTAGAAAATGGAAAGGTGCTGTTAAAACTAGTGTGGTCTGCAGTCTGCAGCCTTCCTGCTTAAAATGCAAATTACTGCCCTTCCTTTCCAAAGCAAAATGCCTGAAGTGGAGCCCACTCATCTGGCATTTTGTTTTAGTTTTATAAATTCTCCTTGAGATCTTAAGTGTATAAAAGACTAAGAACCCAGACTGATTTGAAGTGGGAGGGATACTCCCTGGGCAGTGTCCCCAAGTCAGGACTGTGGACTGGAGGCTTTACTTAAATCCTTATTAGCACGCACAATTTCCACAAAAGGGGTTATACCACTGTGATAATGATTGACAGACCTAGAGGGCCCCGAAATTCTTATTATGAAGACAGTGCATTTGAAAATCAGCAAAACAAACCAGAATGTGCAAAGGACACTGAGAACAAACGCCTGCCAGAGGTAACTGCTAAAGTTGTCTGCTTTTTACACACTTGCCCATTCCCTCTGAACTCCAACAGTTCTCACATGGAACAAGCTGACATTTGTTTGCTGGACGACAGAATGAGAAGACAGGATTGCTTATCAACATGAACTGACTCAACTTATTTAAAAATGGTTTCTGAAATTTTGGAAAACATTATATGGACTTTCGTCTAGTAAGAACCATCTGTATTTCAGATATGCCTGAAGCTTCCTGTCAGCCCACTTCTTGAAAAGTATTCGTAGTGAATGACCTGTTCTGAAAAGTTCCCTGTCCCCTCACCTCTCTCTCTAGGCCACACACTCAGAGAGACCAGCCCAGGCAGAGGCTGAGACGTTAGCCAGCACACCTTTGTGGGAGCGATTCTGAACAGTGGGGATGCAGACTGAAATGGAGCTTCCTCCTGCCCTCCTAAAACTTTACTGAATAAGAATGCAGTTTAAAGCAGAAACAAGAAACAGCAGAAGAATAATAAAATGTTAAAATTTTTGGTAACTGTGCTAGACGTTTTTGTGCTCTGCCATGTTTCCAGTTCTCTTTCAGATGTGGAGAATTTGCTTCCTTATTCCCTGGAAACTTCTAGGGGACATGGCCAGTGACATAGGGACTCTCGAGTGTGTTGCTGTCAGACAGGAACAACAGTCTTTCTCATACTGCAACAAACCCAGGAGCCTCTTGGTAAGGGAGTGATGGCGCAAGACAGCGTGGGTCCTGCTTCACCAGAGCAGGCAGGGTTACCTGGTGACCCATGTGAGACATTATGCTATGCGTGAGGAGGCAACCTGAGTTACCTTAAGGTCACAGGAATTTGGGGAGTGGGGAGTTGTTACCACTGCCTAGTCTGGTCAGTACTGAATAATAATATACTGTTTCCTCTTTTCTACCAAGAATTTGTGTTGATTTGAGTGTAAACATTTCAAAAAGGCTCAGAAACTTGAAACACTGCATGCTTCACTCAGGTGGCAGGAATGTGAGGATGTGACTGAGAAAGAAAATTGTTTGAAAGAAGTCACAGGTGATATTAGACCTCTGTGCCTCCAGTATGTGCAGCCAGTGACTCCTTCTCACATATGTGTGGCTTCTACAAGAAGGAGGGGATCGAGGGCAGTGTGTCACTGGGGACAGCATCCATGCTGAGAAACCTTGCAGAACGCAGAGCTTCCTAACAGTGTAATTGCAGAATGCCTTTGAACTTGGCATTGTGTTTTGTTTGTTCTGAGACACTCTGGTTTTACTCTGTAGCCCAGACTGCCCTAAAAGTCACTGTGTTGCTCAGCCTGGCCTTGAACTGGTGGTCATACCCTATCTCAACCTCCTGAGTGCTAGGATTCCAGATACGTACCACTATGGTTGACTGCCTTAGAATTCTTAGTTGTCAAGCTTCACGGGCACCACCAGCTAGGCTCAGTTCCCTGGTAGATTAGAGTATTCCTCCCTGAGGAGGCAAAAAGGCCTAGGAGAAGGTGTCTGCAAATACCAACACTGACGTTTGGGGGTGTCTACCTGCTCACCCCATAGGGAAGGTTCTTGCCACTTAATGGATCTTCCACTGTGAAATATGAAGACAGCTAAGAATTTCCAGACATTTGAAGAATATGAAAGATGAAGACAGGAAAAAAAAAAGCCAATGGAAAAAGACCCATGGAGAAATAAAGGCAGTGGTTAGAGCAAATGGGAATATCAGACATGAATAATCACAGTTTCAGAGAAGCAGAAGACATCTATCAAACTAGAGAATAATGTCATTTAGAGAAGCTCCTTACTTAAAAACAAGTTAACAGAGATTTTAAATTAGAAAGAGGAAATGCTTCCATAGAAAGTAAAAGACGACATTGAGCTGAGAAGTGCGGTAGAAGAATGAAGGCAAAAATAGAAAAGTAGCCAGGTATGATGGGACATAGCTGAAATCGCAGCACTGGGGGCTGCAGGCAGGAGTGCAAGCCATTCTCCACTACACAGGAAGGTCAAGGCCAAGCTCAGCTACCTGAGACCCTACCCCTGCTCAAAAAAAAAAAAAAAAAAAAAAAAGACAGAGAAAACGTATACAAGGAAAGCGATAGTAAAATAGAGGGGTGAATAATTATGAAAGAACACTTCCTAAGCCAAAGTACGTGCCAGCGCCGCACCCTTATCTAGAACAATAAATCAGACTTGAAAATCTCAAAGCAGAGGGGAGAGATAGACTCTGTAGGTCTTGGAGAGGTCACAGATGATAAGGAGCCACAGTGGCTTTCGTCTTCCTCAAGCAACCCTGAAAACTGAGGGGCCTGCCCCCAGTCAAACTTCCACTGAGCATGAGGGTGGAATACAAAGGTTTTCAAATATGCATGGTCTCAGAATTGACTTTCATGCAGCTCAGGGAGCCACAATATAACTACCGCTCTCCCCAAGCAAGAGCACAGACCAGGAAAACAACCGAGAGACACAGGAAGTAAGGTCTCCACCACAGGAATGAGAGGCAGGGGAGTGCATGAGGAAACACCAGGATGGCAGGTGTCCAGAAGACCAAGGCAGCAGCCAACCCAGAGCTTCTAGGGCCCCATTAGGAGACTTCTAGACAGACAGAAGAGAGACTTCTGATGAGCAGGAGGAAAAATTCATGCTAGCTTGCGTTTTCAGAGAGTTTCAGTCCGTTACAGCTGGGAAGGTGCAGTGTATAAGAAGTCATGGCATCAGGAGCCTGGGGCAGAAGCTGCTTACTAGGGCAGACCAGGAAGCAGAGATTCTGACTGGAAATAATGAGGCCACATCCTTAAAAGGTCCACCACTAGTGACCTAGCTCTTCTAACTAAGCCTTACCCCCAGGGGTTCTGCAGCTGCTCAAACAGAGCCACCAGCTGGGGAACAAGATTCAAAATATGGTTCTGTGGGACATTTCAGATTCAAATTATCACACTGCACCCTTGCAAAGCCCTGCTGCCAGCTTTAAAGCAAAATGCATTTAGTTCAACTTCAAGAGTCCCTACAGCATTAAACGTTAAAACAGTGTTTAAAATTTCAGTCTCTACTCAGATTCAAGGTAATCTCATCCATATGCCCCTGTAAAGTAAAAAAGTTACATATTAGCAATATACAGTGGTTCAGTGTAAACATTCCCAGTCCAAAAGAGAGGAACAGGAGGATAACATGGAAAGACTGGACAAAAGCAATACCCACAGTTCAGCAGGGCAAGCATTAAATCCCAGGACGCCATGATCAGCATCTGCGGCACAGGATGTCACGTTGTGATCTCCAGTGGGGGCTTAGGCAGCACCGTCTCTGTGATCTTTGCCTTTATTTATGTGCATTCTCTCGGCATCTCCAGCATCTTGTAGATTGACTTTTAAAGCTATATCGTGGATCTGGGCAAAGATTGTTCACCATACAAAGAGATCATCTTATTTTCCTGTTTTCTTGGAAAAAGTAGAGCAAGACAAACACTTCTGTGCATTTTCTCAGTTTATAGGAAAGGACCACTTTGCTGGCTGTGCTGTGGGAAGATGTTAGGTTCTTGCCTCACTGAGTCCTTCACTTTAACTCCATGCAGTATTTGCATTAAGCACACACACTTTTACATTACATACATGAGAACAAATTAGGTCAAGATGGGGCCTGTACAACTTACAGAATACTAATTGTTAAATACATTTGCACCTTGATAATAAAAAATCTAAGGTGTTTAAAGACCATAGGCTTACAAGTGTGCCTAGAATTTAGAAACATCAGAACACAGCAAGAAGAGTCCTAACTGCAGTGTATGTTGTCCGTGCTGAGGTCAGGTACATGCACTGATCTCTCCATAGTCTTCAGTAATTATATAAGCGAATGACCTTTGCTTTAAAAAAGGAAATGTTTTTGAGATGTGTCTATTTAATCAGTTGAAAGCATTACATTTGCAGCATTTACCAGTCTATTCTGCAACTTTGGATCAACAGTAAAGTGTCATATCCCAGTGGGGAGAAATGCTGGATATAGCAGGACTTAGTTGTCAATAGCAACAACAAAAATTAACAATTTTCCTGTGAACCATGAGGACCTAATGTGACCAGGGTAATTTTTTTTTAAGATGTAATAGTCTTACTGTTACATTTTCAAAATGAAAAGGCTTGACCTTAAAATCACATTTGGAGAGCAAATGATTAATTTCAATCACGAAAAGAACAAAAAAGTGATAGGAGAATGTTTGCTTTCGCTCTCTTCTCCTAGACAGGAAGTATCACCTCCAATTATCTTTACTCGCCTCTAGAATTTCACCTATCTATTCAGTGCCAGGCGAGTCCTATTGCCTGAAAACTATCTCCCTACTGACATCAGACTATTGCTGTATCAGAATTGCTGGAACAAAACTTGTCTGAAATACCTCACCACAAGTCAAGTATGTCAGTTATTTTATGCTCCATGGAATTTAAAAAAATATAATGAGAGGGGCTGGAGAGACGGCTCAATAGTCAAAAGCTCTGGCTGCTCTTGCGAAGGACTGGGGTTTGACTCCCAGCACCCACATGGAGGCTAAAAACCATTCTTAACTCCAGTTTCAGGGGATCCAGCAGCCTCTTCTGACCTCTGTGGGCATTCATGGCATGGGTACACTTGCATACATGCAGGCAGTACACTCATACACGTATAACAAAAATAATGATAAATAAATTTTTTCTATGGTTTCCAATATTTTCTCTTCACCTGGCCCCAATCCTAGAGAACTTTTTCTCAATTTAAAAATTTTTGAAATTTATTTCTATTTTACATGTGTAAATGTTTGCCTGCATATATGTAAGTGCTCCCAAGTGTACAATACCTGCAGAGGCCAGAAGAGGGACTTGAATACACTGGAGCTGGAGTTTCAGACAGTTGTTAGCTGCTATGTGGGTGCTGGGAACCAAACCTGAATCCTCTGTAAGAGTGGCCAGTGTTTTTTAGCCATTGAGGTATCTCTCTAGCCCCTTTCTCAACTTTTAATGGACTGTCTCATCAGACAGTATATATGTGAGGCCCTGGAAGAAATGACAGGGCAAACCACAGGGAAGGAAATGGACAGTGTGATCTTAGAGTCGTAGCACACAGGACCACAGTTCAGAAGTAGACATGCTCACATAAAAGTGAAGGCTCAAGAAACTGCACAGCAGTCTTTAGAAGATGTGTGTACTTATCCCTATGATAAGTGGACAGAGGCCGCATCAGTGAGGAAGGGTACGTGCAGGGACAGGGGCAGCTGTGTCATAGATCACTGAGTTCACATGTACAAATTAAGTTAGTGCTACGAAGTCTGGTAGAATTAGGAAACATGATTTGTCAATAAATGTATCTTCTTTAAAATGAAAAGTATTACAAGCACATTTGGCATCATGCTCTTATTGCAGCATGTAGTTTTTCAGGGATCAGAAGCTGGCTTTGCAGGTGTTGAGCCTCTTGGAATTAAAAAATAGGACCACGGGTTTGGTGTGTTCATTGCCTCAGGAAGTTAAGGCTCACTATTCAGGGTTGGCCACTGGCAAGCTGAATTAGAGTACTGGGCTTCTGTGCCTCTTCCTACCTTCTCTGGAGTGGAGTTTCTATCTGCCACCCCCAGAAGCAGATCCCCACCATGCTGCCTGCTCTCTCACCCCAGTGACCCTGGTTCCCAGCATCTACTTTAAGTAGCAACAGCCCACCAGTCTTTAAACCTAGGACTGATGTGATCAGTTGTCAAGCTAACCTACTGGTTAGTGAAAACAGCAACGCTATCACCCCTTTTAGGCAACATTTACTTTTTATTATATCTGATTCTCCCTTCCAGAGAATGCACAGTGTATTTTGAGGCAGAAAATTGTTTCAGCACTAACACTGCTTAGTCAGAAACCAGCCACTGTGTTACTGAGAGGAAACGGTGTCAAAATCCTGGGAAGTGCAGGCCGGCAGTTAACACCTGCCCTGATCATGTGCACTCCCGCGCTCACTTTATTTTTAAAGCTGATGTAAGAAGTGGGGAGTGCCCTGACTTCATCTTGGACCCTGAATTCCTTGATATTACCCCCGCACCTGCCCCCTGCCCTGAATTCAGCATGCAGCCTTGTAGCTAAGGTTCCTTCTAAGAGGTGAAAAGGGCATCTAGTGCCCTCCTTCCTTGGTCCCTGAGACAATTAGAGGTCCAGTTTCATCAGACTATAGTCTTGGAAATTACTGAGCTTATTGGGCTTACTTACAGCGCACTAGTTGAGAGTTTACTTATAGGAGTGTGAGTACCCCCTTCCTAAGACCATCCTGGAAAGTGTCCATCCAGGCATGGACTGTGACTTCCCCACAGCCATGCAAAATGTTGGGAGAACCTCCCCACAGCTTCCTCATTTATATACTTTTAGCCCGTGGTTATGCGACTGGAGACAACTGGGTGATTGGGAGGTGTGGTTGACTCTCCCTGCCGTTCCTTTCCCATAGCACATAGTAGTCAGCAAGTTTGGCTGTAATGATCCTAGGCAAGTAGGTGTAACAAGCTTGGAAAGAAGGCATCTGTCCATAATTTTCTGGTCAGAGGACAGTTGTATGCAACAAGACTACAAGGCTTTCATTTTTTTCTTAACTGTTGCTAGGAGACTGTCTACCAAGGTCAACTGCACTTGCTAATTAAGAGTTATGAGCAGCATCTTACCCTGCTGATCTGTGGTTGTGTTTTCAAGTCTACAAGGACAAGTGAAAAGAGTTGTCTTGCTGTGAAGATTCTGTTTCTGGGAAAGATTCCTGTGAGTGTATTTGGAACTGAAGGGTCCTTCACCTGCTTATAAAGTTCTGGTCAGCCACCATCTTTCCAAGATCTGATAGCAAAGAATTGAACTGAAATGGAATCTGAAGTAGACAGAGTTTAGGGTGGATATGTTTTCTCTCAGCCCCTGATTTTCCCAAGTGGATCAATTCCTCAATGAAATGTGACTTATTCTTGGGGAAGGGAAGAATGGTCTTGTGATAATTAGCTCCATTTCTACATGCTTGTATCTGGAGGACTAAACCCCAAGTATCATTAGCTCAGGTTGTTCTACTGACTTACTATAAAAGAGTATATACCTAGTGTCAACTCTCTGTTATCTTCCAAGGGTCATACTGTTTAGATAAAGAGAACAGACCCCGTGGCTTCAACATCTCAAAGGCTTATACAGAAGCTTAACCTTGGAACCAAATGATCAACCACAAGTACAGCAGAAGTGGGCTCCAGTGTATTCCATCAAGCAAATCCCAGAAAAGGAAGGGGGACTTCTGCTTAGACAATTATCTGATGGCTTAATTGAGTACTTGGACCTATAAGACATGACCTGAATAAGAAATAGGACCCAGCCATAAAGCAGTGGTATTCCTTACTTTTCTGTTTTATTTTTTTAATTACTCTTTTATTCCTTAACAGTTTCATGCACACACACGCACACACACACACATTTTCACCCCCCATTGCCATCTCTGATCCTCCTGCTCTCCTTCCTACTAAAACCTCCCAGGAGGCCCCGCCTTCTTTGGTGTTTTGGAGGTGTTTTTTCTTGACCCACAGAATTTAATTATTGTTGCTTGTATGAGCATGAATGTGGAGTTATTTACTAAAACATAGGCAACTTATCAGTGGCTCCCTCACTGCTGAAAGTGATACCTCCTCCTCCTCCAGGCACTCATTAACTGAGGAACGTGTAGTCCCTCAATGAGGACTGAGACCTCATGAGCCATTGCCCCATGCATGATAAAATAGTGATAGACCTAATCACGTGCAGATCTTGTGCAGGAAACTGCAACTACAGTGAGTTCATGGGTGCAATGACCATGACATGTCCAGAAGACATTGCTTCAAAGTTCATTTTCCCAATTTCTGGCTCTTACATTTCTTCCACCCCCCTCTTAAACAGAGTTTCCTAAGCCTTGAAGGGAATGAAAAAGAGGTCTCATTTAGAGTCAAGCACTCTGAAATCACTATCTGGTGAACTGCATTTATTGGGTCACTGGAATGAGGCCAATTTGATCATGATGTATTATCTTTTATTCAGTTTACAAGTATTTTATTATGTCTTTGTTCATCAGGGAAAAAGTATAATTTTATTAGTATTTTGTTGCTGCTATTGTGTCTTTAACTGCTTGAGTATCAGGATGATAATAATGGCTTCCTGAAATGAGTTTTCAAGTATCACTTCCTTCTCTACAAAATAATTTGAGAAATATTGATGTTTGCTCTTCTTTGAAGATCTAGTAGAATTATTTGGTAAATCCATCTGGATCTGGGCTTTAGTTGGAAGATTTTTTATTGCTTCAATTTCATCATTTGTTATAATTCTTTAATTATTTATCTTGGTTTAACTTTGATAGGTCACATTCATCTGGAAATTCACATACTTTCTTTTTATTTTCCAATTTAGTGCAATGTAAGTTTTCAAGGTATCTTCTCATGGTTTTCTGAATTTCATTAGTATCTGTTGCAGTGTCTCCTTTATTTTACTTTTTATCTTAAAGTGGGGTCTCACCTGGAACTTGCTGTTAGACCGGGCTGGCCGACTCCTGCCTCCTGAATGCTGAGATTTAAAAGCATAAACCACCACACCCAGTTCTAATGTCTCCTTTTTAAGCTCCAGTTTTATTTATTGTCTGTGTTTGTGTTGTTTCATATGTGTGTATGTAGTGTGTATATACATGTATGGTATATACACACAGATCTATGTGTGTGCACACCTATGCATGTAGAGGCCAGAAGATATTATAGGCATCTTTCTCTATTGCCCTCCATCCAACTTGTTTTTTGAGACAAAGTTGCTCACTGAACCTAAAGCTTACCATTTCAGGCTCCTGGAATCCACCTATTTCTACCCCACAATGCCGGGGTTACAGGTAGATGTGGCCATGCCTAGATTTTAAGTGGGTTCTAGGGATTTGAACTTAGGTCCTCTCAGTTTCACAAGTGCCCTTACCCATTGACTCATTTCCCCAGCCCCTGATTAATTTTTTTCTTCTCTCTCTCTCTTTTGGTTAATTGGTAAAGGTTTGTCAATCTTATCTTTTCAGAGAACTGACTCTTTGTTTCATTTATGTTTGTATTGGTTTTTGTTACTGTTTTTTTTGTAATGTTTTTGAGAATTTCATACATGAGTATTACATTTATACTGGTTCAACTCCTTTTTCTACCCTCTCCAGCTCTCTTTATGTCCCCCGCCCTCTTAGTTTTATGGCCTCTTCTTTAATTATTATTATTATTATTACATATGCAGACACATATACTCTACTGAGTCCATAAGTGGTGCTCCTGAGCATGTGTTTTGAGCAGACTGTTTGGGATTGGATAAACTCCTATCAGGGAGCTCTTCCCAGGATAAAATAGATTCTGTTCCCTGAGCAGTCATTAACTTCTGTGGAGGAGTGGTTTACTGTGTGGCTTTATACCTAGTAGTATTTGTTTTATGAAGTTGGGTCCTCCTGTGTTCAGTTTGTATATGTTTAGAATTATAATGTCCTTTTAATGGATTATACCCTTTTTATCTCTTCTAGCTAGATTTTGTTTGAAGTATACTTTTCAGATATTAAAATACTCATGCCTGCTTGCTTCTGTGTTCCATTTATTTAGAATACCCTTTTCAAGCCCATTACTCTGAATAGATGTCTGTCTTTGATAGTGATATGTATTTCTTGACGGCATCAGAAGAAGGATCCTGTTTTCTAATCCGTTGCGTTTGTCTGGACCTTTTGATAGGAGAGTTATGATCATTAATAAAGTTCCTATTGAAAGGTGATGATTCCAGTCATGCTTTTAATTTTGTAGTTTTGTGTTTCTTCATCCTCTTTTTCTTAATTGTGGTTTACTTTTTGCTCTTCAGCCTCTTCAACATGTATGTCTTTCTCTTTAGCCAAAGCATTCCTTCTAGTACCTTTTTAGGGCTGGCTTGGTGGTCATCATTCCTTTAACCTGTTTTTATCATGGAAAGATTTTCTTTCTTTTTCACTTATGACAGTTGGTATATTAGCCAATAGTTGGTATATTGGCAGTTGTGATACAGCTTTTAAAGCCTTTATAGCTTTTAAGTTTTCCATTGAAAAATTAGCTGTTATTCTCCTTTCTTTGTATGTAACTTGGTCTTTCACAGCTTTCAGTCTTTATTTTTTTCTGTGTATTCAATGTTTTACCTATGATATGACATGGAGAGTTTCTTTTCTGGTCCTTACTATTTGGTGTCCTGTGAACCTCTTGTACCAGGATGTGCATCTCTTGCCCCAGATTTGGAAATTTTTCTTTTATGATTTCATTGAAAATATGTCTATATCTTTGGCATGAAATCTTTCTTTTCCCATAATTTATATATTTTGTCTTTTCGTGATGTTCCCAAGATCTTTACATGTTCCATTCATACATTTAAAAAATTATCATTGACATTGACTAAATATAATACAGTTATTCTGGGTTGTATTCAGGCCCTAATAGTCTCTCCTCAGCATGATCCAATTTATTGGTGAGGCTTTCCCTGAACTTATTTATTTGACTTAATGAGTTTTTTATATCCATTCTCATTTCAGTTTCTTCAGTATTTCTATCTCCTTATTGAAATCTTTTTTCATATTTTAATTGACTTCCTTATTTCTTTTAGCTGTTTGTATTCTCTTGAAATTCATTCATGGATTTATTCATGTCTTTGTTGAATGTATTTCTAATTGTTGTTTTGATCATTTTGTCTAGAGATTCATTTGAGTTGTTCTCGTTGGGGTTATTATGGGATTGGTAGTTTTTATAGAAGACATGTTATCTTGGTTTTTCATGATACTTAGGTTTCTGCACAGTGATCTATCCATCTGGGATTAGATAACTGGCTATGTTTGTGTTGTTTTTAAATTTGGGTTGCTGTTATTCTTTCAGTAGATATGACCCTTGCAGTGTTCAGGAGAGACAAGGTTGTAGTAGGTTTGAGGTGATGTTTTCTTCCTTTAGATTCATGTTCTGAACATCAGGCTTTATCCTCAGACCTCCTCTGAGAATTGAGAGCTGTCTGACTATGATAATAGTCACTAAGCACCAGTAAACCCACCATGAAATAGAGTAGATGTTTACTACAGCAGTCACTCCTTAAGTATCAATTGTTTGGGGAGCAAAGAGACACCTGTGGTGTTGTGTGAACTAATTCATTAGCTATTGTGGGTGTGAGTGGAGAAGATAAAGAAAAGGAAATCACAGTGGGATTAGAGATTGGTATTGGGTTACTAGATAGGAAGTGGGGGAGGGAAACAGACATTGCAGTGGAAATAACAGAGACAGACGGGAGAAGAGAAAGAAGGAGAGGGGAAGGGGTGTGGGAACTTTGCTTCAAGGTGCACAGAAAAGAGAGGGTTAAGATATGCATTCAGATGATGTAGAACAGTCTCTCTCTCAGCAGGTTGAGTCACAGGGGCCCTGTACAGGAGAGCAGCCTATGGTTTTAGAGAGGTGAAAAGAAAGAGAAAGAAAAACAAAGACAAAACAGCAGGAAGTCATATTGACCATGAGATTATGTAGATACAGAATAGCTATAAAAAGGAAGGAGACATGGGTGGAGACTGGCTTTGGGGTGGGAGACCTTGGCATAATACCTGACCTCACAGGACCACTGGGAGTGGGAGCTGACTGGCATTGAGGTCCTAAGTCTTAGCATCCTTCCTATGCGACCTCAAAGCAGAACCTGGCAGTGGTGTCCAAAGTCTCAGTGCCTGCTGTGACCTCAGAGTGAAGCTAGTGGTATAATCTTAAGTCTCCACACATTCTCTGACCTCAGACCATAGCCAGCAGTTGAGTTCTAAGTCTTGATGCCATCCCCAACCTCATCAAGAAACTTAGGAATATATAGTCCCTATTCATAAATTGAAGTCCATTCTGAGATTGAGAAGATAGGTTATAGTATCTTCTGCACATGAAGCATTGCACAAGACCCCAGGAATATAGCATGACAGGCAGAGCTCTTGTCTGTCTGCACAGCATACTTCATGAGCCCATTCCAAGTTTATAGCCAGACATCTCAGTCTATTCTGCTCTGAAGGGTCTCATCTGAATCTTTATTTGATGTCTTAGTTATCTACTGCCACATAATAGATCACCCCAAAGTTTAGCAGCAAAAATCAACTGATCCATCTCCATTTCACATCTGGGGGCCTCTCTGAGGCTGCAAGTAGGCATCAGAGGGCTGTTGCTGTCTTACAGCTTTCTGGGGGAAAGCTCTGCTCCCAAGCTCTCAAGATGTGGACAGGAGTCAACTCTTCATAGCCTATTAACTGACAGCCTCAGTTTCCCATTGATTTGGACCAGGGTAGTCTCAGTTCTTCCCTGTCCCATCCTTAAAGAATGCAGAATCCAGAAGGTCCCAGAGTCTGATAGCAAGATGGAAGCCATAGTCCTTGGTAACACAGTCACAGAGTGATATCTCATGACTGTCCTGTTTCATTGATCAGGCTCCTATATGACCCACGTGTCGTTACCAGGGAAGGGATTACACAAAGATCTGACTGGCAAGATGTGGAAACCTTTGGGAGCCACCTGAGAAGTCTGCCTCCCATATTTGGTTACTGGTCATTTTCTTAGGTCAGCAAAGAGCTGCTGGCTTTAAAACCTAAGAATGTGGCAGGAGTTAGCCATATCTTCTGCCACTGACTTTGTCAGCCATTTCCAATTTCTAGGTTGTGATTCTCTCTTTTGGCTGCAAGAAGGAAAACCTGTAGGTCCCAAAATGACTTGTGGAGAATGAAACCAAAGTGCTTTAAGGCTGTGAAAATTAAAAAGGGGGAGTTTGTCCTGAAGGACAAGCATATCCATGGTGAAGGAGGAGTTTGCCTTCAATCTCAGAGGGCTGCCAGTGTTAAAGAATCTGCTATAAATTATAGCTAAGCGTTCTGTCTGTCTTTCTTAACTGTGGGAGTGGAAGTGAACTGGCCACCGGGCTTATTGTCTTCAGTCCTGTCCAGCCTCACTTGGGGCTTCACTTGATCTAGTGTGTTGTATGGATGATATCATTTCACTGTGGGGTCAAGATGCAAGGAGGTTAGAGAGCACAGAATTCTCAAGATCTGTGGCTGGGGGAGGCCTCCAGGGTGGGGAGGGCTGCAGGTTGGGGAAGCCTCAAGGCTGACTGTTGTCCCAGTGCTTCACTCCCTCCCTTCCTCGGATGTGGTATGTGGATCCTGTTCTTTATGCTCCCATCTCAGCAGCGTCTTGCTGCTGGTGAAGTTTTCCATCACAGATGTTATCCATTATTGATGCAGCCTGGAGAAGGTGGTGGTGAATAATTAAGGAGGTTTCAGGTGCACAGTGAACATTAAAGGGAAGGACGAATGAAAACAAAAGAGCTATGGAATGAATTTCAGGTCCTGTCATGCTGAAAAGATGCAATGTGCAGATGCTGTCTACATTTCAGAAGGTCAGCTGTGTTCTTTTGGTTTTGACTTATATTGTTGCTATGACCGCCTGGCAACATAACTTTTATGTGAACTCGTTGTCTCTGGCTAATACCTGAGAAGATGACAAGCTTTCTACAGCAGCAGTAGTTTCAGCAGCCTTGTCCTGATGGCTCATGAACCCAAACCAAAGCAGTTTTCAAGAGGGGTAGAGAGAAAATGGCTCACCATGGGTGAGAGAGAATTAACCAGCAAAGAATGTTAGTTTGAACACTTCAGAATTAAGACCTAAATATTTCTCTCTTTAAAATCATTAACAGAAAGAAAACATGAGAAATGCCCAGCTCGGTGAGCTGGGAGCATCTCAAGCACTGTCCTGCAAAGATGCTCCTTGAGTGGTGGCTGACAGCGACAGGAGTTGAAGGCCACTGACTGAGGCTATGGTAGGTGTACTTTGTCAGATATACAAGGATAATGATGATAGATGGGCAAGCCCAAAGATGCCATCTCTCTGGCCCTGCCTCCCACTGGTCACAGAGCTTGTCCACAGCACAACAAGGCTACCAAGTAGCATCTGACGATCTTCCAGCTGTGAATTACTTCAAATCCTTCTTTAAATTTTTTATTTGTTTATTTTTATGTGTTTAAGTGTTTCACTTACATGTATGTAAATGTAGGCATCCCTGTGGTGCAAAGCACACAGAGGCCAGAAGAGGATATCACATACCCTGAAATTGGAGTTACAGATGGTTGTTAGCCACCACATGGGTTCTGGGATTCAAACCCAGGTCCTTGGGAAAATCAGTCAGTGCCTTTAATGGTTGAGCCATCTCTCCAGTGTCCTGCTTCAAACCCTTTTCTATCATTTGGCCCTTTCCTCAGCACATTAACTAAAGAGGTGGCCTCAAAGAGACCTCTGCTAACAGTCTCCACAGAGGATTTGACAAGGAAGAAGCTGATTCACTGTGAGGGGGAAGCCATTGTGCACCTGGTTCCTTTCCATTGTAATGGTCCATGGGTCAGTGTGAGTGCAAGGACTCTGGAGGCCTCCCAGCAGCCTCCTGTCTTCTACAACCACCCCACTCCTCCGTCTCCTTGACTTTCCTCCAGCTTAGTTCTACTCAGATGTTTCTTGTTCTTCCTCTTGTTTGCTCTACACCAGCAGATGTAGTTGTTTCTGAGTCCAATTTGGCATTATCTGTTAGGTTAGTTCAAACCACGCTGGCCCTGTGGCAGCTCTTTTCTGGTTTGTCACAGTTCCACTCATTTGCACTGCCTAGTGAGGCTGTCCAAGCACACAGTAAGTGTGGAGTGGAGTGATGGTCCGCTTCAGGCAGCTTGTGCTCAACTGACCAAAGTTCTGTAAGATGAGGCCCACATATCCAGGTACATTCTGACCCAGGCCTGAGAGAACAGTTTTCCCTGGTTCCCTCCCTCTTCCTTCAGTGAAGCTGGAGGCTTCTTCACAGGTTCTATAAACACAGCAGACTTTGGGGTGTGTGAAAGCTTCTGGTAGCACCTTTATGCTGAGTTTATTTTCCCCAGAAATAGTAGGTGCTGCTGACAGCATAGGTAGGCAGGCCTCTTCTCAGCATCATCAGCTGATGATGCTGCACCAATGAGGTCCTAGCCACCTGCCCCTGAGTGGTTAATGTGGAGGGTTAGACACTAGAGATGGTCATGTCTCCTATTACCAATTGCATTATTGAGAAGGGCATCTAACGCCACTGGGAACAGTCTGCCAAGCAGCACTAGGTCTGGAGTTTGCCTCAGCTCACAAGTGGATGTGCTAGGGAGGGCTGGCCCGACTGCCCAAACATTACCCAGAAAATGGAGAATTTTTGGCTGTACCAGTTTGAATGCCAGGAAGAAGAGGTATGTGTGTCTCAGGCTGTGCGGTGTCTGTTGCCTTGCTTCTTTCTGTTCTCTGCTTCTGGCCCTTCCAGTGGTAAGCCTCTGTCTGCGTTTCCCTGGATAGAAGGGAATAGGTAGAAAGAGAGGGAATCGCCCAGGATGAAGGAACTGGAGCTTGAAGTGAACAGGGGCCTGGAGAGCAGAGGTCATCTGGCCACTCAGCCAGCACCTGGGACAGCTGTGCTTGTTGCTGTCTTCTCTTGAGTGTTGTACTCTGACTCTCCACGTTTTGGTGAGTGAGTTCTTCAGCACACTACAGCCTCTGATTTCAGGTTCTCTGTATGTCTTTGCTTCTGTGATGCTGATACAGATCAATGGCAATTAATACACTGTGCACAAAGAATTGCCTTGCTGGTAAATGAGGTAGTGGGTAAAATGTGCCCTTGTACAGTGCCTAGCAGATAGTAAGCCTTCTGAAAATGGAGGCTGTTACCATTCCTAGCAGATGTTGTGTTGTGACAGCAAATCATGAACTTAGTTGTATACCTTCTGTGTGTGTGTGTGTGTGTGTGTGTGTGTGTGTGTGTGTGTTTTGTTTATAGACTGGGTTTTGCTATGTAGGCCAGACCAGCCCTGAACTCCCAATGTAGCTCAGAGCATTCTCGAACCTATTCTCTGGCTTCAGCCTCCCAAGTGGTAGGATTACAGGGCCATGCCATCACACATGGTTTGATTACACCCAGCTTAGTTTCATTTATGAATACAAGTTAAAGGGCGTGAGTTTTGCTTCCAGAGTATGGACCAGTTGACCTGGGAATGGAAGCGAGATCATCCAGGAATGAATTAAAAGCTTTCCAATTAGACCAGTTGTAATGCATTTTGAACACATTCAAGGGAGGCTGTTTCAAAGGGGAGCAAGGGATCTTATTTACATATACAGCTTTATCAGGTAATAAGTTGGTTTACCCTAATACTGATGTCTGACTGTTTATAATTAAACTGGATAATTCTTTTCCTTGAGAACATGACTTTTGAAGCTTAAAACCCTTGTAATGGTGACAAGGCATGAATTATTGGTGCCACCCCCACAGTGAAATCTCCCTCTGAGCCGAGTGTTGCCAGGCAAGCCTTTGTAGGATCTTAGACAGTCCAGGTTGGCTGCTGGCAGCTTTCCTACAGGTTTGTGAGGGTAGGAATAGAACTGGAGGATGTTGCCTGTGGAAGAAGAAAGAACAGAAATGGTTGGAATAGTTTAATTGGCAATTCTCTCAAAATGTTCCATTGGTATTAATTGAACACATTATGAATGTATATATAAAACACTTCATTAAGCCAAGCTAATTATCATTTTAATGGCATAATTATGCCCCTTCAATGCCTATACTAACTTACCTACCTCACCACATTAAGGAAATATAAATGCGCTTTGATAACATAGTTTGAATGATGCTATAGACTGGATAATTGTGTACTTCTTAACCAGCTTCAGTTCCACAAACATATCTTGGGAAAGAAAAAATAATCATATACTTAGGATTTTCAAAATAATTCTAAAATGGAATAATGTTAATTTAAAGCAACTCAGACAAGGGAAATGGTATATGTGCCTTTGGAAAAAAAAAAAAAAAGGATAAAGGCAGATAAACCAATAAGGTAAACCTGAATAGGAAAAATAGGAAAGCCGTTTGGGAACAGTGGGACTTACAAGCCCTACACAGTCTCAAAACAACATTTACCAAAACAGAGGCTTGTGCGTTACCTGCCCTTGGCACCTACACCTTTGAATTTCCGTGCAGAGGAAGTAATAGAATCAGGGTGGTATTCAAACTGGACGTGAACTGAATGAGCAAGTTCTCAGCTACAAAATCTGTGAAATGCCACCTTCGTGAACACTTATGCCTACTCTTGTATCCACTGCACTACCCCCAATCTTGTGGGGAAGTATGATTTGTAAGAAAGGGAGTCAGATCATGATCAAGAATAAATGAAGAACCATAGATGCATGTGAGTGCCCATAACTATGAGAGAAAGTAAGCACAACACTGGTGCCTTCAGAACCTACTGTTACATAGAACAATTTTTCTTTTTCTTTTCCATATGCTGTAGAATAGACATCTATGCATCTTTCCATTCATCACATGTATTGAACTCCTGTTGTATATTTTATGAGGGCCTTTGTCTTAGGCACTCAGAGAAGAAACATTTTAATTAATTATAAATCCCACCTTTGTGGTGCTTATTAATATATTATGCTAAAATGTTGTTGTTTTATAATATTCAAGGGAGAGAGTTGTGCAGGATATACACAGATAAAATACATGCAAGTGATTCAAGGGGATTTCTCTCATTTAACATGATTGGGAAGATTGAGTAAAAGAGGTAATATTTAGAATGGACCTTTTAAGGCTCATGGATGTATAGAGTTCAGGCGAGAGCAGAAACAAACATGCAGGTCACGGCCTGGAAACAAGACAGCTTAATGATAAAAAAGAAGAACAGAAGTGGCAGTAGCAAAGGAGTTAAGGCCCATCTCCAGGGCGCCTTTAAATGCCAGAATGGTCGGTTTATTGTGTAAGCAAAGATGGTGAACTAAAGCCTTTTGAATTGAAATTGACTTGCTCTGAGCTTTTTAAAATGAGAGCAAATCTGTCTCTGGTGAGGGTTAGAGAACTCTTAGAGCTATCTCATTTGGTATATTGGCTGCTCACTCATAAGCTGGAGAGATGACTCAGCAGCTAAAAACACTGACTGCTCTTGCAGAGGACCTGGGTTCGATTCCCAGCACCCACATGGTGGCTAACAACTGCCCTAACTCCAGTTCCAGGTTATCCTATGCCCTTTTCTGACCTCCACAGGCATTGCATGACATGGGTGCATTTACACACATGCAGGCAATACACTCATACACACACACAGAAAAATAATTTTTAAAAAGTAAAAGCAAATGGTTCTATGAGTTGTTCAACAGATGTGAAATTACTAACTCAGTCCCAAATAGATTTGATCAAACTATAAATTTTCAATATTTATTTTCTCCTACTCTTCTTGAAGTGAGTTTCTTTATAAAATGGTTGCTGGTGTTCACTGGGACTCATCATTGCTAGCTAAAGCTGACTGGGGTCTTCTGCAGGTGTCCTTACTTACTGTTGTATCAGGGCCATCCTGTGCTGTGCTATAAACAATAAGAGAGGGGGGCGGTGAGTCTTTGTAAATCAATCACTGTAATAGTATCACTTCCAACTTCTGTATCCTGAAGATCTTTCTTGCATGGAAGACAATGGATATTCCAGAAGTTGTACACAGAAGTTGTAAATACCCGCCCCCAGCCCTAGCCACTAATGAGCTATTTTTATCAATATGCCATTTGGAATGCTGAAGCTTATGAATTAATGGTATGATTGTGATATGATTTTATAGAGCCTTCTGTTTGCTTTCACATCTTATCCATGAATGAAATTTTAAAAAGGGAAGGGAGCATTCCCGGGGCTATGTTGGCCTTCTAAACTTTTACTTGCTGAGAAAGACCAGTTTTTGTGATGTTGGAATTGTAAAAGATGACTCATATGAGGTGAACTTTGGGGAGGTGCCAGACACCTAGCTGCCTGTCATTGTGCAGTCTCACCAGCCAGTCTTCCTGTTGACCCCAGGAGGTGGGTAGGAACTGTTTTCCTCATTTCTCAGGAAGTAGGCTACCTGCCCAGCCTCTGAGCTGTGAGTAGTTCAAACTAAGTTCAATCTATAATCTTCTAGACAGGGCTTGAGAATTTAACTACTTCACCATCCTAAAACTTAAGATATGCTTTTAACTTGAGCTACAATATGAAATTAAAACATCCAAGTCTTTTTCAAAACTCACTTGTCTTTCTTATAATCACACTCTGTTTTGGAAAATGGGTCGTTTGTGTTGCAAGGCCAGATCTTGGTAGCTTTGAAAAAGCAACCTCATATCTTATGGGTTGGTTGATCTTTACTTGAACCAGCCCACAGACTGTTCTGTGACCTCCAAGTTCTGACCACACTGGGAATGACCTCTTGCCCTTGGGCTGTCTGTGCTGCAGCTATCCTATCACATTTATAGATTCTTAGAGCACCGACTGGGGAAGATGCAACTTACTTTTCCAGAAAAGCCTTTGAATCACACAGCAAAATAGCCTTCATCCACTCAGATGTAACTTTTGCAACATGATTAGAAAGGATCCTTTAAGTCATGAAGAACATCTCAGCAACAGTGTTTCTAAGGGCCTCTCAGTGACTTGATGCTCCTGTTACTTCCTTTCAAAGTACTACTTCTTTCCAATGTATGTCTTTGTCTTGGTCTGGTTCATTCTGCTAAAGCAGAATACCACAGACCTAAGGATTAATAAAAAAATAGCTTATTTGTTTCTCAACTCCAGAGGCCAAGTCCAAGAGTATGGACCATCATTTGCCATGGGCCTGTGTGCTGCGTGGTAGCATGTCAGGAAGCAAGCACAGTGGACAAGGGGGCTGAACTCCTTGTGTTTTCATTTGCTTTCTGTTACTGTGGTTAACACCATGACCAAATACAATTTGGGGAAGATCAGATTTATTTCATCTTACACTTTTAGGTTACAACCCATCGCTGAGGGAAGTCAGGGCAGGAATTCAAACTGGACCTGAAACAGAAATGGAGGGACACTGCTTACTCTGGCTCACTCTCTAGCTTCTTTTTTTCCTCTTTGATTATTATTATATATACATTCATACATTAAAAAATGCATACACATGTACACACGTACATATAGAGTGTGCTCATGTGTGTCTATGTTTAGGGCTGCCCACTTGGGAACTACTCTCTTTATTGTTTTTATTTTATGTGTATGAGTCTATTGCCTGCATGGGTGTAAGTGTACTCTTATCATGCAATCCCCACAAAGATCCGGAGGGCATCAGATCCCCTGGAACTGAAGTTACAGATAGTTGTTAGCTGCCATGTGGATGCTGGGAATCAAACACAGGTCCTCAAAAGTCAGTGCTCTTAACCACTGAGCCATTTCTCTCCCACATCGTGGACTTACATAACACTTTGAATTCTTTCCACTTTGGAGTATTTGTTGAGCTTGTAGTCTGTTTTAGAGAAGCTTCCATGGGCTGCTGAGTAGAATATGTAATCTTTGGTGCTTCAGTGGAGTCGTCTATAGATGTCTGTTAAGTCCATTTGATGAATATATCATTTAATTCAGATGTTTATCTGTTTATTCTTTGGCCAGATGACCTATCTATTGGACAGAGTGCGGTGTTGAAGTCACCTACTATTACTGAGTTGTGGCAATCCGTGTCAAGTTCAGTATGAATACACAGAGTTTAGTGCATACATATTTCATGATTGTTATGTCTTTTTGGTTGAATATTCCTTTGATCAGAATGTACTGACTTTCTTTATCTCTTCTGATTAATTTTAACTTTGGGCAGTTTTACATTGTCATGTCTCCACTCAGGGTTTAAGGTATGAGTCAGGTCATCCTCTTTTGACTAAAACATTGTATAACAGAGTTTTTTTTTTTTTAATTAAAGACATCTATAACATAGCCATGCTTGTAGAAGCAATATCACTAATAGGCCTCAACAGAGCCCTTCCTCCCTTCCATATGGTGTTTTTAATCTTAAGGAGGGACAATTTTGATACTTTTCTGTTCCTGGAAATTATCAGGGACACAAGAGATGGGACTCAAAGCTAACTGAGAGAGGGTTCTATCCTCAGCGACCTTCAAGCTTCCTAATTTCTAAGTAGTTACCCAAAAAAAAAAAATCTATAGCATTCTCCTTTTTTCCCAAATCAGTTCCCAAGATTTGATCAAGCTTGACCCCCAGCATCTTCAGGTACTTCAACAAGTCCAGGAAGCACTAAACCAAGCCAAATTAGTTAGATAAAACCCCTAGGTACGTTTAGAGCTATGGACCCTCCCTGGAGAGACCCTAATGACAGCTGTTTTAGTGCCAACCAATACAGTGGGCCCATGCGTCCTTAGGAGGAACCCCCAGAGTCTATTCACCTATGGACCAACTAGCAGACTTAATCCAAAAGGGAAGGGACCTAGCAGTCCTATTATACCTTTAATGATACAGGCAAGAACTCTTCTACTAGAGAGGGAAAATCCTATTTTTTTTTGCAGCATCTTAGAGGGCACCAGAACCTGCCCAGATTTTATCTCAAGGTAATGCTGAGGCAGACAAAATGGCCTCCACCCAAGTCTTAGCAACTGGGCTTGAAAATGCCCAGGGACTACATGATCTTACTCATGTGAACTGGAGAAGACTTCACAAGAGATTTCCTCAAATCCCTATTAAAGACTTAAAGAAAATTGTACACACTTGCAAATCTTGTCAGCTGTTTCTACAAGTCCACCATTACAACAACCAGGAGTAAATCCCCGAGGCTTGAAGCCCAATGTCTTGTGGCAAACAGATGTCACACATTACTCACCTTTTGGAAAGTTAAAGTACATTTTTGTATCAGTTAATACATTCTCCAATAATGGGCCATGCTTTATTAGTAAAAGCCTACAAGACTTCTTTTCCCTTTGGGGAATTCATATAATACTGGCATTCCTCATAACCCACAGGGACAAGCAATTGTAGAATGTAACCACCAAAACATAAAAGCACAATTACAAAAACAAAAAAGGGGAATAGAAAGTATGGGACCACATGTGCAGCTCCAGCTAGCACTGTTTACCATCAATGTCCTAAATTTTCAAAATTCAGAAATAGAACCAAAATTTGTGAGACATTGGAGTAAAACAAGAACCACGACCTGAAATACAGGTATGTTGGAAAGACCCTTTAACAGGTCAGTGGAGAGGACCAGACCCTTTGCTTACCCTAGGAAGGGGATTTGGCTGTGTATTCCCTACCAATGAACCTCAACCACTCTGGGTACCAGCCAGAAATCTAAAATTCAACTCACAGCAATCCCATACTTGGGAGTCATAGACCCTAAAAATGCTATATGCTTCCTTTTAGGAATCATGGAATGGGGTCTATTGGAAAAGATAATTGTGACCATAATAATTTGGATCATCATTCTGAGCCTCTTAATTTAGATGATAACCATAATCTTCCTCGACCTTGCCGAGGAACTGGCCAAAATGCACAACTCACCCAACCCAAATTAATAAACAAATTAAAGAGACAACTATAAGGGCAAGCACTTAAATTGGCCCAACCTCCATTGAAGGAAAAAATTTGGAGGACTTAATTCCCATAGCCCAGGAGGTAAAACCCCCTGAGGCCTATGTCTTCTTTCACAGGTTGCCATGACCACCAAAGACCTACTATAGATAATGATATGGAGTTCAACCTGGAATTGAACAGGACAAACCTCCAACCCCCACCAACAGGCTACGGTCCAATGGAGAATCAAGTCTGGCACCACCTCACGGATAGCCAACCAGACAATCCACAAGTTTTAGCTAAGTGTAGAATAGAATTTTAGGAGTAATCAATCATATTCTTTATTGGTTTTGACTTTTGATTGTCTCCAGGCTTTTCTATGAATATAGTCTTATCATCTCCAAACAAGAATAATTTAACCCATTTGTTTGCCGTTTCTTTCATTCTCTTGCCTAAAACTTTTAGTACTATTTTGAATTAAAGTGATAAGAATAGAATGGGGGTGGAGAGATGACTTAGCAGTTAAGAGCGCTCGCTGCTCTTGTAGAGGACCCATGTTCTGTTCCCAGCATTCACATTGTGTGGCTTACAACTGCTTTTAACTCCTGTTCCAGGTGATCCAACACCCTCTTCTGCCCTCCACAGGTATCTATGTGCATGAGGTAAACATACATACACTCAGGTACACATACACAGACACACAAAATAAAATAAATATTAATTAAATCTTTAAAGTGGTAAGAGTGGGTGTCCTTGTCTTGTTACTGATCATGGAGGAAATGCTTTCAGTTTTATTATTCAGTATCATTCATTATGATACTGGTTATGTGATTTTCACATATACCCATTAGTATTTTGAGGGCTTTTCCCCTCTGTGCCTAATATTGTTGGAAGTTTTTGCCATGATAGGATACTGATCTTGAATGCTTTTTCTGCATCTATTGAAATCATCATATGGTTTTTGTCCTTATTTCTGTGACTTTTCTGTCATGTTTACTCATTTGTGTGTATCCTTCTATTTCTAGGCTGCAGCCTTCTTGATCTTGGTATATGATCTTTTTGATGTGCTGCTCAATTTGGTTTGCTAGTGTTTTATTGAGAACTTGTACGTCTGTGTTCATCAGGGATACAGGTCTTTAGTTTTCTGTTTAGCAGTTGTAGTATCTTTGGTTTTGGTATCAGAAATGGTGACCTCATAGAATTCCTTCCATTTCTGTTTTTTCAGGGTCGTTTTAGAATTGAAAGTATTTACTCTTTAGGGGTTTTAGAATTCTGTAATAAATTCATTAGGTCCTGGATCTCTTCATTTATTTTTTAAATTTGATTTATTTTTATTCAGTTGTTAAATTTGTGTGTGTGTGTGTGTGTGTGTGTGTGTGTGTGTGTGTGTGTATGTGAGCACGCAAGTGGAGATCAGAGGACAACTTGTGGAGAATCAGTTCTCTCCTTCTACCTTGTGGGCCCTGGGGAGCTAACCAATTCAAGTCATCAGACTTGACGACTTGACAGTAGGTGCCCTAACTAGCTGAGCCGCCTCTCCGGTTCCTGAACTTTTTTAATTGGAGACTTTTATTACTGCTTATTATTTTAGATAGCCTTTCTTCTTGATTCAGTTTTAGTAGGCTGAATGTGTTTGCAATTTATGTATAGTGCAGGTTTTCTAGTTTTTAACGTAAACTTGTTTATAGTTGTTATGACATTTTATATTTTCATAGCATTAGGTGTAATGTCTCTTTATCTCTGAATTCATATATTTGAGTCTTCTTTTCTCAGTCATTCAAGCTATTGGTTTGTCATTTTCATATATCCTTTCAAAAGCTCAAATCTTTGTTGTGTTGATTTTTTTGTACTGTTTTTATTGTTGTTTGAATTTTATTTACTTCTAATCTTCAGAATTTTTTTCCTATTCCTGATTATATTTACATTTCTGTCTTTGAAGTTCACTATGAGCTTGAGATCTTTTGAGTAGGGACTTCTTTTTTATTCAGAGGGGGATTCTTTTACTTGCCTTTGTTTGCTTTGAGACAAAGTCTTACCATGTAGTCCATACTAACCTGGAACTCTAAACCCACCAACCTCCACCTTTAAAGTGCTATGATCATAGGTATCTGTCTCCACGTCTTGATATTTTTAGTTTTCACTATATGTATTTATTGCTATAAAGTTGTGAGAATGACAGCAGTAAATAAGAACAATGTAACTGTTCTCTGAACACAACAAGGCGGGTGCACATATGAGCTCACAGTGACAGCATACACAAGACCTGCATAAGCTCAAGCCAGACAAAATTCCAGCATGGAGGTGGCCACAAAGACCCTGCCCTAGCAAAAGAGCTAATGGCAATTGACCGCTGATGGGAAAAGGAGAGTCAGTTTTCTTTAAGAGTGTGATCCCTAATAGGTTAACTATGCCCCAGTAGAAGGCTCTATACCAAGATTACATAGGCAACACAAATTGGAGTCACTGGGTTTTTTTTTTGTTTGTTTTTTTGTTTGTTTTTTTAAACGAGGGCATAGGGACTGGAAAGATAGCACTTGCTGCTCTTCCAGAGGACCCTGGTTTGATTCCCAGCACTTACATCAGGTGGCTCAAACCACCTGTACCTCCATCTCCAGGGCATTCAATACCCTCTTCTGACCCTTGAAGGTACCTTGCATACATACAGCATACATTCATACAGACATCTACACGTATACATAAATAATAAGTACACTGGTTGTGGTAATACATGCCTTTAATCCCAACTCAGGAAACAGAGGCAGGCAGATCTCTGTGAGATGGAGGCCAGCCTGATCTACATAGCAAGTTCCAGGCCTACCGGGGCTACAGGGAGACTCTGTCTCAGAAATACAAATAATAATAATAATAATAATTTTTTAAATAGCCATGATAGTAGGGAAGTGGGGTGGATCCGGGAGGAGTTGGGGTAAGTATGATCAAAATACATTATATGAAGTCCTCAAAGAATGGGGCCTGGAGATATGACTCAGTGGTTAAGAGAACTGACTGCTTTTGCAGAGGACCAAGGTTTGGTTCCCAGCACCCACATAGTGGCTAAAGGCCATCTGTAACTCCAGTTCTGAGGGATCCAGTGCCCTCTTCTGGCCTCTGCGGACATTGCACTACATGGCTACACTTACATATGTGCAGGCAAAACACTCATCTATGAAAATAAAAATAAATTTTAAAAATTTAAAGAAATTCTCAAAGCATTAATAAAAATAGTTTTAAAGTAAACCACTGTTCCCTCTCTACTACCTTTGCTGTATCTTACATATTTTGATGTATATACTTTCTTTTTCATTAGTTTCTAGGAATTTTATTTCTTGTGATTCTTCTTGTTCATTAGTCATTTAAAAATATGTTATTCCATTTTCATGTATTTGTGTGCTTTCCATTCTTTTTATTGTTTATTTTTGTGATTTTTGTAGTTTCCTGTCATGCTGCTTGATATTCTCATATTCATCCTCCCTCTCTCCCTCCCCGCCCCCTCAACTCACTGTACCCCAGCTGGCCTGTAACTTCCTGTGGAGACCAGGCTGGCCTTGATCTCACAGAGATTGTGCTGGGATTGCAGGTATATGCCACTCTGCCCAGCTTCTCTGTCTCTTGATGTATCTGCTCTTACAGGAAGTTTGTACATGCAGTTTTCATGACAGCAGTTTTTGTTGAAGAATACTTCCTTAGGGATTTCTTGTCTAGCTGGTCTAGAGGTGATCAGTTTCTTCCATTCCTACTTATCTGGAAAAGACTATTTCTCCTTCAGTTTGGGGAGTAATTTTTCTGGGTGGAGTTCTTAGGTACCAGGCTCTTCTCCCCTACCGCCTTTATTTTGAGCATATCAATCCAGTCTCTTCTGGTTTCTGCTATCAATCTGCTGAGTCTGAAAGATGTTCCTTTATATTTTCTGCTGCTTTAGTATTCTCTCTTTGTCATGTACTTTTGTCATTTTGACTCTAACATGCTTTATTGAAGGTCTGCTTCAGTCGAATCTATTGTCCTTTGAGCTTCCTGAATTTAGATATCTACGTCTTTAAAGATTTGAAGCGTTGTTGTTGTTGTTGTTAGCTTTGTTCCATGAGCAGATTTTCCAGTGTCTTTTCCCTTCTCTTCACGTTCTTCAGTTTCCATAATGCAAATGTTTGGTTGCCTAAATGTTTCCCATACATTTCATAGTCTTTTCATTATTTTCAATTCTGTTTTAAAATTTGTCTGGCTAGGTTACTTCAGAAGAGCTGTTCTCATGTTCTTTTCTTCTGCCTGATCTGGAAGCTCTCTATTATATTTTTCATTTCAATTGAAGTTTTCACTTCCATTATTTCTGGTTGGTCTTCGGTGAACTTCTCATTCATATCCTACACTGTTTTCTCATTTATTTGTGCTGCTTATCTGCATTGTTTTTGTATCTGCTGGTTTTCCTTAGGATTGTTGTTTAAATTTTAGGCATTCATAGATTTCCTTCATACTGAGATCTATTTCTAGGGGATTACTTTCCCTTGGCGGTGACATGTTTCCTCTCATATTTCTTTTGTCTTGAGGTCTGCACAGCCAGTATAACATTCTATTAATTTCTTCCAATTTTATAAAGTCACTTTTGTAGAGAAACATTTTGTTAGATGAGATGCAGGATATCAGTTGGATAAGTACTTTGAGGTTGGATATAGTGGGGTTTAGGAGCAGTCTTTGTGCATTCTTGGACTATGATTAATGTCAGCAGTGTCAGTCTTAGAGCAGTTAATGGCATAAGCTTATAAAGGCCTGTCTTGGGACTCTATAGAATCAAGCCCTGATGACACTGAGGCTGTAAGGGCAGCTTCTGTAGCTTTGGTAGTGTGGGATGTGGAGAGGACTGCTCCAGGTCCTTCAGGGGAAGAACCAGTGACACCAAGGGTTGCAACACTGGTTCTTGAGCCACATGATGTGAAGGAGACCATCTCCGGGACTGTCAGGATAAGGCTGGGCCCTCCGGGAGCAGCAGCAGCAACTGTACTTCCAAGGCCACAGGATGGGTTAGAGTACAATGGCCTTTCTCAGGCCCCACAAGGTGATCAGGGGTATTAGCATCTGTGGTCCATACAGACAACTTCCCAGCACTTGTTTTGTGAATTAGCAAATCCACATTTGCTTCCTACCGTTGGTCTTATTTGTCTAAGATTGATCCATCCAATAGCCCCAACGACACGAGACTCCTAAAACAAACAACTTTCCCTCTTCTATGTAATTGGCCCAAAAAGCTGTTATCTAATTTCTTTTAAGAGTATCTGCAAGGAAGTTGGAAGTAATAAGGGATTCTTGAAGCAGACATCTGAACACCTTTGCTTCAGCTCCTAACGGCTAGGTCTGTTTGAAGGTGCTCGTACATTTGCCTTGGTCAACGGTGATATATGCTGATTTGTAACTGTGTGTGTCAGAAGAGCTTCACTGGAGCCCAAGATAGAATCTTTACAGGCAAAATGTATTTCTCTAGCTCACAATGAGGAATAATATTCTACACAAAGAAATAAAAGGCTAGTGTATCAGAAAATGACCCAGCCCTGACAACTAGAAAAAAAACAACACTCCAAGGAGGCAGTGGGCTATATATCTCTTTCAGTACAGACTGAAAGCAGTATAAATCTAGGACATCACATTAAACTCATTTATTTAATGCCTTCCTTTGCTGAGTATCTATTGTTTGAAAGATCCAAGACTAGGCACTTGGGTGAAAATGGAGACAAGATCCCTACTGCCTAAGAGGTCTTGGGTATGAGGCATACCCGTATACAAGTATTAAGACAAAAAATGGCACATGCCAACAGGGGGAAGGGTTCTCTGACTGGCAACTAAGAAAGCATCAGAGAAAGCAGTGCTCCTGAACTGAGCATTGAATGTAGGAGAAAAGGAGAAGTAGGCTGTGGACAAAGGAAACTTACCTGAGCCTGTGCATGGAAGGCTGCGATATCAGATGTCTGGGGCAAGGTGGACCCTGACAAGGTTGGTATGGGGCCTCAGAGAACTTCTGTCAGGGAAATGTTCTGTAGACTCACGTACTGCTCTTCCCTAGCACTCGCTGGTAGGGACCCAGCACTAATCATTTGCTTTACTATGGATCTGAACTCTCTTTTCCACATCTGTCCACTCTCCAGGTTGTCTTCCTACATCACCAAAGGACAACTTAGTACCCACAGGGGTTATAATAAAACCATTTTTAGAATATTGGAGTAGAGAATAAGGAAATGAGAAATATGAGACTATCTGGTGATCTTTTATAAATGAAGGTGTTTATGTCTCTGAAACCAAGAAGTTATAGAAAATCCAATTGTACTAGCTTCCCTAAAGGTGAAACCCTTAAAATCAAGCCATAAATATTGCACATAATTTGCTTCTCTATTGCTGTGTTAACCACTGTGACTAATAATACCAAAAAGGGTTTATTTCCTCTTACACTTCCAAGTGACAGTCCATCTTTGAGGGAAGCCGGGACAGAAACCTGGAGGCAGGAACTGAAGTGCAGACCTTGGAGGAACACTGCTTACTGGCTTGCTCCCCTGGCCAGTGTTCAACCTGCTTTCTTATACAACTAAGGACCACCTGTCCAGGGATGGCACCACCCAGAGTGGGCTGGGCCCTCCCACATCACTCGGTAACCAAGAAAATGCCACAGGCATGGCCATAGGCCAATCCAATGTTCCTCAGTTGGGGTTCCCTCTACCCAAGTATGTTAACTTGACAACTGAAGCCATCCAGCATAAATATCAAAGGAAATTCTTTCAATTTGAGAAACTGGAGACATTTGAAGGCATTAAATCCTCATACTTCCCCACATTAATTTTGATTAAGTCAAAGAACTACGTCAATAAGTACATACCAACTCTCCTGGACAATGACTGGAAAATTCTGCATTCTGCTTCTGAAAAGCATGCAGGCTGCTGTACTGTGGTCAGGGCCATGGGGTTTGAGCACTTTATATCTTCTGTTGCCCTGTGTTCGCCCTCCTTGCTTGACTGCAGTGATAGATCTCCATATGTCACCCTTTAAAGGACTCACAGACCCTCATCTCCCTGTCTAGAATCAGGTAATAATGTGACCAGAGACTGGGATCACATAGCTTCTTAGCAAAATCATGCGTTTTACTACATCATCTTTTGTTTCATCCAGTCTCCCCTATATTTCTTGTAATTCAGAATTTTTAGAAATTTTTTTTCTTGCCAGTTTTGTAAAATGCAGTGAGGTTCTGTTGTCTGTTAACGTGTTAACACACGCCCCGGCACTATCTCATTGTTTGTGAAACAGTCCCTTTTCCCATGCAAAGATATTTTACTGATGCTTCTGCTTTCCCCAGAGGCCAGCTGCAGGAGACCAAGCAAACACAAATGTCATTTTCCATTGCTCAGGATTTTCCTCCCTGGCTCACATCCCCACACCTCGTTGGAGAATACGCCCTACATGTTTTCTCTTCGTGCTTTATACTGGCTCTCAGACATCACCCACAAGCTGGGAGGCACTGCTCCCCCAGAGCCATCACTACAGTGCTGCTAACCATCTCAGGCTCACCAGAAGATGCCCTTCCTCTCCCCAAGATTTCAGGAGCACACTGTTCTGTCATGTGGGCATGTTTCCGGATCCTGTGTCAGCCCATCCGTGTGCTTGCTTATTTGATCTTTCACTCGGCAGATGTTTATTGGGTGCCTGCTGTGTTCTGTGCACTGACCAGGGTTTCATGTTCACTTCCAGCAGAGCCTACCTGTGCCCACCCACTGAGGCACCACCACACCGGCACAGGGAACCATGCTCCCAAAACCTGTTTTTCTAAGCCTTATTTTCAAACCTGTGATTTGACAGAGGATTTCTGAACCATGCTGAAACCCTCCAACCCAGTCTTGTTTGAATGCTGAAGTTTCTCTGAATTTTCACTGGCCTATGGATTAAATCAGATAACATTTGAAGTCTGAGTTGACAAGGAAAATAAAGTGAGGCAGTTTGCTTTGATTTTCAGTTTTTCATTCAGACAGTTCAGATAATGGGCAGGTGATTTTATAAGGCATTTGGGATACTATTTGTAATTTTAACCAAGAAAATTTAAAAGTCCTAAGGGTATTATACAAATGTATTAAGTTTGATAGTCAACTTCTTATGTGTTTTCTTTCCTCTGTTAGCCTGCAGGCAGTAAAGGACTTGGAGCTATAAAATGCTTTGGAAGAAATGAAGGGGTTAAACGGAAAGCTTGACTGGGCAGGCCTGCTCAGCACAGTTGGTGGTTCTTTCCAAGGCGGTTCTCCGCTGCACCTCAGCGAAGTTCTCTGTGCCCCAGTCTGCATCCTTTGGGCAGAGTACTTCATGTCTCTCAGGTTCTCACTGCTGTCTGTCCCTCTTGTTCCAGTCTCCATCTCCTGGCAGCTCCTCACCCTTGGGTGCCGAGTCGTCCAGCATACCCCTTCATCCCGGTGACCCCACGGAAGCCTCCGCAGATAAAGAGGTAGGACATCGTCTTATTGCCAGCGCCATCAGCCTCGCACTCCATCCTAATACTGTTTTGTGTTTTCCCCAGCCTGTCAGAGCTCCTGACCCAAACTGCCCTGAGGAAGAACATTTTTTATTTCCCCTCTGCAGTGTGCAGTTTGTCTATGAAAGCTATGCTGTCTTGCTTGATAGCTGCAGGTGTCTGCTAATTCATGAATTAAATGAAGATTCATTCTCAGGCATACTACTTGTGTTTTAAGTGCTCAGTAGGCCCCTCTGGCTTCTGCCTTGGCTGGGTCAGATTACAGAACTTTTCCGTCAACTGAGGAACTTCTATTGGACATCACTGGATATTGGACATCAAAAACTTATCTACCAGCACCCTTCTCCAAGAGAGCATTGTGTGATGATGAGATGCTTGACCTCTGCACTGTTAGAGGTACTCACTAGTCTCACATACCCATGGAGACCTTGAGACATGGCCAGTAGAACTGAGGATCTGAAATTCCTCATATGGTGAGGGGCTTTGAAAAGAGTCTCTAAGATATCCCTAGGAGACAAGCTATGTGTTTACTCCGTGTCCGAGTGGCACACTGAAGTGACAGCAGGTTGCTCAAGTTTCTGGGGCTAGAAAAGAGCAGATGTTTTTCAAACCTCAGAGCTACTGCCGCTGCCGCACTCGGTGTCCTTTTACGTTAAGGTGACAGGTGTACTGCCTTTTGTGGGTGGAGCTCCCGCCAAATGTAGATGTCCCTTCATCCATGCTGAGTAGATGTGGTAACTGAGTAAATAGGTAACTCACACATTGTCTTATGGTCCCTCATTGTGATGGCAATTTTATGTAAATTCAGCTGGAAAAAAATGTTTTGATCTGAGTGACAAATTGCTTCTAAAATTTATTCTTTACGTATCATATATGTATACCATTTGTGAGAGATTTTTAATACCCTGTTTATATTAAACAAACAGAGGAACTCTTTCCTGAAATGACACTAACATAGAATTTAAACTAGAAATATGTTTTCTCTTTCTCTGGTCTATTCACAGTCACTAGGCCCGTGAACGTCAATGACAGGGTTACAGTTTTTTCTGGTCCCCTTGTCCACTTACTTCATACTTGATGATAACACATGGATGAAGACAAATAATAAGGGAAGAGTGGCAGCTGCAATGACAACAGTAATATGCACTGTCATGTCTGAAGCAGGTGTGGTGTTCCAGGAACCAAGCTGAGCAAATCACTGATCACACCTCATTTGATCTTTTCAACAGTTCCGTGAGGTGGATATCACTGTTCTCATTTGATAGTAGAGAAAGTCAAGATGTGGGTACCTTACCTGAGGTCCCAGAACTCACAAGAGGACAGCCATGATTTGAGTCCAGAGGTCTTGTAGGGTAAGGATCTGCCACACCTACAGTAGAAAGTGCCTATAGGTCACAGACAGTGTGGACAGCATAGCTTATGGGCCATTATTCCAACTGGCTAATCTCTGGACTCCACACAGAGTTCATGTGACCCCTGAAAATTCTCAAAGTCTCAGCCTTTAGCTTCCTTGATGTTCTTGTTTGAGGCAAGGCTGTTTTGTTTGAGTGGCTTCCAGTTCACTGGCCTCTGCCTCTCTGGTGCTAGGATTACAGAGTGCCCCACCACATCGAGCCTAGCCTTTAATGTCTTAAATACAGCTTTATTCATTCTTGCTAAGGGCCAACTAATGTTCATCTCAGTCTACATGTGAGAAAGCAAGGCTAATCAAGTGTCTGAATATTCAGCCTTTCATTATGCATCAGATATAATAAGCAAGGCAAATGTGTTCATTTCTCAGTTCCTTTAAGACGTGGCACATTTATCTGCATATCTTTAGAAATAATGATGAAAATCCTCTTTGTACAATAATTAAAGATTCTTTTATTTCACAAAACTCCTTTTAAAAAAGTATTACCCCAGAAATGAAAGAAAGCTGGTCATGAGCTCACAAATAGAGTAAGTTAATGTGTCAAACGCCCACTGTTGTTGCTCTAAATAAAATAGTTTTTATAGCTAGAGACTAAAGTAATTCTTCTGTAGCTTCAAATATAAACATAGTCTTTGAAGTTAGCATTTAGAGAAGTATTCTAGTAGCTTGAGAAAGTCTGAATTGGCTTTTTAGATGTACCTGGAAACTAAGCCATTTTTATCCAGCAAAGTAAATTCTCATTTCACCCAGAACTCTGGGTGTTGGGAATGAGGGCAAGGAGATTATTGGGAAATAAGAATTCTAGTCTTTGACCCTTCTGAAGAAGCTGGCTTCTTCTGCACACTGTAATAGCATGAGTTTTTTTCTTTAACCTGAACTAAACAGGCTTGGCTACTTGTGAGTAAGTGGAAGGTGGACCATAGGAAATCCCTGCTAGAATTGGAGCTCTTTTCTCCTGTTCACATATCTTGCCTCATATCAAGTGCAGTTTTTCCACA
The DNA here is from genome assembly GCA_035773235.1 of Eospalax fontanierii. Classification (NCBI taxonomy): domain Eukaryota; kingdom Metazoa; phylum Chordata; class Mammalia; order Rodentia; family Spalacidae; genus Eospalax; species Eospalax fontanierii. The sequence goes on along the minus strand of CM069544.1, from coordinate 39,820,648 downwards.
GATACAGTAGCAGCCAGTGACTTTGGTTCTTGATGCCCATGAGATCCAACTTCTTTGGTATAAGAAGTTCTGCTGTGCACATTTGCAGGGGGCCTCACTGAAAGGTTGTTCTGTGTGGTCTGTCATGGTTCTCAATGACAGGGCACTCCACTTTTCTACATAAAACACTTAACATGCCAATGTTAGAACATCATGTGGATTTAACTAGTTGTCCTTTTGCATTCTCTTTAGTAAAGAGAGGTGTTCTCATTACATCCCAGTCCTACCCAGAGTCCTGTCATCTGCCCATCTGGTAACCTGGAGCAGCTGTACAGGAGTAGACCCACTTTTTCCCAAAAGGCTTGTGTTTAAATGATCACATACTACATGATAAATATTCAGCAACGAAAAGCTTGGCCATTCAAAACCCTACCTTTCACCCATTTTAGTTACCTGCTCTTTAAACATGATCTCTCCTCTGATTCCTGTATCACCGTGCCCAGGTGCTTCTGTTACAAGTTCTGTTACTGTTGTAAACAGAAATCAATTCCCTACTCTTTTCTCCTCCAGAGATATATCTGAAACATTTCCTTCTGCAATAGGTATGGCAGGCTTTGATCCTCTATATAATAATGTTTAAACTCCCATCCAGTCAGATTCTAAAAGGATTCGAGCTCATCACATCCAACATGCTCTTGAGGCTGACCTTTGCTTTGAGATGTTACTTATTCAAGAAATACTGGAATTTTGTATTTGCTCTTATTTTAGGGAAACACATATTAATGATTAATGTAACAGAATTTTTCATCTGAAAGAAATTGTGAGAGATGAAGGTAAAATCTAGCATACCTACTGAACATGGATATTCCTGCAGCAAAGGCCCAAAATGGAATTCTCCAAGGGACATCTTACTGTCTATACATAGCCCCAGTGTGGGTGCTTTTACTAATCAACAGTTTTCCACACTAAATATATTGTGAAGAATGTAAATTACAGTCTTTCTTGCCATTCTGATAACAGATTTTTTTAAGTTGACAAATACTTCTCTCTGAACCATAAAGGTATTTTGATTGCTTCAGTGGGCAGTTCTCGGTTTTAGGTAACCTTAATAATAAATGCATATATTTATCTACACTTCAGTCATGACTAGTTAACAAATGCCATGGGTAACAGATGCCACTGGTGATAGATTTCTTTTTCATGTTCCATGGATGGTTGTGCTTATGCATATTTCATCATGCTTTGCCCTTTCTGAAACCTCTTTGTCTTAATTACAGTCAAGAAAAAGCTTGGCTTCATTCCCAACCTATGTTGAAGGTAAGAGCTGAAAAATATTGATCACTGAGTCATTCATCAATGCTTTAGCATTTGGAGGCACTGGATATGAAAAATGTAGTGGGAGGGAGAAGACCACAAATTCACTAATTCTGAGTATTAGCAGTCTTATGATCTTAGACTAAAAGTCTAATAACCATGAATCTTTTGGGATGCGGGGTGGGGGGGGGCCTCCCAACACAGACTGAGAGGTCAGGCTGGGGTCTAGGCAAGGGTTCTACCATGAAGCTACTACTTTTAATTTCCATGTTTTAACCATGACTTTAGTTTGTGAAAAATGAATGGATTAAGTCTATACCCTCATAAGTAGCTAGGCCTCCAAGAAGGAAAAAGCACTGTTTCTTCTTCAGATTACCTAATTTTCAGAACCTGAGGTTTCACAGTGTGTTAAAAATGTCTATTTTGTCTCCCCAGATTTGTCATTCAAGTCACAGAAAATGAATGTTTTCTTTGCAGATTAAAATGTCATTCTTAGTGAACCTATAACATGATATTTAATAGTCACAACATGTTTTAATTTAGGGTGACGATGATTAGACTCAGATGCCCCTCCATTAAAACTAAGATTTGATTTAGTAGACTGGTGAATGAGAACAGAGGATTCTGATGTTTTTTTAAAGATTGACCAACATGTGAGGCCAGAAGCATCATGGTCTGTAAATTGACAAGACTGGCAGCTTGGGACCAAGTAGTGTTAGCCCCGCACAATTGGAGTCAGAAGCTGCTATAGGAATCCAGATAATCTGAAATAAATATCCTATTTTCCTCATTTGTAAAACACATTATAGATCAAATGGAGGAGGAAACTGTGAGTGGGTGGGAAGAAATAGAAGTGCCAGAAAAGGATGTTGTCCAATAAGACAGCTTTCTGTTCGAGTAATCACTCACCCAGGCAAACATCAGTTGATACCCACTCAGACACAAAGTCAAAGATGAGTGTGCCATGGCCCTTGTTCCCAAAGAGCTCCATCCTGAGTAACGGGGAAGGGGGCTGTTTCTCATAATGGCCCCACACATGTTAGGCAAGTGCTCTATCTGGCAGACTTTGGGCTCACTCTCCCCCTGTATCAGCCGTCTGAGCAGCTGGGATTACAAACTAGCCAAAACACAACATTCTTTATGCCAGACTTTGTTTTATATTTAAGTAGATACATCATTTTTCACAGTAAACGACTTCAAGAACCCATGCCTTCCGCCTGAAAAGGAGGGGTGAGTGTGGGCGGGCACAGACCTTAGACAGGTTAACCACCTGTGCCAGCAGTTAGCATGGGGACGGGTGTGTAGCATCCAGGATGTGGCAGCTCTCCAATGACGTCATTCACCACTGTGACTCTATGTGTTACAGTTCCTGGACCTTGCGACCCCGAAGACTTAATCGACGGAATTATTTTTGCTGCCAATTACCTTGGCTCTACTCAGCTGCTCTCAGACAAAACTCCCTCCAAAAATGTACGCATGATGCAAGCCCAGGAAGCCGTCAGCAGGATCAAGGTGAGGAGGTCCGCGTGGTCTGGGGGTGGTGGGTGGCTGCAGGCACCTGAGCAGTCCACAGTGTCAACCCACAATTCAATGTCTAGTCCAGGTTTAGCTGTCACAGCCTGGGCTTATTCATGCCTGGCTAACAGTCTAAACAGATTTCCAGTATGTACTGGAATCTTCACATGTGAACACCCTTCAGGTTGTTCTTGAGAAAAAATACATATGGTCATAGGCTTTGATACACTATAGTTGGTATCATGAGCTAGGATGTCATTTTGATCATTATACCTCAAAGATGAGGTTACAATACTAGCTTTCCATTCACAACTAGAGGCCAGTGATCAAAATTGTGGTGTCAGAGTTGATTCAGACCCGCTCACTTCTGGTAAAAGAATTGATCAAATCTAACTTGTTTGACACAACTTACATGAGTTTGTTCTATCAAAATTTAAAAGGAGAAAGTCAATTGGATACAGCAATTTCATCTGGTTTTAATCATTCACAAGTAGTTTGAGCCACGCAAAATGAATCTGGTACTGTGGAAATGCAGAAGTCTAGAATCTCTGCTGTGCTGCCGAAGCCACCTAGACTTATAGAAAAACCAGGACAACAGGAGACACTTACTGTGCATCATGCTGCCCAAGTGCCACAGTGTTCACAGTACATGAAACCACACCCACAGAGGCAGGATCACTGCCAAAGCCCCACACCAGAGATGCCTAACAAATTGAAATGTTAGGAGTCACCCAAATTGGTTTTATTGTAGTTTCAACTATCCAAAATGAATCTTCTTCACCTCACCCCTCACTCCACCACCAATGAGCCAGTCCCAAAGTGCACCCTGCTGCTGGCATGGTAACCTTGCCAAGGAGCCGTTCCTAGTGGACACCCTAGTGTTGTCATGGTGATAAGAAATGAGAAAGGACAGGAGAAGGCAGTGAGGGACCTTTACCTGTTGATCAGATAAAAGATATCCTTGAACATATCATGCAGGGCATCAGTGAGTTCCTTACCCTAAACTCTGTAGTAGAAAATTCCAGAACCAAACCAATAGAAGCACCAGGTATGTCAGAGGAAGAAAAGTGTGGCAGATGTGAAGTGAAGTGTCACAGGGGCTTGGGGAAAGCCTGGAGAGAAGGTATCACCTGAGGGACAGAAGGAAAGAGACCAACAACTCAGAGAGGTGCTTACAGAAGAGAGGTAGCTTTTTTACAGGGGAGACTTCACGCCTTTTACCTAGCTAAGTCCTGTCACATGTCCAGGCTCTGCCATGTAGTGAAAATCAAGCATGTCATTTCCACTGTTTCCCTGATTATGACTTTGAGTCTTGTTTTAGCTTGTTGTCACTATGACAAATGCCTGAAAGAAACAATTTTAAAGGAAGAAAGCTTTATCTTCAGAGGTATTAATCAATGGTTAGTTGGGTGTGATTTCTGGGCTGTGCTGAAGCACAGCATTAGAGCAGAAGCTCATAGGGAAGCGAAGTGGATCACCTCATGGCAGTTGGGAGGGAAGGAAGGATTCAGACCCACATGCCCATCCTCTCTTCAAACATCCTCACCATCACCTAGAGATATCCTTTACTATCTACAGAGTGACTCTCAAACCAATCAAGCTGACAAGATTAACCATCATAATTTCACCTCTTGTGAAATTTGACCTCTTGTCAACTTAACATTCCAAACATATCTGCTCAAACCACATTTCATCTTTAAATAAAGAAAACACCAAGGATATAATAATGACTGCCTAATTTCCCAGAGTCTCCCCTGAGACACAAGGCAAACCCTCAGTTGTGAACTCCTGTGAAAAGCAAGTTACACGCTTCCCATATAATGACACAGGAGTAAACACCCTCATTCCAAAAAGGAAGATAGAAAAATAACAAAGAGGAACTGGACCTACCTACAGCAGACAAAAACCCAGCAGGGCAAACAGTAAACCCTACAGCTCCCTGTCTAGCATCTGAGGAATGTAGTGACGTCATCTGAGCTCCAAAGGACTTGGGCCCCAGCCTGAAGCCTTGCTAACTATAGCCCAGACATCCCATCTCATAGATTGGCTGTGGGCACTGCCTGCAGCTTTCAATGGCAAACAGTTCATGTTCTTAGATCTCAAGATCTAGATCTCTTAGACCTCAAGTCTCCATCTTTGTCATTACCCTCATATTTTCACATACCTTCAGGGCTCCCCACAGAACAGCATCGTGTAAGCAATGTGGTCACACCAGCTCATGCAATGCTGGACCTCCTTGGACCATGGCTGCAGTAGCCTCTGAGGTCTTGGGTAGCTCAGCAGAGCAAAATGAATTCTATGAAGATAGCTTCTGGGGCATCCCATGCAAGCAGGGTGCCTCAGTACATTCTGTTTTCAAGGGACAATCTTTGAAATAAATTGACATTTTTACAGCTCTGAGCCTGCAAGGAATGGGATCCTGCTGACTCCTGAGATACCCTTAAGGCATCTTTCTGATTGTCTTATCATAAGTATTTGTCTACTTTTTAGAGGTACCTTTTAAGAACCACACCTCCCTTAACCCTAACTTTGTGTGGGCTTTTCTGACCAAACTGCAGGGTTTTCAAACCTTTCCACCCTCCTTTTTTGCTCCCGCATCTCCCTGTAAATATGACTAAAAGCAACAGCAGTAGCCTTAAATTTCCTCCACCAGATTAGCTAGTGGACCACATTTAAACAAAGCCACTATAAAGTCTTGGGGTATAGACAAAATGTAGACAAATTCTTCCCAAGAATATAACATAAGTGGCCTCTGGTCCAATTCCCAGTAGAGTTTTCTTTCGCATTTGAAACCTTGTAAGCACAATTTTTAGTGTCCATATTCTTGTTGGTATGCTGATCTGACCTCCCACAAACATTGCCTAGTAAACCCTGCTTGAGGAATTCTAGGGCCTCCAAACTTCCCCAGATTCCTCATACAAACTGCTTGTGAAGGCTTCTGCACCAAATAGCAGGTAGTCAGGATGGCAACACCATTCCTGCTACCAATTTTCTGGGAGTTATTTTGTCAGTGCTGTGACAAAACTTGAGAGGAAAGATTGACTTGAGCTCACACTTTCAGAAGTGTCAGCCTATGATCAGCTAGCTCTGCTGTTCCTGTGCTATGATAAAGCAGAGTCCCGTGGCAGATCAGTATGGAGAAGCAAAGCTGTTCACCACATGGCAACCACAAAGCAGATGGGCAGCAAGTGTAAGCCTGCTTTCACCTTCCATTTCTGCTCCATCCAGACAACCACTCTGCTGGACTGTGTTCCATATTCAAGGCGCATCTTTCCCCTTAGTTGCTGTCCCACATGCCAGTCCACTCCACATAACTGGAGACATGTTTTATTAATCACCTAAGTATTTCTAGAAACAATGTCTTAGGTGTCCCTGTGAGGACAGAGTGCCCCACATTAATCAAGTTGGCAATCAAGATTAACCATTACAGCCAGTATGCTGGCATATACGGTAATCCCAGTGCTCAGGAGGCTAAAATAAGAGGTTTATAAATTTGAGATAGCCTGGGCTATGCCACAAGTCCTAGCTCAAAAATTAGAAATAATATTAACCATCGCAAGTCTGTAGCTTCCCAGGCATCCTGCATTTCGACAGGATGCTCTGTGAATATCCTTAGGTCCCTTCATGTCGCCTGTTGCTGGAGCCTCCCTGTGTCAGTTGCTCTTATGACAACTCTACTCTTAAAGAAAGCACTTCTCTCCCCAGCTCAGAGCTGGCCTTTCCTTTAACTGCCTATAGTGCAGGGAGTAAACCCATGCTGTGACTTTTTATATTATCACTGATATGTTAGGAATTTAGATGTGTAAATCAGTGAATAATTTACAGCTGTCTCAAAAGTGACTATTGTCACAACCCTGACAGTAATCTTGACATTGAATCTACCCTAACAGTTGTTCCATGTGTTAGGAACTCGCTCGGCTCCTATCTGAGACATGCAAAACTTGTCTGTTCCCTGAGACCCCCTTCTGCGATATGTATATCTTTTCTTAAAATTAGATTTACCCAGGATGATGGAAGGCAGAAAGATCCGGTTCTTTTAAGGGAAGTTCCTGCTACTCACAGGGTGCATCTTGCCCATGACTCACAAAAGAATAACACCAAAGAAGCAAGCAGCAGTTTGACCCTCACACTTTCTGGGTTTTTCAAACTGAATAATACTGTGGGCGGAACATGTTGGATTCCTACTGAGCTCTCTAAGCTTAGTGTGTTAGTCAGCTTTCTGTCAATGTGACAAAATACGAAAGACAAGCAAAGGAAGAAGGGTTTATTTTGACTTACAGTGAGTGTGAGTCTCTGGTCCTTAGCCATGCATTGGGCCTGTTGTAGTCTAGTATATTATGGGGACATACATAATAGAGAAGACTTCTCACTCACAGTGGCCAGGAAGCAAAGAAAAAGGAAAAGGGAGGTCCGAATAGCCCCTCAAGGGCATGCCCCCAATAACCCATCTTCCTTCCACTGATCCTACCTCCTGAGTGTTCCGTCACTTCCCCAAAGTATCACAGGCTGGCTACTGAATCTTTACACATGGACCTCTGGTGAACATTCAAAATCCCAGTCACAGCAGTTGGCCTAGTTCCACTTATTCATTCATTCATTCATTTATTTATTTATTCATTCATTAATTCATTCATTCATTTTACCCTTACCCCAAAGAAATGACATAAAGTTTCTCTGTGGCCTTCTTCATTTCAATTAATAGCATTTAAAATAGAATTTGAAATCAAGCATAAACCTCTTGTACAAAATAAGCTACTTTTCAGTGTCTACAAGCACAGTTCTGAAAATACCACATATAATACTAAGTCCCTCAGGTTCTGTTAGCTTCCTGAAGGCTAAACAGAGGACTGAGACCTGTCAAAACTCACCCAGTGACTTTCCTGACTTAAAGGAACCTCTGCAAGGTGTGCTTGGGAATGGGTAGAAACACCTGACTGTCACACTAACCCATGCCTTTCCTGAACCAGAGCCAAGTATGTTCAGCACTCTAAGATTTCTATCAAAATGCCAAGGCCCATGGCATGGCCTGGGCCCACTTAGGTGATCTTCTAGAATGAAACAATAGCCTGACCTCAGAGGAGTACTAGAGACTCCCACAGTAGAAAACTAAGTGTTGCCTTGAGGTTGGTTTCTCATAGGTTTTATTTATCAGAGTTCAAAAAATCTCACTGTATTTGGGGATTTAGGCCTTATTTTAGGACACCTTGTTAAGTCATCTCCTGATAGCTTTGGACTTCCACAGATGAGTGACTTGTGTCTTTCCACTCCCCTTATGGCACTTAAGAAGGGCCCAAATGGCCCTAAAGAGTGAAGGATAGATCCAGCCTATCATCTGGGCATAAGGCAGCCTGCATGATAAACTGCAGCACTGCTTCACCAGGTCCCCTGGCACCAGCTGTATCTGAGCAGTTTCTTGCCTACTGGTGAAGTCTGACAGTGGTTTTTCCCTTAAGTCCAGCTCCTTCATGAAATAGCACACATTCTACTTGAATCTTCTTACAGATAGACACCCAGAAGTTCCACCTGTCATTTAAACCTAGAATGAGATGGCTCTATCAAAACAAGCAAGATAGTAGCTGACTGATTGCAAATATGTTTTAAACCTGCCTACAGCAGAGCAGGCATTTGGAAAACATATATTTATTTTTTTACAAGTCAATTTCTCTAGTGCGATGAATTCATTATAGAGTGGTAAAATTAAATGGTAAGATTTCATTTGTAACATATCATTTTACAGTGTGCTTCTGTACTCTGGAAGGAACTGCTGCCTGTCATTGAATATTTTCTGCTTCATGTTCTTTTTTACATCCATTTAAATGCTCATCAGAGTGGCACTGGACACAGCCAAAAGCCTGTTCCTTTTGTTAAGTGGAGACAAGGACTGTTTATTGCATCCCACCCAGAAAGCAGCAGAGTTAGGGAACAGGTGCAGACTTCAGAGCAGGCAGTGGAGGGTAACCCCAGCTGTCCAGTGGGCTCCATAGTGCTGTCATGGGGCGCCCCTGGGCTCGGGGAACACCGTTCTCTAAAAGTGGGTCTGACCTTTCAGGACCAAGTTCTTCTAGGTCACCTCAGCACAGTGAACACAGCACTGCAGAACACAACACACCAGAAATTGCAGGGTCCACCCAGGAAGGAAAGCAAAGAGCAGCAAAAGCTCTAGCAATTTATTTTCTAGTCCACATATGAGCATTCTTGACACCAAGCCAGTTAGTAATTTCTGGCTTGGCCCCTTCACCTGAAGAAAGGTAGACTACTTCCTTCCTCTGTTATCTAGCTTTATCTTCTCCCTCAGTCCCCAAATGGACCTTTCTCTGCCCTGTGCTTCCATGCAGTGCATGTCCAGAGGGATGTGAGCACATCTTGGTCTTGTGGTACTTTACCTGGCAGACACCAATCTGTGGTAAAACTTGTTTTAACATCACAGAACTCTATAATTTCTGTTCTGCTTATTGGTTACAGTGTCTGTCACACTGCCTTAGGCCACAATCAGACACTGCCTACTGAACTTATCCTTGGAATTTTGATAATTACTCAGGATTTTGAGAATTACTGTTTTTCTTAATTTAACAATAAGCTTCCAGATTTCTTTGCCAAATGTAAAGAAAATTTGGACCTGTATATATATATATATATATATATATAGTTTTGGCCTGTAAAGTTCCTATGGAAACTCCTGTGATAAACACCTTAGAAGTGAAAATTAACCAATACCCCATTCTCAACCTTGAGAAACTTGCGGTCTAATAAATGGAGCCAAAATGATTGTTTAGATAATTCTAATACAAGGCAAAATGAGGGATCTGAAACCAAAAGTCTATTCCATCTACCAAAATACAAAGAATAAAGCATGTCTGAATAGCAGTAGCAGAATTAGGAAACACCTGCCATTGCCTTTTCTGCACATCTTTGGCTGGTTCTTCTCTTGTGTGTCCATTCTACGTTTGTTTTTCATCATCTCTTAGAAGAAATTCTCTCTGTCCAGGACAACCACACACACACGCACCTAATGCCTTAGGAATCCATTAAAATAGTGAGTCTCAAAGTGTGAACCTGGGACCAACAGGCAAACATTGGGTAGAAATTTGAACAACATGCAGATTCTCCAGCTTGACCTCAGATTTAATGAGACAGAAACTTAAGACAGTGAGGCCTAGGAATCTGTGCATTTAAAATCTCCAGGAAGGTTTATGCATGACAGCTTGTGAGCTGCTGCCAGCTAGGATTCTGAAGCATCTTCCCTCCAACTGTGTGTTCCAGAATTCTAGCCAGACTGAGTGCTTGCTACTGATAGGTTTACATTGGCAAGTAAGTGCATGAAACCATGTCAAAGAGATCGCAGTCTCCACCTTCGTTATTTACTTGCCAAGCTCGTTTCCTCGTTAAAGGTTTAGAGAAGGAATTTCCTAAGACAGCAGGATAGAAGTGATGAGCACTCACCTTTTCCTCCGCAAACAAGAACCACAATAATGGTGCGTATAGCTATATTTTGAGTTGAGTTACTAGAACACTAGAATTCAGAGAGAGCCCAGAGCCTCATAAGATTCAAGAACCTGGGATCATAGCATAGTAAAATCATCTCACCCACTGGAGAAGGGGGAGTCTAGTCTCTCCTATACAGAAATAAAGTGAAATGGAGTCTCAGTAAAGTGTACCTGTGCAGGTACTGACAATCATTGCTAATGGAGACTTTCACAGTTCTCACAAGCTTGCATCCCACTTAAACAAGTCATTTCAGTCTTCCCAGTAGCTTTAGTTTGGAAAAGAATCTCCCATCATTTCCAAGCAAACATTGAGACCAGGAGCCATAAACAGGGTCTTCCTGTGTAGCCAGGCTTTCTTCCCCGACTCCCTCCTCTGGCATCCTGAGTGCTGAGATTACGCCGCACATGGCTTGCACGCGCCGTCTTCAGAAGGGAGTTGTGACCTGAATTAGGACTGCAAACCCTGCATACTTCCACTTCTGGGACTGCAGAGACATTCCTCTGACCTGAACCCCTCAACACAGCCCATCAGATTGACTTAAGTCTGCTGGATGTTGTGTTATGGTAGGGAACAGATGGTGCCCTCTTGTGGCCCAGTCACAAGGCAGGTTTCCTCTGAGACCACACCACGGCAGTCTGCATGCAGATTCACACCAACACCTGGACTAATGGCAGGTGTTCACATTGTTCACTGCCCCCAAACACCTATGCCATACTCAGATGCCTGCTACTGACAGGATCCTGGTGGTTCCTCTAATGCCCTACCCACAAATGTGCTGAGGTGGCCTTGGGCACCTCTGTGACTCCAGCTGTGACCCACCAGCTGTACATGACTGAGGAGACCTTGAGGAGAACTGACCCTGTTCCTGCATGGTCCTGTTCCCCGCTTGCTTACTATAGCTCTAGGGTGGAGAAGAAAGGCAAGAAGCTACAGCCATTTCCCTGTCCCTAGGCATGCAGTACTCTCGTGGGCTGAGATCCCACTCCTGGCAGGCACTCCCAGAAGCCAGAGGAGAATGCCACTGTCATCATTGTCACCTGTCCATCCGGTTTCTAATTTCCTCATACCTCATCTGACATGAAGTACAGTCAGGACTGGATGTAAGTGCCACAGAGGGGATACTGTGATTCCCATCATCCTCTCCCTATTCAGTGTCTAGGTCAGAACCACCATCTGTTCAGAGGACAGAAATTGTAGGTCCCTCATTGCTACTAGGACTGCCCATCGCGGAGGCCCTTGCTAGTAGCAAAGCTAACATAAGAGTTAAGTCATGACTTATTGGAGGGCACCGCTCCGCGGCAACATTAGCCATGTTGTATTCCGCACACTCCCCTGTTGACATAATACCTGCCTGCACCTGCTAGTGTAGCCCCAACTCCTGTAGCCCACAAAGACAGAGTCCCTGACTCTGATACAGTGCGCATGGTGCCCAGTCATCAGTCACAGCTAGCAGTCATACCCACTCAACTGGAAAGAACGTGAACAATGCATTCAAAAAACGGGACCCCAAAACACATCTTCAGGAGAAAACCACTTACTAAGAAGAAGGCCACTCCTGAAAGTGATCATGATACCTGATCCACCAGGTGGGGAAAGCTCAATGTAGAGACAGGAGAAATGTGACACCCCCACAAAAACACGACCCACAACAAATTCCAAACAAATCAAAGTGGATGAAATGACCAGTAAAGAATTTAAAAGCACAAATATGTAAAATGTCAGTGAGATCCAAGAGAACATTTTTAAAAAGCATTCAGTGAAATTAGGGTGACCATGCAAGGTGTGAATGAAAAATTCATCAGAGAAATTTTGAAGAAAAACCAGATACAATTGAATACCACAGACCAGATCTAGTGAAAAAAATAACATCTGACGTTAAAGACAAGTCTTTTGAAATACCCCATCTGACCAAAAAATCATGGTGCAAGCAACAACAGTGCAAGACATCAGTGAAACCAAGAGTTGATCCTTTGCAAAGAGAAAAGCAATAAGCCTTTAGCAATATTATCCAAGAATAAAATTAAAGATGATATAACTGATTCAACAGAAATTCAAAGAATCATTAGGGATGATTTAGAAAAACTATATTGACAAGTTGGCAAACTGTAAGAAATATCCTGATTCCGGATACCTGTGATCAACCAAAATTGAACCACAAGTACATAAGACAACTTAATAGAAGCCAGGCTTGCATGCCTGTAATCTTGCCATGCAGGAGGCTGAGATAGAAAGATGTTTGTTTGAGGCCAGCCAGATGTGAAAAAAAAAAAAAAAAAAAACTTTAAAAAAATCCTTGATAGATCAATAACAAGTAAGGAAATCGAATCTGTAATTTAAAAGTCTCCCAACAAAGTAAAGTGTAAGATCACACAGCTTCACTGTTGAATCTTACCCAACTTTTAATGAAAAATGAGTGCCAGTTCTTCTCAAACTGTTCCCTAGAACTGAAAGGGAAGGAACTCTTCTAAGCTTATTGTGTTCAGTCAGGGTTCCCCTGAATACTGAAACCTGACAGACACTCAAAGGAAACTATAAAGCAGTTTCCTGATGAACATAAATGCAAAAATCCTCCATAAAATACCAGCAAGTCAAACTCGACACATTGAAAAGATCATTCACTATGCTCAAACTGGTTCCATCACAGGAATACAAGGGTGGTTCGCTATGAAAATCAATAAATAGAGCATACCACATAAATAAAGAATAAAAGTTACTCAGTCATTTAAACAGATGGAGAAACGCATCTCATAAAATTCAACATCCCTTCGTGATAAAGGCTCCTAAAAGTACGTATAGAAGAATTGTGTCAACATAAGAAAGGCTATAGATGACAAACACAGCCATTGTGCTGAGAGAGGGAGGGTGTGAAAGTACTTCCTCTGAGGTGAGGAGCCGTGACTAGTGTCTGCTCAGCACTCTAACTGAGCAGTGCCGGAAGCTTTACTCGGAGCAGTTAGGCAGCAGAAGGAAAGAAAAGCTGTACAAAGAGGAAGAGAGGAAACACAATCACTATTTGCAGGTGATGGTATCCTATACCTAGAAAAATCTAAAGACCTGACAAAAGACTATTAGAACTGAAAACAAAATCAGTGAAGTAGCCTAATGCAAAAACAATATGCAACAGGTTTTCTATAAGCCAAGAAAAATTTGCTAAGAAATAATGAAAATGATCCCAATTAATAGTTTAAATGTTGTGTTTTTTTTAAGACAGGGTTTCCCTGTAGCCCAGGCTGACCTGCAACTTGCTATATAGACAAGGCTGGCCTGAATCTCACAGAGATCTGCCTGCGTCTGCAGGGAAGTGCCAGGATTAAAGGCATGTACCACCTTGTCTGGCTAAAAATTAATTTTTAAAATAGAAACAGACTTAAGAAGAAGTGAAAGCCCTCTACAGTTAAAATGACAAAGCACTGATGAGAGAAACTGAAGCAGACACGAAGTACATCAAGAGACCGCCCGTATTCTCGGATTGAGAAAATTAATATTGTTGCCAGTCTGGGGTGCAGATCTATAATCCAGGCTTCTTGGGAGGCTAAAGAGCAGGAAGATCACAAAGTCAAAGCCAGCCTGGGCTACACAGTGAATTCAAGATCACCTGGGCAACTTAGGCTCCTTCTCAAAATAAAAAGTAAAAATGCTAGAGGTTTAGCCGAGTGGCAGACTGCCTTGCATGCACAAGGCTCTAGGTTTAATTCTTAGTAACATACGAACATGTATGTATATAATTCCCATACTACCAAGAGTAGTCTACAGATTCAGTGCAGTCCCTATCAAAACACCAATGACACTTTTCACAGAAACAGAAAAACAATCCTAAAGTTTATATGGAACCACAAAAAGACCACAGCTGGAGGCATCATGATATTTTATTTCATGACATCCCACAGAGCCGTAGTAACCAAAGTGTCGTGGGGTTGGTAGAAAAACAGACACCTAGACCAGTGAAACAGAATGGAGATCCCAGAAATAAAGCCCAGCTGATTCTTGACAAAGATATCAAAAACATACTGGAGAAAGGTGCTGGGAAAACATGGTATGCAGAAGACTGAAACTTGACCTCTGTTTGTCACTGTACAAAATCAAGGTAGATATAAGACCTGAAACTACAAAGATAAAGCAGGCAAAACAATTCATGACATTGCTAAAGGTGATGATTTTCTGGACAGGACCCCAGAAGCACAGGAAGCAAAAGCAAAAACCCATTGAAAACCTGCAGAGCAAACAACCACAGAAAGAGCCTGCAGAATGGGAGGAAAGGATCACCAGCTACTCATCTGACAGACAGTTAATATCCAAAACAACAAGAATTCAAAAAAATTAACAAAAAGATCACACTTAAATAGGGACAGTCAGACACAGCAAGTCCCAGCTACCAAGAGACTAAGGCAGGAAGAGTATGTGTACTCAGGGACCATCCTGGGCAATACAGCAAAGCCACCATGAATACTGTCCTACCCCACTTAGAATGGCTAAGTCCACAGATGGTGTGGATACAGAGAAAAATAACTGACACTCTTGACGGGAATGTAAGTTAGTACAGCTATTAAGAAGAACAGTGTGGAGGTTCCTCAAAAACACTCCCAATAGAATCCCCCTGTATTTATTCAGAAGAAATGAAATCAACATACTAACAAGATACCTACATACCCAGGTACTGTGGCACTATTCATAATACACACACATACATACATTCACAATGGAATTTTACTCATCTGTTATTTGCATCAAAATAAATAGAACTGGTGGCATTGTGTTAAGTGAAATAATCCAGAGACAGAAAAACAGGCACTGTGTTCTCCTAAGTAGAAGTTTAAAACATGGGCCTGAAAGTGAAATACTGACTAGAGAGTGAGAAGGGGGCAGGAGGGCGGGTGTGGAAGGGTGGGAAGATATGATCAGTACAGGCTTCCTGGCGTCTGTAGAATGTCACACTGAATCCAATTAGCAGGCAGGTAATCCATGTTAATTAAGCCCTACTGTAAGATTCCATTTACTTTATTTAACCAGTAGCTCCCATAATCATTTGAGCACAGAATATGGGAATGTGGGGTATACCTGATAATGACTTACTTCTCTTACCTGAGAAAGATCTGGGGGAGGAACGTCAGGACAGAGCTTTTCCCCATCTGCTTGGTCTCTAATATGCTCCATCAGAGAAATGCCTTTCCTCACACAGTAGGGGTCCTGTAGAGAGTACCAGACCAGATTCCCATGCACTACTGTGTCATCCTTTCTTCCACCAGTTCTCCATTTTATTCTTGATTCCTAACCAGAGGTTAGGGCAACCTGCTGAGCCACCAGAGCTCAAAGGCCCCCGAGTGTCCACACAGGGTGATATCTTCATGTCCATCCTGGCTTTATCTGTGAAGTACATACAGCGACATCACAAATGCTGTTGAGAGATTTTGTAGTTCATGTATTTTTGTATAAGTCATTCATTATCATTTTTACCTGTCTTTACTAGCCTGTGCCAGAATTCATATTTTTCTATTCTTTTATGATTTCCTTTAAATGTCAGAAATTATGGTTTCATTGTAGGATTGAATGTTCTATCATGTGGCTCTGTCTGAGTTGTGGCACTTCCCAGCTTGCTTAAAGAGACCCATGTTAGTCAAGTGGTGCTGCTGGCACCTGCCAGGCCCTTGTATATATTGCTCATTTGCTGCTCAGACTGGAGTTGGTAGGGAGTCCTGGGAGGTAGGTATTATCAGCCCCATTTTATGGGAAACTGAGATGTTCACAGAAGAGAATGTTACCCAAGCTGCACACCTGGAGGCTTAGAGTATGTGGGAGAGTGCCTGGGATTGAATCACTGTTCCGCCCCTTTACAGCTGTGTGACATTGGGCAAATTAGCTAGACCTTTCTGTGCCTCATTTTCTTCTTCTGTAAGTATCTGCTTAGAATTCTTGCCTCACGGGGCTGTTATAAGCTTTGACATTGACATGTGAAATGGTTAGAAGGATCCTGGCACAGTACTCAGTAGATGATGCTATTGGAGTAAAGAAAAGATGGGACTGGCAGGGCCCTCCCCATGACACAGCTAACCTAGAGAGTCAGTGAGTACTTGGTGCTCACTGGGGGTTGAGGAGGGGCTCAGGCCACAGTTCTTCCCGGGGGTGCTGGCCTTCTGGGCTGTGGTCCCCAGTAGCCATCTTCTGATACTCCCCTCTCATTCCAGTTCTGACTCACTTATTTTTTATGTTACATCTAACATGTTATTATAATTTGGGGGGATACTTGGAAACCCTGAGTGATTTAAAGACGGCATTACTCTTAAATGCTAAGGTATTTTTAACTTTATAAAGACTGTGTCAGAATACCTTTCATGAAGCACAGTTTGCCTTCCAGATCTTTCTCCAGTTACCAGAAAAAGTGGAATTTGGGCATTTCATTGATGATAGGTCTGTTTTCCTTTGGAATAGTTTTCAAAGTCCAGTTCCCTAGAGCTGAAGAACTTTGTTAGGTTTTTAAGAGCAACAAGGGTAGGAATTCCTGAGGCACCTGTCATTTCAGGAGCGGCAGAGGAAACAAGCATTCAGGTCCGAGGCAGGCAGGTGAGAACTGACTGAGGTCAGAACCCCTCAGGTCGGCCTCTCCCTCTTCAAGGGTCTGAGTTACATGCAGCATCTACTCAGGGCTGCTTCTCGGGCATGGAAGTACCCTCTAACTTGTGCAGCACTGGGATAGCGCAGAGATGTCGATTTTAAGAAGAAACCATTGTTACACAGAAAGGGAGAACAATGAAAAGATCAATTCAGCAGGAAGATGTCACTTCAAATGTACACGCACCTTATAACACAACAGGAAAGAAAAAACAGGATCAGTAGAACCAAAGCACTACAAAGACAAACCCAGAGCAACAGCTGGTAATTTGAACGCATTTTGTCAATAAAATGATAAAACAAGTAGGAAAAAAAAAAAAAAAGGACACAAAGAATTGAAAAATCACCTTAACAACTGCAGAATGCTTCCTTTGATGTCCACGTGACATGTTCACCAAAGTCAATCATTTTCTGGATCATAAGAGCTAAGACTTGGCAACTTCCAAAAGACTGAAGTCTCAGCATGTTCTCAGGCCACAGTAAAATTGATTCTGAAATACCTCTAAGTATATCGAATGAATGACACAATTCAAGCTTCAAAGAAATCATAGTTGACCTTAAAAAATGTTTTTGTAGATAATAATTAAGTTGAAATATAAGAAAGCATTGTGAGGTACAGTCAAAGCAGTTCTTGGAAAGAGAGTCAAAACTTTAAGGGAAAAAAAAAAACAACAGCCTACAATCTATTACTTTTAATCTCAAGAAGCCAAGGGAAAAAGGTCAGTAAATTAAACCCAAAGAAAAAAAGTGGTAACAAAAATTAGGCTGAAACCAACAAATAACAGAACAGACTTGCAGTCAAGAAAAACAAGAGAAGCAAAAGTTGATCCTCTGAAAAAGACACATTAGAGTTAAGCATATAAAGCACCTCATAATACTTCATGTCACAGTCCTCAGCACCAACTTCTGAATTATGAATAATTATCTTTAAAGTGAGATTTTAAAGCCAGTCTTCCATTGCTTTATCCCCCTGAGCAGTGTTAGTCTATCAGTTCCCCCTTTGACTTTGAGTCTCTCCAGATTCCTTTCTAACTGTTCTGCTGTCTCTTGTTTGTTCCACGCTAAGCAGATGGCCCAGAAGTTAGCCAAGAGCAGGAAGAAGGTGCAGTACAAACAGCGTCCTCAGCTTGTGCTATGCCTGTCCTTTCCATTTGTTTATGTTTTGCCTTTTTATGATTTCGTGTTTCTGTTTTCTGCATCCAGCAAGTTTTTGTTCCGATTTATTTTTTAATCGCCCCATAAGCCAGCCTTTCTCCAAACTCAGTTGCCTAAAGTGGCCATTTTCTGTTGCTCATTGGTCATTTCACCTCAGAGGAACAGCAGGGAGCAGATTGGAGACGCTAAATGAATCCTCTAGTGGCATGGAAGCTGCAGCCATTCAGGAGCAATGATGTGGAAGGACCTGGGCCTACTCAATTACAGTTATGCTTGATTTGAGGATTTGTCAGATTGCTGGATGCAAAAAAGAAAACTCTCTAATAACCACACATGTGCGGGGTTCAGTCCAAATGAGCTAGTCTGTGCTTTGGGGGTTGCGGAGCTTCTAGGTGCTTGTGAACTACTCCCAGGACGTGAAGCGCTGGGGCTCATTCATAATGGGGTGGCTTCAGGAGCAGGCAGCTGCTTCTGTGGTGCTATGATTGCCTGTGAACATAAAGACCCTCTTACCAGAACTGCACCCAATGGCTTCATTTGCACTTACTACAAATGTCCTCTGTCAGCTCCAGCAGGGCAAACTGAGAGACTGACTGGTCCTGAGTCCTCAGTGTGAGTTCACTGCCCTTACCCTTCTGTCTCCAAATTCTTGCAGAAAGGGCCACTTGCTGTCATGTCTGGAGTCAGTCCTCAGCAGTGAGTCACTGCCATTGTCGGGAAGCAGCAGAGGGCACTCCGCATTTTCCTGTAACGTAGAGATGCTAATTCTCGCCCATCTGTCCATCCTTTCTGTAGTACCTTCAACTTTGGCAGTTTAACCCTTGAGTCTGTGTAGCCGTTCTGGTGACTGTGTCTTGGTGGCCAGTGTGTGAGCTAACCTTGCTCCCATACCTCTTGATCAGGATAATGTGGTAAAACTGTCTCTTGGTGCGTTTTTTTCTCAGGCTCCTGAAGGAGAATCTCAGCCAATGACTGAGGTGGATCTCTTCATTTCTACGCAGAGGATCAAAGTATTGAATGCGGATACACAGGTACCAGCTAGCCCTAACCTTTTGCAGAGGTGAATGCTAGTGACATCCCAACACAGACTCTGTGGCTGTCCCCAAGTACTGGGCTCCAGACAAACCCAAAGACTTTGTTCACAAAGGCTAGTGCTAGGTGGGGCAGAGATTGATTTCTTAAAGCTTGAACGAAAACTTAGAATGTGGTGATGTTCAGAGGAGTCCTCTGTGGAGGACTCGTTAGCATGCATTCTAGTGAAAATCTCATACAGCACATACGGACATGTGCATGTGTGTGTGTGCACACACACATCACAACACATGCACAAACAGCTGTAGCATTTAGACTTTATCTTCTCTTTTCAACTTCACCATCAGAGATTTTATAAGATGTAAGATATTTGAATTTTATCTTTCTCCTGCACAGATCATCTCTTGCTTTTCATTAGCCAAGGAAAATGCTTAGGCATGGGAAATGGGCTACAGAAATCTTCCAGTGAAGGCTTTGTCCTGATCCCATCCCACATGGAGAACTCACTTAGCTGGGGTGAGGGGAGAAGACACTCTCTCATGGTTTCTCAAGTCCTAAGCATGAGACTCACCTACTCTGCCCCCCACTCTCAGGAGCCAATGATGGACCATCCACTGAGGACCATCTCCTACATCGCAGACATCGGGAACATTGTTGTACTCATGGCACGCAGGAGAATGCCGCGCTCCAACTCCCAGGAGAATGTAGAGGCTTCCCACCCGTCCCAGGATGGGAAAAGGCAGTACAAGATGATCTGCCACGTCTTTGAATCTGAGGATGTAAGGCTGGCTTCCCTGATCTCCCTCTTGATTTCTCAGAGCCTGAATCAGTCTGATTCATCATACATTATATATTTCCTGAGTACCTACTGTGTGTCATGCAGATGTTCTAGAACTGTGAATAAAAGGCTGAATAAAACACACAAGTTCCTTTTCATTCAGGTTGCAGCAGCAGAAAATAAATAGACTAAATGTAAAATTAGACATAGGGAATGCTTTGCTGAAAAAATGTTTTAAAAGATCAAAGCAGCTATAGAAGGACAGGACCGCTCCATGTGAGGTGGTCAGCACAGTCCTCTTTCACGGAAGTGACATTTGAGCAGAGACATGAATAAAATGAGAACAGAAAATAGCAAGTGACAGGCCCTGAGTTCTGATGAGTTTAGAAAGAAGAGCAGTCCAGACTGCTGAGGGCTTAGAAAAAGGGAGAGTCGAATTGTTCAGGCAAACCCAAATTGCAGGGGTCCAAGGAGGTCTTGGCTGCCCTGAGGTGCTTGCAGAGAACTGTTCTGTGTTGTGCAGAACTGTCCTGTGGTCTGTACGGAAGTTAATATCCCTGCCCCTCCCAACCCAGTGGCAGGAGTACTATTAGGCCCAGTCCTTGTGAAAACATCTCCTTCTCTGTACAAATCCAGAATTCCTAACCCCCATTCCGCCAGGTGGTGAGATCATGAACGCATCCCTTCCCAGCACAGGCATCTCCATCCGGGCTCTGCACTGCACCAGCCCCTGGTACCTTCTCCTGGCCTCCCCCACATAGCTGTAAAACATCGCCTTCCAGAGAAGTGAGAAGGCCGAGGCAATCCTTCACTTCTCAGGGAACCAAAGCCACCAGCTACCTTGGCTGTGGCCACCACCAGGAGACCTCCAGATCCTAAACAGCCCCCTGCGGTGCTGATAAGGTGGGGGGGGGGGGTGAGGGGGGCCTCCTGTACTGATTCTCTTTGTCACCCTGCTGTGCTTTAAGGCATCACGAAGGTCCTAGGAGAGTAAAGGTTTAGGCTCCTGTGTCTCCCGGGCCAGACAGAAGGTGGGGTCAGTTCTGCTCACCAGCATTGAGGACCTGCAGGACCTCCCGCTTCTTCTGTCTTGCACAGAGCTCATAAAAGGGAGTTCTTTTCCTTCCGTTTTTTAAGCTCCGGTGGGGAAGAAGCCAGAGCCAGGATAATAGTGGACTCAGATGGCTTTGTTTCCACTGTAAGGTAGACCAAGCACACTGCCCCACAGCTTAGGGCTAGGCTACACTGTACTGAGGTCAGACTCTGTGAACAAGTGAGCACTTGACCTCTGGCTCCTCCTTTTTTAAGTGCATGTAGCGTAGTACCACCCTCTCTGAGGGTTCTTGCCTCTGACTGACAGGTAAAGCTCAGTGCCTGGCCATAAATCCTGGCACCAGGACCTTGACCCTGTGTATCCATCAGTGGTGATCAGTGAGGTGGTGTACCAGTGTGCTCTTCTGTGGAAGGAAGTAGTGCTTCACCTGTTCTGTTGTCTAGTGGATAGTGTGCCAGTTCTTAGTGTGACTTGCAGCGGGTGGCGTCACAAGCGAGGTTGTGGAGCAGCCACATTCACACTGTTATAGGTGTCAGGATTTTCCCGGCAGTTCTGATATGCAGTCCAGGCACATGAGGGCTGCTCCGCTGCTGCTGACCGCCCTGATTGATTGAGCTGTACAGTCATGTAGGGTAAAGTCCAGAAGAAAGAGTGTGGTGTACGCCAAGTTCCTCCCCCGTGGTTTTTGTGACCTTGAGCATATTCCATGTCTCCTCATCTGGAAGCTGCAGAGTTGGATCAAATCAAGGTTCTTGACTATTGGACTCAATACAACATTTTGACGTTTTTTAAATGTGGCGGGGGGGTACAGGGGACAGAGGAGGGAGGTACCTGTGTGTGCACAAAGACCAGAAGAGGGCTAGCCTCCTCTATCACGCCCCCCATTCCTTTAAAGCAAAGTTGCACCCTGAATCTGGGTCTGGCATTTTCCTCAGAAACCAGCCATGCCCAGGGATCCTCCTGCCTCTGCCCCCTCATAGGGATTACAGGTACACGGGGTGCCCAGCTTGTCACACGGTGGTGCAGTGGAACTCCAGGCCTCACAATGCAGCAAGCACTATTCAACATTGAGCCATTCTCCCAGCCCCTTTGGGTTTTTTTTTTTTTTTTCAAAATAATAACTTAGTGGTTAAGAGCACTGACTGCTCTTGCAGAGGTCCTGGGTTCAATTCCCAGTACCTCATGGCAGCTAACAACCATCTGTAACTCCAGTTCCAGGGGATCTTCTTCTGACCTCCGTGGACATTGCATGACACAGGTACACTTACACACATGAAGGCAACACACGCATACACAGAAAATTAAATAAGTAAATAAAAAGATGTAGAATGGCTTCTTTTTGTGTAAAAAAGTCCTTTGTATGGCAATATGGCCATCATCTCTGACTCCTGTCTACCTACTGCCAGTAACTCCCTTATGGTCATTGTCATTACAAAAAACATACCTGATAATTTTCAAATAGCTCTTGGTAGGCCCTGGTGCCCTTATGTAGAACTAACTGACCTGTTACTTAGGCCTTTCAAATTCCACAAGGAGTCATCCATGGGAGGGTGTGCAATACTACCCGTACCTAGACTGGGCTTCGTAAGGACAGAGCTCAGGTCCTATCCTGACCTCTTCTGTCTTCCCTGTGCTGCTGTTGTAGGCCCAGCTGATCGCACAGTCCATAGGGCAGGCATTCAGTGTGGCGTACCAGGAGTTCCTCAGGGCCAACGGGATTAACCCTGAAGACCTCAGCCAGAAGGAGTACAGCGACCTGCTCAACACCCAGGACATGTACAATGATGACCTGATTCACTTCTCCAAATCAGAAAACTGCAAAGATGTAGGTACTTTCCCAAGCCTGTTCCCAGGCTGGGCCAGCTTGGCAGGGCCCTGGAGGGTGGGGCAGCCCTCTGTGGAAGTGGAAGCTGAACAGTGTAGCATGGGCAGGACATTGTATAGGACTCACACCCATTGCTGACTTACCACACAGGACCCTGTCATTAAGTACTATCAAGAAATAGGCAGCATGTGTTCTTTCTCCCAGGAGTCCCAAGCCAACTTTTGAATGGGTTCTATAGGACCCACTCCTATATGGATATGATATGAATAGGGCCTGACCTCGGTCCTTATGAAACCCATAGTCTGGACAACAGTACTGGTAAGGGTCAGTGATAGGCCAGCTTAAGTTCTGGTGAAGCCAACTGCACTTGACAGAACAGAGCAGATGCCATGTTCAGACAATTCTCTATTTTCTGGTGTTGTAGGCTGAGCTCTCCAGGGGTTTCAGGAGGAAGATAGGATCAGCCAAGCTGATCTGCATGTCTAGGGAAAGGAACCTGACGGCCAGAAAGCTCCACGTTTGTCCGTGACATCAAGAACGTGGTGGCGCAGCTGGAACAGGGAGTGAACACAGGAAAAGACAGAGAAGACAGTGTCCCGGTTTGCAAGTCCAGCCAAAAGGCTCAGACTTTATCCCACAGATAAAAAGAATCTTTAATGATAAGGTGATCTTTGCATCTATTGGGTATCTTGAGTCAGGTTCCTTAGAAACAGCAGAGGTGAGGGTCCTTTTCGCGAGCCTGCACTCAGTACAAAAAGAGAGCCAGGGGAGGTATGAGGAAGAGTGTGATCTTGCTAAGCATGAGCTTCCTTCTGATCCAAGAAAGTGCTGGGGCACAGAGCGCAGGACGGACGGGGAAGGCGGCCTGACACGCATCTGCATCCCCTCTCGTGTGGGTCAGGGATGGGCAGAGGTATATTAGCTTGCCAGGGTGCTACAGTAAGCACCGCAGACCGGGTGTCTCCAACAGCACACATGCGTGTCCCTCGGTTCTGGAAGCCGGTAGTGCAAGGATGAGGTGTTGGTAGGACTGAGTCCTTGGGACTACAAAGGAAGAAAGGCTCTGTTACACGCCCATCTCCTTAGCTCACTGGTCCCCTTCTCACTGCATCCTCAAGCCATCTTCCATGTGTCCAGATTTCCTCTCAGAAGCGCACCAGTCATACTGGATCAACGCACACCCTAGTGACCTCAGTTTAGCACCACTGCCTCCATAAGTGTCTTGCTCTGTGCTGAGGCACTGAGGTTGGGGCTACGGCACATGCATTTGAGAGGTAGAGAACAATCCAGCCCATAACAGGGATGTCTCTCATTTGGCTGTGGGAAATGCTCCAGGGGAGAAGCCCACTGTGGCTCCAGCAGCAGCTGTGAAGCAGCCTCTGTCAGGCCCAGCACATATGCATGCACGCTCTGTCAGTGTTTCCAAGAAGGGTCTTCCTTTTGGTGGCATCTCTGCAAACCTCCACTACCAACTTCTGCCTCCGTGCCGGCCACAGAAACCTTACATGTGTCCCTGATCTGGTCTTCCTGTGTGTATTATAGCCTTTTGGTTGTGATAACTTCAGCATCACATTCTTTTTCTTCAACTTTCATCTTGCAGAAAAGTGTTTCCATATATTTATTTTTCACTCAAGAATCTTAAATGTCAAAAAAAAATTTTAGAAAGCGCTATGGAATGAGAGAACCTGCTCACAGAATCCAAAAACCACTTCTGGAAGCCATGACAGGTCACCAGAGCTCTCACAAACAGAGCCTACACCAGGGACAACAGACGTTGAAAAAGAACACAGAAAACCTGTACTCCTTGTGTTTGTGTGCTAAGGCCAGACAGGTCATGTGAAAGGCAGGTGAATTACAAAGCATGGATGGGCTTGGGTCAAGTGGTTTCTTACAGATTCCAGGTGCCATGCCAAGAGGATGAGCTTACTTGGGCCGGCTTCCTCAGTCTCTGATGTTTAACCTATATGTTTGCTGATCCAAGCTTTTTGGTTTTTGTTGGTTTTTTTTTTTTTCTCCTTTCAGGTTTTCATAGAGAAGCAGAAAGGAGAAATCCTAGGAGTGGTGATCGTGGAGTCTGGCTGGGGATCCATTCTACCAACTGTGATTATAGCCAACATGATGCATGGAGGCCCCGCAGAAAAGTCAGGGAAGCTGAATATCGGGGACCAGATCATGTCCATTAATGGCACCAGCCTGGTGGGCCTGCCTCTCTCTACCTGCCAGAGCATCATTAAGGTACCTAGGCATGAGGGAATCTTTCCAGTTGCAGGCCTGAAATGGTGCGAGATGTGATTGTTAGCCCGTCATCAATATTTATGAACATTTTAAATCTCGGGCACTGAGGAAGACCCAAATACAAATGGCATAGACTTGCATTCAGGACATCTTACCCCAACTCATTATTTGTACGTTCCTCCATAAGTCAGGATCACAGTTAATATTATTTTACTCACATAATACCATGTCCATCTTAGGCACAACTAATCAGTTACCTCCCTTTTTCCAGTAAACCCAGACTCAGCCTCAGCAGAATTTTCCTCAGCTCAGTAATCCAGATAGTCAGTCAGATAGATATACATGAGATGATTTACCATCCTCTCTATAGATCATGGGAATTATTCAAGTCTGACAACACTGTGAAGTAGGTCACCCTGTCCCTGCCCTAGAGCTGGCTGCCTGACCACCACGGGAAGGAAACTCTGCTACAGTCCAAAAATGCCTATTTTTTTCAGCCTAAACTGATGCCATAGCTAAAAAGGAGCTACTTAAAGAGAAATTAAATGTAAATGTTTGAGGGGGAAAACTGGATTTTCTTCTTAGGGGAGAAGTACCTGTGCGTAGCCTTTCAAACACAACTTTGCTGATTGCCTAGTCAGTGTGATGGAAGTACTCCTCCACGACAGCATCTTTGGCCTGAGACCACCACACCCAGCAGGTGGTTCTGCAAGTAGACTGGGATGCTTAAACCTTGGTCCCAGGGCTTTCTGAGATACAACTCTAGGGGAAAGAATGAATGAGTCCATAAGTAACCATTCTATGTCCAAGAAAATTACAAAAGTCAACACCTTATCTGAGGAACTGGGGTGGAGGATATAGATGAGCATACAGGACAGAGTGACTTGCCTCTTCGCTTTTCTTCAATAAGGTCTGCCTGTCGCTTAATATATAGCCATGTGTTGGTACAGGGAAATAAGTTTTGTACAATGTGTCACTAAGCAGTTTTGTCATTTCTAAACTTCACAGAGTACTTACACAAATCTAGGTCAGTCGCCTCATGTGGCCTCTTGATAGAACCAAGATATACAATGTTAATGCAACCCACCATGGGGCTGCTGGCGCAGCACGGTAGACTTTGTGATGAACAGGGATAGACCCTAAAGCAGTGATAAAAACACAGCATAATCAATACCTAACGCAGGAAAATAGAATTTATCGAATATTGTATACAGACAGTACATGTGCCGTGCTTTTATACAGCTGGCAGTGCAGTGAATTTACAGCAGTGTAGCCACAGGTACGTGAAATGACTTGTGCTAGATGTTAGGGTGTCACCAGTATCACCAGGTGATAGAAATCATTCAGCTCCATCTTGTCTTGTTAGACCGCTGTGATAACTTGTCTGGTTGACTAAGCTTCGTTACATGGCACATGGCTGTACCTTAGTGATGAGATCAGAGAATCTACCTAATGCAGAGATTCGTTCAGATATGCTTAATTGGACCTTTGTTAGATGCTGAGCTGTACCGTGGAGAAGCCAGAATGACAGTCTACATGTGGACGATAATCACACCACTGAAAGGGTGTGATAGCAACGATAGCAACAGAGGTAAAAGGCTGCCAAATTCAGAAGATGGAAAATTTACAGGAGAATGTTCAAATTGACTTTAAAAGAGTTAAAACCTAGGTTGGTAACCAGATAGTGGCATTTGGAAGTATCTGCTTGGACAAGGGTTGGAACTGAGTCAAGGGGATGGACTTGCCCTGACCTGTAAGAGTGGATCTCGTGCTGTCATGGTAAGGTGGATGAGCAGTGACCAGGAGCAGCGAGGCAGGACCACTGCCCATGCTTCCTGTGAACAAATTACTTTTAAACACTTGTGTGTACATGTGAGAATTGCAAAGGCAATGTGACCCAGACACACAGCGGGTAAATACTTGCCCGTGGTTTTGGCCTAGCAAGAAGTGACAGGTCTAAGAGTTACAACAATCAAGAACTGTAAACCCAGCACTGACCTGAGAGTGTAGATAGATTAGGTCACCTAACTCAAGGCAGCCTTATGTGCAGCATGCACTCTTGCGTTACCCACTGCACAAGTTAGAAACTGAAAGGTAGTCCACAACTGGCCATTAGTGGAACCAGCTTACTAGCCAGTGGATAGCCTGCCCTCAAGACAGCACTGTATGAGTGTCTAAGGGCTAGATCCAAGGCTACACCCTCTGCCAGAGGTCTAGAGACTATCTTGGCTGTTACACGTCAAAGAAGGTGCTACAGGCACTCAGAAGGTAGAGGCAGGGCCACCACCAGACATTTTACAGCATATAGGAGAGCCACCCGCAGCCAACACTTATCCAGCCCCAGATGTCAGTACTGCCAAGCTTGAGGATTCGGTGGGAAGTCCCAGGGTTGAGATGTGGAGGAGAGAAACTGGTGAGAGGGGGCATGTTAAGGGTACTTTCATGGGGAGTTGCTCTGAGTCTTGACAGGTTTCAGGGGAGGGGCATTTTAAATGAATATGTCCCTTTAAAATATGTGTTGAAGTCCTAATCCCAATGAGATGGTATTAGGATCTAGGGCAATTGGAAGGTGATTAAGTTATAAAGGTAGTGACTTCATGAATGGGATCAGTGTCCTTATACAAGGGACCACACAGTGCCCCCTGGTCCTCTTCCTACATGTGAGAGCAACCGGAAGCCAGGAGTCAGCAACCCAAAGGAGGACACTCACCAGAACTTGACTGGTACCTGAATCCCAACCTGTAGACCTAGTAGAAGTAACTATCATTGGTGATAAGCCAATCTGTACGTGGTAATTTATCATGGTAGCCTAAGCAAAGAGAGAAAGAAAGGCAAACTTGAGCAAAGGTGGAGATGGGCCTGGGCCCAAGAAGCAGGAATCCCTGAGGACTCCATGCCCCATGTCAGGCCACGACCTTCCCTCAAGCTGCCCCTTACCTGAAGCCCCAGAGGCACATGACTTGCTCAGGGCACCAGCTGGCCAGTGAGCCTCAACTCTCCTCTCCTCTCTGCTGCCCTCTGAACGACACAGGCCAAATGAGGGGCCACAGTGCTCATAGGTTCACCTGACCACCTTGACGACTGCACGAGGACTCAGATCTTTCCCACAGATCACCAAGACAACAAGGCAAGTAGAGCCCGGATCTCCTGGCACAAAGCTTGCTCAAGTACAAACAGAGCTGCCCTAGAACTTTCCTAGAACAGAGCTTCTTGAGAACTTCCTGTTGGTTTGCATAGCTGAACTTTGATGTCTGTAAACCGACTCTCCCTGGAATCAGAAGTTGAGAAGGCCATGTGATGATGAAAGAGACGTAACTGATGAAGAAGGAGCGTAAGAAAACCACTGCCTTGCGGCCCCCCTCAGGGATGTGCCCAGCAGGCAGGTTCTCGTAGAATCTGCTGAGCACTCTCAGTGCCCCAAGATGCTCGGCTTTGTGGAGCTGAAAAGTCAGATGGCCCTCCTAAGGCCTGCCCTGGCTAGGAGACATTTGACACTACCCACTGGAACTCCAGGCCCAAATGAGGACTGGTACTTGGGGCCTAGTACCACTTTTTAAACTCTCTAGACGTTCCCGCCCCTTTGTGCCCAGACCTGAACAAATGATCACAAATGCCCCACAACCCCTCAGCTACTGCGGAATGTCGGCTTCACAGCTTGTGCTCCTCTTTATTCCAATGTATTCCAGTGCTCTTTGCAGTTACACATGCCAACATCTTGCATCTTGAGCAGTCACTGCCTCTCAAACTCAAGTGAATCACTCATGGATCCTGTTAAAATGCAGGTTCTGATCCGACAGATCTTGAATAGAACTCTGCTTTTCAGCCAAATCCCAGTGATGGTGGCATTGCCAGACTTCTGGTCACACTTTGAGGAATGGGAGTCTAAGGTGATGTGTCTCTGGACTGCCACTCTAGTGCGCCTGGCCTTTCTTCTCCCAGATTACAGGAAGTAAGATATATTGCTAGTTATAGAGATCATCTTAGTTCCTTTTTGCCCAGCTCTTATTTTCCACGTTGTAATTCGATCCTAAGCCACTGTTGGTAGGTGAGGCAGGCTCTCTCTGTTTGCCGTTGTCTCCAGATTTTTGTTCCTTTTCAGCCTAGAGCTGGGCTTCCCTTTCCTTCTTAATATTAACATGGTTCTGCCTTTGTTGCCATGGAGACCACTCTGGCTTCTTCTCGTCCCACCATATTTCTTAATTTGCTGCACCATTCCACTGTTGTCATGGGGATGAAATGACCATTTATTTAATTGGTGCCTCTAACAAAATGGCAGGTAAGGAATTCAGGTTAATGAGACTCAACTTGAAACACTGATTGCAGAGCAAATCATGGTCTGGTTTTATAAAATCACCATTTCTCTAAGCCTTATCTTGAAGCACATTTTCCCGATCTTGAAATTCTTTTGCAGAGTGACCAATCAGAAATTTAAGTTAATTTGCATAAAAGGAAAGCCTACTAGGACAGTGTGTAACTTTTAGGTAATACTAAGAAAATAGGGTCATTTTCTTGCCTTTCGTATTCTGTAGGGGTTTCTGAATTACGCTGAAATCATCTGGTGGTTAATGGGCATAAGCACTTAGGCATGTGACTTTGTGTGAAAAACTGGATTCCTACAGTAGGATCCTACCATTCTCAGCTTGTTTCTCACAAATCCGTGGTCTCCTGGTGTGTGATTTACTTGGGAGGAGGGACTCAGGCCCTCTGACTTCCCTGTCATTCTGACATTCTCTCTCGCTGTCTTCTCTCAGCTCCTTCCTCCTTGCAGCCCCAGGAGCCCCAGCTATGCTTCTTCCTCCAGATCTCCCATCTCTGGGACCTAATGCACTTCCTGGAACAAAAGTGTTTTTTAATTAAGTGAACAAGAAGGAGGAAGTACTCAAGGGAAAGAGTTCTAGTATGTGGCTGAAGTCTGGGCTGTCACACTCCCTACTCCCTGCTTTAATGTTGAGGACACATCTTGAGTTTTGATGGCTGAAATTTGGTGTCATAAGCTGAGGCATTTAAGAATGCAAACATAGAAACTGGACCTTGCAGAGTCCTCAGTGAGTGTCACCATTAGGAAATGATAATGAAATTTTAGGTAAAGCAAGTGCTTAAGAGCCCCCAGATTATGGTAGCAGAACCACTTCTAGAATCCAGGTCTCCTGATACCAACCCGGTCCTCCTCCCTAGCCCATGTCTGTCCCACTGCTAGGAGCAGGAACCCAGTGAAACTTGGTATCAACAGAAGGCCCAAATTTACAGACTTTTCACAAAGGGAGAGGCACACTTAGTTCTCCAGAGTTGTTTCAAGCTACTGGAGACAATGGTGATCGAAACATGAGCAGGAGCACCAGGCCACATGGTGCAAGAAGACTTCCAGAAATCAGAGCAACTTAGGACACTAAAAGCAAAGAAACTACACTCTATTCATGCAGAGAAGACCAATCAAAAGTATGTGGAAAGCAGTGTGAATCTTTCTGGGCTGGGGAGGTACAGGGACATGGGGAGCCCTCATGAGCTCTTGTCATACAGGAAAATGACCTGGAAATATGGCCTAATTCAAGGTTAGAAGAAGCTTTGGGGATCACAGATTTTTCTCCTGTTATTAGCTCTGACTTCGTTGTGGAGTGAGCCTTAATCTGAAGGTCTCTCCCACTGTAAGTACTGTGGTTTTTAAAAACAAACAAACCTGAGATCCATGTGGCTATGTAAATCTCAGTGAGTAACTTGCTACTTCTGAGCCTCAGCTTCCTCTTCTGTTAGCTAGGGTTGGCGGCGGTAGCTGCAGTTTGTCAGGGAGACTGTGTCTCACAGCTCCTGTGAGCCTCTCAGTGCCTTGCAGGAGTCCTGCTCATTGACAGGCAGTTACGATCGCTGTGCTTTGGCTGCTTTCATCATCAGGATGGACTTTGGTGCAGCAGCAGTGATCCCAGGGTGCTCACACCTGGTACAGAAGGAGACATGGCTAGCTTGGGCTAGGCTGTACCCCTCCCTCAAGCCGTCACTCTTCCCGAACCTTGCTGTGACCAGCTCTGAAGTACAAGCCACAGATATGAGGAATTAAATGGACCCCTGTAAGTTTAACCACATCCTGGAGAAATTAAGTCACTTGGGGAGGTGAGGCCATGTCTGCGACAATGGTACACCCCTATTCTTCTCAAAACTGAGCTTGCACCAGAGTCACCTGGAAGACTAGTTAGCACAGAGCACTGGTCTGACCCTTAGAGCTCCTGATTCTGTAGGTCTGCAGTGATGCACAGAATTCACACTTCAAACACATGACCAAGTATTACTACTACTGCCATGGGCCTGGAGAATCATTGATATATACCCATTAGGCAAGCATAAGGCCAAATAACCAGAGGCAAGGGTTAGCCATTCCTGCATCTAAGCATCCTTCATCACTTAGAAACAAAGATATGTGAATCATTTCCACCTCTCTTGTCACCAAGTCTTTTTGTACTGAAGTTGCCTAATTTGTATCACCTTTGCCTAGCAAGGTGCTTGTGAGGTAGCAGAGACCTGAGCAGGGGTCCACTGGGGGTCCCAGCACTGACTTCATGGAGCCCTTGGACAAGGACTCTTCACAGTCTATATCTTTTGATCATCTATAAACTATCAGTGTTAGTCCTGACTTCCCACCCACAGAGGTTTGCAGACTGGGCAAGGAATGACAAATCTCTGTGCTGGGAAACTTGCAAATTACTGTTAATAGGGCACAAGACTAAGAATCTCCCTGCACATATACTTTCCTGAGTTTGCATTGCTCTCTCCAGGTCCCTCTTTCAGTCTTGCCTATAAGGGAACAAACTGGGCCCACTGTCCAATTGATTGGGTATTATCATGGACTTGAATAAAGGCTTTGTTTTCCCAAATCCCAGCCCCTCCCTGACGGTTGCTATCTCTCAGAAGGGAGAGGTTGCTCACCTACCCAAGTCCCTTTATCCCTGTTCCTTTGGACTATGTTGGCCTTGAGCAGTTTCTTAGTCAGCTAGTCCTGGCAGATAGGAGTCCAGTCAGGCAGGCATTTCCCGCCTGAATGTTCTGGTCTCCTGGTCGGTCTCAGCTCTTAGCAGCAGGGCCTCCAGCCACAGCAGTACAGTCTGTTTGCCCTAAGACTTAAAAAAGTACCATTTTGTCTGTGCAGCATATCTTGAAATGGGCTGTGAGGCAGCATCTCAGAGTTCTTCCTCTGTGCCTGCTCTGACATGCAGGAATCAGCCCAGGCAGAGCAGTCCCTCTGCAGAACCAGGAGCACTAGAAGAGGCACATTTGTTTCAGGACTGGCTGCTTCTCCTGGCCCGCTCTTCTCAGCATGAAGCTAATGTGGTGATGGGTGGGCCTCCCCGAGGGAAGATGGCGGCTGGGTGGAGGTAGTGCAGGCAGGGTCTGACGCCTGTTTCATGTTCGTATAACAGCCAGCTTTCCTCCCACCATCCATTCTGACCAAGGATCATGAAGCCACGTGATCTTCATGTCTTATTTCTGTTTTTCTCTCCATCACATCTGATGTACACACACACACACACACACACACACACACACACACACACACTGGAGTGGCCAGTTTCAGTGGGAATGGCCATAAACTACAAGATCTCTCCAGTTAGAGAATGAGGAAGAAGAGGTCAGAGACCATAGCAACAGGCTCTGGGAATGGGCTGCTTGCTGTGAAGTGCATGTCCTTTGTTAGGAGTTGTGGCTGGCACCTGCAATAGAGGAAGCCCATTCCCCACCTGGCACTCTCCTGATGGTGGAGGCGGGGTAGTGTACATCCCTCACCTCTCAAGCACATGACACTTTTCCTCATACACTTCTGTCTCTTGACACACAGCTCATTTCCCAACATGAGAACATTGCCTACAGGAAACCCATCTCCACGTGGGCTGAGAGGGTTCTAATGAGGCCTCTCCAGGAATGGCACCAACGCAGACACATGTAGCCTGTGGGGACTTGGGAAGACTAGGAGTGTGGGTGCTGCCTCTGCCTTAGGCATCATGTATCATCTGCTTTTCGTTATTCTGTCTCTCCTGTGCTATATTTATGTTTAAGGGCTTAAAGAATCAGTCCCGCGTAAAGCTGAATATTGTGAGATGCCCTCCAGTGACCACTGTGTTAATCAGGAGACCAGACCTGCGCTACCAGCTGGGTTTCAGCGTGCAGAATGGAATTGTAAGTGCAAGTCACGATGTACCCTTTCCCAAGAGGTTTGGCTTTGGGTTTTATATTCTTTGGGTCGTACTTGTTTGGAATTGGAATATGCTAGGAAAGCGCTCTACAAATGAGCCACACCTCTAGCCCTAGATTATCTCTAGTGTGAAAAGCTGATAAAGAATGTTTTGACCCACAAGAAAGTACCTTTGAGTCTGGAGGACCCACTCGCTCCAAAACTACTAAACACATTTGTTGCAAGTCTTGTTTGCATCCGTTTTTGAAGGGAGGGTGACTCCACCTCACAGCCGAGGGAAAGCTCACTCACAAGGGACATAGGCTTTCCACCACTGCAGTGCCTGGCTACGATATTGATGCCATTTCTGTAAAAGTGATTTGCCCAAAGGCCACCTGTTAGCAATGCCAACAGAACCTCTCTCTTTGAGCCACACTGCAAAACACAGTAGGGTTCCAGTGACATGAAACACTTCCACATGTGAGCCCAGTTGTGACTGTGGGAGGTTGCCTGAAACAGTGGCCCATGGATGACAGACCTAACAGAGACAGAGAGTAGCCAGAGCTCAGCATGCCCGGGAGTTCAGTGACTGCCACATTCTCTATGCAAAGTGTGAGAACAAGGCAGCAGGCCTACAGAACCTAGTTTTGTAGCTGTTGTTTGTTTGTGGCACTAGGTATGAAACCCAGGATCTTATATATGCCAGCCAGGCACTCAACCACTGAGCTACATCCCTTACCCCAAAGCCCATTTCTCATTCAAAAAGGACCTGAGAGATTTAAATGGCCCAAGCCTTAGTAAGTCGGCCTCTCAGAGGTGTTCGTGCTGAGGCACCGGGGTCCCGGGGAAAACAGTCATCCACTCCCCTGCCCCCCGCCCAGCTCTAAGATGTAGTGCTACCACCAGGTGTAACTTGGTATTTGGCCCTAATAGATCTGCAGCCTCATGCGAGGGGGAATAGCGGAGAGAGGAGGGGTCCGCGTGGGACATCGGATCATCGAGATCAATGGACAGAGTGTCGTGGCCACGCCGCATGAGAAGATTGTCCACATCTTGTCTAATGCTGTCGGGGAGGTAGGAGAGAGGCCCAGGGATGGGAGGGTGAGGTGCTGTGTGTGCCTCTTGCATCATGCTGGCCTCACTGGGAATCTTCTAGAGCCTCCTTTCCCCTCCTGATGCTCCTTAAAAACCAGAACCGTCTGCCACAGAGCGTTATATCCTTCACCGCTGTGATGTGGAGTCGGCTCACCTTCCACCTTCTCTCCGACATGTATATTGTGTTGCTACTCTCTGGTTCCCCAGATTCTCTCCACTTTCCCCAGTTAACCCCACCAATCTGTGCTTGGAAGACACAGATTAGATTCAAGACTCCAACCCAGCAGCCCTCAGAGGGGTTTCCCTGGCATGGGCTTTCCTCAAGCCCTAACTGTATGTCAAGGGCTGCTGCTATTATCTTGATAGCAGGGAAGCTTTGTGTGGTCAGGCATTACCACACTGCCAAGACAAGAAAGGGAGGTGGGGGCAGTCAGAAGCCCAAAACTCTTCTTCTTCTTGGAGCCTCCTCTGTCTCTCAGAGGACTGGTGAGAACAGGAGCTTTAACAAGGAAAATTAGCTTTACCCAGAACTTCATACCATTTCTGGTCACCTCCAAACTTTTTACAAAGTCTAAGGACTCCATTCTTCTCGGCTAGGCCCCCGGATGTCATGGGGTACTTACATCTTGGAAACCTTGTATGGTGGGAGACACCTGTCTCTCTGTCCTCAGCTCTGGCCTCTGCTAATATGGCTTTCTTCCCTCAGATCCATATGAAGACAATGCCAGCAGCCATGTACAGACTGCTGACAGCCCAAGAGCAGCCAGTTTACATCTGAGCCGTGGCTCTGCGGCGGCATGCATGGAGGACTCTCCTCACCGTGGTTGTGTTTCTCGTGCTGCATCGTGTGTCCACTGAAACATTTCCCTCTCGCTCCCAGCATTCGGTCTTACGCAGGAAGGGAAGAATCAGCAAGGACCTCTTTGCTCTCTCTGTCTCTCTCTCTCTCTCCAGTTTGCTTTCTTCTGTTCTTCTTTAATACCAGGGAAGTTTCATGTGTGCTCCCTTGAGGCTAGGGAACAGCCAACATCCACTTGGGATCTAACCATGTCCATCCTAGAGAGCCTTTAGAGGTCCTGGAGGGGCTGACACTGCCTAAGAGGGCATCATCCCTCCCCAAGAGGCACAGACTTCCCCGAGGAGCTCCCAGGAGCAGTGCAGGAGCGGACGCAGCAGTGCCTAAAACTCAGTTGCCGATAGCTCCGCCCTCCTCACCTCCCTTGATGGGAACATGGTGGTGACAGGGATAGCCCACGTCTTTAAGGACACTCACAGCCCGCTGTGCAGTTGGGGCCCCATACATTATTTCTATCCAAAATATCTGAGCCAGTTTTAAACCTCTTCCATCGCTTGTTTTAGTTTCGATGTGTGTATGCTAATACAGGCCTTACTGGGGATGAAAGGGAGAGAAAATGACAGCCTTGGACAAGGCTGTTGCAACACTGGAGAGATCCTGGCAAGTCACAAGGCATCTGAGGTTTGCCAGATTGTCCCGAGGTTACTAATCCACAGATAACCACAGGCAGTTACTATCTGACGCTCCATAGCTTACACACACACACACACGCACACACACACACACACCACACACACACCATGTACATAGTGTCTCACTTTCATATACATCCCTCTTCCCTGCTCCTTACCTGCAGTGATGCTGAAAATCTAGCACACAGTCTGTGAAAAACGCACAGCACTCCTCTGGGAGATCTTTCCCCTAGCGGGAGGCTGAAACATGCAGGATGACCAGCCTTATCCTGAAAAAGAGGCCCTCACTGAGGCCTGGCCATCCCATTACTAATTGATTCATTGTGCTGTCTAAGACGTCCCTACCCACATACACATCGGGGGTTGTCAGATGGACAGACTGGTCCCCTAGGAGAGTGATGTGTCATGTTTCCTGCCCTGAGGCAAATCCAGGCTATGCCTTTTCATGGCCACTAGGCAGGACTTGGTATTTGAAAGGCTGCAAAGTCCGCAAGTCACAAAATTAGGAGACAATAATGACTTCATGTTGGGCCTAAGAATCTCCAAATTTTTCTGGAAACATCATCTACTGCCTTCTGGGTCTGGGAGTTTTCAGCTGGTACGGAAGGCTCGTGTTTTCATCAGGCGCCTCACGTTTATGGCTTGTGTCTCGGTCCAGTGCAGATGTTTTAGTAATGTTGTTCTGAGCCAGTTTCTATTTATTCTTGGTCCAAAGAGCATTTTGTTTTCATGTGGGATGTGGTTAGTTTTGTTTTTATTTTGTTTCATTGATGACCTCTATAGAGACAGGGGAAGAAAAACCAGTATATTTTGTAATATTAATATAGTCCCTGCTCTCTGCTTTCTGGGAAATTTATGTTACGTCTATGGAAATGGTAGTTCAGTGAGCAGTGTTGGGGAGGATGGATTTGTGGAGAGACTGAGGGTGCCTGGGGGAGGGAGAAATGTGACTGTAGAGGATGACAAACGTGAGGCTTCAGCCAGAGAGGGAAGCAGTCAGTTCCCTGGATCTGTGCACTTTGTGAGTTTTCTGCATGGATTCAGGAAAGTCAAATGTTTGAAAGGAGTCTGTGGCTGAGCCCTCAGTTTTACCTTAGTACAAAAAGTGCCAGTGACGGGATGCAACCAGCTGTCCAGAAATCCTGTCTGGGAAGGCGCAGGGTTGCCACCTCTGCAGACAGCTAGGTTGGGTGGGGTTACAGGAGCCAGGGTAGGCAATCTAGGCCACCTGGACTTGTTTTTAAAGGGTGTTTGTCAGAATGCTCCTGAGTGGCCAGCCTGTCAACCCCCAACAAATGTGAGGACCAGGAACTACAGCCCAGGCTCTAGTAACGTTTCCTGAAATAGCCAAGTGCAGAGTACCTAGCATTATAACTACTAAAGGGTCCAGTCCATCTCTCTGACAAAAAGGGCCCATTATTGCTGGTGTCTCAGGCAGCAGAAACTGTGGGAAGTACTGGAGAGGCCTGTGCTTGTCTAGTCCAGGGATCTGCCCAAGCACCTGGATAGGACAGCAAAAACAAGACAGCAGAGGCTGCTTGGGGTTGATCAGGAATGGGACTTCCACAAGCACAGCCCTATATAACCCCCAAGTAATTATATTTAAGTATCTTCACTGAGGGAGAAAAGAAGGAGAAAATATTTTCCATTCCCTTGCACAAGAATCTTGGAAACTTTTAAGAGGCACCAAGAAGCCAATGTTGCAAACTCTCCTAGAGAGCTAGCATTTTAGTAAAAGAGTAAGATGACTCACATACGTCAATCAAAGTGGTTCTTCCCACCTAGAGGAGAGGTTGCTGGATCCTGGGCCAAGACCCCTGACTGAAACCTATTCTTCTGCTAGCGTCAGGCAAGAAGTGGTCGACCTTGGAATTGGGGTCCTGTCTGGCAGCCTCATGTACATAGTTACATCAGTAAATATCTCAGCACACCACATAATGAAGATGACTATGTACAGAGCAGCCTTTCCCAACACTCTGCCCACTCAATTGAGACAGGCTAGTGACTCAGCTCGGGGGATAGGCTCCTAGATTTGCCTCCCTGTCCTGGTCCAGCAAGGTTTCACCAGAACCCCCTCTGCTTCTGCCTTCTCCAATGGAAGCATTTTAGGGAGCCATCATCAGCCTTGAGTTCAGGAGAGGAAGAAACCTCACAGATGGATGCCTGGAGCCCACTTCCTAGGTGATCCCTTTCTCAGCACAGCAGGCTCCTGGAGGGTGGAGCACATTGCAGGGTTTGCTTTCTGAACTTTGCCCATCAACATTGGCCTTCAGGGAGACCAGAGTAACCTACTACCTCCCCCATTGCTCCTCCTCCCTCCTGACTCCCATCCACAGATGATCCCTGCTGCACACTGATGAAAACCCACCGCGGAGCCCTACTCGGGCCTCTCCCGCTGCTGTAGCTGTCACCAATGTTTACAACTGAGGGCCACCTCCTCCTGATGTGTTAACTCTCACCTTCATGAGGCTACTTGTTGGTTTGAGCTTCACCTCTGTCTCCTCCTTCCCTGGGTAGGGTCCACTTGAGCACACAACTCTCATTTTATTTTCCCCTCCATCAAGGCAGTGTGTGAGGACCGTGTGGGAATGAAATCTCTTGTACATACTTAGCACAGCACCTAGAGTATGAACTTATACTACTGTTCTGTAAAGGGGGGTGCATTAGAGCTTATTGTAAAGCATCGGGAGAGGTATAGTATTGTATTTGTAACAATATCGTTCTTTGTATACACAAAACTCGATCTCTATATATAAATATAAATAAATATATAAATAAAATATATCTACACGTGAGCCTGGAATGTTGACACCGCACACCCACTGAATGTATTTCCTCTGACAGTCTGGTCACCGGTCCTGGCCCACCCTCCCCTTCTCTGTACCATGGCCGCAGTTGTCTGGTTTGGGGTTGTGATGTATTTAATGTGGTATCTCCTTATTTAACTGAACGCTAATGTCTGTATAAGAGTTGCTGCAACAATAAACAAGGACTTCACCTCTTGGCCCTGACTAAGTGCCTTATTATTTCAGGAAGGACCTAGACTCTACAGGGAGGGTTTTGTCTTTTTTCCTGATCAGCCACCTCCAGCTCTAAGGACTAAAAGAATTACTTGCCTCCCAGGTCTGAATCTCTTGAAATTGGCTTGGTTTTAGATGCAAAAAGCTGTGTCTCTCCCCACAGTGCTGTCAGCCTCCAGGAGGCACACTGAAAGGGAAGGGGGCTCTGGATTTCATATTTTGCACCTTTCTTGAAGGAAGGGAAACAAATTAATATACACACACAAGACTGGAAATGGTCTTTGCAGAGGGCTGGAGCCAGAGTGGAAAACAGTATCCCATGGGATCAACCCCATGAGATCAACCTGAAGGTTCTGTGAGAAAGTTCCAGAAGGTTTTTACCTAATATTCTTTGCCATCCCTTGTTGTGAAGTTCGGTAACATGACTTTTCTGCTGCCGGGTGCAAAACGGAGTGCCAGGCTTCCCAACACACAGCGCCTGATGTTATTGTCTGAGGACATTGTTCTCCTTGTCTTAAATGTGCTCCCTCTGAAACTCTGCATTGGACTTGCCAGAATCCCTAGCCGATAGACGCTGGGGATGGTAAAATGACTGTGGCAACCTGCTGTGCTCTAGCCCCACTGGGTCTTTATTACTCTGCTTTATGTTGCTGTAACAAAATACTTGATGTTGAAAAACTGATAAAGATGGTAATGGAGGAAGACCCTCACCCTATAGAAACATCTGTTTAGGTTTCTATTCACCTTCACAAGAGCTAAAGGAAACCAGATAAGCAGTATCTAGTTTCAGCATGATGAAAAGATACACTGACGGGAAAGAGTCGCCTACATCATCCCTCCCTCAGCCACAAGTAGAAGAACAAAGATACACTGACAGGAAAGAGTCGTCTACGTCATCCCTCCCTCAGCTACAAGTAGAAGAACATGGAGAGAGATTCTTCTCGCCTGGGGAAGGGATAGGAAATTGAGTGCCAGCCTTACACTTGGAACCAAGTACCAGAGTCCATGATTCCTGTCGCCAGGAGGTGTTCATGTGTTTATGGACCAAAGGACCACCTCCATCATCCTGCTCAGACAGCACATCATAGACTCTAACTGCTGCGGAAAGAGAAATGAGTGTACAATGGTGTGGGAGCTCATGGCTGGGCAGGCGAAACTCAAGTTCCGGTGGATCCCAATGAGCCATTTCCCAAAGCCATTGCTTCCAGATGGAGACTCTGGACCCACCCCGTTCCAGGCAAAGAAGTGAGCTCTAGAACGGGATTTGTAGCCCAGCCTGGATCAACTGCAGCTGTCTGCATCAGTCTTGAGCCACTAGTAGACCACAGCAGTAAGCAGGCTCTATCACTGTGGGCTTGGTCCTGTATGTTACTGCACAGACAGATTAAAATGTAAGACCCACAAGAAACTAAAAGTAAAGAGATAGTGTGGTGGTTAATGTTCATTATATAGCTGGATCTGGAATCATCCGAGAAGGTTGGTAAGGCACACCTCTGAGTGGATCTGTAAGGATTTTTCCAGATTAACTGGGAGGGAAAGACCCAGCCTGACGATGAATGCCATCATCTGGTGGGTTGGAGGCCTAGACACAATAAAGAAGAGGAAGATACAAGCCAACTGAGCACTGGCAATCCACCTTTTGCTACTTCCTTTTTATTTTATTTTTATTTTATGTATATGAATGTATTGTTTTCATGGAGGTAAGTACACCTGTGTTGTGCAAGGCCCATGGAGGTCAGAAGAGGGCATCAGATCCTCTGGAACTGGAGTTACAGACAGTTGTTACATCATGTAGATGCTGGGAATCGAACCCAGGTCCTCTTCGAGAGCAGCCAGGGCTCTTAACTGCCGAGACATGTCTCTAACGTCACATTTCACTACTTAACCCACTGCTCTGTTCTGCTGCACATACCCTGCCTCACTGATAACCCCTCTGAAACTGTGAGTTAAAATAAATGTTTCCCCCCTTGTTTCTGTTAGATATTTTGTCACAGGGCACAAAAGTGACTACTACAGATGAAAGAGATACTGGATAAAGCAATCCAAAAAGGCATGATTAGCCATCCTAATATCAGATAAAATGTATCTTAAAATCAATAAAAACAGACAAGGCCATTATATATGATAAAAAAAGCCAATTCAGCAAGAAGAAACACGTGATCATGAATATGTATTTACTCAACACTGAAATATCTAAAACAAATATTAATAGAAAAACTCCAACACAATAATAGTTGAGGACATTGACATCCCACTGTCAGCAATGGGCATACCATCCAAACAGAAATCAGCAAAGAAACAGCAGAGGTAAACTGCACTCTGAAATAAATGCACCTAGCAGACATTTACAGAATGTTCCTATCAACAGCACAGTACATGGCACATTCTTTAGGATCACATGACAGACCATAAAACAAGTCTCAGCAAATTCTTAAAATCTGAAACCATACCAACTCTCTTTTCTAAAGCACACTGCAATAAGCAATTAAAGAAGTCAAACCTTTGGAAACTACACAGATAGATGGAAAATTAACTCCTGAGTAACCAATAAATAATGAAGAAAAACTGAAGAAAATTTTAATGTCTTCCAATAAATGGTAATGGAAACATAACAGATCCAATCTATGGGACACACAAAAAGTAAAACTATGGAAAGATTCTATCCATCAATAACTACATTAGAGATGAGGGGTAAAAAGGAAAAAGAAATGAGGGAGAAAGAGGAAGAAAGAGAAAGAATTCTCAAATAAACAACCTAGCCTTGTACCTGAAAGAAATAAAAATGCAAGACAAATAGCAAGCTCAAAGCTAGTAGAAGGAAAGAAATAAAGATCAGAGAAAGAGTGAATGAAAAAGAGACCAAAAATAGAAAACACTAGCAAGATGAAAGGTTGGTCTTACAAAGGATATAGACATCAGCCAACTAAGGAAAGAAGCAAACAAAAACAAAGTTAGGAAAGAAATTACAACTGATGCTATTAAAATATTTCTAAAAATCATTAAAGATTATAAACAAACATATACCAAAAATTGATAAGCTAAAAGGAATGGACAAATTCCCCACCAAAACTGAAGCATAAAGAAACAGAGACGCTTGGCAGTGAAGAGCACTGACTGCTCTTGCAGAAGACCCAGGTTCGATTCCCAGCACCCACATGGTGGCTAACAACCATCTTAACTCCAGTTAAGAAGGGGATCTGACGTCCTCTTCTGACCTCCATAGGCATTGCATGACACAGGTGCACTTACATGCAGGCAATAGACTCATACACATAAAAAATTGAAAATAAATATTTTTTTAAAAGAAATGAAAACTGAACAGACCAATAATGAGCAATGAGATTGATCAGCAATAAAGCATCTCATCAAAGAAAAATCCTAGGCTCAGGTGGCTTTACTGCTGAATCCTACCAAACATTTAAAAATTAATACCAATTATTTCTCAAAGTGTTCTAACAAATTGAAGAGGAAGGAATTCTTCTGAATTCATTCTACAAGGCCAGCATCACCCTGTTAACAAAATCAGAGAAGGCATATGACAACTGGGAAGGACAGGCCAATAGCATTCATGACCATAGAAGCAATTCCTCAAAAACCACTGGGAGAGGGACTCCAATGTACACACAATGCATCAGTCACCACAGTCCAGTGGGATTTATCCTAGAGATGAAAAGAGACATATAAGTCAGTAAGTGTGATACACTACAGGGCTGGCCAGATGGCTCAGCTAGTAAAGGTGCTTATTATGCAACCCAGTGACCTGACTTCGATCATGGAACCCACATGGAAGGAGAGAACTGACTCCCAAAAGTTGTCCTCTGACTTCCACAGGCATGTCATGATATGTGCACGTATGTACACACATATCACACAAAAATAATTTTTAAAATGTGATAGAGCACATCAACAAAATGAAGGGAAAAAACATTTGATAAAAATCATTTTCCCTTAATGGTAAATATTCAACAAACTAAATGTAGAAGAAATATATCTCACCATAGTACAGACTGTGGCTAACAAGTTCACAGCTAGAAACACAGTAAAAGACATAGAGTGGAAGCTTTCCCGCTAAGGTCTGCAACAATACAAAGATGCTCGTTTGGATCACTTTGATTCAACACAGTCCTAGAATCCCCTTCATGAGTAATCGGGAAATGAAGACAGTAAAGCTTGGAGAGGAGAAGTCAGTTCATCCATCGCTGTTTACAAATAACTAGAGGCAAGATGTAGAAAACTCCAAAGACAACCAAAAACTATTGGAATAAGTGAATTCAACATAATTGCAGGATACAAGGTCAGCATGCTGAAATCAGCAGTGTTTCTATATAGTAGCACGAACTGACTGAAAAAAAGAACAATAACTACGAAAAACTTACCTAGCGATGTCTACAATGAAAACTATAAAACATGGATGGAATAAATTGAGGATACACAAAAATTAAGAAGACATCTGTATTCATGGGTTCAAAGAGTCAATATGATTTAAATGTGCCTTGTACTACCTAAAGCAATCTAAGGATCCAATGCAATCCCTACCAAAATACCAAAGATTTTCTTCACAGAACTAGAAATTCTAAAATACATGTGGAAGCACCCCCCCCGAAAGAACTGAAGAAAAAAATGTAATAGAGCAAAATTTGAACCAAAAGAACATAGTATAGACCACACTATCTAACTTCAAAACATACAACAAAGCCATAATAATCAAAATCAAGGCTAGCATGTGGTGCAAAGAGCCTCTCAGTACAATGGAACAGAATAGTGTGCAGGAGCACAGAACCACACCTGTTTTCTCCATAAAATCAGCTCAAATGAATTAAAAACTTTCTCAGAAGATCCAAAACAATGGACCTTCTAAAAGAAAGCATAGAGAAAATATTAAAATATATAATGGCATTAGTATAAAATAATAGAAATTTATTTAAAATGGGCAAAAAACCTAAACAGACATTTTTTAAAACATACAAATGGCCAATGGGTACGTGGCACAATGTTTAGTATCCCTAGTCATCAAGAAAAGGCCAATCAAAGTCGCAATGAGATACATGCGCTCCAGGGCTGTTATCAAAAAGATAAGTGCTGGTAGTTATATGGAGAAATGGGAAGTCCTATTGGTGGGAATATAATTAGTACAGCCATATGGAAATGCCTTAAGAAATTAAATGTAAAGCTTCCATATGATCTAGCAGTTCCACTCCAGTGACTTATCCACAGGCAATAAGGGCCCTTTATTACAGAACTCAGACTGTCACACTTGCACTACAAGCACACTTGCCAATAGAGCCATCTCTTCAGGCTTCTAAAAGGGTTTCTTGAGCTATTACAGATGGCAACCTGA
This sequence comes from Eospalax fontanierii, assembly GCA_035773235.1. Lineage (NCBI taxonomy): Eukaryota > Metazoa > Chordata > Mammalia > Rodentia > Spalacidae > Eospalax > Eospalax fontanierii. The sequence continues at coordinate 39,776,580 of CM069544.1, read as the reverse complement.
AAAGTAAAGATCTGTCCTGAGACAGGTTCCCCAGCTATCACCAGCAGGGCTAGAGAGTAGTCAGAAAATATCCATGGGACAGAGATAATAAGAAAGTACTGTAAGCTCAGTCAACTCCAGATCAGAGAAGCTATGGTTAACAGGTGGGCCCTCAGCAGGGGAAGCTTTGGGGTAGGACAGCAGTCCACAGGCTTCTTCCTGAGAACTGCAGTCCATAATAACTCACAGAAAGAAAAATGGTTGCTTCTGGATTAGCTGGGTTTAACTAGTTAGAATATAACTAAGGCTCCTGCGCCCTGGTGCTCAGTGGTGATTAAGCTTTTAACTCATATTTGAGATCTATGTAGGACTTTTATACTTTTTCACCCTATGGTCTGCCATTCATTAAGCCCTTCCCCATCTCTTCTCTCTCTGGCTTCTTTTAATTTAAAAGAAATATTTATTTTTCTTTTATGTGTATGAGTGTTTTGCCTGCATATTAAGTGTACCATGTGTGTGTGATGCCCACAGAGGCCAGAAGAGGGCATCAGATCCCCTGGAATGGGAGTTATAGATGGTGGTTAGCTGCCATGTGTGTGTGTTGGGAACCAAACCCAGGTCCTCTGCAGGCACCATCCAATGCTCTTCACCACTGAGCCATCTCTCCAACCTCACACCCTCTCGTTCTTGGTAATTAAATTTAGGACATTTCAGAATTTTTCTTTTATCAGTGTCCATGGATCAAAACATCACATTGTCACTTTCAACATAAAACTCAGCTCTTGTCTCAAAGGCACAAGAAAGATCTTACTCTAGAACTGAATATGAGCAACCATGACCCAGGAACCCAGGTGCAGGTTGTCCCAAATACCATGTTCAATATGGTGACAGTTAAATGAAGTCTTTATAGTTATAGCACAAAAGAAAGTTATAAATCAAGGCACTTTTCAAACACAGTGGTGGAAACATCAGGCAGGCAGGTCACAGGAAAGCAGAGAAGTCTTTGAGATTTCTATTTGGTGACATGCGTAACTTCTGTGTCGGTGGAAGGCAGTGGTGTCTTAACAATTATACCCCAAAAGGTTTCTCATGAAAGTCACAAGAATGCTCCATCGGACACAGAGGCGGGCAACATATAGCTACTGAGGGAACTAAAAATAACCCAAGATAATTTGGCTTTTACTGCAAGTTCCAACACTCCAGAGTCATGAATTTCTAATCAGTCTATCAGTAGAATCTTTAACACAAGTGTTGCTTTTTTTCTGAGAATTTCAGTTCACAACCCATAAATATCTAAAATTTTCAAGTGTCAAGTTTGTAAAATATGAAAATAACAAAGGGGCTGGAGAGATGATTCAATGGTTAAGAGCACTGGCTGCTTTTGCAGAGAACCCCAGTTTGATTCCTGGCACCCACATGGTGGCTCACAATCATCCTTAAGTCTGGTTCCAGGGAATCCAATGCCCTCTTCTGACCTCCTTGGGTACTGCATGAAACGGGTGCACTTATATAAACATATACACATAAAATAAAAATAACAATTAAAAAAAAAGGAAAGAAAGAAAATCACAAAGGACAATGACTGAAAAAGAGAACAATCTGACCCACAATCGTGGAAGGCCCAAACAGCCTGGCACCCACCTCCTGTCCAGAGACCCCTGACTTCACGACTGCAGAGGCCGAGAGGGAATCAGTGGAGTGCACAAGGGGCCAAGCATGTGGGTGGCCTTGTTTTTGAATCACCTTCTCCAGAAAGACCCAAGTGAACAGCACCAGCTGCAGCCTATTCTGAGCCAGCACCACCCCCTGGACCCGGGTGGCCGCATCACCTTCCACTTCTCTTCACCTTAAGGTTCCGCCCTCCAGCCACAAGAGGGCTCACTCTTGTGAGCAGAAAGCTTCCCCACCTCCACTTTGGTAAATAGCTCCGTCCAAACTATGGCAGAGCCCCCTCTCCCTGTCACATGGAGCGAAGTGTCCCTATCCCAGGTCACTAGACGAGTGGGAAGACAAGTTGAACTCCTGTCATGAGGGGCCTGGCTCGGAGGAGGACTAGCAGCTGGTCTCAGAACTCTTTCTCTGGCCCTTTTCAATGCACTTTCTGTAGACTGGCTGGCATAATTCCCTGAACACTTCCAGGCTATTAGGGTTCAAGGACTCAGTTTCTGGTCCAGAGCTCTAGTTGTGCTGGACCTCCTGATCTCTCCCACCTGTCACCTCCTGATCCGTTACACAGATCCACCTCCCTGCAAGGCCTGTTTGGGACTGGGACTGGGCCTTTGCTTCCGGCTTTCCTTCTCCCTTCCTCATCCTGTAAGTGGGAGGGGGATAGACGTTCCCCTGAATTGGGAGCTGCCCTTGAGACGGTAGCAAGCCACCTTGTCTGGCTCACTCTGCCAACCAATGCCACTGACCCAAGGCTCCGTGACAGTGAGCCTCCCCTCCCCTCAGGCCCCGGCTGCCCCTCAGGCCAGTCCTCCAAAGAGAACCTCTTGCCAGAACTGTGTCCCCACCTGCGAGCTCTTGGGTGGCACCCTCCTCACCTGCAGGCTCTGTCTCCTGGCCGACCCCAATCCCGTCTCCTGCGCGGCTGCACCAGCCTCCACATCACCCAACCTCACGGCTAGGGAAGAGGAACGCGCACGCTGCCTTCTCCAGAGCAAAGGAGGTGCTTTTCCCTTACCCCGCAGGGAAAAGAGCGTGCACAGCTGCTTTGCTGAACTCCGAACTTGCCCAAAGAACAATGGCTTTCAGTGTGTCAGTACAGTATCACCAGGCCTTATATGCAGTGAACAGCTGCTACGGGCAAGCCACGCCCCTTCACAAGCCCCGCCCCCTCAGCAAGCCCCAGCCCTGAAGGAAAAAACCCACTCAGCCATTCTGACACAATTGCTTGGTTTTAGTCTTTTTTCTAAAATTCATGCTTAAACAGTTGCTTGACCTCAGTGAGATTGTTCTGAATCTACATCTGGTGGGGTTTGGTGTCGAGCACAGACACAGGATTTTTGTGGCTGAAGAGGAGTCTTACAAATGTTCATGAGCTGGGTGTGGTGCACGCCGTTAATCCCAGCACTGCGGAGGCAGAGATAGACGGATCTCTAAGAGTTCAAAGCCAACCTAGCCTACATAGTGAGTTCCAGGCCGCTTGGAGTTACAGGGAGGCCCTGTCTCAAAAAGACAAAAAATTGTTCATACTTGAGGACCTTCGGAAACCTGGATGGTTGACTTTTGCTACTGAACAGGAAGGCACACAAAAATTATAACGTTATGTACAATACTAAACGCAAATACGCCCCTGGTGTTTCTGTCCTCCTACAGGAATGAGCCTTTTCTTAAAACAGCCGCCAACCGAGCACCCTCAGAAACTTTCAGACTGCGTGGGGCTCACAGTGCCAGCCATTGGGTTCACTGGCCCAGCGGGTCCAGGTCCACATAGCTTCCTAGAATGTCCAGACTTCAGAGACTATGATCACAGTCACAGTGCGAGATGCTCCCTGACCACGTTGAACTTCTGTGTGGGCAGCCCTGTGGTGCCAGCCTGTCTGAAGGCCTTACACTTCGTTGTGAGTGGCATGACAGAGTTATAAATTTCATCCCTCCTGATAAAAACTGTCCTCAGCACAGTCTTTAAAAGTTAAAAATGTGACACATTTATAGAATGAACACATAACAAAGATGTATTGATTGGCTCATTAATGACTAATCAGGTACGAAGATAAAGCGCTCCAAAGAGCACTGAGGACCTAAGATCTATACACAGTTTTTAAAAAGAATGTTAGAAGTCAGGGGTAGTGGCTCATGCCCTCCATCCCAGCAATCCGGAGGCAGAGGCAGGAGGAGCTCTGTGAGATGGAGGCCAGTGTGGTCTGCATAGCAGGTTCCAGGCCAGCTGTAGCTACAGGGAGACCCTGACTCCAAAAGAAGAAGGAGAGGGAGGAGGAGGAGGAGGAGGAGGAGGAGGAGGAGGAGGAGGAGGAGGAGGAGGAGGAGGAGGAGGAGGAGGAGGAGGAGGAGGAGGAGGAGGAGGAGGGAGAAGAGAAGGAGGAGGAGGAGGAGGAAAGTTAGATAAAAATGCAAAACTGTTAGGTTAGAAAGAATCTGGTTAATGCTCTTTAGACAGCATAGCTATAGCATTTAGTGTCGTGTTTTCTCTAGAAATTCTTTGCATCTCTCCTGATGGGGAAGAGGAAGGAGCTGGATGGTGATAAGCTCTGCCTGAGAAACAAAGCGTGGGGAAAGCACTGACGCAGGGGTGCAGACTGGAAGCAACCCAAGTGTTCACTGATGGATGAAGAGGGGACAAGATGCATGCAACAGAACGTGTTCCACCGTAAAAAGAAATGTGTCCGTGCTCCAGTACAGACAAACCTTATGCTCAGGTCAGGGCATTTTGCTGAGTGATATAAGCCAATCACAAAAAGTCAAATACCCTTATTTAAGTTATCTAGAGTAGTCCAATTCATAAAGACAGAAAATGGTAGTGGTTCTTTCCAGAAGCTAGGGGAGGAAAAGGTGGAAAGTTGTTACTTACTGGGTGCAGTTCTGTGGCGCGGACCACAGTGCAATTTGCACCATTGGTATCGGTAGAGTCACACATTAGGGCTTGATGGATGGCTTTGGTGACTGTCTAGATGTAGGAAAGTGTTAAGGAGAACTCTAATTATACAGATAATAGCGACTTTTCTTATCAATTAGCTCATGAACAGCACAAGATTTTGAAGAAGTGAGTCAGCAGGCAGAGTGGGTGGGATCGGGCAGCTTCCCACATGAGGAGCGCGGTGGATGCAGTCTGTCAGAAGAGGCAGACTACAGTTAGATCATAAATGGGGTCCAGGTTGTCCAAGCTGGATCAAATCTGCTTTTTATTTCATTTCTCGCTAAAGAAGAGCTCTGCGTGATAGCAGGACCGCTGAGAACCCACAGGAATTCTGGGAGGAGCCATTGGGAGGGTGAGGCAGACATCTCCCTTGACCCTGGACCTTCATCCTATCAGTCCTGCTGCAATAACTGGGTGGGCGAGACTGTAGTACTCTGCCGCCACCTGGTGGCGTACAGCGGAATGTAGCAGCAGCTCTTAGCACTGATGCAGGGTGCGTCTTCCGGCCTAGTTCTCTAGAGTCATCTGGGGATCCCTTGGCTTATTCCTCTACAGAGGGTGAGGGCGGAGCAAAGAAAGCGGCCCACTTCCTATTCGCTGTTTCTTGCGTCACATTCACGAAAGAGTAGATCAAGCAGAGAAAACTTCAAGCTGGAACCCAGACTCCTAAGAGGCTTCCCAGCAACCATGCCCAATTCGAGGACGTTCCCTCCAGCACCCCGACCCCCAGGGGCCTCTCAGAGTACCAGCCAATATGGCCCACTGGGTTGTGTTTTTCCTAATTTGGAACCCAAGGCTCAATCCAACAGCTCAGGGGTGTTGGACATTCATCGGTGTGGGGCACTGATACCCAGAAGGCTGCAGGGGAAAATGATCTCCCTGTAAACTGCTTCGTGCAATGTAGCCCTGTGAGCTACATCCAACAGGGCCGTCACAACCTTGAACTCCAGGGACCCCACCTTCCTCTGCACGGACCCACAGTCCCAACAGATACCCGCCCTAATCTCCAAGCCACAAGTATACATAGATGTTGTTTCTGAACACCGTGAAACTGACAGGCAAGTAATTTAAAAATAAATCCTGTGGAAACGGAATATTTTAAAGTGGAGTCTAACTGAAAGTGTACCGAGAGAGCTTACTATAAAAAGAAGTCTAACCGTTTATAACGCCTTCACAGTCTGAGGTAAATCAAAAGGTCCTTGGATCAAACCTGCTTAGTGGTCAGTGGAATGCTTTGTTTCTTTTTTAATTTTTATTTGTTTATTTTTTTTGTGTATGAGTGTTTTGCCTGCATGTATGTAAGTTCACCCATGTTATGCAATGCTGGCAGAGGTCAGAAGAGGGCGCCGAAAGCATCAGATCCCCCTGGAACTGAAGTTAAGAACGGTTAGCTGCCATTGTGGGTGCTGGGAACTGAATCTGCATCCTCTGCAAGAGCAGCCAGTGCTCTTAACTGTTGAATTATCTGTCCAGGTCCCTACCTGGATTCTTTTAAAATTATGTTCAGTCAGTCAGCAAGCATTGCTTTAGAGTTAATTCTGTACAGATGGGCAGAACTCAGACAAAATCCCCGCCCTTCCACAATTTATATTCCAATGCAGGATAAAGTAAAATATATAATTCTATCACAGTTCCAAAGAAAAAAGTAACAGCTAAAGGATAAACGTTGCAGAAGGTTACAGTTTGGGATGAGAAGGGACATTTGTGTGAAGGCAATGAGAGAGCATGACCAAGAAATGGAAAAGCATGCTCCTGGGAGACCACAAGTACAAAGGCCCTGAGGCAGACATTCTCTACCTGTTCCTGAAATAACAAGGAGGCCAGATCAGAGAGAGCAAGAGAACCTGGGCCACACAAATAGTGCAGATTCCTGTGAGAATTTCCAAAAATCTGGACAATTTGAAAGAAAAGCAGAAGAGAACAACCACACATTTCTCAGTACCCAGAGAGAATCAAATCCCCCCAGGGGCCTTGGACAGGCTTCCTTTCCGACTGGCTTATTTCCTGTACTCTGCCTTTTAAATGGAGCACTGTACTTTGAAGTCCCCTCCCATTCCCATCCCATTATGAACTCATTGAAAACATTTTTAAATTTTTTAAATTGTATTTATTATTTTTATTTTATGTGTATGAGTGTATTGCCTGCGTGTGTGAGTGCACCTGTGTCATGCAGTGCCCTCGGAGGTCAGAAGAGGGCGTTTGGAACTGGAGTAACAGACGGTTGTTAGCAACCAGGGAGGACAGTCAGTGCTCTTAACCTGAGTCATCTCTGCAGCCCCTTAAACATTTTTATTGCTATTTATCTTAAATATAACTTTTTTTTAATTAGTGCAGAGACCGAACCCTGGGCTGGAATATGCTAGGCAAAAACCCTGGCACTGAGCGACACCCCAGCTGTAAAGGCACTTCTAATGCAGAATCCATTTTCCCCTTGCTAGGCATTATTAGACCTATTCTATAGGTCTTTTCTTGCTTATCTGGCATTGCAATTTCTATCTTTGTTCTTAAAACCTAAACTTTTCCTAGGGGTGTCAGCAATAGCATTGCAATAGAAGTCCATATTTTCTGGGTTTTGGCACTTGTACTGAGGCTGGGTCCACAGGACAGTTGTCAAATGCCTGAACGCATCAGGGTATTCACAAGCATGGTTCTAAAACCTCTGCCCAGCCTCTGCTTCTGCAGTTCCTCGAAACTCCTGAGTTCACAAAGTCCAAGCACATCTCTTTGTTCTCCGTGACTTTACCGAGTGCCTGAACCCCCAATCCACTTCCTGTCTGCAGAAATCCTCTTCCAACTCCAGACCATTCCTAGAATGCACTGCTGGCCGCCTTGCAAGGCCTGGAGTGCTTTCTCCGGGGTTGAGCACTTTAAACTGAGGCAGCTGTTCTCGGCCTCCCTTCCAAGCCTCACTGAGTGCCTCCATCAGCTTGCCCATGATGCAGTGTACTCTGTGATTCCCATGATGTACTCTATGTCACATGGGCATTCAGGGAAACAGTTGGCCAGAAATGTACAGAAGTAACAGTTGGGCCTGTAACACCCCTTCTGGCACACACAACTGTAAAGGGTACTTGAGTTTGACCTTGTCTGGTGACCTCCACTGTACCATATTTAGAACCAGCTATACCATCTGACCTAGTCTGCAGCGGCCTCCTGACTGGTTTCTCTTCCCCCTACCCACAATCCCTCCCCTGCTCAGAAATAGAAGAGAACGAATGAGCTGGAGAGATCTAATTTTATCTCCCGTACCTGAAATCCTCCAGATGCGTCCCACCCTACATCGCCTGCAAGCCAAGTCCTAGTCTCCCAGCCCTCACCCCAGCGCCCTCCCCCTTGGCCTCTCTAACCTTGATAGACCTGTTCTAACCATGATAGTCCATTGCACACACCATGAGAACACTGCCCCAGGCGGTACCCACATGGCTCACTCTTCCTTAAGCTGAAATTTCTGCAGCTATGTCTTCTTATCAGAGAGGACTTCTCTGAGCGTCAGAGCCCTATGCTGCAGGCCACAGCCTAGCTGGTGGCTGGGTCCCCTCCTGTTCTGTCACGCCCTTGTCTCCACCACTGCCCTCTTGTCATTGTTTTTCATCCAGATGACAGCTGCAAGAGGGCAGAGACTTCCCATCCCCCACCCACTGCACATTTCCTGTGGGTTAATTTTTCTCACTATAACAAAATACCTAATAGAAGCAACTTAGAGAAGGAAGGAGTGTTTTTGGCTCACTGTTTCAGGAAGATTTCTGTCCATCCTGCAGGGAAGGCATGGATGGATGTGGGAGCTGCTCTGCCTGTGACTGGAGGTGTGTGTGTGTGTGTGTGTGTGTGTGTGTGTGTGTGTGTGTGTGTGGCGGCTCTATGTTCACACTATGGCAGGCAAGAAGCAGAGTACATCCCAGATCCAGAGTGGATAAAGCTTTAAAGGCCCCAGGTCCTAAAGTCTTCACAGCCTCTCAAAACAGCTGGTGATTCGTCTGCTGGGGACCAAGTGTTCAACCATATGAGCCTTTGGGGGACGTTTCACATTCAAACCATAACACCCAGTATCTGGGGTTCCAGCCAGTATATCTACTCAGTACTTGGAAAGCTCATGCTGAGCAGTGGATGAGTAAACGCAAGCACTCTTTCCCTAAACCACAGGGCAAAGTGAGTCTTAGACTGCTCAATTCTAAGTCCTCTCTGACAAGGAGACATATCTGCAGTTCAGTCTATTCAAAACCCACTTTGTGACAAATCTCCAGCAAGGAGTTTTCAAGTCTTTCTATGTAACTGGTGTCATTGTGATAGATTTAAGAAGACATTATAGGAGGAAAAAAAAAAAAAAGACTCCTTTTTCACTGATCACAGGTTCATGGCTGAGGCCCCCTCTATAACAAAAGACAGATGACCAAGACAAAACTGTACAGGTTTATTTAATGTAAGTTTTGCATAACACAGGAGCCTCCTGAAAATGGAGACCCAAAGAAACAGCTGCAACTGCAAAGCTTTTTTCTAGTATTTCTTTTCTTTGTTCTTCGGTCATGTTCATTGTACATGGTACCGGGTTACATCAAGGCATTTTCACACGGGTGTATAATGCACTTTGAGCGTAGTCTCCCAGTTACTTCGGGGGTTTTATCATGAAAGGATGCTGGAATTTGTCAAAGCCTTTTCTGAATCTTCTGAGGTGATCATGTGATTGTGCTTGAGTTCACTTATGTGATGTACTACAGTTGTTTGCATGTAATGAACCATTCTTGGATCTCGGGAATGGAGCCAACTTGATCATAATGAATGTTCTCCTTCTGAGTGCTCCTGAATTTGCTTTGCAAGTATCATACTGAGAAATTTTGCACCAATGTTCATCAGAGAAAATGGTCTATAATTCTCTCTTTTCTCACCACCCTTCCCCCTCTGTGTGTGTGTGTGTGTGCGTGTGTGTGTGTGTATGTGTGTGTGTGTGTGTGTGTGCCTGGTTTTGATATCGGGGTAATACCACTTTTGTAAAAAGAGTTTGGTAGTATTTCCTCTTTTATATTTTATGGAATCGTTTGAAAATCGCTCAGGTTAGTCTTTCTTTGAAGGTCTGTTAGAATTCAGTCATGAATCTCTCTGAGCCCTCCTGATTATTTTTCTTTTTAATTGGGAGGTGTTTTGTTTTTTTCCCCTCTTCTATCCTGTCTCTTGTTATAATTTGTTTAACTTATTTATCTCATCTTGGTTGAATTTTGGTGGGCATAGGCATCTAGAAATTGATTCAATTCTTTTAGGTTTTCCGCTTTAGTGGAATGTGTTTTTAAAGGATGTCCTAATGATTTTCTAAAATACATGGATAATTGTTGAAATGTTCCCCTTTTCATCTATAATTCTGTTAATTTGAGTCTTCTTTTTTTTTATTAGTTTGACGAGGGGTTTGTCTATCTTAACTTTTTCAAAAGTATTTTGTATTCTTTATATTTTTTTCTTTTCCATTTCATTAATTTCTGCCCTGATCTTAGTTTTGAGGGTTTTTTCCATTTACTAATTTTGTATTTGGTTTGTTCTTGTTTTTCCAAGGCCCCAAGAAACAGCTGTGTATCTTATGCTAAATCTGATGAAGAGGGCAGTTGCATACGCATGCCTACATAAACGTGGCATGATCATGTGGTGATAACCTGGGGGCCTCAGCAAGGCTTGTGTGTTCAAATTCCTCTCTGTCTCCTCTGTCTTTAGAGATCAGGACAGGACTTCCCTGGAGTCTAGAGAGGGTGTCCCTAAGAGGACCTTTCATGACCTGCTTCCAGAGAGAAGAGCCAGTGGAGGCGACAGTGGTCTTTCTACCTGCAGTCTTCTCAAATGCCAAGGTGCTGTGTTGTGCTGTGGTAGGTCCTGAGCCCTATCAGTATCCACACATTTTTATATTCCTCCTTTCAAAAGATGTGGCTCAGTTCCTCTTAGCGTGAGCTACACTTGGTGACTTGCTTCTAACAAATAGAAATGACGGTATGTTCTTTCTAAAATTAGTTACAAGAACATGCGGCTTCTCCCTTGAATGACTCCTCTTCCTCTTCCTCTACTTCTCCGCCCCCGCTCCTCTCTCCCATGCTATGAACAGCACCATGGAAAGGCTGGCACACCAACGAGCGTGTGACAAATACCTGAGAAAAATAACTTAATGGGAAGGATTACTTTGGCTCACCCTTCCGACAGGTCAGGGCCATGTCCAAGGTGGTATGGCTGTAGACGCGGTGTTTCAAAAGCTTCACTCCATGGTTGTGCGTGGGTCTCCATCTCCAACACGGCTATTGTGCTCCAGCTGTCCCAGAGAACAGAGGATGATCAAACAGGGCCTCAGGTGGCTCAGAGTGTGTCGGGAGGAGTTCCCGGTATACTGCGACAGTGGGCAGTTCAGTTATAAAAACCAAGGCAGGGGTTTATACAGGGAGGCCTTTCTGACCATTACAGAAGGCGGGAAAGTTAAAGGTGGGGTCTTTAGGTAAAGGCGGGAAGGTTGTAGGGCTGACTTGGAAATTAGGAACGAGGAAACAAAAGCCAAAAACCTGGTTCTGGTCTGGGGTGATCTTTGTGGGAGAAAAGATTTGTATACACAGTGGCTTCCTGGGGCCAGGTTATCACATCAGGCAGAGCAGGCCAGGCTCCTACTGTCCCTTCAGGGTATCCGGGGTTGCTTGGCTTTGCTCAATACCTTTTATGATAGACCCAGTCTCCACACATGGTCAGTAGGCTACTTATGGCTCCACTGTGAGGCAGAATATCATGGTGGCAGGGGTGTAGAGAGAAGGCTGTTAAGGAAGTATTGCTTCATTCTAGCCAGACGCAGAAATGGAGATAGACAGGGGCTAAGGACAAGTCACTTCAAGGACCCATGTCAGTGAAATACTTCCTTCAGCTGGGTGCCACCTCCCAAAATTTACAGTCTTCCAAAACACTGTCACTCACTGGAGATCAAGCCCCCAACACACCAACTTTTTGGAAAGATATTTCATATTCATACTAGCCCCTAAGTAGGCAGCCAGGGAGGAGGTGAGGGCTGTCCACACCACATGAGCAGGTTTGGAAGCAGATGGTCCAGCTTCAGTCGCCCAGCCGAGCTGCTCGCGAGCTCCTGACCTTCAGATCTTGTGATATAGAAAATGTTTCTCTGGGGAGACTCTGAGACTCTATACAAGACAGCCCTGCTGTCACAGTGCATTGTCCACAGTGACACTACATGGATGGTTCTTGACGTCCCAGGTGGCTTTCTGTAGTGCAAAATTCCTCACTTTGTTGATGGAACGGGAAGGTATGAGGAGCTCTGCCGCCAGACCTCTCTGGGAACCACAATGCGTGTGGGGTGCACAGTGGAAAGTCCAGCTTGGACTGGACAGGGTGAAAATACTACTTTTGTCCTTCTGTTACTATAACTAAAATTCAGATACTGGGCAATCTATCAAGAAAAAAGGCTATCCGGAATAGTGGTTCTGGAGAGCCAAGGCTGTGGAGTCCCATCTCCTAAGAGGCTTCATGCTGATAAGACTCCTTCCAGCCAAGGTAACATGGGGCACGCACCATGTGCTAAGAAACAAGCTTGCAGGTTCAGGTCTCTCATTTTCTTCTCATTAAGCCACTTCTGCGGTCATGTGGCCTCCACCCTCCTCCTTTAAAATACTAGACATTAAGTTCCCAGCACCTGGCTGCCTCATAATATAGATAGTTTGAACTTCAACATGGTGGGGGTTTTTTTTGTTTTTTTTTTTTTGAGGGGAGGATTTCAAACTACATATTCACTTACCAACTATTTGATCTCAAATACATTGCTTGACATTCAGAAACTGAATTATTTACAAATGGTACTAGTTCAACAATAAAGCAAGTAGCAAAGGTTACTGAGGTAAGTTCCACCAGGTGCCTGGCACAAGATTTGTACAACCTTGTAGTTCCTTCTCTTTCTGATTCCTACTTCTTGCTTACAGTGTCAGGGGAAAGACCTGCTGTCTCTCCCAGCAATGCCTGGCACTTACTGAAACTCAGATCCAAATTCCCCAGCCTGGGGCTGGAGAGCTGGCTCAGCAGTTAGGATAGCACTGGCTCCTCATGCAGAAGACTCAGGTTCAATTTCCAGCACCTACATGGCGGCTAATAGCCATTAGAAACTCCAGTTACACGGGATCTGCTGTCCTCTTCTGGCCTCTGTGAGCATTGCATGACACATATATATGCAGGCAAAACACTCATAAATACATATACATATAATTAAAATAAATAAAAAATCCTAATTTCCCAGCCTAATTCATGGATGTAAGAGACATGATACTTAATTTTCACTAGTTTCATAACGGTAGAGGTTCCTTCTTCCAAGGTCCTGTATCAAATTTTGTATTTTTAATTTTGTATTCTTTTCTTCCAAAAAGGGTTCCTAAATCACAATGAAACTATATAAAAGTCCATGGTTAAGAAAATACCAGGGGCTGGAGATATGGCACAGTGGTTAAGAGCACTGGCTTCTCTTGTAGAAGACCCAAGTTTGGATCTCAGCACCCACATGGTGGCTAACAACCATCTGTAACTCCAGAATGGAGAATCTGATGCCTTCTTCTGACCTCTGCAGGCACTGCACAATACAGGTGCACTTACATGCATGCAGGCAATACATTCGTACACATAAAATAATTTTTAAAATTTAAAATAAAATTCATAACACATATTTTTATCAAAGAAAATAGAGCCAACTGAAATTAATCAAATTTCCAGCTCATAATACTATAAGAAATCAATAAATCAAACCAAAAGAAAGCACAAAAAAAGAAAATAATACTAGTGATAAAGAGAATGGAGAAATGGCAAGTGTAATTAATAAGTAAAATCTTGACTTAAAAACTAATACATAAACCTAGGCTGGAGAGATAATCCTCAACTAGCGAGTATGAACTAGGTTCAATCTCCTGTGTAATACAGATTCCTTCTCCAAAAGGGGGAAGGAATCTGTATTACACAGATGACTACAAATGTGATCAAAAAATAAGTAGGAAAAACTACAATCACATAAAGTGGAAAAAAAAAAATAACCAGAAGAAATAACTATACAGCAGAAGGAACTTTTATTAAAACTATAAATGTCTATGAAAATAGTGCTGAAAAAAACAGTGAAATCAATAATGTCCCAGGAAAATAAAATTACAAAAGTTGGCTTCTAATTACATTTAGAAAGCTAAAATGGACAGTTTCCATAAAACAAATGCAGACATTTATTAAGGAACTATCTCACACAAAAGCACCAGTATAAGAAACCTACCATCTACATCAACTCTATAAGCCAAGACCAGTTACACAATGTTCTATAAAATACTTTAGAGCACAAAAAAGGAAGAGCAACTTCCTCATTAATTTTATAGAGTAAATATAATACCTACGTCTAAATGAGATAAAGATGATATATGAAAACATACAAATGTCACTGACAAATACCATTGTGGATTTTCTAAATAAAATATTAGCAGGACTGGAGAGTTGACTCAGCAATTAAGAGCACTGACTGCTCTCACGGAGGACCCTGGTTTGATGCCCAGCATCCACAGGGCATCTGACAACCACACCTAACTTCAGTTCTAGGGTATCCAACACCCTCTTCTGACCTCCCTGGGCATTACATGACACAGGTGTACTTACCTACATGCAGGCAATACACTCATACACAAAATTTTTTTAAATAAATAGTATTAACAGTTCAACATACATTAAGAAATAATGCATCATGAATTAGTGGGATTTATTAAATAATTTAAGAGTTTTACCGATAGAAACCCATTGATATCACAAGCCATGTTAATAAGCCTAACAGGGGAAATATCATAGGATTGTCTCCATAGATGGAGAGAAAGCCGCTGACAAAAGGCAATGCCTGTTTTAGGGAAAACAGAATCAAGAACCTAAGAAGTGAGGGTACCACCTCTCTCTGTGCATGCAGCATATGTGTGCACGCATTCATGTGGTGTGTGGAAGTCGCCTTGGGTGTCTTCTTGGATCACTCTCCATTTTCTTTTTTAAATCAGTCTCCCTCTGAACCCAGAGATCATCCATTTAGCTGGGTCAGCTAGCCAAAGAGCTCTGGAGAACTGCCTGCTCCCCACCCCAGCACTGGTACATACATGCATACAGACATTTATTATTTATTTATTTATTTCTGAATGTATACGTGTGTGTGTGGCACTTGCAGGAGTCAGTTCTCTTCTTCCATCACATGGGTCCTAAGGATTGAACTCAGGTCACCATACTTGGCAACAAACACCTTTCCCAGCTGAACCATCTCACTGGCTCAACATCACTTTTCTCACATGAGTCATAAGCCAGGGTGTGGTAGTGTTAATCCCAGCACTCAAGAGGCAGAGGCAGGCAAATCTCTATGAGATCAAGGCTAGCCTGATCTACATAGTGAGTTCCAGGGCCAGCTGTGGCTACAGGGAGACCTTGTCACAAAAATAAAAAAATAAAATAAAATAAAAAGAAAGAAAAAAGAGTCTTAATGTATGTATGTAAACTTTTTTAAAAGGAAAGAGAGCAGAGGGATGTCTTGGTGTTGTTTCAACTCCTGTGAGTCTCTGTGGTATTCCCGTCACCCTCCCATATTCTATGCCTCATGGTCTTGGAATAATGAGCAATTGCTTATGACAGAAAACAGATGCTCCAGTTTTATCACTTACAGACTGTTCTTAAGCAAATAAATAAGTCCCTGGATATGTGGCTCCTGATCTACAAAATAAGGTGGTAGGCCTCCCTATCTGATGCCTCTGATTTGTGATTTGTGTTTACTGTTGAAAACCTGGTTGCCTCCCCCAAGTAGACATGGAGAGTAAGAGACACTGCTCACTAACAAAAAGTCATTCCAGTGACTCTGTGCTTTGGAATTCTCTCTTGCCTGATCTCTATCCCAACATCCACTGTAATACTCTTTGGGGATTGGAATCCACACACAGTCTCTAAATGACACTGGAAAAATCTCCTACAGCCATTTGGCAGAAGAATGATGACTCATCCCAAGTTTTGGCTCTAGACTGGCTCTCTTGCTCAGGCGAAACAAGAGATCCTGCCAACTCCTGGAAATAAAAAGAGTGTCCTGCTCGGAAGCCACAAGCCTGAGGCAAGCCAGGTGGCAGAGCTTCCCACTCAGAGGAGGAGGGCACGAACCTCTGGTTCTGACACAGATTCCCTTCTGGACCAAGCTCTGAGTCTCCCGACCCTCCCAAGTAGTTCCATTTCTGATGTTCAGACACTCAGCAAGAAAACTATCACCCTTCAGATCTGACCAATTCCTCATCTTACCACCTTCACACACACACACACACACACACACACACACACACACACACACACCCCACACCTGCTCCCTGGCTGCAAATCACTACTTGTCTTTATATTCAGGGATGAATCTGATCTCTCCTCCCAGGGCAGTGGTGTCCTCCTGAATAGTCTTCCTGTTGTTTACAAGAAGGGTTGTTCAGTTCTTCTTCTTTTACTGCATTTATCACCACTTGCCAGGTTTGTGTGAGCCTCCCTCTTGTTGCTCAGCATTCTCCCAGCCGCTGGCCCACTGCCTGGGATTCTGTAGCTCAATAAATACCTGTTGAGTGAATGGGAGATTGAAATGGAAGAGAGGTGGTGCCTTTTGGGCCAGGCTTGGATTGTTTTGCAGAAGCCCTGGGGAAGAAGGCCATGTAAATAAAGATAGCCCTGTTGGGGCCTTTTCCCTGGTCCCCAGCACTGTTCTGTCCTGCAGCCTGCAGTGGCCTGGGGGAGAGAGATGGGCTCCTTTGTTCTGCCTCTAGAATTCCTCTCCCGCGGGTGGGGAGACCTGGCAGCAGCTCCCCTTTCCTCTGCCAGTTCTCTGCTGATCCAGAGGCACTCAAGGAGACTTAGACCTTGGCACCACAGGCCTCTCTGAGGAACCTCATCTCCCAGCAGCCTCCTTGTCAGAGGGGAGGTGCAAAGCCAAGTGTCTGGCCACCCGCTCGTGCTCGCTTCCAGTCCTCTTCAGTGTCCCCAGGTCCTGGCACACAGAACAGCTTCAGGGTGAACTGGGTGACTCGCACTGGACTGGGCCCCTAACCAACCCCAGGCCAGTACAGACCAGAGACAAGATTAAGTTCAGAAAAGAAGAGGAGTTTTGAGAAGTCAACCTGAAAGAGTATTTTTATTACTGAACCAGAGACTCTTACAGGTTCTGCTAAACCAGCAACACTCAGAAAAGCAAGCAAAACAGGAAATTGAGGGAAAACCAGTTAAGACCAGTAACCACCAAGATGGCTACAATCTGGCCAAGGACTGTCCTTCAACGGCAATGTACCTTCATCATAAGGCATTAGCATAATAAAGAATAGTTTTTATTTTATGTATTTCTTTTTATGTATATGGATATGTGTGTATGCCACGCGTGGGGGGGGGACGGGCACAGAGGCTAGAAAAGGATGTCGGATCGCCTGCAGCTGGAATTGACAGGCAGTTGGGAGCTGTCTGACACGGGTGCTGGAAACCAAACTTGGATCCTTTGGAAGAGCAGCAAGTGTTCTTAACCACTGAGCCATCCTCTCCAGTCCAAGAGAATAGTCATCCACATAGTAAAATCAATGTGGTGATTGGTGGAACTGTACCACAAGGATAGGCATATTTTGAGCCACGTGCAACGTGACATTAAACACTAAAACTGAATAAAAGCCTTGCATCTCCAACGTCATTCTGTGACTGTCTCCTTTACTTTGAGTCAGACTCCTGCTTGAGAGCTGCACAGGTATGAGACTCACGACAGCGTATCTATCAGAAAGCCAGGGCTGCCTACCTTTTCTCATTCCCTTTAAAGCGGAAGAACAGAGTCCTGGTCCTAATCCTGCAGCATCTGGAATTTCAGGAATAAAAGCTCACAGGCAGGACAGACCACCCCCCAAGATGAGGACAATGATATATCGTGGAGATCACCTTGAGGAATCAGACTGGGCCCCTCTGACAATGACTATGATTAATAACTTTGGACCACCTTGAAGGCCAGGAGCTGAGACAGTGGACTATTCCTTGACCAAGACTGCTTAAATATGCATACTTCTTGTCCCCTGCCCCAGTTTATCCTCTATTTGTAAAGCTTGTATCAGTACTCCAAGACAAACTTGGGGTCACATTTAGGCATTGACTAAATCTGCTTTCTCTGCTTTTCATCATTCTGTTTCTATAATTGATGTGTTGAAATGGATAGTTGAACCTAGCTTATTGGGGCTGCTGGAGACAGAGGCTTTTGCCCTAAACTTCAGTTTCACTTGCTGAAGTATGGCTTTTTTCTCTGAGCATAACATGATCCTCCAGTTGCCACTTTCAAGCAGAGATAACCTTGGCTGGTAATCATACAGCCACAGCAACTAAATGAGTAAGATGCAGTGATAGGCAAGTCCACGGTGCACCTGAAGTGGAAGGCGGGAAAGGGGGACTCCATGGCACAGCTTCCATGAGGTGTCATCCATGGGGTCGGCCTTTACAGAGACGCAGCTGTTTGGAGGTCACCCATGCTCCTGTAACTCCTCACTCCTGCTTTTGCAATAAGTCCAGTTAATACATTGCTTCACCATGCTGGATTTTGGTGGAATCCTTACTTTACTTGGTCACTGGCTGCTTATTTGAGGAGAAAAGACTGCTTGTTCTTGTCACCGCGGGAGAAATTAACAGAACAATATGGCACAAGATTATGGTGACAGCAAAAGAATCAGTGTTTTTCAGGAGTTGAGGGAGAGGGAGAGATGAACACTTATAACAGAGAGGTTTTTAGACAAAGAAATTTCTCAGTGTGGTATTGCACTGTCACATACATGGCACACAGCTGTCCACACCCACAGAACACACACCAAAAGTGAAGGAGGGACTAGTATAGGTGAGCGAGACCCCATCCCTATTACGTAACAACAGGAAAAATAACGAAAGAATAAAACAGGTTGAAAGTAAATCTAGGAGCCTGGAGAGATGGCTCAGCCATTAAGCACATGGGCTGCTCTTGCAGAAGACCGGGGTTTGGTTCCCAGCACCCACATGACAGCTAACAACCATCTGTAACTCCAGTTCCAGGTGATCCAGCACCCTCTTCTGGCCTCCATGGGCACTGCACAACACTGGTATACTTACATACATGCAAACAAAACATTCATACATGAAAGAAAGAGAGAGGAGAGAAAGAGCGAGGCTTAAAGAAAACTATGTTTCATAGAAAGGGGTTTATACTTAACATGACTTTTTTTTAACTATTACTTCATTTTTCTATTAAGCCAGTTTGCTAAATTTACAAAAGTTTTTAGTCCATGAAAGACTCAAGGAAAGTAGCCTTTTCATCCCAAACTGAGAAGCTCTGTTCTGGACCAAAACTTGGGTCCAGAGTCAGAAGTACTGGTCTCTTACCTATGGTATACAATTAGTACTGTGCCTCAGTTTCCCCCTCTATCAACTGGGGGGGGGCAGGGGCCAATGAGGCCACAGCAAATGCTGGAGACTACTAGAAGACTCTCTTCAGCCAGTCTTCAAGAAGTATTCGAGCTTGAGGAAGTCCTGCTCTCTGGCCTTGGACAGTCAGACACACAGCTGGGTCTGGAACATTGTGAAGGAGCAGCCCATGTCCTGGTCTATCCGGTACAAATCTCACCAAATGGGGACCATGAGGTAATGATAACTACCATGTTCTAGTCAGTCACATATCCTGAACATTCATTTCCCTAGCAACAGCTAGTTTCACACAGCTCTATGCCAAGTAATCAAGGCTCTGGTATCATTCTGATGCCACATTTGAAAAGCTCTGTTCCTATGTCCAGACTGATGGATCCCTATGGTATTCCTAATGCAGAACAGCCCATCCTATGTATATCCAGTGAACCTATGGGTGTAAATGCCACATTGCTGATGCTTCAGTGGTTGACTTTATTTATTTACCACCCAAACAAAACAGCAGGAGGATGAATGGCATTACACTGGAGAGCCCAGCCAAGATACATATGCATAAAATATTGTAGCATCATCAATATTATAATGTTACAGAGAGGATGGAGTAGGAGGAGTCAAGTAAGAGAAAAGTAAGAGAGTGAAGTCCTCAATGTCTTCGGGTCCCGGAATTACATGAGACATTTTGCAGGCTGCAGGGGCAATTCTGAGATGCTAACACAGTCCCACTTGCCTCCTGGCACCCACCTGGGTGGTCCTCTCAGGCTCTGTCCTTTCCTCTTCAGCTTATGCCTGTGGCAATCTTCCTGAGGATGGCTAGCTAAGAGCATCTCTGCACCATCCTTCCAAGGCTCGGGCCAGACACTGTTCACACTAACGGAATCCATCCCCCTGCCATAAGCTTTTGAAACATACCATGAGGCTTGCGGTGGTAGAGAAATGGGGCAAGGGAGTGAGAAAGTTGTGGCCACATGTAAGTGAGCTAACACAGGCATAGGCAGCACCTCCCCTCACCAGCCACAGGGAGGAGTCCTGGGTAGGCTGAGAGCTCCTGGGCCTCACCTGGAGAAAGGGGACTGGGGTGACTACCATGAAGCTATAAGGGAAGCAAGAAGGAGACCAGGCTATGTGGCAGTCCCCATGTGAGCAAGCAGCAGTGAGGCCCGATACTTGTAGCATGTTGGAGACCCTCAGAGAAGACAGGAGCCTGACCAGGCAGCAGACCAGCCCCCAGGAAGAAGTCACAGCACTGACAGTAAGGACGGCTGCAGAAGCAGGAAGATCATGGGCCTGACAAGATGACGTGGAGGCAGCAACAACAGAAATGCCCTCAACATCAAATCTCAGCTCAAATGGCACTTTCTCAGAAAAGCCCTCCCTAGCCTCCCCTTACTTCTAAGCACTAATCCTTTCATGTAGGGTTCAGGAGCTTTACAAGTGAAACTGGTTTGGTAGCCTGTAGGGGCACTCTGACCACCACTGTCCCAAGCTCCAGACCCTCCATGAGATAAGGCCTGGCCCCCCTGAGCACACACAAATACTGCACACAGAGTCTGGAGGTCCAAAGTCAACAGTTTATTCTCTGGTCTGCCTTACATGTTCTAGTTTGCAAGCATAGATAAATGGAATCAACAGTAGTCCTCTCCCTTAAGGTCTGCCATTAAAAATTGCCACTTAACAAGTTTCCCGCTTTTCCTAAAGAGAATGGGATTAGAAGGGGACCTACCAGAGGCTTGAGGGCTGCAGTCACATGAGGGTTAATCAACGTGTCTCCTGCCAATTCCACTCCCTGAGCAGCCAAAGGCCGCAGGCAACTATAAATAGCAGCCCAGCATCTCTGTCCTTACAGAGAGGGAATGAACTTGGCACCGATTAGAGCCATCGGGGCGAGGCAGCCGAAGGCTCCTGAGCCTGGTTCTGCCCATTCCCAGCACGTACCCCCGAGGACGCTGCAAGATGCAGCCGAGGAAGAGGAGCTCCGGTCTTTAGCCCCAATCTGGAGTACACAGACTCAAAGGATGCTCAGAAGACCCAAACCCCCAGGAAGAACCTACGTCACCCGAGTTCACCCAAGTGCCCTCGTCAGCAGAAAACAGGAGCCAAAGAGCAGGAACGGGAATCCTCCCAAGGGCCCTTCTTGAGGGCTTCCCAGAGTGGAACCCCAACTCCCAGTCGGTGAACAGCACGGAGGAAGTACAGCTGTCCCTCGGACTGGTCTCCCATCTCCCTCGGTTCACAGGACGGTCTCTCGGATGACACCGATGAGGCTGTGCGGCCTCTCGGGCTCGGCTCGCCGCTGTGGCCTCCTCTCGGCACCCGGCCTTCCTGCCAGGGCAAAGGTGCTCAGGTCTCCACAACTGCGCAGGTGCAGCACGCCAGGCTGTCTCCTCGAGGGCAGTGTGCGCGCCCGGGAAGCACTGGGCTGTGATGGGGCCATTATCTTTGGAAAAAGGGGAAGGGAGGAAATGAGCTTCACCAGGGCCGGCCCTTGGAGGCCGCTCCCTATAGACCCTGGATTTTAATGTTTAATTGCTTCATTAAAGAAAAGGGTGTTTTCTGAAAGGAGAATCTGTTTAGAATCCTGAGACACTGTCAACACATTGCCTCCTTCCCAAAACGTTAGAAGAATTCTCCAAAGTTTCTATCGCTTCAGCTGTAGACAGGTCACACTTAACCGTCAATCTTGTTGAATAGTTAACATTGTTCCTTTCGCATTTCTACAGTTTCCCTGGGTTCCAAGTCAGATTCCTAGGCCTGGGAGGGTGTAGATCCTGTAACTTCTTACCAACAGTGAAGTTCCACCTGGCACCAATTCTGTCTACAGGGAAGCTTGGTTGATTTCTGGTTGGTTGGTTGATTTTTGGTGTGTATGTATGGTGCACATGTGTGTGGTGTGCTTGACCATGTGTGTACATGTAGAGACCAGTTGGGGGTCTTCCTCTACCACTGTCTACCTTATCTTTTAGTATTTTATTTATTTATTTTCATTTTATGAGCATGAGTGTATTGCCTTCATGTACATAAGTGCACAATGTCATGCAGGGCCCATGGAGGTCAGAAGAGTATGTCGGATCCCCTGGAACTGGAGTTACGGTTGGTTTTTAGCTACCATGTGGGTGCTGGGAACCAAACCCAGGTCTTCTGCAAGAGCAGACCATGCTCTTAACCACTGAGCTATCTCTCCAGCCTGACCTTATTTTTCTTAAGAGTGAAACGGCTGAAAAATGGCTCTACTGTTAGACCAATTTTGAATGTGTCACATACAAAACTTTAAATGCATAACAGTATCATTTAATTTACTTTGTAAAAATGCAAAAATATGGAAAGGTTGTTGTCCATTTAGGGCTGACAGAGAGCACTGCCCAGCTAGCACAGTTTTGGAAAGTTGAATAGCCCTATCACTATGGCCTATGACACTGTGAGCGCCTTGGGAAAGAATCAGAGACTTTGCCAACTCACCTCACAGGACAGTCATTCCGAGGGAGTCTGTTCCATCTGTACTATTCTGACCTCTCAAGATTATTAAATGTTTAATATCCCAAAGTTCCAATATTAAAGTTTTCTAATATTGTCAATTAATTATATTCATCTTGTCCTTGTCTCCTGAATAAGAAGACAATTGTGATGTTCATTAAATATGGCTGTTATATGATGTCAAGACAAGTATTATTTTTATATGGGGCAGAAGTAAAGTGGATCTCACAACTCATTTTATCGATACTAAAGAAGGTCTACAAAGCTGAATCGAGTCAGAAATAAAAAGAACTCTTGCACTGTCCTTGCCTCGTCTGTCTGGGGAGGGGTCTGGCACTGATGCCCCATTATGGGGTTCAGAAGTAGTATGGGGTTCAGCTGATACCCAGAGTCTGTCACAATAACCTCCATACTTAAACTCTTAGCTGGTCTAGGGCATGAGGCTCTAGCATACACTTGTAACCCTAGCATCTCCTGAACTGTAGGTGCCTGTTTTTCTTTCACCCCAGTGCTATTTTCCGAGGGGCAAGACTTTTTTGCAGAAGTGCAAACCAAGCACCTGGTGGATTCTCTAGCATTTTCTCCATCACAGCCTGCATCTTTCAAGAAGCAAGTCCAAATCTTGCTCCTGGTTATGGCACTATTGGGGCTGGAAAGAGGGGAGGGTCAAGCATGACAACTGGAGTACATCAGAGACACCAGAGTGGAAAGATCCATCTCCTCCACTTCCAATTGAAGCCTGAGCCAGAACCACTGACTGACTGACCACTCAGAGAATGAGTCTCAGGAGGATCTGTAAATCAAGGTTCCCACCCCTTTGAATAATCAGATCACCCTTTTCCCTTGGGTCCCTGAGGAGCTGGAAAAGAATCTGACTTCTGACTTTGGTAAAAAGAGGCCAGTGGGTGGAAAGAGAGAGCAGAAAGGAAAATAAGAGAGGAGTTATTCAAATTTACCTAGAATGCAGAAGCTGGTGATTACCCTGAGAAGTGACCCAACTCAGCGTAGGAAGAATTTGTTGGGCACTCAGTGCACAAAAGCAGAGTCAGATAGCACTGCACCGCAGTGCACTGCGTCTACAGTGTTACCCTGCTAGCCTGGAGGAGTAAGTAAATGCCTGAAAGATGACAGGAGCTCTCAGAAGGGTAAAGTGGAGGTCCTTAGTGGAAGAAAATTTCACTTCCTTTTTAGACAAGGACTGAAGACCACCTAGTCCAATCCTTCAACTGAATCTATAAATGCCCAATTTTATCTCTTCCCTGGGTAGCTTCAGTTTAGGCTGCTTTTACATTTTAATATATAGAAATAAAGGCTCTTTGTTCCTTTAAGTCCTATCAGTTCATTTATCTGGCCGAGCAATTCATGGGACTGTGAACAGCTCTCAGGACCTTACCAATATTAAGATTCACCTATGATGTCATTTCTAAGGGCTGAGAAAACATAGCACATCAAGGACAGCCTTCAAATCAGGAAATAAGAAGTTGGATGGGCTCCATGATGTCAGGCTTCTTTGTTTTTTCCTGTATATATTCCTGCATTTTTCCTGCTTCCATATCCTAGAAAACTAGGTTCTCTTCCCTTGGGTCAACATCACTGAGGAAAGCGATGATGCCTGGAAGGAACGCTGTCTGGCTTCCTGTCTTCCACCCCCTGACCCTTGGTCCCTGGAGACTGTGACAATGAACTCATTCTCTGCCTTGGACAGGAAATCAGAGAAACCACTTTAGCAGCTGTGGAAACCAGTCACTGGATGCAAGCCTAATACTGATAATGACAGTACCTGTTCTAGGAAACTGGCACTGGTGATGGCTTCCTCCATGTGTTCCTCATCAGACTTCAAAACGGATTTTATGTTTTCGACAAGTTCATGGATGTCCGGGGTCATGCTGCAGGAGGACTGCTCCAGGAATCTGGCCACTAGCAGCTTGGTGTCTATATAAGACCTATAATCTATCAAAGAGCGGGGCCTGCATCTGGGTGCTCGTGGTCTCGCGCCTCTCCTCAGAGTCACCGTAGCCAGATCCAGCCTCCTTTCTGTCTGAGTCGCGGCTTCGCAACTGAGCACTGGAGCAGCTGTAAACAGAAGAAAACATGTCCCTGTCGGCCAAGCCCCTCTGCACACTGGTCGCAAAGCTTAGTGTGGACAGCACCTGACAGATGCCTGAGGCCATGCATGTACATCTGGCTCTCATCTTGCAGAAGGAGAAGAGAAGAACAAGTCTATTGCATGAAATGCATTTCCAATAGGCTATGTCCCAAGACACTGAACCATGACCCCAAGGGAAAGACAGGTGACCCAGAATAGAATCCAGAGTGAAACTCACAATGGAGCATGTTTCCTGAGGTATGGCAGGTAGGTGGGAATGGATAGCCAAGTAGACAGCTAAGGAAAGAATATTCCAGGAGAGTATGAAGGATGGAACTGGAGAGAGATGAAACTTATGGGATGAGTAGAATGTTTATTTTCACTGTACCTTTCTCCTAAACACCCTCAAGGGCACTGTATTGACTTCTACTACCGAGGCTCACAGCGTGGCTATGAGGTAGATCTATGTAATTACAGAAAACTTAAGAGCAGAAAGAGTATATCCTTCCAGAAGTCAACAGAGGGTCTGCAAATCCACTGACGGTTCTTATTTCCACAGCTACCTCCATCTGTAAGTAAGCTATTTCACCATGAAGTGGTTGAAGTCATACTCAGGTCTAGTCTCCGTGTGTCCATAAGTCACCAACAGCCTTCAGGGCACCCAGCACTGGCAACTTCAATCTGTGAAGGTCTACGTGGGAATTTAGGCATTCATGAAAGACAGGAACAGAAAGTGGGGGGTGGGGGCGGAAGGAGGAAAGGGTTCCTTTTCTTCCGGAGAAAGACAGGCATGAGGAGCTCAGAACCAGGGTAGACGCTGTCCTTCTAGCTTGCCATGTACATGTTATGGAGAGCAAGTCTTACAAAAACACATACTTGTATGTGAGGACAAAGCTGGGTTTACACTCACTCACTGAAGGTAACCTCGTGCCTCCCCCAGTGAAGTAATCCAACAGATTAATGCAAGTTGTCCTTCTTCCTGCAGGGCTACAAAACAGAAAAGGGGTCCAGAAAAATCTCCTTCTGCTGTGCAAACAGCCAAGTTCTCCTGGAAACTGGCATATGACCAGCTCAAATACTCCGCTTGCCAGGTGTGACAGGAGACCCATAATGAAGGTGGGTCTTAGAATCAGAGACCAGGCTGCCCAGCTTACTGGATTGCAGAGGCACAGAGCGAGTCCCAGGAGGCAGGACTTCCTCCCACACTTGGAAGCTGCCGCAGAGACAAGAGGAGTGTCCTCTGTGGCTCCCATTATGGTCAGTCCAGAGTTGTGGCAATGACACACACCGTCAAGGGACAGAGTACAGACCATAAGGGTCAGAAAGGCCCGAGAGAAGACACTTAGAGGATGTCCAAAGTTCACGTGCATGGAGTTTCAGAAGAGCAGAAGCCAACTTCTAGAATAACCCCCCCAAAAGCAGTGCCCCCTGCTGGATGACTTTCATACATTGTTGACACAATCCTTTGCTGCCTTTTTATCATTTTTCTATAATGAGAGATATTTGGAAATGTCTGGGCATTCACATATTCTGAAAAAATATTTATTTTTAAAATTTTAATTCATTCAACATCTACATACAATGAAAAGTCAAAGAGGGAAAGAGATGAAGCATTCAAGTGTGTTTCACTATATCCAAAGTTCTTAAAATGTGGCCAGATTTTCAATAATTAAGTCTAGCCACATTAACAAGGATAACAAATACAAAATTATGGAAGAGGGAGTGAAAATATCAAGCCTTTGACTGATTTCCATAGGACTGCAAGCAGCTAGAACTCAGGGTGCCGTTTATGTAATGATCTTATAGTCATGCCCAGCGCAGCATCATATGTAACCAAGTGCTATTGATGATGAGTTCCACCATCCATAAAAGTGGTGGCAGGCCAGTGAGATGGCTCATTGGGTACAGACACTTGCTGCCAACCTACCAACCTGAGTTCCAGCCTCAGGACTCACGTGGTTAAAGGAGAGAGCCAACTCCCACAAGCTGTTCTCCAACATACATACGTATGCTAAGGCAGGTGCACACACACACACAATCAATCAATCAATCAATCAATCATCTCAAGATTCCTTAACTTCATTCAAGGTAGTGCTTGAAGTAGCAGGGCTCTTGGCTAGCCAGAGCCATCTGCTTGTACCTGGTATCTTCAACAGTATCTGGCACCAGACAAATCAGTACAGTGGTCTACCAAGAGTCTGGGGAATGACATCACCTCTTTCCTCTGAATGGTGCAGCACAGGGTCACTCTTTGATCTTGTCCTCAGAGGTAGCGGGGCTCTCCAGCTTCTGGGGGGATGCACCAGGTTGGAAATGGGAGTTGATACAGACGTATTTGCTTCAGCAGGCATGTTAGGAATATCCCCACCTAAGTTTTTTTCATGAAAGAAACATAAATTATTTCAACAGCTATAGCCTTCAAAATGTCGGGCAGGAAACACCTGTGAGCCCAAACCTGCCAGGGCAAGAGTAATCTAGTCAATAACATTTACTTAGGCTGATGGCCCAATCAGTTTTTATTTCCACTCCTATGGCATAATCTTTCTCTCCAAATCACCCAGCCACAACTAAAACAAACAAAAAACTGATAAACCCACAAAATTAAGAACCTTGCCAGAACATCAGGTCTTGTTTGTTTTTTCTAGAAGTGCTTAGAATCCTCCTCATTCTGGCATCTTGAGTACCTTCAAGGAGCTTTAAAGCAGAGCATAGCATCTCATTCTTCAGGGAGGAGCCGCCCACACATGTGAGGGGGTAGCCTTATGAGCTACAGATTCAAGGCTGGCAGAGGGTGCATCAGCCAGCCCAGAGTGTGTGCCCAGGTTGGGATACTCTCAGTGGTTCATCCAAGGAACCAGGGTCTGCTAAATGAATCAGTAAATCACACTGGAACTGGATGATCCCTGTTCAGAAAATACATTGACATCATTGGGAACCTGAGTTGTGGACCGGGAAATTTCCCATAAAAAAGAAAGACTCACAAACATGCTTAAGATAACAGATCATTCCTTTATAATTCTACTTAAGATAGATGGCAGGACTGAGGGAGCAGCTCAAGGGCCTAGTACACCCCAAAACCTGTGAGATGAACATAAGGCCATTCTGATCAGCATTGCTGAAAAATTACCTCCATCTGAAATAGCTGAAGTCAATCCATTATTTATTACCATTTACAATTTTGTCCAGTGGACAGTTCTCTGAGCCATTTAAAACCTCCCCAAGGGGAGAAAGTTATAACAACAGTGTCCTTAAATTACAAGGATAAACGTAAATCGACTCTATTTACCACATGATTGAAAAAAAAAAATCTCAATCCTCTAGACATTAAAACAGAGTGCCCAGGGTCCTCAATTGAAAATGACACAGTACAAATACACAGCAACCCACTCTGAAATACGTCTGCAACTCACATTCCTTCAAAGGAGCCCAGCCTATTTTATCCAAAGAAACCGATTAAAATACACAGAAATAACAAATTAGACTCCAATCTATCTCATAGCTTCCTGATTATTTATTAAAAGATTTTTAAGTATTTTTCTGTTTTTTATACTTTTTTTTCCTTTTTCCTGTTCATGTATTAGATACCACTTCTAAACCCTTTGAGTTAATATTATTTTTGCCCTGACAGGAAGGATGCATGCTGAACCATTTGCTCCAAGAATACCTGACCTCCATCAAAACATCAGTCAATTATGATTCTGCCAAGTTTTCACCTACTGAATCATGGCAGTCAAAACTTGTCTGTTACCTTGAGTTGCTTGTGTGCAACCTGGCTCCAGTGGGCTCACAGCAGCATCTGGTCCCTCTGGCATTTGGAATGAAGATTCCTACAGCACAGGAGATAGGAAAAAAGAAGGTTATTTTTGATGATGTTCAACTCACTGCTCATTGGACCCCAGTCAACTCCTTCAGATAGCATGGGGTACATGTTCTTTGTGGGGTGTGCTGCACTTTTTGTTTGCTCTGGACTTACCTGCTCCTGGTCCATCTGGCTCACCACAGATTCATATGGAGGTGGGGGATCCAGAGGACAGAACACTTCCACACCTTTGATTCTAGCTCCGTAGATGTGCGGCAGTGGAATGACATCAGGACCAATCATCCTAGGAAGAGCACCTATGTATCAGCAGATATGCCCTGCACATTGGCCCTCCAATTACAGTGGCTCCTGGACCCCCTGGCCTTTACCTCTAGACTGGGGGAAACTATTCAGTCCTGGACAGGACAGTGGCCCAGCCCAGAAGCAGGAGTACCACCCAAACCATCCTCTGATGGCATGACCACAGGCCTTTAGGCAAATGACAGTGTATAAAATGTAATGCCTTCATTCCTTTTAGGCCTACCAGTGAAAGCAAACAATAATTCATAGAGAAAACCTGAGCAGCTGCCAGGCTCTAGGAGAAGAGGACTCAGGAGTGATTGTGGATGTGGCATTTCCTTAGAAGGGAGGATAATGCTTTGGAATTAGACAGAGGTAGTGGCTATACAATACAGTGAAGATACTAAATGCCACTGAATTGTATACTCAACAACAGTCAGCAATCACAACAACTAAGGATGTGAGGAAACTCCGTATTTCCTATATTAGTGCATGGCAAAATTTTCCTGCCTACATTTCCTTAATGTCTGATTCATGTGGGAAACTATTATTACTTAAAAAGATGAATGAATTTCAATAAAGAGGTGGGGGAAGTATGAGGCCAAAGAGACTGATCCCCTGAGAGCATCCAAGAAGTAGAGAGGAAAAAGGCCATCACAAAGGGTAGGCCACACCATGGCTCTAAGACAAAACCAAATCCAGCAGGAGGCTTCACAAGTAACCCCATGACTTCTCAGGTGGGCCATTCTACACATCCTAACCAAAGGCCTGCTCTGTGCCAAGCACTGAGTCAGGTGCAAGGGATGGGATAAAATTTTAAAACAGAGCAGTATTTGGCTGGAGAAATTGCTACTTTTACAGAGGACCTGAGTTTGATTTGTAGTACCCAGATGGCAGCTAACAACTGTCTGTAACTTCAGTTCCAGGATGGAGGATCTGACACCCTCTTCTGACCTTTGAAGACATTACATGACATGAGTTCACTTGCCTACAGGCAGGCAGTACACACAGACACATAAAATAAAATAATAAATAAATAATTTAAAAAACAGAGGCTTATTAAGGATAGTGGAAGAAGAGCATAAAGACTGATATTCTGTTTTCTCCTGATATAATAAATCCAGCCAACTTGACAAAAAGAATGTGTTCCTTTGGAATATGGACACTCCACTGTCAATGACAAAGCTATAGCTAACTCAACATTCAGTAAGGAACTTTCAAAGGCTCTCAGTAAGACACAGAGAAGCTGACCTGAGAAGACAGATGACTTTACATCATGTGAACTTGATAAAAATGCAGGCTGCTGTTCTCAGGCTTTAAAGCTAATTTCTCCCTGAACTTCTTTTCCTCCCTAACAACCCTCAGGTTGTCTCAGGTTGTTTCTATGGTGTTCTTCACTCCCTTCTTCTCTTTACTCCACTTCTGGGAAGTGGGGACCACGCAGGACTCACACTGGACTCAGTGCCATTTGCTACATTCACCACTGAAAGTTGTTAAGATGCCTCTCCTTTAACATGTAAAAAGCACTGAATCACAGCTTTTCTTTCCCAATTGTCTTCCTCCCAAACAAATAGTTAGGTGTTCTTTCCTTTTAAGTGCTTCTTGAATAAGATTTTGTTGTTTATTTGTTTTCTCTGTGGTTGAAGGATCCTCAGTAACAAAACAGACTTTCTTCCAATGTTCATAGCAAATAACTGGGGGAAAAGGAAGGAAAGAAACCAGAAAATGGAAAACTTAAATTTTTAAAGTAATTAAAATTGCATTAAAAGGCCTCAAACAAAACCAAACAGAAAACCCTGTGGTTAGGCTGTCAGTACCAAATAATGGAAACAAAGCAAAGAGCTACACTTGTAACAAAAAAAATTAACATCTGCTTTCCGGATATGACAAAAAGAGGGGGAAACCTTAAAGAGATGGAGGAAAAGACAGGTTCAAGGTCAGGTGCATTCAAAGGATTAATTTTGGGGGAAGAGGTGTTGTCTGAATTTTAAAATTCATTTATTCCTTGTAAGATGTGACTGAAAGAAAACCCTCCAGCAGTTTCAGGACTCAGGACTGACAGAAACCTGGGACCAGAATTTACAAACATCCATGAGAAGAGGCTGACTTTTACAGCTTCTCCCGGATGAACCCAGGGTCCACAAATATCTGCAAAAGGAACTTTTACAACTTCTGGGCCGGATGGACCCAGAGACCAAAATACCTGAGAAAGGAACTGACTTCTACAGCTTCTCACCAGATAAAGTCCCTGACAAACATCTGTAAAAAGGGACTGCTTCCTGGCCAGAAGCTTACTATTCTGCCTTGAACATCAATCAGATGTCATGGGCACCCCCTCCCCATAAAAAGGCTGTCTGACCAGCTAGGCGGGGCTCACTCATTCTTCCTCTCCTGGAGCAAGCTTCCTCATCCGCATCTGGAGCCAGGCATGCCAGCCCAGCCCCCCAGTCTGAGCCCCCAAGATGAGGGGGCTAGTTTCCCCCATCTCCTGGCGGGGGGCTAGCATTTCTCCACTCCTGAGTGTGGAGAAGATAGTCTCAGCTGGTCTTCTCTCTTTTCCCGACTTGAGAAGCCAGTTCAGTGCCCGCACCCTTAATAAACCAGTCCTGTTAACTCTCCTGCAGAGTCTCAG
The DNA here is from genome assembly GCA_035773235.1 of Eospalax fontanierii. Classification (NCBI taxonomy): domain Eukaryota; kingdom Metazoa; phylum Chordata; class Mammalia; order Rodentia; family Spalacidae; genus Eospalax; species Eospalax fontanierii. Next base: position 39,745,304 of record CM069544.1, on the reverse strand, counting down.
CTCCATTTCTCCTGCGTCTCTCGAACCCAAACCTCACATTACCTTTTTGCCCATTTACAAAATGCCTACCCTGAAGGGACAAGAGGTTTAATGTGGTGGTACCTAACTTAGGGGTATTTGCAGGCTGGATTCATAACATGGCAAGGATCCGGCCCATGGCAGTTGTCCTGAAGGAGATATTCCCTCAGATGAGGACTTGCACCTGGGTTTCATTCAAACTCTTCCACCCACCTGCTCAAGAAGCTGTTTAAGAGCTCTAACCGTTGAGTTATGTCAAGAAACAAGACCTACATAGTCCCTAGAGGGCTAGTCTTCAGTCTCTAACTGACACAACTCCATGAGCCGTCTTTCCAGCCCGTATAAACTCTGGCCTTCACCCTTTCAGCAAAGGTACATGCACGGGACTGCTGGGTCCCCCTGGCCTAGAAGGGACCTGCTTGCCTGTTATCTCTGATGCTCTCTGATATGCCCAACGATTATCATTGCGGCCATGGAGGTAAGAGGAGCTTTCCAAGGGCAAAGAGGTCAAGAGAGCAAGCTTCCATTTCAGAACTGACATCACTACAGAATCTCTCCAGAAGGAACACCAGGGGGAGGAGGGAGGGTGGCATTTTACCCAACCTGACCACAAATGAGTTCTATGGCGGTTACAATGGGCATCAATGCTGCAAATGCCAGAAAGCAGTGCAGAGTCAGTGCAGAAGGAAGGCTCCGTTCCTACTAAGCCTCTTCTTATTCTGCATCATGTGGGCAGATAAGAATTCATGGAGATAAATGGGTCTGTTACTTCCTGCAGGTTATTTTCCCTGATGATCTTTATGACTCAACCCTGGCAATGGAGTAGAATGAGCCTGGGAGATTCTAAAACCAGGGATGGCCCAGGTCTGGCTCAGGAGACTGCTCTAACTGCGTGTAACTGGTATCTGTCTATGTTCAGGCGTCTTGGATGATTCTAACACACCGTGTAATGAGCTCCACTGCAAAAGGAAATAGATCTGGAGGTTCAGAGCAAAGTCCTGCTCCTTCTAGGCACATCAGTCAGACTTTTATTAGGACTGAAGGTCTTTATGAGGTTTCTTTCTGGAACCCACAGAGTAGAGAAAATTGACTCCCACAAGTTGTCTTCTGACTTTCACACACACACACACACACACACACGCACGCACGCATGCTTGAATGTGCACATACACCATAGTATTTGTGCATATGCATGCAAATAAACAAATACAATGCTGAAAAGAATGAAGGTCTTGGATAGGACTTAACATATATGACAGAATGCATACAATCCACTGGTTGGGGTCTCTAGGGGGTACAGATGGGGAAGGGGGGGTCTAAATTTGATTAAGATCTATTATATAAAATGCACAAAAGCTCAATAAAAGTATATATTAAAAAATAGGGTTCGCATGGTGGCGCATGTCTTTAATCCCACAGAGGCAGAGGCAGGCGGATCTCTATGAGTTCAAGGCCAGCCTGGTCTACATAGCAAGTTCTAGGCCAACTGGAGCTACTCAAAAAGACCAAAATATAATAATAAAAAATAAAACAAACAAAAAACAAAAAGAATAATGAAGGTCTTTAGAAAACAGTTGCCTAAGAAGATTAAAAGCTCACATTCTCTTTAAGAGTCAGACACATGGCAAGACCATTTTGAACCGGACAACAAATAATGGTGGGGCATGGCTGGCATGGGGTAGGTGTGCCCGCTAAATTCATGTGTCAGAAACACGACAATACAATGTAATGATATCAGGAGGCAGAGTCTTCGGGGAAATGTTTAGGTCATGAGGGCAGAGCCTTCATGAATTGATGAATATTGCAATGGAGAGGGCTATAGGAGTTGAGTTCTTTCTCTCTTGCTCTTCTGCTCTATGAGGACACAGCAAGGCACCACCTTAGAAACAGAAACCAAACCTTCCAGCACCTTGACCAGGCACGTCTCAGCCCCCCGGAACCAGGAGAAATAAATGCTGTTTATACTCAGGACTCTTTGTACTGCAGAAGCACAAGAAGTCTTAGGGAATGGCTAGGTTTTGGTTCTCAGAAAGACTTATCATGTCTCTTATAACAATCCTCCCAGCAGCTATAGGACAGCACAGCTGAATGAGAGAAGCAGTATCAGAAATGGTAAGACACCAGCCTAGAGTCACCACTAATGAGACTGCACAGGCCACACTCTTTCAAGTTCACTGTAGGTCTCTAAACCTTCCCTGGTCCATGATCATGAGCCTGAGATGAAAGGAAACTCAAAAAGAAATGGGAAATAGGCTCTACTTGAATGTTACAAATAGGACTTTAAAACCCATCCAGGTGCAATGCCACAAATGGTGCATCTTTGACCGAAGAATGACCTTCCACTTTCCACTGGAGAGCTGCACCCTGTCACTGGGCATACCGTGGCAAAGTTGCTGCCTTTTTGATTCCAGTTCAGAGACTGGGGTACAGCTCTGAAGTACTGGAGTTGGGGAGCACAGACCTCTCTATACTTACTAACCAATGCATAAAGTAGACCACCCATGTTCACATAGACATTTTGACTGCAATTAGATTTCTGCTTATGACAGTAACTTGAGAACCCCTTCTCAAGAATTTATGAGAGCACAAGTGCTTTTATTTATAGAAGCTAAATAAACAGACCATTTCTGAGAGGGCAGGGTACATCACAGGAAATGTGTAGCCACTGTGGTGTGAAAGTTTCTGATGTACCTGGCTATGGATGTGTGAACAAAAACCTTTGTGCAGATTCCAGCCTGTCTGCCTGCTCATAAGAAAGAGAATTACCAATCAGGTTTAAGTTGATGTATATGATGAATCTAATGATGTCAGCCAAATAAATGGCCATCCTTGGTAGCACAGGCCAATGACTCCCGAAGGAAGATTGCCCATTCAAAACTTGCCTAGGCTACAGAATGAGTTCAAAACAGGCTTGGACAACTTGGTAGAACTGTATCTCAAAATACAAAAGTAGAAACTGAGCAGGCCTGGAGAGAATATTGTACAATCGTACAGTAATTGTCTAGATTCTAGATGTCCTAGATTTACCCACAAATACTGCCAAGATAAATCATTTTACTTACATAAAGATATCCTTGGTATAATATGTACCAAAATGAGAATAAATTCAGACACCTTTAAAAGAAATGCAGACTGTACTGCTGGTAGAGCTGAGAAAGAGGATGTGGTCCTCTAGCAGCATGGCCTAGGAGCACAACCCATGTGTTAGACTGGGTAGTGTCTTCTGCACAAAGTCCTTTTGCTCGAGCCCTCCCTACCACTTCTTCTGGAAAGTTCTGAGTGGTAAAGCCCTTATTGAGAAACTTGTTGGTCTTCTCCAGGCTGGACTTGAACATGGCTATCTCAGGACTCACATGGACAGATCTAAAGATGCACACGTGTCCCTGGAGATGGGAAGGACACACCCTAACAAGCATCATGGTGGGACACAGAAGAGAAAGGAAGGTGAGGAGATTGCAAGCCATGTGGCGAGATGCCCGGACCAATGACCCCTCAGCCACTGTCAGCCACTGCAGGAAACTGAACCTGTCTCTTGCCTCCTTGCCTACAACCCTGGAGAGTCAGGATTCTCAGAGAAGAGGCATCACTCTTCCTAGCCATGCAACAAGTCATTTTTCGATCCTCCAGCATACTTTCCACAGACTGCCTGTGTAAAGCAATGTGTCCGATGGTACAGAAAGAACGTATTTTATTGCCATTGCTCTTCAGCACTTCCAGTTTTCAGATCATTTTCTTAAAGAGTAGGAATCATTCTATCATGACCCTCAAAGCTTTGAAATGCCAGCAGACCAGTTCCCAAACAGAAACTGAGCTATCTCAGGACCAACCTAGGACATCTGCCTACCCAGCTGATACCCCCTCTGACTTTGTGACCTTCTCTGCCTCTACCTGGGCAGGTGGTCAGAAAGAGGGTCAGGAAGGACTCAAAGAACATTAGCAGTGCCTAGGCGGGACCTACTTCAAACTTATATGTAGCTGTCCTTGAGCATCAGAAAATGTTTTTCCTGTAAACAAGCCTGGACCACATCTGTTCAAGGACTACATGTACCACAGATATTCAAAAATAGAAATGCCTGGTGCCCAAATATCAAGTAAAGGGACTAATTAATCTTACTGTAGAATCTCAAGATTTTCTTTTGAGGGCTTAAATACAGGGATATTTAATGTTTAAACTCAGTTTGAGGTCACTTCTCCCAGGAAGTTAGACATGACTGGCTGACCCAGCTGACAATTCTGAGTTTGGAAGACCTCTGTGCACTGCCTGGCCGTCTTCTGAGTACCACTGTGATCCTTCTACAACTCATTTAGTGACCTACACTAAGCTACTGGCTTGTAGGGGGCTGAAGCAGGTCTAATTCATTTTGAATTTCCATAACCCAGCACAGCAATGAATAGGAAGTAGAGGACTGATGTGTTTGCTGAATGAATAAATGAGGTGGTCCTTTAAAGGTTGAATTCTAGGGGTCACTAAACTAATTATAATTCTTTTTTTGAGGAAAACATTCTAATTTTGAGTTAGAAATTGAAAAGGAAAAATAAGTAGGCTATCCATTTTTTTTCTAAGTCAGAGAGATGCAATTAATAATTAATCTTTTCTTAAAGGCTGAAAAGAATTTCATGATTGTTGGGGCCTGCTGATGGTATTACAATGAAACATCGATTTCGCCTAACTGGGAGTGTTACCAGTGCAACAGAATCTCTCAATCATGTCAAATTACAGCTGTTCTCTCGCTGGGTGTCAGTCCTTCTTAGGAAGCAAACTGAAATAGAAAACATATACCTGTAGGTCAAGGATTGACTTCTCTTTGAACTCATCTGGTTTACCAGAAAAGTGAAACAAGGGGATGGAGAAAGAGCTAACTGGGAATAAGTCTGTCTGGATTCTGGAAAAAAGTCTTCAGAACCCAGAGCCCACCACCAGGAGCCCAGGGGGCTGAGAACAGATACCTGCGGTTTGTCCGCGGTGTGCACGAGTAAAACGTGGCGAAGTAGGAAGGGGGCGGCACCGGCGACACAAAGTCATCCGGATCTGGGATCCGCCCGCGCTCGTCCATGTCTTCCGCAGACGTTTGGGATTCATCCTGCTTGAACAGTACGACAGGCCACAGTCAGGGGAGAAACGCAAGGGCTGTATCACAGGGCCGAGGCAGCTTGCGGGAAAGGGCTCGGGGCCGCCTCCCAGACTTACGAGGCACGGTCTTCGGGTGGCAAATATCTGGAGGTAGCGAAGGGCAGCGGCCACCAAGCACACTGTGGTGGTCAGCGCGTTCAAGGCACACAGGGCGAACAGGACTTTCTGGAACATGGAAATAAGAGCACTGAGTGTGTCAGTACCAACGACCAGAATGCAACGCAAACACATGTAAATGATAACACTATCCAAACGGATGTGCTTCTGAGAGGAGGGTTTAGGTGCTCTCTGGCTCGTGGAAGTCCAAAAATAAATGCTGGCTAGTATAACCCTCTGTCAAGATGTGCACTTCTTACTTTTAAAACCTTATTTCAGTGACTATAAGCCCAGCTATTTTGGAGAATGAAGAAGGATCACAAGCGCAAACCCAAGCCCACTGTGGTGGCTCATACCTTTGGTCCTAGCACTTTGGAGGCAGAGGCAAGTTTGAGGCCAGCCTAGGCTACATAATAAGACCCTGACTCAAAAAAAAAAAAAACAAGTTCAAACCCAAACTAGGCAATATAGTAAGACCCTGTCTCAAAAAACCAAACCAAACAAAAATAAAACCAATCTAGATTGACTATGGTGAGACACACCTATAGTCTCAGCACCCTGGAGGGTCAATGTAGGAGGACCTTGAATTCCAGGCCAGCCTGGGCTACATAGCCAGACTTCCATCTCAAAAAAGTAAAGTAACAGAGCCAGGTACGGTTCCCAGCATGCTGGAGGCAGAGGCAGGAGGATCTCTGTGAGATCAAATCCAGTCTGGTCTCCACAGTGAATCCAGACCAGGTGGGGCTACAGGAAGACCCTGTCTCCAAAAGACCACACACACACACACACACACACACACACACACACACACACAGAGTAAAGTAACAGAGTAACATAACTTGTCTTCGAAGATCCCTGTCTCAGAAAGACTTGGGGTTACATACAATGTCATCAGTCCTCCTTATACTTGGGGTTTGTAATTACAGGTTCAACTAAACAAAAACAGACAGTACTCAGAAAGGACTAAGTCTGTGCTGAACATGTAAAAGACCCCTGTCATGCTTTCAAAATTGATATGGCAACTATTTACAAAATACTTACATTGGATCAGATACTGCAAACAACCTAAAGATGGTTCAAGCATACAGACGTGTGTGTGCAGGTTATGTAAAAGTTCTATATCATTTCACATAAGGGGCTTGGACAGGACAGATTTTGTTAACTCCAGGGGTGCTAGAGCCATTCTCCATGGATACTGAGGGACAATTTTTATACAAGGATGCGAATAACATCTAGAAATGTTCCCTCTAGAAGAACAGTAGGACTCCCTTCTTAAATTAGTATCCTCCAGTGACAGCACTTCCCAGTCTCCTAGCAGGGCAACACGCTGCTTAATTTACGGCCACTGCTTCTATTTCAGGAGCAACAGCCAGTGCTGCCCCAGGCACCCAACTAGGAACAGCAGGGCCAGGGGTAGCTGGTAAATAAGTACAACTTCTTTCCTCAAATAGCAGCAAAGGCAACTCTGAAAGTTGCTGTAGCCCTGGCTCTTTCACGGGGATTCCCCAAAGCTAAGTCAGGCTCAGAAAGTTCAGGATGACTCAACTACCAAATATGTAGAAGCCAAAGCAAGCAGGCCATTTTTATGTCCTGCATAAGCTGGCAGCTCTCAAGAGTTCTCCCTCTCTGAGATTGCCCACCCCGCAAGGTGAAGATCTAATGTTAGAAAACCATTAGTGGTAAACTAATCAAAAGCTGATATGTCAGGGTCACCAACTGAATCTGGAACCCGCAGTGATGAAGCTACAGTCTTTACCCAATTCCCTCACAAAGGTTAATTCTCCATTTTTCTTTGATTTGGATCCTTTTGAAAATTTTTTTTCTTTTACTTATAATTATTATCTATTAGAGAAGATATAAAGAACTGGAGTCTCTCCTTTATTTTCTGACTGAACTTAGTCTATGTGTCACAGAAAAGGCAGCATTCAACAGGCTCGTACAACTCACATTACCAGCTGAACATCCTACACTCCAAATGAGCATGCACCTGAGGCTCTGCTGAAAGCCACAACATGGCTGTGTGCACATCTAGACATTCAGAGAGTCAGGCTCCTTTCCTTTTTTTCCTGCCAATTTACAATTCTTGAACACAAAGGAATTTAAGACTCAATCTGTGGCTTTCTTGGTACTCTTTTCTGACTTTGGTCACTAATGAGGAACCATTTGTATTTGCTTTCAGCAGCTTTTTGAGAGCAGTCACAGAATGGGCAGTCACATAGCCACCTTGTGGGGCCTTGGTGTACTTGGCGGGGGGAGTTGTGAGCTAGTCACCGTACCTTAAGCAGAAGGTGAACAGCACTGCAAGGCTGAACTGGAAAGAGTTTCAAGGCATTTTCTTTGTCTGTGCATTTGGCTGGTTGAAATTCTTCACAACAGAAGCAAATCTTGCCTTCACCTAAGTCCACCTTAAAGAAAGATGAAAAACAATTCCTCATTCATAGAAAAAAGCACTCTCGCTCTCCCACAGAGCACCTATCATACAAGATGAGATGTGGCACAGCTCCACATTGGGCAATGCTTGTATCAGATAAGGCTGCAGGAAAAACAACCCAGAATTTCAGTAACTGAACCAGTAAAGGTTATTTCTTTCTTTTTTAAAAAATATTTTATTGAATAATCATTCCTGCATACAATGTTCGGATGAAATCCATACCCCCAGTCGCCCCTCTACAATTCCTCCCCAGCCCTCCTTCTCGACTTCATGTGTTCTCTTTTGTTTTAATGCCTACTGAGTCCATTTAGTCTGCCCGTATGTACAGAGTATGGGACCATCTACGGGATCATGAACAGACACTCAGAGCTCCACAACTCTGAAGGAAACTCACTCTCCCTCCTCCGGCAGTCACTGATTGCCGACAGCTCCTCAGACAGGGGTGGACTTAATGAGTTCCTCCCACACCATGCTGGGATTTGGGCTGACTTGATCTTGTACAAGTCTTGTGCATGTTGTCCCAGCTGCTGTGAGTTCATGTGTACAGCTATGCTGTCTGTTTCACATCTTTCTGCCCGCCGCCTTTCATGTGCTGACCCCTAAACCTTAAGGAAAGGGATGTCATTCTGATCTCTTTTTTGCAGTTGTGGGCCTCTGTAGTAATCACCATCTACTGCAAAAAGAAGTCTCTCTGACAAGGGCTGAGAGATGTACTAGTCTACGGGTATCAAGATAAGAACTTAGGACACAGTTAATTACCTCATCAATTTCGCAGAATAATGGTAGGAGGTTCTCCCCTACAGCCTATGACTTAGCCAGCCACAGGTTTTTGGTCTAGTTCACAGTGCCAGATATGGTTTCCGTCTTGTGGAGAAGCTTTATATTTGATACCCTATGGTGTCTAAGAAAGGCATTGTCCTCCATTATAGAGTAACTCCATTAAAACCCATTTTATATGCATCTATGTATATATTTTAGGAAGCTTCCTTAGTAGTAAGATTCCATATGGCATTTTCAATGGTCTTTAATGTCAGTTTATTAGTTATCCTTATATGTATCTCTGTGTGGATATGTATATATGAGTACAGTTGCCTGTGCTAGCAAGAGGGGTTGGACCCCCTGGAGCTCCATTTACTGATGTTGGTAAACCATTCAATTTGGATGCTAGGAACCAAACTTGGGTCTTCTGCAAGAGCAGCAAATGTTCTTAACCATCGATCCATCTCTGCAACCTCAAAAGTTATTTCTTATGCATGCTATGCATGCTGCAAGGCCACAGTAGGCCAGCAAGGGGCTCTGTTTGTCATATTTCTTTAGAGACCTAGAATTGTGATATACCCATCATCTCAATAGCCTGGCATGACTGACATATCAGAGAGAGAGAACACATGATAAATGACACATGATACTTAAAGTTCAGTTGTCAGATAAAAATATCAGATGCCCAATTTAAATTTTAAGTCCAATAAACAATTTTCTAAAATACAGGTGTATCTCAAATATTGCATGAGGTAGGTTTTTAGTAATAAAAAAAATCATTAACAGTTCATCTGAAAATTAACTGGGTATCCTATAATTTTACTTGTTAGATCTTGCAAATGATGTTCATCACTTTAGCTCATAAATTCATGGCCAAAGTAAATGACGTGACCAAATTTGATTCCAACAAGGCAAAGAACTGTGATCTACCTCAGACCTCTCAGTGCCTATCTTCAACTCAGTAATAGATTTTTATTTGAAGTGATAACAGATGAATAATCTTATACATTTTTAGTGAGATGCTCTGCAAACTTTTGGCCACTTTTCCAAGTTTTTCTTCAGGCAAGCTGCGAAAATATATACCTATGTACCAAAATATATGGTTTTGGTAACTAAGACCTATAGACACAGTAGAGCTCTGTTGCCTAAAGTTGGCTTCACTTTTCTTTTTCCTGAAAGGAAAGGTTTCAGTTCATTCACTAATTGTTAATTAGGCAGCTCTCACTTTACTAACTGCAAAACTCTTCAGGAATCTTCAAGAATGACTGAACATTCGCACTGTTTTAATTGTGAAAAGGAGGGTGGGAAGCTATTTTTTCCTCATTAAACTAAGATTCTTAACCCCTAGGTATAGTAGTAAGGTTTCCTGGTGCTTTGTGAAAATAAGAAAAGATTCCTTGTATTCAAGTTAACTAGAAAGATAAGGGAGGAAATCCTATTATTGGACTATATGCAAACATTTGGGAGAGATGAGGAGTTACAGCTTCTTTTCTCTTCTAAGGTAAAATTTGTACACATATAAAAATTTACATATGTGGGGCAGAAGAGATGGCTCGTGGTTAAGAGCAAGGGCTGCTCTTGTAGAGAAACCAGCCCCTACATGACAGCTGACAACCATCTGTAACTCCAGTTCCAGGAGATCCAATGTCCTCTTCTGGCCTCCGTGGGTATTGCACACATGAATACACTTACTATGTATAGACAAAACACTCATACACATAAAATTATAAATAAATAAATAATTTTTAATTACATATGCAAATAGTAAGTATATCATTCAAGGAGCTTTGAGCAATGTAGTCACTTGTGTAACCCAAACCCTTATCAACACACAGGCCAGTACCACCATGCCCAAAATTATTCCCTCGTGTCCGTTTTCCATCAGTTTTTGCCCACATCCCTCCCAGATACAACCACTATTGTTACTTTTTGCTCACATAGATTAGTGTGGCCTCTTCTAGACCTCCATGGATTCTTTATCTTAAAATCATGTTAAAAGGGATGCAGTATCATACCACGTTCTGATATAAATTCTTTCTCTGGTATAAAGAAGTTGACAATCAGGGGCTGGAGAGATGGCTCAGCAGTTAAGAGCACTGTTGCTTTTGCAGAAAACCCAGGTTCAGTCCCCAGTACCCACACTGCAGCTAACAACCATCTGTAACTCCAGTTCCAGGGAATCTAGTGCCCTTTTCTGATCTCTGTGGGCACTGTGTGACATAGGTACACTTACATACATGCAGGCAATACACTCATACACATAAATAGAAATAACAAATAAAACAGTTTAAAGAATGATGATCAGAGTTACCTCACTGTGCTCCACAATCTCTAGCAGTGCATTCTCATATCTTGGTCCTTTTGTGGTTTGTCCACTGAGACTAGGTAATGTCCCCACACCTAAGACCCCGCACACAGCCACAGGGCTGATTGTATTAGAGTTCTTCCACCCTGACTCACAACTTTAGGGATATAGCCCAGTATTAATATTGACACTAATCGCTTATCCTCTAAATGGAAAACACTGTGGCCACTCTAAGCCAGTTCTCCACAGTCGGGACTCCCTCCTTCACCATCCCTGGCTTCCCTCTGCCCTTCTCCTCAGTCAATAGCCTTCCTCATATTAGGCTGAATTCAGCAGAAAAGCATTACTCCTGAAGGGCTTCTTCCTCTGAGTTTGATCTGGGTTTGCACCGATGACACTACTGGCTAGTAACAAATACGCCCCACCCCCAGCCAGCTTTATTCTGCTTCATCCTCACAGGAACTAACTTCATTTCTCCACATGACTCGGTGTGGTTTCTATTTCTGGTCCTTGGGTAATGCTAGGTGTCATCTTACAACATACTCCTTTCCACATCAGCCCATTCCTCCTGTAAGGTGTTTAGTGAAAGAACAAAGCTGCAACAAAGCTGCAGTCAGCATCCACCAGACGGCCAACGACATGGGAATTTCAGCTATCCGTAGTCTTTTGAGTGAGCCAGGATAAATAGCAAAATTATCCAGATGCATGCAAGCTAATCCCTTTAAACAGGACTGCTTGAAAGTTTAATCTTTATATAAAGTCATGAATGACACACTTGCCACAAGGAGGTCTTGAGCTTTGTGCAAATGACAGCAAGCAGCAGTGTATTTTGTGTTCCTGTTCTTCCCTCGGCCTTGTCAATCAAACATCTGCGCCTTCATTCTTAATCCCGCCTCCACCCAGTATTTCTAATCACTTGCTCTTACTTCTCTTCAATCTCTTTAAGTCTCCTCAGACATAACTGCAAACCTCTCCCCGGTGCTAAACTTTGACCTTGAAGTTATTACCTGATGCTGTTGGATCTTTGTCCTCCCTTGCCAATCCCCAAAACTGTGCTTTTCAACCTTAGCTACACCTTAGAATGTTCTGGAGAGCTGTGCAAAAGCATGCTGATATCATAGTAATCAGGGAGCTGCAAATTAAATTACAGTAACTATAAACTCTCACTTTAGCCTCTAAAATTAGAAATGCCTTCTACTGATGGAGACAAGAGTCACTGCTAGAAATATAAACTGAAGCTCTATAATAACACTATACATTTTAAGTGGCAAATGTGTATCCTTCCCCTCCACCCCCGTTCCGCTACAAAGGAAAATTATTTAGCAGTTTCTTGGAAAGCTGAATGCATTTATCACACGATCCAGTAATTAAACATCCAGGTATTTGCTCAATAGAAAGGAAAACATGCTTCCCCAGCAAAATTTATAATGACCATTGCTGATACCCCCAAATTAAAGACCATTCAAATGTCCAACAGCAGGAGAATGGGCACAACAACGTGTAGCAGTATTACACTGAGAAAAAGAAGAGGATCTCAAAAATACCATGCTGTGCAGAACAAAATAAGTCAGACACCAAACCTGACATACCATATGACCTGATTTATATGAAATTCAAGAACAGGTCAAACTTATGTACAATGAGACAAACAGGAATACTGGTTGCCCTCAGGAGGCAGAGGCAGATGGATATCTGTGAGTTTGAGACTAGCCTGGTCTACATAGCAAGTTCCAGTCAATCAGTGCTACATGGTGAGACTCTTGTCTCAAAAAAGAAGAGAGCTATAATGTGGTCACATTTACAATGATAAATGAGACAACCCAAAAAAAAGATACACTACACGGGAGTAGTCCTATCCCAGCCAGCCTATGCCACATGCTACGTAGGACCAGCAGTCTCTCAGGGACACATGGAGTGGTGTTCATAGCAGGATTGTTTCTACAACAGAAAACAACAAAACAGAGAACTAACCTGATAAAAGAGATTCTCTGAGATGCTGGGAAGTATATGCAACCTATGCCATTCTTGAAAACCATGAATAACCCCACTCCATAAATATTTATGTAAGATTACTGGAACATGAAAACATTATAAAAGGAAATTCCCCAGCTGGTTACCATGTCTTTAGGGTGAATTATATAAAGAAAAGTGGGAGAGGAGCATTAACTCCCCAAAACAACATCATCTGTGTGTCAGTGCTCTACTGCTATGACATAATACCTGAGAAAAACAAGTGAAGGGAGGAAGGACTTCACAGTCTCAGAGATTTTAGTCCATAGCCAGCTGGCTCCCTTCCTGTAATGAAGCAGAACATCACGGAAGAGAGTATGTAGTGGACCAAACCAGCTCATTTCATGGTGGTCAGCAAAGAGTGGGGGGCCAGGAACAAATATACCCTCCAAGGCACACCCCCAAAGTCCTGTGTCCTCCAACTACCACCTACCTCTTAGGTTTCTATCACCTCCAAATAGTCCATGAAGGTAGGAACTATCACTGGATTAATCCATTAATGAAGTCACAGGTCTCATTAGAAACCATCCCTAAACACTGCTATACTGCAGAATGAGTCTCTTACACAGACTTCTAGGGACATTCAGATCTATCCAAAATTTGTCAGTAATCTTCCTATTGTCAGTATTCTGTTGATGGAATATTTATGAGCATGATTTGAGAAAGTTTATGCAAAACATGGTGAAAGAGTTATCTGTGCCAGCCTGACTGTGGGATTTCAAATGATTTTACATGTTATCCTGTATTCATGGCTTGTCCAAACTTTTATAATTATATAATCAGAAATAATCACAGAGCTAACTTTAGGTTGGAAATATTTTTAATTTATTTCCTGAGACAAGATTTTATTATATAAACCCCGGCTGGCCTCAGACTTGCAACCTTCCTGTCTCATCATCTTTAGTGCAGGCATTACAGGCATGCACTATCATGCTTGGTTTGTGGTGGAAATTTTTTAATTAAAAAAACATATACCTGTTGGGTAAAGTTGAGGGGATAGCATGATCTGGATAGCAAGATCCTACCTCAACAAAACAAAACAAATACATATGTGTGTGTGTGTGTGTGTGTTTGTCTGTCTGTCTGTATTTAATGCAAAGCACCTATCTGATAAATGGTTAATATACAGAATATATAAAGAGCTCATACAACACAACAATAACAAAACAAGTAACTAAGTAATAAGCAAAAGACTTCAATAGAAATTTTTCCAAAAATGAACAAAAAGCATATGAAAACATGCTGAATGCCACTAATTATTAGGGAAATGCAACCAAAACAGTAATGCCAACCTATTAGGGTGGTGAAAGGGAGGGAGGAAGGGAGGAGCCAGTAAAGATGTGAAGAAACTGGAATCCTTATGCACTGTTGGTGGGAGTATAAAATGGAGCGGCCACTTTGGAAAACAGTATGGAAGCTCCTCAAAAAATTAAAGGGAATTACCATACAATCCAAAAAACTCACTTCTGAGTAACTGTCCAAAGAACAGAAACCAGCATCTCAAAAAGACATCCATGTGCCATGTTCAGCCCCACATTTTCCGCAGTAATCATGAGGCGGAAGCAAGCCGAATGTCTGTCGACGGATGAACAGAAAAACAATAGTCATTTATATCCAAAAGGACATTCATCTCAAAAAGAGAGGAAATTCTAATGGATGTTATAATCTTACTGAATTGTCCTTCCATATAGCATCACCTTTCACCTCTAGTCTATCTTTCTGCCCCATCTAATCAGTTGTGTATTAGTAACTGGAACACCAAGCTTGGCTTAGAATTTTCCTCTGGGCACAGCCCATCTGTAAAGAAGAATGTGTAGGTTTCTGGAGACCTCTGAGAGAAAAAAAAGAATTAAGTAATGTCCTTAAGGAGACCATCCCAGAAATGAGAAGACAACAACAAATGCCTTTACCCCCCAAAAAGGAAGAAAATGCCTGAGATGTCTAAGGAGAATATTCTGGAAGACTGTCTTCTCTGGGGATCATGAACTACTTTCTGAAAGAGACAGTCATTGATTGGAACTTTAGAAGACTGGCAGCATTTGGACAAACTGGGAAGTGAGTCTGCTGAAGGGGGCACTGCACTGTCAGAACAAAGGAGAAACTGGGGACATGGCTTAGTGGGTAAAGCGCTTACCACAAGCATGAGGACTTAAGTTAGCACCCCAGAGTGCTAGGAACAGTAGTGCATCTGTGATCCCAGTACTCCTAAGGAAAGGTGGGTAGCTGAGATGGAAGAATCCCTAGAAACTGAAGAGTCAGCTGGCCTGTGCAAATGACAAAGGGACACTGCCTCAAACAAGGTAGAAAGTGAGGACTGACAGGCAAGGTGTCCTCTGACCTCCACATGCGCATCATGACAGGACATGTGCCTGCACACACACACATACACCCTATACACAGAAGAAAGGAGATAAGGGAGGGAGGAGGGACAGAAAAAGTAAAGCAAATCAAGGCAAGTAGAGCCAAGCATGGGAACGCACAGCAACAATCTCAGCGCTCAGAAGGAATTCAAGACCAGCAAAGCAATGTAGTGCCTCAAGGTCAACAGCTCTGCCACCAAGGCCCACAAGCCACTTTAGTTCTGCTGCTGTCATTAGGGATCTCCCCGGTGCTCCAGCATGTTTACAGATACTCAGCACCAACACTAATGGGGAACAGCCTTTGCCCTTCCTGCCACTGTATGTGAGGCAGACGTGCTCATGTGGGGGCGAGGAAAGCAGACACGGACCCCACCCAGTGTGGGGAACTGACTGAGGATCAGATGGCATATGTGACCACAGTTATGCAGAATCCACAGGACATGATCCCAGGCTGGTTTTTTTTTTTTAATTTTTTGTTTTTATTTATTTTTTTATATTATGTGTATGAGTGTTTTGCCTGCATGTACGATAAGTGTACCCATGCATGCAATGCCCGCAGAGGCCAGAAGAAGACGTCAGATCACCTGGAACTGGAGTTAAGGAAGCGCCATGTGAGTAATAGGAACTGAACCTGGGTCCTCTGCAAGAGCAGCAAGTGCTCTTAACCAATGAGCAATCTCTCCAGCCCCTCAAGGCTGGCTTTTGAACAGAGCAGGGAAAACACAGCCAATTACCCAGACAAGAAGCTCCACAAAGACTTGGAACAACTGAAAATTAAAGTCAGATGATTTGTTACTTCTGGAGTCTTCAAATGCAAGGTCAAGTTATGCAGAGCAGTGGTCACCATGGCCAAACTGTGCATGTGTTTGAGAAGTAAGTCTGTAAGCAGAGTCTGTTAATACACATATTATACAACTATGGCTCCAAACAGAGGGCAGGGTCCTGGGAAATAACATGCGGGTTTTGACTGTTACTGGGTATGTGAACTACCTTAGTCTAAAGAGGGATGAAGACAATTCACAGAGCTTTAAAAACCTTGAAGGTGAGCTGGCAAGATGACTTAGTGGGTAAAGGCACTTGCCACTAAGCCTAGTGGCCTGAGTTCAATCCCAGAATCCACATGATGGAAAGAAAGAACCAGTTCCCACAGGCAGTCCCCCAACCTCCACATGGTACATGTATGAAGCATGTGTGTGCTCACGCACATACAAACAGATAAATAATAAATATAAAAATAGAAGCCCGAAAAAGTTGTCTTACACCTTACAACTCCATAACTTAAGTTTATTAAGCCACAGAACGACAGTTTTTAAGAATTGTGAGGTGCCAAGCGTGGTGGCGCACAGGTAGGCAGATCTCTGTGAGATCAAGGACAGCCTGGTCTGCATAGTGAGCTTCAGGTGGGGAGACAGGGAAACCCTGTCTCAAAAAAATATTGTGAAGAACAGCACATGATGGTACACTCCTGTAATCACAGTTTTAGAGAGGCTGAGGAAGGAAAATCATGAGTTTGAGCACCCACAGTCACACCAGCTTTGTACACAATAGACAGAAGGTGGCAACCGCCAGAGGGCCCATCCACAGATGAATGGACAAACGAAATACATCATACTTAGAGACAATGAAGTATTATTCAGCCTTTACAGAGATGGGAATTCTGACACAGACTATAACATGAAAATACCTTAAGGACATCATACTAAGTGAAATCACCCATAGATAGCCAAAAACCATATGATTCCAATTACATGAGCTTCTCTAGAGTATTTGAATTGATTAAAATAGACAGTGGAATGATTTGTAATAAGATTGACCTGTACATTGAAAAAAATGCTTAAAATGGATGATTTTCATGTTGACTTCCACAACTGAAAAGAACTATTTTAAGTCAGTTCAGAGATACTACAGCTCCACAATCTCTTTCCACCATTGTGCAATTCAGAAAGTTCTGAAGACCACAAGCCTTGATCACAGCTGCCCCAGACTCCACTAGTGAGCTACACAATAGTCTACATATCATATTTATCTTTGGAAATTAGAAAACCTCTAAATGCTGACACGCACCTGGCCTCCACAGCTTTCAGATAACGGGGGATTGACATGGATTCTGGCAATACTGACTTTTCCTCTTTCGATGTAGACGGGCAGATGGATCCACTCCCTAACTAATCCATGCTTCATGCTCTGGTTCTAGAGTTGTGCTTGCTGCTTCCTGCTCTGGCGATCGACAACTGAGTGGAGGACTCAGCAGCACCCCTACGCTTGCTTTTCTCACTGCCTTCTAGCAACTCCAGTTCTAACTTCAGGACAGGGTCTACCTGTTATACACCAGCAAGGCAGATTCGGCTCTACCCCAACTACAGCGATGCTGTAGAGTGCTTACCAGGTCACATCTCGGCACGCTGGCCACGAACTGTGCCCCTTGACAGCCCAGGATGAATCCTGCGAGGTTTAAGAGGACACAAACCACAGAGAGCAGCACAAAGAGATTTACCTGGAATGAAAGAGAATGAGCAGTTAGAAAAGGGGCCGAGCCACACACGCAGATGGCTCTGTGTGGAGATATATGTATTTCTATTATATATTGTAATTAAGCATATATTGAAACCTAATATGCTCTTTCAGGTGGAAACTTAAAGAAATAAGACAAAAATCAAAAGATACAACTTTAAGAAAAAAAGTAATGTTTTTCATATTTTTGGTATATTTCTGAATGCCATAGATTCTTCTCAATAAGCTTGTCTCTGTTTTCTTCCACTTTGCAAATACTTCTTCTTCCTTGATTTTTTTTTTTATCTGTGTCTTACACTAGGCCCTGGCAACTTCTTCCTTGAGCCATTTTGACTTTGCCCAGGTTTTACCAGCTCAGTAACAATAAGCAGGCAGAGGGAAAACACCCAGGTCTAAGTGGAACAAAGGAAGATCAAAGAGCTCAGAGTCACTATACCCAGAAATCACAGTGTACATGTGAAAATAAGGAGGGGGTTCTTTTTTCAGTTTGGAACAATTTTGTTCTAAAGAATGTACAACAATCTTCTACACACTTTTTTCCAAAGTTCAAAATAGTATCACTTCAAATAATTATGAACCAAATGGAAGGGGCTGAAGAGATGGTTCAGCATTAAGAGCACTGGCTGCTCTTGCAGAGCACCCAGGTTCAATTCCCAGCAACCACATGGCAGCTAACAATCATTCTCAACTCCAGTTCCAGGATAACTCGACACCCTCTTCTGGCCTCTGCAGGCATTGCACAACATGGGTGCATTTACATAAATTGGGTTATCCACTCATACATAAAACTAAAAGTTAATAAAGAAAATATTTTAAAAAGAACCAAATGGAGTCATTCAAGAAGCAAGTATTTGCTTGGTACAAATTAGAGACTAAAAAAATCTTTCAACTTCAGAGCTGTGATTATTACAAAAATGAAAACTTACCACAAATACTAAAGCAAATACAAAAGGGTGTCTTGGTTTGGAACTTGGCATAGAAAAGAGTAAAAAGCATGTCCAACTTGGGGTTGCTGATTCCTGGTGAACACCCCACTCCCGAGGAGCACTTGAAGCCTCCTCACTCATGAAAAGCAGAGCCTGCCCTGTCAGAGCTTCCCACCCAGATTCTCTTCTACACCCTGGCCTCCCTTGCACCGCAGTGTGCATCATCTACCAGGAAAGTGACTTCTCTCAAAAGCCAAGCAGTCAGATTTGGTAAAACAGGGTCATCTTAGCACATGTCTAGCTCAGTAAGTACTCGATTCACCTGGACAGCTCTGGCATCCTCAGAATGTGTGTAAGGATCAGAAGAAAGGATTTTAATAAGCACTCAGGGAAGCAGCCAGAGGACCAAGAGGACACATGAGAATTGCTGTTCTAACAGGGTGAAGGCCAAGAGTCCACACTGCAATGCTCCTTAGCAATAGCCAGCACGAGTCAATTTGGACTTGCAGTTGAGTGGCAGCAGAAAAGTAGCTTTAAAGATCTATAGGTCCTAAGATCCAGGTCCCTTTCTCTGTCATTTTTCTGTCCTTTCCTCATCTCTGACTTTGTTTCCTTCATTCTGGTCCCCACTCTACTGTATTTAGCTTCTCGAGGCTCAGCAAGTCAAATGGTCATGTATCTTATGGTCTCATGTCATGACAATCACAGCTCCTAAGAAGAATTGGATAATTAACATCGTAATAAGAGTCAAAAGTCTCCAAAGGAGGTCACCACAGATCCCTTCCTCTCTGCACTTAATACTGTTTCTCATATCAAGAGGTAAGGTCCAATATATAATATGGAACACTATTCAGTCATAAAAAGGGATGAAATTCTGACACATGCCACAACATGGATGAACCTTGGAGACATTTTGTTAAGCCAAATAACTCAGACACAAAGAGACAAGTATTATAAAACCTTACTTATGTGAGGTACCTAGAATGGACAGACCACAGAGTCAGAAAAGAATATGTGGTTTCCAGGGGCATGGGAACAGAAGGAAATTAGAAGCTGTTATTTAAATGGTATAGAATTTGTGTTTGGGAAGATGAGAATATTCTGGAAATGAACAGGTCACTTTATAACACTGTGAATGTGTTTAATTCCATACGATATAAACCTTAAGACACCATGTACTACACACTTCAAAATTACTAAAATTGAGACTGAAGGAATGGGTCAGCAGTTAAGAGCACTTGCTGTGCAATCATGAGGACCAGAGTTTGGATCTCAGCATCCATATAAAAAACTAGGCATCCTGTATAAGTCTGCAGCTCCAGCTTTGAGGGGAAGAGAGGCAGAGGATTCTCATCTGGCTTCTAGCCTAGTTGAGAAAACAGAAGCCCAGTGCTCAGGGAGAGACCCTGCCTCAAGCAAGCAGGTGGAGAGCGATACAGGAGGCCCTCAACAAACTCCTCTAGCCTCCGTGTGGGCACACATGCACTTACATTCGAGTATATACAAACAAATGAGTAAATATTTTTAAAACTTTACTAAAATGATCACTTTTTCCTTTTTTGTTGAATTTGTGTGATTTTCATATAATATAATTTACTGGTGTTTAGATGCCCTTCTGTCTGCAGCTCTCCTTACTGTCCAATTTAACATTCTGTATATAACATGGCCTGTAGAGTCTAATGTGTGTCCTTAAATGTCCTTCAGTGTGAGTCCATCCCCGGGAGCCTGGTTAACCTACTAAGAGTCCCATCCTTGACAAAGACTGTCTCTGTCCCTCCCAGCAGCCACTGGTTGCCATAATTTCCTTAGGTTAGGTTGGGTTTCTTACCCACTTCCCCCTGTCTATGCGGGGATTTTGTCTGGCTTGAGCTTGCATGAAACTTGTGTATAGTGTGACCATCACTGTGAGTTCATATGAAGAACTGACCAGTTGCCTGGAAAACTCTGTTTCCTTGAAGTCATCCACCACCTCTGGCTCTTGCAATCTTTCCACCCCCTGCTGCAATGATCCCTGAGTCTTCAGAGGCGGAAGTTTGATCTAGGTGTCCTAGTCGGGGATAAGCACACTGCAGCCTCTTGTTCTCTACACATTCCCAGTTGTGGGTCTCTATGTTAATCACCATCTGATACATAAGGAAACTTCTCTGGTGAGAGAGGCGCATTAATCTATAAGTATAACAATAAGTCATTAGGAGTCAGTTTAACATAAGTATTTAGTAGAAAACTAATAAAATGTTCTCCCTTATGTCCTGTGACCTGTCTAGTCTCAGGTTCCTAAGCCTGATATCAATGTCAGGTACAGGTTCCATCCTATGTAATGGACCTTAGATCCAATTAAAGCGTGATTGGTTACTCCCATAATATTTATGTCATTATTGCACTGGTAGGTATATTTTGCCAGCCCAGTTGTTACTGTAGTTCACAGGATTCACAGCTGGGTGGGTAGGATTGGTGATTATTTTTTCCTCTGGTAGCACACATAGCACCTTCCTGCACCATGAAATAAAAACAATAGAGACGAGGCTCTGAAGTCAGATCAATTTGATTTCTCCTTGTTTGTTCTATAGCACATGTAAAAAATGTCTTCAGTCACAGGGTCTCACCATCCAGTTCTGGTGGGTTGTACCAAGTCCTTTAGTAACCAAGGGCTAAAATAATCACTTTCGTGATGGATATATTTTACAAAAATTAAAAAAAGAATGCAGTGCAGCAGCCTTGCCCTTGCCGCCACACAGGCCTTAGGAACATGTCTGGCTGATAGAATAAAGCAGAAGTGGCTCTCTGGGGCCTCTGAAACTCTATCATAAGAAGCTCCACGGAGGCTCCCTGAGACCCTCTTTGTAGATGCTCCATCTCAGAACTCAGTCACCATGTTGGGCAGCTGCTCCATGGTAAAGGAGGAGACACAAACTTCACATTCTCCTTACCAGCCCTGGCTGACCTCCAGCAAACAGCCAGCACCAACTGATGTCACATGAAAGAGCCATCTTGGATGTCCAGCCCAGGCAAGCCTCCAGTGAACTCCTCACCCAGCTCCCATTGGACTGCAATCGTAAGGGAGATGCTGAGCAAGAACTCTATCGGTGAATATAAACCCTAGGATATTAGGATCAACTGAGGTTGAGAGCCCTTAGGTTTCAGAGTGGTGTGTTAGGAAGACAGTAACAACCCTCAGAATGGCTGGCCCATTCTCTCCCGATATCAACTTCTCACCGTACAGTGGGATGAAAGCCTGACTATGCTGCTCTCTAGGTAAGTGAGGATATTTTGCATATTTTAAGACATTAAAGAACCAGACAAGATTGGCTCAGCAGGTAAAGGCACTTGCTTTGCAAGCCTGGCCCCCTGAGTTCAAACCCCAGAACCCACATATAGGTAGAAGGAGAAAAATGACTCCACATAGTTGTTCTCTGACCTCCATACACACACAAACACATACAAACATATACTAAATTATCAAAACTTTTAAAAGACATATAAGTTATATATTGTGGCACATGCCTATAATCCTAGCATTCTGGAGGCTGAGGCAGCAGATTCCAGATAAACTTGGGGAGGAGGGAAGGAGGAAGGAATGAAAAAAAGGAGAGAAGACAGAGAGACAATACTATAGGCCTCAATGGTTAGGCAGTCAAGTAGTTCATGTGATATCTGAAAAATTACACCACCAGAAAAAGAGTCAATAAAATGTCAAGGAGTCTACTTTCACATGTGTCTAAAACAAACCCTGCCGTGAAGCATGAGCTCAATGAATGATCACTGAGTGACTGATTATTTCCCAAATAACGTTTGCATTTGTGACTGGTCTCCCAGGTCTAACAGGTACCTACAGAGAAAGAAGTAGGAACCGAATAGCACTTCTGAGAGGAACTGTTAACATATTCGGATAAACTGAAGCTTCAAGCACGAGCCACGGTGTGTAGCTTTCCCCAAGTTCGTGTGACCCAAAGACACCATCTGATGTCTCAATGGATGCAGTGCAGAGACTTCAGCTTGTAACTATTTTTTGTTGACATTTTTAAACATAAAGACTGAAGTTATTCAAGTCACCCAAATGGCACCAGGGACAGAAACATTACAAGAAGAGAGACAAGCAAAGAATGCTTCCCAGTAAAAATGTGGGCCACCCGGGAGGGAGCCATCCACCTCCCAGAATGCACCGGAGCCAGGAAAGCCTATAGACTTAACTGCCAGTTACAGGAAATGAAGGGGACAGAGGAACATATTAGACTCCTCATGAGATGCAATATCCAGTTTCTCCAACAGACAAACTGCAATGATTAAAAGAAGAGGAAAAGGGTTCTGCTAATAGCAACCAATGTGGAGAAACGTCATCGGCGCACAGCAAGGACACTGCTGGGCTCCAATTAAAGCAAACAAATTATGAAAAATATATGTGAGGTAATGACTAGATGCTTAGTGAGCTCAATAAATCATCTCTCCTTTATAAATACACTCTAAGGCATTTAAGGATGAAATGTAAATGCTGGGCTTTACTTCAAAGCCATCCAGTGCGAAGGGAGAAGGGGGGTTCTTAGGAGTCCCGATGAGATCATTTCAGACAAGTGCTGGTTACACAAGAGCCTGATAGGCTTCTCTCCACTTTGGGATATGTTTGAAATTTTCCATAACAAAAGAGAAAGAGAGGCAAGAGAAATGGCTATGAAGGTAAACGCCAGAACGAGCCTAAATTTGATACCCAGAACCCACGTACAAAGTCAGATGTGGTGGCACACGGCTGTAATCCCCACATTCCTATGAGATGGAAGGCAGAGAAAACAGACTCACCCAGAAGCTTGTGGGCCAGGGAGCCTGGAATGAAATGGCAGAAACCAGACACAATTCCTCAACAAGGTAGAAATTGAGAACCAACCCCAGAAAGGTATCTTCTAACCTCTATATGTGTGTCATAGAATGTAGGGACGCATGCGTGCGTGCACACATGCACACACACCACACACAATTTTTAAAGGTACTTATCACATGAAGCATATGTATCTTTTATTGAACCAACTTCAAAGCTCCAGAAGAGTTCTGTTAATGAAGGAGAATATTAATATTCAAAGTGTCAGATGGTCTCCTATGTGTTTTTAAATGTTACTTTATTTCCTCGATTAGTATACAAAGTAACAGGTTCCTAGTGTATTTTCATACATATTTAATGGAATTGTTTCTCTGATCAGTTGTTGTCTTTTCTAGACTGAAGAGATATTTGTTCACATCTCCCCAAGAAAAGTCAACGCTGCTCTCTACCATGCAGAAAACAGACTGCTCAGAGAATGAACAAATATTAAATGCATCTAACAAGTATCTCCAAAGAGAGAGGGAAATGCAGCATACATAAAAGAACAATTGCTATGAAAAAGAAGAACTTGGTGATCAAAAAAGGCTACTGATTATTTAAAATATAGTTGTGAAAATAAATAGGATAGTAAGAGCAAAATTGGATAAAATGTCTAGAAATTAAGAATACAAACGAGCCAAAAAGATGGCTTAGCAGTTAAGAGCACTTGCTACTCCAGCAGAGGACCCAAGTTCGATTCCCAGCACCTACATCAGGCAGCTCTGGCTCCAAGAATCCAGCACCGTCTTCTGCAGGCACTCACACATACAAGACACACACTCACACGGACACACATAGAGACACATAAATAAAAATAAACCTTAAAAAAAATAGCTGGGTGTGGTTGCGCATGCCTTTAATCCCAGTCCTCAGGAGACAGAGGCAGGCTGAAATCTGTGCAACTGAGGCCAGCCTGGCCTATACAGTGAGTTCCAGGCTGGCTAGAAATCTTATCAAAACAAATAATAAATAAGACAAAGAAGTTAAATCTGTAAGGTTTTGAAAATTTAAGAAAAAAAAGTGACTCAGTCAAAGACGTCCAAGTTTACACTAAGCAATTGAATTACAAGATGCTCAAGAAAAAGAGCAGAGAAGGCAATACAAAAACAGTGAAAAATTCAGTGTTTACAAAATCACATCTTCAATTAAGAGTTCCCCCATACCCTGGTTTCTCTTCATGTTTCATAAACCTTTCTCTTTTTTCACTAAAAGAGCTCATGATTACTCAAAAGTTGAGTGAGCCAGGGTTGTGGCGCATGCCTTTAATCCCAGAACTTAGGAGGCAGAGGCAGGTGGATCTCTATGAGATCTAAGTCAGCCTGGTCTATCTGTTGAGTTCCAGGCCACCTTGGGCTATAAGGAGACCCTGTCTCAAAAAAAAAAGTAGTTGAAGGAGAGAACACCCCACCTAGACAAGACATGTCTTCATACTTGAACAACTGACACTTGAGAAGACTGTCAGAAACTGGGATCTGGGCAAAAGAAGGTACTGAGTAGTCTATATACTCCTTCATTTAACTGACTATTTTACAACTTTATGGGGGCAAAGTTTACTTGCAGGTTTTATTTCAGTTGAAATGAAAATAAGTTGTCTCAGGTATTAACAGAAAACCTGAAAAGTTACAGTTTATGGCTTTGCTACATGTTGACCAATTTTCTATTTATCCCAGGAATTGCCTGTTTGCATGTGAACACAGCCTCTCAAATGCCCTTCGAACTGCCGCTTCCTCACTAATGACACACGTCCATTTTATAATTGCTTAATTTATACTTTTGAAAATCAAACTATTGATATCGAGGTAAAGAAGGACTCTAAGAGCTTCTTTAAGAGAGAGAGAGAGAGAGAGAGAGAGAGAAAGAGAGAGAGAGAGAGAGAGAGAGAGATTGATAGACTGTCTACTGAGGATAAAGAACCAGATTAGTTCAAGCTCCTCCCCTGGGAGCAATGGCTCCAAGGTCGGGTCAGGCTGAGAGGCATATAGAATGCAGGATTCTGCGGCTGGTCAAAGCATCACTCAAGCAGGAGAGAGAAGGCAAAGACACTTCGAGATATTCAAGCCCCGAGTAGATCTGTTCCCTCATAACCTTCAAAAACACTGCCTGAGAATGTTCTCTGGCAAAATGAAAAAGGAATTCAAGGAAAAATAATGCATAAGGTCTAAGAAACAATGGCTCTAATTCAAGAACATCAAGAAAAAAAATGTCATCTGTGCAGCAGGTCTGGAAAACAACTAAGTCCAAAGTATAATAAGAAAGGGGTAATCCCTGGAGAAAGATCCAGAAAGGAGGGGAGATCAAATAGAAAATAAAAGACTAGATACATAAATCTCACAATGAGTCAGGATATTTTCTTTTGAGACAGGTCTCATGTAGTTCACACTGGCTTCAAAACTGTTAGGTAGCCAAGGATGACCTTGAACTTCTGGTCCTTCTGCCTCTACCTCCCAGTGCTGGGATTATAGGAGTAAGCCACCAAGCCTAGTTTATGTTGTGCTGGGACCCAAACACAGGACTTTGTACATGCAAGGCAAACACCTTACCAACTGAGCTATATCCCCAGAATCAGTGGATTTTTGCTAAAGGCATCAAGATAATCTGACAAGTGCAATGAGATAATTTTCACTATCGGCTTGACTAGATTAGGAATCACCTTGGAGACACACCTCTAGGTATGTCTGTGGGAGTGAGGCTGAACTGAGGAGACAAGACCTACCCTGAAGATGGGCAGTGCCATCCCATGGGCTGGGTCCCAGATTCAAAAGAACAAAAAAGGATAAGGTGATCTGAGGACCAGCAGTCTTCTCTCTCTGCCTCCTGAGCACCTCACTTTCAGTGTCAGGCCCTCCCCACCATGATGGACCACATCCCCTCAAACTGTGAGCCAAAACAAACTGGCAAAGAAGGAGCATGGGCTTCCCTTTGATGCCTGCTGCAAAAATAGTGTATCAGAATGGATCACAGACCTAAGAACACAAGCTAAAACAATGAAACTCTCATTAAAACATACACATGGGGCTGGAGAGATGATTCAGCAGTTAAGAGTGCCTCCTGCTCTTTCAGAGGACACAAGTTTGGTTCTCAGCAGCCACACCAGGTGGTTCACAATCACCTATAACTCCAGCTCCAGGGGATGCAACACCCTCTGGCCTCCAAGGACACCTGCTCACACATGGTACACATAGACTCACACAGGTTCACACACATACACAGAAATAAAAATAAATCTTACAAACAATAGAAGTAACTCTTCATGACCTTGGCTTTCTAGGGATGGCTGTATTGTCATCAAAATTTTATAATGGATACACTGAACTTCATTAAAATTAATAATTTCTGTACTTGAAAGGTCACCACCAAGAAAATTCAATGACAACACACAGATCTGGAAAAACTGTTTACAAATCTGATAAGGAACTTGTCACAAAAAGGAAAACAATGCAGTTTTTAAGTAAGCAAGGAATCTGAGCAAATATACAGTTGACCAAAAAGTACAAAAAAGATGTTCAGAACCGAATCAAAACCATAATGAAATACAGTTCACACTGAAAAAGAAGGATGCCTGGAATTTAAAAAAGAGAGAGTGCTGGCAAAAGCTGTAGACAAATTAGTCCTTCACACACCGCTGATGGGAAAGGAAACTAGTTAGCAGTTCCCCAAAACTTAAACATGGGGCTACCTATGACTCAGTAATTCCACTCCATAGCAAATGCTGAAGAAGAAACAAAACCAGAGGGAGGGAGGAGGGAGGGAGGGAGGGAGGGAGGGAGGGAGGGAGGGAGGGAGGGAGGGAGGGAGGGAGGGAGGGAGGGAGGGAGGAAGAGACGGAAGGAGGGAGGGAGGGAGGGAAGGAAGGCAGGCTCAGGAGTTTAAGGTTACCCTCAGCTACACAGAGAGTTCAAGTCAGCTTGGGCTACTCTCAGAGAAAAAGTTGTGGGGCTGGAGAGATGGCGCAGCCGTTAAGAGCACTGGCTGCTCTTGCAGAGGACCAGTGTTTGATTTCCAGCACCCACAGGGCAGTTAACAAGTGTCAATGACTCCAGTTCTAGGGGATCCAACACCCTCTTCTGACCTCCGAAGGCATTGCACAACAAGAGTGTATTTACATTCAGGAGATACTCATACTCATAAAAGTAATAAATAAAATAAAATATTTTAAAAGATAAAAGTCATGTATACCAACGATCAGAGCAGCAGTATCCCATTGCTTTTGTGTTACTGTGGCAAATCCCTGACATAACATGGAGGACAGGGTTTATCTTGGCATACAGTTCCAGAGATGTCAATCTACAGACCATAGCTCTGCTGATTCTGAGTCTGTAAGAGCAAGAACACTATGGCTGCAGAAGCAGGTGACAGAGGCTACTCAATTCATAGCAGACAAAAAAACAGGATGGCACAAGATCCAGTCCTTAAAGACACCTCAGTGATCCACTTCCTCCTAAAGTTTCAAGTACCTCCCCAGAAGAGGACCAAAAGCTTAAAACATGAGCCTTTTTAGGAACCATTTCATATCCAAACCATAACAATTATTCTGATAGCCAAAAGTGGAAATGTCCATCAACCAATGAAGAAATAAACAAACTGCAGTATAACCTTACAATGGAATATTATTCAGCAATAAAAAAGGGGGAAAGTACTATGGTAAAAGCATGCCAAGTGTAAGAAGTCAGTCACAAAGGATTACATATCATAAGATTATGTTTACTTGAAATATCCAGAATAGGTAAATTTAGAGACAGAAAGCACATTAGTGGTTTTCTAGGTTAAGAGTACTATGAGGAAATGGGGAGTGACTTCAAAGAAACACAAGGTTTCTTTAGGGGAGTGACCAAGAACTGCTAGCCGTTATATCTGCACATTTCTGTGCAAACAGTTTTGTATTCTTTAGATAAGAAAATTTTATGGTATGTCAATTATAACTTGCTAAATCCAAATTTTTTTTAAGTAAGAGGCAGTGGCTAATATGCAAGATAAGATGTTTTCTCCAGTCCACAGAGAAAGGCAAAGATCACTTAGAATCTCTAGGGAAAATAAAAGCTTTATATCAAAGTCAAGGTCCAGAAAAACTATGGAATGATGATGGTAGAAGAGGAATAACGATGCACTGACGGCTGCTCAAAACACTACTGCCCAGAATGACATGGGTTACATTTCCTCCTCTTTCCAATCAGTTATGCTTCCAAGTGTCACAGTAAGTAACATGAGCAAATCAAACTCTTACGTGAGACCGGTCTCTTGCTGGTCAAGGCGGCTCTGCAGGCTTTACCGTCCTTCACCCTTTAAGATGAAATTCACAGCTAGGCCCCCGCTTCTCTGGTCAAAGCCAGATGCAAAATGTGCTCTGACCACTTCAAGTCATAACTAACAATCAATCATTAAAATTCTCACATGTCCTAGTGAAAACGTGGAACTTAATTTGAACTTTGGCTCCCCCCCGCCGCTCCCCCAGCAGCAGGTGTATTACCAAGAGAAGCAAGCAAACGTGCATGGGAAGGGCAAGGGCAACGAACTGAAATCTCCTCCTTCCCTGATTTATGTCTACTTCTCAGCTTGTCATCTGGCCAGAAAGGGCTAAGGACAGGCTGGAGCCATGACTGTCAGTGTCTCATTAGTGTATGACTATTAACATTTGATCTCAGCAAGCAAGTCTGGGGGCTGCCCCTACTGGAGTACCTATTGCTGAGCCACAGCCCCTGGCATCCAGAATTCTAGCCTCTTTCTGCTGTGGTCTCCCCATTCCTCCAGGGACATCACACTCCAGGTCAACACTCTCCTGCAGGCCTATCTGGCCAGCTAGAAGTATGCAGCTAGAACGCATCTGCGAATGTGCAGTTATTTTCCAACTGAGGTCACAGGACATTCCAACCAGCCTTTTCAGTTCCGCAGGCATGTGCCTGATACTAGCACAGTCAGACCAAAGGACCCATATCGCGTTCTCCCACGTTCTCCCAGTGCTTATCTTTAAGTACCTCTCCCTCCGTCAGGAGGGAGAACTCATAATGCAACCGCAATCCAGTAACTTTTTCCAAAACATTTGTCTCTTTAAGCACTAATCTTTTTATAGGCCAGAGGACAGAGATTAGCTAAAGGCTACAAAACAGGTTTTCACCTAGCAGCTTCTCAAGCCTTGCCTAGATCCTCCAAGGCATTCTGGAATGTGGGAGCAACTGGCATCTCTCATATAGAGGCCTCAGGTAAATGTGAAACAAAGATCTTGCTTCTAATATCCCAATACAATACTACTTACCTACCAGATATCACAGCACCACCACCGGGCTTCACTCTATGAGAAACGGTACATGGACAAGACCTAGGTGGTATAAAATAGCTTAAGAGCAAAATGTCAAACCCGTGACACTATAAGTGTAATGTGTTACTATAAAAAACTGGAAGGTGGAGGACTGGAGAGATGGCTCGGTGGTTAAGAGCACTGACTGCTCTTGCAGAGGACCGATGTTCAGTTTCCAGCACTCACGGGACAGCTAACAGCTCCAGGTCCAGAGGATCCGATACCCGTCTTCCGCCTCAGTGGGCAGTGTGCAATATGGACACACTTACATACACGTAGGCAGAACACTCAGACACATTAAGAAGTAAATAATTAAGGAACTTGAGAGATGGCTCAGTGGTTAAGAGCATCAAATGCTCTTGCAGAGGACTGGGTTATGGTTCCCAGCATCCACATGGCAACTAACAATCATCTATAACACCAGTTCTAAGGGATCTGACTTCTGACTTCCTCAGGCATTGCATGACACAGGTGCACATACATACATATAGGCAATATACTCATACACAAAATAAAAATAATAAAATATTTTTAGATAAATAAGCAATTAAAATTTTTTTAATCTGGGAATTGGAAGGAAGAAAGAAGTCAGGGAAAAGGTTGATTTCCTCATCTTACAAACGACAGAATCAAAAAATACCATCCAAAGCTAAGGAACTAAGACATAGAAGCACCTATTTATTATTTAACATTATCAACAGAGGAAATAAAGATATTTCTATTTTTATTGTTTTATGTGTATGAGTGTATTGCCTGAACGTGTATAAGTGCACCCGTGTCATGCAATGTCTGCCGAGGTTAGAAGAGGGAATTGGATCCCCTGAACCTGGAAACACAAAGAGTTGTTAGCCACCATGTAGGTGCTGGGAACTGAACCTGGGTCCTCTGCAAGAGCAGCCAGTGCTATTAACCACTGAGCTATCTCTCCAATACCACAATAGTTTTTAGAAGTGGGAGAGGCTGGGCATGGTGGCACACATCTTTAGTCCCATCCCTTCGGAGGCAGAGGAAGACGATTAAAAAATTAAAAAGGGTGGGAGAAGAGATGAACACTAATACCTACAAATGTTTATGGTGGCGAACTGCGAGGCGAACAATCAGATCTGAGTCCCGAAAGACACGCACAGAGGTCTAGTTTTTATTTTCAAAAAGAGTAAGAAGGCTAATCAGCTCCTCCTTTGATAAACACAAATAGACTTTTCTCTGTATTAATTACTTTTCTCATTGCTGCGACACAAAGACCTGACAGAAACGACCAGAGAAGAAGGAATCATTCTGGCTTTTTTGGAGGGCTCAGCCCATCATGGCAGGAAGGTGTGGCCAGGCCAAGCACTCACATCATGGAAGCAGAGAAATGGCAGGCCAGTTCCCCCTGTGTCTTTCCTTTTTCTTTTATTTCACTGAGCCCCTAGCCTACAGTATGGTGCCACGATCAGGCTGGGTCTTCCCCTCAATTAGTCCTCTAGAAGCACCCTCAGATACACACAGGGGTACACCTCAGTCTCCCAGGCGGTTCTAAATCCAGTCAAGTTGACTGTGAAGATTAAACATCACACCCTCTGTTTTGAAGGCACTTCATACACTGTATGATGTCACAGGAATATTTGAAATATAGACAGAAAAAAGATTTATAGACAGAGACAGAAGCCAAATAAATGGACTTAGCTCAGAGAGGCATCATTTTTGCCCTGAATTGCGTAACTTATTAGAGGATTGAGTACAGACCCAAGTCTGACTCAAATATCCAAATCTACACTCTACTCAGAATACTTGCTAATGCATACAATTCTGCCTTGTCACTACAGGGCTTTAAGAGGGACCCTGCAGCATCTTCACAGTACAACCCCAAGCCACACCACCCAAGTCACAACACCACCCGGCCCTTTCCGGCCAGCCTCCTCCACCCAGCCCTTCCTGTCCAGGCCAGGCACTCACAATGAATCAGTCCAGTTCCAACTCCCCTGGACTTCCTGTTCTTCACTGCGTTACTATAAATGCCCAAATATTTTCAAATGGATTTGTTTTTGAACTTTGAAAATTATCATAAAGGTAATATTGATTTAATTCAGGAGGAAAAGAGTCACAGCCCTACACAGAGTTCTGCATCATGTTCTGAACAAGAGACGCTAACTCAACTTCTTAAACAGAGAAGTGTTTATTTCAAGGCCTCAAAATCTACAGAAACCTGAGAGGGAGCCAAGGAAGCTGAGCGCTAGGACCTCTATGAAGGTCACACCGAGAACCAGGCCCCAGCTCCTGCCTTGATGCCACTGCCTCCCTCACCTCATGGGTTCTAAGCTACCGGGCTACTCTGCGAGGACTCTCTGGTTTCAGAGTCCCAGCAGGGGCTCTGATGGGTGGAGGTCACAGCCTCATCTCCAGGTGCTGGCTCTCAGAAGTTTAAGTGTGGGGCCCTCAAAACCTGCTCTACAGGAAGTGGCCCTGCCTCTCACAGGACCCACAAATGCAGAGACGCCAACTCCAGGGAGTTCAAATGTTGCAGGCGCTGCACAGCCAAAAGCCAAACGAAGCACAGATAAGCAGCACAACCTCCTCCCACACCATCCTTTCCAACACAACTCAAAAGTAACTCCTCCTCCTTCCGTTCCCACTTCACTCCACTGCAAAAGTTTCCAGAATATCCTTCCATATAATATCCATGTAACTGCAAACACTTCAAGAGATTCCCCAAGAGATTAATACTTTCAGCTTGACAGGATCTAGAATCACCTAGGACACAAACCTCTGGACATGCCAATTTAAGTGGTTTCTCTTCTTGTCCCAAGTCGATCAGAATCTGCAATTTTCTCATAGTCAGAACTTGACCATTATAGTGCAGGGGAACCTAGAAAATCAGGACACAGGCCTGGTTAGAGGCCTTCCTTTAGCAATGCCCACCACTGAAGTGTCTGTAATGCTCCTCAGAACACCTCAGCACTGACATGTAGCTTTAGGTACACACTGGCTGGTCTAAACTGCACCTGAAGGACAGTCAAGAATTCACATTCCAGGACCATTAGCCAGCAATTAAAAGAAGGACTAATCTCCAAAAACCTACCTATACCAACAACAGTAGATATCTCTGATAAATCAGAACAGCAAGTACAGAAGTGATGTCAGTGGTGAAATCGTTAGCTTGTTCAATTAACATAAAAAAAATTGTAAACCTGTAAAGAGAACTCAAACCCTCAGAAGTTCCTGGCATTGAGCTAACAAATTTCTGACACTCTGCCACTGAACTCCATCTCCATTCCCTGTTCCTAAGCTAATCAATTCAAAGATGGGTTATACTTTTTCTTTTTCTTTTTTTTAGGTTTATTTTTATTTTTTGTGTATGAGTGTTTTGCCTGCATATATGTACATGTACCATGTGTCTACAATGCCCACAGAGGCCAGAAGACGGCATCAGATTCCCTTGAACTGGATGGTTGTGATCTGGGTGCTGGGAACCAAACCCAAGGCCACTGCAGGAGAAGCCAGTGCTCTTAACTGCTGAGCATCTCCCTAGCACTTTCTGACAGTATCTTGAACAATATTAAGAACAACAAAAACAACTTGGTTTTTTTCCAAGTAATACTGGTTCCTCAAAAGTAAGAACATGGCCAAATAATCATTCACTTATGAAGCCTAAGAGCTCACATCAAGTCCTACATCTGAACCTTTCTCTTACTGAGCTCCCAGTCCACAGCTATTCTATCTGGCATACCTGGATTCGGCACAATCCCAATCCATTCCCTGCCTTCTAAGATTCACCTTCAAATAACCCGGTCAGAGCCCTAAGAATACAGACACTCCCTCTTCCCTCTCCTTTCCCGAGAACTACTGGCAAAGAAGCATTTTTCTCTTTAGAAGTAGATTTAAGAGACCAAGCTGTATTTGATCAAGACTCAGAGACTCAACTGTCCAAGACAAGTGGATGTAGAAACTTTACTCATGCACTATGTTCTATACGGCTGGTAAAAAGCCTTGGCTCTCTGTCCTTTAAACTCCAGTTTGTGTGAGCTATAATTTTTAGTCTGGTGGCTAACAAGCACTTATCCAATAGCAGAATTTGATGTGAGATTCCCTTTCTTTGGCTTGGCAGAAAGGTTTCTTCTAAGCTTCTGTAATTACCTGCTGCTACCAAATTATGCCCGCTCATTCAAACACAGCCACACGGGCTTAGATCATTTTGCAAAGCAAGGCACTGCCTAGTTCTGGATTCCACTGAGAGATGAACTGCCCCAGGCAGCTCTCTATTTCCGAGGACCCAGGATCTTCTCTAGGGGTAATCAGAGGGGAGAAATCAAAGCTTTGCCAGCAATGTGCCTGAATCCAGGTGTCTTGACAGAGTTTAGGTGTGCATCTCCCACCATGGGTATTAGTGACCCCAAAGCAAGAATCCGGTTCTTCTTGTCATGGAGGGAGAGTCATACATAAAACATACATAATGGTTCATGTCTACAGTCCAAGCATTCAGGAAGTAGAGGCCGGGAGATCCCAAGTTCAAGGTCATCCTCAGCTACATTTCGAGTTCAAGGACAGTTCATACTGGCCAGTCCATATATGAGACTAAAATACAAAAATGTACAGTGAATGATCAGTGTATCCTAATTTACACAAGGGAGTTTACAATGCTGTGTTGAAATGTCCATCTGATAGTAAAATAACATTAAGATAACTAAGAAGAGTTTGGGAAACCTATATTAAGAGAGCAGGAAGGACTCAAAATATTGTTCTGAAATAAAGCACTTATTTCACAGACAGAAATTAAGAGATTCCCCATGGGAATTAGTGGCAATGTGTCAGCATTAAATCCAGGTTTCACACACTATGAGGTAACAAGGGCTCATTCTAAATTATGGACAGTGATGAAGTATATTTGAAAAGAACTAGCCTGCACAAAGCCAAAGAACCTCAGAGTTCATTCTGTAAATGTAGAGACTCTCAGATTCATACTCTCCAATTTTTTGCACCATCAGGAAAGAAGGCATCACCATCTTCTCTGCAGCCAGAG
Source organism: Eospalax fontanierii (assembly GCA_035773235.1). Lineage (NCBI taxonomy): Eukaryota > Metazoa > Chordata > Mammalia > Rodentia > Spalacidae > Eospalax > Eospalax fontanierii. The sequence continues at coordinate 39,710,629 of CM069544.1, read as the reverse complement.
TAACCTGTAATTCTAACAGGTGAAGGTCAGTTCTCAACCTTCTTTAACAAAGTGTCTGGGTGCTCCAGGACTCTCCCTCCATCACACACACACGCACACACACACACGCACACACTATATATGTGTGTGTGTGTGTGTGTGTGTGTGTGTGTGTGTGTGTGCGTGTGTGTGTGTCGAGCATGACAGAGAGAGAGAGAGAGAGAGAGAGAGAGAGAGAGAGAGAGAGAGAGAGAGAGCGCGCACACGCACCTGGATCTCAAATGGCTTTGTGGAACAAACTTTCCCACCAGTCTAACTTACCTTGAGTAAATGAGTAAATGAAGGGAGGAATGTATGCTTTAAGCTGTGCTTTGAATTCCTTTAGGCAATGAAGTTTTATTCTGAACACTATAATCATGACAACTAAAGGGTCATTTTTAAACAGCCACTTTACTTACCATCTCTTATTCTTGGAGTGAGGTGCAAATCTAGGAGAACCATAGGTGAAAATAAAGCACATGAGACTCAAGAGCATTATTAAGGAAGAACTTCCATTCTTTAAAAACAAAATGTTGCTTGGAATGGTGGCACACACTTTTAATCCCAGAACACAGGAGATGGAGGCAGGCAAATAATCTCTGTTGAGTTCAAGACTAAGGCCAGCCTGGTCTACATAGTGAGTTCCAGGCCAGCTGAGGGTGCAGGAAGACCCTGTCTCAAAAAAAAAAACAAAAAATGTTATCACACTTAGTGTGTCCCATTGCACATGTGTGAAGGTCAGACGACAACTTGTGTAAATCAATTCTCTCCTTCCACCATTTAAGTCCCAGGGATCAAACTCAGGTCATCAAGCTTGGCAGCAAGTGCCTTGAACCCTCTGAACCATCCCACCAGCTCAGGGCCATCACTCATGATGTTAAAAGCCAGAGCCATCCTTTTACCAATTTTAAGGTTATATGTATCCCATCCATTCCAAACTGACAAGAAAAAGAAAGTAACAACAGCTCCAATTACCACTTCCTACATAACCAAAATTAAAGGCAGTCAGCTAGACTTTCACAGTGATGATTCTGACTAATGTACCACCAAAAGCAAACATCTAATAAAGACAATTCCATTTATTAACTGAGGCACCTGGATATGACACTCTTTGAGGCCATTTCTGGCATCAGGTCTGTAATTCTGAAACATTTACAACACACTTAATTAGAATGGAAAAGTAATTACAAGTAGAAAGTAAGAATATACTTTAAAAATGGAAAGTTATTAGTCTTTTGTAGGAAATACACAACTTACAATACTACATAGAGGCACATGCTGGATTCTAACGACAGAAGTATTTAAAACCTATTTTCCAACATTATCACTGTTTTAATTTTTTAAGTATGATTGCATTGCCTGTACGTAGGTAAGTGGACCCGTGTAGTGCAATGCCCTGGGAGATTAGAAGGAGTCAGATCATCTGGAACTGGAGTTATAGATGTTTGTTAGCCGACATGTGGGTGCAGGGAATTGAACCCAGGTCCTCTGCAAGAGCAGCCAATGCTCTTAATCACTGGGCCATCTCTCCAGTGCCCCCAACATTATTATTGTTCTAGACACATGAACATTTCACCAATATAACAACAGAATTTAATGAATGAAACTTTTGTGTTTCCATGGAAACCTAAGTTTGAAGGAACTGGGTCAAACTGACCCTCCTTTGTTCAGACCAATAAAAACACTGAGGTAATCACAGCAAAATAACAGAGTCCACAGAAGGACTGGTTCACACAAGGGAGTGCTCACGTGTTCTAGGCTGGTGTGCACCCAACAGAAAATGAGGACAGCTGGCCTCACCAGGCGCAGGACATGGACCAACTTTGCCCAGCCTCCACACAACCACACTGTGTATGAGCACAACAGGCCTGAACATGGAAGGAGAGTGATGAGGCCCCTGTCCTGCTGGATCTACCTGCTGTGGGGACAAATGAAAACACCAATCACCCAGTTCCACAAGCTAAGCAGACTGCCACCAATGGACTCCGGCTGGGTCTCTACACTCAGTTCAGTGCATCAGAAACCAGCTGTCAGAGTGGCCAGAGAAGACCCTTTGAGGTCATGAATGCTGAACTCAGAAGAGAAGGTGCCAATCAAGCACCGGGCTAGGGAAGGATGGCCCAAGACAGAAAATGCCAGTATGTACACCAGGGAGGTAAAGCCCAGAAGGCCAAACCCTGGGCAGTGAAACCCAGATCTACAAAACACTGCCCTACTGGGTACACTGGAGCATGCCTGTCATCCCAGCATTTAAGCACAGAGGTAGGAGGATCCAGAAAGTAAGGCCTGCTCACTTAGAAACTGAGTTGGAGGACAGCCTGGGCTATATAAGACCCTGTCCACCCTCACACACACACACATACAAAACCCACACAAACAACAAAAAAAATGGGGGGATACAGCCCCACAAGGTTCTGCTAGTTTCTCTAATAGAACATGGCCTCTTCTAAGCACCAGCCTCTGGCATAATCCACACTCAGAAAACAAGAGAGAAGAGGCTGGGCAACAAGAGAAGGAAGAAAGGAAGGAGGGGTTAAAATATACCTCCAAGGGAACTGTGGGTAGAATATTTTCTAGTATCACAACATTATTCCCCCGTGCAGAAAAAAACTAGGCTTCTAAAATGTGAGTTGCACAGTGAAGCACAGCTCATAAGAGGAGGAGCCAGGAGCATCTGACAGGCCCTCCAATTTCTTCCATCTTAGAACACATGGCTTTCACTTCTTAACATAAAGCATTTGCCACAGGTTATGATGATAGGGTGTGTGAGTGCGCGGGTGGGTGGGTGGGTGTTTATTTATTTATTTGGATTTTAAGATTTTATCTTTTAATTATGTATAGGGGAGGGAGTTGATTATGTGCACTCAGGTGCCCAGAGAAGCCAGAAGTTTTGAATCCCCTGAAGCTGGAGTTACAGGCAGTTGTGAGTCGCCTGGCATGGATGCTGAGAACTGAACTAGGGTCCTTTGCTAGAGCAGTACATGCTTTTAACTGCTGAGCTCTCTTTTCAGCCATTGGTTGGTTTTTAGAGACAAGTCTTACTAGATAGTCCAGACAGGCCTTGATTCATATTGATTAACATTTTACAATCATCTCTATATGACTTTCTATGTTACTAAAATATAAAAGCTGGGGGCCAGAGAAATGGCTCAGCAGTCAAGAACAATTGCTGTTCTTCCAGAGGACCAGGGTTTGATTCCCAGGACCCACATGGTAGCTAATCACCATTGGTAACTCCAGTTCCAGGGGATCCAACACCCTCTTCTGTCCTCTGCAGGCATTGCATGAACATGGTGTGTTTACATACATGCAGGCAAAACACATAAAATAAAAATAATAAATAAAACATTTAAGAGTTCAAATGCCCAACAATGTGATAGAAATATAACAGAAGACTTAGAAATTAAATGATATATGGAAAAATGATTTTAAATAATATTAATGTAATAATAAATCAGAAAGGCAGAGCACAATATAGTATATACACATGGGTCACAACTTTTCTGGGGAAGAGGTATGTGCATTGTATGTAGTATGCGTGCCTGTGTGTCTGTGTGTGGGGTACATACATGTGAGTGTACAGTGCATGCATGCATGGGTATGCATACAAGGCCAGAATAGAACAATGGGTATCTTCTATTTTGGAGGAAGCTCATTATTTTGGCTAGGCTTCTGGGCAACGAGCTCACAGGATCCACCTGTCTCTACTCCTTCTCCCAAATGCTAGAGTTAGAGGCACACTCAGTCATGCCAGGCTTTTTTATATGAGTGCTAGATACTCTGACTCAGGTTCTCATGCTTACAGACCAAGTGCTCTTACCCACAAAGCCATCTCCCTAGGCCCCTAAACTGGTTACAACTTTACAGTAAAGTACTTGGAAAATAATTAAACCCCATATCAAGAGGTATGAAGGAAAAATAAGAAAGATAGCATATCTTTAGTATATGTAAAATGACTCTTAAGTAGTCTTCAACTCAAATCAAATCTCCTAGACTGTATTTTAAACTTGACATTTGCATAAATTCCACTGACAGTTGTCTGTTTGCTAGGGTCATCTCTCATCGAGCTGTCATCGCAAGCAAAAAGTAAAGACAAACAACTGAGAATGTTTTCATTGCCACCGTACTGTACACTTCTGAATGGCTCATTCTGTGATATTAATTTTACCTCAGTAACAGTAAAGGAAGGATAAAGCCACCAGTAAATGTCTGTATTGCTAAGAAAATGCAATGTTCATGGGCTGAAGAGACAGCATAGCAAATCTCAGAAATAAAATTATGAAGTCTAACTGAACCAGTCATGTGTTGGTGATGAATACATGAGACTTGCTTCAAAGGAATAAGGAAGAAAAGGGAAGGCAGAGGGCGTGGAGGTGGGAGCGCAGATAAACACCATAACACCATCGGCAGGAAGCAATACTCCTGAAGCTGGGCACTAGGCACAATGACTTTGTTTCCTCCACCTCTGCATCTCTTGGGGGTAGGGGGGAGCCGTACATGTGTTTGCATTCACACCCCCGTGCACACACATGAGGAGGCCAGAAGAGTGCATCGGGTGTCTTCCTCCATCACTTTCTACCTTATATTTTGAGACAGGGTCTCTCACTGAACCTGAAGCTTCCCACTTGGCCAGCTAACTCCCAGCATCCACCTGTGTCCATCCTCCATTGCTGGGGTTACAGGAATGCGCCTCAATGACTGCCTGGCTTTGATGTGAGAGCTGTAGATTCGAGCTTCGGTCTTCTGGTTTGCACAGCCAGCATCCTTGCCCACTGAGCTATCTCCTTGGCCTAAATAGATATTTTCACTGAATCTTCAGAATGAACTTAGTTCTGGAACTAGAAACATGTACAACAGCGGATGCAAACAAAGCTTAAAATGAGTCAGAAAACCAGGACAATAGCCTTTCATTATTATTATCATTGTGACATTTCACTTCTAGCATTATCCATTGTTAACTTATTTTTAAAGAACACGGATGCTTAAGAATTTCCTCAAGAGTTTACTTGAACACACTTCCCAGGCAGCAACATTTCGAGCACAGTACCAAGTCATGGGATCCATACGTACCAGGAGTATCATGGGCCTTCTCCAAGTTGTCAATCCGATGATTCCAGAGAGTATCACCTATGAAAACAGACATATCATCAGCCCAGAAAATACTAGTCAGTCATTCCCTATTCCTGCTGATGACCTGAACCCTGCTAGCCCTGTCTGTCTTCTACTAGCATGCTACAAAGCACATTTATTGGCTGTGTATACTTCCCTTTGGTGTCTAAAAATCGATCAAGCTCTGTATACCCAGGTTGCTGCCAGTCAGTCTAAGAACACGTGCATGGGTATCTTCATGGGACAGGTGAGTTCCAAAATGGAGGGCAAGACCCTTGGGGATCTCTCCTTGCCCATGTCTGAAGCCTGGTTTCCATGTTCCTCTGCCTCTGCCCACTCCTCCACACACGACTCCTCCGTTCCAAGCATCCCTGCCCTTCCTAGGCCATTCGGGTCTAAATATTCCTGGACTATGTGCTGTGTCCTCTTTCTACAGTACTCCTCTGATGGCCCTGTCGGAGAATTCCTAGCCGTCCTACTGTTACCTCCTCTGAGAAACCTTCACCATCTCCCCACCTACACACCTGGAAGCCTTGGGAATATAATTTAAAAATTACCCTTGGAAATCATTAAACCGCCTATCAGGAGATATGGAAGAAAACTAAGCTATGATTTTTTTAAGTAGTCTTCAACTCAGATCAAATCTCCTACTCTATTTTAAACTTGGCATTTGCATAAACTCCACCAGCAGTTGTCTGTTTGCTGAGGTCACGGCTTATCAACAGGGCATCACAAGTAAAAACTGAGGACAAATACTAAAAATGTTTTTCCTTTAAAAACTCTCTACTGTAGGGCTGGAGAGATGACTCAGCAGTTAAGAGCATTTGCTGCTCTTGCACAGGACCCAAGTTCCCAGCACCCACATGGTACCTACTACAACTGTCCCTAACCCCAGTTCCAGGGGATCTGATGCCCTCTTCTAGCCTCTGTGGGCACTGCACGACATAGGTGTACTTACATACAGGCAGGCAAACCATTCATACACATAAAATAATAAAGAAAGGAAGAAAAAGAAAAATTGTATTGTAATAATTGTAATCTCTGCACCACCCACCATGAGCCCTTGCCTAGTCTTGAATCTAGCATGGTGTCTAGCACATGCTTATCAGCAAGTGAATGTTCCTGAACACTTATTCCACAAAGAGGAACTATAGAAAGTGCCTGAATCAGTGATGCTTCAATAAACAACACATCAATATTCTTGGTAAAGAAGAATCTGAATGTTGTAAAACCATAAACTGTAAACCACCATTAGCCTTCTGAACAGGACAGTTCATTAAGCCACTGGAGAGACAAGTCAAGGTACTCATTCAGCTCCGGACATCCCAAGACATTTTCAGTGTATTTACCCCCTGCACTAGGGTGTGTCTACCAAGCAGAACCACGCACCTTGATAGTGCATCTCCCTTGCCCACATTCCTCCCATGCGCCCATCCATAATTATTGCTCGTTAACTGCATTTCAATCAGGGGTGTACAGTATCACTTTACACACAGCTCGCGTGTAACACCTGAATCTCACCGAGACTGAATCATCCCAAAGTCCCCCAGCAGGGGACAAGTGTGCCTATCTTGCAGGCAGGTGACAGTTTCTTCCTATCCTTGCAGTTCTATTGATTCTAGTAGGATTTTTGCATCCCCTTATCCTGAATGTGTGGGCTGTGCCTCAACTTTCCACAATAGAACTGGAACTTATGAGACTCAAAACTCTCAATTTCCAAAGGGTTAACGATGCCACCTTGTCTTAAGTCTCCTCATGTCTCTGGCCCTTACTCTTTTGTGAAATGTTAAAGTGAAAGAAGCCATCTTAGATCTTTTCCAGATCGAAAGATTGACACTGATTTGGGCAAGGTGGTGCATACTTATAATTCTCGGGAAGTTCATGAGGCAAGAGGATCATAAGTTTCAAGTCACCATATGCTCAGACAATCAAAACCAAAACTCACAAAAGACAAATCAAAAGACTGACCTCAGGCTACAGAGATGGCTTAGCAGTTAAGAGCACTGGCTACCCTTGCAGAGGACCCAGGTTCAGTTCCCAGCATCCACATGGCAGCTAGCAACCATCCATAACTCCAGTTCGAGGGGATCCAATGCCCTCTTCTGGCCTCCAGAGGCATTACACATGTGATATACTTACATGCATGCAAAACACTAATACACATAGAATAAAAATAAATAGAATTTTTTTTAAAAAGACTGACTCCACTATGACGACAGATTCCTCAGAAGTCCCTATATCCAGTGTGAAGCACACATGTTCAAGTGCATGCATGTGTACCCATTTGCATGTGTGTACACACATCTATGTGCATGGATGCTCACACAAGTACATGAACACACACCTGGGGGTCTGTGTATGCATGAGCATATGTGCTTATATGTGCATGTTCATGCATCCACTGTGTCGGCACACTTGGTCATGTATATGTACATACATACATCTACGAGTATGTGTCCCTGTATATATGTGTGTGTGTGTGTGTGTGTGTGTGTGTGTGTGTGTCTCTGACTGTTCACCTTGCTGGGATTGGACTTTGCTGAAGAAACTGTTTTTGTGAAAACATGACACTCTCCCTACTCTTGGCAGAAACACAAGCTTCCCACTTCAGTAAAAAATAATTATGACTTGAATTACTCACTGGAGCTCGCTATCTGTGTCACCAGTCTCTTAACTCACACCCTGTGACTCAGCTTTCTGGAACATTCTCTTTTTTCATTAAAACTGTATTATTAAGATGAAGTGTCCTGCTGAAGACATCAAAGCCGATAGCGCAGTGATGTGTCTACGCTGCCTTTCTCACTTCCCTGCCAGCCCCGCTATGCTCAGAAGCTAGCATCTGAAATGTATTTTATTAAGTATACATTTTCTCTAAATTCTTCTCACTATACCCCTGTGTGTGTGTACACAGGCACAAGGGTATGATTTCCACTAAAGTCATCGTGAAAGATTTGCTTTTCCTGCCTCTTTTCCTCTCTCAATAAGTACTTCATTGGCCTCTTTTCAAGCCCACTGAAATCATTTCAGTGTAAGGGCTGTATGATCTTCCACTGTGTGACTATGCCGAATGTATTCAGCCATTTCCTATTCATGGGCATTCACTCTATATTCCAAGTTTCTTGCCCTCACAAACAATGAGCCATAAACACTCAGGAATATATCTTTAAAGACATGTACTTTGATTTTTGTTGGGCAAAATCTCAAGAAAGGGGTCACTAAGTTGAAATATTTGTATGTTTAATCCTAATGGATTGTGACAGATAGATCTTTCATTTATGATGAAGGGCTTCTGAGACAAAAAAAGAGCAATTTTATCTTCCATCAATGTGGTATTTATTCACATAGCAACGACGTGTAGAAATGTAATTGAAAATATATATAATGTATATAAGACATTAAATAAACATCAATAACTCAAAACATTTGGCAAAGATACTTAAGACTCTGACAGGAAGAAAAGCAAAGCTTAAGTGCAATGTTAAACAAAGACTCAAATCAAGACATATACCAAGTTCACAGATTAGAAAACAAACTACTCAAAGGTATATTTCCATCATATTTCCAAATTCATTGATGGATACAAAGCACACCCAGAAAGCTGTGTGAATCATTTTCACATAGGTGCTGTAAGAAACTTCAGACAGGTCTGGCAGAGCCAGTTTACACTCCTAGCACTTCAGGAGCCTGAGGCAGGAGGATTCCAAGTTCAAGGACTGCCTGGACCAACACAGTGAGATCCTGTTTTAAAATAAATGATAAAGGGGCTGGAGCAATGGCTCAGTGGTTAAGTGCAGTGACTGTTCCTCCGAAAGACCCCAGTTTGGTTCCCAGAACTCACATGGCTAACAACCATCCATAACCACAGTTCCAGGAGATTCAATGCCCTCTTCTGGCCTCCATTGGCACTGCATGTACATGGTGCACTTCTATGCATGCAGGCAAAACATTCGTAGGCATTAAATAAATAAATCAAAAAATTTTAAATAATAAAAGGTAAAAGAGGGCTAGGATATACTGCGTGGTTCAATCCCTGGTACTGGAGATTAAAAAAAAAAAAAAAAGACTACATTCCAGTTCCTGTGGGAGCCTCACCTGCAGCTTCCTCAATCTCCGACTTGCAACAAACACTACACTGACTCCCACCCAGCTATTCTTCTCAAGCCCAGTGACTCCCAAGGCACTTAGGGAACACCACAATTGGAGAGGGGAGTTGAGGAAACAGAGGAAGGACAGACGGAGGGTTCGCAGCCTCTGTAATAATGGCAGGAACTGAGGTTCTGCTGGGAGTGGAATCCCTTAAGAGCTCAAGACTTAAGGGAGTAGATGCTCACACTTCCTGTCACGGAGGTGAGGAATCCGTGAATAGGGAGAAAGCGCGGGAAGAGAAAGAAGAAGAGGCAGAGCACTCTGTGCCGCCCTCCCTCGGTGGCAGCAGTGGCTCCATCAGGAAGGGGTCAAAGCAGTCCCTTAGCAACGGCCTTTCATGGCCTCTCCAAGCCACAATGTTACTTTACTACTTACTAAACTCCTGTGCTCTGAGGGCCGGAGTCTGTGAGTCCTCTCTCAAGTACCACAAAGGGTTCTGGAAGTCATTCAGTGATGGTAAGAGTCAATGAATGAAGCAAAGGAGATCAAAACTCGGAGATGAGCTTGCTAGAGGAGGACTCTGTACGCCTAAATACATTTTTATCAATGGGCTTCCTGTAAGCACAAGCCCATCTGCATTCTTCCACACAGCACAACATGCAGCATGCCCTTGGTGAACACGTGGGAACCTATGTTCTAATTCTAAACTGTCTCCATGATGGTACAATTAGATTCATTGACATTTTTGTTTCACTCACTGCAAACCATTCCTTGAAGCTCATAGGAAAAACAGAGATCTTAGTTCTCTCTACTAACACAAAGAAAGTGTCTGAGGTACTCCCGGTGAGTCAGAGTTACCACCACACAGAGCTAATTTGCCTTCATTTTCCAGCTTAAAAATCAAATCACTAAAATCAAAAGCTTTAATTCTACTGCCCTATTTTCCTTGGCTAACCCATGAACATGCCTGGGGGCAAAAAAATGTTCTGGATCATTTGTCAGAAACTACTGTATCCAAACATAGAAATAAAAAAAGAAAAGCCATGTTGCAAATGTCCTATGTTTACTTTGTAAATAAGCCCAAAGTAGTTCATCAAACTTCTCAACATGTCTTGCACTACAGCTTTTATGCTACCAACTGAGAGAATAAGAGAGAGAGAGAGAGAGAGAGAGAGAGAGAGAGAGAGAGAGAGAGAGAGGTGTTTCCCTTTGTATAACATAACTCACTTGAAAAGCTTTGTAAGTAGGCAACTGGCTATTTCATAAGCATACATGATGGGTCCTGAAAAAGGAAGCCTTTTCACTTTACTTTGATTATTTATTGCCTAGATGTTTAAAAAACAGAGTTCCAGAATATGCCAAGCATAGGACCCAGCAGTCTGGCACTTTCATATAGACTCTCTTAGCCTCAAAATCAATCTGGAGGCAGGAATCATCTCACCCTTTCTACAAATAAGTAACTGAAGCCAAGGCCTGAGAGACTCAGTGAAGACACAGAACATACAAATGTGACCTTGCTGTCGTGTAAAACAAGGGATGAAGAAAATCAATGAACTCCTCTCCAAATATTATATTTTAAATGTCCTTTAAATACTTATATGATAGAATATAGATCTACTGTTATTGAACTAATAGAGAAATAACATAATGAATATGATAGAAACTACTGTATCCAAACATAGAAATAAAAAAAGAAAAGCCTCCAAGTTTAACAAACTGAGTTTGATCCCTGGGACCCACATGGCTTAAAAGTTGTTCGCTGACAGACAGACAGACAGACAGACACACACACACACACACACACATGCACTCACAGGCACACACGCACACACAAATGTAATTTTTTAACGTAAAGATTACATTAAAACATCTTCATGTTTCTGAAAATACAAATGCAGAAGTATGATGAAAGGTTGTTCACAAGGCTTAATTTTCAAATGTATTCTCAAATAGAAGAAGCATCTCTCTAAGGTTCAGATACGTAAAAGAAGCCTCAGTTCTGACTGAGACCAGGGGTCAGAAATATAGCCTTAAATTGTACTATTTGACAATATTATTTTCACATAAATATATTTGTCCTTTGAACCTAATTTTGTATCAAACACACAAAAAAACCTTTTCTTAAAACACAAATAAGGTTCACCAGTTTTGCTGACACGGCAGGCTCTAAAGTCCACATGGTCAGTCAGAGCTTGACTGGGGGGAATATCCTCCCACAGTACTCACAGGTGGGTTTACTGTAACATTAGACTTGGTTCCCACTTCCACTCAATACCTAGCGTCATATGCTAATAAAACTTCTGAGTGGCGCTGCGGGTATAACTCAGGGGTAGAGCACTTGCCCTGGTCCTGAATTCAATCCCCAGAGCTGAAAAATGAAGAGAGAACGGAAGACGGGAAGGATGGATTCCGAAAGGACAAATTATTACAGTACGCCTGTAAAACAGTATCACTCCACTTGTAACAGGAATGAATTACTGCTAAACACCATGAACAGTCCATAGAGACAGAAGGCAGGAAAATCAGTGGTATCCAGCCTGGGGGAGGCAGGAAAAGTGAAAGAGGGAGTTTGCTGATAACTTCTGTTGGTGATGAAAACTTTCTAAGACTGATTTTGGCAATTAGGTGTACAATGATGATCTTACTGAAAACTACCAAAGGGTACTCTTTAAATGAATGATTTGTGTGGCATGTGAACTATATCTTAATAAAACCGTTTTTTTTAATATCTCCAGCCTTCAAGTAACAATTTTTAGCATTTTCCATGAAAATCTTAGTTTATCTATCAGAATTCATGGTAATGTGCCATTAAGCCCCTTATTTTAGAAATGAACACTGGAATATTTAATAACTGAAGTCACAATATCTGCAGTGTATCTTACAGCAATCCAGCAGATGTTAAAAGGGGGTTCCCTAGATGGTGATGGGTTAACATATGGGGTGGGTCGTGACAGTCTCGACATTTGTTGAAGTTTTAAATTTTCTCATGCTGAAATGTTAAAATTAGAAGGGGGTTCTTAACACTTCCTGGTCACTTCTTTGCTCTCCCTGTGTCATCTACATTTCCTTTTTAGAAATATACACACACTGAAAATTCACACATGAAATGATACCCTATGTAGATGTGCTTCAAAATAATATGGGTATTTAATCTGCCAAATGGACTGGATGCATGGAGCACTTAATTCCTGCCCTGCCCCGGAATCTATCAAGACACACAGGGCCCATGACAGAGCCAGCAAGGGATACACATGGAGCCAATGTTCAAGTGACTGAGGGGTGTTTGTGGGTTCATTATACAGTGTCTGTGTAAGTCTAACTTTCCACATAATACAGGGATTTTTAAAGAGCTCTCTCACCTACACAAATACAAAGCATATGATGTAAGTGTGACTTTATTTCCTAAAACTCCAAGAGAATCATGGCATCTAATGCCATCTTCTCAAACTCACAATTAGCTGTTCCATAGATAAAGTATCCATCAGTCCAGTTGCCACTTTGCAAATTCTGAGGTCAACCTCAGGAACAGGTCACATACACACAAGGGGAGAATACCTGAGAGGTCCGGAGCTGCACACAGGCCTGGGAGGGTCAGGGTGGGGTATGCCATCAGAAGAGAATCTCCCAGCTCCAAGTCCTCGAGCCCTTCTCAGCACTGGTTTGCTCAGGCCTGGAGATGAGCCCAGCCGGCAAGCCCGAGGTACCAACTGCACATTCTGGTTGGTGGGCTTTGTTTGATGCTTCATTAGACCCAACTGTGGCCCTGTTGGCATCTAAGTGCATTTAATTGCCTCTGAAATAATTCATTATTGCAGACCAATTTCAGATTTTATTTTTTTAAAAAGCAAGGAGGGGGGCAGTGTGGTGTATGTACTTGTTAGCATGTGTGTGTGTGTGTAGGCAGAGATCGATGTCAAGTGTCTTTCTCCGCCACTCTCCATTTTTTTTTATTTTTGCATCAGGGTCTCTCACTGAATCTTTGAAACTCATCAATGAGGCTGGCTGGCCACTGTCTACACCCTCTCCCAACTGCCCCAGCACTGGGGTTACAGGCTCCCTTCCCTCCCACACCCAGCTTTCATGTGGTTCCCAGCAATCCAAACTCAGGTCCTTACGCTTGTGCAGCAGACGCTTTGCTGACTGAACATCTCCCCGGCACTGCCCATTCAGCCCTGCAATCTTCTTAGCAAACTATCTTTGAGAAAACACTAGATTATGATTTTACAGCGAGCAAAATCCACTAAAACACATGCAAGATGAAGGATAAAATACATGACCCACTGTATTTAGAGGAAAAAAAGGCTATGAGCGTTTGGATAACTAGCCTGGGAGTGGAGACAGAAGCATACTGTTCTGGTTCCTACCCTGTTTGGAGGATCCAGCATCTTAGAGTTTTCCAGAACACTCACGAGAACAGTAGCAGAGTCCAGGTCAGGACTAGAGAGTAGACATCTAACTACCTAATGCACACACGGTGAGCTTCACACAAGACTCGGGGGCCACAGCAGGACCATCCAGCACTCCAGAAGAAGAGCAGACTGATTAATACTAGTTAATACAAAATTCCAGGTGAGGCCAAAAAACCTTGTGTTCTTAATGTTCTTATTCAAACAATTACTCTAGGTTCAGTAAGTTCTTCAATGTTCTTAAAATTTGGTGTTGAATCTGGACATGCTGGGGCCGGTGGTGCACAGAACGTACACTCATTGTAGATCTCAGTAGAAGTCATAGATACCCACAGGCTTTCAGAGCGCGTTAGTTCTTGGAAAGGTCATTTACTTTACTCATGCCCCATAATCATTGCACAAAGACCTGTTTCCGAGACTCTCCGGCCCTTGCAAACCTCAAGGGTTTGGATGTCATGGAACTTGTAAAACCATTAGGCAGCAGGAATGAGTAGCCACTGAGTCTACAGATCCTTGCTCACTAACAGCCACTTTTCTCAGAAGCTACCTTCCCTGCGCCCCATTGGCCAAGAAGGCAGAACTGGGTGTCAGGGCAAGGCAGACATCCCCACTAGCTGCCCCGAAGTCCCGGAGCTCTGAGGAGGTATCCCTAATGACAAGTTGTTTCTCTATCACCCACTCTTGCACGGCAGCCTTGGAGGCTCCAGGAACCCACCCGGAGTTAGGACCCACGTTTAATGACCAGGTACCTGGCAGCAACCACACACACCCTCTCATTACCTCTGAACTCCTCGAATAGAGTGCTGTCATCCAACACCAGATACGGGTCTCATTTATGTATATCTTCATAAAGAATTTTAAAAGCGAGTCACGCGTCCCCCTCCCTCCTTCAATTTGTCACTTCCCCATCCCAGGAGTACACCTCCCTGGGTGGGTACCGTTGAAGCCTCAGTGAGAAAAACAGATCAAAACACCTGCCCTCCGGGACTGACTCTACCCGTGCAGTAAGTATCCGGTGTCCAGAGAAGTTTTAAATTATTTCCCTCCCATGTCCATGCCAATCTCTCAAAGAGCTGGCTTTCTCTGTTTAATGCAATTAACCTGACGGAAACAATCGAGTCCTTTAGCCTGTAGGAACAGATCCTGCCCAAGTGCAATCCAATTCGACCAGCAAGCAACTTGACTGCCTTCCAACGCTGCTCCCCACTCTCGGTATTTCCAAGCACTGCAGGTGGTTTGAGGGTCTGTGCTCCCCAAACTGCGGCCCAACCCACGGCGGCGGAGGGGAGCGGTCCCTGAGCCCCGCCGAGGCGCGCCACTCACCGAGGAGCCTGCCCAAAACGGGCACGAGTTCTTCACCTGCGGCGAGCTGCTCAGCGACAGCGCCCCGAAGCTCAGCGCCACCATGCAGCAGCCCAGGATCAGCTGCAGCAGCCCGAGCGACAGCAGCGGGCGCGCGGGCAGCAGCGCGGAGCCGGGGGCGGCCGGCCGGCGGGAGGACAGCGCGGGCGGCGCGCCCAGGACCGCGGAGGCGGCGGCGGCGGCGCAGCGAGGCCGGGCCGGGGGCTGCAGCGCTCCCCGGGGCCAGCGCGGCCGCAGCGGGGGCAGCGGCGGCTCCTGGGCGGCGGCGGCGGCGCCCGGACCCCCGGCCTGCGGTCCGCCCGACAGCCCGGCCACCGGGCAGCAGGAGCCCGGGAGCACCACGGGCAGAGACATGGACGGGCGGCGGCCGCGAGCGGGGCGGCGGGGCGGAGGGCGCCGCGCACTGGGCACCCGCGCCGCGGCGCAGGGAGGAAATGCGCACGGCCCAACCACTTGCTGCCGCCGCCCCGCGGGCCGCGCCCACCTGCCCGCCGGGTCCGCCTCCCGCGCCCGCCGCCCCGCCGTGTCGCCCACGCGCGCCCGCAAGGGAGTCGCCGCCTCGGGTCACCCGGGAAGGGCGTCCGGGACCGGCGTCCGGGACCGGCCCCCGTGCCCAGTGTTTAAAGCCGCCCGGCAGGCCAGGAGGGACCCCGCAGCCAGCGGGCCCCCGACACGCGGAGTCCGCGACCGCGCAGCCGGCCACACAGCGGTGCCCAGGGAAGCGTCCCTGCCCCTCGGCGCCTCGGAGGTGCGGCCTGAGAGTGGGACGCTGGCGACCTTTAAGTGGGAAGAGAGTCCGGCGCTGGTCCCCTCCCCCCGACCCCGGGAGGGCGACACCAGGAGGAGGGGCTCCGGGCGACCTGATGGGAAGAGGCCTCAGCCAAGGACGAGGCGGCTGGCTGGAAGTTACCACTCCCAGAGCGGGACCTGCCTCCAGCGCCTCCGCGGACTCAGTGCGGGAGCGCGGCCACCTCGGGGACCTGGAGGAGACTTGGTGTTTTCCTGGCACCAAAGTGGGAGAGAGTTGGCAGAGCCAGGTTACCCGGAGAAGTCTACCCAGAGTTCAGAGTGGAAGAGCCCAGCGAGGCCCTGCGCACTTGGCAAGGGTCACCCTCTCCACCCTTCTTGTTTGACTCAGAGCTAATTAGCATCACCTAATAGAATACAGAATTCCAAATTTCCCAGGAAACAGTCTAATAAAAATCGTAATCTGCTTTGGTAATGTATGATACACCCATCGACCTTTTAAAAAAAAAGATTCGCCTTTGCAAAATGATTTCCCCCAGTACAGTGCCTTGTCCCTTAAAAGAATTCTAATTCAATCATACATGAGATGATTATAATGGATTTCTTTTGCAGATAAGAACAAGAGCAGTGTCAATTTGCAGCCAGCCCTGCTAGCAGAAAGCCTCTTATTGGCAAAGTGGGGGTGTTTAATATCCTGTTCAGTAAAGCAAGAGAAATTTGATTGTTTCTATCTGTTTATGCAGGCTGTGTTTATTCTGGTTATTGCTTCAACACACAACGTGATGTATTACCAGTATGCATGTGTTTCCATACGAACTCTCTAAGTTATTAAATCACCTGTGATGAACAGTCCCTGGGATTTCCTTTCCGACTGTTCTCAGGGATAAACCAGGTTTAGGGGGGAAAAGGAGATACCTTTTTAAATGAGCATGTAAAGTTTGTTGTTTCATGCACTTTACAAAACAAAAAACACCCAAAAACCCCTACAATGTACGCTCTTAAATTGCAAGCAATGACAAGGTGAAAGTTTCTTTGGTGTTGAGGTTATGCCCTTTATTTTATATGCAAGCTTAAACGTGTTTAACTTTTAAGAATGTATTACACTATGCAATATGGTAAGACTCCTGAGTCTTAAGGCATTTTCTCAACAATCTATTCTATTGGCCAGCCCTTGACACCTGAAACGGGCTATTAAAAATGCATTTCTTGTGTCTAGGAATGTTGGTGCTAGAAGTTAGGGTATCCTCCTTCCCTGAGGATAGTGATAACTGGAGCAGGGTTTGAGGGGAGGTGCTGGAAACAATCCTTTTAATTCAGGTCCTAATTACATAGGCAAAGGCCACTGTGAAGATTCATATAGTTACACTTAGGATCTATAAGTTTCCTTGTGCTTCATACTTAGAATGCTTAAAGGACTTCCAAATATGCAAAGTTTCTAAATGTTTTCTCTGTGCAGAAACACGTGGTAGCAGAGACAGGTGAGCTCCACAGAGGATGGTTTTTATCCAAGAGCCTTAGTCATTTGAAGGTTACCTAACCTTCTCCAAAGTTCCTACTTAAGGGAGCGGGCTTGCTAGTTTGTTCTCCCTCCCTCTTCCACAGACCCCCCTCCTCTCTCCTCCCTCTGTTGGTAGCAGTATTTCTAGCTCTGAATTTCTTTTTTTGTTTGTTTTCATAAACACAAATCTAGATAAATCCTGCCTCAACCTTTAAAGTTATATTGATTAACATCTTCCAGTATTTGTACTTAGGATTCCTGTAACCAGAACTTGATTCTTTATACCTCATAAACACCTGCTTATGGTAAGTGTTTAGTCACACTTGATCAAGCTGTATAAAACAATGCCCTCAGTGATGATTCAGAGCCAGTGAGTCCTGGTTGACATAAAAATAATAATAAAGTGGGCACACTGGAGAACTCTGAGGTTCCTCACAAAGTTAAACATAGAATTATCATTTGACCTAAGAATCTCACTCCCGGGTATATATGCAAAAGAAATGAAAGCACACATCCACATAAAATTCGTATACAAGTAACTTCATTATTCTCCATAACCAGAAGAAGGAAACAACCCAAGGCAGTCAACTGGATGAACAGAACAAATCATGGTATACCCACCCATTGGAGTATTTCATTGGCAAAAGATGAATTAAACACTCATGCATGCTACAGTGTAGATGGACCCTGGAAACATGCTAAGTTAACAAGATCAGTCACAGATGACCACACTCTATAAATCCATTTAGATGAAATGTCTACAAAAACAGATCCATACAGACAGGAAGTTGTTGGGTGCTGGAGAAATGGGGAAACTGTGGGGATGGGTGATAGCTAATGAATATGGGGTTTCTTTTCAAAGTGATAAAAGGATTCTAAAATTGACTATGGCAATGATTGCCCAAGTCTCTGAATATATGAAAAACCACTGAATTATATACTTTATTTAAATGAATGACTTGTACATGTGATATGTGAATTATATCACAATAAAGCTGTTACCAAAGAACAATAAATAAAGGGGAAGAACCTGTGGAAAACTTGACCCAGATACCTCATTAATCTAGGTAAAAGTTCATACTAACAATAATTGTACTGTATTGTTTCATGGACCCCAGCTGCCAATTGTCCTCAAGATCAAAGTGAATTCCAAAAAGGTTCAGTTACCTCCTGGCTACTTTTCCTCTGCTTGTCCCTCAAATTCCATTCTCTGCTCTTAAAGCCTTCTCCACTGGGGAGTCCAGCTCTCTGGACACTGTTAACTCGCTCAGCAGAACCACCCTACAAAGCTAATTAAAGGAGATTGTGCCTGTCACAGTGGAAGCTGTTGAAGAAACCCTCCCCAAAGCATATTCCCTGACAGTCTGTCTCCAGCTGTCTTCCACGTAAAAAGAGGAGTTTCTTTGAGTAAAGAGAACTTTGAGGACACTGTAATATACAAAAGGTCTGGAGAAATGGATGAGTACAGACTGTCAAAGAGCATTGCACGGCACAAAGGCTGTGTTGATGTTTAAGAAAGAGAACTGAATGAATGAACGAAAAAATTAATGAAACTGAGCAGAGCTGGGGAGAAGTTGCTAATGCTTTGACTTCCAACACAGATGTTTGTTAAACCGAAAGGCTACCACCATATTTTTCTTGTTGTTGAAATTAAATACTTCTTACAATGAAAATCCCACAAAAGACAACTCACACCAACAGTCTTAAAAATTATTTGTGGCTCACAAATTTCTAGAAGAGAGAAACTACTGCATGTGTATTTTAAAAGTATGTCCTAACGTACCTTGCAGTCTCAGAGTTTCCTGCAGTTTCAAATTTTATAGAAGCCAAAGCTGTAATTCACCTTTGAGTAGAGACTGTTTCTTTGTCTAGTAACTTTCTTGAATATGTCTTTTAACTAAGCAAATGTAAATCCTAGACTCTTCTGAAACAAAGGTGCATGGTAAGGTTGCAGAAGGACAGAATTTGTGTGGGGATACTGTGAGCAGAGTTGCTTGTCCCTGGATTAGGGAGCCCTTTGTTTTATGTACTAGTCAGATTAACTGGGGAAACTTGAAAAATTATATACATTTTCTAAGGCTCTACATGTAAAGATGCTGGTGTGAGGGGTCTGTCGTGGGGTGAGGACATGCCAATGTGTTTAGTAGATGCTCCCCTGAAGACTCAGATACAGGCCTGGCCCTCCAAAGCACAACTCAGGGACCAAGACATCTTTCCAGGCAAGGACTTAGAGTGGTGGGGGGGGGGGGTATGTGTTTCATGTGTATATATGTGTGTGTGGTATGTATGTGGTATATGTGTGGTCTGTGTGTGTTGGGTATATGTGTATATGGTATGGGGTGTTAGTGTAGTATGTGAGTATATATGTATGTGATATGTGGATGTGTGTGTGTGGTGTTCCTGTGTGCTCTTTTCTCTAATAGCTATTCATAGAAGAGTTCAGGCCCATAAGCACAGACAGGAGCTGGGTGTTCAAAGTCAAAGAGCTTGGTCTGGCCTTGGCACAGCCCATAAAGATAAGAAGCAGGTATCCTTCTATGTTAGGGTTTCAAAACTGATGAACTCTAGGGGATTCCCAGTATATACACATGGAAACCTCACAATTTGTGTGCACACCTCTGCCTGTAAGCTTTAGGAACCATGGACAAAAAAAAAAATGTTGGGAATACCCAATTTCAGAATTAAACATTAAATTTAATTAAGACAAACATTAGAAGAAAAAAAACCCAGTTCCTTAAGGAGTCTTGTATAAGAGCACACACTTGACAGCAGAACAAAGATGATCCTTCCAGTCTCCTGTTCAGACCCATTTCTATGATATTCCCTAGGGTCTGGCCCAATGTTGCACCCATTGACGATTCCTGTTCATGTTCCCCCTGGGCTCTTACAGGCACTCTTTAATCCAGAGACTGTATATTAGGCCCCATGGGACACCCCTAATGACTGGAGGTGGCACAGTTGATGAAGGAACCCTGCACAGCGAACCCAGCATTCTGTGGCCTCCTCACTGCCCCAGTCTGTGTGGAGCAGTCATCTCCTGAATTTGTCTCACTGCTTCATTCCATCTGCTTCCTAGAAAACTCACAGGCAAGCCTTTGCTGACAGCCTCATCTGCTGTGATCCTCCCTCCCTCCTTCCTTCACCCCCTGGCCTCTTATTCTGGACTTCTTCCTAGTACTTCCACATGCCAGTAGACTCCTAGTTTTCTTTAGTCTCTATAACAGTGTAACAAATACAAGCTCCATGAGGGCAGGGACATGATGTTACACAATTACAATCTCATCTCCTATAACAGTGCCTGGGAAATAGGAACCAATAAGCTTTTAGCAAATGGATGAACACATGTAGTCATTTCGAGATCTGAGACAAGTCACATTACCTCTATGGGTTTGGGGCTTAGTAATTGATATTGGATGGGGACAGAGATTGAACCTGCATTCTGTACAAAGCCTTCCCAGCCTTAACATACTTCTAAAGGCCAGCCATGTAGAAGCCTTTGTCCTGTTCTTATTGTCATAAAATAGTTCCTTGGGTCTCTGCTGAATAGCAATATCATATTCTGAATCATCCCAAGAGAAAGTAGAAAGAAAAGTGTGGGGTGTGTGTGTGTGTGCGTGCGCGTGTGTGTGCATGTGTTAAATGAAGCTGAAAGAGAACCCAGGGCCCAAGCCTCTGGTGTCAAGCTACTTGTGGCTGGAATATCCGGTGTCCCATTCACACAGTGTGTGACCTGTCAGGCTCAGGCTCTAGTCCCAAAGAGCAGGAACTATGTGCTCTCCTCTATCCAGAGGCTTTGCAGCTTTGGATGTGAGACGAGCATGACTGTGACTGGGTTCTAGACTTTTGGAACTACAGCTGCAACATCATGGCCAGGACTGAGTGGTGAGAGAGAGACCAAAGATGGGGTCAGTGAGGTAGGCTATGGGACTTTCAGTATTTTTGGAAGTAGTAGGTAGGTACAGTCTTGGCAAAAACACTAAAGGCACTGGAGGCTGGAATTTTAAAATAAAGCCACTAACCATAGACTTTGTAGGCACAGATCCCAGTGTCAGCACAAAACAGAAGGGTAGGAATACCAAGTGCACCTGAGAGCAAAATATGGAGCCATTCCAGAAAGCGGTGACCTGTGCAGCAACTATGTAGGACGTGGAGAACCAGAGAAGGTAAGGAGATAGCCACTGGCCACGTAGTGCTGCTAAGCTTTGTAGGAGACCTCAGGCATCTATCCCTCTTAACATTTCCTGAAAATATTCTCAACAAAGTCTGTATGCATTCTTCTAAATAAAAGAAGCCAATTAACAACAACAAAAACCCATACTTTATGACTCTATCATGATTCAAAGAAAGGCAAACTCAGAGTCATAAAGGAAACCAGTGATTGCTTCATGGCTGGGAACAGTGGGAGTGGAGCTGAAGGTATTTGGGGAGGGAGGTTAAAAACTGACTGTGGTGATGGTTACATATGACTACACTCAGGACCGCTGAATTGTCAGCTTTAAATGGGTAAATTGTATAGCATGGTAATTTCAATAAAGCTGTACGAAATCCCTTCTTGCTTTTGAAAAGCTCTTAAATCACATGGTTTCTTTTATCCCCCTTTATTTTATTTTACGCAGTGTCTTGCTATGTAAAGCCCAGGTTGGCCTTGAATTCATCACAAGGATGATGATAGGATCATAACTTCTCAATTATTTCAACCTCAAATTTTCAAAAGTATTCAAAACAATATTTATTAAACATAAAAAAATAGAATATCTTTGTTTTAGATGCTGTCCTAAGCTCTTTAGCAAGCATGGGAATTACTTAAAAGGTGAATAATTGTCATTATTCAAATACATAACATCACATGCCAATGAAAACATGAAAGCATAGAGGAATCCATTAGATTCAAATATCCTTGCAGCTAAAAGTATATTTACATTTCATAGATTCATATCAGTTTTATAACTTGATGCAAAAAAAAAGTCTGTATATACTGAAAATCACAAAAAGACAAATCCTATGAAGTGAACCAACCAAGGGTGGGAGGTGGCTGGTAGATTTTATGAGTGAGTGAAGGATTAATGCATTTGGGTAAAGTACATAATAAACATTAGTTGTTTATGTAGCCATGTTTCTTTAATAAATTTTCACACCATGCCATAGAAACCATAAAAGGCAACATCAACAGAGCAATGATGTCAAAGAAAGGAAAAGTTTCAAACTCCAGGTCAGCACTAAGCAAGTCTTAACTTGGGGTCGCAAGGACAAGTGAGTGTGTGTGTGTGTGTGTGTGTTTTCCAGGTTAACTAAGATGGCTCCAGATCTCATCTAAGTTAAGGCACCGATACTTGATGTCTCACCAAGAAAGAATAACTGTTGTCAATTAACTGTCGGGTGCCAATGAGACACACCCCAGTTTCAGATGTGTCCTAATGTAGAGAAAAAGAGCACATCTTAGAACAAAGAAGACGTCAGTAGAGGATGAACACCTGATGTATTAGTCATTTTTATTACTGTGGTAAAACTCCACGACCATGACTTTTATGGAAGAAAGCTTATTTTCGCTTATAGTTCAGAGGGAGCATTCTTAACGGTGGGAGAAGCATTCCGGGAGCTGGCCAGAGCAGGAAGCTGAGAGACCACATATTCCAACAGCAAACACAAAGCAGAGAGAGAATTAGAAGTGATACAAGGCTATAAGCACTCAGATCTAGCCCCCAGTGATGTACTTCCTCCAGCCAGACTCCACTTCCTGTAGATTCCATAATCTCCCAAAACAGCATCACCATATGGGGATCAAGTGTTCAAATACCTGGGCCTATGAGGGACATTTCTCACTCAGACTACCACGCTTAGGAAAGTCTCAAATTAACTCTGCTGAATTCTCTGGGATTCTCCTACATTCTTTGGTGGATACAAGTTCAATTTGGAAAATAATTAAGTTTGAAAAAGCTTAATGGTATAAAAACATGTTATTAATATTTTAGTGTTCAGAAAATTTATACCAACCTAGTATCTTCTGCATTTGCAATATAGAGGAGTTTAACTGGGAAAAGTGGCATTCCTCTAATTTGGGTTTAAGATAGGCACTTGAATAAGTTAGACACAATGCTCTATTGGAAGCCTATTAAGTCCATGCACAATATTGGAACAGCTAAGAGAAATTCCAGTTCTCTTTGCTTGAAAGGTTAATTTACTGTATTCCTGTGAGTTATTTACATGTTCAGAAGATTGTTTGGTGAAATAATTAAAATTTTTATGAAGAAAATAAAATACATGAAAGTGATTATGCTTGAAATATTGAAGCAGTTTCACTGGCTGGGTTTTTAAACAGGCCCAATCTCATTTAAAGATTCATTTAAAAGTGATTGGTAACAATTGCTGGATTTGTAAATAAAATGAGTTCTGTAATGACAACACTATTATAAATTGAAAACAAACCACTTGAGCCAAAAGTAAACTTCTGAAGAGTCTTTTCTGGAAATAAAACTCTTCCCCCAATGTAATCAGACAGCTCCCATTAACAGCCTGAGTGTCACATGATCCCAACCATCCAATCAGAGTATTTGCCTGGCATTTTTCAAATTATCCCTGGGGGGGAAAGAGTGGGTTTTCTCTGGCAGGGAAAGGTTGGAGCCCAGGGTTTTGTGTGCAGACTCTGGCCTTGTTTTAGGAGAGCACAGTTTACAACACAGAGGATGAAGCTAGATGGACAAGGAGAAACACAGATCAAATCCAGGACAAGAGGAAGAGCACCTACATGATCCAGGACTAGGGGACGAGCATCTCCATGGCACTCAAGCCAAGTTCCCACTGTCCCAAGGTCATGCTGTTCAACTCTCCTTCAGTTACAAGGGTTATCACTAAATCTTTCTAGTAAACTCCTCCTTCCCATCTAACCTGATTGGATTTCTGCCAAACATTTCAACAGTTCAAGATACCCTGAGAACTTTAAGTATGAGTCTTATTGCAAGAAGCTCCCAGTCACAGAGAAAGAGGTTGTAGTAGTCTGTCACTGACTTGTTATGAGTGCTTTGGAAAATTCTATATTTAAAGAAAACTAACAGTTGCAGATAACAATGGTCAATCCAATAGGATCCATTTGAAATCTACAAAGATCTATTTAGAAATATTTGCAGAAGGTGGGAATGCTATGAACATATTTACAGAAGTATAAACCCCATCTTAACCTGTGAACTCCTCTTTTAAGTCAGTTTGAAGAGAGAGACAAGGTGAATTCTGGAAAGTTATTAAAATGATGCAAGCCCCCAAATTCTTTACCAGTGAAACTGAAGTAATAATTCCTGCCCCATAGAGTCATAAGGAGCAAGTGATATATGGATACTTCACTACTAAAAGTATGGCTAATGCAGGGGCCTCAATTACACATGGCCAAGGAAGATGTGACTCAAGACGTTCCACAAAACCACAGTAATCTGGACAGAATGATACTAGCCTCAAGAGAGATGTACAGCTCAGTGGAATGAACACATTTATAGTCAGTCAATTTTCAACAACAATCTTTTCATCAAATGAGGAAGAGAACTCATTCTACAAACAGCACTGGGATCTGCTTGCCTAACACGTGCAAAAGAAAGAAGGTAAATCTTTCTTCCGTGATATACTGAAATTCACTCAAAGGTATTTGAGTTACTCACAAGGTATGTGTACATTACGTGTGTTTGCACACACCTGTAATTCCAGCACTCAGGAGACTGAGGTAGAAGAATTGAAGAGTTCAAGGTCTGGACTATATAGTGAGACAGTGTTTCAAAAAACAAATTCACAAACCTAAACTAAAAGTCCTGACAGGAAAATGTAGATGTGATCCTCAAAATCTTGGGCCAGGCAATGTTTCTTACATATGGCATTAAAGTTTAAGATATTAAAAGAAAAACCTAATGGAGGCCTTCGAATTTAAAAAATGTTTGTGCTTAAAAGAATGTCATCAAGAATATGAAAAGATAATCCTCAAAATGTAAGAAATTTTTATAAATTAGATATCTGATAAGAGACTTTATGCTGAAGAATTCTTACAAATCAATCATTAAAAGGCAAGTATATGAATTTAAAATCAGTGAAGAATCTAGTTCTCCAAGAAGATATATACATAGCCAATAAGCACATAGAAAGATACTCAGTGTCATAAACCATTAGGAGAAAAACACATTACCACTTCCTGTCAATATGATGGCTAAAATAAATATGGTAAAAATGACAAATGTTAGAGAGTGTGCAAAAAATCAAACTCTAATATGTTGTTGGTGGGAATATAATATGGAGCAATCAATCTGGAGAACAGTTTAACAGTTACGGAAAATAGTCAAAAATAAGCCAGGCATAGTGACATACACCTTTAATCCCAGCACTTGGGAGGCAGAGGCAGGCGGATCTCTGTGAGATCAAGGCCAGTCTGGTCTCATAGCAAGTTCCAGGCCAGCTGGGGCTACAGGGGGACCCTGTCTCAAACAAACAAACAAACAGAAACAACAAAGAGTCAACATTTGACCAAGAGTTACTATTCTATAGTTCTATAGGGTATTCTACACCTATACCCAATATAAGTGAAAATCTATGTCTCTACAAAAACCTACATGCAAATATTCATAGCTAGAGTATTCATAACAGTCAAAAAGTAGAAACAACTCATATGTCCCTCCATCAAAATGAGAGGGTTAACTAAAATCATAAGTATCTATATAAAGGAATATTATTCGACCATAAAAGGAATGAAGGATTATGCTAAGTGAAAGAAGCCGGTCACAAAGAACCACATACTACCTTTCTGTATTTAAGCAAAGCTCCCAGAATAGTCAGATCCACAGAGGCAGACAGCAGATTTATGACTGGCTAGAACTGGAGGAGGAGAGACGGAAGGAGAAATCGGCATGGGTATCACTACTAACGTGTGCTGTGTTTCTTTGGGGGATGGTGACAACATTCCAAAACGACACTGTTGTAATGGTTTTCTAACTCTGAGAATAAATGAAAAATGGCTGGGTGTATACTTTAAATGGGTGAATTATACAGTATGTGAATTATATGTCAATAAGACTGCTCTAAAACTAAGAAAGATGTGTTTCTCTGTGACTTATATATTTAGCACCCATGAGCACTGCAGCTCCCACAGAAAACTCTCTGTATCTAGGTTCTTAAGATTTGAGGGAAACAAATGTTGTTCTTAAATATAAGGACTTAAAATAAGTAACGGAATGAGAAAGGGCTAACAAAGTCATTGAGCACACAACGTCCCGAATGTTATCCTGAAGTACTAACCAGTAGCCATTGTTCTTCATGACTGGGAAGTAGGGCTTTCAATTGAATCCATTTCTCTGACATCCTTAGAAGTGTCAGTGCAAATTGGAACTGATGATGGAGACCTTGAAAAGCCTCCTAGAAAATCTTCCCATTTTCTGATGGCCATAGCTCAGCCTCCAAGACCTCACTTGACTAAGGAGGCAGAGCTCTAGGCCCCAGTCATTCCCAGGGCAGGAGGCCATGGTCAGCATGGTCAGTGTGGCAGAAAGGGAGACTGGTGAAGCATCAAGCACAGCCTGGGCTTGCAGACAAAAATAATATCCACAATGCTTGTAATAGTATTGCCTGTTAATACAATATGTCAGCTACTGACTAACCTTCTTCTCTTATTCATTTTCAAACAAAAAAATATCCTCAGTGCAAAGGCTTAAAAGTCATAGTTCCTCAAGAAATTAAAAGTAGAACTATCTTATGATTCGGCGATTCCAGTGTACTCATATATCCCAAAGAACTGGAAGCAAGGTCTCCAACAGATACTCACCTGCCATGTTCCTAACAGCATTATGCACATTAGCCCAGAGGTTGAAGCCACCAGCTGCCCAACAGTGTGTGGATGAAGGAAACATGGGTTAAGTGGAGTGGCTCTAATCCAAAAATCTGAAATCCAAAATGCTTCAGAACCTAAAACCTTTGACATAATGCCGCAGATGAAAAAGTCTGCACAACCTTCATTTCAGTCACAAAATTATTTAAAATATTACATAAAATTGCCTTTAGGCTGTGTAAAGTATACATGAAACACAGTGAGTGTCCCAGGGTCCCATCCATAGGATACATATGAATACAAAATCCATGAAAACCTGAGACCTGAAAAACCGGGTTCCGAGCATCTCAGATAAAAACTACTCCACATGAAGTATACTTGACTTTGAAAACTGAGAAAACTCTTGCATGAGTGCGCCTTATATGCATGTATTGAAATGTACTGAACCTTGTTAATTCATACAATGTTAGTACAAGACTAAACATTAAAAAGAGGGGCTGAAGAGGTATCTGAAAGAGCACCTACTGCTCTTAGAGTGGACCCGGAGTCTGGTTCCCATATCAGGTGGTGCATTTCCATTTGTTAACTCCAGCTCTGGAGGATCCAACACCCTCTCCTGGCTTCCATCGATACCCACACACACAGCACACACGCACACACACACACACACACACACAAATAAAAAGTAAATCTTTAAGAAAGAGTTAAAAAGAAAAATTCTTTTAAAGCCATTCTGGTCTATGTAGTGAGTTCCGGGCCAACCAGGGCTATGTAGTGAGATCCTGACTCAAAAAAGTAAAGGAACAAAGAAAATTCTAACACATACTACAACCAACACAAACAAAACTTAGCAACCTTATGCCAAGTGACATATATTAGTCATAAGAAAGTCAAATATTGTATAATTCCACTTACATGAGGTGCCTAAAGTAGCCAAATTCATAGACACAACATAGAAAAGTGGTTCCTGGGACTGGCAGATTGGGGACTGGGAAGTTGGTAATAAATGGGCTTGGACTTAAAATTCTGCAAGATGAAAGTTCTGAAATGCACAATTATATGAACACTTTTATGAGTGCTGAACTGTACACCTGAAATGGTTCAGATGATAACTTTATGTATATTTTTACTACAATAAAATTTTACTTTATTTATTTATTTATTTTTACACAGGGTCTCACTATATAGCCCCAGCTGACCTGGAACTCACACAGATCTACTTGCCTTTGCCTCCTGAGTGCTGAGATTAAAGGCATGTGTATAAACAACAATTTTTTAATGTAATTTACCTACCTAATATAAGTATCTTAAGATATGTGTATTAACCTCCAAAACTGCCTGTCTGTATATTTAGAAAACACACAAGAATATCAAACATAAAAGGATAAGTTTGTGAGCATTCACACACACACACACACACTTTTTTTTTTTCAGTAGGTAGAAAGAGGGACTTCTCACCTCTCCTCCCTAAGGCAAACAATACCTAGTCTTTTCTAAAAACTTCTTTTAATGGTCAGTTTTCTCTGCCCAAATGTGTGTACCCTGGGTGTACCCCTATCCTGGGTATACCATGGGCCTGCCCAGCCCATTCTCCTGAAATTGGAAATGGCTATGAGCTGTGATTTGGTCAATAAAACATTTCTTTTCAGTGGATTCTGTAAAACCCAGTCAATGAATCCCACAGCATTCATCCCGCCTGAAGCTGGACCCTCCCTCTTCCTGGGTCCCTGAGCTCTGCCAGGTCCTCCCCAGACAGCCTACAGTTAATAGCTGGCACAAGTGGCAGACTTTTGTTGTTAAGACTGAGCATGTGGCTATTGTCCCCACAGTGTAGCCATGCGGGTCTCATGCATTCCTTTGATGGAAATGCTGATGTTCTTGAAGCCCAGGTTTTCTTTAGCACATGCCTTGGTTTTGGTAACATGCTGTATGAGTTAATGTAGGCTCTCTGTGAACACATAGCCCCTTCCATTATCATTGTTCAAACTCAGCCAGGCATGGTGGTTCATGCTTTTAATTCCAGCGTTTGGGAGGCAGAGGCAGGTGAATCTCTGTGAGAGTGAGGCCAGCCTGGTCTACAAAGCAAGTTCCAGGTCATCTGTGGTTACAAGGAGACCCTGTCTCAAAATGACAAGAAACAAAACAAAACTACAATTGGTCAAACTCAATAGAAGTTCATACCCTGTTTACACAATGGTAATGTGCTAATGAACAGACAAGAAGTTGGGCACCATCCATGAAGCCATTCTCTTGGTGATTGCCAATGGCAGGGTTACTACCATATTCAATATGACCTTTCTAAGGTTGCCTGGGATCCCTTCCCTTCCAATCAGCTAGAAGGAAAAAGGGAGGTGTTGATGGCCCAGATCCTGAGATGAGACACACCCATGATTCTCATTCACTGGCTAGAACGTTGTCACATGATCAGGCATCTCTATGAAGGAGCTTCCCATCGTGGCTGATGGAATCCTTTGAGACCTGACCCAGGAACCTCATTTTACTGATGTGGAATTTGAAAACTGTTCTATTTAAGGTCACATGGGCAGTTAACGGCAGGATGGTAGCAATGTCAGCCTTTCTCATTCCTGCTGGAGCTGGGCAGGTTCTCTACCTTCAGGGTCCAGGAAGAAGATTTGTGTGGAAGCAACAGGAAGGCCTAACCAAACAGACCAAACTTTGGTACTTTACCCTAGGTTGGACAATATGATCTACACTAAGCCAATCAGAGTTCTCCTCTGTGGCTCTGACAGAAGTTTATTTCTTGGCTTTGGAAACTGTGAAACAGTCAATAGCCTCCCTCTTGGAACATGAAAGCATATCCACCATTATAGAGAGAATGAGGAGAAAGAAGCCCAGGGTTCCATGGCTGAGAGAAGGAAGACTAAGAAGACAGTCACTCTTGGGGATGCTACTTGGACCCAGCTTTAGAGCCTAATACCAACCCAACCCCACTCCGTTCCAGGCATGTGAGCCAATGACTCCTTCAGGTCTGACCTCCTCGTGATCTTCTGTTACTTGAGACTGAAAGAATGCAGGCACTGAGCTCCTTCAGGAATGCCATATGCCAACAACTGAACACACTCCTGTTGAGTGGCCCACAGTGTGGAGAAAGAGGCTAGCGGAATGGGAATCAGAAGAGCTGGCATTGTGACCAGTCAGTGCCACTGATTGTCCATGTGACCTTAAGTAGCACAAGCTTCAAATTCCTCATCAGTAAAACAAGGTGCTTGCGCCAGGTCTCAAAGGATCCCATCAACCGTGATAAGCTGAGGCTGTCTACAATACGTATGTTCCAAAGTAAATATTCCTTTCCTAGACCACATGGGGGCCAGTGTCTAATGCCGACTCATTGTAAACACTGTCTTCATTGCTCCTAAAGTCTCTTAACAACTGCACTGGTTTCTTAGGGCTGCTGTAACATTACTACTGACTAGGTGACTTCTAAGAATAGACGGTCACAGACAGTCACTCACTCACAGTTCTGTGGGACAAGAGTCTGAACTGAGGCATCAGCAGGGCCATGTTCCTTCCAGGACTCTAGGAGAGAGACCTTTCTTGCAGCATCCAGCTTCTGGTAGCTCTAGGTGTTCCTTGGCTGTGGTTGTATCACTCTGGTCTCTGTCTCCCTGTTCACACAGCTTCTTCTGTGTGTCTGTATTATTTCTACTTCTAGATCTTCCAAGGACACTTGTAGATTTCTAGTCCAACCAGAAGTCCAGAATGATTTCATCTTAAACTAATTACACCTACAAAGACCCTTTTCCGATAAGATCACACCCACAGATTCTAGGCATTAGGATATAGGCATGTATTTTGGGAGAAAACATTTAACAAAGGAGATCATGTGTGAGGATCATTAAGAAAAGCTATAAAAGCAGCACATGGCTTGGGTACATGTTCCATACATGTGTCGATATGGTGCGTGAAGAGGACAGAAAATAAACCATTACCAGTGGTTTGGGTATGTTACCTATACATGCCACTGATATGGTGCAAAAAAAATAAACCAGGCGTGGTTCATCCCAGCACTTGGGAGGCAGAGGCAGGCAGATCTCTGGGAGTTCAAAGCCAACCTGGGGCAAAAAATATTTCAGGCCAGCTGGGGAAAAAAAGAAAAGACAGAAAATAAACCATCACCAGCTGTTATGTTAATAGCTGCCTAGGAAGAATCTCTCAGAGATGATGAGTTAAACAGGCCTCCATCTCACAAAGACCTGACTGCTTCTGTCTCCGCCTCCCGAGCGCTGGGATTAAAGGCTGTGTGCACCACCACGCTCCGAGGAACAGACCTGGGAGGAAGCTCTACAGCCTATCCCCGTTGCTGGCTCATTAAATATAACTGTCAATACACTTAGTTATATTTTGTTCCCATCCCACCATCCTCATTAATAAGCTGTGAACATAGGATGCCCTAAAGCCTCATTCCTCTTGAATTTGAAATGACTATTGAAGGGAAGCATTCAAGTGTCTAGTTTCTGGAAGCAAGCTGGAGAGCGATCACCTTGTCTTTTCAGGAAGCCATTCTGTGTTTGCTTTTTTCATTCCAAAAATAACACAGCAGTTTCGGGAGACAGTCATATGTCAAGGAACCAGGCGGTGGAAGGCTCTTGAGCACTTAAGTAGTTACATTCCGGTGCCATGGGGAGCTGAAAGGTACAAACTCAACGAGGAGAGTGAGAGGTGATGGGGTTAGTCATGTCCTAGAGAAGTTAGGGTGCCCGGAGGGAAGGCTAGCCACCTCTGCAGTCTGGGGTGCTGCCTGGAAGTCTAAGCTTCCTCCAAGTTCTAACTGTCAGCTGAGTACAATCCCCTGAACACTCAGACACCATCTCATTTGATCTTTGCCCTCCTGGTCAGTAGGATGACGTGCATCTCGGTGGACACCCAACCAGTGGACAGTATGTGGATGTTTTTTTTTTCATGCTCTTTTCTATCACAGACTTTCTCCCCCTTGAGAATGGGTAATGCATGAATCACAGGTCTCCTTGCCATCCTCAGCTTTGTGTGTGTGAATGTGCTTGTTCATGGAGGCAGAGGGAGAGAGAGAGAGAGAGAGAGAGAGAGAGAGAGAGAGAGAGAGAGAGGGGTTTATGTGTATGTGCATAAATGCCAGAGGTCCATGTCAGGTGTCTCACTGTTTTCCTTAATCAGTCTTCACATTATTTTTTTTTTTTGGACAGGGTGTCTCACTGAACCTGAGTTCACTGATTCAGCTAGACTGGCTGGCCATCTTGTCTCTACCCCCCAGTACTGGGATTACAAGTGCACTCTGTTACACCCAGCTTTTATGTGGGTTCTGGGGATCAAACTCAGGTCTTCATGCTTGCATAGCAAGCACTTGACTGACTGTGCCGTCTCTCCAGTCCCCATCCTCGGCTCAGAACAGCACACAACTCAGTTCCTAATGGAGCAGTCATCCTCTTTTACCCAGTCAACACCCGTGTGCCAGCGTCCCTGTGCAACCTGCTACTTAGGCACCATTAAATTTGTCTTATTCTGTCTCCTCATTTCTGAATGAAAAATAAGTAAATAAGAACACCTAAAGTGAGCCACAGCAGCATTCCCTGCAGCCTGTGCCCTCAAGACCCCAGTTTTCATCTGGGAGCAGGACTGTAAAGTAGAGAAACATTTCAAGAATGATCCTTACCCTGCACAGGAGGTTTACAAGAGCCTGAACAGCAAACTCAACCTGAAAAAGGAGCAAGTTGAGACTGGGTTCCAGGAGCGCAAACATGAGAGGCTACATAAGAGACTTCTTAGGGACACTCACCCTCCCTCCCCCACTCCCTCCACAACCTCTTCTGCATCACTGGGATCAGTGTCTCGTCCTACAAGTACAAATCCTTCTAACGCTGCCAGCTGAAGCTAGACTGGAGAACCTCTCCGCCTGAGGATTCCTCTCTGGTCACCTCCAGAGATCTCAGTCCATCGATCTTTGGGCTGTGCAGGCAATGCAGGACCAGGGAAGGCCCATGGCCTGAGTCTCAGTCCTCACCAAGCACCCCAGAGCTTCCCGAAGCTCTAATAGCCTTGTGGAAACTTCTCTGCCTTGACACTTGAGTACCAAGGTGGAGATGGCTTGAGAGACAATCAACCAGACCCCCAGGGTTTCAGAGTCATTAGGAAGGATGTCCTATAAACTCCACTGGACCACACCCAACTCCCTAATCTGTAGGTGGGTGTTGCTGATGTTTTTTGAGAGATCTGCTGTATCCCAGGCTGGCCTTCAACTCAGGGTAGATGAGGATGATGTGGAACACCTGATGCTTCGACCTCTGGAGAGTTGGGATTGCAAGAGTATACCACTATGCCCATTTTGGTTTTAATATTTGTTTTATTTCATGTATTTAGAGTTTTTGTTTTTTGGTTTGGGGGTTTTTGTTTGGGAGTTGGGGGTTTCTTTCCTCTCGGAGGCCGTTTCATCCACCACCAGGCCCTAGGTTAATCTTTTGTTTTGTTTTTTGCTTATTTGGGCTTTTATTTGTCAGTGTAGATTGATAATAAAACTTATTTGTGTAGACTTTAACAAGTAAATAAAAGTAAGAGATCTTTCAGCAAATGTGTGGAACAACTGAATATCCTGGGAGAAGAAACGTATCTATCTCTAATTTTATTTGATTTTTAAGATTATATGCTTTTATGTGCATGGGTGTTTGCCTGCATGTGTGTATATGCACCACCCGTGTTCCTGGTACCAGTAGAGACCAAAAGAGGATGTGGGATCCCCTGGAACTGAAGTTATGGACAGCTGTGAACCACCGTGTGAATGCTGGAAACCAAACTTGAATCCTCTCCAAGAATATCAAGCCCTCTTAAACACAGAGCCATCTGTCCAGCCCCTAAATCCCCAATTTTTTACAGCTATTAATTCAAAATGAATTAAAGACTAATAGAGATATAAGAATTATATTTTTTAGGAATAAACTTTAAGAGAAAGGTAAGCAATTTTTAATTTTGACCCCAATAGCACAACCTACAAAAGGAAAATGTTTTCATTGAAATTCATCAAAATGAAAAACTTTTGCTATGTGAAAAAGAACTTCTTCAAAAGCTGAAAACGTAGCATATAAGACAGGAGAAAATTGCAAGCATATATGCTGACAGAAGAGAATTATCTAGAATACATGAAAATAGTCAACGCAACAGTAAAAACCAACCCAATCAAAAAAACCCAGACAAATATTAAGAGATACAAGTGGCCGATAAATACATGAACGGATGCTCAACATCATCAAATCAAAACCACAGCGGCATATCATAACACAGCCATCAGAATGGCCAACATGAACAACTTAGGGCCCGGGGAGACAGCTCTGTGGCTGAGTGCTTGCTCAGATTCTCAGAACCATGTAAATGCAGGTGGGCATGGCTACCTGCCTGTAATTCCAGACTTGAAAGGTGGACACGGCATTCCTGGAACAAGCTGGCTAACAAGACCAGACATATTGGCAAGCTCTGGGTTTGAGAGTCCCTATCTCAAAACATAAGGCAGAAGAATAATTGAGGAAGAGTTCCCAAATCAACCTAGGGCCTACACACACACACACACACACACACACACACACACACACACATACACACACACACACACACGTACACCACACATATACACAATTAAAAAAAAAAAACAGCATTGCTATGAAATGCTGGTAAGGAATGGCAATTAACTGGATCTTTCAGACGCTGCTGGAGGAAATGTAAAATGGTACAGCCATTCTGGAAGGCAACTTGACAGTTTCTGGAAAAACCAGACATGTAATTATCATATGACTTACTCTACTAACTGCTCTTTTAGGCATTTATCTCATATAAAGGAAAACATGTCTTTTCACAGAAACCTGTGCAGGCATGTTTTAGTAGCTAATTTTTACCCCCTCCACCCACCCAACTGGAAGCAATCCAGATTCCTGTTAATGAATAAATGTTTAAGTAAACTGTAATATATCAATATACCACAGCAGACAACTCAGGAAAAAAGGAAGGAACGATTGATACACAGAACTAGGACAAAACCCCAGAGAATCCTGTTGAGTGACAAAAGTCAAAGTTAAACCAAAAGGGCTGCATGCCATTTGACTGCATTTATGTATGTGTTGAGGATCAACCCCAGGGGCCTTCAGCATGCTAATCCCAAACTATACCAATAAGCTACATACCCAACACCAGTAAAAATCTTAAAATGAGAAAATTATAGAAATGAGAGAGACTAGTATTGGTCAGAGATTTAGATATGGGAAAGATATAGGTGAAGTTACAGAAAAGGCAGTGAAAGTAACCCTGGCACTGAAATTGTTTTGTATTTTCACTGTGACAGTAGTGGCCTGAATAGTGCATAGAATAAAATACATGCGTGCGTGCTCACACACACACACACACACACACACACACACACAAACACACACGCACAGAGTGCATATAAAACTGAAATCTAAATAAGGTAAGTTAATTGAGCACCAATGTTGATTTTCTGGTTGTGACCCTGCACAATATTACTACTATGGTTGAAATGGAAAATATCCCCCACAGGCTCATATATTTTGACACTTGGTTCCCAGCTACTGGCACTGTTTAGGGAGGCTGTGGAACTTTTAACAGCGAGGCCTAACTGCCGTCCATTTTCCTTGCTCCACTCTGGGCCTTTGTCTGACTGAGTCAGCATGGCTCTTGTGCTCAACAACACCATTGCCACAAGTTTACATGAGCAAGCTTCCAGTGGCCTGAAAGTCTTGTTTCTCCAAGTTCATGGACCAACCCTGACTCTTACAATCTCTCTGCCCCCTCTTCCACAGTGGTCCCTGAGCCATGGGTGGGTGAGGTTCACTATAGGAGTCCTATCCAGGGCCATATTCTCTATAGTCATTTATTCTCTAAAATTTGGCCAGTTGCGACCACCTGTGTTTTGCAAATCTTAACCAGTTTTGAGATTCTAGAACCAAACAATAGTATGGACCAAAAACTGGTTCATATACTTGTTATAAGAGTGTGTTATAGTCTGCTTATCCATCAGTTAGACTACAATTCACTGAATATGCAGGAATCTTTTGACTAAAACTCTAATTGTACAGCTTCTCTCCATACTGAATCCTTCAGTTCAACAAGTTAATGCCTCTTGATCCATGTCCTCTGGACTGAGCTGTAAAACCAGGGTCTTTTCAAAATGTTCCATCTCAGTTGCACTTGCCAACAAACCTGATACCTGCTCAGTGTAGCCTCACCACTCACAACCCACGTGGGGACACAGGATCCAGCCCATAGCAGTAGAAAATGTGCAGGCAAAACACAATGCCCTGTGTTGAGCTTTTATTAACAATTACTGACCTATAAAACATTAATCAGTCGCCATAGATGACTCAGAGGGTAGGAGCACTTGCTGCTCTTCCAAAGGACATGAGTTCAGTTTCCAATACCAATGTCAGACCACTCATAACTGCCTATAATTCCACCTCCAAGATATCTGATGCACTCTCTGGCCTCTGTGAGCACTTCTACACACACATGACATATGCTCACATAGATACACATGTATACATAAATAAAAATAAACCTTAAAAAAATTAAGCCAATTTTTTTTAATCAGGGGTTTGAATTTCACTTTTTTATTTTTCATTTTATGTGTTTCAGATCCACTGGAACTGAAGTTACAGATGGTTAATGGCTGCCATGTGGGTGCTGGCAACTGAATCCAGGTCTTCTGCAAGAGTAACCAATGCTCTTGACCACTGAGTCATCTCTCCAGTCCCTGAATTTCATATTTTTGCTTAAACCATTGAAGGTACCAGAAATAACAGTGTCTCTACTGTGAACATATCTGCCCTGGTTTCAGCTCAGAACACTTTTCTCTCACTAGTTTCCCCACCTGGAAGTCAACAAGTCAATTTAGAGCCCAGTAAAGGAAGTAGGTTATGTAGTCCACAGTAAGAGCAGAATAATTATAGACAGGAGCATTCAGCTCCAGGACAACCATGGGGACAAGACCTGGGGTCTAGAGGTCCCCATTCCTCAGGGTGCAGGAAAGAGAACTGGATCACAAAGGCTGTGACTCAGAGAAAGGTTATAAGTAAGAAGTAGGCATAGTTTCACAGACATGCCCCCGAGACAAACTCAAGTGGATCCCTCATGTCTGTTTGCTTTTCATTTTTTAAATATTTTATTTATTATTTTTTTATTTTATATGTGTACGTACGTATTTTCTACTACGATGAACCAG
Source organism: Eospalax fontanierii (assembly GCA_035773235.1). Lineage (NCBI taxonomy): Eukaryota > Metazoa > Chordata > Mammalia > Rodentia > Spalacidae > Eospalax > Eospalax fontanierii. Next base: position 39,673,412 of record CM069544.1, on the reverse strand, counting down.
ATCTTGAGTCCCCATGTGGGCTGTGAGTGATGGGGCTACAATGAGCAGATACTCAGGCCTCTTACAGAGAGTCCTAGAGGACCTCTGCTTGTGGGTTACTCCATGCCCACCACTGAGTGCCACATTAAGAAGGAGCCTCAGTACTGCCTATTGCTTTCCAGTAGGGATGATTTTGAGGTTTCTTTTCCCCTATGTCACACAAAGGCCTCTTGGGATAACAGAGAGAGTTCTGCTCCCACTGGATTTATTTTGATCTTAATGGTTGCTATAAATGCTGTCAGCTACTTCATTTCGACTTCCAAGAAGCTCAGAATCAACCCCGAGATACAACACCAGCAAAGGTGTGCTGTGTGGACCCAAGTCGTCTCGGCTATGGTCCACAACTTTGTTTCGCTCTCTCCATCTCATGCCTTTAAAATGTCTGTGGAAGTTAGATAAACAGCAGGACAATCGAGTAAACAGTAGAAACAACCTGTTTTAGAATACTTTTGCCCCACTTTTTTCTGCTTCTGCCTTCTGTGTCTTTAAATGGCCATGTTTACAAGCTAACATCTGCTATATTGAGTGAAGAATGTGTTTTTAATGAGCAGTGATATTTTTAACTTCTGATGGATTTATTCCCACTTGTAGGCTTCTTCCAAATGATGTGTCATAAAGAACTTCTACCAAGTCCTGTGAAAGTGTGTTCTGAGAGATTCCCAAGGAAAAATAGACTTCTGGGTGGTTCTGGATGCATTAGCAAGCCTGTGCACAGCAATGAAGATCAGACGACCCAGTGAACAAGGTACAGGTCTGAAGGAAGGTGTGTGAAGAGCCGTCTGTCCCTTCTCCCTTTCTTCTTTCCGTGCTCATAGGGAATGGGCCACTTCTTCTGGGTCTCAGGTTTCCTCCTCAGAGAAACAACTGCCTAGTGCTCAGATCTGCTGAGGAGGGAGGAAGGCAGGAAGGGCAGGGAAATCCCTGAAGAGCCACAGGAGCAGTGCTCAGAGATGGAGAATGGTTTGCCTATGAAGCGTCCCCCTCAAAAAAAAAAAGACTGATGTAATCTGTAATTGGAGTGTGCAGAAGTCCCATGAAAGCTCAGACCTGAAAGGATCCTAGCGTAGATAACGGGAAGAGGGCAGGAAACCCCAACCCAACCTGAGGAAACCCCATCAACCAATGGCTGCTGGGAGCAGGTGATACAGTCTCTTTCACAGATGAGACACTTGGTAGGTTAACCAGGCTTCAGTGGACGGACTCACACTGAGGGACTTATGGGGACATAAATTACACTCTATAGGCCTTACTATACATTATAATAGAATACATTAAATTGGGCAGGGGCAATAAAGGGAGCTGTAGATGAGAAAAAGGATCTAAATACTATCAAATTACATTGAATAAAACTCACAAAAATTTAATTAAAAGTATTTTTTTTAAAGACTAGTGTGTAGAACACTTACTGTCTCTCTGCTTCCTAATTGCCTAAAATAAGTAGCAGTGCTCTGGTCCTTCACACACACTCATCACCAGGATGCTCTGCCCCACCAGGTCAGAAACCACGAGGCCAGCTGACTAAGGGCTAAAATCTATGAAACCAGGAGTCAAAATAAAGCTTTTTCCTTTTAAATTGCTCCTCCCAGGTACTTGTCACAGAAACAAAAAGCTGATTGGCACACCTTGCTTCCTGCAAGACTCAGCAGCCTCAGCTCCTGTCTCAGAAGCCCAAGGGCTTTGGGGAAGAAAGCAAACAGGAGAGCAAACTGGAGACCCAATTCAGGGAGAGGAAGTCACTTGTGAGGACACCTGTGAAGATTACCACATTTTTCAGAGCTCAGCAATGACTGTGTCTCTCATATGTGCAGTTTTTCTCTCTTGCTTTCCCCTTCCCTTTTTTTTTTTTTTTTTTTTTTTTTTTTTTGGTCTTTTTGAGAGGGGCTCCTGTAGCCTCAGCTGGCCTGGAACTTGCTATGTAGACCAGACTGGCCTTGAACTCACAGAGATCTGCCTGCCTCTGCCTCCCAAGTGCTGGGATTAAAGGCGTACACCACCACGCCCAGCTTCTCCCACTGTCATTTTTTTAACTAGACATATCTTGTAAAAACATTTTTCTTGTAAAATAAATAGAAATAAATCAAAATAGATATAAATAGAAATAACATAAACTTTCTGTCTTTGATATGTTGGTGGACATGGGGGTTGTTTGGATCTTTGTTGTAAATCATGCTTCTGTGAAGATATGTGCACAAATATCTGGAGTCCTAGTTTCAATTTTCTGGGTTAGATACCTAAAAGCAGACTTTGCTGACAGTTAAGAGATCTTGCTGCTCTTGCAGAGGACCTGGGGTCAGTTCCCAACACCCACATGGTGGTTTGCAACCATGTGTAACTCCAGTTCCAGGGGCTCCGGTGCCCTCTTCTGGCCTCTACAGATACCAGGCAAATGTGTGGTGCATATATAGACATGCAGGTAAAGCATACATATAAAATAACTCAAAAAAGAATAAAATGTTAAACACACACACATTTTCTTCATGAACATTTCTTATATCCACAAAAGCAGAGAAAATAGTGGACTTTACATCTGGGCATTAATGGCCATGACAAGCTTTATTTATTTATTTTTCTTTAAGCTTGAGGGCAATCTTACTAGAGTTTAAAAGAATCAAAAAGAAAAACAGCAGAGAAGTCAGTCACATGACGGGAAGGGGGACTTTGGAGAATAAGGAAGCCCAAAGTAACAGAAAACGCACACACAGGTTCTGGCCAATATCCAAAAGAGACAGAAAAAAAAAAAAAGAAAGAAAGAAAGAAAGAAAACCTAACCAAGCCAAACCTCATGGTGGCTGAGCTCATAAGGCCTGTGCTGGAAGGCGGGAATTATGGGAAAGAAAAGTACAGTATCTCATTAAAGGAATGATTCTTCTTCCTATTTTAAGGGGAATACACCTTGGGAGAGGGAGTTCTTCAGCCAGGAACCTTTCAGTGGAATGTTAGGTCTCCACCCAGGCCGGAGATTCTATTCTCTTACTGGGCATTTCCTGCTACTCTAACATTACCCCTCTGAAGAAGTAACTCTAAAATTACTTAGGAACCAGATCAGGGATCAGGGAACTACTTCTGGCATTTCTGACCTCTGGAGAGGACCAGGCTGCATGGCAAGCTTGTTACATCAATATTCTGCCCTTCCATCACTGGAAAACTTTAAAACAAGCTGCAAACATGGTATAATCTCATTTCTATATATTTTCGTCTACTTCTAGCAGGCATCGTGAGTGCCCAATTATCAAATACCAGTGTGGATTAATACTTCCTTAATAACCAAATAATTATTGTGACAGACATTCAGTAAAGTCTACGAAATAAAGAAAACTAAGCAAGGAACAATTGTGTGCCTACATCCAGCTCCATTAACTGTCAGTAAACAAAATGGCCCCAAAACTAAAAATACAGACAGTAAGGGTATAGATGGCTCAGTTGGCGTGACCATCTGATCCCCATAACCCACAGAAAAAGCTAGGCATGATGTTACATGCCAATAATCCCAGCACTGAGGAGACAAAGACAGGAGGATCCTTGGAACTCACTCTCCAGACAAATAGATGAGCTCCAGGTTCAGTGAGAGACCCTGTGTTACAAAGTAAGTTGGAGAGCAATTGAAGAAGGTGCCTGAGGTTAACATCCAGTCACCACATACATAAACACTCACAAACAGTTTTGATGTGAACTGTAGAAGACTCAGGTGATATTCTGATATTCCTGTTGCTTTAGAGAATACAGGACACAGAGTGGAAGTAAGAGCAGGGGGGCCTCTCAATTCTGAAAAAGTTTCTTACTCATCACTGAAAGCATATCTTTTCAGATGGTTGAATCCTTCCTCTAAGTGCTCATAATTACCACTTACGGCCACAAATGTGATTGTGGTTTTTCTGAGCGCCCTAGTCTTTCCTGTCTGGCCGCAGTCTGGGTGACTTTCAGCTTTCCCAGCCTAGGTGGTTATTTTCAGAAGCTCACATTAAAATACAGGCAGTGGCTCAGACATTGTTCCTCCTTTATAATAAATACAGAACACGTGCATCTATGCAGTGATGTCATACAGAGGCATGGATGGTATTTAATAAGGAATTGTATACTTTTAGACAGGGGTATTTCCCAATTATTTTCGTAAGTGATTTCATCATTTGGTTCTGATTACATAACAAATCATCCCCCAACTCCAGTGGCTTAAAAGTCTCTCCCTGTTAGATGTCAAAATATTATTATCTGTCATTGATGATAAGTCATTTTATACTTTTGAAATTAGGCTATGTCTAACAGTCTATGACAATGGATACTTCGCAGTGACAGTCATGACACAGTGGCTGCTACCTTCACAACTGAACTTGGCCATGTATGTTCATAGACTGTTTCAGCTGAGTTGTGTGAGTCTATGTGTGTTGAATGAGGCTCAGAAACATTGCACTATACTTTGTCATGGAAATAAGAAGTTATGGGATGTTTATGGGCTGGAGGGATAGCTCAGTTGTTAAAGGCTCAGGCTAATAACCGCCCCCAAAGTGCTAAAAACAGATTGGTTGGGTAGAAAATTGGTGTTAGTAAATCTGATTTTCATTGTTGAAGGAATAGCTTTAATTGGATACAAATTTCCTTGTAGAATTTTGTCTCAGATACACTGTGCTACAATTTGTAAGGGAGTTGCATGCAAAAAAACCAGCTCATCACATGCCAGGAAATTTCTCAAAATGAGTGTCAGAAATATGACTATAAATATGTAATCAATCTGGTTCCTCTTGGGGGCTGGAGAGATGGCTCAGCAGTTAAGTGCACTGGCTGTTCTTGCAGAAGACCTGGGTTCAAATCCCAGCACCCACATGGTGGCTAACAACCATCATCCATAACTCCAGTTCCAGGGAGTCTGACGCCCTCTTCTGTTCTCCATGGGGATTGCATGACATGGGTGCACTTGCATACATGCAGGCAGTACACTCATACACATAAAATAAAAATAAATTTAACAATCAGATCCTCTTTCTTTTGGTTGAACTGGTTTGTCACGCTTGCTAATCCTTTCAAAAAACCAACCTTTCATTTCATTGATTCTTTGTATTTTTTTTCATTTCTGTTTCATTCATTCCAGCTCTGATTTTATCTCTATTTTTAAAATTTTATTTATGATTTTTATTTTATGTATATGAATGTACTGTCTACATGTATGTAAGTAAGTGCACCCATGTCATGCAACCCCCACAGAGGTCAAAAGAGGCTGTAGGATCCCCTGGAACTGGAGTTATAGATGGTTGTTAGCTGCCTTGTTGGTGCTGGGAACTGAACATGGGTTCCCTGCTAGAGCAGCCAGTGCTCTTAACTGTTGAGCCATCTCTCCAGGCCCTTTTCATCTAAATTCACAAGATATAGCAGTTTCAAAGGCAAAAAAATTGCCTGATAATACTGCTTTCGTAATACTGGCTGAGGTAAACAGAGGTTCTTTTATTCCAAGATTAATATTAATTCTCATATCACACACCACACATCACACAGTAATGGATATAAAAGGTTAAAGAGTTTACAGCAATGTTTAAGAGGTGGTGGGAGTAGACGGACAGCACTGTAAATGGGTCTGTATTTATATGACAAGGAACCCAAACCAGCCACCAGGAAGTTGCTGCTCCTGTAGAGTTAGATCACTGTGGAACCAGGGTTGAGAAGTGAAGGTTCAGGTGAATCCAGCTACAAGGTGAAAGGGTAGGATCAGGTCCAGAGCTAGAACACGAACAAATGGAAGGATGGACAGCTGGTCCAGATGAGCCAACAAGAGGATGGGTAGAAGGCAGTTGAGTAGGCCACACCAACAGGCTGACCCAGCCAAGCTAAAGCCCCTGGGACAGTCAGGGGTTCTCTTGTCATGTCCTTGATGAACACACTGGATACTGGATGATAAGTCAGTGGGACACACTAGGTGTGGGGAACAGCTCAGCAGAGGAGGTCGTTGCAATCTTAGAGTCCTCTTTATTAGAGTCCAAATATGGAATTTAGAGCCTTTCCTCAATTTGGTGTATCTGATAGGTTCTTGGACCTGGTTTCTCGGATCAGAGATTTTAATACGACCATGTATGTCCTTCTATTTAAATTCACCCTGATAAATTTATAGCATGACACTCTTTCTCCTCCTGCAACAAGTCACTTATCAGTCTGTTCTACATGGTTGGTGCCGGACACGTGGTATTGTCTGTGGACCCACCCACGTGCAGGGTCATCCTCCATCCTCAAAGTGGAGCCAAAAGCTGCTTGAAAAATAGAGTCTTTCAGGGTAAGGCATAAGCTGAAAAAAATACCGTTTTATACTGAAATAGCAAACTGACTCCATTTGTTCTAGCTGACTTTTGCTTACTGGGTTTCTGTGACCCTGCTCTAACTGCTGTCAGCCAGGCAGACTGCTCTGAAGTTTCAAAGAACACATTACTTCTACAATACTGGGAAACTTACAGGTAGTCAGGCAGAAGTTCCATCCCAGCTACACAGGGGTCCATTGGTTCTGCAATTCTGAGAAACTTGTTTTTCCTAACTGATACTTAGAGCCTTTTGTTAACTGAAAACTTTGCTACCTGACCTGGCCCTGATCTGGTGTAAATATGGTAATCTGATAAAGCTATGGCTTTACCCCTGGCATGATGTAATTATGGTTTTAGGCTTTACAAACCTTGCTCTGTGTCTCCTTGGGGTCAAGGATTCTTTCTGGCCATAGCCCCTCTGGACCACTGGCTATTACTAGTTCAACTATCACTATGTGGCCTTCTCTGTACTTCATGTTAGGTGCTACAATTCAATATGAAGTAACAGTAACTTAGGGTGGGGCCTGATGTCAATAACAGAAAAGTTTAAAAAGGATACAGCTCATGATGGCAGGGAAAGCAAGGTGGCAGGATTTCCAGGGGGCTAGTCACATTGCATCTGCAGTCAGGAAGCAGAGTTATTTTGTTATTTACTATTATTATGCTTACCTTTATTAATTTTTACCTTCATGCTACATAATTTTTCAACTTGCTTTTCTATAGTTATTGGTGGTATAATAATTTACTTTAATTCATTTTCAGGGAAATAGGTGAGCTCCAAAACTGACCATAAAAGAGGAGTGAGTCTATCTTCAATGGTGTCCCAGCCTAATAATGCCTATCTAACATTTCCACCTCAAGAGCCGAGAACCTAAAATCATTTGAGAAATGAGCTGAAATTCAGGAGTAGATATAACCCATCTCCAACATGAAAATCCAGAGATCCGTTTCCAAAGTTGTCTATGAGAAGAGATTGGGTCTAGATGGCAGTATTGATCACATCTTCATATAGAGTTTCCAGGCAGGAGAAGAGAGATAACAAGAAATCAGACCAGGAGCTAGAATTTTCTTCTGGTATTCCTAGTCTCATGCCAGAACAGAATCAAGAACATGTGTGGCTTCCAGCCAAGAATAAGATTGGATCTGCTGCTTTTGAGGTCCTTGCCCTAAACTGCAGACCCATTTCTATCTTCTGTCCTCATCACTATAATGGGATGGGTAAGACAGGTCCTTAAACTCTGGAGAAACTAAGTGAATTCCTTATTTTTATAGGCTTCTAGAGGGTATGAGTTCTTTAAGGTATTATGACTTTTACTAGGAAGAATATATGACTTGGAGGCACTAGATAAGAAATTAAGGCCTTAACTGAAGGTCACCTTGGGCAGCACAGTGTGACTGGGCTTCCCTAGAGCAGCAAAGGTGGGGAGGGACTCTCGTTAGCACCTCGAGGAGAGTCAGATGGAGACAGAGACAGAGACCAGGGCTATAGGGCTAGATCTCCACCCAAGCTGCCTCACGTGGTCTCTTAAAACACCTGTATTGTTAAAGTGTCAGGTCCATGATCTAATAGGCATGACCATAAAATATTCCTTACATACAGTTATGTGCCATATATATAGTTGACATGCTAAGAGTATATAACAAAAAGCTGTAAGAAAGAATTTACAAAGGCAAACTTGTCAAAATAACAGCAGAGCTCTCAGCAGAAATGCTGAAGTCCAAGAAATCATGGAGTGAAGTATATCAAGCCCTGAAACTAAATAACTGCCAAAACTACCCATTAAAATTGAAGAAATAAAAGTCTTCCATGATAAGCATAAACTCAAGCAACTCATGACATGAATCCAGCATTGCAGAAGATACTTAAATACTAAAAACAAAAGAGGGAGAAAAATACACACAAGCATGACAGCCCAGAAAAGAATAAATCTTATTGGAAGTGATAAACAAGTGAGAGTTAGGAAAACACTGGAAGTTACTAACTCAGGAACCAGCAAACCTCCGAGATGAATAGGGAGGCATCAGCACACCTTAATAATGTAAATAATAATTGTCCTAAATGAAAACAATCCTAACCTTGGAAATAAAACATCCATACTGACTGGATGGATCTTTTAAAAGGATTCAACTGTTTGTTGTCTATAGAAATTACCTCATTGTCAAGGAAACATGGACTAAAATGAAAGAACAGAATGTGACAGGCTAAGAAACAGAATCCGATAGTAAGCAGGAGTGCACATAAAGCAGAACTGAAGCCAAATTTAGTCAGAAGGTCACTACCTATGAGTAACAATTGTGGTCCTGAGAGATGACTCAGCGATTAAGAACACTGGCTGCTCTTGCAGAGGACCAGGGTTCAGTTTCCAGCACCCTCATAATGCCTAACAACCACCTATAACCCCACTTCCAGGGGGATCCAATGCTCTCTTTGGCCTCCATGGGTATTGCACAACACTGATGCACTTTCATATATGCAAGCAAAATGCTCATACATATAAAATAAAATAATGCAATAAAAAATTTTAAAGAATTATGATTATATACATGTAGTCAACATTGGTACAACCAATTTCATAAAACAAACACTACTGGACATAAAGGAATAGGAAGATCTAGATATAATAATAGACAGTGACTTTAATGTCCCACCCTTATCAAAAGACATTTAGATCATCCTGACAAAAAAATCGACAAAGAAACTTGAGTTAACCAGTCCATAGATCAAATGAACTTAACAGATAGCTATAGACTATTCCATTCAACAGCTATGGAATATACATTCGTCTCAGAAGGCAGTCCGTGGAACTTTCCCCAAAATAGATGAAAGTTTACACCCTAAAGCAAGTATTAGCAAATACAAATTTTGAAATAATTTCTTGTATCTTATCAGATAATTATGGAATAAAATTAGAAATCAACAGTAAAAGAAACTGAATAAAGAGAGACTGAGCAATATACTTGTTTATTTTGTCTTGTTTTTTGAGACAGCCCCATCTGGCCTGAAACTTGCTGTGTAGACCAGGCTGGAATCAATCATACCTAGCTCTATATCCCCATAGGTCACTGAAGAAATCAGAGTGGGGGGGGGGCACAAAAATTCCTAAAATCCAATCAAAATGAAAACATAACTTACCAGGGAGCTTGAGAGCTGGCTCAGTGGTTAAGAGCACTGGCTGCTCTTGCAGAAGACCCAGGTTCAGTTCCCAGTACCCACATGGCAGCTGACAACCACCTGTAACTCCAATCCCAGGGGATCCAACACCCTCCACTGGCCTCCTCATGCACACAGGTGCACTTACATACATACAGGCAAAACACTCACACACATAAAATAAAAATAAATAAATCAAAATGAACAGTAATATAAAAAGTACAACTTATCAAGTTCTTTGGAATGCAGCAAAGGAAGTTATAGGGCAAATTGTGTAACTATCAGTGCCCATATTTTAAAAAATTTTTCAAATAAATAACAGATTTCAAATAAATAACCCAATGATATACCTCAAGGTCTAAGAAAAACAAGAAGAACATAAACCTGTGGCAGAGAGGTGTTACATTACAGCAGTGCCTGAACAAAAACAACCTGACCCCTTACTTAAGAACCAAGAGTGAGCTCAGTCCATTCTGAGAACTTGTTCCTCCTGAGTTCTCTTGGAACTGTTCCTCCAAACAAAGAACTGCTCCGTATTTATTTAAATATCACATCTAACATGACAAAGGAAGGGAATAAGGAACTTGTCTTATCAGGGAAGGATTTGTCCTTTCTGACCCCTACTGACCCAAAACAATATATACAATCACAAACAGATGTTATCAGTCTACACAAATACATACAATATTCTGGGTCTAGGCAATGGAAGATCATGAAGAATTAAAGCTTACAGAGGATCCTGAGGCCTAGTAAGATTGTTTACATTGTAAACAAGCTAAAATAGCGCTAAAAGTCTCAAAACATAAGATTAACTTTGGTTACAAGGTTAGGTAAGATTCCCATTTGTAACAGAAGATACCAACGTACTAATTTCTAGTTGAACCAAGAGAAGATGAACAATTTAACCCAATCTACAGTGAGCAATGAGATTGAAGCAGAGTTGTTTCTCAAAAAAGAAAAGCCAAGCACCAAATGGATTTACTGCCAAGTTCTACAGATCTCTAAATAAGAATGAGCTCAAATGCTCCTTGGACTACTCAATAAAATAAAAACAGAAGGACTGTTTCCAACCAAACCTACAAAACCAGTATTACCTTGATGCCAAAACCAGATAAGGACACAACAAAAAAGGAAACAATGCAAATTTACTTGATGAATATAAATGAAAGAAATCCTCAATAAAATCCTTGCAAACCAAATTCAACAACACATTGAAGAGATCATATTTCCAGGCTGGAGAAATGACTCAGAGGTTAAAAGTGCTACCTGTCTGGCAGAAGACCTGGGTTCAGTTCCCAGCATTAACATTGCAGCTAACAATCATCTGTAACTCCAGTTCAAGGGGATCCAATGCCCTCTTCTGGCTTCTGTGGGTATTGTACATGGTACACTTACATACAAGTGGACAAAACACTCAGATCGTAAAAGAAAAATAGATGAGTATTTAAAAATTTTTTTTCAAAGAGATCATATGTTATGATCAATTTGGTTTCTGTCCAAGAATGCAAAGATGGAACAACATATGCAAATAAATAAAAAAAATCACATAAATAGAATCAAGGGTAGCAATCATGTAATCATGTTGATAACCAGGAAAAAAAAAAACAAAAACTTCTGACAAAATTCAACAATTTTTCATGACAAAAATCCTGAAGAAACTAGGAATAAAAGACTCATACTTCAACAGAATAAAGACCATATATAACAGAACAATAGCCAAAATTATGCTGAATAGGGAAAAGTTAAAACAGAAGGTATTTCCTCTAAAATAAGGTACAAACAAGCATATCCATTTTCTCCATTCTTGTGCAATATAGTGTGTGAATTCCTACTTAAAGTGATAAGGCAAGAAAAAGAAAGAAATACAAATAAAAAAAGAAGTCAAATTATTCCTATTTGAAGATGTTAAGTCTTGTATGTAAGATGAGGGAACAGAAAAATGTAATACAGTTAATAACTTTGTTCCAGCTCTGGAGAGTAAGTGGTCCAGGTACAGCAAGGGACTCTGGGAGAAAATGGAGAGGGATGAGACTGACAAGCTAGTGGAAAAATGAATAAAACCCAGTGGAGAATTAGGAGCAACCCTGAAAACTAAACAAGTGATAACAATGAGTAATTACAAACTCTGGGAAAAAAAATAAACCTTATATATTAAGGATGAAAGATAAGCCGTATGAACAGTATTTGAGTCAGCAATACAAATGGTGGACTCATCCCAATGGAATCATGGTGGAGTTTGGCAGAGATCATTGGTTTCCCTGTCTTGTATAGTACTTGAAAGCCATTTTTAAGGTGGAGTATTCCAAGATACAGAATATTACACTTTTTATATATTATTTTTATTTTAAGTGTATGAACATATATATAAATGCACCTGTTTTGTGCAATGTCTTCAGAGGCCAGAAGAGGGCATCGGATTCCCCTGGAACTGGAGCTACAGATAGTTGTTAGCTGCCTTGTGGCTGCTCGAAATTAAACCCGGGTCCTCTGCAAGAACAACCAGTGCTCTTAACCTCTAAGCCAGCTCTCCAGCCCCAGTAGTACATGTTTGAGTCTTCCTGGCAGCTTAGGACTAAAGTCTGCCAATGGGTATGTGAATATACTAAGCAGGACCACAAAGTAAGGGTCTATATAGGAGCTGATTTGCTGAGAAGTGAGTCACCTTTTGTCCTACCTCCTGTCCCAGATGACATGAGTGCTCAAGAATATTTACTAGCCCTCCTTAGGAGGAAGTCATCATTCCATATCCCATTCTACTCATGGTTGGCCACACAACTAATTTTATCTAATATGAGTACAAAAATCACACAAGTCACCACCAAGAAAAAACATCAAGAACTGCTCTGTCAATAGGAAAGACATGGAGTCTGGTATCCATCAACAAATGAATAAAGAAAATGTGAGACACACACACACACACACACACACACACACACACACAGAGGAATGTTACAGGGAAGTGGATAGAACTATACGCCATCATGTTAAGCAAAATAAGCCAGACTCAGAAAAACAAATATTACATATTTTCTCTCAGGTGTAGAATCTAGATGTAAATATATATGAATGTAAACAGATGGGACACTGGTTAGGGGGACAGGATCACTGAGAGGAGGAAGGAGGACAAGAGAAGTTGATAGGCAGGTGAACGTGGACAAAGTAAGTAATACACATGGGTGGAAATAAAACATTATTTTGTATATTATCTAGACCATTCATTTATAAAGCTGTGGCATCCCAGAGAGAAGCTATACCAGACCGTGGGTTGCAGAAGGTGAGAGAAGCAGTGGTGGTCCTCTGACCAGTGTGCTGTGGGGAGGGAAGCAGTTTCTGACGCTAGCTAGAAATCTGGGGCTGTAGTCAGGCTAACATATCCCGGCTAATTCAGCCACCTCCCTCTTTAAAAGGCTGGGTATGGTGGTGTACACCTTTAATTCCAGCACTCGGAAGGCAGAGGCAGGTGGGTTTCTGTGACTTCAAGGCCAGCCTGGTCTACACAGTGAGTTCCAGGCCAACTGGGGCTACAGGGAAACCCTGTCTCAAAACAAACAAACAAACAAACAAAAAAGTCACTTCCTCCTTAAAAACAGAAGCCAGAATTAGAACAGTGAGGAAGCCTCCTCCAAGAGTCCCGGGGATCGACTGAACCAGCCTACCTCACAACTTCTTTTATGCAGGAGAGAATACAATCGTATTCTAATGGCTGTTATTTTTAATGTGAAATATGAACAGAATCTTACCTTTACTGATAAAACAACTTCTGAGGTGATCCAAGGGGATGCACGTAAGGGTGAGGTTTAAATGGCACGCCCTCAACAACAGCAAGTTGTCAGAAGTGTCGAAACCAGCACCCATGGGCAGGGCGGCAAGGGGCAGGCTTAAACGCTAAGTGAGTTTTGAGAGTCTGGCTCAAAGAACAGAAATGGGCAGAGCAGCAGTGAAGAGCAGAACAGGAACTGCTTCATTTTGGTGTAGGTCTTTTAAGAAAATATTTTTTTAACAGTAAGCTAACTGCAATGGATTGTTTTGATAGTAATCAAAGTTGTTTTTTTTTAAAGGGATGGCAAAGGAGCCACAAAGCATTTTCTTTTTTTATTATTTTATGTGCATGAGTGTATTGCCTGCATGTATGTAAGTTCACCCATGTCATGCAATGCTTGCAGAGGCCAGAAGAGGGCCTTAGAACTGGAACTGGAGTTAAGGACAATTGTCAGCTGCCATGTTGCTGCGGGGAACTGAACCAGGGTCCTCTACAAGTACTCTTAACCACTGAGCGATCTCTCCAGTCTCCACAATGCATTTTCTTTAAGAGGCACGCGCTGGAACCTCAGCATTTACTGCCTAGGTGAGGACATGGAAGCAGACCCGTGGGTCGTTTGTCCTCTACCCTCTGCACCTATTTCCCTGAGAGGCAGAGAGGAATGACTGGCTATCTTTGAGGAATGACCCACTTCCTGTTCTCAGAACCCTGATATCTCAGACCTGGAAAACTGCCTTGGTTTAACTATATCTCCAACAACATAGCAGCCACAACTGAGGCAAAGCAGTGAGAAATAAAATACATGCAGAGAGTCCTTTCCTTCTAGAGCATCTCCTGATTTCCTCCTCGTTTTCTTGTGCTGTAGAAAGTCAAAATGGGAACAGAGAATTAACATATCTTTTCCTGTTATGAATCCAACACCCATTTATTGGATCTCCTTCAGATCCCAGTGCTGAAGGTGAAATGGAAATAAGAACAATTCCTCTGTCAAGAGCTTGGACTCCAAAGAAAGACAGAGGGGCGGCACTTTTGATAAGGTGGTGGTATTTGCTAGGGAGGAGCACATGCTACTATAGACCTCGGAAGACTTCCTGGAGTAGGTGACTACTGCAATCTCAACATGAAAAGCCCTCTACAAGCACTGATGTTAAGGCCTGGTCCAGCTGGTTCCACTATTTGGGGAGGTGATGGAAGCTTTAGGAGCTGGGGACTAGCAGGAGAAAGGAGTTCAGTGGGGCATGACTTTGATGGTTCTATCTTGTCTGGTCCCTTCCTCCTGTCCCCTACATCCTGGATGCTGAGGTGCACGCTCTGCTCCATTCTGCCTGCCTGCATAATGCTCTCCTCACCACAGGCCCAGAAACAATGGACTGCAACCTCTGAGACCAAGAGCCTGAACAATTCCTTCTGCCTTTTATTTCTCAGGTATTTGTAGCAACTACAAAAAGCTAACTAATACAGCGACACAGGGATACAAGAGAGAACAGCACTAGGGATTAGGCTGAGCGTTTGAGAACTTTAAAAGAGAGAGTAGGTAACTGAGGACTTCTAGAGGAGCTGGGAAAAACAGAGAGGTGTACAGAATACTAGTAAGTTCATCTTTGCTGCTTTGGAGGTCAGTAACAAGATCTAGCTATTTGACAAATGCTTTCCAGAATCACTTCCATGAATACCACACTGATGGCCTGGGCCTACTTCTTGGAATGTCCCCACCCTTTCTCTGGTTTTCCTTCTGAGCCCCAGAGCCTGGGATTCTACAGTGCTTGGGAAGCTGTACCTACTGTGTGGAAAAAACATTCAATTGAGGTTTTGACAGGAATGAGTGACTATGAATAAGAAGATATGAGCTGAGAACTGAGGCAAGACACCTGCCCAAGGAGATACCTGGGAGAAGGTGAAACAAGTGCCCAAACAGTACCAATTGTCTTAGGCAACTGGAGACTGTCCTCCAGCTGTGCCATACAATGCCTCCAGCCCCTTAGGCTTGGGTGGCAGCAGATGTGCTTGTTAAAGCAAGAGAGGGTCTGTAAAGTATGGGTTTGACAAGAGAAGCAGTCTCTCCCTACCCAATTGCTCTGATCTGCTTTTGGGTCCTGAATAGGTCTAAAAGCTTCCCGAAGAGGAATCCCAGAGTTGCAGAACAGTGGAGCCGAAGCCTCAGCTCCTCCTCAACAACATCTGTAGATTGCTTGTCCCAATCCCACTTGCTTGTGGGTATTGTTCCTTGTCTGATTTTGGTGGATTGTCTGGGCTATAGAGTCAGTATGACACAATCAGAGCACTATCTAACCTTTGATACTCAATAATCAATAAATGTATGCAAATCCACACAATAAAAGCTTTCTCTCAGCAGGTGCTAAATTTCCAATGAAGGGATCTGCAGCTTGCAGACACCTTTCTGAGAAACAGTGTGAATAAGTAATTGGGCCAACAAGTGCATGCAAATCTCCAGGGTCTTCTTTCCAGATCTCTGTACGTGTGTGTGTACAGTCTTGTGCTACTCCTGGATAGCATAAACCCTCACTTAGGCCATTCCGAATGTGTCCCTACCAGCCAAGTGAGGGACACAATCTTTATTCTCAGATCTTTGTCAACATCCAGGTCTCTCTGCAGTCCTTTCATCCCCACGTGTTGCTGGGGCTGGATGTGTGAGGCCTGTAGAACACATCTTCGATAGAAGCATACTTGATCTGAGCCTTCACAGGGTCTTCATGCTTCATTTGGTCAGAAGATTCCCAATTCAAAATTAAGGACTCCAGGGGACTGGAGAGATGGCTCCATGGTTAAGAGAACTGGCTGCTCTTGCAGAGGACCTGGGTTTGATTCCCAGCACCCACATGGCAGGTAGCAACTGTCCAGAACCCCAATTCCAAGGGCTCCAACGCCCTCTTCTGACCTCTACAGACACTGCATGACATGGGTACACTTACATACATACAGGCAATACACTCATCTACACATAAAATAAAAATAATAAATAAAATATTAGAATTAAGGACTCTAAGACAGGTATGGTAGTACATGCCTGTAGTTCCAGCTACTTGGGAGGCTGAGGCAGGAGGGATATTTGAGTCCAGGAGTTTAAGGCCAGCCTGGGCAACATAGTGAAATGCAATATCAAATAGATAAACTAAAAGATTCAATCATGGGCAGAATGCTTGGTATGCATCTCTCTCTCTCTGTCTCCTTTCTCTCTCTCTCTCTCCTCAGAAGGATAGACCAGACATCTCATCTGTCTTTGTTATAGGATAGCCAGTTGTTGCTCTATCCCAACATCAGCATCCATTGTCTATTTCAAATGAGAATTACCCAGAATCTTGCGGGTACCAAG
This sequence comes from Eospalax fontanierii, assembly GCA_035773235.1. Classification (NCBI taxonomy): domain Eukaryota; kingdom Metazoa; phylum Chordata; class Mammalia; order Rodentia; family Spalacidae; genus Eospalax; species Eospalax fontanierii. Next base: position 39,656,859 of record CM069544.1, on the reverse strand, counting down.
CACATCCCCTTAGGGACCTGTGTGTAAATGTAGCCCAGTTTGGCCTCCAGTTCTAGAAAACACATTGGACAAATTACATTTTCACTGTTGTACATGCAATGCCCATCTTCTGCATGTCTGCTAGGTTCTGTGTCTTTCTTCCTCATGGACAGGGTGGCTCTGCTGCTACAGTCATTCTGGCCATGCAGGAAGAAAACCAGGAAATAGGCATACACGTAGATGTATGCTGAACATATAATAGTGGAAATATAATTTGCCCAACACTTACTATCTCTAGCTCTAATGTTGTGTTTGCTAGAACTCTTCTTTTTTTAAAAAGATTTATTTTTATATGCATGAGTGTTTTGCCTGCACATATGTGTGCATACCATGTGTATGCCTGGTGCCTGTGGAGGCCAGAAGAGGGCATCAGATTCCCTAGAACTGGAGTTACAGACAGTCGTGAGCTGCCATGTGGGTGCTGGGAACTAAACTCACAGCCTCTACAAGGGTAGCAAGTGCTCTTAATCACAGAGTCCCAAGAACTCTGTTCTTAACATTGGTATTTTATAGCTCCCTCCCTGTTTTTAAAGAAAGAAAAGGTACACCACGGGGAACGGTAATTTGAATCAGTCCCACATCCCTTGGAGTTATTACGTCCAACTTTCTGGCTTTCTTCGAATTCCTAGACATCCGATCCTTATTGATTAACTGCTAATGTAGAAACAAACGGAATACCTGGAGCAGCGGCACCATCATCAACTCATTCCCCCAATAATCCCCCCCCGCCACCATATACGCACACTGCTGTGGTCGCACTCTCACAGAAGCATCACCAACTCATTCCCGCAATAACCCCCCCGCCACCATATATGCACACTGCTGTGGTCGCACTCTCACAGAAGCACCTGTTCCTTAACATCGCCAGCTTGAATACTTTGCTGGCTTTGTGAGTTTGTAGCCATCTTACCCTGGATTCCCCAAAGCAGAGGCCAACACAAAGACCGATGTGCAAGACAATCTGTTTGCTGGGTGACAGAGGGACTGAGGGACGGAAGGAGGAGAAGGAGACCCAGAAGAAAGAAAGTTGAATATCAAGGTATATTTTCTGTCATTCCTCTGGATGTTAGACTTTGGCTCCATGGAATTTCCTGAGAAACAAGTAGAACGTCACCACCAGGACACTAAAGGAAGTCCATAGCGTACTTTGTGGGCTGCTACTGTACTAACTTGATCATCACAACCTTGGAAGGTGGGCTGTAACACACACCCCCTTTTTTTGTTCTGAACCCAGGGTCTTATACATGCTAGGTAAGTACTCTGTCACTGAACTACCCCCTCAGCTCCTCTGTGCTACAAAAATAAGAAAACTGAGGCCTAAAAAGCCCAAACTGCCTAAGCATAAAGTAAGGCCACCAGGATGCAGCCCACCCTCTGGCTTCAAAATTCTTTGCCACTTAATCACGGTCTCTATATAAAAGAGACAGAGTTTCATTGATTTCTTTTGCAAGCTCTTAGAAAATGCAAAAATGTCCTCTTGGCTTCAATGCAAAATGCCTGAGGCAGGAGCCCCAAGAATACCACTGACACACTTAGCCCACGCTGGAAGCTGTCAGGAAGGACCACTCACGAGGACCCGAAGTTTCTCCCCCAAAATACCGTAACAATTATTCAGCTGACAAGAGTTTACAGAAGCATTTGAAGCAGAGATCATGGCGCTCATCAGCAAAGAAGAAATCTGAGTCTTTGGTCTGTTACAGAAACGCTGGCAGAAAGCAGAGTCCCTCCCTGCCTGAGGCTGTCACCTCCTCCATCAGTCACAATCCTATTAGTTTGAGGCCTCTCCGTTGTCACTGAGGGGAGTGCTCACTGGCTAAGAAATTACATGGCTCAGAATAGATCATCTGAAGCAGGGAAGGGCCAGAAGCAGACCCCGCTCCATGCAGTGAGATGGGGCCGGCAGCAGAGAGCCTGTATGCTGAGGATTCCTGAGCTCACCTGGAACAAGGCTTTCCTTTTCAGTCAGGAAAATGCCAGAATAGCACTATTGAAATGATTATGCTTTAGGGGACCAGCAGTAATTTCAAAACCAAAGGAACATGTCTTCATCCATATAATGTATGCTTCTTTGCTAGATTTAACAAGTGGAGGTAGCTATGTAGTCCTGTAGTTGTAAAGTGATGTATTTCCCATTGTTTAACATTCAGATATAGCAACATAGAGAAAAGAGTAGAATCCTCTAACTCCATGATTCTAAGCTTAGAGATGGAAATACTATTTACCTTTCCGTGATTTTCTGACTCAGAACTGGTATTTGTTATTCGTTACTTTCCCGTTCCTCCAGGAAAATTCCCCAAACTTCCTGGCCACCCCCAGTTCTTAGGCAGTGGGTTAGGAGTTACTGGGCCCTCATTGACCATTGCCTGGCTAAGGGATTAGATTCAGACAGTCATGTGACCCAAGCTAGTGAAGTCTGTATCATTTCAGGGACAATGACAAATGGAAAAATAGCCCAGGAATTGCTCTAAATACAATGGGATTGTGAGATGAGTGAAGCCGCACCACAGGATGCACAGCAAAAGGATACAAGGTTCTCTGGGGCACTGATGACCCGGCTTAGTTAACTGGTGAGTTCCAGGCCAATGAGACAGGCTCTATCTAAGCAAAAAAAAAAAAAAAAAAAAAAAAAAAAAGATGGGCAGTGCCTAAGGAAGACACCCAAGGTTGTCCTCTGGCCTTCACATGCACACATACACTGGTGCATGAGCACTCGTGCGCACACATGCACCTGCATACTCATGAACATCAAGCACACAAGAAGAGATTGAGTCTTATCGGCATGTTTATATTATAGCTGTATCCAGAAATGCAGAGCTGAACCTTCAAACATTAACTGTTGAAAGTCCAGCTGTGATTTTTGTCCTTGTCTTGCTGGTGGGCTTCTCAAATAGGGGAACACGGGGCGTCTGGGGTAGCAGAGGCTGAGTGACTGCAGTTAATGGCCAGGGACATGATGGATGTGGACAGCAGACTGGTTCAGTACCAGCAGGGGACCTGCAGAGTTTGGCGTGGGGTAGACAGTCACACTGACCCCAGAACTAAGATAGGTGACTAGCCAGGTATTCTATCTCATTCGTATAAGATAGGAAGCTCTAGATGTGTTGGAGGGAAGCAAGACTGGAATCATCAGACTGGGAAGGTGCAACCCCAGTCCATTTCCAGACTAGAACCAGTTCAGACCCAGAGGTGGGGAGGGTCCTGAAGGACAGAACTCCCTCTCCCCTGAGATTTGTATCTCCCACATTTCCCCTAACAGGCCTGGGGTCATTTTCCAGATTACTGTGGATCAGACAAGGGGAAATAGCCAGACCTGGAGGGATTACTGGTCCCTGGCTTTTGATCGCCACTACTGTCCTGAAACCCAAAATGCCACTGTAGCCACCAGTTAGTTAGTGAGGACCCATGAAGGTCAGGTGATGAGTGGGGTTCAGGGCAATAGCCTGGTAGGCCTAGAGTTATTTCTTCATTTAGATACCGCATAATGGGAACAGGACTAGCCAGCATCTGTCACATTCCCCACATCTCAGCCCCTCAAAGGACCTGTCCTATGTAGCTGTCTATTACAAAAACTGCTACTTCAGTTAACAACCTGACAACAGTTCATCAAGACACCAAGGCAACAGCAGTAATGACAACAGTTAATACCTACTGCGTTCTGTGTGCCAGACACAGGTGCCAGCCATTGGTGGGCTCACGTACTCAAGCCAGAGATCCCTAGGACTCCCTTTCCTTCCTTCCTGTGGTTCCAGAAACCGTATACCTAGTAGGCACATGTTACAAGACAGGCCTGTGTGATGACTGGTTTGCCACACTAGTAGCATTCATTTAAAAGGCTCTCTGCAGCCAGGCATGGTGGCACACATCTTTAGTTCCAGCGCTTGGGAGGTAGAGACAGGTGGATCTCATTCAGGCCAGCCTGCTCTACTTATCAAGTTCCAGGCCAACTGTAAAAAACAAAAGAAAACAAAAAAGAGCTCTTCTCAGAGGCCAGAGCTACGGACTGCCTTTACAGGATTCTTCTCCCCTGTGTGCTGGGCACCTGTTGGCTTTCTTAGCTTCTCAGCTCAGCATCTGCCTGTAGTCCAGCACTGGCGAAATCCGTGTGGACGTGGATCTTCAAGCTGGCCCATATCCTAGTTTTCAAAAGTTGGCGTTTCCCCACCAGCCTCATCAACAGAAGTTCTAGTGAGAGGCCACCCTCTGGGTCTTTATTCCCACTCACAGGACTGCACATGCCACACTGTCATCTACTGCGCAGCCGCAATGAACTGGGAGCAGCCTCATCTCCCACCTACCCCAGAATAACCAGCACCCAAATACTTAGAGAAAGAGGTTCCATTTGCCCTAAAAGTTTTAACTATTAACATGTTGGTTTAAAAAAAAAAAAGAATCTTAGGGCTGGAGAGATGGTTCAGCAGTTATGAGTGCTGCTCTTGCAGAGACCTGGGTCTGGCTCCCAGCACCCACATCAGATGATTCAGTCTTCCACAACTCTACCTCCCGGGGATCTGGCCCCCTCTTCTGGCCTCCACAGGTACTTGCACACACATATACACACACATACACACTTGGATACATATAGAAAATAAATCTTCAAAAAGAAAGCTTCATTGCTGGGTCGTGGTGGTGTATGCCTTTGATCTCAGCACTTGGGAGGCCTAGACAGTTTGAGATTGAGGCCATTCTGGTCTACATAGTGAGTTCTAGGCCAGCTGGGGCTGTAGCCCCAGGGAGACCCTGTCTCAAACAAACAATTCTAGAATGCTAGCTGCCGGCATTACCATGGTGAGACTAATCACAATAATGGCTTATGGGCCTTGAAGCTGTCACACTAAGTGAAAGAAGCCACACATAAAATGGACATGTACACTTTCATTTTTAGGAAATACCCAGGATAGACAATCTATAGAGACAGAAGGCAGACCAGCGGTTGCTAAGGACTGGGGAAGGTGATGCTCGGTGGTACAGGGTTTCCTTTGGGATAATGAAAAGCTCATGTACAAGATACAGGCAATAGTTGTACTAATAAATGTACTAATTTATACTGAAAAATATTGAATTGTATTGCTCTAAGTGTTAATGGATAACTAGATTATATGATTATTTTTCACTTCAGTTGTATAAGAAAAAAAAAAGAGATGAATTTTCATCTCATTTTCAGTAATAGGTCTTTTGTTACCGATTACTTACTGAGTGCCCAGCATTGTGTTAAGTCCTACACTATAGCCTGCAATTCTTACAAGCAACCCTTTGAGACAGGTGTAGTTACCATACTGAGTTTACAGGTGAGGGAGGACATTGTGGAGCTGGAGAGATGGCTCAGTGGTTATGAGCACTGTCTGCTCTTGCAGAAGACCTGGGTTTGGTTCTCAGCACCCACATGGCATCCAACAACCATCAGTAACTCTAGTTCCAGGGGATCTGACACCCCTTTTCTGGCCTTTTCTGCTCTATGGGCACTGCACTCACATGGTGCACTTATATACATGCAGGCAAAACACTCATACACATTAAAATAAAAAATGAAAAATTACAATCAAGATTGGGTCCCATCAGTAGCAATTTGCAGAATAGAGTTCAAACACAAGCAATGTGTCTGGCGCCCACATCTCCATCACTGTGCTGGGTTCATCTGCTCCCTTCTCAGGGGTTTTGCTCCCTCAGCATTGTTGGAGAAGCAAGGAAAACACTGTATTTCAGGGCTGGGACAAGGACTACTTTTTTGTACTCTCTACTCTGGGCTAGGCCACTCCCTGGATTCCTTATTTAGTTCTCACACATTTCAGGGAGGGAGCCACTGGCTATCCTCATTCTGCAGATGACAAGCCTGAGGTTCAGAAAAGTTGAGCAACTTAGGTCACAGATCTGTGAAAGACTATAGTCAGACCTGTTTGGACATCTACCTTCGCTCTGAACAAAGGCGGAAGGGACTCGCTCTGCCCCAGCCTATCAGGCTGTGTCTCCGAGCGACCTGCTTCCTTTCCTACACCAACCATCTCCAAACCAAATGAGAAAATGATAAACAGGGAGATCTCACCCCTTCCATACAGAATGAGTACATCATCCTTGGTGTGACCCCATCAGTCTGGCTGGTCTACAGAGAGCTACAGAGTTGGCTGCCTTCTGCCTGTCCCCTGGAACTAGAGTTAATGTATGGTTGTTAGCTGCCATGTGGGTGCTGGCATTTGAACCCAGGTCTTCTGCAAGAACAGTTAGTGCTTTTAACCACTGAGCCATTTCTCCAGTCCCAATAAATACTTTCAATAGACTTAACATTCTTTCCTGCTATAATCCAAATGTAAAAAATTGATTTTTTGAATGACCTACAAAATAGTTGGTGAGATTGTTCAGCATAATGACTCACATAATGATGGATTATGGTGAGCTGAGGTCTAGTCGGAGTTAGCAGGTTACTGGGGGAATATTAAAACTACTGATCAAATTTCTTAGACAGGTTAATGTGTAGATTTTTGTCTGAAAGATGTAAATAATTTCTATCTAGTGGAAAAGATACTTACAGAGGTTATCATTTACTGTTCTGTAGGGCATTAAGCAATTTGTATATAACTCTGAATTCTTATGCCAATATTCCTTAACTAAATAATTCATATTAGCTAGTTCCTCAAATATTCTTTTTTTAAAAAATATTTTTATTTTTTAAAAATGTTTTATGTGTATGAATGCCTTGCCTGGATGTTCATAACGGCTCCTGTTCATGGAATGCCTGTAGAGGTCAGAAGAGAGTGTTAGATCCCCTGGAACTGGAGTTACAGATGGTTGTTAGCCACCATGGGGTACTGGGATTTGAACCTGGGTCTTAACTGCTGAGCCATCTCTCTAGTTCCTCAAATATTCTTTATATCATCATTAACATCATACTGGGCTGAATAAAACCTTTGATGTGTCCATTAAGAATCAGAACCCTATCCTTCTGAAAATTACACTTTAACCAGTCTTTTCCTGGTCATAGTAAGTTCATGGAAGTTTGTTTTTGAAACAGTCATACTACATAGTCCATGCTGGCCTTGAATGTGCACTCCTGACTCAGCCTCCCCATGGTTGGGATTACAGACATGAAACACCACTCCCAACACATCACAGTTTTTCTCTGCATATTTTGCTAATTTTTTCCTGTTTATGTTACTAGTGTCACGGCTAAAGTTTAAATGAACACAATGTCAGAAGGTCACTAGCTAATTTGCTCTTTTGATTGCTGTACTTTTCTCAGAGATGTGACCAAATACCCGACGGAAACAACTTAAGGAAAGAACCACTCACTCTGGCTCACCATTTCAGAAGGTTCAGCTCGTAGTCACCTGGTTGCACTCTGCTGGATCAGCTGAGAGGCAGAACATCATGGAAGCATGTGAACTTCTGTGGCAAGAATACGTGCTGGAAAGGCTTCTTCAGAGTGGACAGGAAGCAGGGAAAAGGCAGGGACAGGAAAAGGGCAGGGTGGATGCAGCTCCCAGAAGCACGCTCCTGGTGACCTACTAACTTCAACTAAAACCCACCTCCTAAAGTTTTTACAGTGTCCCAAAATAACACCATCAGCTCGAGAACAAGCGTGCCCTGTGTGAGGGATACCTCATCCAAACCTTAACTGTGACAAGGGTAAGCATGATTCACTCCATCTTTCCAACAAACTGAGAAGGTCATGAAGGTATTGAATACAAGTACCCCATCATTATCGGGTAGTAGAAATAGGTGCGGAGCAGATCTCACGAATGGTGACTACTCTATTTTTAGTACTTTTTAATGAATATATGCATGTGAGTCAATGCAGCACATGCGGGGGTTCTGGCTGAGGTCCGAAGAGGACATCAGAGCTCTCGGAGCAGGTGTTGCAGGCAGTGTAAGCCATCCAGTGTGGGTGCTGGGAACTGATTTCAGGTCCTCTGGAGGGGAGTACACACTCTAAACTGCTGAGCCATCTCTCAAATCCCTCTTTAAAATTTTGAGTTATTTTTAATGTGCATGTGTGTGAATGCCACACTCACGCAGGAACCAGAGTTCTCTAAAACACATAGATGAAGGGTTATGGAGACTGCTGAAGGAGTGATGATTAAGTCTGATTGGGGAAATCAAAGAAACATTGGCATCAGCTGGACCGAGAAGGGTGAGTAGGCTTTTCAAGATGGTGCAGAAAATAGGAGGCTTTATCCAGCAGAGAGAAAAATAAACACAGAAATCTAGGAGTGTGTTGGGCTCTCATGTCATTGGAAAATATATGGGTTCTGTAAGAAAGAATTTGGGGAAGCTTGCAGGCTACTGTTGCTTAACAAACACCCCCTGACTCAGGGGTCTAAAAGCATGCTTATTATTTCCATATACTTTGGGTGGCATGATCTAGGTTGGAGTCACTGAAGTATTTCTCTCCACCCCTCTTAGTTATAGCAACACAAGCTTACCTGGGACATTTCCTCTCATGGGATAGCAGAAGAATAAGAAAGTCACAGGGTTCCTCAGTTTGAATGTTGAATGAGACAGAGGGACACATTTCAAACTAAGTCCCCAAAAGGCCCAAGTGCCAAAGGGCTTGATTGTCAGGATGGCGCTATTGGGAACTGGTGGAATCTCTGAGGTGGAGCCTAGTGCGCTGTCTTTAATCACTGGAGCATGACCTCAAAGGAGATTATGGAACCCCCACCTCATCTCATGTCTTTGCTCCCTGGCCAAGAGGTAAGCAAGTGTTGTTTGGCCATGTGTTTCCCCATGATGTGCTGCCTCACCACTGACCCCAAAGCAACGGGACCCACTGATCACAGCCCGAAACCTGAACTACAGGCCAAAATAAACCTTTCCTCTTTTTTCCTCTCAAATGTCTGTTATAGTAATTGAAAGCTCATAATACACATGATGAATGGAAAGCTAAGGAAACCTATTCTGACCCTTTGCTGGAACTGTAAAGTGGCAAAACCAAGGACACAGATACAGAGAGATGATGAATTGGGGCTAATAATGCAATCTACCATACAGACAGATAGTAGAAAACCTAGCTAGCACAACAAAGAATTAAACTTGGGGGCTGGAGAGATGGCTCAGCAGTTAAGAGCACTGGATACTCTTACAGAGGACCTGGGTTTGATCCCCAGCACCCACATGGTAGCTAACAACCATTCATAATTCTAGTTCCAGGGGTCTAACGCCCTCTTCTGACCTCCGTGGGCATTGCAGAATGTAGATGCACTTACGTACATGCAGGCAATACACTCATACACATAAAATAAAAATAATAAATAAAATATTTTTTAAACAGAATTATACTTGGCTCTAGACAAGAGGAAGACATCAATATCTTTCCAGCAGAGTGGGAATGATCTCTGTCTGTTAGATGATTCTGCCTGCTACCTGGCTGGAGGATCAGAGTTTATAACCACCTGAATTAAGGTAGTGGCTGTGGGAAATGAGACAGAGGGACACATTTCAAACTAAGTTGAATGAAGTAAGTCACCATTTCGAGAAAGAATTAGAAAATCAAAGATATCATTCAGGTAATCCGAATCAATATGGTGAAATCATGAACAGAATCTACTAGCAATTTCTAGCAGAGTGTGGGTGGTACTCGCCTTTAATCCCATCAGAAGGCAGAGGTGAGTGGATCCCTGTGAGATTGAGGCCAGTCTGATCTCCATAGCGGGTTCCAGGCCAGTTGTGGCTACAGGGAGACCTTGTCTTTAAAACAGGACCAAATAAATAAATAAACTAGCAACTTCTATTGCTAGTATGTACAGTTATGTCATAAAAACTCATTCATAGTTATAGTTTTCTTTCCTTATTTTATGAATGAGAAAACTGAGGCTTAAAACATTTGAGTAACTTGATTAAACTAGTAACTGATATAGCTGGGGTTTGAATATACATCCTTTTGAGTCTAAAATCTGATTCAGTCAGATGTGGCAGCACGCCCCTTTAATCTCAGCACTTGGGAGGCAGAGGCAGGTGGATGCAAGGTCAGCCTGGTCTATATATCGAGTTCCAGAGTAGCCAGTGCTACACAGTGAGATCTTGTTTCAAAAAAACAACTAGGGACTGGAGAGACGGTTCAGTGGTTAAGAGCTCTTGCACAAGACACACATAGCAGCTAACAACCATCCATAACTCCAGTTCCAAGGGAATCCCATGCCTTCTTCTTCTAACCTCCTTGGGCATTGATCAACATTGGTGCACTTAACGTACATGCAGTTAATATACTCAAATACAAAAAATACAATAAGATATGTTTTAAAACAAACAAACAAAACTGATTCACAACCTCTGCAGGATAGGGATCATAAGAAGGAAAACAGCTTAGAGGAACTTACACTGGATTGGGGAAGGGACTGAATTTGTGACTGTTACATTCTGAGACATCATTCCTTTTAATTAACACTCTCATCCATGCATATAATGTATTTTGATTAAATTCACCATCATTAGCCTCTCTTGTCCCCTCTGACCCTCTTCTTTTCAACAAGTCCCCTTCCTACTTTTTAAAGAAATGACCCACTGAGGATCCGTGTGAGGTTACTGACTCCAGCATGGGCAACCTATCAGTGGAACACCAAAGAAGCCAGTGCCACCCCTCCCCCAGCAGCCCCTAACTGCCAGTAGTTCCTCTGGGAACCTGAGCCATGGTGTGGTGTGTGTGGTACCAACGTCCTGCTTAGGGTCGAGCACTCAACACTCACTTTACTTGGGATTCATATGCTGTGGAAAGCATTCCGAACATGCTATTTTCCCTATTTAAAACCCTATAAACCGTCTTGCAGTAATTTCCTTTTCCCAGGCTGCTGAGGTGAGCAGTGTTTAAGCGTTCCCCACAGATCCTTTGGTCTGTGGTCCCTAACGAACTGTTTTTGGAAAAGCAAGCACACAGGGAGTAGACAATTAAGACAGGAGGGCTTAGAGAAGGAAAGTAGGAAGTGCCTGTTCAACCCCAGTCGTCACCAACTTTCTTCCAGATCCTGAGTTTCTCCCTTCTCCTCAGAGACACATTTGTTCTCCAAGCTCAACCCATCTCTCCCAGAATCATTTAATTTAGTGGAGATCTTCCTTCCCAGCCGGCATCCTAGACAGACGCATACTCAGTAGGATGGAGATCTTGGGATAAAGCCAGACTGCAGAGTGCTGCTTCACACATGTTTAGGGTCCCTACTCCAGAACTCCTATGAGTGATCTTAAGGATTGTGCCATGTCTCTCCATGAAAGGACGAAGTAAGAAACACGTGCCTGGAATCCTAGCACTCAGAAGGCTGAGGCAGGAGGATTGACAGTTCAAGGCAAGCCTGGACTTTTGAGATCCAGTCTCAAAAAGACAGGCACACACTTTTAATCCCAGCCCTCGGGAGGCAGAGGCAGGAGGATCTCTTTGAGATGGAGGCCCGCCTGGTCTATATAGTCAGTTCCAGGTGGGCTGGACTTAGTGAGACACTGTCAAAAAACAAACCAAAACACAAAAATTTTAACTTGACTTCCACTACAAGTATGTAGTGGCCACATAGGAACACACAGCATAAAATCAATGGAGAAGGGTCGGCAGTGATGGCACACGCCTTTAGTCCCCGCACTCAGGAGGCGGAGGCAGGTGGATCTCTGGGAGACTGAGACCAGCCTGTTCTATATAGTAAGTTCCAGGCCAGCTGGGGCTACAGGGCTATCAAATCTCAAATGAATAAATAAATAAGTAAATAAATAATAAAACAACAACAAAAAACCCCCAGAAAAACCAATGAAAGAGAAAATTCCTTCTGTACCCACAGCCACAGCGGAGTGAATGCCATCCCTCCCTCTAAGTTCTTTCCTGGCCTCATTCTTCTCTCTTATCCTCATCGGCATAGGACCACCATTTTCATTTGACTCTAATATTCTGTGGGCAGCTTCATGTCCTTCCCAGAACCGAGTTTGAACAAAGGGAAGCCTCCTCACCACCCCTACTTGGGTTACTACAGGACTTGTTCCTAAACTGAAAGGACAGAACAGTAAATCATCCTGAATTTAACCAGTGTACACTTTCTTCTATTCACAGAAGGTCGCTTATGGAAGGTTGCTTTATGGAATAAGCAACTTTCAGCCAGTGCCTTGAAGACAGTTCGTTAAGTCAAGATACCTGACTAAACAGAGTCATAGCACCTATGCTGATAGGCACAGCAAAAGTCGTTTATCCCATAATTCAGTAAGCAGGAGTTCTAACTCCATCAAAACACAAGCCTGCTACCTCCATGTCCACTCACAACATAAAAGACCCTTAATGGGCCCAGTTCTTTGTCTTCCTCTCCCAAATTCAGTGCTTTCGTTTTTTTAGACAGGGTCTTCTTGTAGCCCTTGCTGGCCTGGAACTCACTATGTAGGTGAGGCTGGTCTCCATCCCACAGAGATCCACCTGCCTCTCTCTGCCTGCATAGTGCTGAAATTAAAGGTATGCTCCACCATGCCCGACCTTCAGTGCATTTTTGAGTCACAAAGCTCAGTTTCTAAAACTGCCTCGTTAAAATTTTCCCCCCACTTTTTCAGGAGTGAAATGTAGAAAGAGGTGTATTTTCCAGGAAGCAACTTGGCAGTGAGAACAAAAATGATCTGATGCCTTCTCTCAACGTCTGAGAACATAAGTGCAGGAGGGGCTGCCATACTGATCACTGCCACACAAAACATGGCTTAGATAAAAGAGCTATCTCATGTAAAAAAGGCAAAATGAAAGCAACCGAGCAGCCGGTAGGGGAAGCCTTCACTTACGAAGCAAGTGGGACATTTGCTCCTCAGGGGTCAGTCGGGATGGGCACCTGGAGTTTTCACTCTGTGAGAGGAACATTCTCAATAGCATGCCGAACAGAAAGAACAGGGATAAGAACAGCAAATTCAGCCACCTTCAAGTATCATAGACACCCCATGAATACGTAAGGGAAGAAATACATCAAAGAATCAGAGTGTGATCACAGTTCCCAGGGTTAAACAATGGCCACATTCTCACTAGTATGATCAATAACTAAAATAAAGGTTGCATTAAGAACAGGAAGCCTAGTTTTTAAAGGGTGTTGCTCAGGGGCAGAGTACACACTCATCACTCTAAGGACCTTGGGTTCCATCCCCAGCATCGCCCAAAAGGTAGAATGTAGAAATTCACCACAGCTCATTGCTGATTGCAATGTACTCCTTTTTATTAAATTATAAAACTGCCTGCTGTCAGAACACATACTTATGGAAATAAAATACCTTTTTCTCAAGTATCTGCTTTTGTGGAGCACATGGTTTTAAACAAACAACAACAAAATTCTATCCTAACATCTTGGCTTCAGAGCTGCTCAGCAAACTATCAAGTGTAGCTATTCTATGTACAGGCAGAATTTCTGGAAAACATTACAAAGACGGTGCCTTGAAAAGATGACACACTGTAGGGGAGCCATGGCTGTTGAACTAGTACAAAAATTTAGACAAAATAGAGTTTTAGTCCATTATATCTTTGCATAAAGCTTCAGAGGAAGAAAATTTAAGACACATCTCATCAAAGGCACTTAGAGAGTTGTGACAGAATACTTCATTGAATTTAGTTTGAGTGTGAGAATATTTTTTTAACTCCTTTTCACATCTGTTTCACACTGAAGCAGTCCTGGAAGGCAACTATGAATGAGAAAAAATTATTGCTCCTTAATATACATATTAAAAATACAGATTAATATTAATACAGATTTTTGGTCCACCAAAGCAAGTAACAGTATCAGACTGCAGTGTTCCTCTGAATTCTGAGCAAAAGGCCGTAACGAACTCTACCCCGGTCCCATAAAACAGCAGCTTCAGTTGGTCACGTGCTGGTTGCCACCTAGGTCCCCACCATGTCTCTGCAGTGCGTTTGACCTGGAGATCTTCAGGTGGCCTCACGGGAATCTCGGGCTGAAGTGGTGGCAGGTGGCCCCAGAGAGTGCACACTCACTCATCTATAATTCTGTGTCCCGGTACCGGGAGGGCTGGCTGTAGTAACCGCGTTTCGACTGTGCTGCCAGCTGTTGGCGGTATTCTTCCTCCTCAGCATCACTGCTGTAGCTTCCTCTGGTATCCTGGTAAACTCTGGCAGGAGCTTTCTGAGGCTCAGGGGGCCTAGAACTACAAAAAAGGGTGTTAAACACATCCCACGTCCTCTGGCTGCCCATGGGGTTGAAGCTATGAACTCAGCAGGTAGATCATTTCCTGACCCAAGCCAGGCTAGTGCTTGTGATGCATTTAAATACTGAGGATTGGGACTGTGGGGACGGCTCAGCGGTTAAGAGCACTGGAACCCAAGTTCAGTTTCCAGCACCCATGTGGTAGCTAATTTCCATCCTTAATTCCAGTTCCAGGGGATCTGACGCCCTCTTCTGACCTTTGCAGACACTGCAAAATTTTAAAAATTAAATACTGAGCATTTCTCCAACTCTGGTCACCTGAGGTGGTCACCTGCCTGTCAGGGTCCCTTCAGATCCAGCTCAGCACAACTGGCCTGATTATCCACAGTGATACAAAGATTAAGAAGCTTGCCTAAGAGCCAGAAAACATTAATGCACAGACCTAAGCCCTAGGAATCCTGCTTATGTGCCATCCTAACACAAATTAGTGCTACAGTGTGTCAAAGGGTACCAGGAACACAAGGAAATGACCAGGAATTTTTGATTCTTAATAATTAAGTTTGAACGACAGGGGAAATAGTCGGCCTGAGGAAACTTCTCTTATTAATTCTAACATAAGTCCAAGTGCTGGAGAAGCCCTCTTTTTTGGCTTCTGAGTAGCTCTTACCTCATATGCTGGGGCAGGCCGGCATCTGGCTTAGAGGTTTTGATAGGAACTGCGTAGATATCAGGGTGCTTCTGAGCAATTTCAACCTGCAGACAGGAAGAGAGAAGGTGGAATGGGTGACTGGACCGTTCCTTCCCGGGTATCGTGTAGGTCCCACTCTCTCCCTAGATCCTACAACCTTCTCCCACTGCATTTCCAGACAAAGAAAAATAGATGCAACTCTTGTTTTCACGGCTGTGTGGGGCCGAGCACAGCATGTCAAACGGCAGAGCTGTTTAAAAGGAGTGATGCGTTCTCTATTCATTGATGTAGTTACAGGATGGATGAGTCCTGAGGCAGGATGCTGAGTGAAATCAGCAAGTTGACAAAAGATTCCACTTATGGGAGGTTCCAAAACCACCAAACTGAGTGACAGTAAAATACTAGGGC
Organism: Eospalax fontanierii; assembly: GCA_035773235.1. NCBI lineage: Eukaryota > Metazoa > Chordata > Mammalia > Rodentia > Spalacidae > Eospalax > Eospalax fontanierii. Next base: position 39,641,652 of record CM069544.1, on the reverse strand, counting down.
AATGGCTGGAGGGAGGAGACGAGGGAGGGCGTCACTGCTGGATGGGTACAGTTTCACTTAAGGGCGTGGAAAAGGTTCTGAAGGCAGACGGTACTGACGGCTGCACAGCAGTGTGAGTGCACTCACTGCCAGTAAGCTGTGCACTTGAAAACAGCAGGAAGAGTCGATTTCATGTTTAGTGTCTGTAGTCCCAATTGGTCAGGGGGCTGAAGCTAAAATACACCCTGGGCCCAGGATCGCCACAGGCAACATCAGTAAGATCTCAAGAAAAGAAAAGGGGATGGAAGGAGGATGAGAAGGGGAGGACCTGTCCTATCCTCACTGCTCCCTGAGGGAAGGTCTCACTATTTCACCCAGGCTGGTCTCCAACTTCTGGGCTCAAGTGATCCTCCTGCCTTGGTCTCCCAAGCAGCTGGAACTAGAGTGGTGCCACATGTCTAGCATCACTTGAATTCTTCAACACTGAAGCACTCCATGTACACATTGGAAAAAATTCAAACAACTCAAAATGCACAATGTACATAGGCTCCATGGCTGCTAATATTCTATGGCAAATCTGGGAGCAAATGAAGTCTCAATTACCAATAATTATCACCCATCACTCCCATGCCAACTAACACTACTGCTGAGAGGCGCTAAACCTTACTCAGCTGGGCTGTTAGGCTTTCTTGACTGAAAGCAAAAAGATATACTGACAGCTGGCAATGTGGACACGCCACACGGTACTGTGCAGGTGACCACACCCGCACCTGCAGTGATTTGGGCAATAGAAAAGGGAGTGTACACTATTATACTGAAATAAAATCTCATTAAAATTCTTATTTTTGACAGGCTGAGATCCTCGGTAGTTTGAAATGATTTACCCTTGCATTCTGTGCTTCTTGAAGCTCCTGCATTCTCTGTAATTTTGCCTTGTGGTCCAGCTTCTCAAATATTTTCACTCTGCCCAGGACTGATTTGGGAGCACCTTCCTGCTCTTCAGTGCTCTCCACCACCTCCTCACTCTCTGAAGCAGGGATGGAAGTGGAGGCTTTCAGGATGGATCGTCCGAAGGCAGGTTTCACTGCAACAGGGGGAGGACAGCCTTTGGTGGACCCTCCCTGGATTTCACTACCAGTCAGGACTGAAGGGTTTGACTTGTAATCCTGGGGTTTGGAGAAAGAATCTTCTCTGTTCTGGTTTTTGGCCTGCAAAGAGCAATGACATATCTTTTACACCTTGGACTTTTAGTTTATTTTCAAATCTACATTAGTGGTTTAATACACTGCATTTCCTGATCAGTTTCCAAAAGTGTGCAACAAATACCACCTTGATAAAGAATCAAATATGATAGGACAAAGAGCCACCAGTTGGCATCCTGAGCCCTACCTTCAGGTGACAAGAGGTGCAGGGGGCACGGGACAGCAACTGCTCGAGGCAGAACAGACCCTGAATAATTCTGTACTGGAGAAGACTAGAATCTCGGAGGAAACTTCAGAAGAATCAATGTGGAAAATGGAAGAGTAGGTTTTTCTGAGGTCAAGCTGGATTCAGGGGACATGCCCAGGGCTCAGATGTGAGACCAGTGCCCAGCTGAGGAGCAGTGAAAATGAGCTGGAGGCAGGGGGAGGGGCACAGTGTACCACCAGCCTCTGTTCTTTCACATTTGATTCCAGCCCTACTGCAAGCCCTCGCTGACGTATCACCTGAGGCCACTAATTCCTGCCGACTGCTTACATGTTACTGTTTGCTTCTCAGCTAAATTACTGAGGCAGAGAACTTTTTACTGAGATATAAGGAAAAGCCTGTGATCATAGGCTGATTCCAATAGACACCTGAGTCCACACAACACCTGTGTCTTTATGCCAGTTCTGTCTAGATAACAATTTATGAGTCAAATAAACAAATCAACTTGCTCTCATATTGAAAGACATTCTAAGTAATAGCAATGCCTGTTTTCTTTACCAGGTCACCAGTAAGGATCAGACCGAACTGGATAGAAAAAAAGAACAACAGATCCTGAGATTGATGGATCTCCTATGCAGCATTTGACCGTATTTTACTCTTTCTTTAAAAAAAAAAGAGCAAAAAACTCACTCTCTGAGAAACCTAAATTGCACACTTTCCTAAGAGTCCCATTCTCTCCCATGCTTCCTTAGTTTTCAGGCTCACTTAACAGCCCAAAGGACAGGCTCTAACAGAAAATACAGTGAATCCAAACCACAATCGAACATCATCTCATTGTGTGTCCTCCTGGACATCCACAGGGCTCCAGGACACCTGCTTCCTCTCCTTCCCATCCTGGGCTTCCCAGCCACGTACCTTGGGCGGCTCTGGCTTGAATGCTGGGGGCGGACTACTGTCCCTAAGTTGATCTCTGCTAGCAGCCCTCCTCATCTGAGCTCGTGGCTCTGGGCTGGGTTTCCTTATGCTCTACAAAACATAAAGGTTCATTCGTACCAAGAACATACAAGCAGAGAAGAGAGCACTCTGCTTTGCTACAGTTCTGCAAACCTGTAGAAATTGAGCAGTTGTGCTGGACCACTGCAAAGGCAGATACCAGGCCCTTTGCCATGCAAATGCTTAAGACACATTTCACTAAACTGGCTGCATCCAGTGCAATAGACTTTATCTTTAAAAAAAGAAACCAAATAAAACCCCCTAATATCTAAAGGTCTTGTGTCACCAATATTCTTAAGCATTAGCTTCCTGTATATTTGTAGACTTTCAGAAGCTAATTTACTCTTTGCAACTTATCTAGCAGTGTATATTAAATTTTTTATTGTGGTAGTGGGCTTTTTATCCTTGATTTTTTTTTGGGTGGTGGTAGTGACTTCTATCTCATTTAGAAAAAAAATCACTTATTGGAATGATTTCAAACAGCTGAAGAAATGTCCATAGCAATTATTATCCATACATGCTTGGATAATCTAGTCCACAAAGATCATCACTCCAGTGTTCTGAGGGGCAACTAATATCTGCCCTGGCTTTAAATTACTGCCCATTGATGTCATCTGTAGGGCTGTCTATGTAAGCTAGTGGATGCACAGTACATATGATCAAATGCATGAAGCCAATTAAAAAAATAAAATACAAGAGACGGAAACTGATGGGGAAACAACCAAGACTCTGGCAAAATTAGGAAGTTAAAGGTGGAGGGGAGAAGAAAAGCAGGGCTCCTAGGAGTACAGAGAGAGGCTAATCAAAGGTTACAAGCAAATACAGCAATGACATAATCATTTAAAAATTCCACTTGTAATTTGGAGGACTGGCACATAAAATCAGTCTGTTTATCCATCACTCCCGAAGCTGAGCAGTGCTGAATGGTTACCACTCAACCTCTCCTAATGCCACTTTCTGGTCCACTTGGACCACAGCCACCACCCATGAAGGTGCTGCTGACTCAAGAGGGTCACCTCCTAGCAGTCTACTCCAACCCTTGAAAATACTCCCCGGCACCTGAGTTCACAGCTTCTCGGCTCACGGCCTCACGGCCAAGGCGCGCCGGGCCTCGCCTCACCTCCTCGTGCTGCACCGGCTCTGAGGAGCGGGTGATGGAAGACACCAGTGGCTCCTCAGCTGGCTCGTCCAGCTCATTGTCAGTGTAGGCGCCTCCCTCGCCATCGGTGTCGTCAAAGTCACTGATGAGACGGCTGTCACAACTCAGATAGTCTGCGCCCATGGCGGTTAAGTAGGACATACGGTCTTCAGGGTCATCATCCATCCCTTCCATCTAGAGGAATTTGTTTCGGAGGGTCAGTGGGGTCTGACACAGCCCCTGGGACTGGGACTCAAAAAAACTCCCAAGGGCAGAGCCAAGTGAAGCCTTGGCAGGTGCCAGAAAGGGGAGGGACCTTTAGCTTCCTGCCATCACCTTGGCTGATGCTGATGCCGGGTTACACAGGCTGAGACACTGCAGCCTATCCTTGCTCCCATCCATCGTCTATTCCACAGCTGAGCCACACTTCCTGGTTTTGTTTAGCTCCCTGAATCAGCTTCTCTCCAGCTTTTTCTGCTGGTCCCTGGCTCCACCTTGTGTTGTGCATATTTCCACTCATTTATAGGAGTCTCAGACCCAGGCTGGGATGTTGCTCAGAAGTAGAAAGAGCTGAACTCAATCCTCAGCACCACAAAAAAGATGCTCAGAAAACCCCTGGGGACGAAAGCTTCATCCTGTTCAACTTGATCTCTCCAGGGAGGCTTGACGACTATAGCATCTGGCAGATACTAGATGTGTCAACTACATGTCTAGGTCCCAAGAAGCAACACTAAGTCCATTTTGCAACAAACCATCACTGCAAGGACTCACCAAGTACCTCACTCCAGCTGGAGTACAGGACGCCAGCATGAACAGTTCCTAGAAGCAAGTGGATACCAATTCTAGTCTCTCTCCTCTCAGCAGCATGGCTGTGCAGTTACTATCTCTAGGGATGAGAAGCTATCCAACTTTAGAGGACTGGACAAGACCACTAGTGTTCTTGTATCACCTGCTCAAACTCAAATCTAACACATTCTCTGCCAACCTCTTCACTAGGCACAAACTGCCCACTGGTATGTTAGCGCTTCTCTTTGGGGTTTTAGCCGTATTCCCCGTGGTTCTCAACCTTGCCTCTCATCTCCACTCCAAGTTTCCCATGTCCTTAGTAAGCTGTGGCATTCAGCATGAGAACTTGTAAGCTCTGATTAGTGTACTTGGAATACAATTCTAGTTGCTACATTAAAGGAAAGAGGGAGTGAATGTAGGATGGCATCCTCACATGCCACTTTTCAGAGTCCTTTCATTTGATTGCTTTGCTGGAGAATATATAAAACTGTGGCTTGATGAACACACACTGGAGCCACTTTCAGTGGACCTTGTTTCCTACATTCACTGCCCTCTTGAGGAAGCATCAAGAACACAGACTCTCACCTCACAGCAGGCCACATACCTTTCCTTCAGAGACCCAGACTGCTTCTCCTTGCTGCTGCTGAATGTTGTCCTTCAAGCTGCCAAACCAGCTATCATTGGCTGAATTCAAGTTGATTGTGGCTACAGAAATGAACATGAAAAGTCAGCCATCAATTTCCAGAGCAATGTTCATTCAAAAAGTCATCGACATCATTCTGTATTCATTTCTGTCACGCTTTTGGAAACCTTTGCAAAATTAAGGAAGTCTGTATGCTATTTAAACACTAAATTCTTCTGGTTGACTAGAAGCAAAGCCATTCTAGTTTACACTATAGATAGATGTTACAAAGCTTATATGGGGGTTTATTTTCAGAATCTATCTCTTCAGAAAAGCTCTATTTTATTGATTGATTGATTGCAGTGTTAGGCATAGAATCAATGCAGGTCATTATAAACACCAGACATGCACTCTACCATGGAGTCACACCCCAGCCCTAAAAAATTTTTTTAAAAAATTTATGTGTATGAGTGCATTGCTTGCATGCATGTAAGTGCAACTGTGTGGTGCAATGCCTTTGAAGGTCAGGGTGTCAGGTCTCCTGGAACTGGAGTTATGGATGGTTGTTGGACACCATGTGGGTACTGGGAATTAAACCTGGGACCTATGCAAGAACAGCTAATGTTCTTAACTACTGAGCTATCTCTCCAGCCCCCAAAAGACATTTTTTAAATAGTATATTTTCAGGAACACAGATAAGATGGACTGTACATTGAACTGTGAACTAAAGTAAACTCTTTCTCCCTGAAGTCATGCTTTTTAGTGTATTTTTCATTGTATTTTCAGGAATGAGAAAGAAACAAAAACAAGTGGTTAAATGAATGAGCCCTGCATGTCAACGAACAAGAAAAGAAACCTGGCGCAAACACGGAAATCTGTTTTCAGAGCCTGTAAAGATACCAATTTCAAGCCCAGACATAAAATATCAACAGACACGGGACATGCAGTTGTTCTTTAACAATAGGTATTTCTGGATGTAAGGGAGATAAACCAGGCAAGCAAAATGGTTCCAAAAACTGAGGAGATGGCTTGGTGGGTAAAAAGAGTACTTGCCGTAAAAACAAACGGATGTGCATTCAAATCTCTAGCACCCACATAAGAGCCGTACATGCCTACAACCCTAGCACTGGGAAGTGGAGACAGATGGATTCTGGGAACTAAATGGCCAGCCAGCCTAATGGGAATATGGCTCCACACAAAATTTAAATAAACAAATTACATCGATATTTTTAAAAACATCTAAGTGATTTAAAATCTAAATGATCAGACTGTAGGTAAACCAGGATTTTTAAAAATTATGCTTTCGTCACTCTTAATTAGAGGGCAAGGTGGTATATATCATTTCTAAAACCAAAAAATTCATTAAGTCAATTTTCTGAGTTACTCTGCTTCAAGATTTCTTTGAATTAACTTCAACTTTCTTTCATTTAAGAAACTCTAATCCTGAGGCCATGTGAGGTGGTACACACCTGTAATCCCAGCACTTGGGAGGTAGAGACAGGCGGAGCAGAAATTCAAGAACATCCTTGACTACATAGTAAATCTGAAGCTAGCCTGGGGTTACATGAGACCCCGTCTGGAAAAAACTAAAAAGTGCTACCTCTGACCTTGGAAAATCCTGCATGAGTTTACTGTTTCCTTGGTTATTAATTATTTACAGCACCAGTCTAAACTGATACACTGGAGAGCCCTAGGAAACTGACCTTGATGCCATGGATTTGTGTGTCCTCATCATGGTATGCCATAAAGATTATTGTGCTCATAGCTGAAAGCTGGTACCACTGCACAGACAACAACACAGACGTGAGATTGTGCACCGCAGAGACACAGTAAGTGACTTGCAGTGAATGTATAAAGAGTGTTAAGTGACTGTTTATTTCTTAAGATTTATTTATTCTTATTTTATGTGTGCATTTTGCCTGTATGTGTGTATGTGTACCTCGTATGTGGGCAGTGCCTTCAGAGGACAGAAGAGGGCAACAGAGCTGCCATTTGGGTGCTGGTAACTGAACTTGGGTCCTCTGCAAAAGTAGCAAGTGCTCTTAATTGTGCCGCCTCTCCAGCCCTTCTGTGGTCTTTTGAAGGTTACTATTGGGAGCGGTCTGATACCATCTATATTCATTACAAAGAATGAAATGGGGTTATTTAAGAAATGTAGAAAACACATTCATGTGCCCCCTGATAATAGGAATGTCACAAAACCTCTTATTTTCATTGACAAGTGTTTGAACAAATAACAAGAGTTCCATAGTAGCTAATGTCCTAGGCCCCAATCAAAGGTAACACTCAATCCGTGCACTTTACCTCTCTTTAAGGAGGCTTACTACAGCTTTACAGCTCAAGAAAGTGGAATTCTGAGAGGCTCCTCTCTCTGCCACGGTCCCTGCTGGCATATCTAGGTCCTCAGGCCCAGTGCCGCCCCATCCCCAGTCACAGGGGGGACGTACCAAGAGCAGCAGCAGAAGGCTGGAAGCTGAAAGGGTTGGGGAGAGACTGGGAGTGACTGCTAATGTGTAGGAGATGTCTTTGAAAGGTTAGGTTTCTCTAAAGTGGTGACAGTGACACAATTCTAAAGGAACATAAAACCCACTGAAGTGTGCACTTTAAATAGGTCAATGGTATGGCACGTAAATTAGATCTCGGTAAAGCTATCCTGTGGCTTCCTTAATGCTCTTATGTCTTCGGTACTAGACTCTGACTAAACAGACAAGGCTCCTGCCCTGAGAACATTCCCTGCACTCCTCCAGGTATCCAGGTTTTACCTACAGCAGTTTGGATTATCTCAGCAGGTACAATATTCATTTCCCCCTTGAGCTTTTTCAAAGACTAAATAATAACAAACACCCCAACTTTTTCAGAATGCAATGCTGAAAGACAGTAATTACAGTAATATCACTAATAACAACCAGTAACATTTATTAAGTACTTCCAACAGCCCAGGGTCAAACAACAGAAACTTCATCTTAGTGAAGACCTAAAAAGCAGATAAAATAGCTAGAGTAGTCCATGGTGCTATAAAGTGCCACAATTTAGCAAGAAGTACGGCCTTGCCTGGGTCTCTGAGGCCAGAAGCCTGCCTCAGCAGTCTTTCAGCTATGAACCAAGCACTCTGAAGATCTAAGAACACATGTAGTTCAAACTTCATTTTTTGAGAAAATAATTTTCATGACATATACCATTAGATGTATTTTATATTTAAATGTTTTAATTGAGAAACGGAGATGCAGGCTTAACAGTTTAACTTGTTTTGACAAGTCAACTTGCTTTTGAGCAAGTCTAATAACACTTGTCTTAATGAGCTCAGGAGTGCATCAAGTTCTTAAGGGGAATCATGTTAATAACTATCATAATTAAACTCTCATCTGTAGGAAAGTTTTCTTATTACTACACAAAAGAGGGGTGAATAATGAGCCTATGAGACAACACAAGACAAAGTATGATCTCAAACTGTGATCACTAAAGCAATTCTAATAGTCTCATTTATTAATTTGTAAAGATGTCATAAATATAAAAAATAAAATGTTAATCTTGTTAATAGTTCCGCTACTCAAGCTTGAAAACTAGTGTTCCTGGCACAGCACAAACCATCAGTCTCCCAACTGTGGACAGACTGGAGGTGGAATGAGCAACAGAAAGGCTTCGTGTGGCCTCCACGCAGCTTTCAGGAGTCAAGCTTAGAAGTCTGGAAGAATTTTATTTTGTGTGTGAAAATGGGGGCTGACTGACCAAAGCTGTGGTCAACCCTGCAGCCACTACCCTGAAGCCTACATGGCAAACAATGTATGGCAAGATCTGGTCCCTTCAATGCTCTACATGAACGTCAGCACTACAGTGGGTATCGTGTACGATAAACCTTTCCACATACATGATCCCGCCAAATCCTCACCAGCCTCCGCCAGTGACTGTGGCCTATTCTCCACAGAGCCAGAAATGCTCACTCCCACTAGAAACAGCAGACCACAGGCACTGGCTACCTTTGCCAGCTTTCCTTGTTCAGCCTCCAAAAGCCTGATTCTTCTTCTACATTCCTATTTCTCCTTCTTGATTCTCAAATCTCTGCACAAACCTCTAAACCTGACTCTCTAAGGGAAGTTCCTAGTCATCAATCAGACTTAAACAAAAGTGTGTGTGCAGGGGGAGATTATATGGGAACAGATTTCACACTCACAATCATGTGGGGTTCTGCTTTCTGAGCTATTAAAAGGAAGGGTAATTAATACATTACTAGTGATCCCAAATCCCAAATCAGAAACGCTACAAGCTCTGAAACTTTTTAAGCGTGCATATGATGCCACAAGTAAAATTCCATGTGGAAATCTGTCTCATGCACAGAACTATTAAAAAGATCACAGCAAATCACTTATAAGCTCTGTGCATATGAAAATTAATTAATTTCATGTTCAGACTTCTGGGTCATTTCTAAGGCATTTAATTATGTTTATGAAAACAATCCAAAAATATGAAATATTTCTGGTCATAAACATTTTGGACAAGGGCTAACCAACTATGTATGATCTTTCTTGACATTAAAAGAATCTACCTGTGCTGTAAGGTAGATCCAGTAGAGACAAGTACTCAGAAAAAACAGTTTTTGCTGGGCTCTGACACACACTAGGATCTGTGACTATGTGGAAGTTGCTGGGCCCTTTACACTGCCGTATTAGGACAGCAAAAAGGAAGGACTAGCATCAGTACTCACTGATGCTACAGATGAAAATCACTACTGCTGGCAGTAAAAATGAGAGAAAATATATGTATAAGTATACCAAAAGCCTTAAGATACATTCACAACATTGAGTCCCACATAGAACCCATGTGGCCCAAGGGATAGGCATCAGGCTCCTGTGACAGACCACTTTTTCCTGTGTATATGGTGACACCATCTCTTGGTTACAACTTTTGACCACAATAGTAAGTATCTTTAACAAGAAGAACCAAGTGCCAGCAAAACAATGGTCTAATGTGGATACACTTCCATTCACCCCATTTTCTTAAAATATGTCCCCAACAGCAAAAACTGTCACTGAACTCAAGTCACTAAATTAAAAAAATAGCATCTACGCAGTACCATCATGCTGTTCCTACAAAATAAAGCACTGCAAAACCAAAAAGGTAATTCTCTTAAACTCTTAATCACAGCATACTCATACACTAGTTATCTACACATCTAGTGCATAATTCAGCTACCAAAATGTTGTATTTTTCTACCATTACACTATCACAGGGAATAGCTACAATGGTTCTTTATTTTAGGAACTTTAAAAAATATCACAAACAATAGTAAGAGACTAGTTTGTGAACTCTCAAGTGAACAACAATCCACACACACTTCAACAATGCTTGGCTGTTCTGTCTTACCTGCCGTTCCATCTTCTCACTGCAGATTACCTATGCAAATTCTAGACATCCTCCTCATCATAAATATTTCATTCACTATTTATCTCTACATGAATAAGATAATTAAGAAAAATACATGCCCAGCATCATCACACCTAAAAAGTAGAAGGAATTCTTAAACGGTCCACATCCATGATGTTCCAGTTTCAATTTGGGAGACACTGTTAATCACTGAAACAAGCTCCGACCACTGTCAGTTATGAATGTACTGACAGTAAGTAGCAAACAGTGACAACAAAGATGCAGGTGCTGTGTGATAAGCTAGGTCCAATGACCAGCCTCCGGTCTCCCACAAAAATCTCATTAAAATGATCAAGTTAGCCAGGCATGGTGGAACATGCCTTTCATCTCAGCACTCTTGAGGACAGCCTGGTCTACATAGCAAGTTCCAGGCCAGTTGGGGTTACAGGGAGACCGTGTGTCAAGAAATTAAATAAATAAATGACTAGTCACTACCACATCTTGGATACTAATGATCATTTTCAACATTAAAAATCTCAAAGTTCAACATACAAATGTCATGGGTCTAACATATTCACTTATTTTTGCGTTCAGAATAGTCCCTTACTTCTCATTTCTGAGTACATACACTGCCTTTTAATTTCATTTACCTGTAAAAAGGTGTGAACAAGATTTCTTGAGCTTATTGGCTTGATCAAATAACTTCCGAGAACTTTTGTTGGATGTTGGACTTAACCTCTGCCTCATGGTTTTAACACCTTGTCTGGAGTCTGGGTTGAAGAAAATCACGATGGGGAACCACTGCGTATAATTGAGCAGGTCCACAGCCTTGGGAGTCACGTCTAGCAGTGCATGCTTGTCCTGTTCCGGTGGGGGAGAGGATAGCAGGTGAGGATAGAAAAAACAGAGCACCAAGGAGTTTGTTTTCCTATGTAAAGTCTGTATCAGATAAAATGGTCTCTTTAAAAAGGCAGAAAACATTTCTTTCCACATTATGTTCAATTTGATATTATCACATAAAAGTTCTTAGACCTGTAGTAACTCTCCTTACCCACGGTTTCACTTTCAGTTTCAGTTACTTGAGGTCAACAGTCAGTAAAAAGAAAAGAGAAGAACACTAGAAGGTTTGAAGGGGACGCAGGCAGAGGGAGGGATGGATGGAGGAAGGCTAGGAGGGAGAATGGTCACATTTACATAATGTTTATTGGAGTATATTATTATAATTGTTCTATTTTGTTATTAGTTTTTTTCTGTTGATCTCCATGCCGTATATTTAAATTAGGAAAAAACAGTTACATATCAGTTTCTGTACTCTCCATGGTTTTGGACACCTGTCAGGCATCCTGAAACACATTCTCTTCCCAAAAACGGGGTCTATGATTAAGACTTATTGAATATAAAGTTGGGAACTCTACCACAGAACAGTGACTGGTTTGCACAATGGTAAGTCTCTTATTTACATGAGCTTTTATCATTAATATTTTATTAAGATATATATTCTATTCCAATTCATTTGATCTCGTGCAGAGAGATGGCTCAGCAGTTAAAAGTGCTGGCTAACCTTGCAGAGGACCTGGATTCAGTTTCCAGCACCCACATGGTGGCTAACAAGTGTCTGAAACTCCAGTTACAGGGGACCTGATTCCCCTTTTCTGGCCTCTGCAGGCATTGCATGGACATGGTGCACTTATACACATGCAGGTAAAACACTCATACACATAAAATAAAAATAATACGTAAACCAAATCATGACCCAGTTCTCTCCGACAACATGGCCTTCTATGAAGTTTTCTTACCTGCTCAATGATTTGCCTCACAGTATTCAATCGAACCACTCCACTTGATTTCTCAGATCCTGCATCTTTGGGTTCAGTTTCTGCAAAAGCAAAAATGGGGCTAAGCAATGTTGTGGAAACCAGTAACAACCAAATGCTCCAACTCAGCATCAGCACAATGGGGCAACAGCTGGCATTAGACGTCACCTCAGGATGAGCATCGGAAGGCTCCCCGCGAATCGTGTATGTGTGTGTGTGTGTGTACATGTACATGCCTGTGCGTGCTTTAGGTATCAAACCCTAGGGTTTCATGCGTGCCAGGCAGGTACTCTACCACTGAGCTACAACCCCAGCACTATTTAATAGATGTCTAATCATGAAGAAATAGCTAGGTAAGGCTGCCCTGGAATACTCTTTGAGCCAACTGGCTTGTACACTCCAAATATCAATGTCCTGAGTAATATTTTTTAAGAGAGAGACCTAGGCTAAGAGAGCAGGACAATCTGTTTCAGTGCATAGTAACAATGGAGAGCGGTGAGTGAATTAAAAATGGGTGATATTGAGAAAGGCAAGAAGATTCCTGTTCAGAAGTGTGCCCAGTGTCACACTGTGGAAGAGGGAGGCAAGCACAAGACTGGACTGGGCTGAATCTCCATGGTCTGTTTGGGCATCCTCTTACATAGACGCCCAGAACACAGGCGTGACCTGGTGATAGGACACACTGATGCAGGATTTGGAGAATCCCAAAAAATATATCCTTAGAACAAAAATAATCTTCATTGAGATTAAGAAGGGAGAAAGGGCAGACTTAACAGCTTATCCCCAAAAAAGGGTAATAATGAGGGGCTGGAGCGATGGCTCAGCGATTAAGAGCACTGGCTGCTCTTGCTTAGGATCCCAGTTCAACGCTCAATACCCACATAGCAGCTAACAACCATCTATCTGTAACTACAGTTCCAGGGGATCCAATACTCTCTTCTGGCCTCCGAGGGCTTTGCATGACATGTTTGCACTTACATACATGCAGGCAAAGCACTGGTACACGCAAGATATAAATAAATATAATTTTTAAAGATTTATTTTTTAAAAGGCTATTAATGAGTAATAGCCACTGCCTTATTTATCATGAAATAAATGTCTCATGGTTTTCAATGTAAACCATAATTTAATTCATATACCAGAATTCAGATCATGAATGGCTACCAAAATATTTTTACTAGATAGTCCTGACTTAAGTAAAATTGGCTTGTAAAGCAAGTATCTTTTTTTAAAGAAAATGATTCTAGTTGCACAAATAGAACTGCTTTGCCTTTCTAAGAGATGACTGGACTTAGTTAGCAATGTTCTACTTTTCACAAAGATGGAGAATGCCCCCTCAAAACCTATGGGAGACTGCTTTTATACTTAGATTCATAAGCATATGTTTAAACACTGGGGGAAATTCTCTTCACTGTCTCAGAACCAAGCAAAAGACTCACCTGTGTTTGAATTTGTGTTCACTGGGCTGTTAAAGGCAATAGTTAAAGATAAAGAAGCAACTGTCTATGTAGTTCTTGACTCTGCCAATTTAACTAGAATTCCCTACATCAAAAGATGCTGCCTTTTGCTACTGAAAGACATTTTAGCATGTTTATGTATAATATCAAATAAAGAATATTTAACACTTCCCACATTTTATAGCTGGCCTCTAAGTTCAGGTGTTTTTAAAAACCAGCATGGTTGATACATTAGCAAGTGAGACCTTTTACATTCTTTATTACATAAGATTAAGTTTTGATTCAGGATTGCCCTTAAACACCTACTTAGAAACAGAGAAGACTGGAGCTGCTGGACGTGTTTGATCGGGAGTGGTACTTTTTGCTATTTCATTCAATAGAGCAAAATAAAGGAGATAATTTGTAAGCTATTCTGCAGTAAGAGAAGATAATTAAAAATAATCACAGATCAAAAAGAGATATAAGATATATAAAATATAAGAAAAGTCATAACAAACAGCAGTTATAATAGATACTCCTAAATTATGAAAAGAAGAAAATGCTTGGGACCAGAAGCACTTCACATTTTTTACTATTTGTATATATAATGAGATATCTAGAAAATAAGACCCAAGTGCAAACACAAAATTCATTTATGGCTTAGGCAGGCATGGAAGATGGAGGCAAAAGGATCAGAAACGCAAAGTCATCCTTAGCTTAGTGATTTTGAGGCCAGGACAGGCTACCTGAGACTCTGCTTTAAAGAAAAAGAAAAAACCAGGGTTGGAGAGATGGCTCAGCGATTAAGAGTCCTGGTTGCTCTTACCAAGGACCATCTGAATTCCCAGAACCTACATGGTGGCTAACAACCATCTGTAACTCCAGTTCCAAGGGATCCAATGCCCTCTTCTGACCTCTGCAGGCACTGGATGATATAAGTCCACCTATCTATTCACAGGCATTATACTCATACACATAAAATAAAAATTAATAAAATAGAAATCATTTCTAGTTCATATGTACCTCACACACGTAAACTGAAGGTAATTTTATACAGTACTAACACTACACCTGCATTTTAAGCATTATTAGTCACCTGAGGTGAATGTGAATTTTCCACTTATGGTACCATGTTGACAATCAAGTTTCAATTCTGAAACACTGCAGATTTTCAGACAAGGAATGTTCAGCCTATTACATAATGTTAAATTCCTTGGCCACAAAGGTGGCTGGTGATTGTATAAAAGATGTTCTTGTTATAAGGAGATTCACACATGTACTCAGGGACAAAGTCTCCTAACGTCATGATTTAAACTTCCAAGTGGTTCAGCAGACCATTTCCAAAGGGTCTGTCTGTCTGTCTCTGGGTGGCGGTGGCAGAAAGGAAGTAGATGTGACAAAGTACAGGAACTCCAAGCAAAGAACAGGCTGGAACTCACTATTCTTTCAACTTTTCTGTGTGCTAGGAAATTTTCAAAATAAAAACTCTGGGAGCAAAACACCATTAACAGACTCACTTGCAGTTTGAAACAAGTCAGGTAACTCATTTGCCAACATTTCCATTGCTATATCTGCTATTGGGCCAAACAAAACCACGGGTCTCTTGAAACCAGCTGAAACGAAACAAGAAAGGCCATTAAAACACATACATTTGACTAGCAGTTGGGAGAAGTCAAACGCGTTAGCTACACTTCTGAAAAAACCCAACTCAAAGGAAGAAACTGAATCCTCCAACTGAACTCAGTTCTTTCCTGAAACATGTTCTCCCTACCTTCCCCATTCATAAACTGTAATGGAGACTGTTTTGTCATTCTTTGATGTTTAGTACTTTGCATTCCTATTCAATGGGTAACATATAAAAACCTTTGAGTGCCAGTATTAAATTATTCTTTAGGTTGTAGAAATTTGCCTCCATTGAGGAATCTGAACAGTGCAGGTTCCTGGTTGAGTATGAATCCAACACCACACTCTTGCTCTAAGTGACACAGGTGAAGTTGGAACTAGACCGTTAGAGTCTGAAAAAATGAAAACACACTCAGAGCTCAGTGGGCCGGGCCCCATGTGCCTCACCTTCCCGCAGCAAAACCCTCTCATAAGCTGGGAACTTGGTGCTAACTGACACAGCGGCTGTTAAGTCTTCCCGACTCTTCCGGAGATTCTTCTTCACCCCAGATCTCTGGCCACGCATTCTCCAGAAGTCTGCTCTGTCCCCGGCGTTGTCTCTCTGGGCATTCTGGACGCTGGCCATTTGTTCAGCTCTGAAAGAAGAAGTCATGGGAAGTCAGTCTCCAAAGCCAGGAAGCATAGCATATATGTCATGGAGCTCTAGTAAGTTTTACATAAGACCTTGGGTCAGGGAAGACTCGGCTTGACGATGAAGGAACTCGGGGGACTATGGGGCCTTCCATTTCCCAAAGGAGACAGAAAAGGCAAGGTATAAGCTTCACTGTCAACCTGATTAGATTTAGAATCACTATGGAAACATACCTTAGGTGAGTCTATCAGGATGTTTCCAGAAAGGTTTAACCCTGAATTTGGGTGGCACCTTCCTATGCCGTGGGGTCCAGACTAAATACAAAGGAGAAATCAAGCTGAGCACAGCATTCATCTCTCTCTGTTTCCTGGCTATATATCCAACGTGTTCAGGTGTTTTACACTGCTGCCGCCAAGGCTTCCCTGTTATGATGGACTGAGCTGCTCTTAAACCTTATGTCAAAATAAAACCTTCCTTCCTTGCTTGCTGTCAGGTATTTTGTCACAACAATGAGAAAAGCAATGAATACATTCACGCCTCTGGAATACACCACAAGTAGCTCAGAACATGCCACATTTGACCCATTTGGTACATATGAATGCAATAAGCATGCCTGGGACTCCTGCTAAAACATCTTCCACACTCCACCAACCAGCAAGTGTTCACTGGGGTGCATAGGCCTCTCCTGAGGATACCAGAAAGCTGCGGTGCTATGGCCATACAGTGTTTCCTTATATACAAGGCGGCCAGCACTCCTCAGGCAATCCTCAAATAAGCTCCATGCAACAAACAAAGCGTGTGATGCTTAACACTCCAGCAGGTGTAGCCCTGCCCCATAAACAACAGACTCTGACAAAAGAAGTCATGGGATTTCCTTTGGGGAGTGATGCTGCATTTGGCTGGGGGATTAAAAGGGCCCAGTAGAAATGTAGTCTTAGATACCTGCTTTTGTTAGGGATTAAGCCTTTTTCTAGTTCATTTCCAATTCTCACAGCCAGCCAGTGGCCCAGCTTGCCATCGTACAGCGTGTCCACCACACGGAAGACCTCTCCCCTGGTGAAGGCCAGGCTCTGTGGAGTTTCCTTCTCACATTCAAAGTGGCTTCTTATGAAAAACGAATCTCCCCTGCCACAAGCGAGGATGTCTCTGTACACTGGAAGACAAAAGTACTGTTTGCTACATTGTGCTTAACTGAAGATCTTTCCTGAGTCACGACCACCTTCTCCGCTCTCTGAACACTCCCTTCCCCATAAGCGCTGTCAGTGGTCCAGGGCAGGGGCCTTATGAGTATCACAGCTCCATCAGGAAGAATGACTAACTTGCTGAAGTGTTGTAATGGTTGATTTTATGTATCAGTCTGATGGCTATATGAGATGCCTAGACAATGGTTCAAATGTTACTCTTGACATTTCTGGGGGCCATAGTGGATGTTGGAAGAATAAAATTTAATTAACTAATTAATTAATCAAATCGGTAGACAGAGTAAAGCAGATTGCACCCCCTAAATAATGGTAGGGCCACATCCAATCATGAACAACAACAACAAAAAACAGTCACTGTCAGGTTAGAGGGAATGACCCATCCCACCTGATGGTCTCCCCACCGGGACACCAGCTTCTCTCCTGCCCTTCTCTTACATCTCAGGCCCTTGGACTAGGAGCAGAACTAAATCATCGGCTCTGCTGTCTGCAGTTTGCCCTCTCACCCTGCCCATCTTGGGACTTAACCAGCCCACACACTCATGTCAGTCAATCCTTCTTTGTCTCCTGTTGGTTCTGTTTCTCTGGAGAACCCTAGCTAATACAGTTGACAATCAACCCTCTGAAGCAAACAGGAAGGGACTATTCTCCACCCCCACTGTACAGGTGAGAGATGGCCTCAAAAGTGAAGCAACCTGTCAGATCAGTGAGGGTTAAAAGGAGCTGATACCACCTGACATGTGAGGACTCAACAACTCCAGCAGAATTCCATTCCAAGGATGTACCATTATTCAGAAAAGCAATGAGACTACAGATCGACACATAACTAGTGAAATTATTTCAGTGGGTACAGAAAAAAAACATTTTTATACAAAGTGAACTGTGCCCAAACTTTCTCCTTAGACCTGTGACTCAATGCTACCTGTTCTGGTTCTAAAACACCTCTTTCATCCTTCCCACTTCCTGCAAGTAAACCAGATGATAAAATCTGCTCACCATCTGCTCGGCTCTGAGCCAAAATGGTCACGGTTTCACCTTTGGGAATTTCTAATAGGTAGAGAACAGCATCTTCCCGAACCAGCCCTCTGAAGTCCTGTGTGTTCACCTGGTTGCAAAAGAAAACCAGTAATAAAAAAAAATGAGAGATTACAGTAGTACGCTAACAAGGCTGAGGAAATAGCTCAGTCATAGAGCTCCTGTTTCGTATGTAAAGGCTGGCCCAGGTTCAGTGCCCTGTGCCACTGTAGGAGAAAAAGTGACAATATATCACAGGGCTGTGGTTATAGCTCAAAGGTACAGTCCTTGCCCAGCAACAAAACCCTAGGTTTAATCTCTAATATTGCCACCAATTTATAAATAAATAGAATAACACAGAACAGAATAGTAAAATAACACCTAAGTGTGTGTTTGTTTTCACTAGGGCCTGCTCAGAACAAAACAGGATGTAATTAAGTCTGTAACACTGCCACCCAAGCAGCCTCCTGCACCCTGCTATTGGCCTAGACCATGTGGGCACTATTCCACCTCCCTTCCTTGCTGTTCTGCCCACCATCCCGTCTGCCAATTAAGAATTTGTCACTGAATTGGAGGAGGATTTCTTGTAGTTCTGTCTGGTTCCTTTTCTTTCTTTTTTAAAATTTATTTCTATTTCTGTGTGTTATTTTTATTTCTGTGTATGTGCATGCAACGTGTGTGCAGATGCCTGCTAAGGCCAGGAGAGGGTGTCCGATCCCTGGGAGCTGGAGTTACAAGCAGCTGTGAGCTTCCTTATGTGAGTGCCCAAAACTAAAGTCAGGCCCTCCTCTGGAAGAGCAGTATGTGCTTTTAATCACCGAACCATCTCTTCAGTTCCATATTTAAGTATAAATCAAATAAGTATAATCAAGATGGAATGGTAGGGTAAACAGACCTGGAGACACAATTTTTTTTTAGGTTGGTTCAAAAAAAATTTGTGAATATACATTGTGATCAATTCAATCTCTTCAACTCCAATCTCTTAAAAAAGTATCTAACACTAGATATGGTGGTATACAACTGTAATGTTAGTACTTTTGAGGCTAAAGCAAGATGGCTGTAAATTCAATGTTATCCTAGACTACATAGCAGGCAGGATCCTATCTCAAAAACAAAGCAAAAGAAAAGCGTTTGACATGTATACATGAAATTGGAAGCAACCATCTTACAAAGATCACTGGTCTAACATGCTTCCTTATATCAGTAAGCTTCTGGTCCATATATTCTGGGAAGGAATTCACAGCATCTATCCCACAATGACTGAAAGATGACCCTATGAAAAGCTATTGTGAGGTGACTTAGAAAGCCAGTGAAATTGAAAAGTGTTACAAAGCCTAGGATATCCTGAAAACTGAATTCTCGACCTTTTTATTTTTTATTTTTTATTTTTGCATATATCTATGTGCCTACCGTGGAATGTGTGGCAATCAGAGGAAAACTTGTGGGAGTGATTTCTCTCCTTCCAACGTGTGGGTAGTAGTGATCACACAGGCCATTAAGCTGAAAACAGCAGGGGTCTTAACCCCGCGAGCCACCTCACAGCCCCTCACCCACCTTCTAAAAGATTTATTTCATGTGTATGCGCTGGTGCAAGCATATGCATGCAAGTGCACATGTGCTGCGGGTACCTATGGGGTTAAGAAGAAGATGTCGGATTTCCCCAGAGCTGGTATACAGGCCTTCATGAGCTGAGCCTAGTACAGGTGCTGGAAAGTGAACTCCAGTCCTGCAAGAGCAGCAGGTGCTCTCAGCTGCTGAGCCAACTCTCCAGTACCCTTCACCTTAAAATCATTTAAAACCAGAATAAATTATAAAATACAAAAATCATTATAGAGTTGGTAAGATGACTCAGTGGGTGAAGGCACTTGTCACCAAGCCTGACAACCTGAGTTCAATTCCTGGAACCCACCTGGTAGAAGGAGAGAACCAACTCTCTCACATTTTCCACTTACCTCCATGTACACAAACACACACACCAATTAAAGGAATACAATAATCTTTTTTTTAAATTAGGGGCTTGTGCTGGATAGCTATACTTGTCAACTTGACACATCTGGGTAGAGGGAGCCTCAACTGGGGAATTGCCTCCATTGGACTGGCCTGTGGCCATGTCTGTAGGGTATTTTCTTGATTGTTGAGCGACAAGGGAGGGAACAGCTCATAGTGAGTGGTGCCACCTCTGGGCAGGTTGTTCTAGATTCTATAAGAACGCAGGTTGAGCATGGGCTAGACAAGCAAGCCAGTAAACAGAATAAATAACCTGTGCTTCAGCTCCTGGCTCGCTCCAGGTTTCTTGGGCTTCGTAAGTGATGAACTGTGAACCAGGACATGTAAGCTGAATAAACCCTTTCCTCCCCAAATTAGTATTGGTCAGAGGGTTTTGTCACAGCCATTGAAGGCAAATTAGAACAGGGCTATTATGCACAAAACCCATGCAAACTCAATCAAGACAAAAACCCAGCAGAGAATTAGGGAAACCAGCAGCAACACCAGCCTTAGCCGAGGAACTAGTGGCAACTGATTACTGCTAGGTGAGGAAGAGTTGGTCTTCTTTAAGGGAGTGATTCTAGATAAACTGACTATGCTTCTACTCCAGTGAATGAACTTCCACTGAGGGACATCTGGGTTAAAAAGCTTGACTTGATAGGCCTCAACATATATAACAGAACACATGAAATCTGGTAGGGTATTTGGAGTGCAGACAGGGAAAGTGTTCAAACTATGATTAAGATGTACTGTAAGAAATGCAAAAATATTCAATAAAAATATTTTAAAATACATATACATATACACTAGCGAGCTAATTCAGATGTTAAGAGTACCAGTTGCTCTTCCAAAGGACCCAGTTCTATTCCCAGCTCATACATGGCTGCTAACAACTGTCCATAACTCGAGTTCCAGGGGATCTGACACCCTCTTCTGGCCTCCCAGGCATTGCATGACATGGGTGCACTTACACACATCCAGGCAAAACACTCATACACATAATTTCTAAAATGTTGTAAAATTCCTCTAAAATATTTTCTTCAATCACTAGAATTATATAAACCTTTTCATTATTAAAGTACTACTTTATAGCTGGGTGTGGGGGCATCTACCTGAAATCATAGCACTTAGAGGGTAGAAGGAGTTCAAGGTCATCTTTGGCTACTTAAAAATTTTGAGGCCATCCTGCACTACATAAGACCTTGTATTATTATCTCAAAATAATAATAATTATGCTTTATTGTTGAGAAAAATTTCACCATTAACTCAGCCTTAATTAAGACCAAAGAAAAAATTTTAAATGTGTGTAAATGTACCAATATGTAAAAGGCCAAATTTTATGATTAAGTGAAAGTATTGGTGTTTTGAAAACAAAGTGATTTGTTAAAGCAATCATCCCTCATTTGAAGCAATATTAGCATTTAAGATGTTGTTAGTCCCACCTCTCTATGCCCCAATGGAGATCACTGAACTTTGCAATCTAACTCTTTTTGTACCATTTATATATCTACATCCATCCCTATGTATAGCCTTATAAATGCATTTTCAATATGTACTGTAAATGATTGTATTTATTTGTTTATTTAATAACAGAGCCACGTACAGGACTTCAGGGGTTCTTCTGTCCATCTCTATGGCCACGGGAGAATGACAAATTGTTGGGAACTAAAATTATAATCGTCAAAATGAAAACACCTAGTAAACGGCATTTTAAAAATCCACGATTTAACTAATCTTCCCTCCATCAAAAAGGGTTTGAGTTTCCTTTTTGTCTTTTCCATTCCATAACAGTGTTTGAAAGAGAAATATTAACCATACCATATAAATAAACAGAGAGGGAGTCAAGCCAAGCAGGAAAAAATGTAAGCATGTTGTTATCAGCACGTCCTATGTTCAGCTGCAGCAGGTACACCCCACATGTCAGGCTGTCACCTTACCAAGGGAAAAGCCACACTTAAACTCAACAAAAAGTGATCAGACTGTGGCTGGGGAGACAGCTCAGAGGTTAAGACCATGTGTTGCTCTTGCAGAGGACCTGGTTAGATTCCCAGCACCTGTAGATTCCCACATGGTAGCTAACGATCATCTGTTAACTCCAGTTCCAAGAGATCCGACACCCTCTTCTGACCTCTTCGGGCATTGCATGACACAGGTGCACTGACACACATGCAGTATGGACAATTCACTCACACACATGAACAACAAAACAAGTAAAGATATGTTCATAAAAAAGCAGGCTGCACACACAGGCCCTCCATATCCTCAGCCTGACCAGAGTGTGGACATGCTAGAGTGAAAGGAGGCAAGCCAGCACCTTGGTGCAGCCCTCTCCTCTCTGACATGCCTTTCACTGGCTGCTTATCAGTCTGTGGGGCTCCAGGGAGGAATCCGTATCAGCTACAGCTCTGTATGGCGACAGTCTTCCTGCCCAGCTAGGGGAGCTCAATCTTTTTCATCCCTTTGCAGAAGGCTCTCTAGCAGTCAGCTTGAGCGATGATCAAAGCCACCTGTTGCCTGACCTCCATCAGAGACCACTGCAAGAGAAACTAGCTTCCAGCAGAGCCCCCTAGTCACCATGGTGATGCCAGGAAGAAAAACTCTTTCTTGAGAAGTGCAGAGTTGGGTAGAATTCTTCCCATTGAAGCAATTTTCCATCTTTAACAATGTTTTCTCCAGAAACTAGAGCCTGAAGCTCTTAGGTGAATTCTCTACTTCTCTTCACAGAAATTAAGAAAGTCTGTCTTCTCCACAGGACCAACCTGTTTTATTCTTGAACCTTAATGAACACAGCAATAAAACTCTAAATCTCTAGTTGACCGGCTTTGGCTGCGAAATAGTACAAAACATGCTTTCTCTTCATTAGCATATTTACTGAACATTAATTAGGATGTGCTAGCACTTGAAAAAGATTTACATCACTAGCTTGGGCAGGCATGGAGATGCCCTAGGATCATATGTTGCCACAGGTTCACTCAGGTAACAGTCTTCTGGATCCTTCCTGGAGCCAAGGAGGGGCTAGAGTTTCCCTGGAAATCTTTAGCAAAGCTCATGAGCAAGGTCCTTGCTCCAGGTGAGCAATCTGACCTGCGGGGCACCCAGGAATAAGAAGGCTGTCTGCACTTGCTCCTGGTCGTTCGACTCCCTGCAACTCTGCAGCTTTATCTCTCCTTCCCTTTGGCCCAGAAGTGTTTAATTAGAGATTCTCATTTTCTCTCTCCCTTCTTCCTTCCTTACCAAATAAAAATCCTGACAAGAGCTTTAATCTGTAACCTCACTGATGAAAGTTTTGTTTTGAATTCTAGGATTGACAAGACAGGACCCTCTGAGGGATAAAGAGGCCACAGACTGGACATCAACAAACCTACAGTTTTGCTGGGTAAAACAGAAAACTTTTTCCTCCCTTATGGAAAAAACAACCAAAGTCCACTTTTCCAGGTAACTTCTAGAAGAAGGGCTTCCTTACCTTCAGAATCTGGTCTCCTTCTTGCAGACCCTCCTGTTCTGCCGAAGTACCCTCCTGAATGCCAGCAACAAATATCCCGACATCATTTCCGCCAGCCAACCGGAGGCCCACGCTGTCTCCCTTCTTGAATCTCACCATTTTTGTGTTAGGGCTGTGGTCAGTTTGTTTTCAAAATGAGAAGATGAAAGACATTTTTTCAAAGAAAAGACTCACATTAAGAGAGGAGAGATTTAACTTTTTCTATCTCAAGAGTGAGTTGATAGTTTACAAAAGTTCATTTTCCTCATCTATTCCATAATTTTATCTCATCGGGACAGTGAAAGAAGTGTCCACCAGCTCACAAGGGAGCAGAAATATAGAATTACCACATCAGCTTATTTAACACGAGAGAGCAAATAACGGGTGGGGTTGGGGCTGAATTCTAACTATCTCAGAGGATGGGATTCTTCCAAAGGAAAATGTTCTCCATTGTTCACTGGTACACACAGGTTCTGTCAAATAAAGACAAAGCCCAGATCCAAGAGAGATGGTTCTAATTCAACTGCTGCCCAAACACCATTGTACATCACTCTTTCTCCATCCTCACCCCACTGGAACCATCACACCACTGCAGTCTCCATTGAGACGCTACAGTCCAGGGCTACTTCACCTATGTGGAGTTACATATCTGGGCATTGCAAATATTCTGAACAACATTGAGGAGAAGTTGCCAGTCGGTAAATGGACATCAATAACACAAAGTTCTTCTACTTCCATATTTTGCTCCTTGTACAAATAATTCGTGTGTGTTAGCAATAGACATTGGTTAAAGGTGGCTGAGACCATGCAGTCCATCTGGGATAGGGGAAGCACCATTCTCAATGGCTAGACAGATGCGTTCAGCGTTGGAAGAAAGGACGGGGGATAACAGAAATGGAAGTACACACCCATATATTGCTTCATCTTCAGGACTTGGACGAAGAAAAGTTCTTGGGGTTGTTCTGGGCTGAGGAACTGTGGATTTAAAAGAAAATGTTGAGTGTAGACTAGAATGTACCTTAGTGTGTAGTTTCCTTAGCATGCAGAAAGCCCTGAGTTCAATCCCTAGACCACAAAGAAAAATCAAAACAGTATGTGTACTGCCAGCATATATGCAAGTGCACCTGTGTCGTACAATGCTTGCAGAGGTCAGAAGAGGGCATCAGATCCCCTGGAACTGGAGTTACAGATGGTTGTTAGCCACTATATGGGTGCTGTGAACCCTGGTCCTCTGTAAGAGCAACCAGTGCTCTTCACCGAGCCATCTCTCCAGTCCCTCTCCTCCCATATTAAAAGAGAGAAAAATAAGAAGGATCTCTTCCACTTTAAGAAATTTTCTTTTTACATAATTTGGTTTCTTCCAGCTATCTTCTAAAAGTCTCAAGCACATACTTCTGCATTCCCTTAATCCCAACTGAGGCAAGTGGAGCTCTGTAAGTTAGAGGGCCAGTCTGGTCTACACAGTGAAATCCTGTCTCCAAAAAAAGGACCTTAAGCCTCACCTGGGGGTTCTTCTTGGTATCTGGGTTCCTTGCTGGTCTCTGTGATGTCCCCTATGGACTTAAATGGAGTAGGTGTTGCACCCATCCTGGACAGCCTGCCGGAAGTCTCCTCTCTTGAACTGAAGCACACAACAGGTTCCCGTATCAGGAGGTGACACGTTCACAGCATATATGCAAATACATTCATAGTGACTTGAGCAGGGAAAACCCTTACCTTGGCCTTTCCTTCAACTTCTCGTTGGAAGAATGATAATCATAATCAGAATACTGCTGGCGTCTCTCCTCTGGAGAAAAGGAGCGATTTGATTCTATTTCTGAGATATCTAGTTTCAAAACAAGAAGAGCTTCTCAATAAAATATGTACCAGAAATTGCACTAATCTCTAAGTAGGAAACATGAGGACAAGTAGGCTAGCATGTACTATTGATCGTGTTTTTTTTTCTAAGGGGAGAGGGACACTTCATAATTTTCAGGGAAGGACAATAATAAAGAAGTCAGATTCAGAATTTTATGTTTTTCATCCCACTTTTTTTCAAGCTTTTAAAGCAGTCAATTCTGTTTCAGTGTTCCTCTGTGACTTCCCCAGAGATTGATTACAGCATCACTTTTCCAACCAAAATCAGATGACTAAGTCCCTGATGTAAAATGTCATATTTGTATATAGTTCACCTGTATTCTCCTGTGCATTCTGCCTATGATACAAAATACAATTTAAATGCCATCTCAATAGCTGCTAAACTGTATTATTTGGAGAATAATAAAACAGCTTGAATTTTCAGGAATTTTGCTCCTCAAATATTTCCAATCCATGACTGCTTTATCCAAATGCTTCTGAAATTTTACTGTGTGTTCAAATCATCTAGGAATGCAGCTGCCCTGGGGAGAGGCTTAAGATTCTGCAGTTCTGTCAAATTCCTTGACGACACTGATGTAGCTGGGGTGCAGGGAAGGACACAGTGAACAGTAAGGAAATAAACTGTAAAGTGCTACAATGATTCGCATGATCTGTTTTCCTACACGGCACTCACAGTGTAGATAAACCAGGCAGGTGTCTGAATTAATTAAATTAACTTCCAAAGGCAGGTACCGGAGAGTACACCCGCAGTTCCAGGTTAGTGCCTTTACCTGCTGAGCCATCCTGCCATCAAGCAATGCTATTTTCACCCGGTAGTCCAAACAAGGGGCCAGAAGAAAAGCCAACTTGTGGGTCTGGAATGGGACCCATACCTCAGGTAGCATGTGCATGCTATGCAAGCCCTTTCCACACTGAGCTATAGCCCAGTCTGGAACTACTGCATGAGCCCATCCTCTAGCTGACATTTCTTTTAGGGATTCCACTTTAATCTCGACCAATGCATGTTAGGAATTGTTTTATTTTGCTCTTAAATGTCTTTAGTGATCCTTTTCTGCACTCCTTATTTGTGTGGCTTTTCCAAAACATCCATGGGTATGTGGATAATTATTATGCAATTCAGAGACATCATGCTGGCCTTGATTGTGATTTTCTAAATTCTTTACGAGAGTTGGTCCCTTGTATCTCAACCGAAGTGTTTGCCAGTATTGAAAGGTGCAGTTACTGTACTTGGTTCCTATCCATGCAAGTTACATGTGAAGCTGGACCTATATTACTAATACCAGTGACTATCATAATTATCTAGTAATTCTGACTATTTATTATAGTGTCTACATGTTTTATACCATCTTCTAAACTATCTTCTCTTTCTTAGAAATATTAGGTCATTTTTTTAAGTAGAGTTGGAATTTATTAAGAGATTTTAATACAGATTTTGATCACTAGGGTTAAGAAATGGGAAAGGTGCTGAACAAGAAGACTCACCTGAGAATGTGAGTGTGGGTGTCTCAAAGGAGAGTCACTCTAACAGCCATTTTTAACAGGTGTTTTGTTTTTGAGACAGGGTCTCACTAGGTAGCGAAGGCTGGCCTAGAATTTGGTATGTAGACCAGAATGGTCTGCCTCCCTAGTGCTGAGA
This sequence comes from Eospalax fontanierii, assembly GCA_035773235.1. NCBI lineage: Eukaryota > Metazoa > Chordata > Mammalia > Rodentia > Spalacidae > Eospalax > Eospalax fontanierii. The sequence continues at coordinate 39,614,692 of CM069544.1, read as the reverse complement.
CTAAAGGGGTACCTTTGGAATTAAAATTTTAAAGGGAGCCTTCTTTCAGCCTCTAGCTGGAGGCTATGTTATAGAGCTGGGCTTGCAGGAGCTGCCTGCAGACCTCCAGTCAAGGTCGCAGTCTCTCTTACCTTCTACTTCCGAATCACTGTCATTTAGTGATGGGATGTTGATGAGAGTTTGTTTGCTGTCTCTCAATACCACAAGCTGAAGTTTTCCTCTAGACTTTTCTATCAACTTTCGAGCATCAGTTAAAGACATGTTCTCAGTAACAGTTCCGTTGATCTGTATACAAGAAGAATGGTGATGTTGTACACAGGACAACTATTCATAAGTAAAAGACATAATTTCCCTTACTAAAAATAGAAAGAACTTGCTCAGATAATTAGAGCAGACTTCAGGATGACTGACTGAATAAAAATGAATTATTATTATAACCACACATGTCTGAACGCAAAAACAGACACAAAAGAGTCACAGTGTACTTAAGTTACTCTGCTAATTAATTTAACTTCCAAGTTCAAGACCATGGCTTAGTTTACTACTGGAACATGTTTCCTGATCGGAGAGGTTTACAGAAACTATTAAATATTCAGCATTCATATATCAACACTTCCCGGGCTCATGTTTCCCTGATATAGGGAATAGAAACCTAAACTTTAAATAAACAGGGAGAAAAGAAAGCATTCCAAGGTTTTCTTTTTCTTTTCTTTAAGCTGTTATTAAATTAGTACAACTTCTAAAGCTAGTTCTTTTTCATTTCCTTTTTTTTTTTAACCCCCATTTTTGCATGGTATTAGAGATGACCCCACACATGCTTGAGAACAGCTCTACTCTCCAACTTCATCCCTGAAGTCTGGCTTTTTTGATGAAAGTCACCTCAGGGTGCTGCTCTTCTGGCCACTAGTTCACTACTGATCCACTGCAGCTAAGGTTTTCTATGCTGGTGTTTAGATGTGGAAATGCAGACTAGGAACACACGCAGGCACACAGTTGTTCTCTGAACTCTCACCTTGAGAATTATGTCCCCCTCGTGCAGGTTGCCGTCTTTAGTTGCCAGACCCGTTCTTGTCATCTCCTTGATGAAGATCTGACTCCCGAGCCGGAGCCCATACTCTAGAAGACAAATACACAGTAAATGTGTACATCCACAATTTATTTGAAAATGTAGTCTGCCTTTGAAGGCCACTTAAAACATTTAAGAAAAACTAATTGTGTATATAGGATATTCTGTACAGCAGTTGGCTTAGATTCTTGGAAAAGGAAAAAGGATTGAAGGTAGAGGACGAAATAGGTAGAAAGGAACAGACAAAAGGATGGAGGAGAAGAAAGAAGGCTAATGTGACAGAATGTTAAGAGTGGGTAAAACTAGGTGAGGGCTATACGGGGGTTTGCAGTAAAAGGAACATTTCAATTAAAGATCAGAGACGAGCCCAGCTCCAAACATTAACAGGAGGTTGTGGGACAATGGGGCTGCCCACAGAAAGGCAGTGCACAGAGTATACCTTCATCTGTAACAATTTACACTATATGGGGTTCAGCTCTGAAAGGTAAGCAGCTTGTCAAAAGAAACACTAAGCTGAGGTAAAGGAATCGCTAAACCAGCACCCTGGGGACTTAAGCATTTTGAATCACTCTCAAAACAAAAACAAGAGTCACTGTATTTACCAGGAATTACTACTTTTTGATATTTTAACTTTTCTGTGACCTATTCTGATTTTACCAATTAAACTTGTAAAAACGTACATTTTAAGGATGAGCTGTAGTGACTTTAGAAAATCATTACAACCAAGCCAACTATTATTAGGTTCTGACAGAAAAATGTCTATTTAACAAAACAAATTAGCTTTCTTTATTAAAAAAATTAAAAATTATTATATAGGGAAAGTACCTTTCTGTAATCACAAAGTTAAGAAGTAGGTTTAAAATCAGTATTAAAAAAACCACAGTAAAATTATTAGCATTTGATCTTATTAGAGATAAAAAGTGCTAAGCTGGTGTTGTCAACAGTGGCCTAACAAGCACCTGCCTAACACATGTAAGGCATTGGTGCCCACTCTCAGCAACACACACACACATGCACCCCTAAAAAGAAGTACTGAGTTATACTTCCCACCCTTTGGGGAAGCATTATGTCACAAAATGAGATTAAGGCCCTAACTCCTTCTGTGAATGACAGAACTCCACTGGTGAAACAGCTCACAGGACAGTAGACTAAGACAGGTCTGACTAACTGCTGCTTACACTTCCTTTGTCTTCTTAAAAACTACAGCCTTGCTGTGACATCAGCAAATAGTCTCATTGGTATCTATATGAACATAGGGGGAAAAATCAGTTAACCAGTTTCTGAGACATGTCAAAGTAAGGTGCTGCGGTATCTGTGAGACGCAACAGCAGCCCCAGGAGCTGGTGGTATTCTTCTCCATCAAGTGTGTCTCTGCTAACTGTTGGATTTCTTCAAAGATTCATGTTTGTGTAACCTTAGCCAGAAACAGCTAAGTTACTGGGTAATCTTTACAAAAACTGTGTATTAAAATGTGGAATCAGGGGTTGGAGAGATGGCTCAGCAGTTAAAAGCACTGGCTGCACATGCAGAGGACTGGGGTTCAGATCCCAGCACCCACATGGTAGCTAACAACTATCCATAACTCCAGTTCCAGGGATGATGCCTGACCTCTGTGGACACCATATGCATGGGTGCACTTAAGATACATGCAAGCAAAACATTCATACACATACAACAAAAATAAATTAAAAAAAAAGTGTAATCAAAGGGCTGGAGATGGGTTAAGAGCATGTACTGCTCTTGCAGAGGATCGGAGTTTGATTCTCAGCACCCACATCAGGCAGCTTGCAACATCTTAATGCCAGCTTCATGGGATCTGACACCTCTGGTCTCCAAGGGCACCTTCATTCATATGCACACACCCACACAGACATACATACATACCTACACATAATTTAAAAAAAAAATTTTAAGTAGAATCACAGTCAGCAAGGTGGCTCAGTGACTAAAAGTGCTTGGTGCCAAGTCTGATGACCTGAGATTCCTGCAGCCCCCATGGTAGAGGGGTAGAACAAACCCCACATGGGATGTCCTCTAACCTCACCATGCACATCATGGCAAGGGAGCACTTACACATGTGCACAGACACAAATTAAACAGAATAAAATAGTAAAAGAAAAAAAGAGGGTGGGGGGTCTTTTTGAGACATGATCTCCCTATAGCCACAGCTGTCCTGGAACTCACTATGCAGACCAGGCAAGGCCTTGAACTCACAGAGATCCACTTGCCTCTGCCTCTGGAGTGCTGGGATTAAAGGCGTGTGCCACCACATCCAGCTATAAAAGATGTTTTAATTAAAGAAAAAGTAGAATCAGGCTAGAGTATTTGCCTGGCATACACCAGGCCCTGGGTTAGATCCTCATCACCACAAGAAGTTGTTTAATGACTTCCAAATTTGAGGAACAAAATGGTTAAGAAAGAGTAAAATATTCTATCAGGAGAGGAACATAAGCTCTTTATTTCTGCTATTTACTAAGACCACACAAGACCTGAGTAATCTCATAGAACAAGAGCTTCTTTTAATTTAGAGATCTGTTTAAGATTTATTGTTATTTTTAATGTGTATGTGTGTGTGTCTGTGAGTGTATGCCACATGCATACAGGTGTCTTCAGAGGTCAGAATAGGGTGCTGGATCCCCTTGAAGTTGAAGTTATGGGTACCCATCATGGGTGCTAGGAACTGAACTTGGGTGGTATGGAAAAGCAGTACGTGACCTTTACCACTGAGCCATCTTTCCAGACTGACAACGTCTTCTTAAATTATAGGTTCAAATCATTAACAGATCTTGAATTGACTAGAGAGCTTCAAACAGTATTTAAAATTTTTAATGTACTAGAAACTCTAAGAGTGCACATCACACAAAATAAGTGATGCTCTGTGAACCTTCTGTTTTTGGTAAGTAGATGTCCCCATAACTGCATGATGTGGTTCTTCCTACAGCAGGTCAGAAAGAAAAGGAAAGGAACAGGTAAGGAAGAAGAAAAGGGAGGAAAGGTTAGAAAAGCAGTATGTGGTAGTTAAGATCCTGGCTGAGTGTCTTACAGCATGGGTCAGCCTTCTGTAAAGGAGGTCCCCTGCCAGACACTCATCCTCAAAACTTCTCTAGGTGCCACCTTTCAATGTGGATCCATGCTTAGGGGTTAATAAAGACCATCTGCTTAGAAATGGATAAAACTTCCATGAAATCTTTCTGCCTCCAAAGTTGCTCATGAGAATGCCCATGATGGCTCAATCTCAACTTTCAACTTTGTTTCCCGTGGGTCTGGACTCTAGGTATCCTGTTACTGAGCTTACATCACTTCTGTTATTTCAGTAGGCACTTTCGTATGTAGCCCAACTCTTTACAAAAAAACTAAGAAAGCAAACCCATTTTCTAAAAAGCGACTCAACATGCAAATCCCCAAACTAAAAAGCAAGGAATTTTTCACTTTGTATTCTTTAGGGACACTTTATCTGTTTCTTCTTGGAAGAATAAGAGAACAAATGAGATAACAGACATGTTACAGGGCATTTTAAAAGTCAGAAAACGAACTGAGGCTGGAAATAGCTCAAAGTCCTGTTCACTCATTTACGTGCTTCAGATCAACTATTCCGAAGGGAGTGTGCATTCCAGTGTCCCCATTTACTGTCTGGGCTTCAAGCCAAGGTGGGTTGGCTTCTCCAACCCGGTCTTCGGAATCCTGGCATATGAACTGCACGTAGTAACAGCTTCTAGCTGCTGCACAGGACTTAATGAATCTTGGATGGGATTAAGTATGCCCAAGGCTTCAGGAATGTGATGTACAGCAAACAGACCAGAGCTAGTGTGCTGGCCCAAACCACTGAGTGTAACAAAAATGAGGTCTCTTACCAAGGTTCTTATGAGGATTAAATAAGAAAACATTGTCTCAACATGGCCCCTGCCTAGAACAGAGTAAATCAAGTCGCTGGGGTAGTATCTTCTTCTTTGTTTCTGTCGATGGTGCCAGGCTCACCAGCAAAGGCTGTTCATATGCAGATTCCCATGGTTTCTGATTACCTGAGGCAAGTGGAACCCAGGGAATCTTCACCTTAACAAGCATACCTGTGAGGTACTATTCTAAGAACCTAGCTTTGCCACTGAGATCAACTTCTTACAGGTCAGTGGACTCTTTACCACAGAACAAAGATTCAGGAGGAATTCCCTCACGGTGTGGCTGTGGGGGCTGAAGGGGCCCACACATGGGGGCCTGGCATTTGGGTCATTGCCTAACACTGTTCAGTGCCAGGTAGGTGCTAGGTGATGCAGGCAGGACCTGCTTGCTTCCCATATCAGGAATGCCTACCTTCATTTGCTTTGCTTTTGGTCAGAAGGACCGCGATGGGTCTGTCTGGGTCCTGCTGTCCACTGAGCTCCGGCTGGGGCCTGGGCTGGGGACTCGGGCTGCGGGCGCCCTCGTGGCGGGCCTCGGGCTGGGCTCTGCGGCGGTACTCCGACGGGCTGTAGGAGCGCTCGTATTCAGGCTCATAGGTCTGATGGTAGGTGTGTTCGTAGTCCCGGTCGTAGTCCCTATCGATGCTGCGGCCACCGCTGCGATCCCGGCCACGCCGGTAGTCATCCTGATCTAGACCCCGCTCCAGGCTCCGGCCTCGGCTGCGCTCCCGGCCACGACTATCGCGACCATAGTCGTCGTGGTCCAGGCCCCGTTCCAGGCTCCGACCTCGGCTCCGATCCCGGCCACGGTCATAGTCGTCGTCGTGGTCCAGGCCCCGCTCCAGGCTCCGGCCTCGGCTGCGCTCCCGCTCTCGTTGCTGGGGACGCCCCCTCTCCGGGCTGTCCTCCCAGCCCTGGCTGAGCCCATCGTGGCTGCTGTGCCGGCTCCTCTCACTGTACCCACTGCGGAAACTTCTGCCATCAAATTCATCCATCACCTCAAAAGCCCGGTCTTCCTGACTGAGGGGAGGGTTGCTCTGCGGTGGGGCCACCTGGACTTTCCGTGGCCTCTTGACCACCTGTTCAAACAAACAATGCAGATGTAGAGCAGCAGCAAACACAGAGAACCGGCTGGGCAAGGGGTCTGGCTCCATCTTTAAGAAAACTATCCCTCTCTACCGTGTGTGTGTGTGTGTGCGCGCGCGCGAGCGCACGTGGGCTTCGCGTATGGCACCAAAAACCCTACATCCCCTAAAGTGATGTATCCTAAGTCATCAGTTTCCAGAGATAAGAAATGGGAACTAGAGACAAGAAAAATCATAGAATAAAATAAGAAAATGAATGAGTTTTGAGTTCAGTGCTTTTGAATGTTTTCAAACTTCTAGTCAAGTATGAAAAGCCTCAGAGACCTTTATCAGTCCATAAAACTCCAATGAGAATCCAGGTAGTAATAGTTTTCCACATGTTAAAGGAGGGGAGAGGGGAAATCAACATCCTTCTAGATTAAAAGGGACTGAAGGGTGTCAGTTTGACACATCTGGGAAGAGGGAGCCTCAGGGGAGGCGTTACCTCCATTGGACTGTCCTACAGTCACATCTGTGAGGTATTTTCTGAGTTGGTAACTGATGAGAGGGACCCAAGTTCACTGTGAACCCCTGGGCAGAGAGTTGTATAACAAGTCAGGGGAGCGAGCCAGTAAGCAGCATCTTCCACAGTCAGTGCTTCAGTTCCTGCCTCTAGGCTCCTGCCCTGCTTAATCTAAGTTCCTGCCTTGGCTTCCCTTGATGGATTGTCACTTGCAAGTGTAAAATGCAAGAAATCCTCTCCTCCCTAAGTTGGTTTTGGTCAATGTTTTGTCACAGCAATACAAAGCTAACTAGGATAAGAGATAATCAAACACAGAGGGGAAATGTGGACCTGAGACTTATCTCAAGGTATCTGGAGCTAAGGACTAGCTGTTAGATGGCACTGTACAGTTCTTAAGAGTTGATAATAGAATGACCCTGTTCTTAGGAAATGCAGCAATAAGCAGGAGGCCGGCAGTAAGATAGGCTGGGTAAGAGGATTGCTAGCTGGCGTTCGGGAAAGAGGAGAGATGGCCATGGGGATAACTCAGACGCATCTTCACACCATCCATAACATCACCCTAGAAAAGTATCAAGGATCCAGGAACTTTTCTGGACCATCAAATTTTCAGAAGTAAATGGTGTTTTCTTCTGTGCATAAATACTGAATGCTCTTGAGGCCAGCTGAAAGCAAGCCCAAACTTACAATGGCAGCAATCTTCCCGCTTTTTCTGAGTTGCTGAACTGCAAATGAATGGAGCACATCCTCCATGGGGGTGCCGTTGACCATGACCACTCTGTCATTTTCTCTGTAAACAAGAAATACACACCAGTCACGAAAAACCGCATGTTGAGTTATCAGGACCGGTTTAGATAGACCAGAAGCAGCAAATGGACCCAAAATGCTTTAAAGGGCTCAGTGTTTCACAGTTCCCAGGTTCAGCTAGCTATCTTGGTTCCAGGCAAGCCACATAGCGAGGAAGTCAAAAGCTTCCCTCAGATTTCTTGTTTATTTTGAGAATAGACCTCATGTGGCCAAGCTGCCCTTGAACTCACTATGTAGCCAAGGCTGACCTTAAATGAGGGATTGTCCTGATCTTTGCCTCTACCTCTTGAATGCTTAAGTTATAACATTATAGTGTACCATCAGGCCTGGCTTCTTTGCCTCATTCTTTCTTTTCTTTTATCCAAAATATTTTATTTTTATTTTATGTGTATGAATGTTTTGCCCATATATATGGAAGTGTACCAGGTACATGCCTGGTGCCTGCAAAGGCCAGAGCAGGGCATCAGATCCTTTGGAACTCGAGTTAGGAATGGTTGTTAGCTGCCACGTGGCTACTGGGAACTGAATCTGGGTCATCTGGAAGAGCAGCTCATGCTCTTACCTGCTAAGCCATCGCTCCAGCCCTGCCTCAGAGTCACAAAGAAAATTTAAGATCACAGAAAACTATTACTGTGGTTCGTCCCAAGTTATCTTAAAATTTTATATTACCCTAAATGAAAGACTACTAACTTGATAGGAGCACAGAAACTATAAATTCAACTTTTGAATTATTTGAATAATTGAATTAATTACTGAATTATTTTAGATTCTGTCCTGGTGGCATGCATTTTTTTAAAGAGGCATTAGCTCTTCCAAAACATAAGGCTAACAATAGAGAAACTGTGTCGTCCTATTTTGAATCTTCCCACTATTAAATTCTGGGAGATTGAGGTTTGTTCATATGGGTCTTTTGTTTGGAGGTGGGGGGGGGGGGTAAGAGATTTATCTAAAGCCTTGACTATGCTAAGCACCAATTTCACTACTGAGGTACATCTCTAGCCATCTTCATTAAATTCCTAAACAATATAAAATAAGTCAAACACATACTACACTTGGTAGGTACTAGCAGAACATGAAACTTCATGATGGTCAATTCTGACTAAACCAATTTGACTGGATTGAGAAACACCTAGAAGAGGAGCCAAGCACATTTCTAGGTGTGTCAGGGGGCTCCTTTTCAGAGAGAATTAACTAAGCGGCTACCATGCAGTTAGGTGCTCTGTTCCCCTGTACTCTCCCTGCCATGATGGACATAAACCCCTGAAATGGAACTAGAATAAATAATTGCTCCCCTGGTATTTTTCTCAGGTACTTTGTTATAATGACAAAATATCTGAGTAACACAAGGTCCGCAATAGGAAACGGTTCCCACGGACTGAGAGAGAATGTAGCTCAGTACAATGCTTGCCTTGCGTGCAGAAAGCTTTAAGTCAATTCCTAGCACTGCATAAACTAGTGTGGTGGCACGTGCCACCACGTGTCTGTAATCCCAGCACACGGGAGGTGGAGGCAGGAGAAGCAGAAATGTGAAGACATCTACTCCTGGATAGGGAGTTTGAGGCCAGTCTAGCTAGAGACTCTGTCGAAAAAGTCAGGAAGGAGGGGAGGTAGAAGGGCAGGGGGAAGGGGGGAAAGTTGCTAAACCTGTAAGTGATCTTTCTAACTGCCTTCCTATGGGAGTGGGGAACCGCTCTCCTCCCTTGGAGTTTGGATGTTTCCCAGGTCCAGTGATTGTTAAAACACGATGTACTAGTTATGTCCTTAATTCCCACTTGAAGACTTTGGGGGTAATATTAACTCCCCACCTCCCTTTTCATGTTCAAAGGCACACACCAAAGCACCCACTCTTGCATCAACTGACAGGGCTGGCAGGGGCTTGGTGGGGTAAAGGACTCACTGCAGCAGGCCATCAGCGGGTCCACCGGGGAGCACGTCCGAAATGACGATTGATGTTTCTCCATTTTCAAAGTGAGGGTTGTCTCTGCCTCCAGACACTGCAATTCCAAATCCTCTTTTGGAATCCTGTTCATTGGAGTTAGAAGTGAAAAATCTTTCTGTAAGTGCCTTTCAGAATTTATTATAAGCACCCGATAAAATAAAGGTCAAATCAATAACCGGAGACAGCCTGGGAACAGATGGACTTAGAAGAACAAATAAAAATCGAAATAAAGCAACACTGTGGTCAATTGACAGGTTCATAAAGGGAAATTCTTTATCTAAAATGGGTGACCTTGTGGAAGTCCAGGCTGGGAGGGGAGGGGGAAATGGTCTTCTACCTAAATAGGGGTATGCTGTTCCAAACACCAAGTAGACCTATTCATAGTGTCATGTTGGCCTGAGCAGGAACAACTTCAATAAAAACTGATTCTGTGTGTGAAAAAAAATTTTTTTAAGTATGTCTTTAGCTGAGTGTGGCACATGTCTTTAATTCCAGCATTTGAGAGGTAAAAGTCAGAAAACAGGAATTCAAGGATGCATAGCAAGTTGAAGGCCAGCCTGGACTACATGAGACCCTTTCTCAAAAAAAAAAAAAAACCAAACAAACACAAATAGAATATACCTTTAAATTAAAGTTAGACAAGATAGCAATATCATTTTAATTTAGGGTGAAAAGAAAATATACGGGTTTTAAAGATAAAACCTAAACATAAAGCTAGTATTTCCAGGCCTGGAAAAATGGTTCAGTGGGTAAAGGCTACTCATGACAACTTGAGTTCAATCCCTGCCAGCCACACGATACAGAGAAATGATTCCCCAAGGTTGTCCTCTGACTTCCACATAGTGCCAAGGTGCGCAAGTGCTCAGGGAGTTGGAGTTGTGGGGAGCGCTGGGGACTGACTGAAGGCAGTCAGGACCAGCTCAACCCAACAGAAAAAGACTCACAGCAGAGTGTGGCATCACACACCTTTGACCCCAGTGCTTAGAAGCAGAGGCAGGTAGATGTCTGAGTTTAAGGTCAGTCTGGTCTACAAAGCAAGTTCCAGGCCAGACATGGTTATAACAGTGAGACCTTGTGTAAAAAAAGAGAGGAGGAGGAAGAAGAGAGGGCAGGGGGAGGCGACTTACAGACTCTCAATAGCTAGGCTTATTTAGAGTGGGCTAATACCTATCATACCTACCCTGAACTTCACTATCAAGACAGAAAGAACTGCAATTAACATGTATTCATTAAGCATCAATTGTGCACCAGCCTCCATGGATTGGAAGCTGAATGTATTTCCTCGTTTCATCAAGAAGGGAAACATCAGGGCTGGAGAGATGGCTCAGCAGCTAAGAGCACTGGCTGCTCTTGCAGAGGACCAGGTCTCAGTTCCCAGCACCCCCATGCTGACTCACAACTGCCCATAACTCTAGTTCCAGGGGACCTGGCACTCTCTTCTGGCCTCTTCAGACATTGAATGACATGGGGGGTACATTTACATACACACAGGCAAAATACTCATACACATAAAAATAAAATAAATAAATAAAATATTTTTTTAAAAAAAGACCAGGTATGGTGGACACTTGTAACCCCAGTGCTAGAGAGGCAGATATGTGTATGTCCATGCCTTGCTAGCCAGCCAGCCTAGCCTACTACACAAGGTCCAGGCCACTGAGAGCCCTGGTGAAAAAGTATAATGAAAGGCACCTGAAGAACAACTGAGGCTGACTTCTAATCTCCACGAGCACAGGCACTTGAATATGTACACACAACACATGCACACACAAGTGCAGTATACACTAGCATACACAGGTACACATTCGCACATACACATGTGTACACACACACACACACACACATACACACATATACTATTTTCAGGACTGAATCTCTTGATTCCTAAACTAATCTTTTCATTTATTTTGAACTTAAATTTTACTTGAGGGAGTTATAGAAGGGGGATGGCTCAGTGGACTGAACCCAGGGTCTCTTGTGTTCTCAGCATATAAGAGAGTATAAATTCAAACCCAATTCAAAATTCGGGAGGGGGGGAGGGAGGGAGGGAGAGAGGGAGGGAGGAGGGAGGGAGGGAAGGAAGGAAGGAAGGAAGGAAGGAAGGAAGGAAGGAAGGAAGGAAGGAAGGAAGGAAGGAAGGAAGGAAGGAAGGAAGGAAGGAAGGAAGGGAGGAAGTTACATAAGTTAGAAATGCTATTTTAATGTCCTTAAACAGTACCAGTTATTTTCATTTCCTCTCTCCTCTCATTCTTTCAAATTCTGTTCTCTCTAGAGAGAAGTGAAGGTTTTAATCATCCTTAAAATGCTTTACTATAAACAGAATTGAATAAAAAAACATAACAACATGCAAATCTTTGCCTGAAAGTTGATTATTGCTAGCTAGTACTAACGATGCATTATCCGCTTCAGAGAGATAAAAACAAAACCGTGAGGCCAAACTGAGCAAGATCCATGAACTGCAAATTCACAAATCTCACACAGAATGTGCACGATGTGCAGAACTCACCTTCTGCAGCGTCACAGTGTACTGTTCCCATATCAGCTCCTCCATGCCTGGGCCCTGTTTGAAAACAAGCAAAAGCAACTCAATTAAGACTCCAGAAATAAAACAAAAATTCACAACACCTTGACACGAAGCCCCGTTCACACTTCGCACACCCTAAAAAAACAGGTAATTGCTCAAAATGTTATGCTGCTTATTTTCTTAGAAGAGCTTCTAGGAAATGGTGGTCTTGACAATACTAAGGAATTTAATGAAAGACACAGCAAGAAACCCTCAAAAAGAAATGTTAAATGCTGAGTCCTCTGGTATCCACCATTATTATGAGTTCTTTAAAAAAAAGTCTTGTTTCAGGGCTGGCAAGATGGCTCAGCAGATAAAGGCACTTGCTGACAACCTGAGTTTCATCCCCTGTACCCACATGGTAGAAAGAACTGACTCCTGAAAGTTGTCCTCTGACCTCCATACGTGCCATGATGCACCTGCACACACACACACGCACACACACATGCACATGCACGTGAGCACACAATAAAAAGACTCCTGTTTTAAGAAATTTAAATGGGCTATAGTTATCAAAAGAACAACAGACCATCAAAAATAACCAGGCAAATAGATATAAAAGAAAAGGCTGGGGCTGGAGAGATGGCTCCCGGTTATGAGCACTGACTGCTCTTGAAGAGGACCCAGATTCGATTCCCAGCACCCACATGGCAGCTAACAACCACCCATAACTCCAGTTCCACAGGAATCCATGCCTTCTTCTGATCTCCAAGGGTATTGGACGACACGGCACTTACACATGCAGGCAATATATTCACACACATAAAATAAAAACAATAAAACTAAAAAAAAAAAAGGCTGAAATAACATAAACCTGGACTGAATCTCATACTACACACACTACAACAACCATGAATAAAGCAAAAGGGAAGGAGCTCCTCAGAAGGCAGCAGAAAGCGTGGGAAGGGTGTTCCGTGTGACCCAGGGGCAGCAGACCCAAACTCCACCAGGGAGAGGGAGAAACCCAGGCTGGGAGAGTGGTGAATGTCTGTAAGCCCAATAGGCAGGGGGACCGCTACAAGTTCAAAGCCAACCTGATCTACAGAGCAATTCCAGGTCAGACACCCTGCCTTAGAAAGCAAAAAGAGGAAGAGAAAACTCCAAGAGGCAATGAATGGCTCTCCCACAGCTGAAGGTTTCTCAAGTGGAGGAAACCTAATCTACCACACGATGGGTAAATTAAGGAAAGAAAACCACAGGGACGCACACAGCAGGCTCACTGTAGAGAGGAAATGCAAGAAGCAGATAATTAACAAGGAGAAAGCCATCCTGTCAGCAGCAGCAGCAGGAGAAGCCAGAGACAGTAGAATAGCATCTTCAGTTTGCCATCTGCCAATGTAGGCAGCAGAAAGCCTCCTTAAGAGCAGGTCAGATCATTACCAAAGACCACTAATAAAGTTATTTTCTAAGGAAGGGGCTGAAGAGATGGCTCAGTGGGAAAAATGTTTGCTGAGCAAGCATGTGGATCTGAGTTTGGATCCCCAGCACTCACACATCCATGTAAAAACACAGGCACGCCTAATATCTGTGACCCCAGCACAGGGGTGGGGGTGGAGAGTTGGGGTGCAAACAGCTGGAAACCGGGAGCTTGATGGCCAGTCAGTCAAGGCAGTCAGTCCAAGATCACTGAGAGACATTGTCTCAAAAAAAAAAAAAAAAAAAAATTTAGAGACTGATCCAGGGAACTAGGAAATAACCAACATCAACCTCTGATCCCCAAGTGCACACACACAGGTATGGACCAACCCTCCGGGTGCAAACACATGTAAATCAAGAAAGCCTCATCACAATGCCATTATCCTAAATGCCATGCTGAAGAGCAATAGAAAGGTGCTGGTCAATTTTTCACTTCATTAATTTAATCCACATGTTAAATTGTCTAGGGCAATCCCACAGGGATGCTTAAAGTGAATAACTTCCAAGACAACAGAAGAAAAAAATGTAGAAAAAGCAAGGCAAATGCACAATGATGACTGTAGAAAATACAGAATATAGGCAAGTAATAAATATGCAAAACAGACTATCTCAGTCTAGATTCAAAGCAAAAAGACCTAGCTACATGTTTTTAAATAGAGCATACATAAAACAGATATACATGAATCTAATTATACGAATAGAAAACATTACAAGACATATGGATTAAAATAAGTCAAGAAAAACTGCTTACTTCTACATTTAGCACAAATTTTTAAGCCAAATTGATTAATTTTACACTGATATTAGTAGGAGAGATGGACAGTCATTGAAAAAATGCAGATATGTAGTCTCTCCCTGTTCACAAACTCTTAAGCCTGGGAAAGAGAGGCTCACATCCAAAGATGCTGATACATGGCAGCAGATCACTGGGCCCCTCTGGAAGCAGAGGGTTGAGAAAAGCAATTTTGTTTGCACAAAAGGAAGGTAAAGGAGCCTCCTGCGGTGTGACTTAGCTGATTACTCAGGCTGAGAGGCATCTGCCACTCTTTAGCTCTGACGCCCCTCCACCCTCAGCCCGCATGTATTCAATTCTGGGGCACTCCCATGGCTAATACCATCTGGCTCCAGGAGATCAGAATTCTCAAAGATTAAAAAAATACAATTCAAATTATCTCTAGGTTTAAAAAGATAACAAAGCGAGGAGGAGTAGGCAAGGTCTTGGCTAGCAGTGCATATGGACTGGATGGGGCTTGGGGGTGGCATGGTGGAAACACCTGCATCCCCAAAAGGAGAGACATCACCACGATGCACTATGTAAACATTCCAAAAAAACAGAAGGCAGAAACACAGCTGTAGAAAACCCTCAATTATCCGCTTGTTTAGCGTGACCCCTTGGTTTGTTTAAATGGGTTAGTTTGTTTGTTTTGCCATGACGCTGGGGCTAAAACCCTGGGTTCTTGCACATTCTAGTCATGTGTTCTACCCTTGAGCTACATTCTATTTTAAGAAATAAGTGTCAGGGCTGGAGAGAGGGCTCAGCAGTTAAGAGCACTTGCTGTGCTGACAAGTGATCTGGGGTCAGTTCCTAACACTCAGGGCACTAACAACCACGCCTAAATCCAGTTTCAGGGTATCTGACGCCCCTCCTGGCCTCTGTGGGCATTGCATGCACAGGTACACTTACATCAGGCAAAACATTCATACACATAAAATAAAAATAAATTAATTAAAATAAAGAAATGGCAGAGTCCCCATAACAATATTAATTTTAAAATATTTGTTTAAATGTTTACATAACAGAGAATTTGACTGAGATTTCAATGTTGCATTCATCTCTGTCCCACCATTTCCTAAAACATGATGTCTTGCATACAAAGTAAGCAGATTTTCTTCAATAAATCAAGAGATGGATGCATTATTTGTTTGCCATTCAATGAATATGACCAAGGCACTGATTTCTACTACTTGTAAATTTTTCTAAAGGACATTTCTATTAAATTCAACAGTTCCCTGGTTGTTTGTTGTTATTTAGAGGTTCTGGGGATCATGCTAAGCAAGTGCTCTCCCAGTGAGTCACACCCCCAGCCTCTGCTTCCTTTAAGCATACCTGAGGTGGGTAGGCTGGAGACTCAGGTGCCTGTGGCCCAGTTTTCTAAATGTGCTTTACATCCATTCCTCTCCATTTTACTCCATTTTAACAGCATCTTCCAAAATGTACCAGAATAGTTCCCCAAATTTTAATACAACTTCTTATTAGAAAGTTTTCCTTTAAAGGAAATGAAACCAGATACTCAATTAAACTCATAACTGAGAATTGGCTACCCCTTTCCAAAGACACCTTCAGTTTTAGATATGGCCTTGGTTAAACTTACTCATTATGACTTGCAAAGAGCCTCAAGAACAGAGTGGACAAAGGCACTGGAATGTATTAATTAATAAAATCTACTGCACTGCAAATATTTTGAGCAGCCCCAAACACATGGTGCAACAGACACCCCCAGCGTAATTCAAGGGGAGAGCATCCCAGGAGGGTTTGCAAAATGTGGCATCTTTTTCACAAAGGATATTTGTAAGTCAACAAAACTAATTTTTTGTTTAGTGATTCATGTACACGTGTATACACATGCTGTGTCTGGAACTACAAAGAAAAAGCAAAGGAATGAAACACAAAATCCAGAATGAAGTACAAAACCGGGATACAAGGGGCTTGCACATTCGTTGGGATGGAGGGGTGTGATGAGCTTGCGGTATTGTTAATGTTTTGTTTCATGCTTTAGGTATTTGAGTTTGTATAGATACCAATAGTTTCATTAAGTTAAAAAACAGGAAAGCAAGGGAAGGACATCGAGGAGTGCTGCATTACCGGCTGAGGACCTAACATCCAGGGCAATACTACACTCCAAAAGCTTTAGCACAATTTCAATTTTGCAAAGTGAAAAGGAGAGTTAATAACGTCTACTTAAGAGAAGGCGGGAGGGGCGGGGGTGAGGGGTGGGATGGTGCCAGGGGGGCACAAGGACTAAAGAAACGGTGACGGCACTGGGTAGAAAAGGGAAAGGGCACCAGGCGTGGGGGAACCGCAGGTGCTGAGGACTCCGCAAACCCTTTTCTTTTTTTTAGGTTAAAATCAGCTTTATTAGGGAAATGAAGATGACATACACCTTGAACAGCAAGTGATATATAGAAGGATCTTCAATTTTCAGTGTTCTCAAGAACTTCGATTCCCTGATCCTATTCACCAGGAGGAGTTCCCACGTGCTGACCGTCTTTTTCTCTGCTCACCTTACTAGAAAGTAAGCAGTGTTAATGGTAATTTCCTCGGCGTGAGAACAAGTCATTCCTAGAAGCCATGGAAAGTTAGGAGCTAACCTGTCTATCATAAATAAAAAACCTTTGTGTTTATGGGTATTTATTTAAAGAAAGAAAAGAATGAGACTGAGGCAAACAGTTATTCAATGTTATTTTTATACTCTTCTTATAGAGCTTGTTTCCTTTAGGACACCTCGACCAGATAAAAATCCTATACATGTAAATAAGAAAGAAACACTTAAAGGCTGGGGAGATAGCTCAGTCAAAGGGCTTGTATTCGATACCAAAAAACCAGGTAAGCATGCCAGATAATCTCAGTGCTGGAGAGGTGAAGGCAGAAGGGTCCCTGGGACTTGCTGGCTAGACTGTCTAACCTACTTGGCAAGGTACAGGCCAATGTGTCTCAGAAACCAAGGACAGCTCCTGAGGAGCAACACTAGAAACTAACGGCTGGCCTCCATATACCTGCACTTGTACATGTATGTGCACCTCCATCCCACCCCTACACACATACACAGAAGAAGGAATCATTTTCAATCCAACCAAAGTTGGATTGCTACCAAAATCTTGGCTGCCTGAAGAGACCTTGAACTGCCTGCCAACTTTTAGGTTCTGTTCCACACAGTGTTGCTCCCCAGCAAGGGAGGCCACGGAGAACAAAGATTCACCCAAAGCGGCTCATCGGGGATATGCTTAATCAAAGTCCAAGCCACACAGCAAATATCCACCTTGCAGTACTCCAAATGTTCACACAAATGTGATTTGTACAGTGAAAGAGGCCAAACAAAATGTTTGACGCCAAACAAGAAATTCTAACACATACAGAGCAGTATATTCATCTGTACCCAGGAAGCAACACATGCTAAGAGATTCCCAACTCATGGGACGCGGCAGTCTTTGACTCACAAATCCAGTGAGCAGCTATCTATTTCACTTAGGTCTGCTAAAAGTAAACATTAAAAAACCCACCATTGACTGCAAGCTACATTCTGAACCCTCAGTTTGTTACTGAAAGCTGCCAGGACACAAATAAATCCGAAGATAAAGGAGTCACTGTACCACTGTGTGAAGGGTTTGCTCCCTCCCCTCTTGTGGGAAAAGCATGGGAAAGAAATGGGGGAGCTTGAGAGGGACTCACACGGCCTTTCCATCGCTCCAGCTTTTTCATAGCCTGGATCCACATCTTCTGGAACACCTGAGTGGCAGCCTTCATGCCTCTGCAGAGTGAGGACTGGCCACTGCCTACCTTCCGGGCTGCCCACCCATTTCCACCACTCCACGTGGTTACATAAGGCGGATACAATAGTGGCCCAGATGCCCATCAAATCCTGTTGTCGTCCCACACAGAGCCACATCCACACCACAGGGAAGCCAAGCGCTTTGAAAAGTGCTGCTTGTGAGACAAAAAGAAAGCAATCTGGGTTCGCACCACTTCAACAGCTTGCTTTGCTCATTTCTCCCACACGAGGAGGACAGCGTTGCAGCGGGCGTTTCTTCCAGTCACACAAGAGCCATTCGGCATTTAGGTAGAATTTATTAAGTGCCACTGGGCCTTTCACATGCACAGATCCTGTGGGTGTGGGCTGAAACTGTAATTTAAAAAAAAAAAAAAATTCTTTTGAGACAGGGTCTTACTATGCAGCCCTAAGTGGCTTGGAACTTGCTATGTAATGTAGACCAGGCTGGCCTTAAACTCATGGAGGTCCCCCTGGCTCTGCCTCATAAGTGTTGAGATTAAAGGTGCCAACATGCCTGGTGTAAATATATGCATGCCTGTATATATTTTTAAATTTTTATAGCACTGGGGAGACTGACGGGGGAGTCGGGAGGTGAGGTTGGGTGGATCAAAGTTGAAGGCCAGCCTGTACTCCTGGGTAAGACCCTGTCTCAAAATAAAACAAGACAAAACAAATCTGTCATAAACTAAGCATGTACAGCCTTCTTTTGGGGGGTCATTAACATAACAATTTAACATAACTACTTACAGAACATTTACATTATATTTGGTATCATATGTAATCTAGAGATAATCTGAAGTATAAGGAAGATCTACCTAAGTTACATGCAAATACTACACTATTTTATATGAGGGACTTGAGCTTCTGCTGATTTTGGTGCTTCAGGATATGAGAGATGACTGTAAACAGAAACTGAACTTCGGAAAGGAACAAAGAAGCAATTGTGCGTACAGACACTCCCCACACGAAGCGTATAAAGCAGCAGAACCAACAGAGTTTCAGGTAAACTGCTAGAAACGCTAATGTTACACAGAACCAAAAGGCAGAATGAGAAATGAACATTCTTAGAGATAACCAGGGGAAGGTAAGATGTAGGGAGATGGTACAGGTCGGCACTGACTCGGGCACAGAGCACTTGCTCAGCAAAGTTCTCTCCTCTTCCTGAACTCCCCATGAATTTAGCAGATAAAGGAATAACAAAGAGCCCTGTCATTGTTACTTTGTACAAAATTTCAGATTCAGCGAATCTAGGAAATCGACTATAAAGGATGCTGGGGCTTGCAACCGAGGCCAAGTCCTGGGGAATTCCAGGACACTCTTGATGCCACAACATGTGTTATACATCAACAGGCTGGGCCCAGCAGTCTGCAAATGAGGTGTACGTCACCTGGTTTGTCTGAGACAGGGACACACATAAATATAGACCACACAATGGTCACAATACAGTAAGCAACTTGAAGTAGAAGCAAAAAAGTTTACAGTCTTGTATCTGTGCAATCCTTATTCTGTTACTTAAGCTGTGGAGTCTTGGATGTGCTATATAATCCTTTACCACCTACACCTCAAAGTGTCGGTGTTGGCCCAAACCTGGCAACTCCTCTGAGCGTATGTGTTGTGTGGAACAGGTGCTGGAATGGGCTCTTCCCGTCATTCTTCCTCAGTGTAACGGCTAGGCTGCACAGAAGGCCAAGAGGACTATCTGTCCCAAACTACAAAGAAGCAGGTAGTGTTAGGAAGACCCAGGCTGGCCGGACGTGAGCAGGCTGCAGGTGCAGGCTGTGTGCACACCCAGGAGCTGTCTCCCTGGACCCCAGGGGCAGAGAAGCAAAGCAGGCAACTACGGAGCACTCAGGAAGCTCATGCCTGCACTCTGAGGGGCCGTAGGACAGCGCCTGACAATGCCTTGCAGGGAAACAGACGCTACTTTCCCATGAATCCACGCATACTCTCCAGAAGCTTCAAATTTAAGGTCTCCAGATTCTGCTTTGGTGATTTTCAACTGTCACAGCTTTTAAAAATAATGTGCCAGGCCAGGTGTGGTGGTATATACCTTTAGTCCCAGCACTCAAGAAGCGCAGGCAGGGGGATCTCTGTGAGTTCAAGGACAGCCTGATCTACAAAGGGAGTTCTAGGCCAGACAAGGCTGCACAGTGAGGCAAACTCAAAAAACTCAAAAATAAATAAATAAATAAATAAATAAGCAAGCTAAAAAAAAAAAAAAAAGGACAACAAAACAAAATTCATTATGTTAGTCATTTCTAAGAATTCCGTTTAGCTGCTGCTGGGGTTTCAATGGATGTGCCTTCAAATTCCATACGTTGAAACTTAACACCCAAAGTGATGGTACTCAGATGAGAGGTCTTTTAGGAAGTGATTAAGTCAAGAGAGACCCAGGAACTAGCAAGTCCCTGTGCCCTCTGCTCCATCACGTCAGGATAGAGAGCAGCCCTTCCACCACCTTTTCTGGGCGAGGCACATTCTGGAAGCAGAGACAAACCTTGACCCATCTTCTGGTTCCTTCATCTTGACTTCCAGCCCCCAGAACTGAGCAAGCATGCTTCTGTTCTTTATAAATTACTTTGCTTCTGGTATCATGTCATAGCAACAGGAGTGGCCTAGGACAGCAGTTTATCAACACTACTGTGCAGTCAGTCTTCTGAATGTTGCCCTGTAAACTGACACTGGACCCACTGAACAACTTTCCGTTTTCCTCTTCTACCTGCCCCTGGCAACAACCATGTTGCTTTCGGATTCTCTATACTTCACTACAGTAGATATGTCATGTAAGTAGGATTGCACTGCATCTAGTTTTCTGTGCCTGGCTTACTTTACTTTTTATAATGTCTTCAAGGTCCATCATGTCATAGCCTGTGTCAGAATTTTCTTACTTTTTAAGGTTAATATTCCGTTGTATGGATGTGCCATGGCAGTACATGCCTTTAGTCCAGCATTTAGGAGGCAGTGGCAAGTGGATCTTTGTGAGTTCAAGGCCATCCTGATCTACATAGTGAGTTCCAAGCCAGTCAGGGCTCCACAGTGAGACCCTGTCTCAAAAAAAAAAAACAAAAAATGCACTGTATATATAACCACATTTCCTTTATCCATTCTTCTGGCAACAGGCACTTGGGTGACTTTTGCTCTTGGCTACTGCGAGCAGTTCTGCCATGAACACAGGTGTGCAAAGGCGTCACCACTACTGGTTTGTTCTGCAGAGTTCCCAAACACGTGTGTTACGAGAGCAAAGGAATTCGAAAACCAACCGAAGCTAAGGTATTCAGAGCCAGGAAGCTCCACAAGGGTTGTCTCCTAATCTGCCAGCCAGTCAAGGGAGGTTTTCCATGAGCAAGGGATAGTGAGCCAAGCTCTGAAATACCGAACAGGCTGGGGGGATGGGGAGGAGGTTAACAGGAGGTTGCTCAGAGCTCAAAGAGCAGCACAAGGCTGACAGAAAAAGGGAGGAGGGGACAGCAGAGAAGGACCTTGGGAACATCAGCACAGCCGCGCAGCCTGTTCTCACTGGTACCTCTAATGGTGACAGCAAAAGGACCTCTGCTGACGGCTGCCTCCACGCAAAGATCAGATGAGTTTTGGATGTACCTTCTCCGATTCATATTCACACCGTCAAGAAACATTTGTGGTACTGCAGACATGCCCCTGGCCCTTTGCATTAGCAGATAAGCAACTCCAAGCCATTCTCCTTATACAGTGACTGTCCACAGTGCAGGGTGGGACAGGTAAGTAAATTATTCCGACCTAGTGCTACTGCAATAGCAGAGGAAACATCCATTTCAACATATACTCCCCGCGGTACCAATCAGATGACAGAGGCTGCTGCAGACACTGAGGGATGCACACCAAAGTCCTTCCCTTAGAGGGAAATGAACAAGAAATAATTAAAAACAGGTGCTAACCTCGGATAGTCATACATGCTACCAGATGTGAGAGTGAAAAGAACTGATCACAAGGAAATGTGAAGAGCTGTTCAGTGACTGGAACCAGCCAGCACAAAGGCTCTGAGGCAAGAATTAGCTTAGGGGACTGGCTGGGGTTGGGGGACTCACGGTTTAGAACAGTCAAGTACATAAAGCGAACTGAGCGCATTAACTGGGGATGGGTGAGCCGGGACAGAAGGAGATGTGCACCAACCAAGGAGACGTCTTCCCACGTGTTCACAGGAATTCCACGCTGAAGGAGTTTTAACCTGTCCTGTGGAAGGGCGTTCTGCGGGAGAGGGAACAGAACATTCTGGGCCAAGAGCACTAACTTGTAAGGTATGTTCAGGACACTGGGAGTACACTGTTTGATTGCACATTCTCTGCACGGGCTGCATGTTGAAATAGCTTAACCTACTTGGGAACCTTAAAACACATACCCACCCAGGAAACAGGACACAAGGTGGGTGTGAGGACGAGGAGAGAGGAAAGGCATGAGCACCAGCAGAGCACCACGCCCGAAGGGCTCTCACAGGTTTTTTACTGAATGTCCATACCTTGAGGGTTAGCTGCACCCATTTTACAATTAGGGAAGCTGAGGCTAGAGATTTCCCACAGCTCACCATTATCACAGATGGGATCTGACTCTGACTTCACATCCCGTTCCTTTTAAACATACAGAATGTGAAGTGAGTGTTCCACACTGAGCCTCTGATGAATATTCAGATGTCTGGAAAGGCAGGAAAGGAGGAAGAAGGGGAAAGAAAGGGATATGAGAGAGCAGGACGAAGAGAGGGGGAGGGCCAGCTACGGTAAGAGAGAGGCAGCACCAGGAGCACCCGCAGTTCAAGGCCAGCCTAGGATATAGATTCAGATCCTGCCTTGAAATAAAATAAAAGGGTGAGGAGCACAAATTGAGTCACCAAGGTTCTCAATAGGTCTAACCTGTGGGTAGAAACCCTGTGACAGCACCTCTGTGCATCTGTATGCATTTCTGCTATATCACTGTAGAAACTCACTGCAGTCCTTGGAAGACGATGTGAACAAACAGCCAGCCAGCCCCGGACCACCTCCCTCCAACTAGAAATGGGATGTCTGTGCTTCCCTTCCCGTCCCCAGGAAATCAGTCTTAATTACGGGCACTGCTGAAATGCTGCTCACACGGGTCGCATGGAGGCCTAACCTGCACCCTGGCTAGTGCTCAGGGGGCTGAGGCAGGAACACCTCAGAGAGGTCGAGGCCAGCCTGGGCTACAAAATGAGACCATGTCAAAACCAAAATAAAAACCCTCTCTCATGAGACACAGCTTTGAAATATCTATCAAATGCGCACACAGGTACTGGTTCTTTTTCCTCATAGAAGGAAGGATAGAAAACTATTTTTCATCCTATCATGAGTCTTTTTTTTTTTTTCTTTTGGAAGAGAGAATAAAACATTTGCACAGTCTAGAGGTCCTTCCTTTTTCTGTGTCTTTAGCCATTAAGTCACAGGGAAACGTAGGCTCTAGCACCAGGCTCCTTCCCGCTGGGTCTCAGGGTGTGCTTGCTTCCCTTGGCAGAGCGGGCTGGTGCTGCGGCGGGACCCAGGCCATTCTCTTTGGCTTCCTTTTTCCTAATTCATCTTCCTTCACCTACTTCCGGAAGCTCCCCGCTCTTTGAGTGCTTCATATACTCGACACGCATATTAATTCTCTTGGCAAGAGTCTTGCCCTTGGTTTGTTTACAACCATGCCAACAGCATGCTGGATGACACTGTAGACTCTTCCAGTTTTGCTGTGATAACATCTGTGGGGTGTTCCTTTCTGAACAGCATCCATTCTGTTTTTGTCTGTGATATTACCCTTCTCGTAGATTCACATGTGGGTGGCCAAAGGAGCCCATTCTATATTTTCTAAGAGGCCTAGAGAACATACCAGGTGCCTCTCCTCTCTCCTCTGTGTTGGGCATGTTGAAAACTTACTAGAAAATAATGGCTAAAATGAACATTTACTTTAATTGATGTGTATGGGTATTTTGCCGGCAAGTATATAAGTGTACCCGTGCATGCAATGCACATAGAGGCCAGAAGAGGGCGTCAGATCCCCCTGGAACTGAAATTAGAGATGGTTGTTAACGACCATGTGGGTACTAGAAACAGAACCTGGTTCTTCTGCGAGAAAAGCTAGTGCTCTTAACCACACTAAGCCATCTCTTCATCACCTAAAATAAATATTTTTTAACAGTATAAACTAAGTCCTCGGCGTTGGAATACCTACGGTCTCTTCAAAGCTAAGCCCTCGCTGGGAGCAGTAAGCCAATTGCTGGTAAATGAAACAACTGTTTATGTAACACTTGGTTTACAAATAAATTTCCTTGCTTATTATCCTACATCCCACATGTGTTTCCCTTTCCAATGTGACCAGGATGCTACTGTCAGCCGTTTTCGTCCCTGTCCCAGTCTCTGAAGGTGAGCTCTGACAGCTAGCATTTAAAACCAGTGCACAGTGTACTCACCATGAACACAACCTGAGGCTGATCAAGTATAAGGGGAAAAGCTACGCCTGGAAGGTGACAGCTGGATGTACTGTGTCTGCTATCTGAGCAACTGGGGGGAAGCTGAGGCAGAAGGGTTGCTTGTGGCCAGGTCTTTAAAGCCAGCCTGAGCAACAGAAAGACCCATCTCTTAAAATAATTTTATAGAAGGGTTCCTGACAGTTCACCAGCATTAATAAGGGGAGCTCCATTCCAATGGCCGAGCCATGTCAGTTACTGAGTTTTTCTTTTTAACCTCATCATCCTGTATTTTCCTTGAGTAAATTTTTGTGGTACATTTAAAAAAGAATTAAATGAGAATGACAGAAAGGTGAGGGCACATTGGAGCACAATCACTAAGTTCTGAAAATGTCGATGCTTTAAAACAGGAAGTGGGAGCTGGAGAGGTGGCTCAACAGTGGAGTGCTTGCTGTTGTTTCAAAGAAGCTGAATTGGGTTCTCACCACACCAGCTGGCTCACAACTACCTGTAACTCCAACTCAAGAGGATCTGACACCCTCTTGTGGCCTGTGCACACATGTATACAGACACACAGATACACATAAATAACAGAAATTTTATATAATGTATATGCAATGAACTTAGATTCCAAACAGACTTCTAAAGCCTATACTTCCCGTATTTCATGCCTGTGAGCCTCCGGAGGCTCAGGTAAGAGGGTCAGGAGTTCAAGTGTGAGGCCAGCCTCAGTTACATGAGATTCTACCTCAAAAAGATTAAAAAACAAAAACAGACGTCTACCCAAGACTGTCCCTCAACACACCTATGAACTTGATATCCACTCATCACAGTGTTGTATGTCTTATAGCATCACACATGATGGCTGCAAGCTCAGCTCCTTGAACATTCTATAAACTGTGGCCTACAACATGTACTTGGTGAGGTTCAGTTGCCTCATCTTTCAACTGGGGCTCAAGAAGCCGACCCTAGTAGAACTGTGAAGACTGCATGAGATGATGCAGTGTCCATCACAGAGGAAGTGGCCTCCATACAGATCTCACTGCAACACTACACAGCTTACTGCACAGTTCTAAATAGTGACCACTCCCAGACAAGAATGGCCTGCTGGATTTTTCTCATAAGAAGTCAAAGACACATCCTGGAACCCAAAAGAACTGAAAGTATATGTCCACATAAAGACAAGCTGTGCACAAATGATGATCCTAGAGGCATTAGTTACAGGAACAACGAAGTGAAAACTGCCCAAATGTGTATCAACTAATGGCTGTGTATACAAAATGTGATCTACTCAAATTACAGACTACTATTCGAGCACAAGAAGGAAGTATTAGCACTGCCTACAGCATGGATTTTCAATAAGTAAAAACCATGAGCAAAAGGACAAACCATATGATTCCATGTGCATGAAGGCCCACAACAAAGGCAGCCTAGGGCTAAAGACACAGGAGAGAATAGGCAATGACTGTTAATGGGCCTGGGTCTCCTTTTCTGATAGTGGTGAATGAACATGGCGCACTCACATACATGCAGGCAAAACACTCATGCATATGCAATAAAAATAAATACAAAAAATTTAAAGTTTGTGATTAATAGTTTCCACACTAAAAGTGGAAGCTATTAATCACACACTTTAAATTTTTTGTATTGCATATATGCATATATGAGTGTTTTGCCTGCATGTATGTTCATGCAATGCCTGAAATGGCCAGGAGAGGGCATCAGATCCCCTGGAAGCAGAATTAAAGAAAATTGTTAGCTGCCCTGTGGGTGCTGGAAACCAAACCCAGTCTTCTGCAAGAGCAGCCATTTTAACCACTGAGCCATCTCTCCAGCCTCTAATTACACTTTTTTTGTATAGTAAATAAATTCTTATATCCGAATAGTATGGATTTTAATAAGCAATGTATCACAAGGTGCATACCTGTAATTCCAGCACTTGGGAGGCAGGCACAAGAGATCAGGAGTTCAAGGTCAGCCTCAGCTACATGAGACCCTATCTCGAAACAAAACAATGTATCTAAACTCTGTAACCAGAAAGCAAAGTCTCCAATCTATGCTCTACCGGGCACTATGAGCCAGTCACTTAACTTTCCCTTGCCTGTTTCCACATCTGTAAAGAAGGTGCAGCCACACATCTCATCTGTCTAGGACAGATGAGACATTAAGCAGACAATCCATGTACTGGATTCAAGGAACTGATTGGTTTTATAGAAAGACTGAAGTCAAGAAGTTGGGCTAAGGAGATAATTCAATCAGTAAGTAAAGTGCTTGCTATGCAAGCATGAAGACCTGAGTTTGACCCTCAGAATTCACATTAAAAAGCTGGACAGAAGGATCAAGAGTTGAAGTCCATTACCTGCCACATAGAGTCCAAGGCTAGCCTGGGCTACAGGAGACCCTGTCTCGGCTGCCCACCACCCCCATGATAAGTTACAGAAACGTTCTACCAAGCCTGGCTTCTACAGTGGGCACTAAGGAGCCAAACTCAGGGTCTCACACTTTCACAGCACACTTTGACTTCATTGTCTAAGACATCTTCCCATTTCCAATAAACTTATTTTAAAATAAAAAAAAGCAAAAGTATTAAAAGAAAAAAAAAGCATGCACACCCCTTATTTATGGATCCTAGCACCAATCCCTTATATGTAAGTATATATCCTAATGTAACAGCAGGAGTCAGGAAAATGGAAAAGAAACATGGAGACAAATGTACCATATACCACTAACCAAAGAAGCTTCTTTCTGCAACAGATGGAGGCTATTACAGAATATATTTCTGAGAGATGCCCTGCCCTAAGTGACACATCTACAGCAGAACCTCTACACATAAGGCTCAAGGAACACAATGGAACAGGGGTGGAGAGAATACTAATGCACCCCTCAACTCTCACCTGGGAAGCTTCCTCATACAACAGCGTGTGATGTACACAGAAGGCCACAACTAAATTTTAGAGAATAAGAGACTGAAGAGTGTGTGTGCCTGGACAGACTCCTGTACTGAACCGCACCCATCTGTGGCTTAGGAACCGTTTTGCAAGAGACGGTGGAAAGATTACAAGAGCTAGGGTTGGTGCGTAAGCATAAGGAAACAGAGACTTTTAGACCACCAGAAACTGGTTCATCTGAACTAGCAGCAATACTGACAGCATGCACAAGACTCATGTTGACTCAATCAGACAAAAACCCAGCAGGAAGTGAGGAAAATGGACAGCAGGCCCCAACCCTAGCCAAGGAGCTATTGGTAAACGATTACTGTGTGGTGATGGAGAGCAGATCTTTAAGGGAGTGAATCTAGATAGGCTGACTATACTCCAGTGGATAAATTTGCACTGAGAGACATCCGGTACAAATGCTTGACTTGATATGCCTTAATATATATGACGGAATGCCTGAAATCTAGTGAGTGGAATGGAGAGTGGTGGGGGTCTAAGTTCAATTAAGACGCATTATATGAAATGCACAAAAACTCAATAAAAATATTAAAATGAAAAAAACCTGCACATGATGAAGACCTATCATAGACTGATCACAAGTCCCATTTTAATAACATGTACACCAGCAGATAAGTACACTTAGGGCCTCTATGTTCACAGCTCTAAGACATCAAGCTGCAAGGCATAATTTAAACAGACATTCTTATTTGCAATTACAAAGAAGCCATTAATAAGCCCAAAAGGAAGGTGCTAATTTGGCAACAAAGACACAGCCTTGTCTACCCTGTGATTTTCAATCTGACTCAGGCCATTTAACGTTAAAACACAGCTTCACTTTGAAAACAGCAAACATATAGACAAACTACCACCCCATAATAGATACCAAGATAAAGAAAATTATAAACTGCTTTGTCAAAAGGCAGGTTCAAAAGCCACCTATTAGAACTGCTGTGCTAAATGCTGCCAGCAGGGCTGGCTCCACTTGACGGTCAACTATCCCTCCCCGACCTGCCGCAACATCAGAGGATGGCTCCTACTGATACAGTCTGCCCTGCAGCAGTGAGCCTGGCTAAAGCCATAAGGCTGGCAAGCCTGCAACAGAGGCCTGTGCTTCACAGACATGCCTTCCCGACTGAAGGCAATTCGGGAACCTGAAGAAATCCCCAACCTGATGTGGGCCTGTCAAGGAGAAAGTTCAGTCGACTAGCACCCCAGTGAGCGCCCACATTAATGTCTGAGAAGCATGCTCCTAGCAGTCCTTGCCCAAGAACTTTCTGCTTTGCCAATGTTCCACAGTTGTGTTGTCCAACGTGAAAACCAATGGCCACATGAGCCACTATAACCAAAAAATTGAATGTTTAATTTCATTTCATTTACTTAGTTTTTAGATATCCATGTTTACTACAAAGTAGAGTAACCATACCTTTGGCAGTGACATAAGCAGTTTCCAGTGTCACACTATTAGAATATACACTACAGCATACAGCTTGGCCCCCACCCCCGTTCCCCTCCATCTCTACATTTAGTTATGTATGGATTCAAAGGCACAAGTATTTCTAATCTCCTTATTAAAAATGTCCTACTTTTGCTAGGTGTGATGGTACACGTCTTTAATTCTAGCACTTGGGAAGCAGAGGCAGGCAGATCTCTGTGAGATCAAGGCCAGCTTGGGTCTACAAAGAAAGTTTTAGGACAGCTGAGGCTACAGGAAGACCATTTCCAAAAGACAAAAACAAAAGTCTTACTTTTAAGAGACGTTCTAATGGCTGGTTGGTTATGCAGCTCAACAATAGAGTGCTTGCCTGCCATGCAAGGCCCTGGGTTCAATACCACCAAAAGAAAGAAAGAAAAGCAACACTCACAAGTATTAGCTAGGCATGAGAGTACACGCCTATAATTTCAACAGTGGAGAGGCAGAGATAAGATTACCAAAAGCCTGAAGCCAGCCTAGTCTACATAGCAAGTTCTACACCGGCTGGGGCTATATAGTGAGACCCATTCACAGTGAAATAGTATAAGCTAAATGCTATGTTTCTCATGTTTTCTGATTAAAAAAAAAAAAAAGATTACTTATTTTTGGAAATAGTACTTTAACATTTTAAGACTGCTTTCAGTATATTAATATTTTTCTCATAAGGAGGAAAAAGTTTCAAACTTCCTAATTAGGCATATTGAAAAAACTTAGCACATAACATTTTGAAAGTTATTAAGTGCGGTCTGTGGCTATGGCTCAATGGTTGAATGCTTTTCTAGCATGCATGAGAACCTGGTTTAACTGGAAGCACCACAAGAAAAAAAAAATTACTAAACAGGTACTCAGCAAAAGACATAGTAACTTCATTTTAAACCATTATCCTATGGATAAGATTTGTTAAAACTTATAATTTCAACTGCATAACTATTTGTTAGGCACTTAAAATGTAAAATCTTAATTAAGCATGGTGGTACACATCTGTAATCCTAACACTCAGGATTGAGGCAGGAGGATCACTATGAGTTCAGGGCTAGCCTAAGCTCCCAATCTGAGGCCTGTATGGGATTCCTAGTGAAATCATGTTTCAAAAGATAAAATAATAAAAGAAAAAATAAACGAAATGTAGTAACTTGATTGAAATGTGAACGTGTTCTTGTGTGGGACACTACGCACAAGGATGGGACTGCATCCATAGGAAATCTTCAGAAAAAAGAAGAACTGCCAATCAAGCAGCTGGTAAGGCCAGGATAAGGGGAAAGGTCAGGTTTCCTCTGGACTGGAACCCTAAGAGCAAAGCCACACTGCTGAGGATAAGGGGCGTGCACATCGGCCCGCCTTGCTCATGACCCTGACTTCGGAGCACAGATGACAGAGACAAGCTTTATCTAAATTTTCTCATGACAAAATTTAAAGAAATAAAAAGTTTAAGTGTCTGAAATTGCCTTGTGTCCTTGATTTACGTGGCAGGTGCCAACATTTCTTTCCAATTCTCAATCACATTTTATTGAGATTCTCTCAAAAGTTTGTACATGGCTGGTAACAAAAATCACTGACAGAGCATGTGATCTTAAAAACTTCAAAAGATGCTCACCAACTTTTTCTTCTTGTGAAACGTGTAATTAGGAAATTCGCAAAGGCCCCGTAACCCACTAGGTGGCGCAGTAATGCAAAAACTAAAAGGAAGGAAAAGACTGCTGATTCTCACCAAGTATAAAATGTGAAATGGACTTTTAAAACCCTTCCGGTATAGTTTTTACAAAGAGCCAAAGTCAGTTCACAAACAGTGAAGGGAAACTACAAGAACATTATATTTACAGCCATCCATTCCCAGAAACTCAGAATGTGCACTGACATAAGACCAACACTATTACAGTCAACAGACACCCTACCG
Organism: Eospalax fontanierii; assembly: GCA_035773235.1. NCBI lineage: Eukaryota > Metazoa > Chordata > Mammalia > Rodentia > Spalacidae > Eospalax > Eospalax fontanierii. The sequence continues at coordinate 39,584,155 of CM069544.1, read as the reverse complement.
TGTTTCTGGCCCTGCTCTGGGTGCTTGGGGGAAGCTGGAAGCTCACTTTGCTGCTGACCAGTGGACTAACCTGCAAGGCCAAACACAATTTTCAGGAGAAAGCTACAGGAGCTTGACAATTTCACTTAGAGAGAACCATTTATTCTGAGGTTCATTCATCAGATTTAAACAATTTTCTCTGTGCGTACAGTGTTCTGGCTGCACATTCAAAGCACACCTGTGTCCATGCAATGCCGATAGAGGCCAGAAGAGGGTATCTGATGCCCTGGGGCTGGAGTTACATACAGATGGTGGTTAGCTGTTTAATGGGTGTTGGGAACTCACTCTGGAAACCAAGCTGGCCTCCATCCCACAAAGATCTGCCTGTCTCTGGCTCTCAAGAGCTGGGATTAAAAGCATGTGCCACCACACCTAGCTTCAGTAGATATTTTTAAGCATAACTTTCTTGCCAGGCTGCATACCAAGTACTAAAGACTGAATAGCAGGAAAACCGTGAAATAGCTCTAGTTTCATAGCTTAGGATCGCTCGCTTTCAGTGACTTGAGAAGTTTCTTAGCTAAACAATAGAGTAACAGACCCTTGTAAGCTTTACCATAGATAATACCTCCAATGTATGCTCCACGGTTTAAATTGTATTGATTTTTTAAAAAATATTTTTAAATGTTATGTATACGAGTGTATTGCCTGCATGTGTATAAGTGCACCTGTGTCATTCAATGCCCTTGGAGATCAGAAGAGGGTATTGGATCCCCTGGAACTGGAGTTATAGATGGTTGTCAGCTGCCTTGTGGGTGCTGAACCAAACCCCCGTCCTCTGCAAGAGCAGCCAGTGCTCCTAAGCACTGAGCCATCTCTCCAGCCCTTTAAGTTATATTTAAAGGTAACCTTGTCTAGCTCAACCAAGTTGAAGCCACTGCCCCTCCATTTGAGAGGGGAACTGGTGACAGCAAAAGAGCAAAAGTCCACTCTTTCAGTCTTCTCTGTCCCAAGAAAAGCCACGAGGTCTGATAGCGAATGCATGGACCACCAATTACTCCACCTCCGAATGCCTACTCCCACACCTTTCAGTCATCCTGATTCCTGAGCCACTCTCCTGGGAGGGAGAAGCAGGTCTAAGGCTCCTCCTTTCTCCATGGGATTGGTTCCTTATGAGGAAAGTTCTCTCTTGCACATCTCCTGCTTCAGTGATTGCCAAACTGTACAGCAGGCAAGAGAGACTTGGTTTGGTGACAACTTTACAATACACAGAAGAAACCATTATTCAATGGAAAGCACACATTGGACTATGAACTGTGATCTTTCCCAGGTTAGAGACATGTGGTACAAAACTGAGTCAAGCAATCACCAAGGTCAACCCCAGACACTCTCCAGTGCACTATGTTCCCACACTATGATGTGGGTGCATTGTAGGACTACATACATTTCTTTTTCTTTTTTAAAATATATATACTTTTACTTTATATGCATGTTCTGCCTGCATGTATGTAGGTGCATCACATGTGTGCAATGCCTGTAGAGGCCAGAAGAGGGCATCAGATCCCCTGGAACTGGAGTAACAGATTATTAGCTGCCATGTGGGTACTAGAAACTGAACCCAGGTCCTTAGCAAGAGCAGCCAGTGTACTTAACTGTTGAGCCATCTCTCGAGCAACACCACATTCAAACCTGAATTCTAGCTTTTTGTTAGTTTGCTTGTTTGTTTAGACAGAGTGGCTCATAGCCCTGACCAGCCTGGAACTATGTAGACCAGGCTGGCCTTGATCTCATAGAGATCTGCCTATCTATGTCTCCCAAATGCTGAGATTAAAGGTGTGTGCCACCACACCTGGCCTAACTAACTTGTAGTTTTTTCAACTGAGGAAGGACTGTGCAGATGAAACCCCATGTTGGTTGAGGCGCATCTATGATCAACATGGTTCCTGGTTTTACAGAACTCACCAGCTAATGGAGTCAATCAGTCTTAACTGAAAGGGTAGCACAGGCTATGAAGGCAAAGGTCAGACTGGACTAAAGTGGAAAGGCTAATGCCTCTGCAGGGAGACTGAGGGCGGCTCCCCTCAGCAGCCCTGTGCAAGAAGGGAATACAGCCCCCAGAGACAGGATAAGGAACACCCCAGCCAGGACAGGAGGAAGGCAGATACAGCACCCCAGGAGGCTGTAGGGTGGGGGCAGGAGGAGGGGCAGCTTGGGTCTCAAAAGGGAGCCTGTGAGGAAAGGAAGTCAGAGGCAAACCATTGACAGAAGTGGATTGTCAAGTTCCCCATTTTGTTTTTTGTTTTTTTTTTTTTTTTGCTAAAAACCAAGAAAGAAATGTGAGGCTAGGTGACAGCCCCAGTGGGTTACTAAAGGAAGAAGAGGAAGGACTGGCGCTGAATCACATCAGTGATTCATTCCCCAGGCAGCTCAGGGCATGGGGCCCATCCTCCAGCCAGGAGCTTACACAGGAGTCAGGATTCCCTAAAGTGAAGAAAGATAAACATGAATTGTAATTTCCAACCAGCTTTGAAGCCGGCCCCCTGCAGGACAGGATGTCAAGGAGTGGAGGGAGAAACCAGTGTGAGGGCATACATGGGAAAGGCTTGCTAGGCCTTCTGAGATAGAGATATACGCACCAGCAAGACCTAGAGCTGGGGGAATGAAGTGCAGTCAGGAGCTTGAGCATCTAAAGAGAGGTCACCCGCTGGTCCATCTCATTCACCAAGACGACAGATATTCACCATATCAGTACTGGGGAGGCGGGACCACGGGCACATCACATCAACCTTTCACCAGCTGTTTTAAATGGTAAAAGTATTGATATAGTTCAAGTCCCAGGCTTGTCACAAACCAGCTGTCTGGCCCCAAGGTTCTCTGTTAACTTAGCTATCTCACAGAATTCGTGTTAAGATCTAATGAGAGTTTTCTGTAAAGTACCATTAAAAAGGGATGTTTCCATTTTTCATATAAGCCCGACTCTAAAAAGGGCAATCATCTGTGATACATGTTTAATACACGATTTTAAAAATGGATGGCATTCAGGTTGTGGGGATGGCTCAGGAGTTAAGAACACTGGCTTCTCTTGCAGAGTATGCAGACTCGGTTCTCAGCACCCGCAAGGAGGCTCACAATGATCTATATATAGCTCAAGTCTGTCTGTCTGTCTATCTATCTATCCATCCATCCACTTCAAGTGCTACCTACCTACCTATTTATAACTCTGAGGGCACCAGGAATGCATGTGGTGCATATATATGCATGCAGGAAAAAACACACAAATTAATTAACAAATTATCTTTTTTAAAAATGGATTACACTGAAACCCAAATCTAAACTTGTTCACAGCTTCTGACCACACACTGCATGGGAAGGCAGACGACTGACATCAAAATCTTGCCTCAAATAATTCTCCTCTTGGGAGAAGTGGTAACACACAGATTGTGTAAGAGAGTGGGGGGTGGGGAGGGTTAGGGTTAGAAACAAGGAGAAAACTGACTGCTGTACTTTATGAGATAGGGTCTGACATATCTAAACCTCCTAGAGACACTTGATGTTTTAAGAGCTGTACTCTGACCCCAGCAAAATTTGCTCATAGAATTCTGACCCTCAACAGCCAAGTTTCCAAACACCCTAAAGATTTTTCTTTTCTATTTCTCAACACACACATTTTTGTGGCCACAGGCTATGTTGACATCAACAATAGTTTTCGGCTAACTCAAGGAGAAAACAGTTATTTCGAATTAAAAGCCAGGTAGACTTGAAGAAAGCACACTCACTTGATAATATTAACGTCTCTATAATAGAGGTATGGTTTCAGCTAGGCTGTACCTTACTGAATTCTGTACTTACCACTATACTCCAGTATAGTCTATATCTTACTCAACCTTGGTGTCTCTGAGACCTCATACAGTAATGGACACACAGAACTCTCTGAATGAAGATATCTCTCAGAGATGTGGACGTATTGTTGATATACGTTTCCCTGGTGGCAAAACTATTTCTATATACATTCAGTGATAACTCTTAAGCACTTAAAACTCAACAAAAGAGAATGCAGGCATGCCTAACCTTTTGACACTACGACACAGCTATGTCATAATCAAAGTTCACACTCAAGAACTACACAGCAGCTGAGTTACAAAAAATAAAATAAAATCACCATAGATATCATAATGTAGGCTTGGGACGTAGCTCAATTGGTACAGTGTTTGCCAAGCGTGCCAAGCATGCACAAAGCTTTGATCCGCAACTCCACATAACCCCAGTATGCTGGCCTATGCCTGCAATCCTAGCCATGGGCTGTAGAGGCAGATTCATCCTCACCTATACAGCAAGTTTGAGACCAACCTAGGACATAGAAGACCCTGACTCAAAAAACAAAACAACAACAAAAAACACTCAATGTTTTCAATACTTTTACAATTTTGTGTAGGGCCACAGTCATAGCCATCCTGGAGTACAGACTGAATACACCTGAACTTCTCTGCCTCCTTCCTTCCAGTTTGGCTGTGAGAAGCAGAAGCTGGTGGAATTGAGAGGACCTGCAGGTTTCAAATGGCCTTGGCTCATATTCCTTCCCTGTAACACATATCAAGCAAGTGCTCACTGTTTCTGCCTCCGTTTCCTAACCTATAGAACAGAGTTAACGTGACACCTTCTCCCAACCATCTGGAACAAGTCAGTGAGATTTACACCAAGGCTCTATCACTACTCAGCCCTGAAACTTTCTTCATAAGCAAAATATGCAACCTAGCATAGGCAGAGAGACAGTACTACGCAGCAACAGCACCTCGCCACACCAGTTCTGCTCTACCCTTGGAAACAGTCAATGAGTCTGTCCCCAGCATACTCCACAGCATCGGTGAAAATCAGGACACAGACTAGGAACAGGTCTGCAAGCTCCACTCACGTGCCTTTTAGATATGTCAGCCCAGAGATACAATTCACCATTTGCAAGGATTCTTATAATTAAGTAAATCCCAGCACTCAGGAGGCAGAGGCATGTGGGTCTCTGAAGTCAGCCTGGTCTACACAGTGATACTCTGTCTCAAAAAAAACTTCCTGAAAGACAATGTAACTGACTTTAGGGATACAGTTAATATCCATCCAGGTAGGAAGAGTGGAACCCAAGACACAGTCTGGGATGACGGCTTCCCAGTCTACATCACCTCAATCCAAAAACCACTAACCTAAGTATAAACTCAGAAGCGAAAGCCTGGAGGATACACTACGGATGTTTTCTAAGGACAGTTCATTGCTGAGATCTGAGCTAACAAGGAATCACATTCCACACGACACAGCTGGCAGTGCCGTGGGGACTCAGAGCAGGAGACTTGCCCACAGAGCCATGCATGCCCCTTTGCTCCTTTCTGTTGATAGGCCAGGATCTTCCAGGTACCACACAGCTGGTAAGTTTTCTCTCTGTGATGAGAGTAAGGAGCAAAAGCACCACCTCCTAATATTTTCTGGACATGTAAATCACAAACAGAAATTTGGCAGAGCCTGAGCTTGTTTTATTTTTAACCCAGTTCTGCTTGCCCAGATTTTTCAGCAGAAAAATCCAGAGAGAATTTTATCTTTGAAGAGCAGGTGACTAATTCCTGATAGTGAGAACGTTCCAGGGACTGAGCAGGAGTGAATTTCAGCTGCCTTTCTTAAGTCCCTAACTTTGGTTGAGTATCATTTGACACCAGAACTTGATTTGTTTGCTTAAAAAAGATTTCTTAAAGGATATCATGAACTTTTTAAAAGTCCTATACTGTACAAAAATACACAAAACAACAGTTGCACAGGTCCCTCTTTGAGCTATTACTCTAATAACCTCAGTATTTATAGACATCTGGGTCAAAAATCTATGTATGCAGGCCTAGGGATATAGTTCGGTGGTAGAAAACTTGCCTAACATGCATGGGTCTCATCCCCAGCCAAAAATAAAATCAAATAAATACACATATATATTTAAGGCCAGCACATCTGAGGGGGTGGGGAGTGAATTAGGTCAGCTCCCCTCCGGCTCCACTTTCTGCTCTCCACACACTGAAACGCTTTGTTCATTGTTTCAGCCACTGTAAACTGTTTGGACATCCATTGTGAGCTCTGGCCGACTCAAAGTCTAGAGAAAAAAAGAGATAAAATGGGATTCTGTCAATATAGTCCTAGCACATTCAAATCCACACAAGCTCTGCAAACAGCTAGCTCACTCTGCTGACCCCAGGGCTGAGATGAAGCTGCTGGCTGGCTAACCACCACCCTTAGATGTCAGATGTCTGCCCTTCTCCCGTTTCTCTAAAGCAGTTCTAGGGACAGATGCCTCGAATGGTATGTAGTAGATCACCAGTTTCCAACTAACAACCTTAAGGAAGTAATAAACAGTAAGGATAAAGTAGGCTGGAGCAGCAGAGAGTTATTTGAATGAGAGAAAATCTACCAACATTCCAATGTTAGGGGGAGAAAAACCCTCAGTTTTCTCCAGGGCTGATAGAGAACATGCCAAAATTGATTTAAGATTTATAGAAACATTTTAAAGCAATACAGTCTCGCTTATATTTCATAAAACAAGCTTAAAATATTGAGGATACTATTGCCAAATATTTGGTAGACTAGAGCATTCTGTCAACATAAGATATAAGAAATAAATCAGAATAAAAGCTAACCTCTTTCCATTTGACAAAAGCCAAAAGAAGTTAAAGATGAGTGGAGCCCATTATAAATCAGATTGATATACCACCTTATAAAAACTACCAAATAAAATGACTTCAAAGTAAAAGCACACATTGGGGTTCATGGTTATTCATCAAAGCAGTACTTCCTAGAATTAAGTCACCGTTTATTTCTACATTAACTTATAAGCTTGAAAATTATTATTTCTTTGGTCTCACTCTAATAGCCTGAACTTGCTGAGGCTGACCTCAAACTTTTAATTTTCCTGCCTCGGTCTCCCAAGTTCCAGGATTACAGGCTTGATGCCCCCAATAACTGGCTTCCGTTTTTTTTACAGATCTGGGGTAAACATGCCAGGCCAGTGCTCTACCACTGAGCTCTACCCTCAAGCCTTAAAGTTATAACTCAAGCTTACTCCTATAGAAAAGTACTCGGAGCCGCACATGCCTGGAGTCCCAGAAGTTCTATAAGCGAAGGTAAGAGGATTACCTGAACCCAGGAATAAGACATGCCGGGCAACATAATGATAGGGACAAAACAGAGCCAGAATCACAGAATGTAGCCCTCCCAGAAGAAGTTCCTTATAAGGCAGGCAACAGTTACCGGTGACCTGACCTGCATCAGGTAACTATAAACTAAGGATGGCTTGGGGCATGTATTATAGAGACAGTCTGGTGACTACAGCAACAGCATCATGGTCTTCCGGAATGATGATGGAAATAAGAAATGACAGCCACTGCCACAGTCACTGAGAGAGCACCCTCAGCATCCCCAGGAGCATCCAGGTCTTTCTCTGGTTTGCTGGCACAGAGCTTCTGTTTCTAGTACAGGCCTCCAACTCCCGGGGCAGCATAGGTTCGGGCATGAGAAGCACATGTCAATAACCTGAAAGGATAAGGAACAGCAGTCTGTGTGTCTCTTTCCTATAGCAGCAGCAGCAAGCCATTTTGAAGACACAGCCATCACCAGGTTCCCTGCCCTTCACCTGCCTCTCGGCTTTGAAGGTGGTAGGTTGTCCAGAGCTTCAGGCAAATCCAAAGGCAGGTGAACTCTGACAACCTTCCATTGTTCTGGGGCCACCTAACTAATACTCTGTATTAAGCTCCTCTCTTCTAGAAATCACTAGTATGATGCGTTTTCCTGACCAAACCCGGACTCACAGATGACATATATACCATGCCTGTTTTACAGACGAGAAGACTGAACCTGAGAAAAGTAAATTGCCTAAGGTCAAGGAAGCAACAAGACAAAATAGTTCACACTCAGGTCTATCTGACCTCGGGTTACAGAATGAAAGTTAAACATCCCTAACCTACAGCCTGAGAATTCTATTCCCTGGGGGAGGGAAGAAAAAGGAGGGGGCATTGGAAAAATGGCTCTCAGCTGTTAAAAGCACTGGCTGATCTTGCAGAGGACCCAGTTTGGTTCCCAGCATCCACATGGCAGTTTACAACAATCCATAACTCCAGTTCCAGGAGATCTGACGCCCTTTTTCTGGCCTCTGAGGGTGTTGTACACAAAGGTGCACTTACATGCAGTAAAGCACTCACATACATGTACGTATGAATCAAAATAAATTTTTAAAAATAATATATTCCTTGAAATTTACACAAGAAAAATACACATGTGCCCAATATAATGTGCGAGTAATTTTCAAAATAGCTTTATTCAGAATAGGAAAGAAAATCCAAACCCAGAAAACCCAAATATCTATCAAGCAAAGAACAAACTACTATACGTGCACAGGAACGGAACATAGGCAGCAAAAGGGGTCTCATGTAGTAACACGGAATGATTTCACTGAGGGTCCCTGATGAACAGAATCAAGAAGACATAAATACTGACTTCATTTATATAAGCTTTCTTAAGATGAAGCAAAACTAGTCTATGGAGAGTGAATCAAAGAAGAGATTTCCTTGGAGCAGGGTATAGCAACAAGTCAAAGAAGTGGCAAGATAGAACCTTCTAGAATGATACACAGTAGCCATCCTTTTATCTAAATGATAATCACACAAGTAAATTCATCTAATTCTGGAGGCAGATGGAAGTGATTACCCAGCACTGTACCTGTACTAATTTGCCACTGAATCATATATTGGAAAATGCTTTAAAAGGTTATTTTAATATTATGTGTATTTTACTGCAAAAAAAAAAATGCCCAAATTTAGTGCCAGAAAAGCAAAATATCAAATTTTTAAAAAAGTCATCAAGCCCTTCACTTGAGATTTAAACATAAATCTATAACAATTATACTTCAATAAAACACTATTAAAATGAAAACATAGAAAATGTTTGATGGAGTATGTGACATCTAGAAAGCAGACTGAATTCTACTGTTTCTCTGGGGAAATGTTTCCCTATGAAACATTCCAGACAATTTTAAACTCCAGCTCTTCAGAAAACTGAGTCGACCCTTTCTTCCTGCTCTTCACTCCCAGAATCACCTGCCAAACTGGGCATTGGAGCAGTGTAGCCAACTAAATATTTCTCCCAGACCTTTGATTAAAATTTTCACTTAGGGCTTGGAGGTGTAGCTCAGAAATAAAGCACGAACCCAGCACGAGCAAAATCCTATGTTTGATCTCAAGTCCCCCCAAAAAGGAATAAAAGAGACATTGCTTATAGGCTGTATGTAACCCAGACAGCCCAGGCCTCTTCGTCCATGGTCTCCACTTGCCTGTTTTTAGACTCTTAACAATAACACCAGAAGGAAAAGCACAAATGTTTTCAGTTCCATTCCTGGAAACTTTCAACCGGTGTCTAAGATGCCACAAATCTCTCTCCCCTCTTAAAACTCACCCAGACATTAAACAGAGCAGCCAGGGCAGAGCAAGTGCTTCCCCTGGAGCCCTGCTGAGACTCAGATGTGGACTCTGGCTTGGAGCACTTTCCCAGTAGTGAGTGAACAGGATGTCTGAGGGTAACCAGTAGTCTGGTCTTTGGCCTGTTTGTAAACAGACCAGAAAGGGCTCCCAACTGCAGCCCGCCATCCCTTTATGCCCACCCAGGGAAAAGTCCACCCTGGGAAGAAGTGCAGGACAAAATAAAGATGCAGGGCATCACAGTGTGCAGCTGTGACTGAAAGGATGGAGGAGGAGGGTGAAGAGGGATTCTCAAGGAGCCATTCAAGAAGGCTGGGCTGAGGAGGGCAAGGACCCGCTGGCCCTGCACTGGTACATTATTCAAGCTGCAACTGAATAATAGATCTCTCCATCACTTTGCCAGCTACTCAACTACCAGGCACTCTGCGCTTCCAGTTTCTCTTAAAAAAAAAAAAAAAAAAAAAAAGTTAAAAACATCTTTCAGGAAGAATCCAATGGATTTCTTTTTAAAAGAAAATAAACAGAAATAAGTTCACAGATGCATACATACACAAATACAGCTCAAAGAGTCCGGAAGCATTCTAACACAGTACGAAGAAATACATTATTACTTTAAATGTTCTCCAGGCTTTACATTCAAGGACTTACAACCTTCACATAGTTAAGTACCACAGAAGACTTTAGGGATCATCAAAACTAAGAAATGGAGATTAAGTGTAAGACTTAAAGTCACCTAGTTAATTACTAATATGGATGATACTGCTTCTATGTACAAGCAAAAAAATTCTACAGCTAGGCACAGTGATCCACACTTTTAATCATAGCACTCAGGAGGCTCAGACAAAAGGATCCCAAGCCTTGTCTCAACAACTGGGGGATTGGGAGTAGAATGTGGGGGTTTTGTGTGAATGTGTTTGTGAAGGTTCAGATGTAATTCTCCATTTTTTTCATAGAATTTTTGCTCAGGGACTATCTCTCAATAGATGACAGATAGATAGATGATAGATTGATAGATATCTCTATAGATGCATATAGATCTCACTATACATAGAGAAAGAGAGGCATGCACTCACTATATAAATATCAGGAATTCACTCTAAGTTCTCAAACAGTCTGATTCAGGTTAGCTCAAGACTTCCCAAATCAAGTCAATGTGGTGAGCACACAGTGAATATGGCTCGTGCCCTCAGGCTTCCCACTATGACACACCCTGGGCAGGGCTCACAGCTGATGGGAAGGGGCCCACAGTATAAGGCAGAGGTGATAAGGGCTAGAGTAAACACAGGCAGGTGCCCGAAACAATCCCATCCCCAGGGGCAGAGCAGCTGCTCCCAGCTGAAAAAGGGTAAGGGAGGAAGCAAGCTCCTGAAACTGAGCTCACCGGGAATTTCCTGCCCAACATGATTCATTCTTTTCTAAACCAGAAATGTTTAGTTTTGCTAATTAACTCTCTCAAATAATCTCATTGGACTAGCCTGGATACTTTAGGAACCGGCTTATAAAACCTCAGAGTAGCCTGTGACTTCACCCAAGGGTACACAGATGACTCCACCTTTCCCGAGGGTGAAACCACCCACCTAGGTTCTCAGGTGCAGCTGAAATCCATGTAAGGCAAAAAGAACTCAACCTGGAGCCTCAAGACTTCCTCTAAGACTCTAAGACACACAGAAGGGCTCTGGGGAAGGGAAACAAACTGATACATGTGGAACATTAAAGCAACTTGAAACAGTTCAGACAAATCTCTTTCCTTCCTCCTGAGAACAAAGGTCCTGGAAGGGCTCACCTACTGCTGACTGAGAAGCATATTTACTCTGCTCACCTTCCAAGCAAAGTAACCGAGACTCTATCAAAGTTTCCCTTTACTATAATGGCAAAATGTAACAGTATTTTAATCATTGCCTACCAATATCACTACAAAATGGAACCCTGGCTGGAGGGATGATGGCTCAGGGGTTAGGAGCACTTGCTGCTCTGGCAGAGGGCCTGGGTTCTGTTCCCAGTATAGTGGTGGCTCACAACTGTTTGTGACTCCAGTTCCCAAGGATCCAGCACCCTCTTGCGGCCTCAGGCACGAGGCATGCATGTGGTGCATATACATATATACACATAAATATACAGTTAAACAGGAAAAAAAAAAACAACTAACCCAGTAATTCCCTCCCAGAAGGATTATACACTTACCCTCCAAAACACCTCTGACTTGTCACTAACTTGCATATTCGGTCCCTTACTTAGATAGGGTATCTATGAGACAAAGCACACTACAATTAAAGTTTCCACAGATGATGCTACCCCCCCGCCATGATTACAGTTCATATATTTTATATGGCACATAAGTCTATAACAGAATAACAATCAACCTATTAATCAATTATAAGTCTGTGTTCATATATACATATAGACAAATTTTAGTAAATACCTATAGTCAAAGAGGTAACATAAAGTATTTGTTATGAATAATGGTATAATCTGGAATTCTGGGGTCCAGCATCTGAAACCACAAATACGTCATTCACAGGGGCTGGGAGTATATCTCAGTGTGTTTTCCACACCCTGGGTTCCATCCGAAGCTCTCCAAAACAACAAAAGGGTGAAAGTATTTATTTACACAGGATCTGTCAAGATTCTGTTTTCACCACCCGTAATTCAGTATAGGGGGAAAGGAACATAAACAGAAGCCATACCAAACAAAGTCTGGTTAGGCTAAATCTAAGTCCAAAGCTCAGACACGTATTACTACAAAATGTATCCTGCTACAGAATGACACAAGTCTGGAGGAATGCTGTAATACTTTTGAAGGTTAAAGACCTGATTTTACTTTAACCATCTGACAGTATACTCAAACACCCCTGCTGATGTGAAGCCCTCAAAGTAAGGATTTCTCACAAATAGCCTGGCACACGCACAAAGAGACAATTTTGTGATTCAGTGTTTCCTTAATTTTTTTATTCACCTATCACCAATTCGCATCTCAATTGTTCTTCTTACGTCAAAGCAGGGAGTTGTTTTCTACCTCAAAATTTCTAGGTCCTACAATATCCTAGTTAAAGCTTCTTTTTACAGCTCAGTTCAAGCTCCACTGGGGGGACGGGGATCAAAGTAGGTTCCATGCCCAGCATTGTAAAACTAATACACACACTTTAAAGACTTCAAAAGTTAAATGCATTATATGTGAAGTTGCTTGGTAATGAACATAACTCAAGCATGAATGGTAAGCAGGATTCACCTGAAGACAGAGTGATATCCTCCACCCAGCAGGGCCAAAGTATTTTCTTCCTGTCACTCCATTATACCAAAAATGTCACAAGACAACTGGGTGTGGTGGCACTCACCATTGAGCTCAGCACTCAGGAGGCAGAGGCAGGCAGATCTCTGTGAGATGGAAGCCAGTCTGGTCAACACAACAAGTTCTAGGCCAGCTGGAGTCACAGCAAGAGTCACATAAGAAGGAATGACATTTGGCAAACTGACATCTGCCTGTAGAGAACTGGGCCAGATACTGAAAGAACCTCACAACACACAGTAGGCAAACACAGATAAGAGAGATGAGCAGCAGAAAGAGAAAGATCCACACGCTAAAGACAAAGTTCATGGTATGCAGTGTCACTGGCTTCCCAGGACCATCCTGGTTGACATTCCTGAAAGTGTGGTGAAGGTATGCACAGAGCTCTCCAGAGCTAAAGGTCATACTCCTACGTAAAACAGTTCTGTCCAAATCTCAGATCGCAACAGTTACCCTCACAATTTTCCCCTTCCTCCCCACCTGTTTGTTTACTGATTTTCTTAGATTCAGTTTCACTTAACACTTACTTTTGCCTCCTTCTAAGAAAGCTAATAACCTTGAAATAAGTAAGTTTTTTGGCTAGATTTTTATTCCTCATATAAAACATTCATGAATAAGAACTGAAAAAGAAAATATGTCCCTTTCTGTGCCACTTACAAATTTATATATAAACACAACTGGGGGGGGCGAGCTGGATTAAATGTCCAGGTATGTAGGGGGTCTCAGTCCTCAGTGTTTCATCTAAGCTGACAGATGAGTTATTTTCTATGATGATGCTTCAAGACAATGGCCAAGGCAACAGACATCAGTCATTTAGGAAAAAAAAAAAAAACAGGTCAGAGGGCTGGGGGCGCTCAATAGTAAAAGTGCTTGTCCAGTATATGCCAAGCCCTAGGTTGGATCATTACTATAGAATGACTGAGCCTGAGATGGGGGTTGAGAGCACTTGTAGAGGACCCAGAGCTCTGGCAATCAGTTCCTAGATTCTAAGAAGAGCCAGTCAAGTGGCAAAATGGGAAAAGAAGCTTTCTAACTCACAATCTGCTGGCCACACATGCAAGAAAAACTTAACTGACTGATTATTCCCTGGGTACCATCCCAAAATGGCACTAGTCGTTTCAATACTGGATATTGGCGTTCTCTGTGTCTGAGAATCTTTTCTCACTGGTTTACATAGCATTTTAAAAAATTTTTAATGTTAATACCATCTTAGACCCTCATAAATGTCCCATATGCATGGACTTCTGCTAAAAAAAAAAAAAAGGTCAGTAATCACAGAATTTCCAATGAGGGATGAGTGTGCTGGCACAAACCTTTAACATCAGCACTTGGGAGGCAGAGGCAGGTGGATCTCTGTGAGATCAGGGTCAACTTGATCTAATAGTGAGTTCCAGGTCAGCTGAGGCAGCTGAGGGTACAGGGAAACCCTGTTTCAAAAAAGAAGAAAAGGAAAAAAAAAATTCCTTTGAGGGTTATATGGGCATTACTAGATGGCTCATGTGAAGTTTGATATGCTTTACTCAAATTGGCATTAAACCGCGTCTCTGAGCTTCTCTTTTGGCCCTCATCTTGGACTTAAAATCCAGAGACTCTCAGTAGACTAGCTAGGATGATAAGTCCACTTCTCTCTACCCAGTCTAGGACAATCATGCCTGGGATATTGTCAAGCTGAAAATCACCTTTGCCAGCCACTCCACATCAAAACTGCTTGTCCCAAGGTCACCCTAGCCAGCAATTTTTGCATCCCTGATTGTTGCTTAGGGTATAATCAATGAGGCATTTCATTGGGAGTGAGCTCTCAATGAAGATAAATCTTTACTATATGGCCACACTGCTTAATGGGATTTGTTTTAGGGATTAGGCAAGTTATTCCCTAATGGCTCATATTCTTGGGAGAAGTATGCTGAAACCTGAGTGACTTTTCAGTCCTTGACTCTGCAGCCGCCCTCCATGGAGCCCACACCTTATGCTACTCCCCAGCCAAATCCACAGGACTTTTAAACTACTGTTGTACACAGTGGCCTAAAGTGACCCCACCTAGTTTCCAGAACCTGCTTCTAAAAAGATAACCTTCTAAGGGAAAAAAATCTGTGAAACTCAAATTAATGATCCCCCCATACACTCATATGTATTCAGAAAATTCTTATACTCACATGGGGGATAACTGATCCGCTATGGTCTTCTGTCAGCGTGCAAGGAGCCAGATCAAGAACTAATTAAATATAGGCAGAAGTCCCTAGATGGTGACACAAAGATTCATTTGGTCTCATGCCTATACATGTTTTAAAAATAGCAATAGTGACTGTAAGGAGTAGGGTGGAATGTTTGCTGGGAAAGTAGTCCACTGGTTTGTTGAGAAAGTCAAACCATTAGGACATTGGGAGTTTCTGTGACCCCTCCCCCCATCCCAAAATTCCTGTTACTGTATTCAAGGTCTTCCAGAGTGAGTTGTACAACCCCTACTGTTTCTCTCAGATTTTTCCTTGGCTACTACTTGGCACCTCCTACCTCTATCTCTAGATCTCACCCCCCCTTATCAACTCAAAATACTGCACTTAAGCTGGAGTTTTCTGCACCATTTGGAGGCCTAGGACTACGCTGAATGCCAGTGAGTTCTGCACCACCACATTTAGTGTGCCCCGGCCCTGTGAGATGTAAGCATTCCTCGCCCATTCTCTGTAGCAGCTTACATCAGGAGGTATCTGTTCCTAAGTCCTTCCTTCCCAGCAAGAATCCCCTGAAGGGTGCAGAGAGGACAATCCCACCCTTTGTTGCACTTCGGAACAGCAGAGTATGCATCACACTCCTTCAGCGCCAGGAATACTAACAGCAAGATTAGAGCCTAAAGCAGAGGGCTCATGAGACCCCCGAGAGCAAAATCAAGTCCTACTCAACTCCATAGCCCCTCAGTGACTCACTAGGCAGGTTCATCAAGTAGCACGGAAAAACTGCAGCTGGGATGTTGCCCCCCAAACAGGCTTGAGGCCAGGTGTGGTGTCATCGCCCAGCTTTGAGCTCAGCACTCCAGAGGCAGAGGCAGGTGGATCTCTGTGAGATCAAGGCCAGCCTGGTCTACACAGTCAGTTCCAAGTGAGCTGGGGGCTACAGGGAGACCCTGTCACAAAAGAAAATCCTTGAGGCACTGGGCTCAGTCTTCATCACACGACCCCCCCCCCACGGAAACACTGCAGAATTTCAAAGGGAAATCCCCTCCCCCCTGATCAATCTTTGGCAGTAGCTCTTACCAAAAAACAAACAAACAAACAAGAAACTACTCGAAAGCCACTATGGCCTTAGCTAAAGCCCCCCCTTTTCCCAGCTCCCCACAGAGGACAGGATCCTGGAATCATTCAAAACTGTGGAAGAGACATATTCCTTTTATTTATCTTTGTATTCCACACTGAAGTGGAGTTACTTTTTTAAATGTATTGAATTAGCTAGGTAGTCTCCTAAACAGGAGATTAAATGATTAAATAGCACTTTGTAACAAACACAATTACTACTAATTTCTAGGTAAAAATAACTACCTCCTTCCCAACTGAGCGAGATGGGCGTCTCTCCAGCGAGGGTGGACCTGTTTTCCCTGAGGGGCTTGGGGCACACCCAGCACACAGACCACCTAGAGAGCTGCAGAAAGGGGCATCTTTCCCTCCCCCGGAATCCGGGCTGGAGGCCTGTAGTGTGAAGCACAGGGCAGTTTCTAGGAGGGGATGACTCGGCTGGGAACTTCAGGGAAACCACAACCATTATTACTCAGGCCGGACAGCTGCCAGGGAAGCAGCTCTGCCCGCGAACTAAAGCTAAAGTAGAGGTGGAGACTGTATTCCATTATTGAGCTCTGGCGGGTTCCCTCCCAAGTTCCTCCACATTTCAAGAATGTGAAAAGCCTGCAGTCGAAATCTCTGATTATTTATAACTTAAAATAAACCACTGTGCAAAAGCGGAAACTTGACAAATGACATAAAATAAAAGGGTGACAGGTAAGATAGTACCAGAGTACAAAATATCCATCACTCCTTTCTGAGTTTTCTTCCAAAACCCCATCTCCATTCCCTAAGGAAAAATAACTCGTACCGCAGAGGCAGATGAATGAAAAGGAAGATGAGGATTTGGGTCCCCAAGGCGTCCTCGGTTTCTGTCACGTACACAAGGTTAGAAACTTTGCATTAAGTAGTGGAAACAGAGGGCACACGCAGGCGACACCGGCGCGGGAAGCCACAGGAGCCGACCCCGGGACGCTGGGCTCCACACTGAGACTCCGTCTCAAAGCCAAGTGACTTCCGAAGGGCCACGAGCCATCACCGCCGCCGGGTGCAGCCTCCGCCCGGACCGGCCCGGGGACGCGGCGCGCAGCCCGCCCGCGCTCCCACGCTCCCTCCGCCGCGGCCGCGGCCACTCACGCGCAGCCAGGCTGACAGCTCCCTCCGCGGCGGGAAGCCGCGGTCTCCGCGCACCGGCATCTCGCGGCGCCTCCCGCCGTCGTCCTCGCCGCGGCTCGGCACTGCGACCTGGCGCGGCCGGGGCGCCACCACCGGGAGCGTCCCCTTTGTCCCTCCTCCCGCGGCGCCCGGCCCGCCCCGCGCGCGAGCACTGCGCCCCTGCCGGCCGCCCGGCCCGGGAAGTCTCCCGTGGCCGCTACCACCCCGCGCCCCGGGGGGACGGCTCTCCGGCGCCGCGTCACGCGTGGCTGCGGGCGGCGGGGGGAGATCGTGACCGGCGCGGAGGCCGGGAGGCCCGCGCGTCCGGCCCGCACCCCCGCCTGGCCGGCCGGATGGTTCGCTCCGCCGCGCGCCCTGAACAGCAGGTCCGGCCCCGAGCGCGCGCCCGGGCAGCGCTGCGCGGCCGGCCAGGGTCCGCCGGTCCGCGCCGGGCATCCCGTGGGAACTGTGTGTGCAGAGGCTCGTGGGGCTCCTCACAGACAGAGCCTGACTTTTCTCCCAAAGAGAACTGGGGTAAACCAAGTTTTCCATCTTAAGAGGCCCGCCCGGCCAGTCAACACACACACACACACACACACACACACACACACACACACACACACTGTACACCAAATTTCTCAACTCTACTGCTCACCTAGATTTCAAGGGTACAAAGATGTTCAGATTAAATATTAAAACGGGACTTTTCAGGACAGTGCCAGCCAGGATACCTCTTTGGCATATCGCCAACAACTCCAATAAAGAGACTGAGATCCCTCTCAATCTCTAGCTTATAAAAAGCAGTATGTCAAAAGGCTTATCTGACAGGATTCATCCAATTCAACTCCGCGCATTTCAGAGTCCCCCATATGCAAAGAATTGTGCGATTTGAATAAAATTGTCTTTAGGAGCACAAGAACTATTTAGAGTCAAAACTGGTATACTGATTAAACATGGAATTTGGGGTTTGAGATGTGAACTGTATAAGAAAAGCGTGGCCCACCCCTGCTCTTTCCTAAAATTAGAGAGCAAACCCCAGGCTAAGCTCTCATTGGAAAGGTAAAAGGTGAAAAGGTCTGGAGGGCCCCTGACGAGATCCAGATGCCGGGCTGGCTCTGAAAAGTTGCTTCACTTCCTGCCTAATCAGAACAAGTTTGGCAGTTTATGTGGAAAAACAAGTCCGGCAGATGCCTCTCTCAAAGAGTTGCGCTGCTGGCCTCCTCAGGAGTAGGAAGTCCACGCCTCTGAGTAAAAGGGCTGTGAGTAACATTTCCCACTTCACCTCCAGTCTCCAGACTGAGACACTGGCTTGTCTTCTTGCGGTGAGGTGTCACTCTTCTAAGCATCTATTTAAAAATGGTTCCTTCAATTAGGTGGTGCTGACTTGCAGTGATAATGACTACACTTGTGAATCCGTCACACCTTACTTACATGAGCTTATTACCACAAGCATCAACAAAGGAAGGGTTCACAATGTAGCAATTACACCTGCCTTTCTTCCCTAGAGTGGGGCTGTCCAGTAGGATGAGCCCTTGCCACCTGCAGGTATTTTCATTTCACTTTGATTTTATTTTTTTATGAGTATGGGAGCAATGCCTGCATGTAGAAAGGGCACTCTTGTTGTGCAATGCCGGCAGAGGACAGAAGAGGGCTTAGGATCCCTGGAACTGGAGTTACAGATGGTTATCAGCCACCCATGTGGACATTAGGGTCATCTGCAAGAGCAGCCAGGGCTCTTAACCACTGAGCCATCTCTCCAGTATCTCTCCAGGCCCCTACATTTCACTCAAACGGAATACCAACAGATTTATATGGTATAACACCATTCTTCTGACACAATCCCTAACAGTAAGCATTCCATAAACTGTTGAAAAACTTGATTTAACTCATGCACTGGCTTTGCTAATGGCAGTGTGCACTCTTGCTATGTAATTCAGGCTGCCCACAACCTCAAGATTTGCCTGCCTTGGCCTCTGGAGTGTAGGCATGCACCCACTATGTCTAACCCTAAATCAATACAACTCTTCAGAGGAGTAACTTATTAATTCATAGTAATAAAATACAGGGTTACATATTTCAAAACCACTCCTGAAATTTGTTTATTCAAGTGTGTGTATTTTGGGACAGGGTCTCACAACATGGCCCTGGATAGTCTGGAACTTACTATGTAGACCAGACTAGCCTTGAACACATAGAAGAAGTGTGCATCCCCACACTGGCTCCAAAGAACTACCCCACAAATACTGAGCACATGTGTCAACCCTCAGTCCCATCTCCTCACACTTTCCTCTTGCCTAGGGAGTCTATTAGAGCAGATAGTAAGTGATCAAGGGGAAAATGGAAGTACTCAGGCTCCCCGGTAAGTTCAGCCTGGTCTGGGGTTTCTCCCTACTGACATGGTAGGATGGGGGTTAGGGAAACCTTCCCAGAGATAGCTTGCTAGTGCATTCTAAATGAGAAAAGGTGACTATGAGACAAATTAAGGTGAAGAGAATAACAATGGAGAAATGGGGTATGTGGCCCTAGCAGGTTTCTAAAACTCATGGTACCATAATGTGAAGTGGCCCGGTGGAACAGAAACTGTTCAGCCTTACAGAAGTGGGATTAAATGAGCATTTTCTATAAATCTGTTGCCTTTGGGGAAGATGGATTTGGGCACTTATGGCCTGGGGAGCTATGGTAAGAATTTAATCCATACAAACTATCTCTCTGTAAGAATGCAAACAAAACCTAAAGTGACTTGTAAGTTAGGAGGACTTCGACAAAAGGAAGCCAGATTCAAGAGAAACTGAGGAAGTGAATCAGTAGGCTGGATGACTTACCAGATAGGTGAGACCAGAGGGAAGTGAGCCTAGCATGACTCTCAGGTTCAGTTCATGGCTTACTTAAGCAGATGACGGTGCTTTGACCAAAACAGAGAACGCAGAACTGGGAGCATATCTGGGGTGGGGCTTGAGGAAGGATGATGAATTTAGTTATATAAAATAGTCAAGGGCTATGGACCATCCAGGTGGAGATGTTCAGTAATTCAAGAAATATTTATCTAGTGTCTAGTACATGAAGTACTAATGAGTCCTGGGATAGAGATCTGGGAGTCATTAGCATATGGTAAGAGGAAATGAGGCTATTTAGACACTGGATGTAGTTAGAGGCAATAGAGAACAGAAGACAGGGCTTGTCCATTGGAACGCCAATATTCAGGAAGTATTATCAACTCTCCAGTTCAGAGATCAAAGAGGCACTGCCTGCAAAGTAGAAGAGGCCTTCTGCAGAAGAGAGCCCGAAAAGCCATGGAGGATTAAGGTTTAGAAAGGGGAGCACAGCCAATACCTAGAACTTGGAGGAAGTCAATCAAGAACTGACTTGAGCTGGGGATGTGGCTTAGTTGGTAGAGTACTTGCCTAGCATGCAGTAAGTCTTACGTCCAATCCCCACACAAACAATACGGTAGCACATTTGAGAGGTGGCCACAGGAGGATTACTAGTTTAAAGTTATCCCTCAGATATATAATGAGTTCAAGGGTAGACTGGGCTTCATAGGAAGAATTTGTTCCAAATGAACAAAGCATACACACACGTCAGGTCTATAGTCCCAGCTACTTGGGAGGGAAGTTCTTTGAGTTCAAGTTCTACTTGGGCTATGGAGTCAGTTCAAAACCAGCCTGGGCAACTGAGTAAGATCCTGTCTCAAATGAAAAATAAGAAGACTGGGGATATAATTCAGTGATGGAGTGCTTGCCTAGCATGTGTCAGGCCCTGAGTTCAATCCCTAGTACAGACACAGACACACACACATACACACGCACCCCAACTAAAATATAAAAAATTAATATAGCAAGGAGAATGATAATGTAATTGTCAACAAAAATGAACATATTTTATCTTACTCTGATAACAATAATAAAAGCATGAAAATATGTAAAAGAACTGGAAAGTATATAAGAAAAATGTTTTGATGACAGGATGATGAATACGGTTTTCCTTTGTAATCAGTTATGTTACCAGAGTAGACATTTTTTCAATACTTTCCAGTGTGAATTACAATGTATGAAGTTTCTGAAGTAAGTTGGTTAGAAGAACTCAAACAAGTGAGAAGAACGTGAGGCTTTTCTAGTCATATTTACTGAAGAATGTTAAGATTTGATCATCAGCCAAGCATGGCAGTGAACACCTTTAATTCCACCAGAGGCAGGTAGATCTCTGTGAGACCAAGCCTAGCCTGGTCTACATAGCAAGTTCTAGGCTTGCTGGGGTTACCGGGAAACCCTATCTCACAAAAGAAAAAAAAAAAAAACATTGATCACTAGACAGAGAAAGAAATCTAAACAGGAAGTCAGAGCATAGTAATATCCACCTAGCACTTGGAAGCCTGAGGTAGGAGGATCTGAGTTCAAGGTCAGTGTGGGCTACACTACCAGTTCAGTTCCAGGACTACCTGGCCAAAAAAAAAAAAAAAGAAGAGGAAGAGGAGAAGGAGACGGAGAAGGAGGAAGAAAGAGAAGAAGGGAAGGAAGAGAAGAAACAAACCAAAAAAAAAAAAGACTCAGCAGTAAAGTGTTTGCCCAACATGTGTGAGTAGCTAGCTCAGCACTGAAAAAAAAGTTAAAAAGTTAAGATTTGGAATCTATATGCAGAGAGTCACATAAGCGTGCGTGCACACACACACACATACACACACAGAGAATACATATGTACCTGTTGGATCTGTATTTGCAATGTGGTTATATAGTATCTTCAGTTGGAAGCAATGCAAACTCACAGTGAAAGTTTACAGGCTGAGTGGTATAGTGCACACTGCAAGGCAGACTGAAATCACACAGGTACACCCCTTCAGCAGATGCTTCTCAAATGCCTGCCCCGTCCCCTGGGATAGGTACAGAGATAAAAACACACAAAATAGGGAGCTGCTCACTGTATGATGGAGAGAAAGATACATAAACAAACGATGGCAAGTCAAAAGAAACTCTCAAGCAGCAGCTAAAGCCCGGTGGGAGACCAGACCCCACGCTGCCACAAGGGAAAGCTGGCCTCCCTAACCTTCCTGGTGACGTCATCTGTTCCCTAACCCCTGTGCCCTCTCACTCCAAACATCAGTTTTTGATAATCACCCTCATACCTTGCAAGACCCCTTCCACAGGACCACGCCACCCCAAAAGCCACATCCTGGAGCGGGGGCAATCTCAAGCTCTGCTCCCCCCTCGCCTTTACATTTAGCTGTCACAAATTAATCCTTTTACCCTCAAAGGTGTTTAAACTACTCTACTCTGGTCCAGTTTTTTTCTTTTGGGAGGAGTGGGGACTGGTTACTGGCTACCTAGTTTCCCAAACCCTCCTTTCCTATAGCATTGTTTACTGGAAAATGGAACTTCTAGTACCATACATTGCTGCCCAACTCCCACCTTAATAGAACAAAAATGTTTGGTTTTGTTTTTTGCAGTGCTGGAGAGGAAACCCAGGGCCACACAAGCACTTGCATACTAAACATACAGCTGACCACTGAACTACATGCCCAAGCCCTAATGACAGCCTAATTGTGATGGGCCTCATTCGAATCGATGACCATGTGCTGCTTGGCAGCACTTACTAAAATTACAATCAAGTAGCCAAGCCCCTGCACAAAGACGACACACAAATTCACAAAGCATCCCATATTTTCTGCAAATACAAGCAATATACAATGATACGTGCATATGAAGAGACAAGTTATTTCCTATACTGAAAATTCAACAAAAATTAAAATTACAAGCACAGTGGTACACTCTTTTAATCCCAGCACTCAAGAGGCAATAGTAGGTGGATCTCTGTGAAATCAAGGCCAGCCTGATCTACATGGCAAGTTCTAGATCAGCCAGGGCTTTATAGTGAGACCTTTTCTCAAAAGAAAAAACATGAAATGCCTCAGCTTTTAAGAACACTGGCTGCTTCTACAGAAGACCCACATGATGACTAGCAACTGTCTGTAACTCCAGTTGAAGGAGATCTGACACCCTCTTCTGGCCTCCACAGACAAAAGGCACACACATGGTACACTTACATACATTCAGGCAAAACACTCACACACATAAAATAAAAATAAACCAATAAAAATTTTTAATTGAAAAAAAGAAAAGTACAATTCATAATAACTACCAAAAGAAAACCACAGGATGAGAGATGTTCTAATTTCCAAAGTTACAGCATTATAGCTCATAATGTTCTATTTACAACAAATAATTACAAGATGTGTGGCTGGATAGTACTTGTTGGATACATATGTATTTCGTCCTTTTGAGACATGGTCTCCCTGTAGCCCCAGGTGGCCTGGAACTCAGAGATCCATCTATCTCTGCCTCCCAAGTGCTGGGATTAAGGGCATGAGTCACCTTACCCAGCTATTGTTGGTTATATTTTAATTGGTGTAGTCTGCTGGAATTTCACAGCTGTTAGAAAATATGATTTCTAGGATTTCAGCTTATATGATATCATTGACAATTTTAGAGCCAAAAATTCTTGCAACCTTAAGATTTTTTTTTACATGCAAGTAAGTATGTGTGCATATATGTTTTCATGTGTGTGTTCACATACCTGAGGAGGCCAGAAAAGATCTCCTGGAGATAGGAATCACAGGTGGTTGTGAGCTGCACAAAGTTGGTACTAGGAACTAAATCCCAATCCTTTGCAAGAGCAGCTGGCATTCGTAACTGCTGAGACATCTCTGCGGCCCCAAACCTTGCATTTTTGTTTTCATTTTCCTTTATTTATCTGAGTCAGGGTCTCACTATGTGGATCTAGATGGTCTGGAACTCACTCTGCAGACCAGGCTGGCTTGTGCCTGCCTCTGTCCTCAAAATGCTGAGATGCCTAGTAAACCCTGTAATTTTTAAGAATTACTTCTAGTATCTGAAAATATATACTCTATTAATTGATGGAAAATGCTATCTATATCTCTACACAACTCAGTGAAGATTCTAATCTTAGTTAGGATTTCTTGTGTTCATATACTTTTATAAAAATCAATTTCTTTTATGATCACTATTAGTTCATCTATATGTCGATAAAAATGATGACAGCTCTAGCAAAATGACAAGAGTGTGAAAAGCTTCCTTTAATTCCATCAGTCATAAGTTTATAAAGATTTCACACAGCTATTTATTTTCAGGCTCTCATGCAGCACTTAGAAACATAAACTAAACATGTGCACATTATAAACTACCAGAATGTTATCAGGCCTGTTTCCATCCTTTGACCAATTAAAGACTTTTGGTTTACCCTTGGAAGCAGTGTCTTCTGAAAGCAATTTGTAGCTGCCTGCCTTCTAGATTCTTCTTGGATCATGATATATGGAAAAAGCAGAGAGCTGTCTCAAAGAACCAGTTCCCCACAAACGGTCTTCTGTTTAGCTACCCGGAGCATTTCCACTTCCCAATCATTGCTATAGTATACTGTATTCGTTACTTTTCTGTTGCTATGGTAAGACACTGTGACCGAGGTAGCTTATAGGAAGCTTATAGTTTCGGAGGATTAGAGTCCATAATGGTGGGGAGGTACAGTGGCAGGGGAGGCTGGAACAGAAAGCTAAGGAATCACATCTTTAGGAAGGCACAGGAAGCAGAGTATGACTGGAAATTTGGCAAGACTTAAGAAATTTTTAAAAATCATCTAAAATCCTAATAACCACCTCTGAAATTACATGACTATTCTAGGCATAACCCCATACAGAAGGCTATGTGGATGACCACCCAGAGAGCAGAATAATTTTAACAAAATGAAACTATACTATAGTATTTGAACTTAAAGTAGTAAATAAATTTTTATTCGATGTTGATAGAAAAAAAGACTTCTAAATGAGGACTGAGGTTGTAGTTCAATAGAATTCATACATGAGGCCCTGGGTTCAGTCTCTACCACTAAAAGGCGGGGAGGGGACTAGCACTACATACAACAACTAAACTTGAACAGAAGAAATTCATGAAGGCAAGCTAAATGCTTCTTCAAGATGATGTATTAAACCCCCCCAAAAGATCATTAAAAAGTAAAAAATGGGATTTCTTCTCTCTCTTTCTCTCTCTCAGAAAGGCTATACTAAAAGGGGAAATATCTATAAGCCAGCAGGAGTAAGGGGTCTTCAAGAACAGAATCTATCAACACCTGGATCCTAGACTGCCTCGCCTCCAAAACTAAGTAAAGGCCT
The DNA here is from genome assembly GCA_035773235.1 of Eospalax fontanierii. Lineage (NCBI taxonomy): Eukaryota > Metazoa > Chordata > Mammalia > Rodentia > Spalacidae > Eospalax > Eospalax fontanierii. The sequence goes on along the minus strand of CM069544.1, from coordinate 39,558,826 downwards.
ATGGTTTGAGCACCCCCTTCCCCTAATTTATGGTAGTTTCTTTTGGCATCTGGAGCTAAGAGAGCCTCTAAGACCTGCTCACTGCCTGCTGTCACACTAAGTTCTCTTTGTGGCCAAGCTCATTTCTGCCCCCAGAATCTTCATCAGAGATTTTCTGCTTATGCTGCCAAGTCATCTCCTGCTTAGATTTTTTGTTTGTTTATTTTGGTTTGGTTTAGGGGAGCAGGGTCATACTATATAACTCCGGCTGGCCTTAGACTTATGATCTTCCTGCCTCAGCCTCCCAAGTTTACAGGTGGGCATCACCATGCTCTGGCTTCCTGACCAGCTTCTTCACTTGGTCTGAAGTAGGAAGTACCCTTGAGTGGGTACCAGGAAGCAATGCCCTGAAAAGAGAGCTAAGTTATAGATGCATCAAGGACTTGGAGGAGTCTATGAAAAGCCTTTCAAGGAACAGGGAAGGTGGGTGTGAAAAGGCCAGGAGTTTTGGGTGGTCTGGCTAGAGGAAAGGCAGTTTGGACAATTATTGTAGAAAGGCTGTGGCCAAAGAAAGCAGATTATCCACATCTCCCTCTTTTGAACTTTATTGTTATTACTGGCAGTATATTACCATGGATATTACATGGTGAAAAGATGTTATTGTAAGTACGTAGTCAGATTCACAGAGATAATGGCGCCTTACTACTGCCTTCTCCGCTGAGTATCCACAGTACACATCCCAAGCCCTAGCATCCTCTCCCTGATATTAAAAATCTGGTAATATTTCTGATTATGATGGGTTTGGATGACCTCAGTGGTGACAAAAGAATTAGCTGCACAGTTCACATTCAGCTTTGGCCTGGATGGATTAAGAGTCTGGGAGCCTGGCAAGATAGCTCAGTGGGTAGAGGTGCTCACCACTAAGCCTAATGACCCAGAACCCACGTGGAAGGAGCGACTCTGCCTGACTCTGTCTCTCTGTGTCTGTGTCTGTCTTGTCTCTGCCTCTCCCTCTTTCTCTGTGTCTCTCTCTCTCTCTCTCTTTCTCTCTCTCATACACACACAAATAAATACATAAGTAAATAATTTTTTTGAAGATTCTGCACTGCTGTTTGGAAGGAGCATTGGGTTGGAAGGAGGCAGCGATAGTCTAGGCTAGCCCTGCACAAGCTTTTAGGTGACTTCCAGGCAGGTTTGGGTGTGCTCAGGCCACAAGCAGAGGCCAAGGTAGTACTCACACAGCTCACACGTCTTTGTCAACATGAGGTAGAACCAGAGTGTAATCTAACTCCATTCCTGGGGAGCCAAGGAGCATCTTTTGGAGTGTGGTCTGGGTTAGACAGGCCCTGCAGTGGGAGGACTGCTTTCTCCCTGTCAGATGCCAGTCTTCAAGGGCACTGTGCTTCACATCACCACAGCTTTTACTATGTCTCTCTTTAGGGGCAGATACCACCTGTTAGCTTCCACTTAAAGAAAAAGCAGAACCCCCCAAACAGCAATGACTGATCAAAGACATATTCTGTGTCAAGAACGTTCCATGCACTACATTAGCTCAATGAATGTAAATCCTGGCAACTCTGGACATTGGGTATCAGTGCCTCTGCTTTGTGGGTAAAGAAGCCACTTCAGAGAGGAAGAACAGCTTGCCCAAGGTTATCTTTCAGTATGGTAGATGGTGTATATAAACAGACAGCTTTCCAGGAAGGCTGGGCGGGAGCCTCTTAAAACACAGGGAGCTGGCCTGGGAAAGGTGCTTCCAGCACACAATCAATTGAAATGGAAAATGCGGCATTTATGTTCTACAGGGTCCTCAGTTTCTCTGAGGAGAGAGTCACTGAAGGCACTGGTTAAAAACATCTTCCCCAGACAACAACACATCAGCATCCCAGGTTCCTCCACAGAAACTGAGTGGGTCTGAGAAGGGTCCAGAGAACGGATATTTTTAAGCTTACATCCTTATCATCATAGTGGTTCGGTAAATTCTGCTAAAGAAACATTGTCTCAATTCTCTTGTCACAAAACTGAAGATTGAAGGCAAGTTTGTTTGGGGAGGGGTTGTCTGTGTGTTTGCTTTGTTTTGTTTTTTAAGGCAGGGTATCTTCATTCAGCCCTGGCTGAATGTAGACCAGGCTGGCCTCAGACTCACAAAGATCTGCCTGCCTCTGCCTCCTGAGTGGTGAGATTAAACCTGTGTACCACCACGCCCAACAAAGGCAGAGTTTTTTGTTGTTTGTTTGCTAATTTGTTTTTGCTTCTATGACAGTCTGGCTTATTTGCCCAGTAGCCTAAAAATCATGGTTTCCTGTGAGCCTCCCCAACCTCAGCTTCCCAAACAGTTAAGATTATACATGTCTGTACGTGCATCCCCCAAATATTTTGGAATTTAGAAAAGATATTATTTGCAAAATGTTGCATTTAGCCTACAAAAGAAAGAATCTGATTATATTTATTTATACATTTGTATACACACATAGATTTGATTTTCAATTACTATTTTTTACATACTTGGTAACTGTTTAGTTACTCAAAGACACAACAGACCAGAAAGACAGTAAAACACAGGTGGGCGTGGTGGTGCCTGTAATTTCAGTACGTTAGAGGCCAGTCTCCAAGTTTCAGGCCAACCTGGGCTGCACAGACTCTCAAAGGTCCAAGGGTTAGTGAGATATCATTTCTTTAAACAATCAACTAACAACAAAACTAAGTAAATAAACAAACAAAAAACACCTAATGGCTGGGAACACAGTTCAGTGGTACCTGTCCAACATGAACAAAGTGCTGGTTCAATCCTCATTACAGAAAGAAATCATGTAATAAAATGTCACCATGAGAGCCAAGGACTCTAGTAATTGGATAAGCGCTCGCCTCCCAGGTTCTCTGAATAGATTCATGTAATTCTGAATCCAACTCTGTATACCTGGTGCACACTAACTCTTTTGCCACCTGTTAAGACTTCTTATGAAAGTTGTTAGAGGGCAAGAGATGTAGCTCAGCGGAGGAACATAAGCTTAGCATGTGAGAGGCCCTGAGTTCAAACCCCAGAACAGAGAATTTTCTTTAATTTTAATTAAAAAAATTTTTTTTCAATCTATTTACTTTTGTGTGCATCAATATTTTGCCTGTATGTATATAAGTGCACTACATGTATGCAATGCCTGCGGAGGCCAAAAGAGAGTGTGGTGTTGGATGCCTGGAATTGGAGTTATGGACAGTTGTGAGCCGCCACATGGTGACTGGAAAAGCAGCCAGTGCTTTTAAATAGTGAGCCATCTCTCCAGCTCAAAACTTATTTTTAAAAACTCCCAAAATATTGCTGATTCTCATTTCATGAACTATAATCCATGGCTCAGTGGTTAGGAGCACTGGCTGCTCTTGGCCTCCCCAAGAGGGAGGGTTCAGTTCCCAGCAACCACATGGCAGTTAACAAATGTCCGTAACTCCAGTTCCAGGCCCTCTTTTGACCTCCCAGGACATTGCATGACACAGGTGCACTTACATATGTGTATGCAATACACTCATATACAAAAAATAAAAAATATATTTTTAAAAAGACTATATAGCTGGATATGGTGGTGCATGCCTTTAATCCCAGCACTCAGGATGCAGAGGCAGGCAGATCTCTGTAAGATGGAGGCCAGCCTGGTCTACATAGTGAGTTCCAGACCAGCTGTGGCTACAGGGAGATCCTACTTCAAAAGAGAAAAAGAAAAAGAAGAAAAAGAACATACCCCCTCCCAACTGGCTGAATAAATGCATTATTTTTAAGTTATTTTTAAATTGATATAAGGACCAGCAGATGGTCAGAAGGTAAAAGATGAAGCATTTGTTATATATGACTGATGACCTGAGTTCGATCCCCACTGCCTATATAAAGGTGGAGAGAAATGACTCAACAAACTTGTTCTGTGACCGACACACACACACACACACTGGTATTTACATGCCCCCCAACACACAGCATACACACACTCACAATAATAATGAATAAAAGTTTAAATATAATAACAAATCAAGTACTAAGAACTAGAAATGAAGGGGGCTGGAGAGATGGCTCAGCAGTTAAGAGCACAGACTGCTCTTGCAGAGGACCTGGGTTCAGTTCCCAGCATCCACATGTTGGATAACAACCATCCATAACTCCAGTTCCAGGGGAATCTGACTCCCTCTTCTGACTCTGAGGGCATTGGGTGACCTGGGTGCACTTACACACATGCAGGCAATACACTCATACATATAAAATAAAAGTAATAAAAATTTTTTTTAAAAAACTAGAAAAAAGTCAAATGGATGAAACGCCTAAGATTTATTTTAATACAAATAGTGAGGAAGCAGTTTGTAAAGCATAAGCTATATGATTAGTTAAGAGAACACATTAAGCCAATTAGGTAAGTTAATTACCTATAGGATATTTTAAACAGAAAAAGTGAAGCATTCTATGTTAAATATATATTTAAAGAATAAAACAAGTCTGTTTTATAAATAGGAGTTAGAACAATGAAGTAAATCTTACATCATAGTATTTAACAAATTTAGTTTACTAGATATTTCACTTAAAATGTATTTTATATAATTAAAATATCTTATAATTTACCATTACTGTTAATATGTAATTTATACGCATTGATATTTCTTAAAGATTTCTTTATTTTTATTTGTGTATGTGTTTTGCTTTTGTGTATGTGTGTGCACCACATGCATGCCTTGTGCCTTCAGAGACCAGCAGGTGTCCTATTCCCTGGAACCGGTGCTACACACAGTTGTTAGCTGCCATATGGGTGCTGGCAACCAAACCTGGGTGCTTTACAAGAGCAACAAGTGCTCTTAACTACTGCTCTCCAGCAGTAACATTGTAATGAAGCCAAACCTCCAGATTGACCGCTGCCAGGTCTACATTGGTCACCCACCGAGGGTATCCTGCTCCCATGTGGACTCTGCCCTGGACAGCAGATGAAGACTTGATTTTGGTAAGCTGCAGCTACTGACTAGGCTGCTCCATGTCCTCACAACAGAGAAGCGGAAGCTGGCCTCAGACACCTGCCCTCTGCAGAGCCCTCTTGTCCCACTCCCATCCAGGCTTTGTGACCACAGAGCAGCAGAGAAAACCGCCCTGGTAAAGAGACAGAGAATGTCCCATCTGTATCCTAATTATGTCAACAGGTCCCATCTCTCTCCTAGCCTCTCACCCTGTGTATTCAAGTGGAATAAATGGTGACTGGAATGCTTGGGTTCGGTCTTGCCTAGGCCCCAGGGCTTCTGAGAGACCTTGCATAGCTGTGTTCTCAGAGGCTGGCTGCACCAGGCTACTCCCACACTCCCAGAGTAATGAAAGAAGTAAGCAGAGTGGAAGCCAGAAAGAGTGTGTGAGCAGAAGGCACATCAAATTCTTGGCTAATCCAGGACGTACCGGCCAGGTCAAACATAGAAATGAAATTTCTCTTTTTGCTTTTCAGACAGGGCCTCGCTATGACCCCCTGGCTAGTCTCAAACTCACAGCAACTTTCCTCCATCAGCCTCCTGTGTCAGCAATGAAATCATGGGCTTTTCCTGCCTCCCGAGTTATGATCTGAGTTGTTTGCTTGTAAAACAGAGTTGCAGCTTAATAAAGATTTTAACACAGGCCTAAGCACAAGGGTTAAGAAAGGCACTCCAGGAGGAAAGGTAAGATATACCAAGGGAGCATGAGTTTGGCTCCTCGAAGAGAGAGAGGCAGGCATGACCCTTGAGGGTCCAAACTGCTCAAGGGAAAGTAGGCTAAGCTCCATTAAAACGTTTTATTTATTTTATGTGTAATGAATGTTTTGCCTGCATGAATCTATGTAAACCCAAGTTATGCAATGCCTGAAGAGGCCAGAAGAGGGCATTAGACCCCTGGAACTGGAATTATAGAGGTTGTTAGCTGGCATGTGGGTGCTGCAAACCAAACTCAGGTCCTCTGGAAGAACAGCCAGTACTCTTGACTGCTGAGTCTCTCCATCCCTCTCTGATCTGCAATTTTTAAGCAAACTAGCCAAGAGTGATTTCCAGGAGACCCCAACCCAAGCTCCTTGACATTTACATTCTAAACACCAAGTCACATAAACAATATTTTACTTTTTTTCAGAACCTGTCCTAGCTATTATTCCCAATGACACTATTTTTTAATGCATCTCTTTTATTCCTCATCTTGTCTGGCATTGCTGAAACCACACTCCCGTGGTTAATCAGCATCTTGGGAAAGCATCTCTCTTTCTTGCCACAATTATTCTTCTACTGGAAAGCCATCATCAGAAGAGACACATTAGCATATGAGGAGGCCTCTTTTTTAAAATTTCATTTTGATGTCTCTTGTTTCTTTTACCTGTCTGCTTGTTGCTGTTTTCTGAAATTCTGTGGTTGTTCCTGTTTTTTTTTTTTAACTTATTTAAATAAATCAATCTGTTTGTTTTTATTTTAAATGTATGAGTGTTTGGCCTGTATGTATGGAGGTGCACCATGTGTGTGCCTTGTACCCATAGAAGCCAGAAGAGGACATCAGATCCTCTGGAACTGGAGTTACAGACAGTTGTAAGCCACCATGTAGGACCTGGGAACTGAACTCAGGTCCTCTGTAAGAGCAGCCAGTGCTCTTAACCACCAATCCATATCTCTAGTAGTTTCTGTTTCTAGTTTTTTTGGAAAGAGGATCTCACTATATAGCCCTGGCTGACCTGGAATTCTCTATGTAGTTCATGTTGGTCTTGAACTTGCAGCTGTTCCCCTGCCTCTGACTCAAGTGTGCTAGGGTTATGGGCCAAGACCCTTACAGGAAGCCTCTTTCAAGTGTACTAATGGAGTTAACTGGCTTAGTAATCAGACATAAAGCCAAAATCAAAACCAATTTTAGATATGTGCTATTATTTTGACTTGTTAATATCAATAATTACATTTTAACAATAATATTAAATAGTAATAATTCAAAAGTCAAATACTGTGATTGGGGTGAGAGACGATGCTGCCCAGTCTTTTCTAGTCTTACTTTACAGATAACTTCTAAATGAATTCAAATTCAGCCTGAACTGAAAATTGCTGCTACCAAGTGTTTTGAGTAAAACATCAAAACTAGGCTCAAGGATGATCTCCCACCTGCTGAAAGCCTGGTGACATCTCCCTGGATTAAGGGGAAATCATAGAAGAAGCTCTTTCAGGCTTCCCACACAGCCACCATACAGAAGACACAAAGGACAGCTGCACACAGTGTAACTACTGAGTGCACCTGGACAGCAGCTCTACAGGAAGAGTGTCCACCTGAAGTTCTCAGGCTGAGCTGGGCCTCACCATCGAGGACCCCAAGTCAGTGACGGGTACCCAACACAGCTGGCCTAGGTAGAGAGAAAAAGTTAGAGAAGAGAAGGTGATGGTTAGGAAAAGGCCTGGCAGCACAAGTCTGTAACCCCAGCTACAAGGCAGGAGGACCTAAAGTTGAAGGCCAGCCTGGGAAAATTACTGAGACCCTGTCTCAATATAAAAAGTGTAAAAAACGATATAGCTCAGTGGTAGAGCACTTGCCTAGTATGCTCGAAGCTTTAGGTTCAATCCCTAGGCACAGGGAATTCTTCCAGGTATTTGGCAATGAAAAGTAAGAGAAAACTGGAGCTCTGGGTTATCTCTAGATCCTTTAAGAGTATAATTAAATGTGTGCTTCAGAACCTAGCTTCTGCATTACACATGTGTAAGTCCAAGCTAGGCGTGGTGACACACACCTGTTATCCCAGCTTTCAGAAGCATGAGTCAGGAGGATGGAGGCCAGCCTAGGGTATATAATAAGTTTAAGGTTAACCTAGATCACACAGAGAGACCCTGTCTTAAAAAACCTATATAACCAGGCATGGTGACGCATGCCTTTAATCCTGGCACCTGGGAGGCGGAGGCAGAGCAATCTCTGTGAGTTTGAGGTCAGTCTGGTCTACATAGCAAGTTCCAGGCCAGAAACTACAGGGAGACCCTGTCTCAAAAAACCAAAGAAACAAAAACAAGGACTGAGAGATGGCTTGGTAGGTAAGGTGCTTGCTGTACAAGCATGAGGACTTGAGTTCATGCCAGTAACAACAGCTCTGAAAAGGCAGAGACAGGAAGCAGATTCCAGAGGCTGCACGCAAAACAGCAAGCTTCAGGTTCTGTGACAGAACTTGTGTCAAAAAATACGGTGGGAACTGAAGAGAAGGCTCAGTGGTTAAGAGCCTTCTAGAAGACCAAGGTTCAGTTCCTAGCATAACTATCATCCTTAACTCTAGTTCCCAGGGATCTGTTGCCCTCTTCTGGCCTCTAGGGGCATTGCACACATGGGTGTACTTATATACATGCAGACAAAACACTCATACACATAAAACAGAAATAGAAAAAAAAATTATACAGTACGCTATGGACTCAGTGTAGCTCAGAAAGAGAAGGCATGCATAAAACCCCCCAGATTCAGTCCCTCGCACCACAAAAAAAGATAATAGAATGCTGGGCATTGTGGTTCAGGCCTTTAATCTCAGCCCTCGGAGGCAGAGGCAGGTGGATCTCTGTGATTGAGGACAGTGTGGTCCACATAGTGACTGACTTCCAGAGGGGCTGGGACTAAGGAAACCCTGTCAAACAACAACAACAAGGAAAATAGAACAAAAGAATGTATCTTATCTAGAAACTGAAGAACCCAAAGACAGAGATTAGAGGTTTTGAATACTGATTTTCACAAACAGTGCTTTGCCCAGTGAACCAACCAAAAGGAAATAAGGTCGAAACAAAGAGAATAGCAGCAGCCAGCGGAACATAGGAGCGCTGGTGACGAAGACGAAGCCAGCCCACGGTGGGCTCTGTTGCTCCTTAGGTTTAAATCATCTACTTCAGACCTACGGAAACGGCAAGCCTGAATGGTTCAGGCTGGCGGCTGTGGCTGTGGGTAGCCTACGACACTCTCTTCCATTTCATCTAAGCGAAGTGACAGGTGAAAGTCATTGCTCAAAATCCAGAGAGGTCCACAGGCCCAGCACATCACAGTAGGACCTCATTTGGAGACAGTATCTTTTTTACCAGAGGTAATCAAGCTAAACTGAGGTTTTTAAAGTAGATGCTAGATATTGATGGTGGTGCCTGTCTGGGATCTCAGCACTCAGAAGATGGAGGCAAAAGGATCAGGAGTTCAAGATTATCCATGGCTATCTATCTAGTTTGAAACTTACCTGGGCTGTATGAGATCTGATCTCAAAAATTAATAATAATAATAATAATAATAATAATAATAATAATAATGAGGCTGGCAAGATGGTTTAATACAAGCACTGGCTGCTTTCATAGAGCCCGGGTTCAGTTCCCAGCACCCACATGGTGCTAGCAACCATCCATAATTCCAGTTCCATGGGATCTGACACTCTCTTCTGGCCTCCACAGGCACTGAATTCATGTGGTGCACTTACATGTAGGCAAAACACTCATACACCAAATAAAAATAAATTAATAGTTGGCAGTGCAACCTTTAATTTCAACACTCAGGAGTCAGGGACAGGGAGATTTCTTTAAGCTCAAGGCCATTCTGGTTTACGTAGTAAGTTCTAAGTCAGCCAGGGCTGCATAGAGAGACCCTGTCTCAAAAACAAAGTTAATAACAATAACAATAAAACATAAAGTAGGCCCTAAACCAACATGATAAAGGTCCCAACAGAGTGGAAAATTTAGACAGAGAGCCACAAATAGGGAGAAAGATTATATGGAGAGAGAAGATAGATGTCTTCATGAATTCAGCCTCAAGCAAACAGTGTTCATCAGAGACCACCAAGATAATATAGGAGGGCCAGACTGACAGGAGCTGACATCAAACACCTCAGGTACAGAGCCCCTGCAGACACTGCTCCACTCAAGCCAATCATTGCTAGTAGATAAAAGTGTTCTTGCTCAAGGACTTGGCCAAATGCTTAACTCCAGGCAGTCACTATCAATTGATCTAAAGAACTGGCTCTTAAGAAAAACCTGTTCACAGGCTGGGGAGATGTCTCAGTGGCTAAGAGCACTGGCTGCTTTTGCAGAGCTCCAGGGTTTGGTTCCCAGCACCCACATGGTGCTAACAAACATCTGTAACTGCAGCTCCAGGAGATCCCACTGCCTCTTCTGGCCTCTGCAGGCATTGCATGACATGGGTACATTTGCATATAGGCAAAACACTCATACACATTAAATAAAATAAAGAAAAGAAAAAATGAATGCTCTCATAAAAGAGACTCCAAGCTAGATGTGGCAATCTACACCTTTCAATCCCAGCACTCAGGAAGCAGAGGCTGAAGGATCACCAGAGGTTCAAAGTTCCAGGTAAGGTCAAGGGTACATGCATGACCCTTTCTCAAAAAGCCGAAAAAGAGCTGGGCATTATGGCCAGGTCTTTAATCCCAGCACGTGGGAAGCAGAGGCAGACAGATCGAGGCCAGCCTGATCTACATAGTGAGTTCCAGGCCGGCTGGGGATATAGGGAGACCCTGTTGCAAAAAGACAAACAAAACAAAACAAACAAACAAAACCCCAGAAAGTCTGTGCCAAGCCCTGGGTTCAATCCTCAGTACACACACACACACACACACACACACACATCAAAAGGGCAGAGACATAGTCCTTTGGCATCTTCTTTACTGTCCTTCAAATTCATTTGAGTAAATAAATTAACAGATCCTACCTAGAACTCTAGTTTCAAGAAAATCACTTCTGGAGTCTGGATAAGCAAGTGCCCTCACATTTCATTCAGACCTTTGAGAGTTCTCTAAAGAACATCTCAGCAAATAAATCCCATTCAAAAATCCTGTTAATTTGGTAGAAACTGAGAACTTTCCCCCATTCAAGTGTCCCTGTTATGTCTAAATAAAAAATGTTTCCCACAGGCTCATGAATGAAAGACTAGGTCTCTGGTTTGGGGCGATACTAGAGGCTTTAGGAGTAGGGCCTGGCTGCAGGAAGTGGGTGACTAGGAGCATTTTGCCCTGTCTCCTTTCTATCTCTCTCAGCTTTCTGACTGCTGTAAGATGAACAGCCTGTGTGTCATGATGTAGAGGTCATTTTGGTTGGTTCACTGCAGGCCCAGAAACACAGAACAAGGTGATCATGGACTCAAACCCCTGAAACTGTGAGTCACAATAAATTCTTTCTCCTCTTAAGTTGTTTATGTCACGCATTCTGTCACAGAATCAAAAATCTGACTAACACAAATCCCAGGCCACTAGACTCCAAGAAAGGCCTTGATATGTACTGGTTCTTGCTGATCACTGATGCGTTAACTCTGACTTGCTCTTTAGCATCTGCGGCTGGGAGTTATCAAGACCCGAGTCTAAGACCACACCCTAAGAAGGCGGTAGCCTGGGAAGTGAGCACCTGCTGTTTTGAAGTGTACAGTGCACATGCTACTAAACTCCAGTTCTCACACGCTGGCAGGATCTACTCAGGCAGAGCAGTCAACTGAAACACAGGAATTACAAACCATATCTAAGGAGGAAATCCCAGCCTGGGTCTGGCAAGCCAGGGACTGGCCTACAATCAGGGGTTTAGAATCTAACGAAGAACAAATACATCCCAGCATCTGTCAAAATAAAGTTTAATGCCTTGTAAACCTAATGTAATTCAGCCTTAAAAGTTATCCATAAACAGGGAACACACTCTTAGCTCTTCACTAAAAGCTTGTACATATCCATCTTTAGAAACGAGTGTGCTGTCTTTTTATAATCTACACCTAAGTGCCTACCATTGTTACATAATTTTACTATAAAAATGATAACGACCAACCAAAATGACCTCAAACCCCAGACAACAGAGACACCAATTGCTAATTAATCCCACCGGCTAGGCATTTACTATGAACCACACGAGATATACATATATGCCTTAGCCAACCTTGGCAAGATTCATCTATTGAATGCACATGAATGCTTCCTTTTTTCATGCAGGACCTGGGATTGAATTTAGGGCCTGGAACATGCTCTACCCTTGAACTACATCTCCAGTCCAGGAAGAATGTTTCTGCTCTTCATTAAATAGAATATTACCATCAAAAGTTTCTACAAAAACTTAAATATTGGCATCCTTGAAAATGGTGGCCGTGGCTTCATCTGTGCTGTGAAATACCCTACACGAAGTTTTTGATGGTGCATCAGTGACTAGGTTGACGAGAGACAAAAAGCAAGTACCTGAAGCAGCTGGTTGTGTGTGGATTCGGGTCTGTGCTTCCTAGAGTACTTAGGCCTGGAGGCGGGGTGCCAGTCCCATTCACAGGGTGAGGGCGGTAGGGTGGAACTCTGAGCCCTGTAGAAGACAGTGTGGTTAGCAATCCGCCTGCTCGAACTTAAGCACACTGAAGCTCAAGCCACATAACTCCCCATAACAGACCTGTACAGCAAGCACTGCAATCCATTCTGAAGCACGTTCATTGTCTCCGCAAAGAACCCAAGCAACCGTTAGCAATAACTCCCCAGCCTCACAGCTCCCTCCCTGCCGTCTGAGCCCAGGCAATCACCAGTCTCATTTGTGTTTCTATAGATTGACCTGTTTTCTGTATTTCATACAACTGTGCATTACCATAGTGACTTTTCGAAACATCTTTTACTTAGCATTCCACTTTCAGGGTTCATATCATGTTTAGCATAGGTCAGAATTCCATTCCTTTTTATGGCCAAATAATATTCCATTGTATGGACATATCACAGTCTATTAATCTGTTCATCAGCTGACAGACATTTGAGTTGCTCATACTCTTTGGCTATGAACACATATGCTCATGTGGATATATGTTTTCATTTCTCCTAGAGACTGATGAATTGTTGTCCCTAATGTTTTCAGTTTTCAAAAAATAATGGAGAAAAATTGGTATCAGCCTGCCTGAGGATCATACGTGAGAACAAGAACTTATGAGAATTCACCTTTTAGGAAAATAAAAAACAAAACCCTCAGGGAGTAAGAAAATATTTCCCCTTTAACAACAAGGTATATAGCCCACATATGGCTATATGGCTGGCCTCAAACTGGTGATCCTCCTGTTTCTGCCTGTCAAGTGTTGCGATTTACAGGTCTATCCCTAGGTCTTGTAAGAAAAGTTTTTGCTTTTGTTTTAAGTTGTGGCAAAACACACATAAAAGTTACCATTTTAAAGTACGCAATAGAGAAAACATTTTAAAGTTATTTCTTCGTCATGGTTACTGTAATACTGGTTTATCTCTATCTGTGGGTTACCCACTATCAACAGAGGATGGCATGTTTTCTTTTTACCCCTCAGTTCAAGAACATTTAACACTGCACACTCTCACCACCACCACCAGGGGGTGCACTCGTGTTTGGGGTGTGGGCCATTGAGGAGGCAGGACAGGATCCTCGTGGGGAGGAGGAATGTGCTCTGGCCTCTGCTGGTTGCACTGGCTCTTCTGTCGGCTGCACAGTGATAACTCGCGTCTGCATTAAGCATGCTCCTTCTTACCCAAGAAATGCAAGTAAGGTATCGATTTTATTTGTACTGGCGAGAGGCCCATTTCCCTCCCCAGGGATCAGCAGGAAATGTAGGCAGAGGCTAAACTGAGGCCATCTGGACTTCCTACAAAGCAAGCTTCGGATTAGGGCCCAGCCCATTCGTGGTTTCTATTATTAATTCCAAAGATAAATAAATGGCTAGCACATCAAGATGTGCTTCGTTATGCTTTGGGCCTCAATGTGAGATTTTTCTGCAGGAATTGACTCCAAAGACTGTGTATTTCTTTTATTGAAATAGCTTGCTTTTTAACAGGTTTTTGTTATTTCTAGGACATCCTCGTTTTAACTTCCTTTCTTTTTTTTTTTTAAATAAAAAGTCTCATATAGCCCCAGCTGACCTCAAAGTCACTACATAACTTTTGGCCTCCTGCCTCAGGCTCCCCAGGGCTGGGATCACAGGTGCACACCAGCACGCCCGTCTACCTGGTATGTTTCCAGGGAAATTTCGCTCCAGGCAATACTGCTAACAATCTCTGTTCTGACCACTGAGATATTTAACAGCTTCTGGGAAGGGAGAGGTTGGGGTACAGACCATAAGAAAAACAAGGAAGAGCAGGACGGTGGGATAGCGAGTACAGTGCACTTTTCTACTGTGTCTCTGGACACTGCTTCCAAACCCGCAGCATCATCCGGACTCTCAGCATCACCTGGGGATGTTTAAGAATCGCAGAAGGGAGGGAGGAGATCAAGAGGCTCCACCATAAACACACAATCTGAATCTCCATTTTAACGGAGTGACTGACATGAATGTTAAAGTTTTAGAAATGGCATTGCGGCAAACTAATAATCCCAGGACTCCAGAAACAGAAGCAGGCCAATCTGTGAGTTTAAGGTCAGCCCAGGCTACACAGTGAGACCCATAAAAAGAGAAGAAGTATTGGAATGGAAGGATGGAAGTGTCTCTGAAAGAGGATAACTAATGCATGAAACTAACCAAAAATAATCTTCCTGGGATGCCTAGAAGGGAATGGACTCCAAGCTTGGTGTGAGAGGAAAGTCCAGTCCCGAAGTCTGTGTGAGGACTGGTGAGATAATATCCTGGTGTGTAAACTCAAAGCCCTGAGGTGGCAGGGATGCGGGGCAACCCCCTGGTCCCCAGTGCGGGGCTGCCACTCCATCCCGCGAAGGGGAATGCTCTGCCAAGAAAAACAAGATCAAAACAAAACCAGGATCGCATTTCCCTACGAAGGGGCACTTTGCAATGAATACCTTGACTTCTGTCCTCATCTGGGGAAACTAGGAAGAAGCAGCGTTTCTCTCTGGGTACTCGCTCACTCATAGCTGGGCATCTCTACACAGACTAATAACCGATCATTTCAGGAGCGGATCCCTTCATGAACTGAGGGACCGCGGTCAAAAAGCTCCTCCATAGACAGACAAAGAAAGATGCGCTAGGTAGGTGAACGCACTTTTCCTCGAAACCTAACAAAATGGCAGAGTTCTCCTCAAAACAAAGAATTGGGGGGCTTTTAAACTTCCAGCCTTCTGGCTCTTTTCAAATCAATCATCTTTCCCAGCTTTGTCCAAATCATTCAATCCCGCGTGGTAGCCCAAACCACTCAATCTGGAGAAAGGAAAAGGGAATCCAACCCCTGACCCAAAAATCTAAAAACCCAAACTCTCCATTGGGATCGAGGACAAACTCCTGTCCCCTCCTCATTCCTGTGAGGAGTGTGTTCTTGTGTGTGCTGAGCTATGACGTCGTCCTTTCTCTTTCAGTAACCTTAGCTGTTTGCTGTGACTGCAATTTTTCTGCCTTTTAATACTTTAAATTATTTTATTTTTTATTTTATGTGTATGAGTATTTTGCCTGAATGTATGTAAGTGCACCACATGTGTGCAGTGCTGGAAGAGGCCAGTAGAGGGTGCTGGATCCCTGGGAACTATGGGTGATGGGAACTGAATTGGGATATTCTGGAAGAACAGCTGTCTGTCCAGCCTCCTGCCTTTCAATTCTTTAATCAGCAGAGATAACAAACTCATTTCAAGACACACACACCCCATGGTAACAGTATCATCTTGGGTCAGATACTAAGAATATCCAGTTTGTGTGTGAGGACCAAATCCTTGGTCACTATGACTTAAAAGAGGGCGTTTCACATTTAGAAATGTGAAAACTAAACTAGACTTCAGAGACGGTAACTACACAAACCTCTCAAGGAAGTTCCCAATTCCTAAACTGCATGCTTTGAACAAGCATCCTTAAATTAGTTTCAGTAAGCCTGGTCTTGGCCTAGGTCCTCCCCAGCCAGACTCTCTAGCAGCTCCCATCACCTGCATGCCACAGGAAACCTGCTTCCCTCCCTGACAGAGGATCCCCTCAGTTCTACAGTTCTGGTGTGCTCAATGCAGTCCTGCTCCAGAGGCTTGGTAAAGAACTGGTTTAGTGATTGCATGACCTTTTTAGCCTTTACCAGACACTTTTTTTTTCCTTTTTTCTGGGGAGTTGGGGGAGGTATGACAGGATCCCACCATGTAGTCCTGGCTGGCCTGGAACTCATTATGTAGATCAGGCTGGCCCCAAATGCAGAGATCTGCCTGCCTCTGCCTCCCGAGTATTGGAATTAAAAAGGTATGCACCTGGTCCATGGACTTTTTTTTTTTAATTATGTGTACTCATATGTGTCTGTGTGGGTATGTCAGGTACTCTCAGAGGCCAGAGGCATCAGATCAGATCCCCTGGAGCTGGAGTTACAGGCAATTATAGCAGCCTGATGTGGGTGCTGGGAACTGAACTCTGGTTCTCCGTAAAAGCAGTACTAATCTCTAGTCCTACCAACCACTCTTAACCCAGAGACTCCCAAAGACACCCTTTGTCCCTCCATGTATACACCCACTTCCTTCACAGCAGAAAACAGTAAACAATATAGTAATAGTTTCCAAATTCCATTGCAGATCTGAAACTAAAACGAAAGGTGTATTTGGACAAGTCGATCTGATATTTAGAACTAAGCATGTTGTGGGCGGCTGTTTTGTGGTGGGCTATCCAGTACAAGATAGGACAGAGTGTGACTCAGTTACAGCCCACAACTCCTAACTGTACCCCTTACTCAGAAAACCATTTGTACTGTACAAAAGGAATATATATGTATGTATACGTATATAAAGGAACATTTTCTTCATTCATAAGCATTGCTACATGTGTAGAGCATGTTTAAACTGTTTTAAAATCAGGGCTGATGCAGATGGCTCAGCAGGTGAAAGTGCTTGTCACACACACCTAGCAACCTGAGTTTGAGCCCCAGAATCTATATAAAGGTGGAAGGAAAGAATGGGCCTTCCCCTCAGGGTTGCCCTCTGACCTCCCTCCACATATGTACTGTGGCACACATGCCTGCATATACACACACACACAAAGTAAAATCAGAAAAATGTTGACACATATGTTATTGTACCTCAGGTGTGTAGTGTTCCATTTTTGGTATTTTTAAGTCAGTCTGGGAGTACTATACCCACAAATAGATATGTATGATCATATATGTGATATATGTGTATATCTATATGAGCATGTATATATTTCAAAGGAGAATTCAACACTGTTATCCCCATGAGAGAAAAGGCCCCTTCTCTCTCTGATTCCCCAAACAGCCAAAAAGTATTTCCATCCTTAGGACAGAGACACTCCCAGCGTCCTCTGCTTACCCAGGGTGCTGCCAAAGGTTCACATGTCTCCGGCTCTCAGGTAGTAGTTCTCTTTTGTTAAGTGGGGTGATTCCCACTGCTGCTTCCAGAATAGCCATGTATTTCTTGTACCTCATCTTGTCTCTCGGTACAAGTCCTCTACGTTTTACTCACTGTTCGGCTGGGACAACTCAACGAATATTTGCTCTATCAGAAGCTACTGCTCCTTTCGCCGCTCTGCGCATCCCCAGTTAGGCTTGTCAGATCAACAGTAGGGAGCAAACAGGGGAGGGTGCCAAGTCAGGAAGGATGAAAAGAAGCCTTGCAGATCCCACATTGTCAGTATTAGGGAAAACTAAAGAATTCTGCGCAAAGCACTAACAGAAGCGATCTGCAGGGATGAGTGTGGCTTTAAACACAACATCCAATGTACACTCCCTGATTAATCCTCACATAAATCTTTGAGGCCACTAATCCTTCACGTATTAATGATGCATGAGGTGATTGATCTCAGGGTCTGGTAGTAATTGGTCAAAGCCTGCTTGCCTCTGGATGCATTAAAACCAGAAACAGATTTGCTCTTTCTACAAATCTCTCTCTTGGAAACTGTTCTGACAAATGAGGAAGGCATTCCAGCTGTCATGTTGTAACACTGCATCTCAACTATAAAATCCTTGCCTGGGCCAAGAACACAGCAAAGACTAACTTATTATAAGCAATTCTTTCCTTTTTTCAGTTTTTGGTCTTTTTGAGACAAGGTTTCCTGTAGCCCCAGCTGGCCTGGAACTGAACTCCCTATGTAGACCGGGCTGGCCTTGAATTCCCAGAGATCCACAGGCCTCTGCCCCTCCCCCACCCCCAAGGCTGGGATTAAAGGCATATTGCCACCACACCTGGCCCAACAATTCTTTAATTAAATGCCTTTTTCTTTTGTTTGTTTGTTTGTTTTTGAGACCAGGTCTCACTATATAATCCTGGATGGCCTAGAACTAACTATGCAAATCAGGCAGGTCTTGAACTCACAAAGTCCTGGGATTAAAGGGGTGCATTGTCACACCCAGTCTTTGAATGTTTATTTTTATCTTCTTTTTAGCTTATATTAAGTTTATAAAATAATGGGTTTCTGTGTGGTCTTTTCATATTGTTTCTTATGATTATTGTTTTATTTTGAGATGGAGTCTCACTATATAGTTCAGAATGGCCTCAAACTCATGGCAATTCTCCTGCCTCTGTTTCCTAAATACTAGGATTACAGGCCTGTGCCACCACATCTGGCTACGTTTCTTTTTACTATCTTCTTAAATATCTGGAAACCCAACATGGGTGATGCTGTTGCATTAAAAATATCTGAACTAGTAAATATACAAAGTCGGGCTTCTTTTCCTTTTTCTAAGAGTCTTCCTTTGACTTCACAGACCTTCCTTACCCTCTGCCCACATAGTAAAGGAGGGCCATCTAAACATGGCGGTCCATCTTCTGAAGCACAATACCCAGGATCCACACAAGATCAACCAGTCCTTTCCGGAATGAGTAGGACTCGGAACACCCTCTTGTGTAACCACGGATGCAGGCAGGCAGGCCTGTCAGTAGTACCACGGCCTACTTCATGATGTCTCACAAGAGGTTGAGCAACACAGCACCAAGAGAAATGTCACCCTTGAGCTTCTACATCCAGCTATCTAAGGCAACTGCCATCCTAGGAAATCCTAGTTAGCTTTGTATTCAAGCTAGCAAGTTCACTTTTGTGAAATTTAACTAGTTGTTTCCATTGCTCTGGAAGAGGTCTGATTCACAGACCTCCTCCCTCATCCATTTCTTCAAGCCATTTTTTTCTATTTAATATGCTACAGCAACATAAAGGAATCATACTGCTCCTTGTCTAAACAAAACCATATGTGTGTGGGGGAGGGGGGGGCAGGAACAAAAGGAAGAGTCATTATGTAGCAATTCTGATTAGTCCAGAATGAATATCCCCAGGATTCTGGAACTCTACTTCTGCACTTCTGCATATGTTCCTCAGCAGCCTCCCCTCAAGTCTCTCTCTCTCCTCTAAATGACCTAAATCAATGGTCTCTCTAATTACTTGGATTCAGGAAGAAAATATTAAGCCCTCTGAATATCTTATTACTTACTGTTTTTCTCGTTGCTGTGACCAAATACCTGACAAGAACCAACTTGAAGGAAGAAAGGTTTATTTTGGGTCCTGGCTCAGAGGCTGGATCCATCCAGGCTAGGGATTGGGGCAGGGGGCGCTAGCAGTTTTCAGCTTGCAGTTGTGGCACTGGGAAGCACAGGATCAGACAGGAAGCACCTGCACTCAGCTATGCCTCTCTTTTTTCCTTTTCTGATTCAATCTAGGACCCCAGTCCAGAGGATGGTGTTGCCCACATTCAGAGTGGGTCAAGGTCTTTAGTTAAACCTCTCTGAAAACACCCTTACAGATACAAATAATGGTACGACCTTAATTAATTAATCAATTGATTAAAGCAAAGGGATCTGAGTTCAAGGCTAGTTTGGTCTATATCTAGAATTCCAGGCCAGCCAGGGCTTCATAGTGAGATCACGTCTCAAAAAGATTTAATGAATTGAATTTTTTAAAAATCTGAAAAAAGCCAGGCATAGTGGCACATGCCTTTAATCCCAGCACTCGGGAGGCAGAGGCACGTGGATCTCTGTGAGTTCGAGGCCAGCCTGATCTACATAGTGAGTTCCAGGTCAGCTGGGGCTACATGGAGACAAAAGGGGGAGTGAGTGGACTGGAGAGATGGCTCAGCAGTTAAGAGCATCAGCTGCTCTTGCAGAGGACCTGGGTTCAGTTCCTAGTACTTACATTGTGGCTAACAACTGTCTGTAATTCCAGTTCTAAGTGATCCAATGCCCTCTTCTGGCCTCCAAGGGCACTGCGCACATGTGGTGTACTTACATACATGTAAACAAAACATTTATACACAAAACCTAATGTTTTTTAAATCAGAAAAAAGGGATTTTTACAGTTTATTAAATGAAAATCTCAATGTCAGGGATGGGATATCTCCCCATGAGTTATTGGCCAGGGGTGCTCCAGAGGTCACAAAGCAGGCTATTGCTATTGCTGATGGTTGCCCACCATAACTAGACAATAAAACCCGACTGATAAAGACAGCACATTTATTGAAGGTGTGAATGAAAGTTCCTAGAAAAATCCTTTATCTTGAACTGAACTTTGTGCAATGCTGACCAACTGATTAGCCCTTCGATGACTGTGGAGAGGTTGGAATATTGCAGATCCAGAGCCTGTTCACAAATTATCTTAGGCTATTTTTAGCCCCCTAAATAGTCACTCCTTTCTCATGCCTGTTTCTGAATTAACGTCTTGAGACTAATAGAATGTATAACAAAGAAATAGTTCCAGCAACCAAAGGCTGAGTGCCATCAGAGAGCACCCGAGGCCTAGAGCTGAGGTTTCTCTTTCGCTTTATTCGCCTGCTTACTATTTCCACCAATGTAATTGAAAAGTGTTTTGATTGATGACTTTTCTTTGTTCTGTTACTAGAAAAACTTCATGAAACTCTTACCACATTGGAACATGAAATTTGGGATAATCTGAATCTGTGTTCCCAGGCCACGGTCACTCATATTTAGCTCCAGAATAAGCTAACCCTTATCCCCTTTGAGGTGAAAGTTATGTTTTTGCAGAGACAAAGGCCATAGACAAATCAAGCTGAGAGTGATCTGAAAACTTCCTCTGGGTTGGCTAACTTTCATCGTGCTGGAAGGTGCTGTGCAGGCTGCAGGACAAGTTACCAGTGGTATTGCGCAGCAGTGAACCCTCACGATCAACATCAACAATTAATTACTAGGCAAGCTATGCCCGCTAATGCAATAGTGGCATGAAGATTATGGAGATAACCAACTGCTTTCTGATTGGATGCGAGGCCTGCTCCACAGGAGGGAACTCATGCCTGGTACCTGGTACCGTGAACCCTGTCAAAAGCCCATGATTCAGGAGGGCATTGGCCCTGGAGGGGAACATACTACTGTTGTTTTGCTAAATGAACACATTGTCAAATTGCCTTCTAAATATTTATGTTTATCACTATACATTAGTGTTGCTGTCAACCTTGGCCAGAGAAGCTTCTTTCTGCAATGGGCAGCAGTTAATGCAGAGACTCAGAACTGATCAAAGGGCTAAGAAAAAGTGACCGTTGAGTGCCAAGCCTTAAATGGGACATCTACATCACACCGCCTCCCCAAGGTGAGGGACCATCGAAGAATAGGGGATGAAAAGAATGTAAAGCTGGAGAATGGGAGGAGAGTTGTGAAATGCTGACTTCTGGACATGACATGGCTGCGGCACTTGTAAGAAACATTAAATATTAGTCTTTTCCTTTAATGATGAATTCTAATCTTTTAATCCTACTACGCTCTGTTAAGACTTTTGTTTAAGGAAAGGCCCTGAAGCATTTCCTGAACCTGCCAGCCTGGAGCAGTGAAGCTCTTCCCTTTCCTTTGGGCAAATTCTTTTAAAGTAACCAACTGAGAAGACTGATCATCAGAACCCAGCAATGGCTAAGGATTGACAATGACCAATCAAGAGCTGGGTGTGGTGGCACACGCCTTTAATCCCAACACTTGAAAAGCAGAAGGAAGAGGATCTCTGTAAAGGCAAGCCTGGCCTACATAGTGAGTTCCAGGCTAGCTGGCCAGCTGGAGCAACCTGTCTCAAAAAGGAACCCCCCCCCCGCCCCCCGCAAAAAAAAAACTATCAAGCTTCCAGGTCCTGTGTGCTTACTGGATCTGGCTGACAAAGTAAAGTGCCTTTTGGCAAAAGTAAAATCTACCCTGCCAAGTTACTTTGACTTTATCCACCTGTTCTTTGTATAGCATTGGTGGGAATCCTTGGACCTCAGATTGTATTTCTAACACACTCATTAACTTACTACTGCAGCTATGGCCTCCTGTACACGACCAAGCAAACAACATCAGCCAGCATTCCAACAGGCAGCACTAACTGGACTTAATAGCTTGCAGAAAAGAAGGAGAGGACATTAAGGTGAGAGGGGGATGTTCAAGGTGAATGGAAAGGCAGAGTTACTCTGGGCAGGATCAAGATACATTGTATACAAGTAGGAAATTGCTGATAAATAGAAGGTATTGAAAATTTTAATATTCACAATATTTACCCTGAGAACTACATACAACATTTTAAGTTGTATTAAGATGGAACTCCTACAGATTAATATATGCACATACAGTAGAACACACTTCCAAATCTGGTGAGGGTGCATAAGCAAAACAATTTGAAACTCAATGATTTACACAGTCCAACTACTCCCTAAGTCTCGATTTCCCCATTTCTAAGATGAGAGGATTGAGGAGATGAAAGATATGGTTTCTGCTAGCAACAGTAAAAGACAAAGAACTCTCATTTCACTTTGTCTGATTATATAATCTGACAACGATGTAGTGGAGAGACACAAAGGACAATCCATTTGGTCTTGAAATAGTTCATAATATTCATGACTATTACTCCCACTGGTTGCTCTGCAAACAATTAGTACCAGTTAGTCACAGGAATTCCCTTCTGGGGTGAATGTGAACTTGGTTGGCTACAGCCACCCCCGAAAAACCCTCTACAGAAGGTGTAATTACACTCATGCAAGTCTTTGTTCTAACAAATTGTGTTTCTAATGACGTGTGATAAAAATTACTATATAACCCTTCCAAATAAGAGGCCTGGGCTAACCACACACACAAAAATCAAGTTAAAACTTGTTACCCATAAGAAGTGGTTTTACTACAAGGAAAGTGGCATAATAGCTTATAATGGTATATTTTAGAGCTTCATTTGCTACTAGAATTTTTGATCCCAACATTTAACATACAGTTCTTACAAAATGATTCTGATCCATGATGATCTCATACAAAATTAAAATTGGGTCTTTCATTAGAAAAATAATTATGCATCAGCAAATATTACAATGAGTTTATTTTTCTTTCATAAATGAGACTATTCAGCTTTCTAATTTACTTATTTGCTTTTTAAATCATCATCTTTGTGTGAATTCCTTTACAATAGAGATATTAACACAGAAAAAAATAGTCTGGTCAAAATATTCCAAATATTCCTTTTATATAAATGATATTTTTCTTTATAATTCTGAAAATTCTTTATATATATATATATATATATATATATATATATATATATATAAATAACTTCCTTACAGTTCTATAAATTCTTTACAACTCCAACTATTTTTGTTTTGTTTTTGTTTTTCTGAGACCGGGTCTCATTATGCAGCTCTGGCTGGCCCAGAACTACCTATGTCGTCCAGGCTGGCCTCCAACTCACAGGACTCCTCCTACTTCCCAAATGGTGGCATTAAAGACATGTGTCACCACCCCCAGCAACAGCTACAACTATTGATTTAAAAGAAATTAAAAAAAAAAAATCCCTAAACAAAGCTGCATGGCTTCATTCCAACTGTGTAGAAGTTCACTGAGCTGCAGAGTTTGGGACTTGGTAAGTGCTTGAGTTTTTATCTATGAACTCATTACAATAAAGTGACTTTTTTAAAAGTTCTAATTTGGGGCTGGAGAGATGGCTCAGCAGTTAGGAGCACTGGCTGCTCTTGCAGAGGACCTGGGTTCAATTCCCAGCACCTACATGGCAACTAACAACTGTCTGTAACTCCAGTTCCAGGGGAGTCCGATGCCCTCTTCTGACTTCCTTGGGCATTGCATGACATGGGTGCACTCACACACATGCAGGCAATACACTCATAAACATAAAATTTAAAAATATTAAATAAATAAAAGTTCTAGTTGGTCTGTGTGTTTGTGGTTGGGACAGAGCTCTGCTACATAGCCCAGGCTGGGCCTTGATTAGCTTCCAACTCAACAAGATCTTTCTGCCTTAGCCTCCCAAGTACAGGGATTATAGGCATGAGTCACCATGCCTGGCTATTTAATTGTAAAATACATCTGATGCCAAAAAAAGCTTTAGGATCAAGATGCTCAATTTCTTTTTCCAAATGGTTAAAACTGAATATAAAAAATTCACAGATCAGCCAGATATGGTGGCACAAGCCTGTAATTCCAGCACCTAAGCTGGCAGAGACAGCAGGATCACAAGTGCAAACTGCTGCAGGTCTACAGGGTGAGTTCAAGGCCAGGCCAAGGCTACATGTCAGGACCGCATGTTAAAATAATAAATAAATAAGCAAATAAACAAATCACAGATCAGTTGGCATTCCTTTAACCGTTCCTGGCTTCAGAAGTTTAAAAATGGAAATGAACTAATGTCCCAAATAGGCAGTTTGTTTGGGTGTGGTCTGCTTTCAGGGAGCTGGAAAAAGCCTCAACTCAAAGTAGAAAAGTCGGAGAAACGGCTCTTTTTTACAAATAGAGCGACTTCATGCAAACATTTCATTTCTCCCCTCAGCATCCCATATCTAATGTCTGTTTACTTATCTGCTACTAAGTTGACTCACTGTCAGAGACATCATGGGCAAAGCAGACTACACAATGTGAAAGAAAGACTTCAGAGTTAAAAAAGATTAACTCTGGCTCTTCTTCCAGACTCACCGGTTCGGCTCACAGCAGTCTACTCTCTTCAGAAACACTCTGAGAACCATCCACTGGAGAAGTTCTCACAACTGCGAAGTTGTCCCTCTTCCTCTCCTCCTCCCTTCTTGCCTTCCACTTCTTTCATTTGTCCATATTTTCCTAGGCAAAGATAGCTTTAAAAAACTTTCCTCTACACTTGGTGTGGTGGTACACACTGTAGACCTAACTGTCCCCATGGTCCCAAGCTGCCCAGGAGGTTGAGGCAGGAGGACTATTTGAGCCTAGGAGTTCAAGCCTATGAACTGAAATTCTTTAAAGAAGCCACATCTGTACTGAAGATCCTTCAGACTGATTAGCTGACTAGTATATCAAGACTGTAGAAAGATGGAGTGTTGCAGATCTAGAGCCAAAATTATCTTCATCTATTTTTAGTCTTCTTAGTAGGCATTTACTACTAACCTCTATGTCTGACCTATTATCTTTGTGACTACTAGATGAAACTTTTGGAATGCTTTGTTATACCTAGCAGACCGCTAACTTCCACCAACCTCTGCTGTGACCCACGCACCTCAGTTCCCACCAATGTATCTGGTAAATGCTTTGTTTTACGACTTTCATTTGTTCGGTTAGAATAAAAGTTCATGCATGCTGTCCCGCAGTGGAGCACGTTATTAAGGCCAACCCAAATCTCTGTGTGTTCTCCCACCTTGGTCACTCATATTGGCTCCAAGTAAACTATCTTTTATTCCCTTTGAAGCAAGAATGATATTTTTTGTTGACAGTAATATAGCCAGACCTCGCCTCAGAAGAAACCTTCATCAGCCAGGCACTCAGGGGCTGAGGTAAGAGGATTACTTTGACATCCAGGCTTGCCTGGGATATGTGAGAAACCTTCCTCAATTTTCATTTTGTAGCTGGGGAGGACAGAGTACTCTTCAAACTTCTGACCCTCACCTGCAGCTACAATTTCTGAGAACACGAAGTTAAAGATCTAGAAAGCCAAGGTATGGTGGTCTTTATATGAAAACAGGGAAACGAAAACGGGCTGGCTGGACTGGGGTCTGGGGATCCAGGAGCTGATTCAGTAGCAGAGTTCACCAAGGAGAAAGAAAAGTCTTGTGCCTGCCACCAAAAGTGGAGGGAAGGCAGCACGCTACTGTTCCCACCTGCAAAGAGGCTCTGCCCCGTAACAGTTGCCAGATTTTGAACCTCTGTGCTAAGTACTTAAAATCCAAAATTAAAACCACTTCAGTGATTGCTCCGACCAAATACATAGATAGTAACTCATGGATACCTTAAATGCTCTCATTTGTAGGAATTATCAAATTTCCAACTCCTTACTCACTCTCCCTGTGAGTCTTGGTAGAAATTGTGCTTATGCTGTTTCTATTGTTAGCCTGGAGTCGTGGAATTCAGGGCTCTCTTGCCTGGGAGCACAGAGAGAACCTGGCATGGCCCTGAATTCAGAACACTACAGGGGTTCATTTAAGGCAAGAAGCACTTTAGCCATTCATGCAGAGAGGAGTGTAAATGTGCTCTCTGCATGGTAAGCAAACGAGAGTCACAATGGAGAAGTCACCCCTGGAAAGTGTTGAGACGTAGCCACCTGTGGCCAGGGCTTGAAGACTCAGCAAAGGGCTTCCACCCTCCTGATTACTTATGTTTAATATTTCAAAACCTTGAAGCCATGACTACAATTTTATATTTACCAGCCAAGTACATGGTGATGCATGTCTGTATCCCAACATTTGAGAGACTGAGGTAGGAAAAGAGGATAGCAGTTCAAGGCCAGCTTGGACTACATAGTGGGGTTTTGTTTCAAGAAAACAAACTGCAAGTGGAGAGGTGGCTCAATTGGAAAAGCACTTCCTAAAGCGCCTGCCTAGCGAGTGAATTTAATCACCAGATCCCACATAAAAAGCCTGCAATGGCATATGCCTATAATCCCTGCAATAATGAACTGGGAGACAGAAACGGGGATCTCTGGAAACTTGCTGGCCAACTAGGCCTGGCCAATGAAGACCTTATCTAGCAAAAGGTGGAAGGGCCTGAGGAATGACTCTCAAGGCTATCCTCTGACTTCCACATGCATGCGTGTGCGTACACGCACACACAACCACACACACGAATATACACGAAAAACAAAAGAAGCATAGAATTTTGTGTTTAAGCATAATCAGGGGTTAGAGTAGGCCCTAGGAGGCCATGGAGAGAGGGTAACAAAGGAAGTACTAGGCAGTACTGAAGGGGCTTGAGTTCCACATGAAGCCAGACTTGCCCTCAGCCCGTCTGAGGAGGGCCGCTGGGTAGAACAGGCTAGTACCAGGAAGAGCCCTGTCTGGAGATCAGTGTTACAGCCCAATGGTGCTCCAATCACAAAAGCCCTTAGGGGGACCGTTACTGAAACATGAAAGTGGACTGCTGGTGAACGTTACAGACAGACCTCAACAGAAGAAATTGCAGAGTTCTAGGCAAAAGAACCCAACAATGAATGACCACACGTGCCTGTAATCCCAGCACTTGGGAAGTAGAGGACAGCTGTCACTGGGAGATGGTGGGCTATGCCATCATGGCTGTGGCATTCCGTTCTCTTGGCTTTAGGCAGATTTTCTTATCTCTATAGTGCTGGGGACCGAACCTCGTGGCTCATGCATGCTGGGTCACATCCCCAGCCACAGAATTATTTATTCTGCCCGTATTTGTTTACTAAGGCCATCATAACCAGGCGGCTTAAACAATAGACCTGCAAATCCAAGAGCGAGGTATCAGCAGGGTTGCTTCCTTCTGCGGCCTCCATCCTTGGCTCTCACATGGGCATTCTCTCGCTGTGTTTTCACACTGCCTTCTCTCTGAATGTGTCTGGGTCCAAATTTCTCTTCTTTAGACATGGGGGCAAACATGGCTCAAGAACACAGGTCAGCATGGATCAGGACTCATCCTAATGGCCTCATTTTAACTCAGTTTTCTTTGTAAAAACTACCTCTTCGGGGAGATGGCTTCGGGGAGATGCAATAAAATGCCTATTGCACTCATATATAAGCTGG
This sequence comes from Eospalax fontanierii, assembly GCA_035773235.1. NCBI lineage: Eukaryota > Metazoa > Chordata > Mammalia > Rodentia > Spalacidae > Eospalax > Eospalax fontanierii. The sequence goes on along the minus strand of CM069544.1, from coordinate 39,531,146 downwards.
GTACAGTGGTGTACCTCTATAACCCCAGTGCTCAGAGTGCAAAGACACACACACACATACACACACACACACATACACACACACACACACACACACACACACACAAATAAGTAATAAAAAATAAAAAACTAGTCTGGGGGTGTGTCCCAATTGGTACAGACAAGCATTGCCTAACCTTGGATTCTATTCCCAGCATTGCATAAACCATACATGCCTATAATTCCAGCATTTGGGAAATAGAGGCAGAATCCAAAAGTTCAAGGTCATCCTTAGGTACATATTAAGTTAAAGACCCTACTCAAAAAAGCAGGGGGTGGGACGGGTAAAAAGTCTGTGTCCCTGAGCATTTTCAGATGAACTAAAGCGGGGAATGTATTCAACATTCATTCTCCAGTGCCTGCCTACCATCAGGAACTGGCACACGACCGAGGCTACTATTAGAGATTACTCCTGATTTAGAGGCTGCAAGGAAGTTACGACCCTACAATCTAGATGCCTGGTTTTCAATCACAGCTTCCCAAGTAATTGACTATGGGACTTAGGCAACCGTTGAACATCTGTAGAGACTGGGTTTCTGTATCTGGAGTGGGATCATCATAGCATCTATGTGGTCAGGCTAATACGTATGAGGATTCAGTCTAGCAGATATATGTAAAGCGTCTAGGTCCAGTCTATACAAAGTGCTGTTACCAAATGCTAGCTAGCCATGATTATTATTGCCTCAGTAAATATTTATTGGCCCTAGTTAAGGACTGAATGTTGATATCCTTCCAAAGTGTTGAAGTCTAACCCCAACACGATGCATTTTAAAGGGGGAATTTTGGAGGGGTGATTAGGTTTAGCTGAGATACCAAAGGTGCTATCCTCATGAGGGAATCAGTGTACCTACAAGGCTGGGGAGAGGGGTTCTCCACACTCACACTGTGGAAGGTAGGTAAAGGCAATATCAGGAAGGTAGCTGTCTACAAGCCAGGAGTCTTCTCCCAAAACCCCACCATGCCAGCACCCTGATAGGACTTGCAACCTCCCAAAATCTGAGAAATCAAGTGACTGTTGTTGAATGCAGCCAACCTGAGGTCCTTCATTATACCAACTGAGCTAACAAAGACACTCACGGGCATAGCTCAGATAGGTGTCTCTCCTCCCTGGGTATGACTCTCCATCAGTGCCAGTGTGCCTTGCTCATGAGCCAGCCACTTGGAACTTCTGACTGCCTACCTAGATCTTCTTGCAGTCCCTCCCTTATGGCTGGGTGACCGTCGTTCCACCTGTTTCCCTCCACCTAAGAATTCTTGGCTTTTCTACCACCAATCCCTGCCTGACCTGTCCTTCCAGCTTCCACCACCACCCACACACTGGGAACACTGCCCATAGATCATCCTTCAGGGCTCCAGCTCCCCTCATACCTGTTTACTGTCTGTCCCTTCCTCTAGACCATAAGCCCTACTCTGAGGACAGGGACTTATTTGGCAGATACCTTAAACATTTCCTGTTGGGTCTTCTAGTCCAGCTCCCCACATTCATTCATGCGTTCATTCTCTTCTGTGACAACCAGTGACCCATTCTATCAAACACTCCAATTGATGTTGGGCATCTGAGTAATATTAAACTACTCCTGTCTTGAGTCACGCATCATACCACAACATCCAAAGAACAGCCATCCAGTGTGCCGCAATGTAAATGTGAGTGACTAGGGTAAAGAATGCAGCAAAGGAGAAAGTGGCTAGCCTTAGCTGATAGGCTTGGGAAAGTCTTTGTGGACATCAGCGGACAAACATCTGAAACATCCCAGGTAGAGAGAAAAGCACCCTTAAGAGTGTAGAAAAACCACATTGCTGGCAGCACACACCTGTAATCCCAGCTCTTTAGAGCAGAAAAGGGAGGATCAAGAGTTCAAAGTCATCCTCAGCTATATAGTGAGTTGCAGGGCAGCCTGGGGCTACATGACCCTGGGCTGGATAGATGGCTCAGCAGGTAGGAGCACATTCTCCTCTTTCAGAGGACTAGAATTCAGTTTCCACATGGGGCAGCTCACCACCACCTGCACCCCAGTTCCAAGGGATGCAACGCCTCTGGCCTCAAGCACCTGCACACATGTGCAAATACCCACACACACATACACATAAATAATAAAATAAATCTTTAAAAAATAAATTAAAACTAACTAAATAAGTAGGCAAATGCTTGGTGTGGTGGTATACACCTATAATCAGGGATTATGAGTTCCAGGAGAGTCAAGGCTACATAGCAAACCTTGGTGCAAAAATAAAATAAAATAGAAAAATAAAGAAGCAAAAGAGTTCTAATCCAGAACAACGGGACAGGATCAAAGACCAGCTGTGTGCCTGCGAGGCCAAGGGTGAGGGAGGCAGGCACCCTGACTGCGCTACTCAGAGCAAGAGGTTCCGCAAATGATGGCCCTTCTGACCAACACAACCTCCTTTTGGCTAGATGTCACTAACCCATCATTTAGATAACATCTCCATTGTGCCAGGCACCAAGATAAACGTTCTACTTAGACTTTCTTGTTTACCTCTCAAAATAGCTTTAAGAGGTGGCTATAAATTTCCCCTGTCTTTAGAAACTTAGGCACAGAGTATATATATATAAGTAAATGAGTGACTTGCTCGAGGCCTCACCGGTAATAGGTAGTGGAGATGTGATTCCTTCCTGGGCTGATTACAAAGCCTTCTGACCCTTCTGACACCCATAAACCTTGGGAAAGGGGTGCCCTGGGGCCCTTGGAAAAGCCCCTCACAATGAATTTAATTGCCTTTATACCTACTCATTTTCCTCTGGGAACAGGTTCTCATAAAGTCAGAGCCTGTCCTGCTCATCACTGAATCCCCATACCTGGCACTGTGCCTAGTAAGCGTATAGGCAGCAATTAAGTGCATATTAAGAATGAATAGACTGGGTATGGCAGTGCATGTCTGTGATCCTAGCATTCAGGAGGTGAAGGGAAGGGGATCCAGAGTTCAAGATTATCCTACTGAGGGAGTTTAAGGCTAGCCTAGTCTACAAGAGACTCTGTGGCAAAACAAAACAAAACAAAAAACAAAGAATGAATGAATGAATGAGTAGAACAGCTTTACCCCTGAATCCCAGCACTTAGGAGACTGAGGCAGGAGGACTGCCACATTTTCAAGGCCAGTTTGGGCTACAGAATGAGACACTGTTTCAAAACAAACAACCTAAATTAAGATTTCTGCACTCTCCTGCAGCCGCAGACCACGGATATGCCCCCGACCCCCACCTTCAAGGGCTCCATCACAAACTTAACTATCCATTCTTATCTCCATCTGTTCACCAAAAGGCAATGTCACAGACATTGCTGTCCTTTGAGAGCTCCACTTACATGAATGGCCAAAAGCTGGGAGCAGAACACATGTGATCTCAGCACTCAGCAAGCTGAGGAAGATCACCAGTGAGGCCACCTTGGCTCACAAAGCAAGGTCTAAGCCAGCCTGGGCTATACAGAGAGATCCTGGAGGAGGAACCAGGATGGGCCTCAGGTCTTGACTGAGAACTTGGATTGAGGAGAGAGCTCCCCAGTACCGGAAGTGATCAGAGCAGCTCACTGTCTCTAAACTGCTTATACAAATAATGTGTTTTGCTCAACACCTGCCTTTCTTCGGGAAGTCTGAAGTTTGGAGGTTGGTACAGGAAGGCAGAGGATGCCAATGTGACAATCCCCCAACAAAAACCCTGGGCACTGAGACTCTAAGGAGCTGGTTGGTAACATCTCCCACCTGTGGTCACAACTGTGGCTGGGGAAATTAAGAGTGTCTGTGTGACGCTACTAGGAGCTCCACCTTACCGCAGGCTGGCATACCGTGGGCTGGCATACTGCAGGCTGGCTCCTGGTTCCTTTGGCTTTGCTCCATTCACTTTCCCTTGCTGGTTGTACTGTGTGCCCTTGTACTGTAATAAATTAGTCCCAAGTACAACCATGTGCTGAGTTGGGTGAATCTTCCAGAATCCAGAGCCCAGGTATGGTATTGTGGACTCCAAGACACTGCCTTTCCAAAAAGCAGGCTTGTAAAATCTTTCCTGTCCAGTCCTGTCCATTAAGCAGGGGCCTCACACACCCAGGGCCTACAGGAACAGCAAGAACATTAAAGTGTGCAAAGGGCCTGCGTATTAGGCAGGGTTAACTGGAATGTCTAAAGTAGGAAGCAGCTACTCAACTTGTGCTGAACAGTCACAAGCCAGGCAGTTGTAAACCACTGATATTAAACCATCTCTGCTAACAACAGGTTCCCCAAATAATAGAACAACTCAAGACAGGCTTGGGCGACCTTCCCAAATCCAAGAGAATCTTCTACATTTTCAGGTACAATGAGAATTCTTTTCAAATGGAATATATAAGCAGATGAGAGGATGTTTGGCTGGACATTGTGAACCCAGCAGGAAGCGTAAATGGAGCTCACTTGGAGCAGTGGGCCCACCCTGCTCGGAGTTCTTTCCTGTAGCAAACCTTCTGACCTTCATGCCGTGGACTGTTACAAACACTCCCTGCATGTCAGCACCCACTCTCAGAATCGGCTTATATCCAGTCATGCTAAGAGCACTGGGGGCCACGCTGCCCAAAGCTTTAAAGCTATTAAGCTGCACAGGCAAACGCAGGAGAGGAGCTGAGTTTAGTGATGCGGTCATCACATGTACAAAGGAATCTTCTGGTTCACAGCACTTGCCTCGGTTCTAGGCTGATCAGCAATGACAGGCAAGAAGAGGGAGGAGTCAGTCATGAGCCCTAGAACTGCAGCCTGAAGAGCAAGAGGGTCCCTTATGTCATGGAAGAGAGTCCACACTTGACCTGTCCTACAAGCTACACGGCCAGGTCACCGGGAACGCCGGCCTTCCGGGGAGAGCACTGGCTGGGAAGGCAGCATCTGCAGGGCCCCAGCACCCGCCAGCAGCTCAATCTCTCTCCTGAAATCAGTCCCGCCCGTCCTGACCATCATGAATTTGTGGGAGCTGCTTGGCCCTGGCTACGAGATCACATCATCACCCTGTCTGTTCCCTCACATTCCTCGGAGGCTCCTGTTCTTCCTTCCAGGTCCCTCCTTATGGCATCCTTCTACTCTGTCCTTGGCACCTATTTCTGCCCCATGCCCATCACACCCATGACTCTGTTATGCACCTGCATGCCAGAAGCCCAGCCGCCCCCTAGCCTAACCCCTTCACACATTCCAGTCCTACTTTCAAATGCCCCTGAAACCACCAGTTCTCATCCTAGAACATCTTCCCACCCCAACCCCCACACAAGCAGCAGCATGTGCACTGGTTAAGGACCTGTGAGAGATGCAGGTCCTCAGACCTCCTGGATAATCAGAACCCCTGGAATTAGAGGCCAGGCCTGTGTTTTGCCCGGCTATCAATTCAGACACACACTTACATTTGAAAACCCATGTACTTCCGTGCCCTACAAGCTGGTCTTCCACTGATTCAGGCTGTTCTCAGTAGGATAGAATGTTCTTGCAAATTCAGCTCACTTCTCTATTTCTCTCGAGGCTACCAACATTTTCCCATAATACAAAACCTGAGTTTGACATACTAGGCCCCCAAAATGCAACAGACACCTAAGAAATTCAATATTGAAGTTTTTTTCCAGAGGGGTGTTTAAGACAGGTTCTCTGTAGCCCCAGCTGGCCTGGAACTTGCTATGTAGGCAAGACTGGCCTCAACTTGCCTCCATTTCACAGACATTCACCTGACTCTGCATCCTGAGTGCTGGGATTAAAAGAGTGAGCCACCATACCCAGCTTTGTTTTTTTTTTTTTTTTTTTTTTTTTTTTAATGCAGCACAAGGATAAAACTTCCACCCAGCAGAGAAAAAAACACGGTCAGGAAGAAGCCTGGGAAATAACAAATGCACTAAGGCCTCTGAAGAGGCCGGGAGGGCTTGAGACTGTAGCACCTTAACATGTATTAATAAAAATTTTTTTTTCTTTTTTTTTGAAACAGGGTCTCACTCTGTAGCTCAAGCTGTCCTAGAACTGTCTATGTAGACCAATCTGTCCCGGAATTCGAGAGGCTTCAGACTCACAGAGACCCACCTGTGTCTGTCTCTACCTCCCAAGAGCTGAGACTAAAGGTTGTACCACCTCACCCAGACTAAGACTTTTAAAAGTATGATATTATATTTATACAAAATGTAATAATACTGTTTATTTACTTTTAGTACTGGGGATTTTGTCTTGTTTTATTTGAGATAAGGGCCTCATCCTATAGTCTGGACTGGTCTGGAATTGACTTACATAGTTACAACACAGGCTGGCTAGCCTTGAACTGTCTCAGCCTCCCAAATACTAGAATTACAGGTGTGCACAACCAGCCTGACTTTGATGAAGGGAAAAAACTCAAAGTCTAGAACATGCTAAGTACACACTCTACCACTGAGCTATGGGTCCCGGCTTTACCGCATATTTTAATAAGTAGAATTGACAAATGTTAATCAATAAATATTTTTATTAAAACGTTATAAATGGCCACCACCTGTACTAATCTATAGTTGGTATGTCATTAACATCTGAATGGGAATACAATTTTTTTTTCTTTCAGTCTTTTGAGACTGGGTCTCCCGGTAGCCACAGCTGTACTAGAACTCGTTATGGAGACTAGATTGGCCTCAATCTCACAGAGATCTGTCTGCCTGTGCTTCCCAAATGCCAGGATTAAAGCAATGCTCCACCATAACTGCTGAATGGTTATACAATTGTGTATGTGTGTAAGTCTTTTTGAGACAAGGTCTCCCTGTAGCCACAGCTGGACTGGAACTATGTAGACCAGGCTGGCCTTGAACTCACAGAGATCCGCCTGCCTGTACCTCTCAAGTGCTGGGATTAAAGGTGTATGCCACCACGCCCAGCTTGGGTATACAATTTTTAAGCAGTGTTAAATTCGAACACAAAATAAGTTCTTGCTTACCTACCCCAGTGCCCCCGACCCATACACAGCATTTGTCATTCAAATCTTTTGGATCATCAGGTACTTCATTAAGTCCTGAGGCAAATGAGAAGTCAGACAACACAAAATAAATTCCAAAAGAGCAAAGGGCTCAATTTACATTTTCAGTATTTTTCTAAACCACTGCAACAGGGAATCTATTCAAAATGGATTTTTTTTTTTCCTTTCTCTAATTTTCTCTTAGAAAAGAATCAAGAAAAGTGCCAAAAAAGCCTAATTTAACAAACACAGGAGGGGCTGGGATGGAGCTACTTGGTAGAGTGCTTGCCTAGCATAGACAAAGCCCCAGATTCTCTCCCTATATAGTGATGCACCCTAGCACTGAGGAGGTGGAGGCAAGATCAGAAGCTCAAGGTCATTCTCAGCTATGTACCCAGGAAGAGGCCAGTTTCAGCTATAACAGACCCTGTCTCAAAAACAAAGAACTAAGCGTGGTGGTGCATGCCTTTAATGCCAGCACTTGTGAGACAGGGGCAAGTAGATTTCTGTGAGTCTGAAGCCAGCCTGGTCTACATGGGGAGTTTCAAGGGCAGCTAAGGCTAAATAATGAGACCTTGCCTCAAAACCAAACAAATAAATTTCACGTGAAGAGTTATTCAGCACCATCAGCTATTAGAGAAATGCATGTCAGACTCCAGGACAAGTAAGAGGGCTTAAATAAAAATACAGAAAATAGGTGCTGGAGAGATGACTATGTTGGTAAAATACCTGCCGTACAAGCATGAAGACCTGAGTTCACATCTGCAGCACCCACTATGATATCTGTTCTAGCTTGCCTTCAATCACTGTGGCAAAACAATCTGACCAGTAAATACCAACTTGGGGAAGAAACGGTTTATTTAGCTTACATCTATCTCCCAGGTCACAGTTCATCATTGAGGGCCCAAGGTAGGAACTCAGAGCAGGAACCTGGAGGTAGGAGATGAAGCTCAGGCCATGGAGGAACACTGTTTACTGGCTTGCTCTCCCAGCCGGTACTCAACCTGCTTTCTTATAAAATACAGAACAACCTGCCCAGGTGTGGCACCGCCCACAGTGGGCTGGGCCCTCCCACATCATTCAACAGTCAAGAAAATACCTCACAGACATCGCCACAGCCCAGTCCAATGGTGGCAATTCTCCAGTTGAGGCTGCCTCCACACAGGTGTATGAAGTTGACAACTAAAGCTATCCAGCACAGTGGCCATCTATAACCCCAGGGCTGGGGGATGTACAGACAGACAGATCCCGCACTGCTGAGCAAACCCGGCTGAATCTATGAGCTCTAAGAGCAGTAAGATGCCTCATCTCAAAAAAAAAAAAAAAAAAAAAAAGATGGAGCAGGGCATGATTATACATTCCTTTAATCTCCATTCTCATGGGGCAGAGTCAGAGGATCTCTGTGAGATCCAGGCCAGCCTGATGTACACATCAAGTTCCAGCTGGGGCTACAGAGAGACCTTGTCTCAAAGAAACAACAACAAAAAACACACCAGACCAAACAAAACAAGAATATAAAATGGAGCCTGATCCAAGAAGACAAAAGACACTGACCTCTGGCCTGCACACACATGTGCACCCTTCTACAGACCCATGCACAAATCACAAAACACATACATACATTACACACATACATTACACATACACACACACATACACATACATTCATTACACACACACACACACACACACACACAAATACAGAAATTAGAGCAATTTGAGTGGATGAAGATATGAAGATGTCAGACCCAGCATATACGGTTGGTGAGCCTAAAGAATGATGCAACCACTTTGGAAAACAGAGCAGTAGATCCTGATATTCAAATGCATTACCAGAGATTTTCCACTTCTAGGGATACGGTCAAGAAAAATTAAAACATGTCCACATGAAAATCTGTACACAAATGCTCACAGCAGCATTTTCATAACAGTCAAGATGTAGATGAAATAATGCAATGAAAATCATCAATACTCAGCAATAAAGAGAAATTAAGTGGCAGCTGGGTAAGTAGCTCAGTGTCGGAAAATTCAGCACCAGCAAATCCCTTAAGCAATCTCCAACTCCATCAGTGAGTTAAAGATACAGACATAGAGGTGGGCTTGCAGGAGGGCTGTAACCATCACCAGGGCCAAGTTTAGAACTTTTCAATGCATTAAGAAGAGCTCCTTCATCCCACCTGTTAGCTGGCATGTGTCAACTCCAAGCCCCAGATGTCCTAGGGCAACCATTTGTCCTTCCTTCTGTTTATAGATTTTCCTATTCCAAACATTTTCCAATTTAAAAAAAAGATTGATTTATGTAGTTGTGTTTTGTATGTGTATGTGTGTATCTTTGTCTGTGCATGTATATATGTGAGTAACTGCAGAGACCAGAAGAAGGTGTCAGATCCTTTGGAGATGAAAATACAGGAGTTATGAGCTGCCTGATATGGGTGCTGGCAGCTGAACTCGGATCCTCTGGAAGAGCAGCAAATGTTCTTAACCACTGATCCATCTCTCCTGCCTTGACATTTTCTAGTTTTTTTCTATTTGTATTAAATTAAAAATTTTTTTTTCATTTGCTTTTAAAGACAGAGTCTCCCAGGTACAGGGATTATAGACATGTGCTACCACATCTGACTATCAGATATTTTTGTAAATGAAATTATATACTATGCAGCCCTTTATTTCTGTCCTTTTTTTTAATTCAAAATTTTTTTCATCTTATCAGTATTTTGCCTTCATGTATGTATGTGTTTAGTTACATAAACATGTGTAGCTACACATACACATAGTTACACAACTATGGACATATACTGAATTGTACATTGTAAGTCAGTGAATTATATGGTAGATAAACAATTACAATAAAATTGCTTTTTAGTTGTTTAAACCACTGACAGAATTACAAACATACTCATTATTTAAAAAGTGTTACATAAATTTAAAAAAATGTAAGGTAAATGGGTGGCTTTTTCTGTCCCCTTTGCATTATAAATTATTCCCAAATGGGGACAAGAGAGAGCTTTTGTTACCATTTTACAGTTTACAAGCACTTTTATAAATACAGGGTTTGTTTCTGAGCCCTCACTATAATCCTGGAAACAGATAATTATTTCTCTAATTTTATACACAGGCATGTAGCAACTCTGAGTTTATGATATATAGTCTCCTTTATTCAGCTGAGAAGTAGCAGTCAGCTCTACAGTATAACCCAAACTGGCCTAGACCTTCCCACTGACCTGCCTCAGTTTCTGGAGTGATAAGATTACAGATGTGCCACCACACCCAGCTAGGTACAGCTGTACTGCATCTCAGAGAACCAGATACCACCTTCAGGTGGAGATACGAAGATAACATTACTGATCAGTGTCAGTAATAAAAATGTCCCAGAGTTGATTTACCAGGAGCCGGACATGTCACAATCTGGCCAAGCACAATGTAAGTCAGCAGAGATCTTGAATGCCAGAAGAACCCTTTGCTCATTTAGAATTTACTTTTGTTTTGGTCCATCTTTTTATTTGCTCCAAGGCCTAGCAGAACCTGATGTTCTAAAAGATTTGAGTGAAGAATGAATGACTATAAAGCTTCCCAGAAGTGAGTGGAGAAAAAAACAGCCAAAGATTCCTGATTCCATATGGAAGGAGGGCAGAAACAACCACCTTTTCAAGCAAGAGGGCAAGAGTGACCTCAATCTCTTCTGTCAAATAAATGAGGAAAGGAAGGAACAAATGAAGGAAGAAAGAGGGAGGGAGGGAAAGAGGGAGGGAGGGAGGGCCTCTGAGATTGTTGGAAAGATTTAATCACAACATATTTAGAAATTTCTGGCTCACAATGGGTATATAACAAATTGTTCACTGGCATCAAATCAAACTCAAGTACCTTGATCTCTCCTACAGAGAAACTAGGATTGCATACCTCAGAGATGAACATCATCAAGAGGTGATAATTTAGGAAAAGGAATTGGGGAAAAGGTACTGATTAGAATTAGCAAAGTCAGACTGATTGTAATGAAACTACTGCTAATTTCATTCCATGCCAAACAAAAAAGTATGCTCTCCAGTAAGTTCAGACCATTTTACAATAAATGTCTATGTGTGAGGAACTGGGGCTTTGCTCAGTAGTAGTTTGCTTAACCCTGCGCTCAACAACAAAACCCCAGTATCTCAGTTTATGTGTGTGCTTGGGTATGTCTTATCGGAGTGATTCCCACACCTTTTTTTTTTTGCCTTTTTTTGAAACAGGATTCTCTGTAGCCCCAGCTGGCCTAGAACTCTATATGTACACCAGGCTGGTCTTGAACTCAGAGATCTGCCTGCCTCTGCCTCCAGAATGCTGGGATTAAAGGCATGTGCCACCATGCCTGGCCTGGTTATGAGCAAAATCAGCCCAGGTACTATGAAACTTACATTTTTTTTAAACACTAAATTATTTTATTTATTTATTTATTTATTTATTTATTTATTTTTTTTTTGAGACAAGGTCTTCCTGTAGCCCCAACTGGCCTGGATCTTTCTATGTAGACTAGGCTGACCTCAAACTCACAGAGATCCACCTGTCTCTGCCTCTAAAGTGCTATGATTAAAGGCATGTGCCACAATGCCAGGCTATATTCTTCTTTTTAAATTCATTTATTTTTATTTTTTGTGTATGAGTGTATTGCCTGCATGTGTGTAAGTGCCCCTGTGTGGTACAGTGCCCAAGGAAGACAGAAGAGGGCATCAGATCCCCTGAACTGGATGGTTATTAACCACCATGTGGGTGCTGGGATTCGAACCCCGGTCTTCTGCAAGAACAGCCAGTGCTTTTAACCACTGAGCCATCTCTCTCGCCTCCTGCATATTCTTTTTGAATTTTTTCTTTGGTTTGTTTATTTTATGTGTATGAGTGTTTTGTATGCATGAAATGCACCACCACATGCATGAAAGGCCTGAGGTAGCAAGAAGAGATCACCTGCCTGGAACTGGAGTTACATACGGACTGTTGTTAGTCACAATATGGTTACTTAGGCTCTGCAAGAGAAATCCGAACTCTTCATTGTGGAGCCCTCTCCCTGGCCCTTAAACCTACATATTCTAATATAAAACTCTGATTTAGTAAACAGGAATAGCTGGTTAATTTTTATTTCCACTAAGTTCTCTAGTGATTCCCCAGACAGAAATAAAGCACTGATAAAAATTACTAACTTGGGGACTGGCGAGATAGAGGTGAAGAGTGTGTACTACTCTTATAGAAGACTCAAGTTGGGCTCCAACATCCACAGCAGGCAGCTCATAACTCCCTGTAACTCTAGCTCCAGGCAGATCCAACGCCCTCTTCTGGACTCGGGGCAGTGCGCTCATGTGCATATACCCACAAACAGACACACACACATACACATAATTTTTAGAAAATAAATATAAGAAAATTATCTGTTGGGTGTTTTCTAAGAATTTTTCCCCTTCTGTATGGACTGCAAAAGAGTACTTGTTCACCAGATGAAACATTAAAGCATAGTGATACTTCAAAAGACAGCCCGGGAAAGGAGGGCAAGCCCCTTTGCCTCCCTACAAGTAAAAAGAATTAGCAGTTAGAAGCTGTGAATGCAGGAATCTTCTGAAGAGGGTCAATTTTCTTGCCAAATCTTGGTTGGATTATCTTCAACTGGTTCAAAGGGGCTTTTCAATCAAAGGAAGCTATAAATTCCTTCCTACAAGTGAGCACCATATTCTGATGAGAAAGTCACAAGACAAAGTCAAGTGTTTAAAGGAAGAAAAGAACAGGAAGTATAGGAAGGATCTACCACCACTAGCTATTTATTAAATTTCCCAGCACCCCTGAGTCACTTTCTTGATTGATCACAGTGATTTCTGAGACGAATTCATATTCATGTTCTTACTGAAAAGTGTGTCCTCAGACCACAATCCAGACATTTTAACAGAGGAGACAGATAACTTCCATTGTTTCAAAGTTTTTCTAAGTTATAGAAACATTTTTACAACTAAGAATGTTACTGAAACACTATATTCAACATCAGAACAACAACAATATCAGGTTGAGGTATTTTGGAAAATTATTTCAAATCTCCCTCTCTTTCTGCCTGTGCTCAAGTCTTGCTATGACTAAAATATTCTCTAAGACAGTTATTTTTCTTAAAGTTCATTTGAGCTACTTTGAAAAATTAGTTGGTGATAGTATTAAAAGAAAGGGTGACCAGGCCTGGGAAGTCAGCTCAGTGGGTCAAGTGGGATCCCAGTCTAGGCAATGGGGAGGCCAGGTTGTACTCCTATCTGGGAGGCTGAGAACAGGGATCCTCAGAGCAAGCAGGCTAGACTAGCTGAATCAGCATTCTCTGGGTTCAAGTGAGAGACCCTGCTTTAATCTACCCCTGGCCTCCACACACTGACGTCGGCCCTCACACATCCCAACAAGCATACGCACAGAGACATAAAAACAGAGGGGAGGGGGCTGCCAAGATGACTCTGGAGAAGGGAATGTGGCAACCCTGACAATCTGAACCCCACCCTGCTGACCCACAGGATAGTTTTCCTCCATCCACAAATGCATCATGGCACTTACACCAACACACATACACAAATAAATGCAAAAAAAGGAATAAGAAAAAGAAAATGTAGATTCAGTCTCTAGTACCAAAGGGAGGAAAAGTTAGGAGATCATCTTGTGGCTATGCTTAGTTAACTGTTGCAGGCTGAGTCACAGGTAACGACATTCTATTCCAGCATACACAGAAGGAAATCCTCCAGGGTCTGTGATTGTCTCTATTAATAGAAAGCACACATTGAAGAATCTGGAGTTACAGAGAACTTAGAACTAAAGGGCTTTATCCAATCAGGAATACCCAAATATTTGTTTCTACTCTATCTATATGAACCTCCTTTTGTTTCACATTTCTAGTCAATAATCTCAGTACCCTATAGAAAATCGAATGTGTTTAATGTCATTTAATTGGACATTTAAGAAGATTAAAATATCAACTTCATATTTTGTATATTTTCAAGAATAATAACTCCCAAAGCAAAAGACTGTAAGCTTATGTTAGCCAAATAGCCCCAAACCTCAGCAAGGAGCCAATCCCTCTGAGTGGACAGAGTAGGACCAAGGTGGCCAGAATGTCTGTCTCTACCGTCAAAATAACATTCAGTTGGGCTGGAGAGATGCCTCAGTAGATAAGAGTGCTTGCTGCTCTTCCTAAGTACCCAAGTTCGGTTCCCAGCACCCAATAAGGCAGGGCTTGTGACTCCAGCTTCAAGGCATCCAACACCCTGGCCTGGCCTTGTTGGGCACCCGCACACGCGTGATACACCCACATGGACACACAGGCACATAAATTGCCGTGTAAGTCATTCTTTCACACAGGAGGGCAACTTCACTCCGCGGCACTGTCGGTCAAAGTTTCGCAGAGGTCAAAGTGCACAGAAACTTGTGGCGGAACAGGTCTGGGGTTGGGCCTGCGATCAGGCCTTTCAGGAGGCTCCCAAGCCGAGTCCCAGAATCCCACTCTCCTCATTAGGAATCCCAGAGACTACAGCTTGTCTTTTAAATTAATTGGTTAAGTTGGAAAACTGATCCTAGGCCTGAGCTGCCTCCCAGCAGAGCCCGCCCACCTACGGGCCTGAGAAGGCAAGGCAGGCGACAACCCCAGCAGAGGCAAAGACAGTGGCGCAGAAAATCCTCTCGCAAACTTCAGCAGTCTGGAAAACACCCTTCTCAAGCCCAGGGAATGCTTGGCATTCGGTGGCCTTTTTCCAACATAAAGATCTCCAACGCGGCTTTGACTGAGAACTCCATAGAAGAACTTGGTGAAGCAGCTCTAGGAAGCCAACAACGCCCTGGGGTGACATCTCTGTCCCTCCCGTAGAAATGGGTCAGAACAGCAAAAAGTACACAGACATACATATTAAATGTTTCCCAAGGCTATGGCGCCCGGGGACCAGCCCGGGGCGGCTGGAGACCAGTCCTCCTGAGTCTGCCTACCTGCTTCCACCAGCCTCGCTGGGCCGGGCCCATCCAGGTCACCGGCTCCCACCCCCTAGATACCGTCGCTGCTCCAACAGAAACCCACACCCCCCAGAAACAACTGAAAGAGAAGTTTGGCAGAGAGTGAAACGGTGTCCGGGTCCTGCAGAAGGAGGTGCGGGACACCTGCAGCTGCAGCCGGGCGCGCCCTCGGCTGCCGAGGTCCCCAGGACCTCCGCGAGGCGAGGCGGCCAGGGGTGCGAGGATGCAATCAGGAGAACCACGCTCAATAAACGACACCCCAAACTTCACAAGCGGATCATGCGACGTCCCCTATCGCCGCCCCGCGACCCTCCCGGGGCTGCAGAGCTGTGCTGCACTCGGCTCAGCAGCGCCCCGGGGAAGGGCAGCATGCCCCACGCAGGGGTGGCCTGCGGTGTCCGGAGGGCTGTCCGTGCCGGCCACGAGCGCCGAGGCGGCGGGTACTCGCCTGGAGAAGGGAGGCGGCGGCGGCCAGCAGTCAGCGCCGAGCGAAGGCGACGGTCCCGGGCGCTGGGCGACGCGGCGCGGGCGGCTGGGCCCGGGTCCCCTGCGCTCCCGGAGCGCGTGGCGGGCAGCGCCAGGCCAGAGCCGGAGAGCCGGAGGCTACCCGGGAGCCGGCGGGCGCGAGTGACCTCCGCGACCGCTCCCGGGTACTATTGTGACTCAACCTATTTCCTGTTTGGAGGTTTAGGAGAAAGGAAAAAAAGTAGCGATCCAGAGTGCAGGCAGGAGGTGGGCGGTGGCCAGCCCGAGGGCGGCGGCCCCAGGAAGGCGGTGGGCGCCGGTCCGCACCTGCTTCCTCCGGACCTCTGGGGTGCCTGGGGCTAGACACCCGACAAAAGACGCAATTTAAACCGGCTCCCCTTTGGGGTACCGTGTCGGGACCGCGAAGAGGGAGCGTTCGCTGGCGCCACCCAGCGGTGGGGCAGGTACTGCGCGTCTATCCCCGGCCTCTCGGTTCAGTAAGTCCCCGGAGCTTCTTCCCAGGGCCCAGCCATCCCCTGGGTTTATTTATTCCTGTCTAGATCTACTTTCTCTCCCGTCCCAGGTGTGGGCGAAGAAGGGATCAGCTCAGCCACCCTTCAAAGACAATGGAAGGAATGGGTGTTTGCGAGTCATATGTGTGTTTGGTGGTGGGGCTGGGTTAATTTTGTTTGGGGAAGAGACGCAGGTATACTCTAGACGAAGTGGACTTTTAAGAACAGTTTCCGTTCCCCTCCCCCCAAAAACGGTGCCCTTAACTTGAGTCTGAGGCTCCAATCCGGAAATACCGGTTCTTCCCTTGGGACAATAGGTGAGGGCGGAGCCCTAAATGGAGCGCCGGCTTAGTCACTTGGCGAATCCCTGCTCACTGGCGAGAAAGAAACTACTAGTGTCCAAGGCTGCACCTGGCAAGAAGTGCGTAGTGTTGTTATATGTCCTGGGAAGGTACCGGGGAGTTGCTGCTTAATAGGTTCCGAGTTTCAGTTTGAGATGATGAAATTCTGTAGATGGACAGTAGTTATGGTTGCACTGTGAATGTACTTAATGGCACTTAAAATGGTTAAAATGTCAACTCTATACGGTATGTATTTCAGTATAATTTTTTAAATTCCTGTCGTTCATTACACCCAACTTGGTGGTGCAATGTGAATTCAAGGCTAGCCTTGGCTACAGAGTGAGGCCCTGTCTCAAAAAAAAAAAAAAAAAAGAATTGAGTTTTAAGATGGCTCAGCGGTAAGGGCGCTTGTCACTAAGCATAACAACCTGAGTTCCAGACCCAGGACTCACATAGTAGAATTAGAGAATTGACTCCTGAAAATTGTTCCCTAACCTCTACATGTATTCTGTGGTGCACATGCATGTGTGTGCACTCACACATGCAAAAGACACATACAAAAATAAATAAATTAAAAAATAAAATCAAAACAAAAAGTAAATAAAAATTTAAATAATCAAAAGTAAAGTGCAGTCAGGTATGGTAGTGCACATGCCTGTAATCCTCAGACTTGGGTGGTGGAGGCAGGATCAGGAGTTCAAGGACATGCTCTGTTGCTTAATGAGTTCTGGGCTATAGAAGACAATGTCTCAACTCCCGACCCCCCCAAAAGAGAGGTCAACAAATGAATATAGGTATCAATCATAAAAGAGAAATTATTTCTGGTGATTTAAAGCATAATTATTTGACTTTGTATTTTTTAGGAATATACCAAAGAATGAGGAGAACTTGAAAAACTAGAGTCAGGTGTGTGCACCTGTGTGATCCCAGAACTAAGGAGGCAAAGACAGGAGGATCAGATATTCAAGATCATCCTAGACATAGCAAGTTCAAAGCCAGCCTGGGCTACATAAGACTCCATCTCAAAGAATAAGGGGGGGGGGGGGCTGGAAAGATGGGTCAGCAGGAAAAGGCCTATGCTGTCAAGCCTACTTAGCTGAGTTAAATCCTCAGAGTGGAAATTGAGAAACAAGTTCTGGCAGTTGTTTGCTGGCCTCTACACATGCTCTCACATACATACACACAAATAAATAAATAAATGTGATGGAGGGGCCACAAACAACCCCCCAACACACACACACACACACACACACACACACACAAAACCCAAGAAGACTCAGCTGGTAAAGGAACTTCCTGATGACATGAATTTGATGCCAGGATTTCATGGTAGAAGGAGAGAACTGACTCCCCAAAGCTGTCTTCTGACCTACACACACACACACACACACACAAGCATGTGCAAGCCCACACTCACACAATAACAATAATAAAAATTTTAATAAACACTAGGTCAGACATGGTGGCACACGCCTTTAAACCCTGCACTTAGAAGGCAGAGGCAAAATTTGGTTTACCTAGTGAGTTTCAGGCCAGTTGGGACTACAGGAAGACCCTGTCTCTCAAAAGAGAGAAAGAAAGAAAGAAAGAGAAAGAAAGAAAGAAAGAAAGAAAGAAAGAAAGAAAGAAAGAAAGAAAGAAAGAAAGAGAGATACAGGGAGGGAGGGAGGGAGAGAGGGAAGGCTGACCCAGAAGATGGCTTCAGGTTCAGTGAAAGTCCCTGTCTCAAGGGAATAAGGAGGAGCCTGATAGATCAGGACACCCAACATCTAGCCTCCAATTTCACACTCACCGTCCCCCATATGCATAAACCACACACCCAAAGCCCAAACCAAAAATCCCAGTGGCTGGGGCTGGAGAGATAGCTCAGTAAGTGAGATCACCAGCTACGCTTGCAGAGGGCCGAATTCCGTTCCCAACACACCACAATCATGCCAAAACTCCAGTTCCAAAGGAGCTGACACCTCTCTGTCCTTCATGGACAATGCACATATGTAGTGCACTTACATACACATAGGCAAAACACTCATACACATAAAATCAAAATAAATCAAAAAAATTTTAGTCCCAGTGACAAAGGGGGATAAATTGGAGCATCCACAAGAAAAATAATTTGCAGTGAATTGAGACATATCAAATAAGTACATATCCATGAGTCATGTTACTTTTACTTAAAAGAAACCATGATAATTGATCAACTTTGAAAATGCAATACTGATTCAGTATTTTGAAAGCTGGTAAATTCTTAAAGCAAGGAATAGCATCTTTTCTCTGCTTTTTTCTGGATTGAATCTAGAATTTCGTAGGTTACACTTTAGACCTTTAGAGCTGGTGGCTCTTCCTCCAGCACCTGCTAGAGCAGCAAGCTACAAAGGGAGGCTCTGGCCCAGCAGGAGGAGGGGTCTCCTGAAGAAGCTGTGCCTCTTGACTCCCACATGAGAGTCTGTCGGTGGCAGTGTGGGATGGCACTGTGCACTTGCATGCCATCTGCACTCTGAGGTGTGGATGAGTTAATGTTTCATGGACTAGCCTCTGATCAGTGGAGGATAGAAATGGAATGGAGATGTAATTTTAATTTTTTTCTAAATAAATGAGTTGGAAAGATGGCTCCGTTGTCTAAGAGCTCTTGCTGGTCTTCCAGAGAACTCAAGTTCAGTTCCTGGCACCTATGTTAAGTGGCTTACAACCCTTTTGTAATTCCAGCTCCGAAAGATCTGACACTCTCTTCTGGCCTCTGAGGGCACCTGCATTCATGTAGCAAACACACACACACACACACACACACACACACACACACACACACAAATAAATGAATAAATAATTTAAAAATTTTTTGAAGGAAATGGCCACTAATATTATAGAAAAAGAGACTACTAGGCATTGCCTGACATATGACAACCACAATTCCACAATGACACACTGGCCCAAAGGGGCAAACCAGAGCCTGATCCAGTTTATAGAAACTACTAGAATCAAAGAATATATTTCATAACATTATTGTGGGGTTCAAGCAACAAAATCCACAATGTAAGAAACTCTAAAGGACACATCAACACAGTTTCCTTAACAAATAGTAAAGCATTAAAAGCAGATGTAGGAGAACCCTACGGATTAAAAGACGATGTGTGAATCCTTTTTAGCGCCTTCATTCAACCAAATAAACTACTAAAAAATATTATGAGGTAGATATGTGGTTTAGTGACAGAGTTCCTGACAGATCATCCTGGGAATCAAGTGTAGCTTAACAAGGCTCTAGGTTCAATCTCCAGTACTGAGGATTGACACAGGACAAAAAATATTATGAGGGTTGGGGATATAGCTAGGTTGGTAGAGTGCTTGTCTACCATGTACCAAGTCTTGGGTTCATTCAATCTTCTGCTCTTGGGAGGCAGAGGCAGAAGAATCAGAAGTTCAAGTTCATCCCTAGCTGTGTAGCTAAGAGCTGTGTTCTCTAAGTGAGAATTTAGGGGAAAAAAATCAGATGAAATACTAAGGACATGGCTCAGTTCATAAAGTGCCTGCTGGCAAGCATGAAAACCTGAGTTTGGATCCCCAACATGAATGGAACAGTTGGGTACAGATGTATGAATAACCCCAGTGCTGGGGAGAGGCAGAGTTCATTAACCAGCTGGTCTAGCAAATTGGTGAGCTCCAGGTTCAGTGAGAGACCTGATCTCAGAAAAATGATATAGTAATAGTGATTAACAACTGTTAGTAACTTCAGTTTTAGGGGATCCAAGGTCCTCTTCTGGCCTCTGTGGGCATTGCACACACGGGGGTTGGGGTGCTTACATACATGTAAGAACGATAAATTGAAAAAAAAATTTTTTTTGTTTTGTTTTGGTTTTTGAGACAGGGTCTCCCTGTAGCCCCAACTGGCCTGGAACTTGCTATGTAAGTAGGCTTAGCCTTGATCTCACAGAAATCTGCCTGCCTCTGCCTTCCACATGCTGGGATCAAAGGCATGTGTCTCCATACATGGCTAAATAACATATTAAAAATAATTATGTGGAGATAGAGGAAAACACTCAACCTTGACCTCTAGCCTTCACATGTGTGTATATATTGTGCACATGTGCACAAACATTTATATACCACAGGCACAGAGATGCCAAAATTTTTTATTTAAATTTAAAAATTAAATGACAACATTCTTTTAATTTAGTATATGGAGCTGTTATTGTTCTTGTATGTGCTTAGATGGCATATCTATTATTTGTTTATATTTATTCACACATGTGACACAAAATGAAGTACCTATTTAATATCTTTCTGTATATGAAATGAAATGGTATTTCCAACACTTGAGTTTTGTTGTGAGGGGCTGAGGCAGAAGGGAAGGGCCTCTGGCTGACATAGGAGACAACTAACATTATTTTTTTTTTCTCACCCATTCTTTTCTTCTGGGGACACACTATACTTTGCCTGTATTTTCGGTCACAGGCACAACTTCATTCTCAGTAATAAACACTTCCACTCCGCAGACTAAACATCTTAAAATTAACTCAGAAAAATCAAATGAGCCACCTCCACGGGTCACCAGGGCAGCGCCATGTAAACGGGACGAGCTCTAGGAGTTCTGACTGTGGCTCAGTAGAGCTCCCCTCTCTGCAGTCCCCCGAAAGCCGGTGGGGACAAAGACCTGCTCTGTTGCCTCTGGTGACAGGGAGTGCTTATGTTCTGTGCCTGAGACCCTGGAAGCCATTCTGTGCCTCACGTGCAGGCTAGACAGACCAAGGGCGCCACGCAGCCCCGGAAAGAGTCCTTCTCCGTCTTCTTGTCTTTCCTACTCGATGCCTGCGTGGTTCTAAACTATTTGATCTCCTCACCCCTTGACCAGGCAGCTCTTCTTTTGGAATCTTATTTTAAAATGGAGGAAAAACAAAATAAAACATAACAACAAAAATTCAAGTATGCACCTGATTACTTGTAATAGGACAAAAAAAAAAAAAAAAGTTAAATTCCCATTAAACCTATGACTGGAGGTCTGGGCATGGTAGGACAAGCCTTTAATCCCAGAACTCTGGAGGCAGATACTGGCAGATCCTTTGTGAGTTCAAGGCCAGCTTTGTTTACATAGTGAGATAGTGACTTCCAGGTTAGCTAATGCTACACAGTGAGACACTGTCTCAAAAAAGAGGGGAGGGGAGCAAGAGATGGCTCAGCAGTTAACAGCACTGGATGCTCTTGCAGAGGACCTAGCTTTGATTCCCAGCACCTACATGGCAGCTAACAACCATCCATAATTCCAGTTGCAGGGGATCCAATGTCTTCTTCTGAATCTTCGAGCATTGCATGACACAGGTACACTTACATACATGCAGGCAATATACTCATATACATAAAATAAAAATAAATAAAATGTTAAAAAAAGTGTTTTGAAAGCCCAGTTTTACCATACATGGACATTGTGCTAGTCTGGTTTCTACTAGAATAACAAATACTTGAGATAATCTATTATAAACAAGTTTTTGGGCTTATAATTTCAGAGGTTCAGTCCATGATCCATTGGCCTCATTGCTCTGAATGAAGCAGTATATTGTTTTGGGAGCCTGTGGCAAAGCAAAACGGTTTATACCATAACCAGGAAGCAAAGGAGAGTGAGGAGGGGGCCTAGGTTCCATAACCTCTTTAGGGCATGCCCTGGATAATCTAGAAAGCTTCCCACTAAGCTGTACCTCTTAAAGTTACCATGGCCTCCCAAGAGACCATTCTGGGAATCAAGCCTCTATAATATGCTCCTGTCTTAGCAAGATTTGTAAGATTCAAATTAGCCAGGCATGGTGGCACAGACTGCAATGCCAGAACACAGGAAGCCAAGAAGAAGGATCTGGACTACGAAGTGAGCCTGAGCTATATAGCAAGACCGCATATCCTCCTTATAAAAACAGAATCACACTTAGAATTTTGATCTAAAATGTCTCCTAAAACTCATGTATTGAAGGCTTTGTACCCAATACAGCAGTATTCAGAGGTAGGGCCTTTGGGTGATGACTGGATCGTGAGAGCTCTGACTTCAATGGATTAATCCACTGATGGCTTTATGAGCTATTGGGAAGTGATGGGAATTTAGAGGTGGGGCCTAGTTGGAGCTACTGGGTCTATGAATGACTGCTCTCGAAGGGAGAGTCTTGCCTCCAGCCTCTTCCTCTATTTGTTCCTGCTTCACATCTATGCTGTAGACAGTTGTTTTGTTTTTCCACAGGCCCTACTGTGACATTGAGTTTACCACTAGCCAGAGAAAACGGGTCAAATAACCATGAAACCTCCAAAACGATGAGCCCAAACCAATTTTTTCTTCTTTAATGTGCTTTTCTAAGCTATTTTGTTACAGTGACAGGAAAGTGATCAACCACAGATGCGCTGTTCTACATCTAGCTTTTTTTCACAGTAAATTGTCTAAGATTTTGTAGTCAAGAGTATAGTCCAATTGTACTACGAATCTTCCATTTCTCTCTTTGATTCTAAAATTTCCTTTAAAAAAACTGTCCATCTTCTGAGCAGTTCCTTTCTTCCTTCTTTCCTTTCCTTTCTTCTCCTCTTCTCTCTCTCTTATTTTTCTTTTTGAGATTGGACTCAGGACCTTATATATGCTACGTACACATTCTGCTATTAAACAATACCTTACCCCGGCACTGACTTTCATAATGAACCTTGAATAAACTATTTCATGTGGTTGCAAGATCAGATTTTTGTAGACAAGAGTTATTCTTCTTTTCACCCACTGAAGGAGCACATGTATCAAATGCTTTTTAGTGATTCTGCCTGCTAAGAATGCTTGCATCACTGCCAGAAAATACACCCATGTGAAACCACTGAACTTTACTTAGATGTTCCTCCATCATTTCAAAAATGGACAGGCATTTAGCCCACCTCTGTGGCTAACTAGCTTTCCTTTTACTCACAGAAATATGTACTTCTCACTGAGGTCAGTTACCTCAGTGAATTTTACATTTCTTGGACACGATTGGTAAATGTTTTTCTTTCTTAATTCATAAGACCTTAGGACTTGAAGAATTCTGATTCAATTAATATATTTCTCCTCTGAGAATTATACAATTCTGCCAGATATGAAAATAGCAGCTGATCATGTGATGAACACCACTGACTCCCCTAGAGAAAGCATGGGTGTTTAGTGTTCTGGTCTTTCCTCTATTTGTATGGCTGAAAGTTTTTATATTAAAAAAAAATTGGGGGCTGCTGCTCTTGTAGAGGACCCAAGTTCAGTTCCCAGCACCCACATTAGACACCTCATAACCACCTATAACTCCAGCTCCAGGAGATCTGTTCTACTCTATTTTGGACTCCATGAGCACCTGCACTCACATGGGCACAATCCCCACCCCCACCCCCACGCACATATACACATAATTAAAAATAAAATAAATCTAAAAAAAAATTCTTGAATCAAATTTTGTGTGTTTTCTCTACTTTGGCAGATTTGGGGTTACAGCTTTAGTCTATATAATCTGATATGCAAATTTCTCCAAGATACATTGTTAAGAAAAAACGGAAGACTGTAGAGCAACATAGAAAGTATGAGCCTGTTTATACAATAAGCACACACATGTGTCTGTCACTTTCCTTGTGTGGTAGAAACAACTTAAACGAAGAAAGCTTTATTGTGGCTCATGGTTTCAGCCTATCTCGGTGGGAAAGACATGGTGGAGATCCTGGCAACCGTATGAAGTCCAGGTTCCCAGCTCTCAGAGAAAGCAGAGAAGAGGACTGGAGGCTGGTTCAGGCTATAACCTCAAAAGCCTGTAGCCAATGACCCCACCCTGCTGGCCAGCTCCCTGCCCTTAAAGGTTCTATAGTGTCCTCCAAACAATGCCATCTGTGAGGACCAGTTCCAATACTCAAGCATGGGGAGACAGTTCACATCCATGACACATATATTCCAATTAGCAGAAAAAGAGATTGATGGACTCTCAGCAGCTTGGCAAGCGGAGTTATCTGGAAAGGGAACTGGGGTTGACGTCGGTGAGGAGATGGACGTAAAGCCACATCTATACTGCTCCGGTACAGTTTTCTTTTTAAAATTTAATCAGTTTTATTTTTATTTATGTGTATTTCTGTGTGTGTGTTGGGGAGGGGATGTCCATGTAAGTGCAGGTGACTGAGGCCAGATGTTGACAGAGCCTCTGGAGTTAAGAGTTATAGGTGGTTGTAAGCTACCCCATATGGGTGCTAAGAACTGAACTCAGATCCTCTGCAAGAGCAGCAGGTGACCCTAACTACTGAGCCACCTCTCCAGTCCCTCAGTACAATTTTTTAAATTGTTTATTTATTTAATATTTTATTTATTTTTAAATTTGATGTGTATGAGTATTGTCTGCATGTATGTAAGTGTACTCATGTCATGTAATGCCTGCAGAGGTCAGAAGAAGGTGTCAAATTCCCCTAGAACTGGAATTATGAACAGTTGTTAGCCACTATGTGTATGCTAAGAATCAAACCCAGGTCCTCTGCAAGAGCAGCCGGTGCTCTTAACGACTGGGCCATCCCTCCGCTTCCAATTTCATGTGTATGAGTGTTTTACTTGCATGTATGTAAGTGCACCTGTGTTGTGCAATACTGGTGGAGGCCAGAAGAGGGCGTCATGGAGTCATGGATGATTGCTAACCTTGAAGTGGGTGCTGGGAACCAAACTTGGGTCCTCTAGAAGAGGACCTCTTAATCCCTGAGCCATCTTTCCAGTGCCCACTGCCCACTTTCCCCCTCCACCCCCGGCAGTTTTGACTTTAATTAAAAATCAGAGTGGGACTAGGGATGTAGGTCATTGATGGACAGAGTGTTGGATGAGGTCTTAGGTTTAATCCTCGGCAGGACAGATATAATTAAATGAATAAATAAAAATTTTAGATCCAAAATAATATAAAGGTGATGAACTAAATATCTGCCTGATGGTTGCAGTCATGCTAAGGAGAAGAGATCTCAAAGAGGACCCAGTGGGAGGCTGTGGTCATAAGATCCTGGCACTTCCTGAAGATGGAATGGAGCCAGCTGTGGCACTCATAAATAGGTCAGCCAAGTTTGCAAGGGTCATGTGATCATCAAGAACCGTTTCAGGGCTCCCTGCACTGGCTTACACCTAGCCACACCTGTCTGCCTGAGGCAGGGCTGCTGGTAAGCCCGAGGGAACCCTGTATCTGTCCTGCACTGGGAACCTCAACAGGTAGAAGCCTCGTCTTCTCTGAGCAGCCCCAGAACTAGGGCAGGTAAACAACCCTGTGTAGCCACTGACCAGTGTTAGCAAGAAAGAGGCATAGTCAGTGAGCGCCTCTTTATGCTCAGCAACCTCTGGGTAAAGATGACTCTGGCCTCTTCTAACATTGCTCTATCATGCTAAGTCATTTGGTTTAATTTGATAAGTGTTCTAAGTCATTTGGTTTAATTTTTTTTCCAAGACACATTCTTGCTATCTAGCCTAGACTGGCTTAGACTCTCAAATCAGGACAAATCATGCATACCATGTCCAGAAAGTTCCTCAATTTAAACCCTCTCTGCAGTAGTTCAGAGCCAGGGGTTAGATTTCAATTCATCATTTCTTTAATTAAGCTTTTCTAAAAATATCAGATCAAATTAGTGGAGCTGTCCTGTCTTGCAGCACTCAGTGATGTTGGTTATGTAAACTTTGGTAAACAGTTTGTAAATTGTCTGTTAGTCATTCTTTGTGTATGGTATGTGCATGTATATTTACATATTTTCCCTGGGTGTGCTGGTCTATATGTTTGGGAAGGTATATGTATGTGCTATGTTGTATGTGTATGTGTGTGTGTATAGGCCAGAAGATGTCATTCCTCATGTATGGTCTGTCTTTTTGAGACAGGGTCTCTCACTGGCCTGGAACTCACCAAACCCCTAAAATCCACCACCTGTCTCTTCCTCCTCAGGCTCAGGACTGGGAATAGAAGCACGTACCACCGTACCACCACACTTAAAAAAATGTGGGTTCTGAGTATTGAACTCAAGTCCTCAGGTTTGCAAGGCAAGCACATTACTGGTTAAGCTATCTCCCAGACCTGTGTCTGATAATTCATTAACAGTCCAAAAAAAAAAAAAAAACCAGTGTAGTTTTAGTTAAGACTCTGGTAGATACTAGTTAAGACTCTGGTCGATACTAATTTTCAATTCAGATAGAAATGAAAAGCTTCTTTAGAGCTTGGATTGACTATGAATTTACAGAGGGGAAGATGCACACAGAGACCTAAACACACAGACAAGCATATAGCGAGTGGAGGCCACTGCATCAAATGAAGGCATTGTTACTGATAGGAGCTGATATAAAAATCAGCTTATTCGTTATTACGCTGTAAAGGTGATAAGAAATTACATAATATTTTGGTAATAATTACAACTGGCATTTTTATTGGTAGACCAACAATAAAATCAAAGGTTGAGATGCAATTGAATTGCACTTGTGCTTATTAAACATTGGTATAGTGGGGATATTAAAGATGGGTCCAAAATAATGGGCTCATGTTTAATTTAATCAGCATGCTCACTGATGGTAAAATTTTCACGTTTAATAGCAAGCCACATTCAGTGGAACATACTTGTAGTACCTATAATTTGAGCCACAATCACAAGGAGAATCACAAGTTCAAGATCAACCTGGCTAATATAATGAGATACTATTGCAATGAAACAAAAATAAAGAAAACATACTTGATAGCAACATTTTTTGTTTATTATTATTATTATTATTATTATTTAGACAGGGTCTCCCTATGTAACTCTGACTGAACTCAATATGTAGAACAGGCTGGGTTTGAACTCACAGAGTTGCACCTGTCTTTGTCTCCCAAGTGCAAAACACAAAAAACAAAAGCAAAGGAGGAGAGCCAGCCAGATGGTTCCATGCTCACCATACATGCCTAACAACCTGAGTTTGGTTCCTGGAAGAAAATTGACTCTTAAAGGTTGTCCTCTGACCTCCACACACACACTGTGCCACAGACACTGTAGTTGTCTCTTACACCCTTAACACACACACACACACATACACACACACACACACACAGAGTAAATAAATAAACAAGGTAGGGAATAAAATCTGAGATCTCTCTATGCATGTGCCCAGATGTGCATGTGCACACACACACACACACACACACACACATATACACAATGTAAATTTACATTAAAAGTACAGAAATATGAAGAAGGAGTGCTGCTTTCAGAAAAAAAACAGAATAATAATGTATTTAGAATGTCTGCAACCTGCATTGAGATCAACAGGGATTGAAATCAATCTCCAGTGCAAAACCAAAACATTGCAAAAAGTGATAGTTTGAGCTGATTCAGTTTCCTTAACAAATTCATGTTAATGCTGTTGATTCAAGTTCTTATGATAATGTTCTCTCTCTCTCTCTCTCTCTCTTTCTTTCTTTCTTTCTTTCTTTCTTTCTTTCCTTTTTTTCCAGTGCTATGTATCAAACCTAGTGCCTTATACAAGTCTGGCAAGCGCTCTACCACTGAGTTACACCCAGTTCAGTCTGCACTTTTATTTATTTATTTTTACTTTTGGTTTTTGGAGACATGGTCTTCCCATGTAGTCCTCCTTAGCTTGCAACTTGATGTGAACCAGGCTGGCCTTAAACTTGCAACAATCCTACTGCCTTTGCCTCCCGAGTGCTAGAATTACAGGTGTATACCACCATACCCAGCTCCCACTTAGTGCTCTCCTCCTCCTCCTCTTCTCCCTCCCTCCTTCCTCCTTTCCTCCCCCCCTCCTCCTCTTTCTCCTCCTCCTCCTCCTCCTCCTCCTCCTCCTCCTCCTCCTCCTCCTCCTCCTCCTCCTCCTCCTCCTCCTCCTCCTCTCAGGTAAACTAAGCTGACCTCAAACTCCATACCTAGCTGATAAGGACCTTAAATGTCTGATCCTCCTGTCAAATGATCCTACCTCCCAAATGCTGGGGCTATATGCATGAGCCACCATGCCTGGTTTATGCAATGCTGGCAATCGAACCCAAGACTTTATACATGGTCGCCAAATGTTCTACATCCTCAAGCTCCATGTGTGCTTCTAAAGGAAATAGGGAGAGTCTCTTTTTCTGCCAGTTGAAGAACCCTGGATAAAGCCATGTGGTTCAAAAGAAAGAGCTTTGGTCTTAGAGTTCCTTGGATCTGGGTGTAAGTCCTGGTGCTGTTGTCACTTTCCAGTCATGTGAGTACAGTAAACTCACTGGACCTACATGAGTCTATTTTCCTTTTTAAAATGAGGCTAGCTGAGTATAGTGGTGCACACCTTTAATCCCAGCACTTGAGAGGCAGAGTCTGGTGGATCTCTGGGAGATGAAGGCCAGCTTGGTCTCCATTATGAATTTCGGACTTGTTGGACCTACAGGGAAACC
The DNA here is from genome assembly GCA_035773235.1 of Eospalax fontanierii. Lineage (NCBI taxonomy): Eukaryota > Metazoa > Chordata > Mammalia > Rodentia > Spalacidae > Eospalax > Eospalax fontanierii. Next base: position 39,502,541 of record CM069544.1, on the reverse strand, counting down.
CTGTCTCAAAAAGAGAAAACAAACTAAACAAATAATTAATCAAAAATGAGCCTAAAGCCAGGTGTGGTAGTATACTCTTGTAATCCTAGCACTCAGAAGCAGAAGTAAAAGAAACACTTCAAGTTCAAGGCCAGCCTGATTTACATTGCAGGTTCCAAGCCAGGCAGGACATAGCAAGACCTTGTCTCAAAATAACAACAAAAGAGGTTAATATTATATACTCTGTAGACTTCTTAGTGCTGGAAATTCTGTATGTACATATATTCATAGAGAAACTTCTAGAAGGGTATTGTATTAGGGTTATAACCTAATACAGCTAGCTCCAGGCTCCCCCAACCCCCAGTCATAGAATACTTGAAGATACACTGCTCAGTGCCTGTACAGCATTCTCTGAGGAAAACAATGGGTGAGGTTTTCCCAGTTTCTTCACTCTGTCATTGCCTGTGGCTTTGAACCCCATGGGTCCAAGATGGGGCCTCTATCCTTTAGGCTGAGTCTGCCCTCAAACTTCTCTGCTTACCCAATATTCGTTGCACTTAGATCCTAAGACTAGTCTTCATTGTAAGGGATTCTCGGAAAGTTTGTTTTGTTTTTGTGGTGGGAATCCAACTCAAGGCAAGCATGCTAGGCAAGTGCTCTATTTCTAAGCTACATTCCCAGTCCTTTTTTAATTTTTTTTTTTTTTTTTTTTTTTTTTTGAGACAGTTGAGACAGGGTATCACTATGCAGCCCTGGCTAGCCTGGAATTCATTATGCAGAGTAGGCTGGCCTGACTCACCTGCCTGGAGTCCTAGGATTAAAGGCTATATGGACCTTTCCTTATTCTTAATGTACCTGAATCTGGCAGCCGAACAGGGGAAAGCCCTGCTCAGGGTTTACAAGTTGCCCGAGAGTTTCTGAAGCAGTTCTCTCCATCTCTGAAAACTACCAAGCTCACTGATGATACATAGTGAATTATATCCTTATTGACTTTGTTCAGGTTTGTTAATCAGTAACACAGGTCTGCAGTTTCGAGTAACTCTCCTCCTCCCTCCCCGTGGTGAGTGACACTGGCTGCTGTCCAGCCCTCCTTCCTCCTTCTCTCTTTCTTTCTTTTTTCTTTAATATTTTATTTATTATTTTTATTTCATTATGTGTACGGGTGTATTGCCTGCATGTGTGTAAGTGGACCCATGTCACACAACACCCACGGAGCTCAGAAGAGGGTGTTGGATCCCCTGGAACTGGAGTTACAAATGGTTGTTAGCCACCATGTGGGTGCTGGGAATCAAGCCCAGGAACTCTGCAGGAGCAGCCAGTGCTCTTAACCGCTGAACCAACTCTCCAGCCCACACCCTTTTTCTAATTCCTCTTCCCCGAAGTCTTGTGTACTGGGGAACCATCACCCCACTGCCAGTTCCAAGGCCTCTGGGGCCACTGTGAGTATGCTCCAATCCCTGTGGCTAGGAATTGACTCCATCACTCACTCTTCTGTTATGTGACCTTGTCTGGGTGGAACGGGACCTCAGCTGAGCTTGAGATGTGAGTCGAATGCCTGAAACTTCAAGGAAACTTTGCTTTGATTTTGGATGGGGAAGTTCTCCCTCCTAAGAGTACCATGTACGAGTGACTCCGGGGATGCTGTTGGTTCCTCTATGGGGGAGGTGGTTATGTGGGGATTGGCTTTATAAAAATTAACTGAGCTAGGACTGGAGAGATGGCTCGGTAATTAAGAACAGTGCTGTTATTCCAGAGGACCTGGGTTCGATTCCCAGCACCCACATGGCAGCTAACAACTGTCTGTAACTCCAGTTTCAGGGGATCTCTAACCCTTTTCTGGCCCCTGTGGGGCAATGCATGGCATGTGGTGCACTTACATACATACAGACCAAACATCCATACACATAAAAATAATAAATAAAACATTTTTAAAAATTAGCTGAGCCTTAATTCAATCTACAAGTGCTGGGAGGTGACCTCGGTGGCTATCATGAATAAGGCCCTGAATTCAATCCCCAGCAAAGATGATAAATATTTCTGCTTTTATGTATTTTTCCATATTTCACGATTTAGAAAGTTAAAAAATAACACAGGATAATTTGTAAAAAGAGGAAGAGACACTAGAAAACAGTTTTATTTCCTCAGTGAGTGAGCTGGTACCCAGGCGAAGCCAGTAATTCTTAACCACCTGACCTCCTCTCCCACCAGGAGGGAGCCACCAGGAGAGGGCCAAGGCAGAGAGGGCTCAGCTGAGGCTGAACTTGCCTTCTTCGGGAACTTGGATTTTCATGAACCAATTCATACCCTTCGTATCGCGCCCAGCTGGAGATGTCCTGCTCCTCACACACAAAGGCATTCTGTCTGACCCACTAACAACTCCCATCAGACCGTGGCTGAGTGTGAGACTTCCAGAACTCTCCCTCCATCACCTCTCATTCTCTTTGCCTTCCTGCTATGTTTTGTTGGGTTGGCTTTGAGAGCCTCTCTATACTCTCAACTTCAAGTTGTCCACATAGGGCTCTCTCCCCTGGTGATGCCTCTCTCAGCTTAGGTGTCTTTAAAGTCTTCTCCAGGATAGGTCTCTTTTCTGCCTTCCTAGAAGACAAAACCTCTGGCCTGGCACTCAGGGTTCATGATAGTTCAATGCATACTTTCTTCTAGTGCTGTTCTAGAGACTGCATTTCTACCAGCCCGGACTGCCTTCCCAGAAGGGCTCTTGGCTTTTGAGATGCACCCTACTGCTCCTTATGCATCATCAAGACCCATCTCTAACCCATTCAGTTACTGAAGTTTCCCACCATCCCACCATCTGTGTTAGCTCACGCCTGCTCCATCCTCTCTGATTCTCTTCGTTGCACTGCTGGTTGGCGTTTGCTTTTCTGCTCACCTGTTGTCTATTCTGCTTGTGTGACTTTCCTTTTCTTCTCCAGAAGTTTCCTTCATTTTACACACGCACGCACGCACGCACGCACGCACGCACGCATACACATCATGTAATGCAGTCCTAAACTCTTTAAAGACAGAGCTTCTATCTGTCTGGTAAAGCAACCCATAGCATATGCTCCATGAGTAATGTGATTTCCTATATGAATAAGTCAGAATCAAAATATTAAGTTCTTGACTTGATCTAATATGATGTTAACATTCCGGTTACTATTCTGCATATTCTTTCACTAATAGAAGCCCTCAGTGAGGAAAAAAAAAAAAAAAAAAGATTCATCTGGCCCCCAAACCATCCTCCAAATTACGCTGTCCAGGTAGCTGTGCATGGGACTTGCCAATTGGAATCCCAGGAGACAGACCAGAGGTTGATCAGTGTGTGACCTGTTTAGAGAGCATGGTCCTCCTCTCTCATCAATGTGGTAAACACAAGTGCCACGCAAGTCTTCCAAGAGAAAGACTGTATCTCCAGATAGGTCTAGAAACAATTAGGCAGCCATGTCTGTAAGAGATTGTGTGGAAAACTGAATTTACTAAAATAAGGAGCTGAGTTAATTATCCTCACCTATAGGAACCAAGGTAACAACTCCCTTAGGATCCTTCGTAACAAGATCCCTTCTGACTCACTTGGGAGGTATTGGTTACCTGCTTCCTGTAACCACCTAGCTGGATATAATTCATAAAGCTCTGCCCCTGGAGAAACGTACAGGCAGCTGGAAAAACACATCAGCTCTACTTGAGCATCTGCAGGTCCCTGGAGTACGCTAGCCCCCCCCCCCAGACCATATAAGGACTTCCTCCCACAGGTGCATCGCCCGTTGTGTGTGGAAGAGTGTGATACTGGGCTCCTCTGCTAGAGAGGCCTGGTCTGTGAAGAAACAGCTGGAAAGTAGAGGTTGGGGATCCATTATTGGAAATGTTTGAGAACATAATGTTTTTATTTCTTTTTGGTTAGATTTTGAGATATTTGTATAGACATAATAATGTTATCTGGGGATAACATTCAAGTGTAATGAGAAATTCACTTTGCTTCACATATACCTTATGTACGTAGCCTGAAGGTAATTTACCCAATATTTCCAGTACTCCTTCATTTTGACTATGACACATCCTGTCCACATGATGTCTTAATGTGGAATCCTCCACTTGTGGTAGTATATCAGCACTCAAACAACATTGTATTTTGGATTTCAGATCTTCAAACTAAAGAGGCTCAACGTATGTAGTTACATCTCAGTGTTCATCTATTAGGGACCTCTTTCCTCAGGTAGCCAGGACTGAGAAGCAAAATGGCTGGGAACAGAAAGTGGAAGGTACTGTATATTTATATTGTCACCAATTGCTGCTGGCTGTTATGCAGATATACACTGTGCAGCAGAAAACCACATGGTCCACCTGGGACCTGCCATCAATTGGCCCTGTCTAGATCCATAGAATTACAGCAACTCACGAGACTGGCCATGCACTTGTTTGCTTTCTGGAGTTACTTAGAGATCATTTTATATTTACTGCTCTGTGGTATTGGGGATCAAAACCACGGCCCCACACATATAAGCACGATAACCACACTATAACCAAGCTATATCTCCAGTCCTTAGAGAAAAGTTTTGTTTGGTTTTTGTTTATTGAAACGGGTCTTGCTGTGTAGTCTTGGTTGACCTGGAATTCATTATGTGAGCCAGGCTGGTCTCATATGTGCTGGGATCTTCTTGCTTCTGCTTTTGCATTTAGTTTTATGCAGGTCCAGGATACCTTAGCTCTAATTCTGAAATTTTAGTGCTTTATCTCTGAAACCAAAGTTTGATGCCCAAACTAATTTGGCAGCAAAATATGGCCTGGATCATTGTGATTCTTATTTATTCTGTTAGTGTAAATGATCATATATTTTGTTGGGGGCATATCCATTTATCTAATTATAAAGTGCCACCACAGTCTTTCTGGAAGATATTATGTAATAATATGCAGTACCATAGTTCTGAAAAATTTTTTAATTCTATAATTTATAGCCCAAGGATTTCAGATAAAGACTGTGGTGACTAGAGATGTAAGTCAGTGGTAAGGTGCTTACTTAGTGTGCACAAAGCCTTGGGTTTGATCTTAACACTATATCAGCAGTGTGTTACACACTCCTATAATCTCAGCACTAGAGAGGTGAAGGCAGGAGGATCATATGTTCAAGGTCATTCTCAGTTATATAACAAGTTTGAGACCAGACTAAGAGACATGAAACTGTCTCACAAAACAGTAACAACAGACAAAATATTGTAGACCTGTAAAATTAGACCTCTAGGGAATGAATAGTTATTTAATGAGTTCCTCACACAGCACATGGCAGCTGTAGCACTTTTATAAGGGAAGTCTAGTTCAAAAACACACATTATAATACATCTAACCCTAACTCTAATTGGCATCTCATTATCAGTCTTGTAAAAAAATTTCCAATTATTAATGCACATTCCATAACTCCAACACTATGAATATATACTGGTCTGCTTATACTTACAGAGGCTGTCCCTTCATACAGGCTAAATGACATCATTTCCTTTTACTGATTTTCATATCAGTAAGATAATAAGCATCTACCCAGAGCAAACATACTCAGGTTTCTCTGCAAGTTCCCAGAGAAAACAAATTAGAAGAGAGACTGCAAGGAAGAGAACACCACAATATCCTTCTTTGTATAACCTAATTCCTTGGTCACTGTGCAACAGGGTTTGGTTTTGTGACTCCTGTTCATCTTTCAGATAGCAAGCAGGTCAGAAATCATGATTTGAATCTACCCTTGAGCAGAACCTAGTGCTAGTTGGAGGACACAGAACCCCTGAAGTTTTGAATGTCACCGTTTTCAGGTTGATTGGTCTGTTGATATTTTTCTTTATCATGTACAGGGGATGTGGCCATTTTCCTGTTGCCCCCTGTACCCGGAGAGGTGGAAGGCCCTGAATAATGTATGACTAATGGCTCCTATCAGAAGGAAAACATGTAGGAACAGGTTAAAGAGCATTCCAAAACAAACTCATGACTCCTGGCTCATAGCTGATGGCAGAAAGTCAGAGAAGGAATAGTCAGGTTTGTCCTTTCATGAATTTTCCCACATGATCACCATGTGTTCTTTGATATCAAGCTCTAGGACAGACAGGAAAATCTTCTCAATGCTTGAAGCATCATTCTTTTGCTTAGCAATGAATTATCTGCCTCCTCCTAGACTCGAGTTGGCCTCTTTGCTGAGCTAACTGCTTGTGGGAGGAGCGTGGTTTTCCAAACCCATCCTCACTGCTGCTGTGGACATAGGACTTCAGGGATAATAACCACCTCTCACCTGGACTATGGTGATAGTCTGGATATGTGGTGATGTCCTTAAGTGATGCACAAAGCTTGCTCCCTCACTTCCTTTGGACTTCTGCTCCTGGTTCACTGTGTGCCCCTGAGACCTTCAAACAGCCTATCAAAAACCTCCATCTGGAGAAGTTATGGCTGATGGTGATAGTCATGCATCAGTGTTGAGTGTACTAAATGCTACTGAATTGTACACTAAAAAGTGGTAAGTAATGTCAAACCTTGTTATTTACATTTCCCTACAACATACCAGCGTGCTCCATCTCACTTGCTTGACTTTTCTCCTCAGCACTTACCAGAATCCAAAGCCAGCTTATTGACATAGCTGTGGACAGCGTCCCTGCAGCACAGAGCAAGTAGCAAGGTGGCAAATGCTTCATTTGTCCCTTGTTTTGTTGTGATGGCTGCAACTGTGCCTGACATATTATAGATGCTCCTAAAGGCTTTCTGAATGAATGACTGAAAACAAAAAGCAAGAACAGTAGGTCTGAAATTAGTATTTCCAGGCCTAGTTTCTTCCCCAGTAATCTAATCGGTCCAGAGCACTGACCCCAGGGTTATCTGGGTTATCTTTAAGAACATAGGTCTGCTCTTATTATTATTCCCAGGCCCTAAACTTTCCCATGTTCAGAAAAAACTGCAGATATTATTTTTCAAAATAGAAAGAAAAATAAGCGCTAAACTAATTTCGCTATATCCCAGTCTCACATAAGAAGTCATAAAGGTGTTTTGTCATAAGCAAAATGACACCTGAAGAATAATAAAAAGTTCTCCCAGCCAGTCATGTGGCCTGTTATCACAGCCCAAGTTTAGTGGTTGGTATGACATCCTTTTATTTTTATTTTTAAATTATGTGTCTGTGTATGTGCATGCCCATTTAAGTGCAGGTACCTGTAGAGGCCAAAGGTGTAAGATCGATACCCCAGGAGCTGGAGTACAGGCAGTTATGAACTGCCTGACCTGGTTGCTGGAAACTGAGCTCAGATCCTCTGGAAAATCAACAAATGCTCTTAACTCCTGGGCCATTTCTGCAACCCTGAAGTGACTTCTTACTCTTTCTTTTCTTTCTTTCTTTTTTGGACAAGGTGGATGAGAGGAGCCAGAGGATAAGGGGAGAGACGAGCAGGCTAATCAGGTAGGCAGCTACGACAAACCACGCATTCATATTCCCGAGTGTATGTTAGGATCGTCCTAGCACCGCCCCCCGCCGCTTCACCTCTGGATCAGTGGATCAAAGCAGTAGTGCTTCTGAAGAACCACCCTCCCACCCAAAGCCTCCCTGATTTGTGCCAGTCAGTCCTCTTCACCATAGCCAACAGGGGTCCAATGTAAACAGTTTATGTCTTCTGTCCCCACACTTTCTTTATAAAAATACTCCTAGCTCCAGGTCCAGAAGCTATTAATATTTTTCCAGCTGCTGTCCAGCTTTGCTACTGGAAGTTGCAGGAACTGTGTCAGGACCGGGACCTTTTCTTCTTTCTGGCTAACATCTGTAACAACTTAATAAAACCTTTTACTTAGAGAGTCCTCAGTGTCAGTAATTTGGTTTAATGGAGTCCAGGACATCTAGTTAGTGGTGGGCTGGTAACTGCTCTTCACACAGGTTCATACCACATCTGTTCTCAGTCCTATGTTCAGCAATGCTTAGGGAGTTAAAAACCAGCCATTAGGGTCATTAGGCATCTTATTTCCCAGAAAACGGGGACAGGTTGGATTCAGGACTTTTGGGATTAAAAGCATGAAAATTCCTAGCAAACCACAGATTTGCAAAAATTATTCTGGCAAAACCAAAAATCAGGACTTCCCCATCTTGGACCCTGACTGATACACCATCACTCAGCTGTGCTACATTTTCTTCGCATAACTATGCCGCTTGGGACGCTGTTGTGGTCCGCTTCTCAAAGGTCTTCCAAAGTCCCACATATTAATATCATGGTCACCAATCTGTGGTATATCGGAAGTGGTGGAACCTTTAGCAGATGGAGTCTAGTGAAAGGAAGTTAAACCACTGTGGGCATGCCTTTGAAGGGTACACTGGGACCCTGACCTTTCCTCTCTTTTTCTTTGCCTAGCAGCCATCAGGTGAACAGGCCTGTTCAGCCACAAGCTGGAACCATGATGGACTGAGCTTACAAGCCTCAGATAACTAGGCCCAGGAACCAGGGACTGTGAGCCAAAATAAGCCTTTTCTTTTTTATGCTTATTATCTCAGGCATTTTATCATAGCAAAGGAAAAATGCTTATCACAGATACCTAAAGGGTTCCTATAGCCTTTTATCAAATTTACAGGATTGCACAGCTGATAGTGAGAGTGATGAAGAACCTGAGAAATTATCTTAGTCAAAAAAGGCCAAGTAGTATAGTTGCAGTTCCAGCACCTGAAATCCCATTTGCAAAGAACTTGCAGATTTAAGAGATATTATCTCACAGTACTGAGAAATGGCACAGTGAGTGAAGTGCTTGCTGTACAAACAGATCCCTAGCATCCACATAAAAGCCAGGCAGGGTAGTGCATTCTGTAAGCCTAGCACTGAGGGACAGAGACAGATAGCTCCCAAGGGGTTCTCTGGTCAGACATTCCAGTTGAAAAGGCAAGATCCAGGATCAGTGACAGACTCTGTCTCAAAAAATAAGGTGGAAAAGTAATTGAGGAAGATACCTGATGCTGAGCTCTGGTCTCAGAATACACTTACATAGGCACATTCATTTGCACACACACATATACCACAGACACACACATACACACACACACAAGTTATCATCTCCTAAAACTTTTTACATTCTCTTCAAAACCAATGCCATTTATTTATTTTTAATATCTTTAATAATATTTATTTTACTCATTTTTATTTAAGTATATGTGTTTTGCCTGCATGTCTACCACATGTGTACAATGCCCCCAGAGGTCAGAAGAGAGGGCATTGAATGCCCTGGAACTGTAGTTATAGACGGTTGTAAGCCAGCATGCACTAAGCCATGTCTCCAGCTCTGCCATCTATTTATTTATTTACTTACTTAGTCATTCATTCATTCATTAGCTTATTTACTTGTTTAGCACTACCACAATCAAAGTTATTATTGAGTGAATAATAAATTTATAAAATCTTAGAGTTTAACCCAAGTTAGGAAGTGCTGAAAGTGGTTATTGTTATTATTCTTATTATTATTTGAAACAGGGTCTCATTATATAATTCTGGACAGCCTGGAACTTACTCATTATGTGGATCAGGATGGCCTTGAACTTGAGGCAATCCTATTGCCTCTGCCTCCTGAATACCAAGATGACAGATATATATCACTACAACCAGAAACTGGCTGCTTTTATGGTCTTCACATACTTGTTCTTGGTGACTGTATAACAAGCACAGGTGTTCATCACCCTTCTCTGGAGTTATATGTTTAGATAAAGCCTTGCAATGAGTTGTATTTGCCACAATAGCTCTGGGATAATCAGCAGCAGACACAGCATGGTGCTTATCCCACTATTTCTCTGACAGAAATTAGGCAGCTCCCAAGGTATGTGTGCCCTCTGGCCCCACGTCCCTTCTCTTCCATTAGAGGAACTAGAGGAGCACAGAGGGTGAGGGACTCTCTAGTCCAGCCCCAGCTGGATACCTCCTTCTCCAGTCAGCAAGAGGCCACTGAAGGCGAGCACAGAGCTCTGTCACTAGCCTGCCCAAGTCCATTCTGTCCTCTGTTCATTTTATCTCGTTAACTTTTTTTCTCCTTCCTGAGGCACTAAGAAGCTGCTTTTGCTAACAAATTAACAAACATTGACTGGTTCCTTGGTCCCATGAGGTCAGTTCTCTAGGACAGCAAGGCTACACCCTGGACAGGATCATCTTGTAGGAATGGTGGTAATGGTCTCCTTAACAATAAGGATTTCTTTGACCCATCTTGCACAACCAGAACTGAGATAATGATCAGCAGACACATCCCACCTTGACCAGAATCACTTAATTATGCAGACGATTTGTCCCCCACCCCCCACACCCCATCCTGTTCCAGTTCTCTCTCTGTTTGAACCTAAAGCTCATGCTAACACCTGATAGACTTTGGGATCACTGGCCCCTTTATCTGTCCCTCTTCCTAATGTGCATTGATTGAATCTCTTTTTTTACTATTACCCATCTCTTTAATTGGCATATCTAGACTGGTGGCTGAGCCAGGACTTTTGCCATAAAACTCTGATCATATGATCATAATTCTGTAATCCATTTTTAATATACTTTTCTATTTCTTTTCCTAGACAATGGATTCCTTGAGTGGAAGGCTTGTTTACCTTTGTGACTTGGATCAAAATATATAATCATAGGTTAGCAAGATGACTCAGTGGGTAGAGTATTTCCCTAGCATATGCAAGGTTGGGAGCTGATCCCCAGCACCCTCTACTGACAAGAGTTGACTGAATGAACAAATTTTTAAATCAAGGCAAAATATAGTACTTAACATCTTGATTAAATTTACCAAGGCCATCCTAATATTTGTTTTTTCTATAGTAAATACATATTTCTCCCTTTTACTATTACTCCTTTTACTATTGGTTCATTCAGTGACAAGTCCCGCCCTCTGACCAATAAGGGGGCAGGAAGGCGGGGAGAGAGGGAGGAAAACATGGCGGCTAAGGTGAGGGACGCTGGATGGCGCTCCGAGAGTACTCAAAGACACATGGGAGGAACGTGCCGTGGCCCCAGCCCACGGAGGGCCAGGACTCAGACGGCAGCGTTCCGGGTCCCCGAAGTTCCAGAATAGCATGAGTGGAAACAGAATTCAAGTCAGGAACGGGTCAGGAGCTGTGCACCGTGGCGCTGGGCTGGACTTTGCCAAAGAAATGGCAGCTGGTCACAGGCCGTATGTTTGAATAATAACTTTGTGAGTCATCTTAAATAAATTAATCTCTCTAAATAAAAGACCAGACCCTGCCCACTAAGGCATGGAAAATAAATTTCATAAGACATTTGTCTTTTGTATTTTGGACACAGGGTTTTGCCTTGTACCTCAGGCTGGCCTGGAACTTCCAATCCTTCTGCCTCCACCTCCCGAGTGCAGGGACTGCAGGCAAATAACACACATGGCTATCAAGGCAGTTCTTTAATATAAGCACAGATTCATCAGGAGTATGTACCATTTCTTACCATTCTTAAGTGTGTTTGTTTTTTAAAATGTAAAGACTAGAAGTTTAAAAAAATTCATCTCATCACACACGCACGCACACACACACACACACACACACACAACCTGCTTGGGAAGACCCAAGCAAAATCATTTTACAAGTCCTGACTCATGATCTCAATAGCCACTTGTGCTAATCCTATAATTTATGTCTACAAAACACTGTTATTTTCCTTCTCTAGGCTTTAAGCAACTTGGGAAAGGATTCCAGAAAAATTTCAACACTACTGACACCCATGTTATTCACATTATTAATGATTTTTTTAGAATATCATTTATTTTTTAACAACTTCATACATGCATCCACCCTCACTTCCCTCCCTCGCTTCCTCTAGACACTCTGACAGTCCCCACCTGTGCCCTCTCTGTCCTTGTTGCTTTTGTTTGTTTGTTTTGCTAACACACTGAGTCCAATTAATGCTGCCTGAAGGAATGGTGACTGATCATGTGGGCTTGATCTTGTGCAGGTAACCTCAGCTGCTGTGATCTTGTGAGTGCAACAGCCATGTCCTGCCCACAAGTAGCACTTCACAGCTCTCCTCCCATCCTCTAGCTTTTACATCCTTTCCACCTCCTATTTCTCAGTGCTCCCCAGCCTTGGGGAGGGGAGGTGATGTAGATGTCCCATTTAGGGCTGAGCATGCAACAGTTAGTTATTCTCAGCACTTTGACCAGTTCTGAATCTCTGCATTAATTGCCGTCCATTGCAGAAAGAAGCTTCTCTGGCCATGGTTTAGAGTAGCACTAACCTGTGGGGATAAGCATAAATATTGAGAAGCTAATTTGACAATATGTCCATTTTTCAGAACAACAGTAGTAGGTTCCTCTCTAGGGCCTATGGCCTTCTGAGCCATGAGCTTTTGACCAGGATTACAGTACCAGGCATGAACTCCCTTCATGAAGTAGTCCTCAAATCTAATCAGAAAGCAGTTGGTTACACCTATAATCTTCATGCCACTCCACTATTGCACCAGGGAGCACATCTTACCCGGTAGGTAGGTCAGTATTGTAGCATTTAGAATTTACCATGTAAGATTGTTGATGACTCTTCTCCCCCAGCAGCCTGCATAGCACCTTCCAGCAGGGAGGAAGTTTTCAAGGTCAGTTCCAGCTTGATTTTTCTGTGTCCTACAACCAACGTATGCTGTGTCTTTAGCAGCAGGGGCTTGGCATCTAGTGTGGTGGGTAATCAAGAGCAATGGTCATAGTCTGTGTTATTTGGGGGACCCTAGGACCCCTTTGGTCAATAACTTGTAGGGAGGCATTCCATGCCTAGCACTGAGATTTTCATTTAATAACTCAGGTTTTCTGGGGGGAAAGCACTGTCAAATATTTTTTGAGAACAGGGTCTCACTATGTAACTGTGACTGCCTTGAAACTCACTGTGTCATCAGGTTGGCCTTGAATTGGGAGACATGCCTGCCTCTGACTTTTGAGTGCTTGGACTAAAGGCAGATGCTGGCCAATTTTATTTATTTATTTTTAAAATATTTTATTTATTATTTTTATCTTATGTGTATGAATGTATTGCCTGCATGTGTGTAAGTATACCCATGTCATGCAATGCCCTCAGAGGCCAGAAGAGAGGGTCAGATTCCCCTGGAACTAGAGTTACAAACAATTGTTAACCACCACATGGGTGCTAGGAACTGAACCTGGATCCTCTGGAAGAATAGCCAGTGCTCTTAACTGCTGAGCCATCTCTCCAGCCCCTGTTTATTTATTTTTAATTATGTATTTGTGTATGTGGGTTTGTGAACATTCCTGCACACTCCTCAGAGGCCAGAGGTGTCGCATCCCCCTGGAGCTGAAGTTACAGGAAGTTTTAAACTGCCTGATGTGGGTGCTGGAAACTGAACTCCAGTCCTCTGCAATCCATGCTCTGAACCACTGAGCCACCTTTCCAGCTCCAATATTACTTAAAATTTAATAACCAATCTCATTACTTCTGATTTTGGTGAAAGATAATGTGTTTGTAGGCCTGCAGTCATGTGAGCGCCTGGGAATATTCCCTGTTGAAAGTCTTCAGTCTTCCGAACATGAACCTGGCTTCCTGAAAAACCTCTGGGGCGCCCCCTCCTTTCCAAGCTGCCCTTGGAATGCCTTCTCTTTCAGGTCACAGACTTGTCTTTAAGACGAGCGGAAGGAGTGCCTGCTTGCCGGCCTCCTAGCTATCCAGCTTCTGTGAGTCCATGTCATTCTTTGGGTGCAGCAGGAGCTATTAATAACCCCTGTTGTGCCTTCTTCCCTCTTAAGCAGTCCTACTTCCTTTGAAGGATGGAGCCATGGGCTCCGAGAAATAATTACCCTTATCAGCGGTCTCTCTGAGCAGGAAAAAAGGAAAGGTCTCGATGCTCCTCCTCCGGACGGGAATGGCTGCGCCTCTCCAGGGCTCTCGATGGCTCTCCCGTGCCGCTCTGCAGGATGCTGCTTTTCCTCTGCCTGGTGCTGCCCAGGGCTTTGCACGCTTAGATGGCATTCCTTTGGACTTGGGTAATTTTTTATCTTTTGGTAAAACTTTCACTTCTTAACTTCGGTCATAGAGTAATTTAGACAAAACTATTTTGCTTTTTAGGGGATGGGACCCAAGGTCTTGTGCATACAAGGCAAGCACTGGACCTCACCTATATCTCCAGCCCCACACTTTCTTAAATACTGGTGAAAATTTCTAAGAGGGTGGGAATCTGGGGAGGTAGCTCTGTCAGTAAAGTGCTTGCTGAGTTCATTCCCCAGTACCCATGAAAAATGCTGAGCATGGCTACACACAGTGACCCCAGCATCCGTTGGTGGAGACAGGTGGGTCCTGAGAGCTTGTTGGCCAGCCAGCCTAGCTTCTGGCTCAGTGACAGACCCTGTCTCAAGGCAATAAGACGTGACAGGAAGATACCTCACATCCAGCCATCCAGCACACTCATGTTCATGCACGAGGAGAGAGAAAAAGAGGAGAGAGAGAGAGAGAGAGAGAGAGAGAAGAGAGAAGAGAGAACAAACAGCCAGACCAAAGCTGGGCTTAGCAAATGTGGAGCATGGAGTTGGGTCAGCGCAAAGTGATGGAGGCCGACCTCTATTTACCCTGTTACACTGCAGTGTGTGAGTGTGTGTCTGGGAAGATGTTTATCAGGATGTTTTTAATAACATCCCACTTAGTTTTCATTCTTTCTGGGAACCCCAAAGCCCTCATAGGGCTGTTTTTTTTTTTTTTTTTTTTTTTTTTGAGACAGGGTCTCCCTGTAGCACCAGCTGTCCTGGAACACACTATGTAGACCAAGCTGGCCTCAATCTCACAGAGATCCACCTGCCAATGCCTCCTGAGTGCTGGGATTAAAGGTGTGTGCTATCACACCTGGCTGCTATTGCTGTTAGCACTGAGCCTGGCGATCTACCAGGGCATGTTGTCGAGTAGTGCCCCGCCCACAGATGCTAATATGAAGCAGGTAGAGGCCCTCTTTTCCTTTTACTCTCTCTCAGGGCTGGACACAAACCTGCTCAGGATACAGGAGTCAGGGCCTCAGATGAAAACCTTAGGTGCCCAGACTGGAGAAAACTGGTTCCTCTGCTTTCTTCATTCCTAGAGTCACACAGAAGTCTCTGTGAATATCAAACAGGATATACCCGAAGCTAGGAGTAGGGCCCCTTGCTAAGCAGGAGCCATCATCCCATGGGAACCTGACTGTCTCAAGTGACAAGGATTTCATGGGCACCACAGTGCAAGAAATGCAAAAAATTGGATGATAAGACCCTTTAAACAAGAAAGCAAACGCAAGAGGAGCAAACAGAAAGAGGTTCCTTAGGTGACATTGCAGGGATGCTGTGAGGAGACACCAAGGGTCAAGAATTGATCTCTCTTGTCAGGGAGAAAACCAGGGCCACTTGCGGGAGAGCCAGGCAAACAGGACAGGGTTAGTGCAAAGGTTTTCAAACTTAAATCTAAAGGCTTCTTAAACTCTTAAGAATTACAGAGAACTTCAAAGAACTTTTGTCTTATTCCTATCCACTTTCCCGTATTTAAAATGAAAACTGAAAAACTATGAAAACATCTATTAGTTCATTAATTCAGGTGTGAAGTGCTCTGAGGTTCCTCTGTAGAGCCCACTGAAGCTCAAAAATGATATCTACCCCATCAGCAAGTTGCCTGATTAAAAAAACTAGCTGGTTTGGAGGCTGAGGAATAACAGAACAGTCAGCAGTGGCTGGGTTCATATGTCTTCAGGTTGATGGTCACCCACGGGACACAGCAATTGCAGAGCCACCTGAGGCCTCTCAGAGTATGTGCAGTCAAGAGGCACAGCTGTACCGCTGACCTGGAAATTTCCACCCGAATTCGCCCCTCCCTCTTAAGTGTGTAATCTTGCAGGGGAAAAAAGTTGTTTAAAACAAGGCTTGGAAATCAGCTTAGGATAATTGATTTCTGAGAACCTGGAAGTCTGGTGGTTTTAAGAGATATTTATAACATTTTCGCAAGCCAAGTAGCATGCACGCCACTGGATGTTCAGTAGCCCGTCATTCCCGCAGCACCTGGGAATCTTCACCAGACCAGTCCAAGTTTAGGTTCTATAGTTACAAAATACAGCGTTTCTAACTCAAAACACTTCTGTTAGCAGATAGATTTGACTTCAACTCAGGACCTGACCAGATGAGTAATTCTGAATGTTCATTTCCTCCTTTGCATTAGACACCTAGTGCTACAGATTCCAAACTTCTCTAGCCTCTTCGAGGTATGTCAAATGCTGGCAAAAACAAACTGCATTTTGAATGTTTTAGCACTTGTGATAATCACACAGTGAGCAAAATCCTTTTAAACAGAAACCCGAAGTTAGCTCACTGGTAGATTCAAACAATTCTATAGCAAATAAATTCTTTGTTTTTTAAAGATTTGTTTTTATTTATGTGCGTGTGTCAGAATGTATTCCATATACATAGGGTACTTGTGGAAACAGGAAGTGGGCATTCGATTCCATGGAGCTGGAGTTACAAGTGGCTGTGAGCCACCTAATGTGAGTGCTGGGAACTGAACTCTGGAAGAGCAGCAAGTGCTCTTAACTGCTGAGTCATCTCTCTGCCCCACAAATAAATTCTCTGAAAGAGAAAAACATAAGAGGTGACTTTCCCAGTGCTTCTCCAGATTCCAAAAGTACCAGTGGCCAGCAGAGACCTGGTTTGCACTAAGCTTTGTACTGGGAAGGGCCTCATCGGCCTGAGCCTCTGATAGGAAGAAGTCTTTGGGAGGCAATTTTGCTGTTGGGCGCAGGTGTTTTCCTCAACAGTCTAAATAAATCTGAAATTAATAAATGGTTGAATAAATCTGTTCTGCTTCAATTTAATTTTTAAAAATTTACTTATTTTTATTTTATGTATCTGTTTTGCCTGCATGTACATATATATATAGTGCCCTCAGAAGCCGGTCACTGGATGCTCTGGGACTGGAGTTATGGAGAGTTGTGAGCTGCCATGTGGGTGTTAGGAACCAAACCCAGGTCCTCTGCAGGAGTGGCCAGTGCTCTTCAGTCCTAAAACCACAGAGCCACTTTCTCAGTCCTAAATTCTATTTCTTTCTTTCTTTCTTTTTTTTTTTTTTACAATTTTATGTGTATCAATGTATTGCCTGCATGTAGATAGATGCACCCATGTCATACAGTGTCCATGGAGGTCAGAAAGGACTTTGGATGCCCTGGCACTGGAGTTACAGACGGTTGTTAGCTGCCATGTGGGTGCTGAGATTTGAACCTGGGTCTTCTGTAAGAACAGCTATCTCTCCAGCCCCCTTTATTATTTTTAAATTTTTATTTATTTTTTATGAGTGTATTACCTTCATGTGTGTAGTGCACCTGGGTTGTGCAATGCCCACCGAGGTCAGAAGTCATTGGATCCCTCTGGAACTGGAGTTTCAGGTAGTTGTTAGCTACCATGTGGGTGCTGAGAATCAAACTCCAGTCCTCTGCAAGAGCACTCAGTGCACTTAACTGCTGAGTCATCTCTCCAGCCCCCTTATGATTATTTTTAGACAAGATCTCTCACTGAGCCTGAAGCTCACTGCTGTAGTTAGGGTAGCTCGCCAGTGGGCTCCATGGATTTGCCTGTCTCTGCCCCCTTAGTGTTTAGATGACAGGTATGCCCCGTTTTTTTTTCACTTGGGTGCTAGGATCCAAACTTGGGTCTTCATGCTTGTGTGGCAAGCATTTTACTGCTGAGCCACCTGCCCAGCCCCCACATGCCCAGCCCCCACATGCCCAGCCCCCACATGCCCAGCCCCCAGAGCTTTTCTACATGCACATATGACCATGGAGTTATTTTGAAAAGCAAAATAGACTTGAGACAGGATGTCATGTATGTAGCCCAGGCTGACAAACTTTGTAGCTAAGGATGATCTTAAATTTCTGATCTTCCTGCCTCTACCTCCCAAATGCTGGGATTACAGGCATGAGCCCCTCCGCTGTTTATATAGTGCTAGGGGTCAAATCTAGGACTTCCTTCAGGCTAGGCAAACATCTACCAACTGAGTTTCAGCATCGGCCTGAAAGCAGCATTAAATTTGTAAGAAGCTTCATGGCTTTGTCCCTCCTTCCTATGTCTCTTTATGGCATGTAGCTGTTTCCATTTGCAAAAGATAAGTCCGTGCCAAGAATTCAACTGGACACGGATTCCAGTTGCTTTCACCTTAGTATATACTTTCAAGGTGGAGGCTAGTGTTGACAACCTTGGATCTACACAGACTTCATCGTTATAGTCATTGGTCTTTAGTGCTGACTACCTGGTTTAAAATTGGGGCAGGTGTAACTGGAGAAGGCATATTGTAAACCTATTATAGTGAAAGTATCAAACTTTTAAAATTCAGTTTTAAAAAACAAAACCCAGAAAATGGGGGAGAAGGTGGGGATGCAGGTCAGGGCCTGGCACAAAGCTCCAAGTTCAGTGTCCAGCATCACAAAAACAAGACCAGAAAGACCACAAAAAATAGCTTTCTAGAATTATATTGTATATTTCTTTGTTTCCTTCAACACGTCATATACTGAACATGGAGCAACCCCATCCTTACATGACGACTAGACTGTACCGTGAGGTGATGCTCCCTCCGCTGAGATTGGGGCATGGTTCTCATTGTGCTGTTTTTGTCTCTGTGCTTCCAGAATTTTTATGTGTATTACTGTTTGTCTGCATGTCTGTACATGTACCACATGTGTGCCTGGTATCTGAGGAGGCCAGAAGAAGGTGTCCAATACCCTGGAATTGAAGTTATAGATGACTGTGAGCTGCCATATGGGTGCTGGGAACCAAAGTTGGGTCCTCTGCAAGAACAGCAAGTAGTTTTAACAATTGCTCCATCTCTTCAGTTTCCCAGAATGTGAGTAGCCCAGGACTTGAAGTTGTGACGCTCCTGCCTTGGCCTTTATAGACTGCAATTCTCGGGGGGTTATCATTTACATCACATCATAGAAACTGTCACCTCTGGATAGCAGCATCTTGAATTGTGCAGTGAATCCTGGGCAGCCTATATGGAAGTCCTAACTGTTGCCAGGCATCGTGGCACACCTGCAGTTCTAGCATTTGGGAGGCAAAAGCAGGATCACTTTAAATTCAAGATCAGTCTGGGCTACATAGTGAGCCTCAAACAACAAAGCACTCACCGTTAAGTTTGAACTTATTTGCTTCTGTATATTTGAACTTTGGACCTTAAAGTGCTGGGATTATAGGTGAACACCACCATGCCTGGCACTCAGCGTGATGCTGACTCTCCCCAGCACAGTGTTCATAAGCTTGAAGTGTTTTTCCTCCCTTAAATGAGATCTGCTGCCTTGGAAACCAGATAATGAAACCAGTCAGAAATATATTTAAGTTAAAAAGCCCAAAGATTGGTCCATGAGGAGCCCACAGCAGCAGATTCTCTAATTTCCATTTGTTAAGAGTAGCCAGGGCACACTGTCAAGTTCTGTCTCTGGTGGGCAAACAACCTGTTTCACTCTGGTTCAAGCAGGTGAAGGGTGATGAGTTTGAGTAGACCACAAAGGCATGCCTGTCTGCATGCCCACATGTGATTCTGTTTATCAGCTTACTAGCGCTGACCTACCCCACTCAAAAATTTGCACCAGATTCAAAAAACAATCTTGTGAAGAAGGAAATATCTCAAATACCCACTTAGCTTCTGTTTACACTGTTCCATTGTTTTTTTCGTGATGGAATGTGCTGGGTTCACACACTGTTAAGCCTCTGCCGTATATTAGCGTAGATTTGCCACTAAAAAGTCTCCAAGTCCTTTGCAGTGCTGGGGCTGGGGCTTTGCACAGTCTAGGAAGGTGTTCTAGCACTGAGCTACGTTCCCAGTACTGTTTTTCCTTGGTAAGAAAATCAGAGACCCTGAGCTTAACTTTGGTCAATTTTAATGTTCTGGAGTCTTTTGCTTCCAGTGTAAGGGCAGCCTTTAAAACACAGTAAGACAGTGTGCTGGGAACCACTTAGAGAACTTAATGAGGGCTGGCTACCACCTTAGCACGAGTTCATCTGAAATTCTGATAGAGCAGTACCAAGAACAATTTGTTACTGTAGGTCTAAAAAAGATGTCCACTGTCCATCTCATCTACCTAGTGGCCTGAGGCAGGCCTGACAGGACCATGTCACTGAATGTTAAGCATTAACTATTCCATCCCCTCACTGAAGAGGTAGGAGGCAGGGCTGGAGCACCTCTGGAGGATGCCCACAGGGCTGTGTGAGTGCACGTGTCTCATTCATAAACACCGTCCTTGGATTACTGAGGCCCTCCTCAGCTCCTGACATTTTTATGATGCTGTGTCCTTCGGACTAAGGTAACAGTTTTCTTTTCTCTACTTGGTGTCTCTGGTTTTCCATTAGATTTAAGGTGTGGTCTAAGCATGTGTGTACATGTCTGTGGTACTGCATGTGCTAGTGTGCATGTGTGTGACCACCAGAGGTCAACGTCAGGCGTTGCTTCTTAGGAGCTGTGTGCCCCACTGTGGCCTGACCGGCAAGTCCCAGCTCCTCTCTCCTCCGCTTCCCAGTGCTGGGATTACAAAGATGTGCTACGGTACCCGGCTTTTTACACGGATTCCTGGATTGGACTGAGGTACTCATGCTTGTGTGGTAAGCACTTTATAGACTGAGCTATCTCTTCAGCACAATTTTTAAATTTTTAAAAAAACATTCTCAGGCCCATGCTGTAGCAGCTGACTCCGTCATGGCTTTTAAATACACATGTATGGATACATATGTGTCTATGAGAACATGGAAGCAAAAGCAGTTGGCCGCCAGGATGGCCCAGTGTAGGTCACACTCTGGTAGTCACAAAGCACAAACAAGGACAGTTTGCAGATAGTTTCTTTGATACTTCACTGCTAAGGGGCTTGGACGAATACAGACTAGGAAGAGTCCTGGGAGCATTCACAAGCTACTCCTTACCATGTCACCTTCAGAAAACAGCGGCTCTTCATAAAGCTTTTCAAAATAAACCCTTCCAACAACGAAGAGTGGGAACTACTAGTTTCTCCCGAACTTCTTCCTTTTTGTAAGGCTTCAATGCTATTCAGGTATGCTATAAGACATTCTAAGAGAGCGGGGGTCTCACGGAGAAGGAAACTAGACAATCTTAAAGCTTCGTAGAAATGAAAAGTTGGCGCTTGGGCTGGGGTGGGAGGTGACACAGTCTTTTCACAGAGCTGTCACACACAATGTAACTGTCCTCAAAAGCAGGAACGGAAACAAACAGACACTCAGCTGCAGAAGGAAGCTGGGGTCTTGGCCTGACAGCTTTTAATGTCTTTGAATTGGGCGGGCCGTCAAGTGCCTTTTCCGGAATAGGCCAAGGAAGACAAGTCCAGTTTGGTGTTTAAGGCTTCAGTCAGCTCCCTGGCCAGCAGCTCGTGCAGGGACACACCGTCATGGGAGTAAACCCAGTTCTTCCCTGTCCAGTCATAGCGCTTGGGGCCACTGGAAGACACAACAAATGCATGGTAAGTCTGCAAGAACCCTCTTCAGGAGAACCACTGTGTTTGGATTGAATCTTTTTTATTTATTTTAAGGTAGGTCTTAGGGGCTGGAGAGATGACTCAGTGGTTAAGAGTACTGGCTGCTCTTGTACAGGACCTGGGTTTGAATCCCAACACTTACATGGCAGCTAACAACCATCTGTAACTCCAGTTCTAGGGGACCTGACACGCTTCTGCTTCCACAGACACTGCACGACACAGGTGTACATACATGTATGCAGACATAACACTCATACACATAAAAAAAAAAAATAAATAAAAAAAGTAAAAAAAAAAAAAAAAAAGATAGGGTCTAACTCTGAAGCCCAGACTGGTCTGGCTCACTGTGTGGCACAGTCTTGAACTTACAGCCACGTTCTTGCCTGTGCCTCCTGTGGTTAGAGCCAGCACACTTGGTCGGATTGAATGTCACTCTCATCTCCTCAATAGTGGACACTGAACTTCTAAAACCATGAAACAAATAAACCTTTTTCTTTTATAAGTAAGTTGTTTTAGGCATTTCATTATAGTAATTTGAAGCTAATACACTGTACTATGGAAAAATTTGTAGCTGATTCTTATCATGACTTGTTATACCAGATATAAAGACCTGTGTCCCAAATTTTACTTCCCCAGGACCTAAAGGATAGGATAGGCACAGCAACCAATAATGATAGTATATGGTGATCCCTGATAAAGACAACACAGAGACTCTCAAGAGCCCATATCTGGGACACACAAGCCCACCTAGAACACCGGAGAGGACAGTTCCAGAAACAGCTGGAAGAGCCAGGATACAGCTCAATGGTAGAGTCCGTTCTCCATCCCAGCATGTGTAAGGCCTTGTTACATCTTCAGCACCATGAAACACAAAAGACAAAAGACAGAGGCTGGGGGAGTTCGCTGGGATTGAGGAAAGGGATATGAAACACCTTCTGAGGCTGTAAATGTATGGTGGGTCCCATTATTTCTCACCAAGTGCTGGAATTTAAACACTTGTCTAATAGTACACATAAAAAGAGTAAATAAATCAATGGACCAGCCTTCTGTTATAATGCACAGAAAACACTGAACACAGACCGTCTGGGGCACATTAAAAACAAACAAAAAACTCTCCAGAAAACCAAATAACTTTGTTTGGTCCCGCCCCCAGGCCAGCTATCAGGTAACTAGATAGAGCAACACCCAGACCTTCCACAGTGCCCAGGGCTCTGAGTCCTGGTGCTGGGGCCCACGTGTCCCTCACAGCTCTTCTTCACTCTACCCTATAACCTACTTCGGTGGGCTAGGAAATGCTTCTAACTGCACAGGATCTCAACAGTGATCTACTAAAATGAAAAATCAGAATCATGGGCCTATAAAAGATATTCTGGACAAATATGAAAATATTTTCTTAGGGCTGGAGAGATGGCTGAGCAGTTAAGAGCACTTGCTGCTCTTGCAGAAGACTGCAGTTTGGTTCCTAGCACCCACAGTGGGCAGCTCACAATTGCCTGTAACTCCACCTCAGGGGACCCAACAGTCTCTTCTGGTCTATTATGGTGTGTGCGCATGCACACACCCACACACATACACACAAATAATTTTTTTTTAGAAAGTATAGCATTTGTGATAAAGGAGTTAATCAGCAGACACCCCATCCCCAATTCCTCATATAAATTATTAGTTAAAAAGAGTTTACTTGCCGGATATGATGGCACTTGCTTTTAATCCTAGTACTTAGGAGGCAGAGGCAGAGTCGGAGGCAGAGGCAGTCAGGTGGATCTCTGTGAGATCGAGGCTGGCCTGGTCTACATAGCAAGTTCTAGGCCAGCTGTGGTTACAGGGAGACCCTGTCTCAAAAAATGACCAAAAGAAAAAAAAAAAAGAGTTTACTTGCCCAGTGTGGTAGCATATGTCTTTAATACCAGTACTTGGGAAGCAGAGGCAAGAGGAGCTCTGTGAGTTCCAGGCCAGCCTGGTTTATGTAGCAAGTTCCAGGTTATCCAGGGCTACATAGTGAGACTCTGCCAAAAAAAAAAAAAAGTTTACTTGTACTTCCTGGTATATGCTTCTGAATAGTTTTTTTTTTTTTAAAGGTATATTTATTATTATTATTATTTGTGTGTGTGTACATGTGGAGGACAGAGGAGAGCTTTGGATCCCTTGGAGCTAGAGTTATAGGCATCTGCCCCCTGACATGAGTGTGGGGATCTGAACTCTGGTTCTCATGACTGAGCAGCAAGTGCTCTTAACTACTGAGCCATCTCTAGCTCTCACCCTTATGATTTTTTTGTTTGTTTGTTTACTGTAGCATTGGGAATCCAACCCAGGGCAGTTCGAGGGCTCTCTGGGCATTTCTTTGCCTTTCCCAGAAATACTTCAGTAGAGGCCGCATATTCTACCTATAAGTTCTTAGCTTTGAGAGGCAGGCTGCCTGCAGTGTAGTCTGCTGTTGATTACACTGCAAAACTATCAGTGGGGCGGGTGGGAGGATGGGCGCCAAGGAGCTGCTGATGCTTAAAACAGTGCCCCACGTCCACGGGGTCTGAACCCAACTCTGCCAATGGGATTACTGAGACTTTAAAACAAACCAGGGTTACAGTTTAAATTACCTTGGGGCTAGAGAGATGGCTCAGTGGTTAAGAGCACTGGTTACTCTTGCAGAGGGCCTGGGTTCAGTCCCCAAGACCCACATGGTGGCTCCCAACACCAGTAACTCCAGTTCCAAGAGATCTGTCACCTTTTCTGGCCGCTGTGGGTACTGCATACATTTGGTGCACTTATATACATAAATGCACACACAACACTCATGTATGTAAGATAAAAATAAATCAAACAAAATTTTAATTTACTTTGAGGACAAAGTTTCTTGGATGTTGCAGTATCAAAAATCCCTCCCTCCCTCCTTCTCTCCTTTTCTGTGTTGGAGATTGAACTGGGGCTCACAGCTTGCTGGACAAGCACTCTACCACTGAGATTCTTAATTAACTGAATTTTTTGGCTGTTTGAAACTAGGTCTTCCTCTGCAGCCTAGGTGTGTGCCACCATGCCTGAAAAAAAGTGGCTTGTTCATTTGATTTTTATTTTTTGAGATGGAGTTTTATGTAGTAGCCCAGACTGGCCTTGAACTCATGCCTCTGCCTCCTGAGTGCTGGGACTACTGACAAGCACCGTGCCTGGAAAAAGTATCCTTTTCAAAGGCAAGACAATCATTTTTCTCTTCCTGTGCTGGGGATGGAAGCTACAGCTTCAAGTGTGAAAGGCAAGGGCCCTAATGAGCTATCCCTGCAGCCTGTAGGCAGTGAGCTAATAGAGGAACCATGTTTGGGCCAGACTCTGAAAAGGTCCACACTTTAGCTTCAGATCTTGTCACACCCTGACGCCTGAGGATGGCAGCCAAGTTATCAGTGAGGAGAAGCTGGCGCTAGAAGTGAGGCTCACCGCTGAGCCTGAGGCAGCTGCAACACCAGGGAGAGGCCGGTCACAGACCCCTCTCCAGTGGACATCGCATTTCCAATGACTTCCAAACGTACCTGGAGGGAGAAGACAACCAGATTTGCCTGTTTGGGGTCTGCTTGTTGATCACGTAGGTGCCTAGGTCTCCACCCAGCTTAATGGTCAGCACACCACCCTAGAGATCAGTGGGAGAAAGCATGGAGAAAATAAAAGAAGCTGAAGTCAGCACTGTGCCATATTGTTCTGACAATACAATACACCTTCTGTGTGTAGGAGGACATAATATACACCATAAAGAAACGTCTTTCTGGGGCTGGGGGGGAACAGCACCATGGCAATGTGCTCAGCACAGAAGAAGCCCCAATTTCAATCCTTAGCACCAAATAAATAAATAAATAAATAAGTCTTTAGTGTTTAGAAATAGGTGCTCCTGTGGTGAGAACACTGCTCTTTTTGTCAGAATGGATTAAATATTGATTTTATTTTTATGTGTATGTGTATGTGTATGTGTGTGTGTGTGTGTGTGTGTGTTACCCTTGGATGCCAGAAGATAAAATCAGATCCCTTGGAGTTGGAGTTATGCTTATGAACTGCCTAATGTGGGTGTTGGGATCCGAACTCTGATCCTCATGATAGAGCATCAAGTGTTCTTAACCTCTGAGTCATCTCTCTAGCCATTCAGAGTAGACTAATCATAATAATGTCCTATCTTCCCCTGCCCTGTGCAGCTGGCAAGGAAGGGGTGGTTATGACTTGTCTGAGGTCTAAAGGATGGGAAGTGGACCGCTAGCTTGTTGCCCTGCTCCGCCAATCAGAGCATCAAAAATGCATAGTAAACTCTAGTAGTATAAATTAGTATTTGTCCAAGCATCAGACTTATAAGTCCATTATGAAAAAACAGAAAGAAAGTAAGGCATGGTAGCAAAAATCTGTAATCCCAGTCTTTAGGAGTCTGAGCTGAGAGATCATGAGTTTGAGGCCAGCATGGACTGTGCAACCAGTTCGTCTCAAAAACAAACCAAACCAAAATCAGATAAGAGAGAAGGAAGCAATTAACGTGCCTGCCTTGCTTGTCTTAGACTGGCAGGCCCCGGCTGACGTGTGTTATTTCAGACCTTCCCCAGGCACCTCAGAGGCTCTATGAGGCTTATTTTCCTCTAAAGAGCCTTGCATTCTCAAAAGACTGGCTGGTCTATCTTTGTCCAATAAATGCACACTCAAATCTGAAAGCACTCCACAAGGGAGCCCCTTACTCTCAAGGCCTTAGTCTCTTTAGAATGGCGGGATACAGAAGAAGGGCCAGGCATTAAGTACACTCGAAAAGTTCCCTGTACTGCAACTGGTAATCCGGCTGCCCAGATGGAGGTGGGGTGGCCATTCTCTGAACATGGCAGAGCCCTCAGCCAATCAGGAGTCCTGGGATGATTCTTACAGCACACTCTCACAAACCCAGCCATTCATTTAAATGCAGGAGGCTGGTTACATGAGTAATAGGCATGGGATGGGGCACAATAATTCCTTCCCTTCCTTTCCTTTCCTTTTCCTTTCCTTTCCTTTCCTTCCCTTCCCTTCCTTCCTTCCTTCCTTCCTTCCTTCCTTCCTTCCTTCCTTCCTTCCTTCCTTCCTTCCTCCCTCTCTTCCTTCCTTTCTCCTTCTTCTCTCCTGTTTCTTTATTAGAGACAGGTTCTCATTAAGGGAGCCCAAGTTGGCCTCAAATTTATAATCCTCATGCCTCAACCTCCCAAGAGCTGGGATTACAGGCATGTACCACCATCTCTAGTTTTTTTTGAATTACATTTTTTTCTGATTAAAACAAAACACCATAAAAAGAAAGAAAGAAAGGAAGGAAGAAAGGAAGAAAGGCAGGAAAGAAGAAAGAAAGAAAGAAAGAAACCAAGAAGTTGGAGAAATGGTTCAGCAATTAAGAGCCCTGGCTGTTCTTGCAGATGACTCAGGTTCGAATCTCAGCACCCACATGGTGGCTAACAATCATCTGTAACTCCAGTTCTAGGGGATCTGATACACTCTTGTGTCCTTCTCAGACACCGCACAACATTGGTGCACTCGTATACATGCATGCAATATACATATTCACATAAAATAGAAATAAAGCAAAAAAGCAAAACCAGAACTAAAATAGAGACCAAGGCTGTAACTCAGCTGGTAGAGAGCTTGTCCATGATGCATGAGGCCTGGATTCCATCTCCGGGTACTGCAGGCTTGTCATCCCAGATCGTAGGAGGTAGAGAAAGATCGGAAGTTCAGGGTCAATCTTAACATATCTTGAGTTTGAGGCCAGCCTGGGTTACATAAAACCCTGTCTAAAAACAAACCAAACTGAACAAAACCAAAGTGTGGATGCGTGCGTGCGTTCGTGCCGAGTCCATCCTGGTTCTTTGGGAGGCAGAGGCAGGCAGATCTCTGAGGCTAGTCTGCTTTACATGGCAAGTTCAGGAATACATAGTGAAAGCCTGTCTCAAGACATTTCTTTTTTCAAATTACTATTTACTTAGGCCTTAGTTAGTGCCAGGCTCTGTGCTTGACCTATGTGGAATTGTTTCTAACTAGACAATAACTATGGAGGTCAGAATCATATCCCAATTTTACAAACAAGGGAAATGGTTCAGGTTTGCAAAAAATAGCAACTGTCAGAGCTCACCAGATCTCCAAAACATTCCCACCTTGCACAACCGAAACACTGCACACCTTGGGTACCAGCCCTTGCCTGGCAGCCCCTCTGTATCCCATCTTTACCCACTCCCACAGCTTCATGGTTTATTCTATGAGCTAAGAGACACAGTAAAACCACACAACCCCCTCACTCGCCTCTCTGTGATCCTTAAATGTTCCCACGCATGTTATACCCTCCATGGCTCAGGCTGAAGGTCCAGGGCAAGTGCTGAGGTCTGACCAACTCTCAAGATGCAGGTCCACCCTCCTCCTGACCAGCCTGGGCCTCGCACACATCAGTCACTCTGGTCTGGCTCCTGATATCAGCCAGTCTCTCCAGGGACTTGGTGCTCAAGGGCTCCACATCCATACCTGGTCACCACCACAGCCAGTGACCAGATCAGGGACAGCCCACATAACCAGTGACACCTCAGTCTACTCTTTTCACCCCAACCTTTGGAGTGATCCAGAGTGCATCTTAATTGAACAGATGGATGCTCTGAGAACAAAAAAAGCAAACAGAAAACAGACATGGGAGTCCTAGTTCCACGGTTTGCAGGCTGCTGCCATCTGGTGTCTTCCCTGAAGACCTTCCTCCCCAGCACCGTGACCCCTTCAGCTCTAGTCCTATGGTGGGGCCACTACGAAGGTCACCTGATGCTCTCAAGTGGGCAAAGTCTTTGCAGCCCCTGGAGCTTTGAACTGCTTTAGCACTGCCCTCCTTGTTCTCTGGCCTCCAGTCCACTATCTTAAGTACCTTTTCCTTGCGCCAGACTCAGTCTAGCACCCCTATGCTTCCAAGGAAACAGGATGGGATGCAAAAATCTATTTGTGGATGGATGAACCGGTGCCCAAACAGGAACTCAGGGTGACCACACCCTATGGTACTGACTGCCAAAGTGAAAGGCAAGGTTACCAGTGGCAGAGATCACACTCAGCTCCCTCCACCAGCCTGTTTACTGTAATTAGATTCTTTTTCCACAGAGCTTTTTAGCTATTCCAAAGGACGGTGGCAGGGGTAGTGGGGAGAAGCAGCTGCTGTACTGGCTTACCAGAGGCCTTAATACTTTGGGAACTGTATGCAAGTAGATTATATAAAGAAGGCTTAATGTTCACTATTGTTATTCCTTAGGCAACCTGAGTCTATTCTGGGAGTGTGGACACATTTAAGTCCAGGGTGGGCGTGGGGTGGGGTGGGGTGGGGGACTGTATTGGTCAGACTTCCCTTGCTGCAACAAATCTGAGAAAGCCCTGCCTTAGGAGGGAAGACTTATATTTGCTCATGGCTTCAGAGGTCTCAGTCCACAGGTAGGTGGCTGTACAGTTCCTAGGCTGTGGTAAGGCCAAGTACACAGTGGCAGAAGAGCATGGTGGAGCCTACCTCAGGGCTGCAGGAAGCACAGAGGGAGGGAGATACCAGAGACAAGGAATATCTTTCAAGGCATATCCTCACTGATCCAGGCCCTCCCACAGTCTCCACGACCTGCCATACTCTCCATCACCTTTAGTCTCCAACACCTTCCAGTCTCCAACACCTCCCACAGCCTCCATCACCTCCCACAGTCTCCAAACACCTTCCAGTCTCCACATTCCATGTCTCCACAATCTCTACTCCCTCCCAACAGTCCACTCAGTCATGACTTCATCATCAAATTCGTCAAAGTCAATTCATCAATTAGGTTGGAGCCCTGGGGACCCAATCACCTCTCAGTGACACCCTGGCTGGGAACAATGCCTTCAGCACACGCATCTCTGATAGGTATCCAGATCAAATCATAATAGTGAGATAGTCAATATATTGAGCAATTGCTAAGACACAGTGACCAATCAGAGGAGATTCTGGGACCAACCAATCAATTATAGCAGACACTGGGCTAGCTTGCCAAGCTTATTGACTTCTGCTAGTGAGGATCAGTCCTGCTACTGCCAGAACAAAAATAGAAAGTACTGTTATCACAAGGTCATCTGTAAAAAGAGACACATATGAGATGGCATGTTGTGCTAGGGGATTTCAAGTGCATGGGACTGCTCATTAAGGAATACGAATAATCAATATAAAGCATTTTATTACTTTCCAATTTCAGTTGACAGCCAATTGTCATACATAATCCTATGATTTAATCCAGAATACATGCTTCATGACATTTCCTGGTATTAATTAATTGCTGCCAAGAGGATTAACCTCTGCCTGGATTCGGGGTGGGATGGGGTGGGTAAGGAGAGCAGAGGAGAAATTTTCTTCCAATTGCAAAAGAGATGCTGAGGCCTAGCAGACCCTTGCTCGTCTGACACCTGGTGGCCAATTTGAAAACGTCATTGGTACCTTAGAATTAGCTGGGCAAGATCTGCAAATCCAGTTCCTTGCCCAGGGCACACTCCAAATCAACTTTTAGGGGAACACATTAGAATCTTGGGCAAGCTTTTCAGCAATATGCTTCTCAAGTTAGAATGGTGCAGGCTGGGACCCATGTCTGGAGTCTGAGGAACTCCTAAGGTGGCAATTGTCCCTGCTGAAGACCCGGCGCTTCATCTCAGAGCTCCTGTGCTGGCCTGCCACACTGACACGGGTCCGGGTCTCTCGGCTTTACCTTCATTATTATCAGGTGAAGCTTAGTAATCTACTTTAAAAAAAATTTTCAGTACTGGGGGTTGAAACCAGGGTTTCACCTATGCTAGTTAAGAGCCCTTTCCACTGGCAATCTCTTTAACCAGAGTAGAGGCTCAGAGAGGTTGAGAGATGTGCCCAAGGTCACTGGTGCAGCTGGACTGTCACCTGAACCCTAGTTTTTTTTGTCTCACCCTCAGTTTATGCTGCTAGTTACTTATGCAAGACATTATTATTATTATTATTATTTTTTTTTAAGTTTATTTTGAGATAAGAGTCTCACTATGTAGCCCTGGCTGGCCTGGAATTGCTATGCAGCCCAGCCTGGCTTTGAACTCACAGAGCCTCTGCCTCCCCAGTGCTGGGATTTTAAGTGTGGGCCAACATACTTGGCTTTTAAAATGTATTTATTTTAATTTTATTTTAATTTACGTGTGTATGTGTGTATGTGTCATGTGTATACAGGCACCTGAAGAGGCCTGAAGAGGGTGTTGGATCCCTTGGAGATGGTGGTTGTGAGCAGCCTGACATGGGTACTGGGAATTGAACTTGGGTCTTCTGGAAGAACAGTAAGTACTCTTAACCGCTGAGCCATCTCTCCTGCCCTTTGTTTTTATTTATAAAAATTATTTACTTATTTTTATTGTGAGTATGTATGTATGATATATGTGTGTGCTTATGTGCCAGGGCATGCATGTGGAGGATATAGGACAACTTTTGTTTCTAAGAGTCCTCCTGGAAGGTGCTAAGTTTAGTTCCTTCCTCCGCTGTCATATAACAAATGAGACAGAAATTCCCCAACTCCCAGGCAAATTCTAGCTAATTTACTTGGGCTTACTAACAGAGCAGTGGGTAAGGGGTTACTGACAGAAGAATGGGTGCCCTCCAGAAGTTACACCAGTAAGTCCACAACCAGGCTTGGATCATGCCACTTCCTGGTGGTCAGATCCAAAATCACCAGGAGGGGAAGAAAAAAGGACCCCTCACGGCACCCTCAGCTTACACGCCTTTAGCCCCGCCCTGTCTTACATCCAAGGCAAATGGGCTGGCTGGGAGGGGCGCAGGACTTTCTCAGCTCCTCATTTTGTCACCGGAGGTTCTCCTGGGTAAGGACCACCCGGCCTGAGAGGGAGGTATTTGTCCAGTTTGTTTATCCGATCTGTCCCTCAGAGAATTAATCCACTCTACAAGTTTGCAGAGCTGTTTCTTTCCTTCCACCCTTATGTGGGCTCCAGGGATCGAACTCAGATCATTAAGCTTGGGAGGTAAGCGCCTTTACCTGAGCCATCTCACTGGCCCTATCTTTTGTTTTTGAGACAGGATATCACTATGCTGGACCGGTCCTTCCTACATAGATTAGGTGTGTGCCACATGCCTGCCTGGAGGGAATTCTTTGTCTCAGAAAGCTACAGTTTAGTATTACTGTGTGTGTGTGTGTGTGTGTGTGTGTGTGTGTGTGTGTGTGTGTGTGTATTTGTTTGTTTGTTTTTTTTGGGTTTCCTTTAACCCAGTCTGGCTTCAAACTTCCTATGTGGCTGAGGATGACCTTGAACTTCTGAACGTCTGACCCTCCTGCTTCTACTCTTGAGTGCTGGGATTATAGGAATGTGTCACTACGTCCAGTTTCAAGCAGTGCTAGGGAGAATGAACCCAAGGTTAGACAAGCACTCTATCAACTGAATTCCATCTCCACCTTCTTCAGTTACAGTTCTTAAGGAGAAGACAGAATTGAAACAAGCTAAGAAGTACCCCAAAGGCGACATCATAGTCCTCCAGTGTGTAGGGCTTGTCTGCGAGGTCTTCAAAAAACTCTGCCAGAGCGTCCAGTGTCTCTTCTGCTAGTCTTTCATAAGCTGTCTCATCTAGAGAGCTGCAGGAGGGAACAAACCCACCAGAACACTGTTATCAAACCAAACAATAATAAATGAATAAAACTATAATAACAGAATGCTCTCCAGCAGAAGTAACCATCAAGCAGCATAGACTGTGGGTGGCACTCAGAGAGCTAAGGTTCACCGCGACAGCCTGGACCTGCCAGTCACTGTTCCCCTCTGGTCTTCCTTGCTGGTCAATATCAAGTTCATGCATTTACTTTTTCTGTTCCTATGAGACAGGGTCTCACTCTGTAGTCCATCACAGCTTCAAACTCACTGCAGTCCTCTTGTTTTGCCTCAGTCTCCCGAGTGCTCTCATCACAGACACGAGCCACCATGCCTGGCTTTTTTCATTCATTAGTTTTTAAATTGATGGAAATTATCTACTATGTATAAATTAAAAACTTAAAATTGCATAAAATGAGTTCCTGGAAGAAGAAGCCTTTCTTCTAAATGGCCTCCATCTCCAGAGGCAACTACAATAGATAGTCTTGTCTGTACCTTGGAATATTTTTATTACTTTAAATATAAAAATGAAGCACTTGTTTGTTTTTCTTTGAGACAAAGTCTTGCTATGTAGTCCAGATTGGCTTTGAGTTTATGATCCTCCTGCCTCAGCCTTCCAAGCACCTGAGATTACAGGCATGTGTCACTAAATTTAGTTGTTTATAGTTTATTTTACTTATTTCATCTATCTACTTCTCCAAGACATTGAGGTCATTTTCTTATCTTTGTTACTAAAATTTCTATTTGGCAAGACACA
This sequence comes from Eospalax fontanierii, assembly GCA_035773235.1. Taxonomy (NCBI): domain Eukaryota; kingdom Metazoa; phylum Chordata; class Mammalia; order Rodentia; family Spalacidae; genus Eospalax; species Eospalax fontanierii. Next base: position 39,469,793 of record CM069544.1, on the reverse strand, counting down.
ATGTGGGAAAAAGTGTTTGCATTACATGTAACTGAAAATGGACTAATCCAGAATACCAAAAAAAACCAACAACAACAAAAAACCCTTCTATGAATCAATAAGAAGAATACCCAATAGGAAAATGGGTAAATACTCATACATATTTAATAAAAGAAAAAATTTCCAAATGGCCAGTGAACATGTGAAGAGATGCTGACCTCGATTAAAGAAAATATAAATTAAAAAGTGAGTGGTGCATGCTTTTAATCCCAGCACAGGGGAAGTAGAGGCAGGTGGGTCTCTGTGAGTGCAAGGCCATTCTGGTCCATAGAGTGGGTTTCAGGCCAGTTAGGGCTACAAGGAGATTCTGTTTCAAAAAGACAAAAAAAAAAAAAGAGATCTCTCACAAAAGAGACAGGAAGAGAGGAAACCAGTGCTTTCAGATATTGCTTACTAGCAGGTGAACTGATTGCTAACTCTGGAAAACTATGGACAACATCCACTGAGGTTGAACACTTTCACAGGCTATGGTCCCTCAAGCCCACTCTTAGGGGTATTCCCAACAGAAATGCGTACCCAGGCTCACCCAAAGACATGCACTATAACAGCATGTTTGGAGCAAATCTATCTCATAGCACCAAATTATATTACCTACATGTACTTGGGCAGTAGATGAATTGTATGTTCAAACAATGGAACACTACTTAGCAAATGGAATTGTCTACTTGACTCTGAGAACAATATGGATGAATGTTACAAATGGAACAGCAATGGAAAGCCACATACAAACATAATGATACTCAGTGATACAGTGTAGATATGGTGAAAACTTAGGCAAGGAATCCAGGCTGTTGGAAATTAGAATGATAGTCACTCTTATCTTTTCCTTTGCTATGACTCGTGTGTGTGTGTGTGTGTGTGTGTGTGTGTATAAGTCATTTCTATACCTGAGAAGACTGCATGTCACTCAGAAATCTTGGACTTTGAAGTGGATGCAGTGACCCTTATGGGCCTTTTGTTGGCCCCCCTAGGGCTGAGGGTACCTCTGGTGTAGAAGGAAGTCATGCAGATGATCAGGTAGCAGAGGGGTAGACTGAGGCTGTGCCAGTTTCACAGGGAATCCACTGCTGTTTCTCCCAGAATACTCTCTGGCCTTTGTTCCCGACTTCCTTGCAGTTAGCTAAGCCATGCAGCTAAGCTTGGTCTACTAGACTGTGAGTGAGGGACAAGTGCCATTTCCAGCCTTTCAATGCTTTAAGTTCTTCCTATACACGGAACCTGGACAGGGCAAACTGACCTGGACAACACACTGTGAGGTAAAGGCTGGCCCGGAGACAAAAACCCTGCAGCTTTGGTCACGTGGAAAGCCAACCTGGACTGCTTGGAGAGGTTGCTGTTTGGCTCTGTTAGTGCAGCCTAGCCTTCCTTAACTAGGGTGCTGGAGAAAACAGGAAAGCCTTGGGAAGAAGCCTAAACATCCAACAAGAAGGGAGGGCTAAAGGAATTATGGCATATCCAAATAACACTGTTCAATAAAAACATGGCAGATGCTCATCCATATGGAAAAATGTCTATGAGGGTCGTTGATCTGAAGAAAATGGGTTCTTAAAATTTTATTTATGTATGTATTTTTTATGTGAATTTTTGCCTCCGTGTATGTAAATGCACCCATGTCATGCAATGCCATGGAGACCAGAAAGGAAGTCAGAGCCCCTGGAACTGGAATTATGGATGGTTATTAGCTACCTTGTGGGTGCTGGGAGCCAAACCTAGGCCCTCTCCAGGAGTAGGTAGTGCTCTTAAGTGCCGAGCCATCTCTCCAACCCCAGAAAGCAGGTTCTTTATTGAGAGAGAGAGAGAAGAGAGAAAAGAAGAAGGAGAGGGAGAGGGAGAAGAAGATCCCTGAAGTAGAAACTATCTAGTCTTACCTTTGGTTGTCCAAAGTTCCTGAGTTCCTCAAAAGCACCAAACAGACACTTTGCTTTTTGACATTCAGAATATGGTTGAGGTAGTGGAAGTTCAAATTCTAAAAACCAAAGTTGAGAAGGAATTACCACTTTTCAGTCTATTATAATCCAATAATACAGGGTTTAGATACTGGGACTTCTATATTCTAGAGTAACCGTTTTACAGTGTCTCAGGAAAAGTTCTTAGCAATTGTTTCTCACTGTCCTATAATGTTTTATGATGGTCCTCTCAGTCTGCTAAGCTTGTGCTGTCTGCTAGGTAACCACAAGGCACAGGCATCCATCTGAATATATTGAGATAAAACAAAGTTGGGTCCTCAGCTGTCTTGACTGCATTTCAAGTGGCAATGGCTGTGTGTCACAGAGCATCTCCACCTGGGCAGGGAGTGTCGACTGGGTGGTTGCAAGCTATTCAGGTGACTTGGTGGTTGTCAGGAGACAGGGAAGCATCCCAGTACCCCTAGAATTTGACTAAGAAAAGTATCAAAAAGAGTAAGGGCAGAATTCTACTGAAGTCCAGAAAAAAGTCTGGCTGATACAATTGCTGACTGACAGATCCTATAAGCACAATCTATAGGAGAGAATGTGACCTGTTGTTGATTTTTTTCAGTCTGTAACTGCTGGGCACCTATGTGATGGCATATTCTAACTGTAGGAATGATTTTTATAATATGGACATAATCTAGACTAGAGATTTTACCTAACCTTGTGACTAAAAAAGCTACTGATTATAATGTAAACAAGCTTTCTGAGTCATGTGCTCCTCTTGTGACCCAAGCATAAGATCTTTATCCTTCAGGACCCCTCCTTGCCCTCTACTCAAGATAGTGTCTGAATGTGCTTGTGAATGATTTACATATTAAAGCCCTGATAGCATCATGCTTTTCTCATTGCAAACAGTGAAAGAGAGAGAGAGAGAGAGAGGAGAGAGAGAGAGAGAGAGGTATTCTAGGCCTATGGGCCAAAGGACAAGATTTTCTGCTAAGGGTAGATTTGACTTCTACTTCCTCATTTCATGCTGGAGATACTGTTTCAATAAAAGAATGAGTAAAGACCCCAATAGGGAGCACGGTTCCTGGAGACATCTGAAGGAACAGGTTCCTGAAAGCTTGGGTCTGCTCCCGGCCTTATGAATGCTGAGTCAGGCTGTTTCTTTTTTAAGCATCACCACAATGTGTCTTAAAAATGCCACATCAACCAGCTGTGCTGTGCTGGAGAGATGGATTAGGGTCAGTTGAGAGAGAGAAAAATGGTGTAGTTAGGGCTGAGCAGCGAGTGGTGAGGGGAGGCAGAGGTGGAGGGTGGAGGTGGCCACATCAGGACCTCATCCTGGAAAGCTGTGATGGTTGGTTTTAATGTCACCTGAGTAGGGAAGCTTACTGGAGAAATTATCTTAACTGCCTTAATAATATGGGAAGACTCACCCAAATGTGGGCAGCGCCCTCTGGTGGCAGCCCGGATAAAAGGGGCGTGGGAAATGGAGATCATTTGCCTTTTGCTAGCTCGGCCCTTTCTCTTGCTGCGGAGTTAATGTATCCGGCTGCTGCTCCTGGTTCCTTCACTGTTATTAGAACCAGCATTTCCAGACTTCCATCATTGGCTCTCCAGGAACCCTCTAGGTTTTTAGAACCAGACTGGGACTGCTGAGGCACCCAGACCCATGGAGTAAGCACAGAGTAAGAGAGGGTCTCACCTCTCACGTGAAACAGTCACTACTGAAGCACCCACCCAGCCTCAAGGTGCAAGCATTTACCAGGTTCTCAGCCTCTCAGATGTGATTTAGCTGTTGTTACTATTTTGAAGTAAGCTGATAAATTATATAGGTATATTTTCTTTCTATCAGTTCTGTTCCTCTAGAGAACCCTAATACAAATTGTGGTATCAGGAGTGAGTGGTTCTGGAGAAAAAGAATTGTGAGGATGAATTTCTCTACTCAGCTTGGTCGTATTTGGAGTTGGTTCTCCAACTCAATGAAATCTACAGTTACTAAAGACTTCTCTTGTAGCATGGAGAGCAATGCAGGCCCATAATATGAACTACTTAAAGAACTATGCAAGATAAAAGCATTTGATGCTCCTGCTTCACCTCGTGTAAAAAGGAATTTAGTGACTTGGCTTTGAACATTTGTAGAAAATAATGATTTTTTTTTTTTTCATCTTTGGAGACAGACAGAAACAAATGAGCTGACTGTTAAAAATGATCAGCTCCAGATGTTCATAAACAAGCTAAAGGTTTCTAAGTGTGCCCTGAAATAGGATCTTTTCTTTAGCAGCCACAGAGCTGAAGATTACAGAAAACTAAACTCAAGCCCCCATTATAAGTTTGATTAACTTACAACAAAAACTTAATTCCCAGCCTTGAAAGTTATCAGCAGTTAAAGTGAGGGCACTGATTGGAAAAGAATGGGACCCTGCAACTTGGGGTAGAGATGTGCAGAAGGACCCTGGAGAGGTTGAAGGCATTGAATCCTCAGATTCTGGTGGGCTCAGTCTACCTGAGGAAGTAATCTCTTCATTCTTCTGAGCGGACGCGTCCTTACTCCCACGTCCTGCAGCACGGCCCTACTCCGTGGTGGTTTGAATGAGATCGTCCCCCACAGGCTCTAAGTATTTGGATATTTTGTCCCCAGCTGATGGCGCTGTTTGGGGAGGTCTTAGAAGGTGTGGCCATGCTGGAGGAATCACATCACTGGGGTGGGCTTGGAGAGTTCTTAAGCCTTGCTGGATCTCCAGTCACACTCTGCTTCCTGTGCCTGCTTGAAGACGAGAGCACTCAGCTGCTGTGTCTACTCCAGTCACCTCTGCCGCCAGGCCTCCCTTCCATGATGGACTGTTGCCTCTTTGGAACTGTAAGTTAAATAAACTCTTCCTTTTATAAGTTCCTTTGGTCAGTGTTTCTATCACAGCAACAGAAACATGACTAACATACCCTCTCTCTGCTTTTGCCTGAAGGAATTAATTCTGTCTCCTCTGTAGAAAAACCTAACAACTTTCCCTAAAGGAGAGGGCAGACAAAACAATACTGATCTATCACTGCCTCTACAGCTATAACTTCTACGGTGCCCCCACCGTGATCTATTCCTCTTTGGGTTCTGGAATAAAGGGAGGTCCCACAAAAGCCCCCAACCATAAAGAGATTCCTATTCTGGAAACAAGTCCTTCCACCAAAAGACAGTGGAACAATGCGGTGGGTCCTAAACCCTTTACAAATGCCCCTACCCAACTCCATGACTGTTTCCACATACAGACATACTTAAACTTCTCTGTCGCTTAACTGGTGTGGCTGCTGCCAGTTCCTGCCAGTCAGCTATCCACTCCTCATTGACTATAATAAAGGTCAATCTCAATTGCTGAGGTTGGTTGCTTTCTTCTCTACCTGTGACTCCTCTTCCTAACATAACTAGTGTAGACTCAAGGCTAAACAGGCTCCTGGAGGTGAGGTCCAGGAGGTGTTCTACAACCCTAAGGAACTTTGAGTTTTTTGATAGTTTGTTTTGTCTCTCTGTGGCCCCAGTTGGCCTGACACTTGCTATGTAGACCAGGCTGCCAGGGGTCTCGTGGCATCATTGGAATGGAGAACTAAAATTAATTGAGAAAAATCCCAGAGCCAGTAACCTGAGATACCAGGCCTCCTGGTTTAAGAAAACAGAAGCCAATTTACCAAAGATAACCGGTCCTTTTGTTTGCTTGAGAAAACAGGTATATGTTTAATCTTTACTTTTGCAAACACACTTCCTTCTTGGAATTCCAACTCATGGCCCCCTCCTGCCCCTTTTTATGACCAGTAGGACAGAGACCCCTGTGTATGGTCCACAGTCATGTAGGCTGGAGGGCCCCATGACCCTGGTGCCCACCAATGACAGAGTGGGTCTGGGATGATGTTGAGTTACCTATAAATATTGTAAAGAACTTACTACCTGGGCTCAGGCTTTGGAGATTATTCCCCTGGGCCCGCTGCCGGCAGGATCAGAAATAAAAGCTGTGACTTCCCACTTTGTCCCAAGGTGTCTGATTTAAAAGTGACAGTTCATGTTACAGTTTTTCCCATTACAGAATCACCAAAGGCAAGGTTATTATAATTACCACAGTGGCAGCATAGGCAAAGCCATGTCTATAATGGCATGACTTACATGGATCTTTGTTATTGGCTAATTAATCACAGTGTTTCCAGGGACGAAATACACAGGAAGATTACTAGTTTTTTCAATCTGTATAAGCAAACAAAACAAATCAAAACTCTTTAGAATAGATTAAAGAAAGGCTATATTAGATCATAGCAACAGAGAATCAGGGCCTGTCAAACAGTTTCCAGACTTGAGCCAATTTACAGGTTCAGAATCCTTTGAGTGAAGGGAAGTTCGGGTCCCCTTGAGGAAGGATTATATTACAATATTGAAGAGTTTTACTACTAGCCTTTTTCCTATCTTTTTCCAGAAGGACCTACGGCCTTTTATTAGGGTGACTGTACCCTGGGTAAAAGGAAACAGTCAGACTTTCCAGGGCCTATTGGATACTGGTTCTGAACTGATGCTGACTTTGGGAGATCTCCAAAAGCATTGTGGTCCTCCAATTAAAAAAAGTAGGGGCTTATGGGAGTCAGGTGATTGATGGAGTTTTGACTAAAGTCCCACTCACAGTAGGTCCACTGAGTCTCTGAAATAATCCTATGGTTATTTCCTCAGTCACAGAATGAGTAACTGGAATAGATATCTAGAAGTTGGCAGAATTCCCACATTGGTCCTTTGACCTGTGCGCCGAGGGACATTATGGTTGGAAAGGTCAAATGAAAGCCATTGGAGCTGCATTTCCTGGGGAAAGTAGTACAGTCTCAAACAATGCAACATCCCTGAAGGGATTACAGAAATCAGTGACGCCACCAGGGACTTGAAAGATGCAGGGGTGGTGATTCCCACCACACCTCCCTTTGCTCTATGCAGAAGACAGATGGATGATGACAGTTGACTATCACAAACTTAATTAATCAGTGGCTCCAAGTACTTGCTGTGCCAGATGTGTTTTTCTTATTTGAGCAGATTAACACATCTCCTTGGACCTGGTTGGTATTCAGCTATTAATCTAACAACAACTTTTTTCTTGACACTCATCCATAAGGACTACTAGAGGTAATTTTCTTACACCTTTACAAGGGTATATTAATTCTCCAGTCCCGAGTCGTAACGTAGTTCACATGCTCCATACAGCATCCTTACCTCCAGTCAAAGAGATCTTGATCACCTCCCTCTTCCACAAGGTATTACACCTGTCTACTATATTGGTGGCGTCATGCTGACTGGACTAAGTGAACAGATGGTAGCAACCATTTTGGACTTGCGGATAAAGCGTATGTGTACTACAGTATGAGAAATAAATCCAACAAAATTCAAGGGCCTTCTACCTCAGTGTAATTTCTAGGAGTTCAGTGGTGTGGAGCACGTAGAAGCATTCCTTCTAAGATGAAGGGTAAGCTGTTACACCTGGCCCCTCCTACCACCGAGGAAGAAGCACAACACAGTGGGGTCATTTGGGTTCTGGAGGCAGCACTTTCCTTACTTGGGTTTGTGACTTTGGTCCATATATCAAGTGACTTGGAAAACTGCTAGTTTTGAATAAAGCACAGAAAAGGACAGGGCTCTTCAATGGGTCCAGCCTGCTGTGCAGGCTGCTCTGCCACTGGGGCTATACAATCCAGCAGGTCTGAGATGTTGGTGGCAGATAAAGATGCTACATGAAGCCTTTAGCAGGACCTCACAGTGAATCACAGCAGATCTGCAGACAACTATTCTGCCTTTGAGAGAGTTCTTGGCCTGTTACTGAGCCTTAGTGGAAACTGAATATTTGACAATGAACCACCCAGTTACAGCAATACCTGAATTTCCCATTATGAGTTGGATGTTATCGGATCCTTTAAGCTATAAAGTTGGATGTGCACAGTAGCAATCCACCCAAATGATAGTGGTATATACATGACCAGGCCTGGGCAAGTCCTGAGGGCACAAGCAAGTTATATGAAGAAATTGCTTGTGGTCTCTACTCTTGTTATAATGCTTCTGTCCCCGAGCATCCACTTGTGGCCTTATGTGGTGTGCCCTCTGATTGGCTGGCTGAGGAAGAAAAGACTAGAGCCTGATCTAGGGATGTTCTGCATGCTATGCAGGCACCACCCAGAAGTGAAAAGCTGCAGGATTCTAGCCTCTTTCTGGGATACCTGAAGGACACTGATGAAGGGAAATCCTAACAGCAGGCAGAACTTCAGGCAGTACACATGGCCAGATGTGCAATTATATTACTGATTCATGGGCTGTAGCCAGTGGTTTGGCTGGATGGTCTAGGACTTAGATGGAACATGACTGGAAAATTGGTGAGAAAGATGTTTGGGGAAGGAGTATGTGTATAGATGGCTCCAAATGGGCAAAAGAGGTGAAGATACTCATGTCTCATGTAAATGCTCATCAAAAGGTGATTTTAGCAGAGGATGAGTTCAGTAATCAAGTGGATCCGATGACCTGCTGTGTGGACAGTCAGCCTCGTTCTCTAGCTACCCCTGTTATTGCCCAATGGGCCTATGGAGAAAGTGGCCACGGTGGCAGAGATGGAGGCTAGGCATGCGCTCAACAGCACAGACTGCCACTTACTGTGGGCGCTGAGTGCCAAATCTGCCAGCAGCAGAGAACCACACTGAGCCCCTGATATGGCAGGATTCCTGGGGTGACCAGCCAGTGACCTGGTGGCAGGGTGACTACACTGGCCCACTTCCATCATGGAGGGGACAGGCTTTGTCCTCACTTGAATAGCCATTTATTCTGGTTATAGTTTCCTGCACATGATGCTTCTGCCCAAATTACCATCCAGAGACTTCAGTGCCTTATCCACTGTCATGGTATTCCACACAGCATCGCTCCGATCAAGGAACTCACTTCATAGCTAAGGAGACACAGCAGTGCGCTTGTGTTCACGGAATTCACCGGTCTTACCATGTCTCCCCACAATCCTGAAGCTGCTGGGTTGACAGAACAGTGGAATGGCCTTTTACAGGCAACTAAAATACCAATTGGGTGCCAGTAGCCTGGAGGACCGGGGCAAGGTTCTGTAGAAGTCAGTAGCTTTCTACTCACTATCACCTAGTGACCCACTAGGAACATTTTTGCTTCCTGTTCCCATGACCTCGTGCTCTCTGGGCTTTGCAGTTTAGTACTAGAGGGAAGAATGCTGCTGCCAGGAGGCACAGCAGACATTCCACTGAACTGGAAGTGAAGACTTCCTCCTGGACACTTCGGACTCCTGATTTTCCTGATTCAACTGGTTAAGAAAGGAGTAACACTGTTAGGGCGGTGATTGACCCGGACTGAAGGGGAAACTGGGCTGCTTCTCCACAATGGAAGCAAGGGTGAGTGTGCGTGGAGTGCAGAAGATTCTTTAGGGCATCTCTTGGTGTTACCATGTTCTATGATTAAGGTACAACAGTCCAATCCAGGCAGGGTGGCAAATGGCCCAGACCCTTCAGGAATGAAGGTGTGGGTCACCCCTCCAGGTGAAGAACTAGGACCCACTGGAGTGCATGCGGAGGGTGAAGGAAATACAGGGGACTTTATATTTTTTAATTAAAAATGTTAATATCATTTACATTTTTATTAAATAATTTAAAGATCCTATACCAGCTTATGAGATACAGGGACTAAAAGGTGGAATGTTATGGTTTTTAAAGTGACGTGTTTGTGTGTCAAGTTGTTAAGTGGTGGATTGTGATGGTTTTAATGTCAACTTACCACAAATTATAATAACCTGGGTAGGGAGCCTCACTTGACAAATTATCTTAATTGACTTAACTGACGTGGGAAGACCCACCTCAAATGTGGGTGACACCTCTGATAGTAACCCAGATAAAAGGGAGCCCGATGGTCCTCTGATTGCTTGACCTTTCTTCTCATAGTCCAGTTAATTTATCTTGTTGCTGCTGCTGATTCCTTCACAGATATCAGAACCAGGAAAAAGCATTCTTTGAACCAACTGTATACAATGCTGATTTGTCATCTGTCTTCGTCCCTTCCAACTTCTATAATAGACTACCAGAAACTGCAGTTTATAAACAATAGGAATTCTCTTTACAGTTCTGGAGGTTGATAGGCCTGGGTCTGGTGAGAACTGGTTCCCTGGTTCCTAGATGATGGCTTTTCACTGTGTCCTTACTTGGTGGAGAGGATGAACAACTCTCTTGGGCTACTTTATAAGGGCACCAGTGAGTCACAAGGCTCGATTCCCAAGAGCTAACTACTTCCTGAATGTCCCCACCTCCAGACACCATCAGCTAGGAGACTAGGTTCCAATGTAACTTGGGGGCACAGAAACATAAAACCCAGCATCTGTTACTTTTTGAGTAATACAAATACTTTATAAATTCATGTACACTGTCTGAGGAAGATGAGAAAAATGATTTTAAAGTGAATTAGGGTATGACCTACTTGTTAGGCCTAAAGCCAAAAGGTCATGGAGCCCTAGAAGATCTTGTCCCTCTGGGGCAATGCACAGATATCTAAACCATTCCACGGATATAAAGGAGACTGTCAGTTTATTTAAGAGATGGTGACATTAGGTCGTCTCCAGCACTAAGGTGAAAGGTTAAAGATGCAGCATTCAGTCATCCTTCTGTCGGGGTCAGAGCTGCCCTAGATATCCGCTGGGGCTGGGGCTGAAGAGCTGTGCTCTTAAAAGTTGCTTCTGTGGATTCTGGCTTCTCATGATAATTGGGGTTCTGAACCAATGATCATATACCAAATTTGCTGCACCACAAGGCTGTCCTGTGTGGAGGCCAGCAGCCACCTTGTCTGTGATGCACTAGAAATGTAGTGTGGTGTACCTGTAGTCAGTGCTACTTGGGATCCTGGGCAGGAAGACTGCCAAGTTTGAGGCCAGCGACCTATATATAAAGACCCTGTCTCAAAATAAAGAGAAAAAAAAAAAAAGATTGAGGGTGTAACTCAGTGGGAGAGTGCTCCTCTTGTACTCAAAGCCCTGAGCACACGAGTCCCTACACACACACACGAGTCCCTACACACACACACACACACACACACACTCCTGGGTGCCATCTGCCACTGGTGTGAACCAACAAGCTGGGTTTTAAGGTTTAATTTAAGCTAATTAAAAAATTATCACAATTATTTCAAAACTCTTCAGTATGTTCTGAACAACCTAACTACGTGACCCTTCCTTTTCAATGGTAATGTCATGCCTTTTTTTTTTTTTTCCTGTGGTGCTGGAGAACGAACTGAGTACCTCATGCATGTGAGGCAAGCCCTCTATCATTGAGCTACAGCCCCTATCACCCACTGTCAATTTTATAACATCTAAACATAGCTCAAATAGTTCCAAAGAAATTTAATATCTGAATGGAGAAGTGCTGGAAGTGTTTGGGTAAAAGAATGTAAGATATGTCTTTAACAATTCTAAAATCACAATTATTTATTGAAATATTTTGTATATTCAAGGTTAAAGAAATAAAAGGCATCAAACCTGTTTCTTTTTAATTTTTGGTGTAGCTATAAGAAAATTTGGAATTAGAGCTGAGAGATGGTTCAGAGGTTAAGAACACTTGCTGCTCTTCTAGAGGACTTGAGTTCGGTTCCCAGCATCTACTTGGGGGACCTCACAACTGTCTGTTAAGTCTAACTCCAAGGGATAGGATGTCATCTTCTGGCCTCTGTAGGTTACCTGTAAACATGTGGCACTCACCCAAACAGGCACATATAAACATAGAAAATAAAAATAAATCTTTAAAATAACGGAATTATATGTGCAGCTCCCATTCTATTTGTCAGACAGCGGCCCTAGGCACAGAAGGATGGGAAGAAGGCTGGCCAAACACTCAGCTCCTGATGGGTCTGGAGTCTAAGGGGATTGAAAGGGCCTGAGACCTTCAAGACTTTAAAAGAATTAAACAGGGTGGCGGCCCCACTGACACTCCATCCATCCGAGTACACAGGGCCCAGGATGCACAAAGGAAGTTCGCGATGGGCAGGCTGGACAGGTAACTGATTCAGGATGGAAAAAGGAGGCCCAATGGGTGAACAAATTTGCTAACTGCCTAGTGATGTCGGGGATCCCTAAGCCCAGGATGTACCCCTAGGGTCCTGCACATTGAAGGATGTGTTCCTGATTCAACTACTAGCTGTCACCCTAAAAAATACTATCTCTCGCCAGTCTAGATTGAAAATTGCTGACAGCCCACCATGCCCACACCGGGAGGAGGTGGAAACCCAAGGTGGGGTGGTATTCCTGGTGAAGGCAACACAGGTCTTGTAAACAGGGTCTTGGGAAGAGGGGATCTAGGATTACTACGACCAACTCTGCTTAACTTATTTTCTAGTTCCCAGACTTTGCAAACTGTTAAACAATTTTAGTTTTTTTAGACAAAGTCTCCCTGTAGCCCCAGCAGGCCTAGAACTCGCTACAGACATTGAACTCAGAGATCTGCCTGCCTCTGCCTCCAGAGTGCTGGATTAAAGGCATGCACCAACACAACACACCTGGCAGCAATCTTAGTTTCTCAGACACCATGTAGGGGGAACCTCAGCGGCCAGTAGGCATTTAAAGCCAAAATGGTGCCCTACTGAGCTACTTTTCCTGGCCCTAAACGGAAACTCTGGGAGTCCCCCACACACTTGGAGTTGGGCTTCCTGGCTCCATCTCTCCCAACACCTGTAGGGTGCTAGCCACCGAGAACTGACCCGGACCCGGGCAGCCTTCCACACCTTTGCCCACCTGGCTCTTTTTACAGGAACTGGCTTAAAGACCCTGATTAAATGTTACATCTGGAGCTGGGAAGCCTTCCTCAACATCACTGCCTTCCTTTGACCTAACTCCTTTCAAGCCATGGGGCAACTGAGTCTATTTCTTTGCATCTCCGAGAAAAGAAAGAACTAATTTGGAGCGCTAATGTTTTAGTTAGTTCAGTGTAATCTTCTCGCCTGAACCGCAAAATGGGTTACCCTTTATCTCACTTGTACAGAAAGCAGTACCCACTCGGACCCCCTAAGATCACATGGCTCCCCCAAAGTCACAGAATTTGGAATCATGGCTGTGTCATTTTCCAAAAGGGCCCAGGTAAACCTGTGATCCCAGTACTCAGGAGAGAGGCAATGACAGAAGGACAGCTGCAAGTCCGGGCCAGCCTGGGGTACACAGCGTATTCCAGGCCAGCCACAACTCCTCCACAACTGTCACCTCACTCAAAGAAGGCATTTGTTCTGTGTATTACACTTAGTACGTAGCATGAACTGTGTACAAGCAATAAACATACCCGTAGCATACAACGCTGCAGGGACGTTACTTAAGTTACTGAAACCCAAGTCCCTACAAAAGAAGTGGCCAGCTTCAACCCAGACCCCGTGGGACTCATCATGCTGCTCCTGCCCTTCCAGAGCTGGAGCGGTTCCTCGTAACGGCGCCGCGGGGACAAGACGGCGACCTCCCGCAGGAAGGCGGAAGCCCGCGCAGACGCCCACGCGGCGCAGCAGCGCGGGCTCCCGGAGCCCCGCCACCGCCGCGCGCGCCCGGTGCAGAGCGCGTGCCCGAGCGGCCTGCGTGCGCGGCCTGCGCCCCGGACGGCGCGCGTACTTACGGAGTGGGGGTTGACGCAGGCCGCGGCGGCCCCGGTGTGTAGGCCTCGGCGGCCGCAGGCCCAAGCGGGCTCCCTCCGCAGGCGCGGGGCGGGGATGGAGGCCTGGGCCGGGCGGAGGGACGCCGTCCGGGGCAGCAGGGCCGAGGCTGCGCGGCGTCCGAGCGTCCCCATGCTGCTCCCGCGCCGCCGGGACTCGCAAGGACTCAGCGGCGACACCTGCTGGCCGTGGGCCGCCAGCGCTCGGGCCGGGCTTTCGGTTCTGTAACTGCTCGAGGGAGGCCTCAGGAAGGGCCCCGCATTGCACTGTGCATGCGTTTAACCAGAACTTTGGGCCTGCCTGTGCACAACGCGGGCGCACCCCTTGGGCAACACGGATGTGTACACGAGTTTATTCGTGTACAAGCATTTACTGAGTGTCAATGGGAAATTCTGAACAAAATAGCTTTGCTTTCACGGTACTTAGTTCTAACGTCTCCAGCAGCATGACACATTTTTCTCAAATTTTGTGTCATTTAGGGACTAGAACAGTATCTGGATGATGGATGGAGGAGGAGCTCACAAAGACTCACTCCCAACTGAGGGGCTTTTGCAGTTGATAGCCACTGCAGGAGCGGGAGCCAGTTCAAGTTGCAGTCCCTGGTTGGTTGCACATTCCCGGTCGAAGGGCTGTACATCTGTGCACATATGGCAGCACTAACTGGGCTCAGTGATTAAAAAAAGAGTACATGAGATTGGGAGGGAGACGTGTGGGGTGATTCTGGTAGGAGGTGGAGGGGAGGGAGTCGGGGTGGATTTGATCAAAGCATTTTGCATACATGTATGAAATTCTATAACAATAATAAAAGTGGCTGGCTGACTTTTGGGTGGGGATGCCTTGGAGTGACTCCAGCAGGTTTGTCAGTGTTCAGCTGCTGTCCTCCATTCTGCTCCCGTTTGAGGAGTCTACCTGCAAGCACAATGCCTAGGCTTGTGACTATAGTGCCCAATGGCAACTCGTTGAGATTCAAGGAGTCAGGACACTGTTCTGAAGGGGCCTTCAAGAAGGGTTGAGGGACAAGAGCGGCAAGGTGCAGACTACATTTGATGCCACCTGGCTTGGATAGTGGTTCCGTTTTCCACAGGAAACCTTCCTGTGACCACAAAGGAAAGGTGGGTTTGCTGCAATTCCTAATACAATATTTCTTGGATTTGCATCTAATTTTCAGGTGCGGGGCTTGGAGGCCCAGACATTTTAAGTGACACGCCTGTGATTTGAAGGGAAGCTAGAACCCCCGCCTCCTATCCATACAGTTGTAGAAAAGTTTTCCTAGTTTCAGTATCCCACTCAGAGAAGTGCTGTGGCTGGGTCTGTTGGAATCACGTGCCCATCATTGGCACTAATAGTCAAGGGATAAGGGAAACATGACTGGCCACTGTCATAGTCTATTTTGGGCTGTTATACTTCCTGACCCTGGTTAGTTAATTAATTTAATTTTTATGTGCATGAGTATATTGCCTGCATGTAAGTGTACCTCTGTCATGCAATGCTCAAAGAGGTCAGAAGAGGGCCTCTTTGAAACTAGAGTTATGGTTGGTTGTTAGCTGCCATGTGGGTGCTGGGAATCGAACCCGGGGTTTCTGGAAGAGCAGTTGGTGCCCTTAATCACTGAGCCATCTCTTCATCCCCAACCCTGGTTAGTTTATAAAGAACAGAAATGTATTTACCATCATTCTGGAGGCTGGAAGTCCAAGGTCAAGGCTCTGGGAGGTTTGGTGTCATGAATTGTAAGAGACTCAAGGCCTTGTCTCCACTTCCAAGATGGCTTCTTGAACTCTGAATCCTCTGGAAGGGACGATCTGTTCCCCATATGCAGAAAGGCACTCCTACAAGTCCCCTGTGTATAGAGGTAGGGCCCTAATACCTCTCTGAAAGCTAACCCCCTGCTACTGTTAAATTAGGGATTAAAGTTTCAATAGGAAGTTTTGGAGAGGACAAAAACAAACTACAGAAGCCAGTACGAGGATGGGCCATATGCTGATGAAAAGGCAGGGGAAAGCTTCTAGCAAGAGCTGTTCCAGGTCAGCAGGGATAATAAACCTCTTTTTCTCCATATTTTCACTCACTGTCAGTTCACAGGGATGGTCAGCTCATTCCTCTGACACATTCTCTGAAGGCTTAGCTTCAGCCAGGAAGTGACTTCTCCACCTTGGGGAATGAAAGCCCATGCATTTACTTGAACTGGTTGACAAGAGAGCTTGCCTAGAGTGTTTGTCTCTGACATCTGCCAAGGACACATCTTTCTACACTGATGGACAAGACCCAGCAGAGTGTCCCAGGAGATATACCACTAGCATGAGATGTCATTTCATACATACGCCTTTTCGTATGTATTTCAATGTAACATATTTTATTCATAATCATAATTTGTCAAGCAATATGAAATGTTTTTGACACTAAGATATATGAATAAGTAATGTTCTAACTATTGAAACTTTCAATAGCCAGAAAAAAAAGTTTGGATTTATTTGCTGGAAATGGCTCCCTGAAGTGTGCCTTGGGTCATATATGATAGTATTTGATTCTTGTTTTTTTGAGGTGTTGGGGATCAAACCCAGGCCTCACTTGCAAGGCAAGTGCTCTACTCTGAGCTCCACCCTCGACCCTGAGAGATCACCTTTAGAGAATGATAGTTTTGATTAAGGAATTTGCACTGTTGTATTATTATCATCAAGGAAGCTTTGTGGTATAATAGAAACAGTAATGACTTTGTGGGATTAGATGTATCTGTGAAGCATAATGTTCAATAAGTTAAAAACAATCTCATAGAAATATCTGTCAGCAGGTTAGCGAGGTATAATGCACTAAACTGTTTCTCTGAAGTTCCTGTAAGAAAATCCAAAGCCTCAGTTCATTTAGAAGGCAGATATCTTTGGAGATAGAAACTTTAAAGAAATAATTAAGGTTTTTATGGTCACAAGGGTGAAACCCAAATCCAGGGTATTTTTGTCTTTGTGAAAAAAAGAGAGTGAGGTTGGAGGCATAGCTCAATAGTATACACAAGTTGTGGGTTTGATTCCCAGCACCACACCAAGAAAACACAAACAAAAACCCAAACAAACCAGGAGTGGGATCTTTCCTGCAATAGTTAGCTTTGTTTGTCAACCTTTGCTTTACTGTGACAATTGATGCTGGTTAACTGGGGCTGAAAAAATCACCTGTGAGTAACAAGAGACCAGCATCACTGTGGTGAAATCTTCTGGGAAATATTTCTTCAGGGTCAGCAAACAGAAGCTGTGGTCCAGAGAGGTCAGAGCCTCCATCGCAGGCTGGAAGCAGAACTTGGTATGTATAAGAGTCTCCTGCACGGTTCTGTTGCTGAAAGTGAAGTGGTCACAGAGAGCAGCTGAGGCTTGACACTGTGAGGGCAGGAAAGGCCACTGGTGAAAGCGCAGCCGCAGTTGCACTGAAGACCCCGGGACTGCAGGGGTCATGGAGAGAATCTGAGGTTTTGCACCAGGAGAGGCCAGAAGAGTCCACTGGTGAAGGTGCAGCCTCGGTTTCAGTGGAGACCCAGCTTTTTGGAGATGCCAGGACCATTGGATGGCCACCAAGGACAGCAGCAGGTGTGAAATAGAGCTGACCTGGGCCTGCAAGACAAGCTGTGTGTGCTGTGGATCGCAGAGCCAGAGAAGTGGAGCTGCCAACCCCTTTGGAGCCCAGAAGATTGTGAGTGAATCCCAGATGTCCAGCCTTGAGCTATTTGCTGGACTTAGGTTTTGCTTAGGTGTGCATGATTCTTCCCAGTGGAATAAGACAGTACTTGTTTACAGGATTTTACAGGCGCCCACAGTTAAGAGACTTTAAAAAAGAGACTGTGAACTTTTAAGTGTTAAGATTTTTTTAAGGGCCGTGGGGCTTTTAAGGTTGTACTGTCTTATGTTGTGATATTAATGTTAACATCATATCTTGGGGACAAGAAATGGGAAGGTCACGGCTTAATAGTGATGTGTTTTGTGTCAAGTTGACAAGGGGCAATTGTGCTGGATAGTGTTAGTGTCAACTTGGCACACACCTGGGTTGAGGGAGTCTCAGTTGGGGAATTGTCTCCATTGAACTGGCCTGTCGCCATGTCTATGGGGTATTTTCTTGATTGTTGAGTGATGTGGGGAGGGCCCAGCCCACTGTGGGTGTTGCCACCCCTGGGCAGGTTGCTCTGTATTGTATAAGAAAGCAGGCTGAGCACAGGCCAGGGGAGCGATTCAGTAACAGTGAACGTGTTGTCAAACTACTTTTGAAACACTTATGTTTATAACTAGAGATTAGTGCTGCTGTCAGCCTTCGTCAGAGAAGCTTCTTATCGCAGTATTGCAGAGGGTGGTGGGAAAGGCAGAGACTCAGAACTAGCTGAAGTACTGAGAACAAGGATCAGTGCAGTGCTCAGCCCTAAATGGGACATCTGTATCACCCTCTTCAAGGTTAAGGGAACATCACAGAAGAAGGGGAAGGGAGAACTGGAGGATGTGGAGGTGTGTTACAAAATAATGTCTTCTGGACAAGACATGGCCACTGCACTCATGAACTCACTGCCACCTGCACAAGATTTCATCATGGAAGGGGAGGGCTCATAGGTCCTGTCCCTCTCTGAGGGACTATTGAGTGTCTGAGGGAAGGGATGCCTCTTTCTTTAGTGGTATGGACTCTGAAAATTTGTCCCCGCTCTAATCAACTTCCCACCCACGTTCATGCAAGCAACTCTGATTAAACTCAGTGGGTCAGAGACAAAGAAGAGATGAAGGTAGGAGAAGACTTGTTGGGATGAAGAAGGATTTCAGTAGGAGAGGGAGGGGGATGAGAGAGGAAGGGGGACAAAATGAATAAAATTTAAAAATGTCTGAAATTCATCATATGTATCTATGAAACTGTTAAAGAATTAGAAACAAACCCAAACAAACCAAAAGAGGACTGGAGAGATGACTCAGTGGTGAAGAGCATGAGTTCAGTTCTCAGCAACTATGACAGGCAGCTCACAACCACCTAACTCCAGCTCCTGGGGGAGCCAACACTTCTGATTTCTTTTATTTGGTTTATTTATTTGTTTATTTTTAGCTTTTTGAGACAGGCTCTCCCTGTAGCCCCAGCTGGCTTGGAACTTGCTATGTAGACCAGGCTGACCTCAAACTCCTAGAGATCCACCTGCCTCTACCTCCCACGTGCTGGGATTAAAGGCATGAGCCACTGTGCCTGGCCACCTCTGGTTTCTGTGGACACCTGTGGTCACGTGCACATACTCACACAAAGACATACACACACATATTTTAAAAATAAAAATAAGTAAAAAAAACAAGAAAAAAGAAAGAGGGAGGAAGGAAGGAAAGGAAGAGAGAGAGAGAGAAACCATTCACAAGTCAAGAAGAGAGGCTGCCAAGGACACTGCCCTGGCTGGTACCTTGCTTCCTCTTGAACATTTGCCCTCAGGAAATGTGAGAGAATAGGTTTGTATTGTGTAAACCACCCCAGCCTGCACTGTTTTGTTTTGGCAGGCCAAGCAGAGTTAACCGAGAGGGGACTGACAGGATGACAGAATGCGTTTAAGAGAAGAAAGAAGATATTGACCTCTGTAGTCAGTAATAGAAGTCTGAAACACAGCGGCTAAGTTTGTTATTCAGCTGGTTGGCATCCTTCAGGCCTCTAAAATTTTACTTCTCGGGGGTTAACCAAGAGTCAATGGCATGACACCAGTTGTTTATAAGTTGGTATTTTAGAGACTTAACTAATAGCAAATACCAAGTCAAATATGGTCTCTGTCCTGGAATGTTTCTGAATAGTGGTCCTTTTGACTTCAGGGGCGAAGTGATTCTCTAGAGTCTAACCACTAGATGGCAGTAGTATCTGCTCTAGATTCAGTTGCTAAAAAGCCAGTGGCTCCTGCTGGTGGCAGAATCGTCTCTTGGGGTGGGAGGAGCTAAGTTATCCCTGGTTTTCCTTATTTCCAAGTTTTAGATAATTTTCATAATATTCTCCAAATCTCTTCAAACGAGGTTTATTTATTTATTTGAGATAGGGTCTCATTATGTAGCTCTAGTTCATCTGGAATTCACAGAGTTATATAGACCATGCTGGCCTGGAACTCAGAGATCCACCTTCCTCTGCTTCCTGAGTGCTAGGATTAAATGCACAAGCCACCATGCATGGATGTGTGTGTGTTCCAGGCTAGGCCTGGAACTCCTTGATCCTTCTGCCTCCACCTCCTAAATGTTGGAATTATAGGCATGTGCTACCATGCGTGGCTCTAATTTATCTGAGTTTCATTTTCTTCCCTGTAAAAGAGCCAATGCCTTAGAGCTTTGCAACATGAGTGAAACAGCAATCAGCAAATGTGGGTCATATGCACGGCCAGGAGGCTCATACTGGTGTCATTTAAAAAGCATGCTTACATGTCTGTGGCCACTTTGGCTGGCTGGGCGTAGATTTCAGGCCGCTGGAGACCACCAAGTGGACAGGCCCCTGCAGCCGGAGGGGGTACTTCCTCTTCCACTCTAGGCAGTACAAAAAGGAGGTGGTCTTGACCAGAATTGGTGGGGTGGGGGGGCTGGCAGCTCCCTCTTTTCCAGATACAATTGCACCTCTTCCCATTTCATCTTCATTTGCTGGTCACTCTGGGGGGCCCTGGTCACAATGCTGTGAAAACCTCCCCAGAAGCCCACATGGTAAGGGCTAAGGCATTCATCCAGCCTACAGCCCAGGAGGAAATAGACCTTCCAGCGTTTGAGCAAGCTTGGACACAGACCTCCTTGCCCCGTGGCTGCAGCTTTCATCGACAACTGACTCAGCTCACTAGAGACCGTCACTAGAGACCTCAGAAGACCCCTTTCAGACTCTGGAGTTGATAATGCAGAGCACCCTGGGTGAAGAGCTTTATGAATACTTTTCAATTTAGTTCTCCTAACACTCATACCAAGGCTGCTACTGTAATCTCCATTTCACAGAGCAAGGCCCAGAGGCCAGTTCCCTTACCAGATCCTCCAGATAGGACCTGCCTGAGCTAGGACACAAACTTGGGTCTAACTGTCTTTTGCCTTTTCCAAGTGAGGCTTGTGAAATACCAGGAACACCTTTCCTTATTTTATCCCAGAGTCATTATAAACAGAGACCTTCACTGAGCTCCTGGGCGTCAGGCCACAGTTCTCGGTCTCTTTCACCTTGGTCTTTCCACTGCTGGATTGAAGGTCAGGTGGTGACTGCAGTTCCCTGGGGAATGTCTGTCTCACTGAGCACAGTTCCTGGGCTCCTCTTTTCTCAGGCCAGCTGCAACGAGCCATTCCCATATGGGCTGCTTGTTTTCTGTTCATCCCGAGAACTTCTCGTCTCTTGGGAGAGGCAGGTTTTCTCTTCCTGTGCCCCACTCCATCCCGGCATGCAGCATCTCTGCCGTATCTGGGTTTTCTCTGAGATTCCCCCTTGCACTGGGCAGTCCACTGGGATTTTAGCCACATTCCTGGCTCTGGTAACCCCCTTTCCACCCGTCTCTCTAGTTGTAACTCTGGTACCACAGCATTCTGCTTTGCCAATCTTAGCTGAGTCTCATTTCCATCTTCTTTCAGGTCTATTATCTTTGCAGAATAAACCATGTATGAAATTTCCACAATGCATTGTTTTCAGGCCAGGCCTCAAATGATGCCTATATCTATATTCTGGACTTCACAGTCACTCTAAGTTTTTCTTCCTTAGATATCTTCACCCATAGGAGCTGCTTTCTAACTTTAATCTCCATTCTTTCTACCTCATATTCTCTCTTCTTGTTCCCTCCATCTTGCCACTTAGCCATCTATCTATGTGCCCATCCATTGGTATCTGTTGAGCTTCTGGGCTCCGTGGCTGTCCAGGCCCTGTGGTTGCCGATGATACAGTGAACAAGGTTGCTAATCAACATGTTTTCATGGAACTTACACTCTTGTGCTGAAGGGAGATAATTTAAAAACCCTGTAAGTGTTAATGTGGGGGCAATCATGAGTGGCCATATCTCAACTGGAGTAGAAGGGTAGGGTGGGGTGGTGGTGAGGGTGTGCGTCCTTGAGACCCAAGAGATCAGGAATTGTCTGGCCAAAAGGGAGCAGAGAGGAAGAGCAGAGCAGGTTGAGGGGGCCATCTGGGTGGACCCAGAGGTTTGATGAAGAAAGAACCAATGCTTGAGAGGTTTAAAGGGGAATTTTCAAGTCGAACTGAGCTTAGCTGTGCTAGCCCTGACTCCTGGGGAGTAAAGCTACAATTTACTGCTAGGGTTGTCATCTTCCCTTTTCTTTTTAAACTCCAAGGTGAACATTTCTATTAATATGTTTCATAGGCCACATTTGGGTCTAGACCCCATACATAATTCCTTATAATGAATACCAGCTACTCAAAGTCCTGCTTCTTCTGAATTCTGGAACTGTTCCTTGGGTGTCCCTGGATGCTCCCTTTTAAGACTGCTGTATTTATCTGGTTTTCTTTTGTCTTAGAGACCTACCTAATTATTAAAATAATTGAGTTGGGGCCTCTTCTTAACTGTTTGTTCTATGTGCTATAGGGTATGGGTGTCAGTGGGAAAATGTGCATCCATTGAAATGAAAGGCGCACGAACCAGTGCTGCAGGGGCCAGGCAGGCCGTGCCACTGAGCGGGAGCCCACAGAACCTGGGCCTTGTTAGGCAGGCCGTGCCACTGAGCGGGAGCCCACAGAACCTGGGCCTTGTTAGGCAGGCCGTGCCACTGAGCGGGAGCCCACAGAACCTGGGCCTTGTTAGGCAGGCCGTGCCACTGAGCGGGAGCCCACAGAACCTGGGCCTTGTTAGGCTGCCTTTCACTTTTCTCTTAGTGCTGATGTAAGAAAACATATAGTGTGAACAGGCTGATAAGTGACAACCGTCATTGCCCTGGGCTGTGGTGATAGTGGGAGGCCTGGGAGGGTTGTGAGGTGTAGAGGAAGTGTGTATGTAAGGTGCCACTGAGCACTACTGTCCTGTGGGAATGCAGACCTCCCGCCTGCAGACATCCTCCCAGGGAACAACCAGGACTTGGGGCATATCAGTTGACTGGTTTTTTAAGTTTGATTTTGAAAGTTTTTCTTTTTGAGACAGGGTCTCCCTGTAGCTCCAGACTGACCTTGAACTCACAGAGATCTGCCTACCTCTGCCTCCTAAGTGCTGGGATTGAAGACATCACACCTGGTTTAAGTTTTTCTTAGTTAATTTTTTTTTCTTGAATCAGGCTACACGAGACCCCGTCCAATAACAACAGCAACAACTTACTTCAGGGAAGGTATCACACAAATCAGGATGGCCTTGAACTCACTATGTAGCTTAGGCTATCCTTGAACTCTTCATCTTTCTGCCTCAGCCTCCCAAGTGCTAGAATTACAACTATGAGCCACTATGGGTAGCTGGCAAAAACAAAACAAACAACAACAACAACAACAACAAAAAACCCAAAACTCTTTTTGAGACAAAGTCTCACTATATAGCACTGACTGACGTGGAACTCATTGTGTAGACTAGGCTAGCCTTGAATCCCTAGAGATCTGCCTGCTTCTCACTATTGCTGGGACTAAAGGCATGCACTGCCACACTCAGTTGGAAAATAATTCCTAAAATTGAAATATGCTATATAGGCCACTACAATACAAGTCAAGCAAAATGTGATTGCTGGCTATTCATGGCTCTACACCTTGCTTATGTTAGATTCATCTGGGGAGCTTTTGAGAGTCCTGTGAAAGAGTCATACCTCTGTCAATTAAATCCACTTCCAAAGGCAGGACCATCATCAGTATTCTTTCAAGATCCCAGGGATGTCCATTCTGTACTTCAGGCTGAGAATCACTGGGCCTTCTGCACATAAGCTTATGACCTCAGTTTATAGGGTCTATTTTGTCAGTAGGATGTTGCAAAGGTTCTGCTTCATCTGGAGCTTTTTCTAGTATCAGTTGGCAGATATAATGGATCAACCAGCAGCTTAGTGGTCTGGATGGGTCTCCTCAAGGAAAACATGAGTGTTCTCCTATTTCTCTCAGGGCCCTGACTCTTCCCCACGAAGCGCAGTTATTACAGAGATGATAGAAGAGGTCATTGAGACACTGTTCGTTTTGTGTGGTCATAGAAACTGCTTTCAGAGTCCACATTATCTACAGCCCATCTCGTCCTGGGTATGATTTCTTGCTCAGCTACCTGGCTACTCTGTAAGTTATATGATAGTGATTATGTGGCAGTTGAGCAGAGACTGGACTCTGAAACAAGTCCATCAAGATTAACGATATGAAAGAAGCCAGTTTACAGAGGCAGATTGGAAGCCCTTTCTTACCTGGGCTTTGTCTAATGAACAGAGGGTGTTCAAACATCCTGTGAACTTCAGCTAGGAGTGGTGGAGACCATAAAGGGCTGTACACCCTGTGGCTAGAGGCCTTGGGGGCTTTTCTTCAGCCTACTAGTTCACTTTCATTCTTGGAAGTGCTTTTCCTTTCTTGAACAGCTGCCTCTATTTCTATTTGTAATTATCTGTCCCTGGTACAATCTTTTGCCTAGAGACATAAAAGCCTGAGATCAAATGGCCCCTGATCTTAGATCGTGGCTGTAGCAAGGCTAAGCACACTTTCCCCTGACAGCCTGGGCTTTCTGCCCTGTAAACCTAAAAGGCATGACTTTGCTCCGTCTCCCTTCTTGGCAGCTGCCAAGACTTTCACTTTGCCTCTCCTGTTGTTTTTCTTTCAAACTCTAATAAAATTGTCCTAGCACCTAGCGTCCATTTTAAAATCTTTTATTAACGAATCTAGGAACCCAAAAGGGGAAGCTGTTTCCCTGGCAGGCAGTAGGCATCAGAAGTGTGACAATGTCCAGCCAGTAGATGAGCACAAAGATGACCCTTGAGGACTCAGGACTGAGGGCGGCAGGCCTTACCAGATGCCTCTGGCATGTGCGGTTCCTGCCCCATCCTTACCTGGTTATGTTTCCCACAATGCCATCCTTGATTTCTGGGCTTCTTTGCATTGTTTTGTTTCTGTTTTTGCTCTGCTGGGTATTGAACCTAGGGACTCAGGCACGCTAGGAAGCATTCTACCAACGACAGTCCTCCCCAGCTGGCCTTACCTGCTTTGGCGTTTACTTTCATACCTCTTAACTCTGTGCTACTAATTCTTATCACTCTACTGAGTTCCAAATTCAAATTTACAATAACGTATTAGATAGCTCCACCTGAACATATGTGTGTTACTCGAGATGAATCTAGGACCTTGTGCATGCTTGCAAAGCACTCTGTCACTGAACGATATTCTCAGATCTGTAAAAAAAATTTTTTTTGAGACAGCATCTTCCTGTAGCCCCAGCAGGCTTGGAATCTACCATGAAGACCAGGCTGGCCTCAATTTCACAAAGATCCAACTGCTTCTGCCTCCTGAGCACTGGGAATAAAGGCATGTACCACCATGCCTGGATTCTAAATTTTTGATACAAAATTCTGATAAGTTGCCTGAGTTGGCCTTAAATTCATTCTGTGGTTCAAGCAGAGATTGAACTTGGGATCCTTGTGCTTCAGCTTCCAGAATATCTGGGACTAACTGGCCTGTGCCACCTGTCTAACTCAACTGAATGTCTTATAGAAACCATAGACACAATGTGATAAATCTTGGATTCATTATCACTTCTGTTTTTTGAGATAAGTCGCATGCATCCCAAACTGGCTTTGAATCTGCTATGTAGCCACGGATGACACTGAACTCCTGATTCTCCTGCTTCTACCTCCCAAATGCTAAGATTACAGGCCTACAGCATACTGTCCAGCTTATGTGCTGCTGGTGCTCAAACCCAGGGCTTCGTGCGTGCCAGGCAAGCAGTCTAAGGGCTGACGGCATCCCAGCGCTTCACTAACGCTTTCCAGATCCTCCCCCGTCGCTGTCTCTTCATTTGCTTTGCTTACAAAAAGGAATTTTGGTAACTGGAGGTGCTCAGTGATAGAACGCTTAGCTAGCATGCAGGAGCTAGCACTGGGGCTGATTGATGCCTAGGAAAACACAAAGACACAGACAGACACACATGGGGAAGGGGGGGGAGGAGAGACAGAGAGACAGAGAGAGAGAGAGAGGAAGAGAGAGAGAGAGAATATGAAGCTAATAAATGCACAAATTTAGGAAACATAAAGAACTAAAAGACCCCAGTTCTCAGAACAGAGGAACTGAGAAAACTTATTAGATAACAGGGATGGTCTTTTGGAATATTGTGTTTGGTGACTCATTGACTAATGCCTCTAGTCCTTATGTGCCTCTGCTTAAGCTTCAAATTACCAAGATGGAAAAACTACTCGGCTCATCTTGGGCCATGTAACCACACCCAACCCCTTTGACTTTGATGTGGTTTATCAAATTGAGAGCATAAGTCACAAAAGAGGAAGCCACAGCATCCGGGAAAAAAGAGGGCCAACCTAAAAGGGAGGCATGGGGAATCTCTAGGATGCTAGTGAACCAGCATCCCAAGATGCAGATTATGGAGGAGCCCAGAAATCAGTCAGCCCAGTTGCAGCATGTCAGAGGGCTCTGGACACAACTTCTCTGAGAATGGGCTAGGTGTTGCTACCAAAGATTTTGTATATGTGGTTAAAATTACTCTTACCTCACAATGTGAGTGTACCTTAACAATCAGGTCAGCAATAGAGAAGGTAACTGTGGTATGCCCAGTTACTATCCCCAGTATTTAAGTGGAAGTGTCAATCAATGATATGAATGATTAATTCTGGCCAGCTGTGGTAGCACATGCCTTTAGTCCCAGCACTCAGGAGGCAGATGCAGGTGGATCTCTGTGAGACTGGGATCAGCTTGGTCTACACAGTGAGTTCCAACTGGGGCTGTCTCAAAAATACAAAAAAAAAAAAAAAAAAAAAAGAGAGATAAATTCATATCATTGAAATAGTATATGAGTTAGACCTTAAAATAACAGTTATCAATATTTCTTGAGTGAATGTCACTATGAATTTGATGAAAATAACTGTCCTTCTCTTTATGAATAAATAAAAAATGAAACCCAGAACAACTCCATCTACCCTAAGGCATATCCATCTACAACACTCCCAGGAATCAGTGGTCCTTCAGCAAGGACCCCAGGTAAGATAATTAGGTGGACTTCAAATTGGGAAGGGAAGGGTGAGAGTCCATGTACTGAAAAAGCATCTGGTGGTGCGAACTAATACTAGGAAGATGGAAGCAGAGGATGCACTCTTTTACTTTAGGAGAACTTTCTGTTGAGTTTGAATGTCAACACAGAAATCCATACACTGGAAACTTTACCCGCAACCACGCACCCATCCATGTTGGACGAGAGGCATTTAGAGGTGTTTTAGGTCACAAAGGCTCTGTTCTCATTCCTGGATCAGTGCCTTCATGAAAAGGACTAGGGGATTTGGCTCTCTTTGTGTCCTTCTGCCTTGTACTATGTCAGGAGGCCCTCAACAAATGTGGGTGCCTTGGTCTTGCCCTTCTCAACCTCTAGAACCACAAGAAATAAATTTCTGTTCCTTGTAATTATCTACTCCGGGCTAGGTAATTCAGCAGCACAAAATGCACGAACTCAGAATGAATCCTAACCTGTGATGGATTCCCAGCACCAACTCTTCTGGTAACATCATCACTTCCACGGAGTAAACATGGATCCAGGATACATTTATGAATTTATATTGTGTTTGCTTACGTGAATCAGCTGGCATTAACGTCAAGAATTTTACTCTGAGCCTCTTATCAAGAATGTCTTTCTGCAGCCTTGGTTACCAGGCAGTGTTTACACTATTTACTGCCCCTTCTGTTGGGTTCATTTCCACGTGGAAAGTAGTAAAGTTTCAATCCCACTGGCTTAGGAATTGCCATTGTCACTTGCTTTGGTGGGAGGCATGTGAGCAGGAACGTTCTGCAAGCTTCACGCAAGTAGAGATGCTAGAAACCCCCACCCTCCTCCTATGGCCTTAGAGATGCCATCTCCCTGACAGGGTCTGCTCTGGATCCCAAATGAAGACAGCTCTTGGAACAGGGCTGTATCTGACCTACACGTGTGAAAAATAAAATTGTTGATGAAGGCCACTGCAATTTTGGGATTCTTTGTTACCACAGCATAACACCTTGAAAGCTGACTGATTCATCAAAATATCTGGGAATATCTGTGGGACTGATTGGACAGAATCTATTACTGAGTCTTTTCTTAGGACTGGGAATTTCCATTTCTTCGAGTTTCAGTTTATTTAGGATTCCAGAATATCTAAGGTAATGTCTGCTAAGGTTATTTACTTTTTAAAAATTAATTACTTTTTTAAATTAATAAAGAAATGTGAGCTGGGGTGTAGTTCATCGGTAGGGTCCTTGTCTAGTATGTGCAAAGCCATAGGTCCGATCTCCTTCTCCGTATGAAGACTAGAAGTCATTGGCATATGTATGAGTACAATTGAGAACAAAATATTTTATTTCTTTCAATAAAACTATAGTTTACAGTAGTATTTACTAAATAAATTATATAATTTCTCTTTTACAAGCAATAAACTAAATCACAAATATTTCAAAGACAATGTATATACATGACATAAGGCCTTTATAAATAGCTTTGCTTTTCTCATTTCACTAGTAAACAGTGAAAAAATATTTATAGAAGCTAGTTTTCTATAAAGTATAGGCAGACCTATTATACTATATACTATATACTATTATACTGATCCTGAAAAGAAACCAATTTAAACTTTCAATGGCAAGGGCTATGATTAGAATTTTGTAAAGAAAAAGAGAATTTATACCTTATTTATCATTTTGCATGAATGGATTTTTAAAAATATAAGCAGATTACTTATGTGGCTTATGTGTAATCACTATATGCATGCAAAATGAAATAATTCAAGAGTCTATCGGAAAATAGCAATTCCAAGTTCAGAAAGGTGATTGGCAATGGTATAGAAAAGCAGCTTAAATATAGTTCATGCAGTTCTTCACAGTCAGCAAGCAACAGCAACGATAGAATAGTGTGGTATTTTCACATCCCATCTGCTGGCCAGCCCATCGACCGGGCTCCCTGACATCTCACACACTTCCAGGTCCGGTCGATTTTTACTGTGTTCTGAGGCTCAGGTCAGTTCCTCTGGAGAACTCTGGAGTGGAGACACTTCTCTCCCACAGCTGTGTTCAGTCCCATCTATGTGTTTAGGTGGTCGCCACTTTCACTTACTAAGGGAAGAGTAGAGGAGACAAAGCGGACGAGAGACAAAGTTTTAGCATCAGTTTATAACTCTGGCCTGTAGGTGGGCACATAAGTTATTAATTATTTCTCCCAGTAACCTGCACCAGAAGAACACAGAAAACACACATGAGGCTTGGGATTCTCCAACAGTGGTCGGTACAGTACGTGTCCTTTTCTGGGAGACCTGGGACATGTTAATCACACCAGAGTTTATCAAGATCAAGTCCCAATCACATCACAGCCTGGGCTGGGGACTCAAAATGGAGCAAAGTGTCCTCATGGGGTCTAGTGAAAGGAAGGCATGAGGATGTGCCTTTGAAGTGGATATTTGCAGCTTGGATCATGAATTGAGTGCTCTTCCTCTGTCACGTGCATTCCCATGATGTCTTGCCCCACACAGGTGCCGAGCAACAGAGGTGCCAAGTGTGACTCTTGGATGAAACCTCCGAAGCCATGACCCCCAATAAACCCTTCTTCCTAAAATTTTTTTACATTGATTGATTGATGTGCGCGTGTGTGTGTGTGTGTGTGTGTGTGTGTATACCATGGCATGCAGGGTCTGGGGACTGAACTCAGGTTGGGTTGTCAGGCTCTGCAGCAAGGCTCTACCTGCTGAGGCATCCTGCTGGCTCTACCTTTCCCTCTTTTAAACTGTTTATCTTCAGTATTTTGTCATTGTGGTAGAAAAACTGAAGAACACAGACACTTCAAAGGGCCTGAGTCCAAATTTCCTAACTCTTTACTTGAATATTTGGACTCAGAGCCAGAAGTGCAGTCATTCTTTCCCAAGGACCAGGGACGGCGGACTTCATCCCAGAAGCTTTGGTGCAGAAGTTCAGAATTTTACTGTCCTTGAAGGATCTGCACAATTCAGATGAAGACAGCCATTTGTGCCTAATCTGGTAGAATGTCATTGAATTCCTGGGTGTCGGTGGCACGTCGTGTACCAGGCCTCCTGCCAAGCTCCAGTGCTCCATCAAAGAACCCCTTTCCTGTATCTGTAGGTGACAGAAAGAAGCTGGCCCTAATCTCTCATGTCTCAAAGGATGGACTGAGATAATGGTCTCTCATTTCAAAACTGTTAGTGCAGCAGCAATATTTGAACAGAGTTCTTTGCCTGATGAATTTGTTTTCCAAAGACCGAGGAGAAGCTCAAGGACATCAATGATTTATGCATGTTGGTAATTCTACAGGGGACTCTGGCACGTTCACGACTCCTGCTAAGTGCCAGTCCCACTGGCTCCCTGACTATCTCATACAGCATACATACCACTGTGTAGCAGCAATAGTCCACTCTGACCCCGACTTCTTCTGCACTTGGGAAAGGGACAAGTGTGTGTGTGGGGTAGGTGGTACCAAACACAGTACTTGTTTTATTAGAAAAGGAGTACAGTCTTAGGAAGGGGTCCCCTGGCTTCTCTCTCACCTGCATGGAAGGAAGGCCCCAGACACATACAAGCTTAGGAACCAGAAGCTACCACCTTCCTCCCCCAAAACTTTCCTTCGTAACACTGCTATTCACATAAATACATGGTGGTTATGGGCTAACCTGTGCCCTTCTAATGTTGAGGCGCTAACTACAAGTACCTCATAGAATAGTCTTATCTGCAGATAGGTTCTTTATAGAGGAAATCAGGTTAAACTGTGGTTGTAGGTTAGGCCCTAACTGATTTGGACTAGTGTCCTGTAGATGGGAAGTTTGAATGCACACAAGTACTGAGGGGATGAATCGTGAAGAGACTGGGAGAAGAGAGAGAAGCCAAAGAGAGAGGTCTAAGTCCTCGCTGGAGCTCAGGATCCAGCCCTGTTGACACCTAACCTTGAACTTCCTGTCTCCAAATGTGAGGAAAGAACTGTTTTGTCTGAGCAGGTTATTCTGTGTTACTTGATAGCTCCAGCAAACAGTACCAAGGAGCGGCCACAGAGGATCTGGAAAACCCTTTTGTTTTTAAAGGCTTCATACTTGCATTTTATTATGTTTAATCCTCTCTCCTCTCAGGGATTACTCCAAAAGCCTGGCAGTTCAGTGACTGTAAGCCAGGATCTGTCAAAGACAGAAAGTGAAGAAAGCCTTTTGCACTCATATTTGTTGACACTGTTAAAGTTGTGGCCTGAGTTCAGAAGCAGCATTTTCTGTGTTGAATCAAACTGCCAAGGGGCCCCTTTTAAAGAGACTCAAGTGGAACTGGCCTTGATGAGTGGGAAGGGCATGCTTGGATCTGAGGGAAGATTAGCACCTTCTCTCTATTGTGCACGACTGTAATTGTAGCTTCCAGGCCAACTTGAAAGTCAGTCGATGCTGGGCCTGTGGGGTGAGCTGCCTTTGAGTCCTGAAGAATACGCCTCCTGCTGAACTTGCATGCATAGTGCCGGAAGGCTACAGTAACGTGCTGCGGAGTGGAAACGGTCTATTGAGCTCCACATTCACTCTTAATTAGGTTTCAGTTAAGAGAATCTCAGCCATTCCTTGTCCCCTACCTTGAGCAGAGCTACCTTTCTACCAGTAGATGGCAGTAGACCGTTTGTTTCCAGATAGAGGGAAAATGCAGGGGTTCTAACCCTACCTTAAGAAGGGAACCCCGAGAGTGCACTGCCATAGAAGAATTACAGGATGCTCAGAGCTGTGGATAAGTTCTGTGGCTCTAAGTCCTGGATGTGGAGAGTTTCTAAAGACGCCAGTGCCTTGGCTCCCCACTAGGGATTGTTTCTAGCACACACTGCATCCCCCGAAAAACAAATGAGTCTGTTAATACAGTCATCTACCCAAAACCTTTTTGTGAGGAATCCAAAATAACTTGGAAAAATCTACGTAAACTTAGCCAGGGAGAAGTGGAGGGGATAGAAAAATGGAGCTGTATGTGAAGGAAAAACTTACAGGCCCTTCAGTAAGGCTGGGTAGTGGCTTGAACAGTGTCCCCTGAACATTCTTATCTACTGATGACCTTAGAAAGTGATCTTATTTGGAAATGGGGTCTTCAAAGATGTACATAACTAAGGTCACACTGGATCAGAGTGGACTCTAATGCAATGTCTAAGAAGAGGAGAGGACAGACACATAGTCTGTCATAGTAATCTATGGCTGAGTGAGCCCAGAAGTGGAAAGAGGATGTGGTGCAGGTCAGAGAACGCTGGGTGACATGTGGAGCCATCCAAGGCTGCGAGCACAGGGGGATCCGCCTCCAGCACCTTCCGAGGGGCAGGCCGTGCAGGTGCCCTAGTTTCAGACTCCTGGCCTTAGGAGGTAACATATTTGTATTGTTTGAGCCACCCAGTTTGTGACAGTTTCTTAGGAGATGAAAATAGCCAGACACACTGAGGGGGAATCAGGTGCTCAGACCTCTGTTCTAGACCTCTGTTCATGCAGCCATCACACTTGGCAGGTTTTATTTTTTAAAAATGTTTTTGGTTTTATAGTCTCCCTATAGCCCCAGCTGGCCTGGTCTACATAGTGAGTTCCAGGGTGGATGGGGTGACAGGGAGACCTTGTCTAAAAAAAGAAAAGCTTGGGGGCTGAGTTATAGCTCAGCAGTTAAGAGCACTTGATGCTTTTATAGAGGACTTGGGTTCGGTTCCCAGCATCCACATGGCAGCTGACTGTCCAAAACTCCAGTTCCAGGGGATCTGATACCCTCTTCTGACCTCTGTGAGCATTGTATGTATGGGTACACTTACATACATGCAGGCAATGCACGCATATACATAAAATTAAAAAAAAAAACAAGAAAAAACAATTCAAAAAAAGAAGAATAGCAGTAACCTGTAGGCGTCCTGGTCACATGCAGTAACATCTCCCCATCTTTAAAAAAAAAAATCAGTTTTTTCTTATGTCTTTAAAAACATTATTCAGGGGGCTGGAGAGATGGTTCTTGCAGAAGATTTGGGTTTGATTCCCAGCACCCACGTGACTGCTACCAACTGTCTGTAACTCCAGTTCCAGGGGGTCTAACACCTTCTTCTGACCTCTGTGGGCATTGAACAACATAGGTGCATTTACACACATGCAGACAATACACTCATACACATAAAATAAAGATAATAAATAAAATATTTAAAAAACATTATTTGGCTAAATAACTTAAGGAGTCAACTGTTTCTGGAAATGAACAAGAGCCCTATTTAACTCCCTGAAATTTCATTTTCCCACAGCATGGGCTTGTGAAAGGGAAAGGTGTTCTAGTCCAACACCTTCCAGCCCAGAGGACGGGCTGGTCTCTTCTCCTCTCTCTGCTTTCACCAAACACCCCTTCCCCCAGCAGCGTCCTGGGTTCATGGGCATCAGCTTTCTCCTGAGGTGCAATGAATTTCCAATCAGTGCCTCCTGCAGCCGCCAGTAGGGCTCAAACAAAGAATGATTAAAGACCAGACCCCAGACACCCACAGGTGCTATGCAGAGGCCATTTGCCTTAAGGCCAGGGGATTCAAATGCAGATACTCTGTTTCTATTGCCAAAAAATTCCACTGAATTTTCAGGACCCCGTGACCTGATTTAGAGTGTTGTCTTCTTATTTTCCCAGGCTCTCCCCATACAGAACAGTATGATAGGCTGGTAATTCAACCATTTTCACTTCTCTGCTACCCTTCCTCCTGTGATCAAAGAGTATTATTAACCACCCCAAACACATTGACTACTCAGGCTTTCCAGAGCTGCCCATCAGAGGACTAATCTCCAAGATGGATGTAGCTAAGAAAATGGCTTAACTGTTTCTTTTCTTTACACACTGCTAGTTTTGCACTTCAAACAGCCACCTTGCAAAGGCACTACCGCAGAAGAAAGGACATGCCACTGAGAGGACGTAAATGTGGAGTGTGAAAGCGACAGGGCACGACTTAGGGAGTGAATAACAGGCACAAGGAAGGCCTTCACAAAATGGCACAAGCGGCCATCCCCCAAACTTCTGTGTCACTGAAAACGCAGTCGCGTTATCTCCCACTTCCCATCCATTCCCCGGTAACCATGAAAAGACACTCGCCCACTCCATTTCCGGTGGGAATGGCTTTTTGTTGCTCCTCTTCCCATCAGCACTGAATTGCATCCTACCCCAGGCAAAGAGGCTGCCTTAGGAACTCGGGTAGAGCGAGGGTGCCGGGCTAACCCGCGCCACGGCGCTTCAGGGACTGCTCACAACGTGGAATCTCACTGTTGTGAACTGTTTCCACCCGGGCAGCCTACTCATCTCTGTTGTGTTCTTTTCAGTACCCTCATCTGTGTCTCATCAGCTCTACATTCAACGGAAAACACATCTTTGGTCACTAGATAAAGCTGTCTTTCAAAACATCTCCCCTGCTTTGAATATTTGCAAATGAAGTAGAAAACCTGGACGCATACAGTGCGGATGTGAGTGGCCTCTGGAAAACAGTGCGTGAAGAAGCGTAGGTAGGACCGGAAATAAACACTGGAATATGGATGCTGGAACAGTTAGCTCCCTTCAGAGGTCCCCCCCTTCTTAATTTCAGGTCAAATGACAGGGAAAAGTCAGATGTCAGCTCCAACCTACATGCACACAATGTGTGGATGGATCCCTGAAAAGAAATTCATGTGTCTGATGTGCACAAATCACTGAGGTTTCAATTTTCGTGTTTCACAAGGGTATAAACAGGCTTATTAATTAGTTGCAAATCAAAGCACTAAGTAGATTAGGCTACAAGTACTAATAAGGAAATGTTGCATCTTCAAGGGGGAAAATATTACACGACATCAGCCTTCACTGGGTGACGCACCAAACAGAACATCATCACAGAAGCCTCCAAGGCCACTCAATTAAAGATGGTGGGTAAAGATGGCTGTGATACGGAGCTTTCGAACTGGGTCAAGAAGAAAGAAGACAGAACTGCACAGGCCACACTGGTTTTCTTTGTTTCAGTCTTCCTTAGTGTAGAGGCAAATGCAAACAGTGTAAGGCAGTAAATAAGCTGAGTCTTTTCAGGGCTAGGCGAGCATTCAAAATAAAAATCTCCAGGAGAAAAGATAACCCAGAACTGCATGTTATAGTGCAGAATGTTCTACTTTAAGTTTAAATACTGTGAAGCTTTATGGTCCAGGAGGTGATGAAACAGCAAAATTTGGAGCTTTTTTGGAAAGTCTTTCTGCAACCCCTTGGGATTCAGAATCAGTCTGTCAGAGCTTCCCAGGTCTCAGAGACAATTCAATCACCCATTTAATAGGCAAGAAAACTGAAGTCCAAAGAGGGTGACCAACTCAAGACCAATGATCCATGAGAGGCAGAGCAGGCACAGACCTAGGTGTCTAGTTCTCTTTACTTTATGACTCATTTGGTTTTGTAACAGGTGAAGAGGCTAAGGAAAAACCTAGAAAAACTATGTGGGGGCCAGCACGTCAAACAATTCCTACCAACACCAACGTGCTGCTTGCCGTTTCTGTCTTATTTTCTCATGTCTTTACAGTGGGATTTTCAGAAGTAAAATAATGAACTCATACTGCAAAATTCATGCAAAAATAAGCCCAGTATGGTGGTGCATTTTCGTAGTCCCAAGATCTGGAAGACTGAGGCAAGAGGACTGTGTGTTTGAGGCTACCCTGATCTACACAGTGAGGCCAACCTGAGTTACATAGTGAAGCCCTGTCTCAAGAAACAGTAAAGACAGCACCAAATAAAAAAGTTGATAAGCAATAGCTAAGAGAAACAGGAAACTCTGGCTTCTATTAGCCAGATTTTAGGGATTTGTAAAAAAGTAAAATGATGTTACTGTTTTTGCTGTGTTTACTTTTTAAAAACAATTTTTTTTTTTACAAAATATTTTATTTTATGTATACAAGTGTACTGCTTACATGTAGGTAGGTCAGAAGAGGGCATCGAATCCCCTGGAACTGGAGTTATGGACAGTTAGCTGCCATGTGAGTACTGGGAATTGAACCTGGGTTCTCTGCAAGAGTAGTCAGTGTTCTTAAAGGCTAAGCTATCTCTCCAGTCCTGTTTTTACTTTTGTAAGGTAAAGTATAACATATAACTGTTACTTAAGTTATCATAATCTTTGCTATTTTAAGGGAATGAAACATTTTCTGTTTTAATTTTGAAGATATAACCCACATTTGGGATTATCAATGATTAAAACATTTTTTTGATTTATTTATTTTGATTTTTTATGTGTATAAGTGAACTCATGTCCTGCAATGTCCGTGGAGGCCAGAAGAGGGCATTAGATCTCTTGGACGTGGAATTACAGATTGTTGTTAGCTGCCATATAGGTGCTGGGAATCAAACCCAGGGCCTCTGGAAGAGCAGTTGGTACTGTTAACTGCTGAGCCATCTCTGCAGACCCATTTCCAATTATTTTTAAGAGTGTATTGGGGTCCTGAGATCAACAGGTTTGAGAAACGTTACACTGGAACATTAAAAATAACAGAAAGGAAACAATAGTATAATTTTTCCCCTTAAGTACTGAGGATCAAACCCAGTGCTCTACCACTGAACTACATCCACAGTCCTAAAAGTGCAATCTTATGAGAAACATTCTCACAAACCCCACACTCCTTCCCTCTTAGCTCCATCTCTCACCTTCATCACAAGTGTGAGTCTGAAGAGACAGACAGGCTCCCTCTGAAGGTAGGCAACAGCAAAAGGCTTTGTCATGGGTTCAGGTGTAGCAGGGAGCAGAGGAGCCAGATCTGGATTTTGGTTATCATCTGCCAGTTCTGGGAACTGGTCAAATCGGGCCTCAGTTTCCCTACCTATATGAATGAAGGGGACTCTGACTCCTCCCTTCAGGAGTTAGCTAACAGAGACAGGCTGATACTGCACCCAGCACTTGGATGCACTCAGCTTGGACATCCGGATGTGTTCAAGCTCCTGGCTCTTCCGATGTGGCCAGACTATTTCCCTTCCACACTCCATATTCACATTTAAAAAGTCAACGTTTTTTGGTTCAAATTTGTCTCCATGTCTTTTTTTCTTTTATATTTTTTCTTGTCAAATTAACTCTGATCTTGGGCAAGTTGACTGACTTCTCTGGGTCTAATTTTTGTGTGTGTGTTTGAACCCAGGGCTTTGTACATGCCAGACAGGCACTGTTCCACAGACCTATATCCCAAGTCCTCTGGGTCTAATTCATAATAAAGGCAGCATAATTCCCAATCTACATAGTATGGTTTATCAGTTAAGAGTATTGATTTTCAGGGCTGGGGAGATGACTCAGTCAGTAAAGTGCCTGCCATGTAAGCA
Organism: Eospalax fontanierii; assembly: GCA_035773235.1. Classification (NCBI taxonomy): domain Eukaryota; kingdom Metazoa; phylum Chordata; class Mammalia; order Rodentia; family Spalacidae; genus Eospalax; species Eospalax fontanierii. The sequence continues at coordinate 39,432,860 of CM069544.1, read as the reverse complement.
TACGCATCCAAGTTCCATCACCACAACCCATGGAAAGAGACATGGCGTCACAAGCTTGTAATCTCTGTGCTGGGCAGGTGGAGTCAGGCAGATCCCTGGGGCTCCCTGGCCATGTGGCCTATTCTACTCCATGGACTTCAAGCCAGTGAGAACCCTGTCTCATGAAACAAGGTGGACAGAGACTGAAAATGACACTTGAGGTTGTCCTCTGGCCTCCACATGCATGCATACACACATGCATGTGTAACACACCCGCTCCCCACCACCCCCCGGTCCCCCAAGGTTAGTTAGTCCTGACTGGTTCGAACCCAGTGCCTACTGAGTCTTGGTTTTATAACCTGGGGCAAAATTGTATAATCTTCCTGTCTCTATTTCCTTGTCTATAAAATGGAGCCAGAAGTCACAGCTTTCTCAGAGGTTGTAGGAGGATGAAATGACTTAATATACATGTACAGTATTTGGGGCAGTGCTAGGGGCACAGAAAACTCTAAAAGTGCTTCATGGCTTATTGTTATTATCTAAACATCAGGATTAGGAAAGATCAGTTTTTCTCCAGGCTTGGCAAGAAAAAATTCTACTGCCTGTTGACCTTCTCCACAGCTCACATTCTCTTGCCCTTTCTTCTCTCTCTCTTACTTCTGAAACACAATAAAGTGTGCTCACAGACTGACCAGATGCCCACACCAGCCAGCTGGCCACCAACACCATGGTGCTTTTCTTTCTAATTGGTCCTCAAGTACTCTAAATACAGCTAACACTTAATACTGTGGCTTCCCCCTGTGGCTTCAGAGCAGGCCCTAATCCTTTCTGAGATGCTTAGCTTTCATTGTCAAAGGATTAGAGGACACATAAGAAGGCAATGAAGTCAGACACTAATACAACCACATTAATGGCAGTATTCCTGTGAATGGAGGGGGTAACACCAGGGATATACAGGGAACACATTGAACACATGGGGAATTGGTACCAACCAAGCCTCTGAGTCACAGCAGGATCTCATGGCCTGTCCAGGAGCATGCCGTGATGCTGGCTGAACAAATCTAGCTTTGGTAAAAATATTGGAGAGCAGCATGAAAGCCTGGCTCTTGAAGATGGGATTTCATTTCATGTATTTATTTATTTATTTTTATTTTATGTATATGAGTGCTTTGCCTGCATGTATGTAAGTACACTATATGTGTGCAATGCCCACATAGGCCAGAAGAGGGCACCGGGTTCCTGGAAGTGGAGTTACAGAAGCTATTCGGCCCTGAGGATGGTATTTTACTCAGTGTCTCTGAAGTGTTTTTCTGACTTCTACTTCTAGAGGAATCCAAGCTTCTATAGGATGGAACCCAAATGCCAAACAAACATGACTCCTGCCTGGCTTAAGGAAAAGCAAAAGCTTTCCTTTGTTTTCCTATTTAATTCCCTATATTCCTGGTTGTATGTGCATGGGGAGAGTCAACTTTTCCATAATAGTTTGTGATATGCCACAACTTACTCTTTTAAACTGGAGAGTATAGCCAGGAGTGTTGCTCAGTGGAGAAGAGTCTATTTATGCAGAATATTCAGGGGTTAAAAAAGTCACCCTTTCACCTCAGCGTGGGTGGCTGGGCTGTTGCTTTACAAACTGGTCGGGTGGAAGGTGTCTGGGCTGAGGTAGGAAGGAAGGAAGGGATCATGGGCAGGCACAGACAGGAAGAGCAAAAGTCAAAGTGGTGAGGAAGAAGTGTGCTTGGTGTGTGGAAGGAATGCAGAGGAGATGTGGGGCTGGAACAGGAGCAGCAAAGAAGACAGAAGCCCAGGGAGGAGGGGCCCGGAGGCAGAGACCAAACCACACAGGGCTTGAAGACTAGGGATTTCATTCCAGGAGAGCCGGGAAGACACCGAGAGCTGGGTGCTCAAGCAAGATTTTAGGTGACAGATGATCTGTAGGGCACACTTGAGAAAACATACTGTCAGACTGGGGGACTCAGGAGTGTAAAATGCAGCCTCTAGGAGCCCAGAGGGGATGGACGTCAGGCTATGAGTCACTTGGAGTGTCTCAGTGGCACAGAAGGGTGTGCTGTTCACCACGAGAGATGGGAGTGCAGTCAGGGGTAGAAACTCAGAAACAGAAGGTTCCGATCAATACCCTCACTGCTTCGTGTGATTTTGGGGCAGGCATGCAGGACACGAGGTATGTGAGTGAGATGTACTTTGCAGAGCAAATACTGCCTCCTCTATCACCATCCTGCCCACCACGGTATCTTTCTTATACTATCTAACAGTTAATGAGGGTGGCGCAGCCAATCTAACAGGCACTCAGGGAGGACCCCACACTCATAACTCTCAAGACAGCCTGCGAGGTGGGCAGTGAGGCATCATTTCTATCCTCTGGCAGACGAGAGCTCACAATCAAAGAAGCTTGACCCACATCACACACGACTGGTTGGTGACAACTCAGAACAGAATCAGCCAGAACTGCTTTGTCCTGAATTTGAGTTCTTCTCAGGACCAGTTTCTGTGTCAGCGTACTGCTTTATCACAGAAGCAGCACCAGAATAAAGAAGGTTCAAACACAGGGCACCGCTGAGTCACAGGCTACTGCTACTTGGATGGAATGGCATCAAGGCACCCTGCTTTGTCTGCACCTCAGGGGAGTTGTCTTCTGCTTCCATCTGCTGAGTTAACCTTATTCCACAGGTTCTTCTTGCAAAGTTCTACATGAACTGTGGGAAACACATTCTCCAAAGAAATGGCAGGAGGTCATTATTTCTTAAAAAACCTAAGCCTAAGCATGCCTGGCTTTACAGAACTCAGTCTTGTGTAAGCCAAGGCCTCCATGTGCAAACCAGATAAGAAGAGAGGAAGAAAGTGACTTACTAAGTAGACATCGAGCACAGAGGCGTTGTCATCTTGCATTTCCAGAGCGTTCGGCTCAGCAGTCAAGTAGATGGTTCCCTCTTCTAAGGTGAATGTTGAACTGGAAGGTAACCCTTTACTGGAAAAACAAAGATGAACAATGAGCTAGATGGCCTCCAGAATCCAAAGTCACCTCTGAAGCTGTGGCTAGAGGCTGAGGCAGGGGCTGTCAAGATGGCTCAGTGGATAAGGGTGTTTGCTACCAAGCTTGAGAACCTGAGTTCGTTCCCCGGGACCCACATGTTGGAAAGAAGAGAACAGAGTCCTGCAAGATGTCTTCTGACCTCAAGATGAGTGCCATGGCATGTTCATACTCATATATATACATTATACACACACACACACACACACACACATACACACACACACACAAAACAAGTAAATGTCATAAAAAAATAACCCAACAGGCTGAGGTGGCAGCTTTTGGGATGAAATCTTTTTTGAGTCACCCTGGAGATGTAGCTATTTAGGTTTAACAAATGTGGTCTTACTAATAATGCGTTTTCTCCATCCCCTGGCACATGAGACAGTTCATAGCCTCTGTGGGCTCCCTGCTTTGTGAGCCATGGGTGCTGCGTCTAAAGGCCTCTCGGCCGTCTCTGACTTGAAGTAGTTGGCTTTTCACTTTTCATTGCTTCAGTATGCTCTCTGTATCCACACACAGCTGGTTTACAGAGTTTAACCATGTGCAGCCCTTCTCCTTTCTTCCGTCCCTCTGTCTCTCCCTCCTTCCCTCTCTCCCTCCGTATCTCCTTGCCTCCCCCCTGCTTCTTTTATTTCTCTCTTTCAGTAGGAAAGGTCCAATGGAACCTTTCCTGCTGCTGGTTCTCAGGCTTCACTGTGCATCAGTCTGGAGCGCTGGTCTTAAGCGATGGTTTGGGCACTTTCTCCGCAGTTCCTGACTCAGAGGGTTGGGTACAGACTCTTTGAACTGCATTTTTGACCAGGCTTTAGGTGATGCTCATGCTGTGGCTGATCCAAGGATCACAGCTGGAGTAATACTTCAGAGCGTGTGCGGATCCACTCTGTGGGACCCTCGCCTCAACCACCCGTGAAACATCAATGCAGGTAGCTGCTACTGTTTGTGATGTTATAACCAGTGTTAACTGCTGACGGAATGGGTCTGGTTTGGTATTAAATTATCACTGTGTTGTGGTGGTGCATGCCTTTAATCCCAGCTGTAGGAAGGTAGAGGCAGGTGGATCTCTGTGTGATTGAGGCCAGCCCGGTCTACATAGTGAGTTCCAGGCCAGGTGGGCCTACAGGGGAACTTTGTCTCAAAAGAAAAAAAAGGTATCAGTCAAAGATGCACAATTAATTATCCTTCTTCATCTGAAATAAAAGTTATGTTTTTAATTGCTGGAAGTTTTCTGAGGGCTGAATATTTGAAAATAAAGGGCAGGAGTATGATATGGTGTTGGGATTGGGGGCAGCAGAGGGTCTGGCCACCAGACAGGTCTAAAGAATTCCGACCGTGGACTGTGGTCTTCCTGGGCAGCAGAGCTGAGGGCAGGTGCATAAGGCGGCCTTATCGCCCTTCTGTAACCATGTCCCTTGGTTCCCTCACAGCTCAGAGCAGAGCTGACCTCTTCTGAAAACTCCATAAGAACATCTTCTGAGATACCTGTCCAAGCTGGCCAGGCAGGAGACCACCGTGGACACTGTACTCTTTGCTCTTCCCTGGCTGGGGAACTGCAGTGTGTTGTATATTTTACCTATTAATTGAAGGCAAATGCAATATTTAGGAACCTTGACCTTTGTAATAATGAAAAACTTGTCAAGAGAGTTCTGGGGGGTGGAGGCTGGAGAGACGGCTCAGTGCTTAGGAGCACTGGCTCCTCTTGTAGAGGCTAAAATTCCCAGTGCCCATATGGCAGCTAACAACTATCTGCTACTCCAGTTCCAGGGGATCGGATGCACTCTTGTGACTTCCAAGGGCATGGCATGGTGCAGGTGCACTTGAATACATGTAGGCAATACACTCATACACAAACAATAAAAATAATTTAAAAAAAGGGTTCTGAGGACTGGTGAGAGGGCTCTGAAGGTAAAGGTGATTGCTGCCACGTTTGACTACCTGAGTTTGGTCCCTGGTACCCTTAGAGTGGTAGGAAAGAAATGACCCTGACAAGTTGTCTTCTGACCTCTACTAAACCCCCCACCTCCACTCCTGGCAGTCACAAATGTGAAAAAGAAAATAATTCTACGAGCTGGGAGTAGTGGCTCATCAGTGTGATCCCAGTGGAGGCGGAGGTAGGACGATCAGGACTTCAAGGTCAACTTTTGCCATAAAGGAAGTTTGAGGTCTGCCTGTGCTACATGAGATCCTACCTCACAACAACAAAAAACAAAAGAAATCTGTGGATATTAATAAAGTTTATTATTATTATTATTATTGTTGATACAAGGTTTTACTGTGTAGTCCTGGCTGGCCTGGAATTGTCTATGTAGACTAGGCTGGCTTTGAACTCACAGAGATCTTCCTGCTTTTGCCTCTGGAGTTCCCGAGTGCTGGGATTAAGGGTGTGTACCACCACACAGGGCTCATTTGGATTTTTGCTGATCATAAAAGACCTAATAAGAAATTTGTAGAAAACTTAGGGTGTAACTGGGTGGTAGAAAACGTTCCCGGCCTGAGTGAGGCCCGACATTCAGTTCCCAGCACATTAAAAAAATGGTTTGATACATTTTTTTTCTCAAATTCTGGACACAGGGTTTACAAAACTATGGTAGGGCATGCAATGTGGGGAAGAATCTGTTGGGATGAGTCTGAGCAGGCTGCACATGGCTCCCTTCCAGGAGCCACTGACTTAATAGTACAGTCCTCAGATTTCTTCCTTTATTTTTTTTGGTCTTTTTGAGAGAGGGTCTTCCTATAGCCCCAGCTGGCCTGGAACTTGATACGTAGACCAGCCTGGCCTTGAACTCACAGAGATCCCTTTACCTCTGCCTCCCAAGGGCTGGGCTTAAAGGCGTGCACCCACACGCCCAGCTCAGGTTTCATTAAAAAATTTATTTATTATTTTTATTTTAGGTGTACGAGTGTATTGCCTGCATGCATGTAGGTGCACCTGTGTCATGCAGTGTCCTCAGAGATCAGAAGATAGTGTCCAGTTCCTCTGGAAGTGGAGTTATGGATAGTTGTTAGTCACCATATGAGTGCTGGGACTTGAACTGGGGTCCTCTGCAAGAACAGCCAGTGCTCTTAACCAGAGCTGTCTCTCCAGTCCCAAGCCTCAGATTTCTTGGGTAAAGGAAAGCATCAGTTCCCACAATGGGCACCGAATGTCAATGAACATTGTTCAGGTTATGTTTCAGGTCAGAAACAAGGCTGTACCCATAGGTGCTAACTGCTTTTGCCTTCCAGCTGTGAAGATGCTGTTCATTCCTCTTTCAAATGATCCTGCCTCGTTAAGTCTTGAGAGAAAGATTAATGCTTTATCCACTTAAATATCAAAACAGGATATTCTGGGCATTATTAAATTTGGGGGATGAAACCGAGGCTCATAGAGGCTTGAATCAAGACCCAATAATGAACTCTTATAAGTCAACTGTAAAAAAAACAAACATCCACATTTAAAACAATTGGAAAAAGGATCTGAACAGTCATTTCCCCAAAGAAGACATACAACTTGCCAATAAGTACACGGAAGATACTCAACATTATTAATCATCACCGAAATACAAATCAAAACTATGAGATGCTATTTCATACCTGCTAGGATGGTCATAATGAAAGACATATTTGTGACATAATGCTCACAAATGTTGGTGAGCAGCTTGATTAATTGGAGCATCCCCATTGCTGAGGGAAAGGTAAAATCCTACAGGTACTTTAGAACATTTTGTAGGTCCCCAAACCATATGACTTGGCAGTTCCACTCCTGGCTATGTGCTCAAGAAATATGCTCATGAAAGAGCTTGTATGTCAATGTTTATAGTAACTTTTTTCACAACAGCTAAAACATATCAATGACCCAAATGTCCAGAAAGTGATGACTGAATAAGTCACAAAACAGGACACTATTTGGCAATAAAAGAATGACATATGGATACGTACAACTCCATGGGTGGACCCAATAATATCATGCAAAGTGAAAGAAACTGGTTTTAAGAGATCACATATAATATTTCATGTATGCAAAATGCCCCCAATAGGCAAATTTATAAACATAGAAAGTAGATTACTGGTTGCCAGGTGAAGGGAGCAGGAGAGGAATAGAGTGGTTGCCAATAGGTGCTGGGTTTCATTCTGAAGTAGCCAATGAATTCTAAAGTAGTGATAGGTATGCAAATAGTGAATATGTAAAAACTACTGGACTGTATAAGCAGACTAACTTTATGGTGCAGTTAAAAAAAATAGGCTTATAAGACACATAAAGGTCATAATTCTAACTATGATTTCTCAATGCACAGTATTAGAATTACCAGGAAATGTCATGTGATAGGGATTTTAAGTCATATGCATTTTAGAATTGTTTTTAACAAATTCCAGAGATTTAGCCACCAGTGACTCTAAGACATCTTCTTTTCCACAACATAGAAAAACTATAGGTGATCTGACAAGAACAGAGTTGGGTTTTGAGATTGGAGCCCTGAGGTGTGAGACCTATAATGTGTCAGGGCCATGTCTGGTGAGTATGGCTCAGAGGCTGGAGGACCAGGAGCAGGAACCCCGAGGTTGTACCTTGCTGATTCCCACACTCAGCCTATCTGGGAAAAGTGCATTTTAGTTTGAGTTATTGACAAAATAAGAAACAGAAAATTCTGACAAAAAGTTCTCAACTTCTTGAAAATCTTCTCAGCGCTGCCAATATTGTGCCGATATTTCTGAGTAGCCTTGGGGCTGCAGCTGCCTCCCTTAAATTAGGGGCATCCTCTGTTGCATTCTTCTGCATCAAAGCCAGCGTGTCTCCTTGCATCATTCCTCCTTGCATCTATCAGCAGAACATCTCTATTTGGAAGATGAGACTTGGAGGTACAGGGGATGCAGTGATGTCTCAAGGCTGCATGGAGGTCAATGTTAGGATCTGGACTATATTTTCCCGTGAACCACACTTTTAATGGTCATCTCTGCTGAAATTTCAGAAATTTGCCACTGCAGAGACCAAGGTAGTTCAGGCAAATGGGCCCAGCAGCAAAATAATCATATAATGCTATGATAAACTAATATGGATATGATGTTCTTTGCTATGAGTGATATAACTTTTCTCTCTTGACAAGAGTAACATGAGATAAAAAGAAAGTAGGCAAAATGTGCTTTACAAAACAACATATTAACAAAGTTACGTGCAGCTTTCAGACCTCATCAGAGAAGTTTCTTTGCAGTGGGCTGTGGTTAATGCCAGAAACTCACAGCTGGTCAAAGTGCAGAGAATATGTGTCTGTGGTATGCTCAGCCACAAACAAACATCTGTATCACCCCTCCTCCCCCCAAAGCCTGTGGACCACTGTGGAAGAGGGTGTGGAAAGACTGAGAAGGACCAGAATGAAACTGTCTTCTGGATATGACAGGACAGGTGCACTCATGAACCTACTGCAGCTGTGGTTGCCCACACAAGATCACGCCAGTTCCCTCTTTTTTGGGACAGGGTTCCCCTGTAGCCCCAGCCAGCCTGGAACTCGCTCTGCAGACCAGGCTGACCTCACAGAATCACAGAGATTCACCTGCCTCTGCTTCCCAAGTGCTGGTAGTAAAGGTGTGCAACTCCATGTCCGGTGTAATAAAAATACTTTTTAAAATCACAAAAATAATGCACGCCGATATTTAGCAAGGTTGTTTAAAGTTCCAACAGCTTTGGTGTTTAGACAGCATTACCTTTATAAAACACAGACCTATATAAATAAACATTTATTTATTTATTTATAGACAAGAGTCTCTCCATATACCTTAGGCTGGCCTTGAACTACAGTTCCTGTAGAGTGATGGGATTACAGGTGGGCACAACCTTGAGTAGCTAATAATCAGGTAGTCTAACAGTAAAGCAGCACTGGCTGTATTCTGCACAATCTGACTTGCTATCTCAGCAATGAGGGAAAGCTACTATTTGTTATCCTTCTGAGGCAGTGTGTCCTGAAGGAGAGCAGAGAACATGTTACTTCTTCAAAAAATCTTAGATTAGATATTACCTACCACCTAAGAATGACAGGGCACTTTAGGGAGATCAAAACCCAAGATGCAGAGGCAGATCTGGAGCTCTGGAACCAGTGGATTTGGATTTACATCCTGGGGGCTCCACCTGGTTGTGTGCAGTACTGGGTACGTTTCTAAACCCCTATAGGTTGGAATTTTCATAAGCAAAATGAGGATAAAACCCAGGAAGGGGAATAGATGAACTGATTATTGATAGTAAAAGTATGGTGCGAACGTGTAACAAGCATTGACCTATACCTGAGGCGCTGGGGCATAGCAGAGCTCAAAGTAATCATAGAACCAACATGGCATCAAGACAGACAGATAACGAAATAAAGGCTTAAGAGAACTGATTATGGGGTGGAGATGCTGTTCAGCAGAACTAGCAGGCGTGAAGCCCTGGAGTGGATCTCCAGCACTGAGGGGAATAAGGATTATATTGGCCAAAAATGCAAAGGAAAAAGAAGCGGAGAAAGGAGATGGGCAGTGTGAGGAGGCAGAGGCCAGTCCTACAGACTGCTCTTAGAGGATCTTAGCCGTGACTCGACAGGCTGGACACCAACATTGAAGCCCCTTTTGCTGGGCCAGAACAGCTGCCTCTTCTCACCCGCAGTTTTCTCTAGCGACCACATCCTAACTGTCAACTCTTTTCTTAGCCTCTCTAAGCTCTTTTAAAGGCTGGGGGTGGGCAGTTGGCTAAGGCTTTCTAAACTGGTTTGTGACCAGTTCCTTCACAGGGTAACAGTTTCACATTTTTGTTTGGGGCCTTAGACAAAAAGGATACTTATTTCTCCTTAATATCAACATGTCATTTTTAGCAAAGAGAGATTCGTGAGGTTATCCTGAAAGAACCTAAAAACCGTATGCATGAATATGCATGTGTTTGTCAACTGCCACTTAAAATAATGAAATGTAATCATGGAAAGTAAAGCAATAATATAATAAATAATTATTTCCACAGTCTACAGCAAATTGCTTTATCATTAAAGATCTCCCAAACAGAAGAAAAATGCTCCCCAAAGGATTTTTACTAAAATGTCAACATTAAAAGTTAAGTGAACAATCATTTCTCTTTGGCTCTACTATTGGAGAATATTATTATTTTTTTATCTCTTATTTTTATTTTATGTGTATGAGTGTATTGCCTGCATGAAGGTAGGTGCACCCATGTCATGCAATGCCTTGTTGGATCCCTTGGAACTAGAGTTACAGCTGTTACTCACCATGTGGGCGCTGGGAATTGAACTTGGGTCCTCTGTGATAACAGCTAGTGCCCTTAACCTCCGAGCCACTATTCTTGCTCTTGTCCTGCTCTCACTGTCAATTTTCTGGGCACTTGCCTATTTGGAATCAATTTCTAATTTCTTTGCTTGTGAGTTTCCCAGATTCTGGTCCCACGTCACTTAAAAGTGAGGGTATCTCTCTTGGGAGAAAGGCTCTCGAAATCCAATGGTGGGGTCAGAGTGCCTGCCATTCCTTGGACTCACAGCCTGGGAGATGCTACGTGACTGGGCTTAAGAGCCTGGCAGCCTGCCTGGGTTCTAGGCCATGGAGTTTTGCTACCGTTTGCTCCTTTTAGACCACCTCAGGGCTAACTGCATCTAGTCTGTAAGAAGCTGTTCTTGTCTTGTTGGATGCCCAGAGCTCCCAGTACCTTTCTCCATCTGTTCCTACATGCACAAGTTGCAGTCTTCTCCAGGTGAGTGGTGGAGGGGCCGCTTCTTCCTGCCTCTCTGAAGTGGTCATGTATGGTGCTCTGATGCCAAGAGGGCTGTCATTTGCCAAATACTTCTTTCTGTTACAGTGGCATCAGGTTGGCTTCACTGGATTCCTGAATTCCACTGAATTCCTGGCTGGATTGCTGAAACTCTCTTCAATAATTTGAAGCCTGGAACACTGATTAATGTTTGTGGACTTGACAAGTGTTTTACAGCCAATTCTCACAGATGGAGAACACATGGTACTATTAGGGACCACACGGTACTATCCACAGTTTCTGTCTTTTAAAAGTCACCCTCATAGCACCTCAATTAAAAAAATAAATAGCATAACATATCCAATGACAAAGGTGACTTAGGATGAAAAACTATGGCCCCACCTCCCTCCCGTCGGAGTTCCATCCAGTATTGCTCTTTTAGCTTTTCTAGTGATTCTTTCCTATCTTTTGATGAGTTGGGGAATAAAAGACATTCTCAAATGAGGCACCCACCCGTTCAGTAGGAAGGACATTCACCTCCTGACATCTGCTGTATTGATTTTATACAGTTATAATTTATACTTAATCATTTTATTTAATTAATTTGTTTTATGTGTATGAGTAGTCTTCCTGCATGTATGTAAGTGTACTGTGTCACGAAATGCTCACGGAGGGCAAAGAGGGCGTGGGATCCCCTGGAACTAGAGCTAAAGATGGTTTCTAGCTGCCATGTGGGTGCTGGGAATCAAACTCAGGTCCTCTGCAACAACAGACAGTGCTCTTAACCACTGAGTTATCTCTCCAGCCTCTATATTTAACTGTTTTAAGTCCATCAATCACATGCCATGTTTCTGTCAACATTTCACATTATTTCATCTTTGTCCTTCCTTTCTTCTCTCATGGTATTAAACAGACTAAAAAATAAATGTGGTAGCTGGGTGTGGTAGTACACTTCTTTAATCCCAGCACCTGGGAGGCAGAGGCAGGTGGATCTCTGTGAGATGAAGGCCAGCCTGGTCTACACAGTGAGTTCCAGGCCTACTGTGGCTAGAGGGAGACCCTGTTTCAAAAAAGGTCAAAAAAATGTATCTCTAGTCCCTCATGACGGCTAAAATACTTTATTTGATCTTATAGTGACAGCTAGAACTTCCTTGCTTTGTTCATGAGTTGCATCCAAAATCAGAAAATCAATAACATAGAATTTATAATATTGAGACTATGTAAAGACTGTTTGATGCTGGCTGACGGTGAGTTAGGAAGGCCATATTTTCCTCTCTGAGCTCAGTGTCATGGTTGCCAGGTCATGCTAAGAAAGATGTTCCCAGCATCTAGGTTACAAGGTTCAGAGACGTCTCATGCTTCTCCACGTTAGAAGGTTTTGTCCTTCAAAGCTGCCTGTTTTGAGGGGAAAAAAACCCAGGACGTGGCCTGGGCAGAAGCTGAGCCAGAGCTCTACTTCTCTAGCGACCAGCAGTAATACCGGGGGGAGTCATCACTCAGACACTATGTCCTGGTTTTTCATCTTTAAGGCAGAACGACAGCCCTTACCCAACATTTCTCCCAGAACTACCCAGGGACCAAGCCCCACTGGACCGGTAGGAGAAAGAGGCCAACAGAAGGAAGCCACACAGCTTTCAGCTTTGGGTCTGTACCTTGCCAGGGACCTTTGATGAGATTTGTTTGCAGGGACAGATTTATAACAAGTCCTTGGAAAGAATTCCTGTTCTGATATTCTAAGCTTAGCTATGAGAACATGAACTGATAACAAACATGGGTAGGCACGCTCTCCTTGCAGGGAAAATCAAAGCTACAGCTGGCACGCGAAACCTCATTTAGTCTCAGAGACACAGGGTGTTCTGGGCAAGCCCCTTCCGCACTGCCCAGGCAGGAAGTGGAAGTCAAATGCCACATTGGGCCTACTTGGGTGAGTGGCTGGCACCAGTCTTTCCATTTGTGCCTTGGGTGTTGTCATTGTGCAATAGGCTCATGCCTCTCTAGGACAGTGTCTCTAACACACTGAACTTCTTTGCTGAGCTTGGGAGCATGTCTACAGGGTGATCGAAAGAACCCCGAGAAGTGGGAGGCTTTGATCACAGACCCAGAATCCTCCTGCCTTTTTCCCTCTGCAGCCTGGAGCTTAGCTGCTACTCTTCATCAGGGGGCTGGCTTGTTGCTATTTTTAGGGCAGGAGACTGCCTGTTTCCAATGCAACCGCAGAGCAGCAGGCAGAGCAGCCTGCACTCTTCAGCACTGACTGAAAGCTGCCCCTGGCTGCAGAGCTCGGCTTAAAATTCCTCCCCGAACCCCCCCCCCCCCCCCCCGAGTGAACACATCAGGCATAAAACCTACTGCAGACACAGCACAAAGCACAGGCTTGGACCCCACAGGCAGAAAGAGAAGGGGACAGGAAGACCCTGCTACTCAGAGCTGGGGGCAGCTGAATCAAGGGCAGGGGCCTGCTTCCCTCTGAGAGGAGCCAGGGCAGTGTGTGGGTGGAGGCTGGAGGGAGAAACCTTGCAAAACCACCTCTCGCACATTCAGAGAGCTCCTTCACCATCTATCTCATTTGTGTTTCTAACAGCATACCCCAGCACAGATAGACAACACACATGTTCACACATGCCCCTTAAAGCTAGGGGCATAGCCACTCCTAGTGTTTATACTATTATGATCCTATTACATTCATTATTTCATTTAATCATTAAAGACAGCTCTGCATGGTTGGGCCTTTTGCTATACATCTGTACGTTTCCGCGTGTGGGCTCACTTGTTAAAATCCAGGGGAAACTGGATTTGAACCCAAACCTGACTCGAGCAATCCCATATCCTAGCCACACTGCCTCAAGCCATCCAGTCTCTGCTGAGGATTAGCCCTCACCTGTGTTTCTAAGAGTCTTGGCAATCGTGATTCAGTTAAGGGGTGATGGAAAAAGAGACAGCACAGGACTCTTCACAAATGACAAATCATTCCTACTAACGTCTTGGTTATTTGGCTTCATCAACAGGAGCAGAAATAAAATGGTTTTTGGTTTTGGTGGTATTGCAGATTGAATTCAGGGCTTCAAGCAGGGTAGATAACCACCCTATAACTCTTATATAGCTTTTGCCTAATAAACGCTTTTAAAAAATATCAAAAACAAAAGAAACTTCTGATAGCCTCCTCTCATACAACATAGAAAAGCTAAATTGCGACAGATTATAGAAGAAATGTGAAAGTTAGAACTACCAAGCTCCCATAAAACAAACAAAAATCCTGAGGATAATGTCAGTCTTTCTGACCTTAGGGTTGTGAAGAGGAAGAGACATCTTCCTGGTGGAACAGAGGATGGTCTCTACCTTTACCTGGTGACCAATACTTGTGTACACACTTCTCACAATTCATATTACCATTTGCTTAAGATTTCCAAATTGTACAACAGAAATTATACTTCAAGTACGGGGTGTGGTGGCTCACACTTATAATTCCAGAGGTGGGAGAACAGCCACGAGTTCAAGGTCAGCCTGAGTTACACACTGGGTTGTGCAGGGCCTAAGATCAGAATCAATTCTTTCCCCATCTATGGTACTGATAATCTAGTCGAGTGGGTCCCAGTGGTGAGGCTTAGGAGAATCTGAAAAAACTGCTTCATAGATAGTTCCCCAAAGACTAGGGATGGGGTGCCCTGAAAACAGACTTGATTGTCCTGTCAGCTAGAAGTAAGATACCAAGCCAACCGGACTGGACCTTTTAAATCACAGGAATCCATGAGCTTGCTGGCTCTTGGTATATGTAGAAATAGTTAGAATGAGAGTCAGGGTAGCTGAGCTTTGGTACCCATGTGGCACTGAAGAATATACTGTATTCAAATAAGATACTAAACCATCCTGGGCCCCAGAGTCCCCTCCTCTATAGAAATCAGGAGCATGCATTTGATGAGGTTCTTTTAGCTCTTAAATGCTTTGATTCTTAGTTTCAGTCAATCCTCTCCATGAAATTTGAGATCAAAGCAGTATATTAGCAATTCTGGTGGCTTAAATGAGAATGTCCCCCATAGATTCAAAGTATTTGGACATTTTGTCCTCACTTGGTAATACTGTTCTGGGAAGTATTAGAAGGTGTGGCCATGCTGGAGAAAGCATATCATTAGGTGTCAGGCTTAGAGAGTTCTTCTGCCTTGTGGGATCTCCAGCCATGCTCTGTTTCCTGTGCCTGCTTGCAGATGTGAGTGCTTAGTTTCTGTGTCTACTCTAGCCACATCTGCCACCATGCCTTCCCACCGTGATGGACTCTTGCCCCTTTGGAAGCATAAGCTACATAAACTCTTCCCTTTATAATTTCCCTTGGTCAGTGTTTCTGTCACAGCAACGGAAAGCAAGCTAATACAGTAATGCAATATGCTGAATTGGGAATACTTCTTCCTGTGCAAACTAACAGAACCAATAAAGGTTTAGGATAAGTAATTCTCAAGCTACACATTGTTCTCCCTCTGTATTACACAAATGATATAATTCCTATGGATGTCACTTTGCAGCCAGCCTCCCTCTCATCTCTTTAGGTGTTATAGGCTGATTTGTGTCTCCCTCAATTCATATGCTTGAAGTCTTAGCCCCAAGTACCTTAGAAGGTGACCTTATGTGGACCCTGAGATGTTGCGGATATGATTTATTGAGATGAGGTCATACAAGGTAGGCTGTACCCTGCTCCAACATGACGTTGGTCTTCATAAAAAGCGGGAAATTTGTAACACACATAAGGAAAACTCCATGTGAAGACAAAGATCATGAGATGTCCACACTTGGTAAAGGTTTGGCTTCATTTAGCCAGTTAATAATGAAATTTCAGAAGCTTCTGGGAAAAAATAATATGAGAACAGATTAGAAGGGCAGCTTGGCTCTCACAGATATATATTGTAATAATAACTGTTCACAGTCACTGGAATACCATGCACAGGTCTGATTTTCACTGAGCCTGTTAACTTTGAAGAGGAACAGAATGACAGGAAGGTTTCCCATCCATGGCTGGGACAACTCCATGCTAATAGGCTCTAACTTAAATAATGAGAAAATATCACAGTAATTGCTAGTCTCTGTGGTACATGTCAACATCATGTCCTGAATCATTAAGGGACATAAACAGGGTAGGGACAAATTAACTGAGTAAAGCTCCACTGGTCACAAAGGAGGTCACCTACCAGCTACCTCCCTGGCAGAGATGATTGGGAGGTGTGTGGCATTGGGACTGTCCTGGGAAGAACCAAGGTTTATTCTGGTTTCAGAATAACGGCTAAGCTTTAATAATCTGATTATGGCTCTTTATACACTAAAGCCTTTGCTATAAGTTATGGATCAAATCCAGGCAGGTGTGTTAGAATCAAAGGTCAGTTCACTCTAATTGTTTAAGTCAGATTCTCAAACGAAATGGGTATTAAAATTGACAACAGACCCAGGAAGTTACATTTGTAATAACTTGTTTTTGAAGAGCAGGAGGACCTAGAACCTGCACGTTAAGGTGAAGTCAGAAGGGGTAAGGTACAGACATCCAGTCCAGAAATGGTATGATATGTCTTTGTGAATGATGCAGGGCCAGAATGAGCCATCTTAAGGAACGTGATTGGAAGGAAGGGAATGTCGATCCCAGGGCATGGCTGAAGGAGGACCTCGCCTCTGTCTCCATGGTTTGTGTGTCCTCTGCTCTAGAGCTGGTGCTCAGAGAGTCCACGGGGCTGTTATTCTTCTCAGTCAGCTGGAACCCAGTGAGCATTTGCCAGCTCTGAGTACTACCTGTGTTAATGAGGTCAGACACACAGCTGCTTACCATGTTATGTCAAGTTCCTCCTACCAGAACAGGACACATGAAAGCAAATACAGGATCTGGTGTTTTGTGAGAGAGGTAGACACCATGCTCAGCATTTAAGACTGTCCACACCCCGACTTATTATGTATCAATATGCTCACCAATTTGCAAATATAAATATTAAAGTTGAACATTCATTACTGAGATGATCCCCTCCCCCATGCAGGACCCTGTCTGAGAAACATACAGCGAACTGTTTCTGAGTCTGATTTAAGTCCTAGTTGTTTTGGAACTGCTTATCTTTCACATGTATTTAAATTCTATTTATATGGACTGATTGTTAATTAAGCAAAATGGTCTAACGAAGTTGTCCCATCACATATGAGCTGACGTAAGAGTAGGTGCTCAGGAGGTTCGGCCCTTGCCTTCTGGGCATCCTTCTAACCAGGGTTATTTACCTAGGCTTGGACAGTTATTCTATCCCTCTAAGCTTATACTTTAACCATATATCCACATCATAGGGATAAAGTCACCCTTTACTATGGCTTGAATCAATCTTTCCCAAAGGCCCACGTGTCAAGATCTCGTATCCAGGGTGGTTCTGGAAGGTTGTGGAACCTTTAGAAGATACAACCCAGTGGGAGGTCCTTAGGTCTTTGGGAGCATGACCCTAAAGGGGATGGTGTGACCCTGGTTGTCAGTGACCTCCCCCACTCCTTCCTCCTCTTCCTCCTTCTTCTTCTTTGCATCCTGGTGAACAGTACACGTAGTACTACTTGGTCATGTGTTGGGCATAATGCAAGGTGGGCCTAGCCAGGCCACCTGCTAGGAGGAACAGAGGAATGGCTCCTCTGGGTGTGATGTTCTGCTCTGGCTAGTTGTGAGACCAGCACCTTGAAAGAACCTGCCTACCTGGGGACAAACTTACTATTGGCTGTATTTGGGACCCCACCCCATAAGGTCATTGGCTATCCAGGCCTATAAGAGCTTGTGCACCTATTCAATAAACGCGCTTGGGCTGCTTTCCGTCCAGCTCCCGAGTCTATGGCTTGACTCTGCGCCTACTCATCCCCAGCCCCTCGGGCTGGCCCCCCAAAGTCCACTCGGGATGGCCCGGAGTGGTGAGACACGATGGTAATGGACACGACTATAATCATGGGCTGTCTGCCTTTGTCATATGGCAGATCCACACATGCCCAAAGCAATGGGTCTGCCTGACCTTGGCGGACCTCTGTAATTATGAGCCCAAACATAACCTATTCTCCTTATAAGTTAGTTAGCTGAAGTATTTGGCTGAAGTAACAGAAAGCTGACCAGTGTATCATTTAAAAAAATATTTGATATATTATTGTTATTTTATGTGTATGAGTATAATGCCTGCATGTAGGTAGATGTACCCGTGTCATGCAATGCCAGGGGAGGTCAGAAGAGGGCCTTAAACTTGAAAAACAGACAATCAACAAAACAATAAATCTATTTCTGACTTAGAGTACTTATCAATTGCTGCGGAACAAATGTTTTAAATTTAATTTATAATGTGATGCGAAGAGACATATGCACAGAAGCCAAAAATTACATGTCTTTCTACTATACAGATAAATACATGTAATCTCAGGAAATACAGGTAACGGAGGCTACGCAGTAGAATAATTAGGAAGAGTTCAGTTTTGAGTATCACCTTCTAACATGTAATTCATTTAATTGAAAGTTCCTGTGATTTAATGGTTAATGCTGGCAGTGCTTAAATGGCATGCATAATTTGACAGTTGATTCTCATAAGTCAAAAGGAGAAAGTGTCAGGATATCACTGCAGGGAGGCAAAGGAAAACTTTAGGAGCCATTTTTAGCATAGTCTGTTCAAGTTGCTGCTTCTATTGCGATCACTGTGGCTACTGGCAAAATGATGGAACAGTGGTATCAGTGGGGAGCCAAAGGTCTGGGCAGCCCTGGAATAACAGCAGGGGCTAACCAAATCCACAGGTTCACGTATGACTTCCGAACCAACAGGATGCTAAGGAACACGATTTAATGAAAATATTTTGCTAATTAAAACTTAGAGCTCCTTTTTCTTTCAGGTTTAAAAACTAGAAATTAAAAAATTTACTCTTCTATACACGACAGATTTTGAAGAATAAAATTCACGACATTTTGATGAACAAAAGCTCATCTATTTTAGTGCTGATGAGCTACTTTGTCTTACTGACACTTCTTCACATTGCAGGAAAGATGATCTCACACAACTCTACTCTATGCAACCCTGCTTGTCTAGGATGATTTCCTACTAATTGCCAGGAACAGACCAATGCTTGTGGTAATCATCAGAGCTTAGGCCAGGCTTGTTACAAGTACATAATTAAAAGCACCCAAAGACTTGGCACAGGGCCTAGTCTTGACAATGTGTAATTAACCCTAGCTATAATTCTACAAGACACAGAGTTCCAGTGAAAAAACAATTTCAAGGGAAGCATATGTTCCTTCAAGCAGCTTTAGACTCCATGCCCTAATGATTTTAGAGCATTAGTATCATTCTTTATAATGCAGGAGACAGATTAATGGAAAGATCTCTGGACTCCAAGTTGAAGGGCTCAATTCTAAATTCTGTCAGTTTTGTGTTACACAGAATAAACAATTCACTTCAGTGCATCTTAGTTTCCTAATTTTAAAGTAAAAGCAGTGTACTAAATAATTACTGTTTCTTTATAATGAGAAAATCAACCGCTATAACCAAATGAGTTTCATGTCTGATAGCTTTCGGAAATTCAGCAAACATGCTCTCCGTGCTAGTCCCTGAATATCTTCTTTCAACGTACCACTTCCCCTTGTTCTTCTGAACAAACATTGATTCCATTTGTTTCCACATGTATATTTGAGCTTCTTTCAGATGTGTATATCAGTCCTCCCTGTTGAGTTTGTTTATCTGTGAGAACAAGGCTCTCTTTTCCTCTAAATCATAAGGCAATTCCTGGAAGGGACTGAGGTGGGAGATATACAGTGTGCTCAGGTACAAGAAGATTTGATATTTTGAGCTGCTAAGGAGCAGAGTGTGGTAGCCCTAGTCCTTAGGCTACTGAGCATTCTTCTACAGTCTGGGAATTTCTTATGTATGGTCATGTGTTGATGATCACATCTTGTTTCAAAAGTCTGAGTCTGGTTGGATGTTCTCTCTTTCTCTCTCTCTTTACCTCTCTCTCTCTCTCCCTCTCTCTCTCTCATCCTTGCTCCTCTTTCTAGCACTAGTCAATTAAAATTTTTCTACAGTTCTAAGCATACTGTCTGTGGCTGAGATCAAAGAGCTGTAATCACCACCCCTCTTAAGAGTAATAATATCCTTTCCTTATGGAGGTGCTAAGCCTTGGCACCCTGACATTTAACATATACTATCAAATTTGCAGTTTTAACAATCTGTCCAGGGTAGGCATTATCATAACAGTTTCCCACAAGAAGCACCAAGAGACGCCAAGAAGTGTATGCAAATACACAGGTTTCTAGCCCAGGCTTGAATGACCACTAAATGAATACCACCTTATATGTAATACCAGCACAGTCCAGGGAACCTATGGTGCCTCTGTTGGTTTTGAATGGGCAACAATTTTAGGAAGACTGAGACTGAGTGCCCCCAAATCTCACTATTAAACTTATAAGGGTTGGAATTCCATAGCAGGTTAAGAAATGTTCTGGGCCATACATTAATTACAGTTAAGCCCACTGCAAAAAGACTTACAGTATTCAATGGATGCCTTATTTGTCCTCTGTGTTGACAGTTGGGATTCTGAATTTCCCAACATTTCAAGTCGTTTCAAGAGGCAGCTTAAAAATATTTTTATTTTAAATATTTTATTTATCATTTTTATTTTATGTGTATGAGTAGGTGTATGTGTTGTGCAATGCCCAAGGAAGTCAGAAGAGGGCATCAGATCCTCCGGAACTGGAGTTACAGACAGTTGTCAGCATCATGTGGGTGCTTAGAATTGAACTCAGGTCCTCTGTAAGAGTAGCCGGTACTCTTAACTGCTGGGCCATTTCTCCAGCCCCTAAAAAATACTTTTAAAAACCATACTTACTTTGTGTGTGTGTGTATGTACATGTACCACAGTGTGTATATGTTTAGGTCAGGGGACAACTTTCAGGAGCTGTTTTTCTCCCCCCACTATGTGGGTCCCTGGAATAGAACTCAGATCATCAGGGTTGGTGGCAAGTGCCTTTACCTGCAGTGCCATCTCACTAGCCCTCAAGAGGCAATTTGTAAACCATGACCTCCTAATATGCATGTCAGACAGAATGCTACTGTATACATCGTTATGGTATTAGTATAGGTTTCCATGATGCTATTTGACATCCCTTTAAAAAAAGCAAACTCCTTATATTCAAATTTTGTTGGTTTTCCTTAATGCTCCCTTTCTGTTCCTTTCAGTATACCACATGGCATTTTGCCATTATCTTTGGGCTCCATAAGACTGAGAAGTTAGAATTTTCTTGTGATAACCTTGACAGCTTTAAAGTGTACTCATTATGCATTTTATGAGTGGTCTACATTTTGGGTTTGGGTGATGCTTTTCTTTTGGTTAGACAGCATTTGTGAGTGTTGGGGAGGGAGCCCACAGAGTTAGTTAAGTACAGTCCTCGCATGTCAACCTGCTGCCACTGATTGATCACTGATAACATCAACCTTGATAGCTTGTCCATATTAGTATACATATCTAGCTTCTAGACTGTATTTTTCTACAATACATTATTTGGCAGCAAGCAACCACATGAGGCCTGCAACATGAGGCTGAGGTATTACGGTCTACTGTTCTGAGGAGGGGATATTTACACAAAACATTTATTCTGCACTTTTTCTTCTATATGTGAGTTTCAACCCTTCTCCCTCATTTATTTAATCATATATTAACATTCACATAAACTACTGGACTTTAAGTACAATTTTTTGAGGTCACAACTCAATATCATGCTATTTATTTGCTTAAATCATTGCAGCTCAGCCATCGAGAGTTTCTTCAGTTGGCTCCTGTGCCCTCTCTGCCCACTATTTCACTTTCTGGATACTTCCTTTTTTGGGTCTTTTGGAGACCAGGCTGACTCTGATCTCACAGATTCGCTTGCCTCTGCCTCCCAAGTGCCAAAATTAAAGGCGAGCACCACCACACCAGGCTTTAACTTCCTTTTTCAAAAGTATAGAAGCTGGTATTTTTTGATGGCTTAAGTGTGGAGTCACTAAGGAACTAAATTGACTCTAATTGTTGGAGACTACAAAGCTCTGGCTTTACTTGATAGTTAATTCGAAAATTTTAAATGGACTTAATTTGCAGGAGCAAATTTATATCCCTCTTGTGTGCTAGGGGTTTGGAATTAAGTTTCTTAAGCAATTCTTAGTTTAGGGAAAGGCTGGTCTCAAGAACTGGGTTGTATGTGGGAGGTGGTAAAGAGGAAGCAAACTCGACCAGAGCATGAGCTTTCCTAGGGCTGCTGTATTAGTAATGCTCATCATTGCCTCCACAGAATACCTGACACACAGCAACTTAACAGAGGTTCTATTTTGGCTCCTGGTTTCATGGTAGGAAACACATGAGAAGCTGGGCTCTGTTCCTGGAGCCACAGACAGGAAGTGGGGTCTTTGTTATAAGCCTCCAGGCCTGCTCCCAGCAACCCGCTTCCTCCAGGTGGGCTGTTCCTGCTAGAGGTTCCTTAATTTTTCACTATAAGCTTCCCCCGCTAAGGTCAGTGTTCATATGCATGAGCCCTGGGACCATTTCATGCCTCCGCCTCCATCTTCCTCTTATACTTTCAAAGTAAATCGCAGCTTTACAGTGTCTGCGTAGCTGGGACCAGTGATGAGAATGCTTCTAGGTTAGGAGTCGGGGTTATGTAGAAAGAATGTGGAAGTATTCATCTTTGGGGAACAGCAAGAGTCCCAGATGTCCTTAGATCCTGCTGGCAGGCATACAGCTCAGCATGTAGTATGGTTCAGAAATGTCTGAAGGACTATCTTATTAAAAACTGGCTGTTGGGACTTGAGAGATGGCTCAGTGGTTAAGAACACTGGCAGGGGACCTGGGTTCAGGTCCTAGCACTCACATGGAAGCTACAGCCTTTCAAGCACTGGGATTTCCATGCCTAGCTTTCCTTCTTTTCTTTTTAGAGATGAGGTCTCATTATGTTACCCAGGCTTTCCCTGAACTCCTGGGCTCAAGTGATCCTCTTAACTCCACCTCTCTAGCAGGCAATGCCAGCTGTGTGCCACTAGGTCCAATAATTTTGCAGATATCCTTATTCTCTTGTAGATGAGGAGACCCAGGCCCAGTGATATGAAGATGGGTAATAACTCGGTGGGCACTCTAATTCCAACCTCTGTGCAAAGTTACCTGACCAATCTGAAAATCATGGCTGCAGAGTCTAGCAGTTTCCTCAAAGGAGACAAAGTGTGTCAAGTGGGTCATAAGTTCAGGCCTCCTCAAGGCCACAGGCTTGCTGATTTGGCTTTGCTCTGTTCATAGGGAGAGACAGAGTGATTCTATGTGAAAGAGATTCCTTCTTCCCATGAGACTGTTTATTGTGATCAAGTAACCTTCTCTTGGGAGCTACTTCAAGAAAACCCTAGATTGTCAAGGTCACAAGAAAACCGAAGGACATTCTAGCTTAAAAAAATCACTTGCTATTTCTCTTCTGACTGCAGCAGTCTTCCCAGATGGCCCTTTGGCTCTGGTGAGAAGCCCAGCCTCTTCCAGGAGCCTTCTTTAACCACAGCATTAACCTCAGCTTTACAGACAATCCTTCCTTTGTAACTTCCCTGCTTGAGTTCTGACTCTTTGCCCTTGGGAGGAAGAGCTCTCCTAGCTCATTCAAACAGAGCCTCATCAACTTCCTGGGCTGCACAGGGAGTCAGGTTAGTGCAGGGTCAGGTGCTGCCTGCTTGGAGTCACCCGAGGAAGCAGCCGTCACAGCAAGGCAACCACAGAACTGATGCCAATTTATTCAAAGTTCAAGGTATCAATACATGCCCTGTTCCGAGATAGCAAGATCGGGTGTTGACTTATGATGAATAAATATTAGTCCTTTACCTCCCTTAGGGGCCTTGACATCTCTTAATGGCATTTTAAATCCTTCTGGAAATACTCAAGGGACGTTTGAGTCCGTTGTGTTAGTGGAAAGTGGAGCTACATGCACTTCTAAGTGTCTGTCAGATTCAAAATTCAAAACAAACAAGTTAATGAACTCTTGGACATGCCTGAATATAAAGGCTGTCTTGAAAAAGAGAGGAGGACTGCGAATTTAAAGACTGCGAATGGGGAAGAAAAACGCTACTGATTTCATTTCCTTCTAAAACGAATAACAGGTGCTCACAGACCTCAAGCTGAAGAGTAGTGTGTGTTGGGGGATGGTAGCTCTACAAACTGCCAGGAGCTTAGAAATAGGAGATATGTTTTAAGTTTTTTTCCCCTTGAGGATCAGATCTCAGGTTTTAATTTAATCTTACTTGAAAAGCTGACTCATTGAAAGCTACTGTCAGAGAAAGAGGAAAGCACCTGAAATTACTACCACAAAAGACCGAGTGCCAATGTCCATGGTAGGAAGCGTGCAGCCGGAGGAACTGTAGTGTGAAGCGGGGCATGACTCAACTCCAAGATCTATCTGGGAGGGGGCTGCCTGGCCTGTAAACACCGCTGAGCTGAAGTGTTAGTTGTGGGAACAGTTGAAACAGTGCATTCTACTACGGGATAGAACACTAAAGTGTCTTCCTCTTCCAGGAGTGTCCCAAGGCCAGCTTCACGTGTCGTGACCTGTGCAACTGCATGGGTTTCTGTGCTTAGTTTAATGTCCTGATGATTTTCTCTTACGTGTGTGTTTTGGAGATAGGATCTTGCTATAGAGCACGGGCTTTCTTTTCCCAGACTGAATTTACAGAACCATAAAAAAAAAAACAACAAGCCCGAACCAAAATAAAACAAAGAAAAACTAATCAACAAAATAAACAACCTCATGAATTAGGGCATCGGGAGTCTCTGAAGGTGTGTGTGGTGGAGCAGGAGAGTGAAAGTCTGGTTAGGAAACAGGCAGATCACCTCCCACAACCTTTAACTTTCTCAGTCTTTCTTGACTCTTTTTTTTTTTTTTTTTTTTTTTTGAGTTTATTTTCTGGAGTGAGTGGAACAAAAGGTCTCTGAATTACAGACCGCCAGGCACAGCAGAGGTAAGGGACCATTTCCCAAATATGGAGATGAAATGGGGTTAGCCTGCAGGATTCAGAGAAGGCTTGTCCCTCCCACACCTTCAGTAAAGCCAGCCCTTACCCTCTAGGCTGGAGAGACTGGGCAGTCTACTGGGGAATCTGACACACCCTGGAGAAGAGATTCTGATCAGAGGCTCCATCAAATCACCCCACAGTCAACCCTATAGATGACAATCCCTAGCCATATGCTTTGCAAAGCTTTAATCATCTTCTGAGTGTCCGACTTTTTGCTTGAGACAGTTTTACTGGAATAATATACACACATCAAACAATTAGTTCACTTAAAGCATATAATTCAGTGGTTTTTAGCATACCCAGAGTTGTGTGACAATCACATAATCAATTTAAAAATATTTTTCTTACTCCCAAGGCAACTGTACTCATTAGTAATCACTACATTTCCCTTAAGCCTTTCACACTAGGTAACAACCCATTTTATATCCAGTCTCTGCAGATTTACAGTGGTACAGTTTTAAGTCTCAACAGATAACTAAGAGTTGCAGAAATTTAAGAAAAGTCACTATTGTAAAAGGAGAGGAGAAAATAAAGACAAAAGATAATTGGAGGGAGGAGAGCTTATAAGAGAGAAGCAACCTAACCCCATTCTCCAGCCATGTCGTGAAATTACTAAATGCATGAACTACAATAAGGCAGTTAACAAAGAAAGAATCAGGATGAGAAAGATCCTGAAGAGTAAAATAGTGGGACTGAGCCAATAACAGGGTGGCATGAACTATCAAGGCCATGTCACTTAAAAATAGAGCCCAAAGATAAGAAGAACACAGGAAAAATCCAAAACAGACAAGTTCAGTAGCTTGAGTTTGCAAATGAGATCAGAGTGAGAAAAGAGGAAAGAGAGAGAGAGAGAGAGAGAGAGAGAGAGAGAGATCATCAAAAAAGATGATTACAAAAGCCAACCCAGACAAAAACCCAAAGGGGAAAGAGGAGGTAGACAGCATGTCAACCCAAAGGACCTGACTGCACAGACTCGAAAGGGTACTTTATAATGGGTGAAAATAAGCCTCACTTCAAGGCATTTTATCAGGAAAATGAAGTTCTTTAAACTTGGGGGAGGGGAGTAGATTATATGATAGGGTGAGGAAACAGTAACTTTGAACTTCTGAATAGCTGCTTTCGAGCCCTGAAGGCAATGCAATAACCCCTTTGAAGGCCTGAAGGAAGATTATTTCCAAAATAAGAATCCTGTATCTTACTAAATGATTACTTATGAGTCATCTTGGCCCAAAGACATTTTCAGACATACATAATCTTTTCATGAATCTTTTTCCAAAAAGATACTGAAGGATATACTTCATAAAACCAAAAGAATAAATAGGTAAGAGGAAAATATGAAAACCATGAAGGAAGGGAGCCAATATCAGAGACAATGGGGCAGAATTGCCCTCAGGGTGACAGGTACCAGGCACAGGGAACAGAGTGGATCAGGTTAGAAAACTCGGGAAAAGTGTTCAGGTACATGGCTCTAATGCAGTCTATGATGCATTGGAGTCAACTAGACAGCTGAAATTTAATTACATAAGTTTGAAACATAATTAGTAGTAAATATATGACAACTAAGAACAGAATAGATCTAATTTTATGGAAAAATACAAGGACAAGTAATAAAGCTTTACAATGGGGCAGAGCTGTGAGTGATGTTTATGACATAATAAGGAAAATGATAACATAACCCAAACCACGGTGGCACTCCGCTGTGTAACTCTCCTGAGAACAGAGGGATGACCTGGCCAGTATGAGGGTGAGGACAATAAGGGGCGTTATGCACCTCTTCCCCTCTTCCAAGATGATGCATGTGTGGAAAAACCAGAGGAAAACCCTGGTGTTCCAGAGGTCATTCGCTCCTTCTGACTCCCAAAGCAGCACCATAATTTTGTTTAGAGAGCTAGAGAGAAATCACTGAAAAAAAAATCAGACAAGAAAAAAAAAAAAAAGATAACTGCTTTTAGTGAAGAAACAAAGATGAGAGATGGATGGGTTGGTGGTTTTCATAATAGTCCTTAAGGAAGTATTTGGCTTTAAGGTGTATCTTTCATCAAAATAAAACCTAAAGGAAGGCTATGTGAAGAGAATATATAATGCTGCAGATACATGTGACACAGTTTTACATGGCGTTTACATTATGATAGCCACCCCATGTTTTGATAGTACTTGTGATTAAACCCAGGCCTTCACACTTTGGAGGCTAATACTCTACCATTGAGCTACAATCCCAGCCCTTGGTTACAATCATATACTGAACCATACAAACCTGAAAAGAGCCTGTTTGGGGTTTACTTAGGCATTAGTTATTGTATTAAGGTAGCATGCAGGTTGGCAAGATAGTTCAACAGGTATAGCGCTTATTGAGCAAGCCTGACAACACGAGTCTGATGGAATCCATGTAAAAGTGGAAAGAGAGAACTGATTCTATAGAGTTTTTCTCTGACCTTCACACACGTTATGGTAAGCATGCCCGCCCCCTCCCCATACACGTACAATAACATCAACAATAATGATGAAGGTAGTAGGACTAAAAATAACTGCTTGTGTTCAAATTCCCCAGAACATAAAGCTCTTACATAGCTTTCATAAGCAGAAAAAGGATTTGCAAATAAATCAACTCCCCATTTCTTCGCTGCCCTTTCTCCTTGGTTTTTGATTTTTGTTGTTGTTGACTCTGAGACAGTGTCTCCCTGTATCCCTGTGGCCTCAGCTGACTTGGAACTCACTATGTAGACCAGGCTGGCCTCAAACTTGTGAGATCTGCCTGCCTCTGCCTCCCAAGTGGTGGGATTAAAGACGTGTGCCACCTTGTCTGGTTCTTGATTTTTAAGACTATTTTAATTCTATAACCCGGTTAACCTAAAACTTGCTATGTAGACCAGGCTGGCCTCAAACTTGTTCGTAATCCTTCTGCCTCTGCCCCTCACAAGTGCTGGGATAACAGGAATGCATCACAATACCCAGTCATCTTTATTTCTTACATTGACTGGTTCACAGTTATTTCTTAAGTAAATCTAAGCCTTTCCAGGATATCAAGGGAATCCTGCATGACAGCATTTTCTTTCTGTTTTTTTCTTCCAAGACAATATTGAGATGTCCATGAATAAACTTTCTAAAGATTATTAATCAATCAAAGGTAACCATTATGCTTAGTTTCTATACTCAGTGCCATGAATTTCTCATAGCCACAGCAACACAATTAAAAAGAATATTTTGTTTTGCTATTCTGCATTTTGAGGAAAAATAAGTCTTGGAAGGATGGTAGGTCACTTGAAATATCCAAAGTAAATAGTGCTTGAACGCTTTCCCCTTAAAAAAGCTTAATCTTTTAAAATTTGCATGTGAGACATTTGAATTATGACAACTTTCAATTTAATGGTTAAAAAATTTAACAAAATTTGTTCTGTGCTCTCTTCCTTGAGACATCTCACAAACACACCAAAGAGTTTGTCTAATTTAAAGAAATAAAGAAAATACTGATATCCTGGGCTGGTAAGGTAGCTTAGTGAGTAAAGTGTTTGCCATACAAGCATGAGGACTTGAGTTTGATCCACAGACCCCATTTAAAAAAAGCTGAACACGGTGGTGGTTACCCTTGTAATCCCAGAACTAGGGAAGCAGAGACGGGGCTTTGCTGGCCAGCCAGCCCAGCTTAAGGTGATCTCCAGGTCTCAATGAGAGACCTTGTCTCAAAAATAAAGGTTTCTGGTGCCTGAAGATGGACAACCTGAAGTTTTCCTCTGCTTCCCACATGCATGCACATGAATGTGCACTTGCACACCCATGAACACGCACACATTGTTGATACCTTAGTAAAGAGCCAATTAGGAGGATAAAGGTGAAACAGTCATATATAGTTCTAGAATTCAAAGCTATAACATCTTAATGCTGGTTGGATGTCTCCCAAGGAAAATGATTACGGAGACAATTGAAATTTCTCCAGGATTTGCAGACACTTTCTCTTGTGTGTTGGATGCTCAGTTTCGAAGCCACTTCACAGAGCAGGCCTGTAGTTTAGGGGTAAATTACCCATGGATACATTGCAGCTAAGTTACAGATACAGTTACCTAAGAAGCACAAAATCTGTTTCATTTAAATGAACAAACAAAACAAAACAAAAATTCCAGCTGGGTAGTGTGACACATGACTTTTAATCTCAGCACTCAGGAAGCAGAGGCAGGCAGATATCTATGAGTTCAAGACCAACTTGGTCTATATAGTAAATTCCAGGCAAGCCTAGGCTACCTAGTGAGACCCTGTTGAAAAAAAAAGCAGAGCAAATCAACAGCAATAACAATAAAACCCCCTATATTCAAGCATCCCTGCTCTTCCAACTTCTTCTTTGGCACTTTTGCTGGTGCTAACCCACAGCCAGGGCCCCTGACTTTGCTAATAGACTCTAAGCTTTGAGTTCAGGTACTGGGGAAGATCAGTAGTGATGGGGTTTATGTGTGTTCCTCCAAAATACCACAGCTTGGCATTTAAAAGACACAAGGTCATAAAAGTAGAAAGGCTAGTCTTGACTTTCTCTTGCCCTTGAAGCAAGTCCTAAGTTTCTCCCAAGAGAGTGTTTGCTTTACACCTGGGAAAGGAACCTCTGAAGACACAGGGACATAGAGAAGAATCTGAGCAACAGGCTTGCTAAGGTTCCCTGTTTGCCACCATCAGATCAGGCTGCCTTGTTCGGTTGTACTGGGCATGCTTGACCAGTGTCCGTCAAACAGCTCAGAAGTACACGGGTGTTCCTGCTTCTTTGGAGCCCCATTTCAGAAGACTCTTGGGCCACAAGAAGCTCAGACTAAATAAATCCGTACGTTTCATCTATCTTTTGCTACAGGGATCTCAAATGAACCCAGTGATAGATGAGGAAAAGAATTCTCTTCCTCTTCTCTGGCAGTCCCAGGGCAGGTAGTCTTCTTCCTAGGATCCTTTGCAGCTAGAGATGGTTGTGTGATACATTTCTGGATCTCAATGATTCTGAGGCTGCTGTTAGAGGCACAATTAGGCAAATCCTCCCTCCCCAGAAAAGAGAAGGGCCTTTCCCTTCTCTTTTTCCTTTGCTCTGTTTTCATCCTGAAGGACACACTGTCTGATGCTATGGCAGCCATTTTGTGACCATGGGACAACAGAGAGGCAAACACTGAAATGTGAAAGACAGCAAAAGCAGAAACAGCCTGACTCCTCGAGGATGCTGCCTGGCAGCTGCTGTCCTACAACTGCATATTCCAAACATTAGGTTATGTAAATCACTAATATAATTTGAAGTGAGCCAGTGCTTCCTAATGTCTCTTTAGTGTCATGAAACTCAGTGGATATGATGATATTTGTTCCCTCTCGGGAACATGGGGGACAGAGACACTGGCACACAAGGTGACTTACCTAGGGCCTTCAGCTGCCCTGGACTCTTCACCACCCCCAAAGATGAGGGAACAAGTGGGTCTACACATCTCTTTGTGGCTTACCAGAAGGCCTAACCCTGAGGAGATTCGAGTTTAGGTCATAGTTCCCTGTTGCTTGGCTAAAGGTCCTTCTAATATCACTGTCTCGCACATCCTCCAGCAACACACACAGAGGCATCTAGCCCTGGCCTGAACCCAGATCCTACCATCTGATCCCACTGGCTCCAGTTTTTGCTCCCAAACTCATGTTTATTTATTTATTTTTTTGGTAGTTAACTATTGGGCCACTTTCTGATGGATTATGATCACATTTGAGATCAAAACAGAAATACTTTTAAATGATGCATTTGAGTATATCCATAATTGAATAATTATAGATTTGAGAGCATAAAAGTTGCACTAAGATGTATAAATTCATTTCATGTAACAAATTATTATGTTTTGAATACAGCTTTAGGTTTGGGTATACAGTGTGCTTGGCAATAATTGATTTTTCTATATTCTTATCATTTATGTATCCAAGCAAAGCACCCTTTCTTAACTCTAGAATGCATACCTTAATGGGTATAGCATATAAAATACTATCTGTGACTGAATGTGGTAGTGCTTTCCTTTAATCCCAGCACCTGGGAGACAGGCAGGTGGAGTAAGGCCAGCCTGGTCTACACAGTGAGTTCCAGTTTAGTTGAGGCTAAAGGGAAACCCTGCCTCAAAAAGACAAAAAAACAAAGAGACAAAAACTTGTAAAGTGTTTGGGAGAGCATATGATCTAGACTAGGCATCTAAATCTGTGTTTTAAGATTATCTGACACCAGAATGTTAGTGGTAAACATAACTCACCAGTTGAAAAAAATTTCTCTTCCATATTAAACAGTAACAGACTTTATAAACATTATTGAGTAAACGCTATAGAAATGTGAAGCTCACACCATCCTCCAGAGTCCAGTAATTACTTCAATCCGCAGCCAGCGCTCTGGTGACCGACTTTCCTGTGTTGGCAAAGAAGTGCCATGCTCAAGTTACATCAGAGAGCTGCACTTTTCAACAAAATATCCAGTTCCCTGATTATCCACAGTTCATACTGAGAGGGCTTTCTGCTTGTTTATTATGAACAGGTTGTGTGTCACCAAGGCAAGGAAATGAGTTTTAAATCTGTCTTAACACAGCACGATGCATTTGATGAATGACAAACAAGCAAGCTGGGGACTGATATTAGTGGCTTTCCAATGTACTGTGTTCTGATAAGATGCCAGTGAAAGCTAGATTAAAGAACATATTGCACAACAACCTTTTCAAATCGCTCACGTCCAATCAGAAACATGCCCACTATGGACTGCTCTGTTATTGGTGACTGTCTTTGCAAGAGGCCTACCCTAAAGGAGGAGTCAGAAATATAGGTCTTAGGTCTAATTACGCTGCAATCTTATACTCTTCACTCCGAATGTCTCCCTGCCTCTTCCAATTTATAGACTAGGAAGTGGAGGCAGCACCCCCGCCTCCTACAAAATTGGAAGGTGCCAGCACCCACACATCTGTGCACCTAGGAAACCAGAAGCAGTAGAGGGGCAAAGAGATGGAAATAACTGTGTGTATAATTGACGCTAAGATAACAAAGTCTTCTCCTGCCAGAGGCCCCAGGAGGTGGTCAGCCAGGCCTTTTCCTGTTTAAACCAGAATCTTGTATAGGAAGCCTGCCAGCTCAATAGCGAGAAGTGACAGACACTAACATCCGTTCCACTATCAGGGCCTAGCCAGGTTACCTTTTATCAAAGATGATTTTTTTTTTCAGTTAGCATACAAAGTGATGAGTTTCTTTATAGCATTTTCACACTTGGCTTTTGAAGCAGAGGTGGAGCTTATGAAGAAAGCTTTTAATAGAGATTTAAACATGGACATTAAAGAGGGGAGAGAGAGATGTAACGGCAGTTTGTGCTTGGAGTGAGAGCAGACTCCTCCAGGGAGCTTCAGGTCACTGGGAATGACGCATAGCCAACAGCCCCAAATCTGAGGGGAATCTCCAGTGAAGAAAAAGCAGACTAATCAAAGAGAGAAAGCAACTCAAATGAAAACTGGGACCAAAAAGGGAGAAGAGACAAAAATCAGGGTGAGATTGAACCATCGTCCCAATCTCTTCAGGGAGGCGGTAGAAGCTGAAGTCATGAAGAAATGATTTCTACAGCGTGAAACCTCAGTGAACAACAACAAAAACATTCCTAGAAGACATGGTAACGGAAATTAAAAGGCCAGTGGAAAGATTAGAGATGAAGCAGAGCAAACCTTTCAGACACAGCGGGAGCAGAAAGATAGAAACGAAGATAAGAAAGTAAATAAAATTAGAGGACAAATCCCAAGATTCCTTCATGCATAAGAGGAACTGCAGGAAGAAGAAATAAAACAGGAAGAAATGTTAAAAACACTCCCCAAACACAGGGGTTTGCAGACTGAAAAGGGGCTCTGCACAGCGGAGTGAATTCCACTGTGCATAGGTACCATTCCAAACACTACATTTTATTATGGCTGGTGTCCTAGTTAGCTTTCTATTGCTGTGATAAATGACTCTGGCCAAAACCAACAAAGGCAGAAAAGAGTATATTTGGCTTACATCACAAGGCAGGAACCTAGAGGCAGGAACTGAAGCACAGACCACTGAAGAATGCTTCTTACTAACTTGCTCCTCTGACCCATGCTAGCCTGCTTTCTTATACAACCTAGGACCATCTGCCCAGGAGTGGCTGGATGCTCCCCTATCATTCAATAATCAAGGAAACTTGATGTGGTGGTGCATGCTTTTAATACCAGCACTCAAGCGGCAGAGGCGGACAGATCTCTGTGAGTTCTAGGCCAGTGAGTGAAGCCCTGTCTTTAAAAAAAAAAAAGAAAAATCAAGTCTCATGGATAAGTTCACAGGCCAGTCTGATAGAGGAAGTTACCCAACTGAAGTTCCCCCTCTCCAGGTATGTCAAGTCGAATGACTGAAGCTATCTAGCACAGCTGGACAGAAAATAATTAGTTTTTTAATTACATAATTCAGCTTTCTGTATTCCAGAAAGCAGATTACTGAATGATTCCATCTGGATTATGATTATTCTGAGTTGGGACTTTATCATTGCCTTATGTTTTTTCTTTAAACTTACCTAATTCTCTGGATACCACAACTGTCATGAATAAAAACCAAAGTCAGACAGGGGTGGTTGGTGCACACGGCCTGTCTAGGGGGTAGGCTGGGCCACCTCTCTGGTCAGTGACTTCTTTGAAGGTTTACATGGATGGCTTTACTGTGAAGCCTTTCCCCTCGTAACCAACAAGTTGCCTAAACGAGATAGAGCTGGCTACTGTGGAGATCATCCCGCAAACAGTAGAGGACCGAACAGAGGATGTGGATCCATTTTCTTCTTGAGTTGGGAGAATTGACAGATTAGCCTGGCTGGGTGCTGCCCTGTGAGAAAATACTTGGCTGGGGTCTGCCCAGGGCATAAACCTGGCTTCACCAAATCAGCCAGCTGCTGACTGTCAGGTGGACCAACGAAAGGGACAGAGCCACATGGTCAGGACTGAAAGGGGTACTTCTCAGGGTTCAGTGTGACCCTTACATAAAACAGAAGGGCCAGAGAAGCCCAAGGGGCTTTGAGGACTTTTCTGCTTGGCTATAGAACTGAGCATCTCAGTAGATCAAATCAGCAATGGAGCAGAAATGCAGTCTGGCTTCAGGTCAGAGGGCCTAAGCTGGGCCCAAGTTTGGGATTGGCTGTAGCATGTCCCAGAGGTATGACAACCTAAAATACCTTGAGTCAAAGGTACTTTGGAGAGATGGCTCAGCAGTTAAGAGTACTGGTTGCTTTTGCAGAGGACCTGGGTTTGGTTCCTAGCACTCACATGGAGGCTAACAACTGCCTGTACCTCCAGTTCCAGGGGATCCAACGCCCTCTTCTGGACTCCATGGGCATTGGAAACATGAGTGCACTTACATACATGCAGGTAAAACATATACACATAAAACAAACAAACAAATAAGGTATTTTTGCTTAAAATATTTGCCCATAAATCTGAAGTCTGGGAAAGGAACTTGGGTTCTGTTCTTAATCTGAAAGCACACGCACTTTTCTATAGCTGTATTTCAGATAACAAATGTCATTCATAAAGTCCTAGTGAGTCTCAGCTAAGCCACAAAACAAAGACATTCCAAAGGAAGAGTTTATCTCTAAAACCACAGTTTCCCTGGACTATTGTATATATGAGAAGCCTTCAAACTTGCTAAAACATAGCTTCAGGACCCCATTTCTACAGGCACGTATCTAGATACAGGACATTAGCACAAGGAGAAGCATTTTTCTAGAGGGCCAGTGAAAGAGGGCTGAGGATTAGAGAGAGTGTCCAGATACTAACCCGCTACAACACACTGACCTCGAAGTCAAGGGAAACAGATGTGGTTTTTGGTGACAAGATTTAAGAGAATGAAAAAGAAGCTCTTGTTTTTAAAAGATTTATTATTTTATTTTAAATTATGTGTCTGTGTGTGGGTATGTGCACATATGTGCAGGTGCCCAGGAGGCCAGAGGCATAAGATCCCCCTGGAGCTGGAATTATGGGCAGTTGTGAGCTGCCCAATAAGGGTGCTGGGAAATGAACTGGGGTCCTCTGCAAGAGAAGTATGCACTCTTATCTACTGAGTCATCTCTTCAGTCCTGAGCTCTTTGAAAAAAGTGTTAATTTGTATTTTATGTGCATGATGTTTTCTTGCACGTATGTAAGTATACCACGTGTGTGCAGTGTCCATGAAGGCAAGAAGAGGGTTCAAATCCTCTGGCACTGAAGTTATGGACAGTTGTTAGTCATCACGTGGATGCTGGGAGTTAAACCCTGGACCTCTACAAGAGCAGCAAGTGTTCTTAACCACCGAGCCATCTCTCCAGCCCTGAGCCAAGCTCTTTAATGATAAGTTAGGATATTCAAAGACTGGTCAACAGTCTCTCTTTCTCCTACCTGTCTCCTCGTTTTTGGCAATATGACTTATCCACAAATCTGATCCTTTAGAAGAGCCTAAGAAATATACAAAAAGCACCTAGAAATGACAGCATGCATCAATTCTGAAAAAAAGTATTCTTGAATTACTGTAGAGTCTTAAATTATTCTTCATAAAATGTCATACATTTGAAAAATTCATTTCAATTTCCTGTCCATGAAGAAATCTCTGAGGGGTCATTTATAAAGTCAATCTTTTCAGAAGTAGTTCTACAGCTTATAAAAAAGGAAAAAAGGCAGGCATCTGGTAAAATCCAGGTGCAGATATATGTGATGCAAATCCATCATCCTCCCTTTTTTTCCTGGGGGGAGGGTGTGTGTGGAAGGGAAGTTAAACTAACACATTCTGAAATTTCTACCAGGGTCTGATGTGCTCCACATGCCCCAGACACAAGTAGAGTGAGAGATGGGACCTTCCCTAGAGCCCCCGGTAATCCCAGCATGCCCATCACAGTCCCATCCCTTGGAGGCTGTGAACAAAGTTGATTGAGGACAACTGGGATTGTTCTCTAAACACATCATCATTTTTCTTGGTGATGTATTTTCCCAACACTGGGAAAAAGTTTCTTCCTTAACTTTAAGAAGAGGTTAGGGACACTGGATCTCCGTGCTCATAAATAAGTGCTGGCTCCAGACCGAACTATAGTCAGTGGATGAGACAGGCTGGGGTGGTGGGCTCAGAGACCAAGAGATGCATAGCTCTGCTTCCCACATACTGTGTCTGCAGCTTCATCTGAATTTGTCAGGTGTGTGGGACTTCCCTAAGAAATTCTAGGGCTG
The DNA here is from genome assembly GCA_035773235.1 of Eospalax fontanierii. Classification (NCBI taxonomy): domain Eukaryota; kingdom Metazoa; phylum Chordata; class Mammalia; order Rodentia; family Spalacidae; genus Eospalax; species Eospalax fontanierii. Next base: position 39,396,944 of record CM069544.1, on the reverse strand, counting down.
AAGAACTGTTTTCTTTATTCTAAGTGCCTGGAATTAGCCCAGAGGGTATTTACAATCAGCCTCTACTCCCAGTACCTGGGAAAGTGTTACTGACTGACACTCTGATAAGTACTGCTGTCTATAATGTCACAGATCATTAGAAAAAAATACAACTACTTTACATATTACTATCGCACTGCCATGTTAATAAATTGGTTCTGATTCGTTTTATAAGTCTAAGTGAATTTCTATTCTTGCGTGCACTATCCTTTGTTAAGCTTTAATCTTTAATTCTCCTCCTCTTCTCACCTCCCTCTCCTTCCTCCTTCTTTAAAAATTTATTTATGTTGATGAGTGTGTTCCCTGCATGTAAGTGCACCAGTATCATGCAATACCCACAGAGGTTAGAAGAGGGTGTTGGATCCCCTGGAAATGCAGTTACAGTTGTTAGAAGCCATGTGGGTGTTGGGAACTGAACCTGGGTCCTCTGCAAGGGCAGTCAGTGCTCTTAACTGCTGAGCCATCTCCCAGCCCCCTCTTCTTTTGGGAAAGAGGTCACATGTAACTGGTTTTTGCTTTGTGCACATGGCTGTTATTAATATCTGTCCCTACTGTGCTTTGCAATACTAGGGCAACAGAGAACTGAATGTAATGCTTTCCCTTGCTGGGTCCTGTCAGATGAGATGTGGCAGAACATTATGAGGAGGTGAGGACAGACTCTGGCTCCCTTCCCCTCATTGCTTCCTTTCTTCGTGTCTCTGGTGTTGGCTGTGTTCCTGTCCATCTCAGCTTCACCGGGTGTCACCCTCCATTGTCCCTGCTTGTGAGGTGGTGGCAGGGTCACTGTGGGAGCCATTTTTTGGGTTTCTGCCACCCACTAGCCTCCTTGCATGCTATAAATCAATCCCTTTCAAACTCCAAGTGGGCTTTCTATTTCCTTGACTGGCCTGACTAACAGAGTGCCATATGATGGCCTTTTGCCAAGATCAATTAAATCTTGCTTCTTATAGTGGAACTTAGGAGGAAGCTGCAAGGTGTTCACGCCTTCAAGTGCTTGGTTATTTATGTCAACAAACTCTCTGATGGTGCTATGCACCACAAGGTATTGTAATTGCTTTCTAATCATTATTTCAGTTAATCTTTACAGCAACCCTTTGGGGGCAGAATATAATTGAGAATGAAAACTAAAATTAATTGAGACAACCTATAGCAGGTGGCCACCCCCCCCAAACAAACAAACAAAACAACAAAAATAACAACAAAAGCCCAGCTCCTGCTTATCTGAGAAAACAGCTTCTAGTCTACCCACAAAAATCCTTCCTCTTCTCAACTTAAGAGGTGCATGTTTAACCTTAGCTTCTGCTTCTGGAAATACGTCTCTCCACTTGGAATTCCAAGTCATACCCCCTCCCCCGACCAGACCCACAGGTTCATGGAGACCCCTGTGCATGGCCCCAGCCAAATAAACCCCTGTGCCTGGTCCGCAGTCACATAGGCTAAAAGGCCCTGTGACCCCTAATACTGGAGTGGGTTTCTAAATATTGTAAAATCTGCTACCTGTCGCTCAGACTTCTGGAGGCAATTCCACCGAACCTGTTGCCCATGAATAAACCTGTTCTTTTTTATTTTCCAATATAGATTTTTCATTGAATGTTTGTGCATTTCATACAATACATCTTCATCATATTTAGACCCTTCCCCTAACGGCTCCCCCCACAGCCTCCCAAATGAATTTCATGAATTCTGTCATATATATGAAGGCCCACTGAGTTAAGTTTGTGTCTCCAGATGTCCTTCTGTGTGCGTTCATTCACTGGAGCCTGGTCAGTCATTTTAATGCCACTCCCTTAAAGAAGACCAACTCTCCCTTATCCAGCAATGATTAGCTGCCAATTCCTTTTTGGCTAAGGTTGGGGTGCCCATTTCCCCAGTTCTATGCTGGGTTTTTGTCTGACTGAGTTTTCATGGGTCTCGTGAATTCTGTCACCATTGTTGTAAGAATTCATGTCCATCAAACCAGCCCTACAGAGAATACCTGAAGTAATACAAAGGACCAAAGAAAGAAACGACCATACTCAAGAGGTTACAGAAAGAAAATGAATAAAGGTATAATATGCAGAAACACAAAATAAGACTAAGAAAACAAACAGAAAATAAAATGACAGTAACCAATCTGGACCTTTCATTAATAACTCTAAATACCAATGGCCTCAACTCACCCATCAAAAGACAGAGACTAGTGGAATCGATTAAAAAACAAAATCCATCTACTTGTCCTCAAGAAATTCTCCTGTTCTTTTTTTTTTTAATCTTCCATTTAGTCTGAGGTGCCTGTTTGAAGCATGGTGACTTCCTGGACTCAGTTTCCCTTTACATAATAATCCACCTCTTACAAACAGGAAAATCATGGCACATGAAAGCAAAGTAACCCATGGCTAGAGATGGCAGTTTGAGGGCTGAAGTTCCAAGTCTAATTTATTATCGTGAAAGAGTAAGAGAAATTCCCAAGGTAAGGGAGCAAATGTCTGCAAGGCTGAAGACATCAGAGGAAGCAGCAGAAAAGATGAACGTTTGGAGGGGCCAGACTAAAAATCCAGCATTGACAGGGACATCACCTTGGAGGGCTGAACAGCCCTGGACTGGTCTCTGGGCACAGCAGGTAGGTACAATAAACACAACAAATTTTGTACTGTGCTCTGCCTGTCCAGGGTAGGGTTAGAGAACGGGAATCCCAGGGCAACCTTAAAGCAGCTCTCACTCTTATTTACCTCATAAAGATTCTCCTGAATTTTGCTACCATTGAGCATAAATACTAGATTTTCTAAACCCAGCAGAAACCTTTCTATCAAGTCACTTCTCAAGGACTAGGTAGTATAGCAATTTCAAGAGTACTCAAGAGGTGGAAATAAAAACTTCAGGAAATTTCTGTGTCATTTTCCTGTGAATTTAATTCAATATGATATACTTTTAAAAGTGTTTGAACATTCTATCTCTAGCTGTCTTTGAAACTGAAAGTCTTCACTCAAGGGGTTGGAGAGATGGCTCACTGACTGCTCTTCCACAGGACCAGGTTTGGTTCCCAGCACCTAAATGGCAGCTAACAACTGTCTGTTAACTCTGGTTCCAGGGGTTCCAAGGCCCTCTTCCTGCCTTCTTGGGCATTGTATGACATAGATGTACTTACATATATGCAGGCAAAACACTCATCCACATAAATAGAATTTTTTTTTTTTTTATAAAAAAGAAAGTCTTCACTCAAAACCACAGGGAGAAGTAGAAGGACAACATGAGGAAGAAGTGAGCTTGTACAAATGCAGCTGAATTTCCTTTATGAGCATAGTTTGAAACTCATCTTCCTAGAGATGTGATAGGATGGATGAGGGGAGCTGTTGAAAACAGGCCCATGTTGTATTGTCTACAACAGTACTGAGGATGGATGTGATGGCTCCAAAGTTCAGCTGCCTTTAAAGTTACCTAATGTTGCTAAGCATCAATTTTATGCAAAACTGGAGAAAACAAATATAAATACCTTATAGCACTGCAAGGAATTAAATGACGACGTATGTAAAGGGCTTAGTCCAGATCCTTGCTGATATCTAGTAATTAGTTATTATTGTAATTATTGCTATTAATTTTATTGTATCATTATTGATGAGCTGAAAAATGGTCAGAGCAGTGATTTCTTAATAAGTAAAGTAGCTAATGATCTCCAGAACAAGCACCATAGTAGACGTTAACATAAGCCCGACACTGGCTATTGGAAATATATTGGTTATCATGTAGAAAGAGAAGGTATCCTAAATAGAGGGCTTTGGATGCCAGGAAAAAGGACAGTCAATTGATACTGTGTACAACACACAAAAAGATAAGACCAGAAGTTTTTGCAGGCTTTCATATGAGTGGTTGAGGGGGTTCTGGAGAGATGATGGCTCAGTGGTTAAGAGCACTGGCTGCTCTTTCAGAAGACCCAGGTTCAATTCCCAGAACCCACATGGTGACTAACAACCCTCTGTCACTCCAGTTCTAGGGGGTCTGATACCCTCTTCTGATCTCTATGAGCACTGCATGACACGGGTGCACTTACATACATACATACAGACAATATATTCATATACATAAAATGAAAAATAATAAATATTTTTTAAAAAAGAATGGTTCAGAGAAAAGAATAGGAGGCCTGAGCCCTAGAGATCTGCGCTGCGACTAAACTCATACAAGCACACCTGGATAGGCTACCAAAGTAGACACAGCCCTTTCTAAAAGAGGATCTCTTACCTATTATAGGATGGCTAATCAGTTTAAGTGATAAACAATTAGTGAGGAGAGACATGTGGTTGCAGACAGCTGTTCATCCCTCGTCTGGGTTTATAATAACAGCAGGAAGAAGGAGACTCAGGACTTTTGTCAGGTCTTCTGGGTCAGTCTGGATCTAGGTCAGATCTAGATGCCGGACTCACCACCTTGGAAAGTCTTTGTCAGACACCCTTCCATGAACAAATGACCATTTGCTTCTCCTCTGTTATCTGCTCTTCTCATAAAACTCCATGTCTCTAGTTGAGCCAGCTGTTAGAAACAGCCACTGGCAAAACACTAGCAAAACAGAAGACCACTGCAGTGGATGCTGGTGAGGGCCTCTGTGAGGGAAGAATACAATACACTGGGAAGAAGGGAGATTTCACTCTGTATGCATAATCAGAGCCTCAGCTTCACTCCCAATGGTGCAAGAAATCATGAAGAGAATGAATATTCATGAATGTAACTTATTTCTACAACATTAAGTTGAATTGCTCTTAGTTTTGAGAGAAAACCCATTTGCCCTTCTGTTTCTTAGTGCTCAGTTTATACTTCCTTTAAAAGAACAGACTTAATTCAGAACTTAAACCCTCAATTTGGTTGCAAAGGAGGTCTGATGACATCTCTCTTTATTCCTGGGATCTTCATGCTCTAATCCAAGACTGTGCAGTAGGACTTGAAAATATGTACTCTCAGGGCTGAGGAGATGGCTCAGCTGGTAAAGTGCTTGCCATACAAGCCTGAGGACTGGGGTTCAGATTCCCAGCACCATGTAAAAATTCAGGTGTGGTAATACATGTCTGTAACCCATGCACTGGGGAAGTGGAGGCAGGCAGATTCCTAGAGCTCTCTGGCCAGTCAGCCTAGCTAACCAGATGGGCTCTGGGTTCAGTGAGAGATCCTGTCTCAAAAAAAAAAAAAAAAAAAAAGGCAGAGAGCTACTGTGGAAGAAACAATGTCAACCTCTGTTCTACATATGCACCCAACCTCCGCCCCCCTCCGTCAGAGGGGGAGGGGGAAAGAGAGAGAGGAAGAGAGAGAGAGACGATCAATCAACAAAATATATACTTTTAAAGCAATATGTTTAAAAACAATCTTTACTTCCTAGTCAATTTTTAGACTACACTGAAAAAAAAAAAATTAAAAAAAAAACCAACCAGAATGGCTTCTAAGAAACAGTAGTTTTTTTTTAAGGTCATAATGAATAATCCTCTAAAAATATAAGAATTCTAAAGACAGCAACCTTTCACTGCAGTGCGCAATTTAGGTGTGGAGGTATCTGGTAGCTGATCAATGCCTTGTAAAGCCAAGGAATCTAGAGACAAAGAATGAGAAGTGCTATCTGAAGCACAGACAGCTTCTGGGAGCACAGACATCGATAACATAATGTTGACATGGGAAAGCAGACCACTCAGAACAGAAACATCTTAGCGGTAAGTAAGTTACAACATCAGGAGCTGGAGAGAAGGCTCAGCAGGGACGAGCACTGGCTGCTCTCGAAGAGCACCTGGGGTCCATTCCCAGCACTCAGACGACTAACCACCATCCGGCAAATCCAGTTCCAGGGGAATTCAACGCCCTCTTCTGACCTCCAAGGGCATTGTATCACATGGTGTACTTACACACATGCAGGCAAACACTCATACACATAAAATAAAAATAATAAATAAAATATTAACAATTATAACATCAATATTTGATGCATTTTTTTCTCTTTTGAAATTCATTTTTTTAAATTCATCTGTATTTGGTTTTGAAACTTAGTACGCAGATGAGACTTAGAACTATGTCGACTTACTGTTTCAAGAAATACCACATAGAACATAGAACGCTAAAGGGAAAAAATGATGGAACCAAAATGTGAACATTTCTTTACAGTTTATGGTGAGGCTTCCCTGCTGAATACCCAGGGCTGGGCATGGTGGGTTAAGGATACTGGGATGTGGGCTCCTGGGAGTTCTTGAGGCATTATTCTCTTCAAGGTTCTCTGGCAATTTTGAGCCTCTTTTCCTTATGATTTCCCTAAGGAAACAGCTACAGCACAAGGAGGATCTCTGCTTCTTGTGCTCATCAAGGCTAACAGCACAGACACTGTGGGAGCAGGCAGGTGACGGCAGGGAGCGAGCAGAGAGTGGTGCCTGGAGGGTCCCAGGCTCTCCTTGCTGATAAACGGTGGGAAGAATGTCACTGCCTGATTTTTCAGTGTTGGCTTATTTCTAGGACATTTTGGGTTCACAGATATGCTTTTGGCATGTTGCTATTGGCAGGGCACCTGGCTGAGTATTACCCAGGCTGCAGTGCAGCTGGTGGGCCAACTCAATGGATTGATCAAGACTGACTTCTAAGGCCAGCCTAGGCCCTTCTACACACTTGGCAAGTACCTGGTTCTTTGTGCTTCAGATGGAGTACTTTGCTTGTTCTTACAATTGAACCTTCACTGATAGCTAAGTATAAGATATCAAAGTGCAACTTGGAGGTCCAGTGCCAAAGAAAACTGCTTAAAATAATTCACTTTAAAAACAGAAAGGGAAGCATATCAGATTATTAAGGCAGAAAGCCCAGATTTCAATCCCCCCGCCATCCAGATATATATATTAGCCAGCAGCAGCATGAGGAAGCACCTGGAATCAGAGAGCACACAGACGGCAGAGCATGCAGGGCTGAGGACTGACTTCAGGAAGCGGCCAGAGCCTGGGGGAACCTTGTAAATGCCCAGGAGTTCATGCTTTTGACCAGGAGACAGGACACTTAAGAAGCCCTACTGACACACACACACACACACACACACACACACACACACACACAATGACAATTCAGAATATTGCTACTTTAGTGCTGAAATTTTTAGTAAATGATTCAAGAGTGCATCTAATTATATGCCTCTGATAATGTGCACAGTAGCAAACTGTAAGACTGAACTGTGATATCCCATGAGAATTGTTCCTGGCCCTGCTGAGACCTTCCTGTGACTCTCAGCTACCTTCTGAACTGCTGTTTTACCCGAGAGCTAAAGACCTTGGTACGGACACATGTATTCAGCTGCAGTGTACACGAAGGAACAACAGCTCATTGGTTCATTTATAAACCAAATTTGAACATTCAAGGCACACATTCATATTAGGCTATTAAACATTACTTTAAGCCACTTTAAATTATTCAAGCCAAGGAAATTAACTGAATCAAGTGCCTCTTACATAGTTCAAGTGAGTTGAGTAATTCACAGTGGAGCCTTTTGGGTGGTTCTGACTCAAGCCCAGCTACCGGCCTTTCCTTCTATCTCTCCAGAGTTGGAGTGTCAGCCTCACTTGCAATCTCCTAACTTTTCTACCTGGCCAGGAAAGACTGAGTAGCAAAATACAACTGATATAGCAATTACAACCACCAAACTTTAGCATGCCAAGACTGCTGAACTCTAGAATCACAGGTTCGAGGAACAGATGTTGGACAGCTCTGAGCACTGCTAATATTATTCTTTGTATCATAGCCACTAAGGTCACATGTACAAAAAGGAGCATGAAACTTTGTTGTAGCTACTTTTGTAACAGAGTTTCTCTCTCTCTCTTACACATATGAAAGTGAGCGAGAGAGACTGTTTAAAACATCTGCTGAGGGTCTGGGAAGTAGCACAGTGCTACAGTGTTTGTCAAGCATTCCTGAGGTCCTAGGTTCAAGGTCCAGCACCAAAGACTTTTACTCCTGGGCATGATGGCACAAACCTGTAATCTTAGAACTTGAGTTAAAAGGCAGCTTGTGCTGAAGTGAACTCCTGTCTCAAAGGCAGGGGCAGGGAAATGGCTGGCAGGTAAAAGCACTTGTTGCAAAAACACAAGGACCTAAGCTCAAACTGCAGAATCCATGCAAAAGTCTGACACATTGCAGGGGTTTCTGTAATCTCAGAACTCTAACAGGGAGAGATGGGTGGCAGATTGGAGGATCCTGGAAGCTCAGGGCCCGCTAGCTTTCTAATGCAGCAGAAAAACAAAGAGACCCTGTCTCAAAAAAGATGTAAAAAGGAGATTGATACATGAGGATGTCCTTTGATCTCCATATGCTTACCCACATTCACATACATAGTATGCGCACGTGTACACAAATACACACCCATACATCATGTGACACACATACACATGTGTAAATCATGTACACACAGAAACAGCATCACTAAAATAAAATGAAAGCTTTGTTTTCTTCCATAAAGCCAAGTGTATAACTGTATATAACTGATTTCTACACAACAAAATGCTTAACTGTAAAGGGAAACACAATAGTTTTCCTTTAAATGTATTTTGAAACAGCAAATATAAAGTATGCTTTCTCTCCTATATATGAGACAGACAGGCACATCTTGATTGCTAGAAACAGGTTCTCAAAACTACGGCCTTCGGTCTGCTGTTGAAGCAGTAACAGCCTGACTGGTAATCTGATCACATAGAATGTTACCTGTTTGAATAAAGCGTAGTCCTGTCATGTGGACAGTGTTCACTGACATACAGGGAGGAAGATGAGATTGTGGTGGCCAAGGAAGCAGCTTCGAATAGCGATGGGGTGCTGGGCACCAGGTCGGGCCTGTGTCGGGATCCCAGGGCTAAGGGAGGGAAAGCAAACGCACACGTGAATCTCAGTAATCCATGTTGCTTTAAACTTAAATGAGTCAAAAGCATTCATTTCACAAATCAGGCTGCAAATGAAATCAGGAATTAATTGTGCTCTTTTGAACTACAACAGAATGCAAAAATAGCAGCTTGCAAACCCAGAGGAAATTGCATTAATTTGTAAAATGGCTTATGGAAAAGACATTAGGAATGCTCCTTTTAAAACCTAATAAAAAGTGACTTACTATTTCAAAAAGATGCCATGGCACAAAAACTCCTTGGATCTTAAGAAGATAATCTGATAGAAATTAAAAGGATGACTGGCAGAGGAATGAACACAGTAAACTGCTTTCCCTTTCGTGTGAGAAGCAAGCTTCAAGGGAAAAAAGCAAGCAAATCCCTTAACAGAGCCACAGTCACAATACTCCAATCTTCTTTGAGCCCAAACAGACCTCTGAACATGACCCAGGACTCTTCTTGACCATATATATATATATATATATATATATATATATATATATATATATATAAATTTGTTCTTTTAAGATAGCATCTCCCTGTAGCCCTAGCTGACCTGGAACTCACTATGTAGACCAGGGTGGCCTTGATTTCACAGAGATCCACCTGCTTCTGCTTCCCAAGCACTGGGATTAAAGGCATGTGATGCCATGCCTGTTTGACCTTATGTTTTAGTAGCAAGACAGCCTTTATAAAAGTGAGAAAGCTCTTATTTCTTTTTAAAAAAATTTTTATTTCATTTTTTATTAAAAAAAATGAGTGTTATGCCTGTGTGTATATCAGTGCACCCATGTTGTGCAAAAGCCAGAAGAGGCCAGAAGAGGGCGTCGGATCCTCTGGAACTGGAGTTACAGACGGTTGTTAGCTGCCATGTGGGTGCTGGAATTTGTACCTGGATCTTCTGCAAGAACGGCAGGCGCTATTAACCCATCAGCTATCTCTCCAGCCCTTTATTCCATTTTTAACTCTTGGGAGTGGAAGACAGTACTCATGTAAGAGGGCTCCACTGTGAGGAGGAGGGGCAGTGACCTGGTGTGCTGGATAGCTTGAGCTGTCACCATGGCACACCTGGGAAGAGAACCCTCAATTGAGGAAATTTCCTCTATCGGACTGGCTTGTAGCCATGTCTGTGAGGCATTTTCTTGACTGTGGAGTGGTATGGAGGGACCAGCCCACAGTGGGCGTGGGTGGTTCCATCCCTGGGCAGATGATCCTGAGTTATATAAGAAAGCAGACTGAGCACAGGCCAGGAGAGCAAGCCAGTGAGCAGCTCTACTGCCTCCAGGTCCCTGCCCTGCTTAAATTCCTTGGCGTCTGCCTTGGCTTCCCTTAGTCATGGACTGTCACTTAGAAGAGTAAGATGTAATAAACCCTTTCCTCCCCAAGTTTGTCAGTGTTTCACTGCAGCAATAGAAAGCTAACTAGACTACGTGGATCTCTTCATGGATTGTTTCCTGAAACTGAGCGGAAACTACCGTGACTAATAGAGTATAACTTCAGGGTGCATCTGGCATTGCTTGATACACATAAAAGATCCAAAATGACAAATTTTCATCGGGCAAATGGAAAATGACTTGAGTAGGCATTGTCATGTGAGTTTGAGGTTTCGGATTTTTTTTTTTTTTTTTTTTTTTTTGGGTAGTGTTTCAGACTGAATCCAGGGCCCAACAAATGGTAGGTGAGGGCTCTACCCGTGAGATGTAATGCTAGCTCCAAGATTTGGATTTAAAGTATATTTAATAGAGAGAAAGAGAGGCCAGAGGGCAAGCAGAACAAGGACAGGAAGGGCTGGGCTCTGGTTCTGAAGTCCAGACAATGCATCATAAGGTATGCGCAGGGGTGGAGATGAAGCTCAGCACAGCATCTGTGTAGCCGGTGCCAGGCTGTGGGGTTGATCCCCAGCAGCGAGTGGAAAAAAACAGGCAGAGCTCTGCCTCTGATTCTGTCAAAGTGAAGAGTCAGGGTGACTGCCAGATAACCATGCAAAACTGAAGCAAGCCTAATGCTCAATATCAAACACGAGAGAGGCTTCAGTTCACACATCTGGCTAGCCACCGTCCACATACTTGCTCGGTCTTTTAATTAAATACTGAGTACAATCTGAAAACTCTCAAAACTGAAACCCAGGTCTGAAAAAGAAACAAACCCACCAAAACCCCCAGACATTAGATTGCAGTGCATTGGTACTAACTAGAAAGTAACTGGAGCTGGTTTAAAACATCAGTATGGACTTAGTTCTTGGGTATGGACAGCTCTTCTTCATAGGCCAGACACAACCTGAGAGACAGACCATGGAAAGCACTCTGTGCAATCCAAAGTCCCAGGTCACATCTCACCCAAAGATTAAATTATCCCTCACCCACGAGGAGCAGCTGTCCAAAGTAAGGAAAAGATTTCTCCATCTTCCTATAGTCTCCAGTCTTTTCTAAAACCTAACATGGTAGGCAGACTTCTAATGATCCCACACCCTTGTTTGATCTCCTTAAGTGTGGGTGGGATGTGTAAATATAACTATTCCATGTGACCTGCAAAAAGGATTTTGCAGTTGTTATTCAGGCTTACTTAATTCTGAGCTGGTCAAGTGGGGAATGACCCAGGGGGCCTGAGTTAGTCACATGAGAACTCCCCCACTTTTTGTGTTTTTGAGACAGGGTCTTCCTATAGCTTCAGCTGGCCTGGAATTCACTAGGTAGTCCAGGCTGGTCTGGATCTCACAGAGATCCACCTGCCTCTGCCTCCTAGGTGCTGGGATCAAAGGTGTGCATCACTACTTCAGGCCTTCATGAGCCTTTTAACTCCGGTTCTAGAGTTCAAGTGGAGAATCAGAGTTCAAATGTTGAGAGGGTTGGTTTGCAAGGAATTCTCTGTTCTGCAGACGGAGGAGGCTGCATGGCAAGGGAAATACATGGTTCCCAGGGGCTGATTATGGGCCCCACTGTCGGCAAAGAGAGGGGACCCCAGCCCCCCACTGAAAGGAGCTGAATTCTGCCAACATGAATGATCCTGGAAGAGGATTCTTCCCTGGTGCCTCCAGATAAGAACTCAGTCCAGCTGTCCTTGGCAAGCACTCACTGAGTTACTCCTCAGGCCAGTAGGCCTTCATTTCTCCTTTTGAGACCCTGGGTAGAGAATCCAGGTGAGTCAAAGCCAGTCTTAACAGGACTACCAGCTCATGAATGAATATAATTTAAGCTGCTAACTTTGTAGTAATCTTCTACATGTCAGTGTAAAAGGAGCACAATCAGGACAAATTAAGAATGTCATAAAACAAATAGCTAAAACCTAGATGGAAATTTGGTAATGGGTTGGTCTACTCTAAAGGGGACAGCTCCAAGTGCAAAGCATTATCAAAGGACCAGGCTTGGCCCATGAAGACGGTGAAAGCATACTCCATCTGATATGGCTACGTTTTCAAAGGATAGGCTCACTAGGGTTCTTTTCAGCCCTCAGAGACCTTCTTGGATTATCTTGAATCTGCAAGCAATGGAGCCATTTACATGAAAAAAAATCACAGGTGCATTACTTCCCACATTCCCAGCTTTTTGGATATGATGCAATATATTTATTATTACTGTAGCTACTCAGGAGCTCAAGGCCAGCTGGAAACACAAGACAAAGCCAAAAAAAATTAAGTGTCTGATAAAATAAGATTTATCTATGGAAAAAAGTTTGTTCAAACTGTGGTCACTTGTAATTTTCTGTGTGTTCTCAGAAATCTAGTAGTGTGCTGGTGGACAGCCCAACACAAGGTAGCCGGGGGACAGAGAGTAGATGCCTGCCAGGAACTGGGGTCATCAATTCTGAAAGGAGAAAGGGTGGTATCTTCGTTATTTTTCCCACTGCTGTGATGACAGAACCTAACCCTGACAAAACTACCTCAAGAAAGGAAGCACGTACATGTTGGTTCCTAGTCCCAGCGTACAGCCCATTCTGGTGGGGAAGTCATGGTGGCAGGGCTGATGGTCACACTGCATCTTCAGTCTGGAAGCAGACAGCGATGAATGCTTGTGTTCAGCTAACTCTCTCTTTCTCTTTTTTTCCTTGGTCTGGAACTTGCTATGTAGACCAGGCTAGTCTTAAACTCACAGAGATCCACCTGCCTTTGCTTCCCCAGTGCTGGGATTAAAGGCATTGGTCACACCACTGGCTTACATTCAGCTAGCTTTTTCTTTCAGGCAATCTATGACTCAGGTCAGGGATAGGGCCACTGACTTTTAGGGAGGGTTGATCCCACCTCAGTTAACCTAATCAAGATAATCCCTCATGAACATGTCCAGAGGCTGACCTAATCCAGATAATTCTTTACAGGTATACCTGGAGACTTGCTTTCTAAGTGATTCTAGATTCTGCCAAGTTGACAGTCAGTATTAATCATCACAGGCCATTCACTAACTCTTGTTGAAATCATTAGCTCTGGATACATGAGATAACAGAGTTTCAATAAAAGGGGTTAGAAGTGGAACTCTATTCTGAAGACTGAGGGAAAGAAGATATCTATAGGAAGTTTTGAATCTTCTAAAGAAGTAGAAGGCACTTTGGAGATTTTCAACAGAATATATTGATGAACAAGTCCACATTTGCTAATCAAAAGACCAAGAAGTAATTGATGGAAATATCTAAACAATAATATCCCCATACTTGATTAAATTAGAAAACTCAATTTATCAACTCAATAGAGTAATAAAGCTTGGTGTTTTTGTTTGGTTGAAAATATTTTAGCAAATTAGAAATAAGGAAAGGAATGTTCTTAGTCTGGTTTTAAACAGTGAACCGTCAGAGACATTGTCTCTAAAACCAGGACAAGGCTACCCACAGATACCACTTGCAATCATCACTGTGCAAGAGTCCTAACCAGCAAATAAGAGAGAACGGACAAGACATGAGGTCTACAGAGTAGCAAAAACAGCCAGAATACCATACCAAGTTCTTTAAAAAAGTAATATTTTAAATGAAGAAAGTCCATATCAATATTGCTATGTTTATCCAAGGAATAAATTCAAATTAATATGAAAGAAAATATCACATTTTATTTAATTTACTAAAGAAACTAAATTGCAACTTATTATATCACTTGCATATGTGTGCATGTAGATAATATGTATATATATATGTATGTGCACACACAGAATAAAATTTAGAAATACAAATAACAAAATGCTAGTGTTTGTTACATTAGATAGGAGGATTATAGATGCTTTCTTTCAATATGTTATGATAAATTATACATTGTTTATATGGTGTTTAAAGTTCACATAAACTGTATTATACTCTATGTAGTCTATAAAATGTAATTAATAGGTTATCTCTTGGAGCATGTATTTTCTAATTTTTTGTAGAGTGACTTCACACCACTCATATAATTCACTAGAATTTTTTAGAAAGTTGCAAGTCTTTACCTTCTTCATCAAGGCTGCTGAAACTTGTTCCTTCTGTTAACAAATCTCTCTTCTCATCCTTCCATTCCTGGCTGATTGAAGACACAATCTCCTGCGAGGTTGCCTTTAATGCGGCAATGGAATTGCACCGTTTCTTAGAAGGTGAGGCTTTCAAAGCTAGACAGCAAGCAAAAAGGAGAGATAAATAAAAATACTTATAAAAGCCAGGCATGGTGGCTCCTGTCTGTAATCCTCTCACTGAGAAAGCTGAGGCAGGAGGAGTTACGGGCTAGCCTGGGTTACACAATGGGATCCACTTTCAAAACAATCACAAAACTAAAAACTCAAACTTGTAAAATAAGATTCTCTTTATATTTATTATGCAATATTTTAGACATAATTTGAGCAGAAGGTCAAGGACTTATTTCATAAACACACGGGAAGGGAGAAGGAACTGTCTGTGTTTTAGCTACCTTATTTGTTCAAAAAGGCTTGATTTAAATAAAAAACATTCTAAAATATATTTGAATTAGAATTTCTCTGGATTTGAAGTAGTCTTACTTGAGGGGAACATCAAATATTTTCTTGCTAAAGAATCCTTCTTCCTCCTGCAATGTTTTCCTTGTGCTGGGAGGAGCCTGGGAGAGCCGGTGAATGCAGATGGTGAAGTACAGAGTTCTCATGACCCTGACTTTACTAACTGGGAACTGGGACTTTCTAAATGTGCCGATGTTTAATCTTATACTCATGTTGCTCAATTTAGCCAAGTTTTTTCTTTTTGTGACTTTCCATTGAGATTTCCTACTCTTTGGTCATGTCAGATGTGTAATTTACTCCCAGTCTCTGTCCAAATGGCATTCTCCAGTCTCAGGAGCATGCTGGGAACCAAGGCTAGTGAAATGCGCTTCCCCAGCCATCATGCTAGCTGAAGCTTGTGGCTCCACAGGAGACAGGCTGGTGGGCGCTGCTTAAGCTGCAGGCTGGTCAAAGGCACGTACGTTCACGTTTTCTCACAATAACTCTTCTTAGAGGAACACTGTTAGAGAATTTCCTTGGAGGCAGGAGAGGAAAGCTGAGACCTGTTTATGCCTCCCCTGAACTTGCTTTCAGCAGTGTCTCTGTCCTTTGGAGGTTTGGATAAAGGGGTGTGCCCACAGCAAATGAATTAGTCATTATTATGACTATAGTCATTATATAGTCATCCCTATGCTCAGGGAATCTCCTGAGCATAGATTACACGGCCCATCAAACCTTCTCAGAGGCATCTTGCAACAGCTTAATTGGAGAAGGATTTTAGGACACAGATGAGGGACAAACAGAGGCAGCCTCTCTGCTCACAGGAAAGGGAAGGTTTAGCTCTCCTGTGACCAGTTTTATAATCACATCAATATCATCATCATAAAGAATGTTTGTGGACTAGGGCTTTAGTTTGGAAGTCAACATTCACATGGTATATTTCAAATTGTCTAAATGTCTGTGAGAGACTGGCCCTTTCACAGGCCTAGAAACAGAGGGCAGAAAGAGTGACTTGCCCCAGGTCACAGGGTTAGGCAGTATGAACTCCAGGGGTCTTTCTTGCTTTCTTCACTTGTTTAATTGATGGTTCATTTTTTAGCTCTTTAGCATTCCACTTTTGGTTAAGGAGTGTGTGTGTGTGTGTGTGTGTGTGTGTGTGTGTGTGTGTGTGTAAACCTAGAGTCTGTTTCTCTTTGAGAGATGCTGAATGCTCAGGAAACGGATCTTGCCATTCCTCTTGGTTGCTCACAATTCATTTGAATGACAACTGAGTGGACCAGGGAAGCTAGGTTTCCCTTCACTCCTCTGCTGAGCCCTACTAATGCTTACAGGTTGGATGTGATTTTCCACACACTGGCTTCTGCTGTAACATTCTCTCCGATTTTGGTATCTTTTATGAACTGTGATACATTTTTGCTCTTCAATATAGGTTTTTTAGATACCTCAGTCTACTATTTTTAAATACGTAAGTCAGAGGCTATAACGTGGTCTGGGGAGTGCTAGGGGGTCCCTGATACCTCAGATAATCAACAAGGCTGAACAATATGAGAACATACTTTGCCTTTTCATTCTTATTCTCCCACTTGGGGGTTTTCAGAGGCTGCATGAACTATGCCATCACCACGGGCTGAGCTCAGAACAGATTCAAGACTTCAGCTATCCTCCACTAGGCTAGACACTCAGGATTTTATACAGAGTTAATATCACCTTTCTCATTAATTATTTTGGAAAATAGCTATTTGTACAATGATCTCTATGTTACAATTTTTTGTTAAAATTGGCTGTTAACACAATTAAATTATGATAGTACAATTAAAAAAATCTTTATGTGTGTGTTCACATGTATGTGAATGTGGGTATGTAAGTGCTACGGCATGCATGTAGAGGTCAGAAGATCACCTCAGGGGTTAGCCCTCACCTTCCACCTTGATTGAGACAGGGTCTCCTGTTTGCCACTGTATATGCAGGCGTGCTTCCAGAGGCTCCCTTCTCTCCACTTCCTACCTCCCCATAGGAGTGCTGGGATTACAGATGTATGTCACTGTGTCTAGCTCTATATGGTTCTGGGATATGAACCCAAGTCCTAAATCTTACACGGCAGGTGCTTTACCCACTGAGCCATCATCTCCCCTAACCCTACAATAAATTTTTATTATTGACTGATAAGAGTTAAAGTTTTTACATTTTTAATTTAGATTTCTAATATGTGAAATGTAGACAGCTATATGTAAATAAAGGCTTTTTGGGTTCCACAATAATTTTTTAAAGAAATATTTTATTTATTACTTTTATTGTTTATGCATAAGAGTGTACCGCCTACATGTGTGTAAGTGCACCTATGTTGTGTAGTGCCTGTGGAGGTCAGAAAGGGCATCGGATCCCCTAGAAATAGAGTTACAGATGGTTGTTAGGCACCATGTGTGTTCTGGGATTTGAACCCAGGTCCTCTGGAAGAACAGTCAGTACTCCTAACTGCTGAGCCATCTCTCTCCAGCACCCCCAATAATAGTTCAGAGCACAAAATGACCCTAAGACGAAAAGGTCTGAGCATTGCCTTTCTGCATCATCACTTTTCGGCAGATGCTGATTCTCTGTGCTGAGACCCAGCTCTGACTGTGAGGATGTCGGAGCAGCAAGTCAACCTGCAGGAAGCGACAGAGGGACAGCGCAGCGACACTCGGGAGAGCGAGACTATGAGACAGCTCTTCATTCTTTAAAAAATAATTCTATTTATATATTTTTATTTTATGTATATGAGTGTTTTGTGTCCATGTATGTAAGTGCATCTCATGCATGTAGTACCCACAGAGGCCAGAAGAGGGTGTCGGATCCCCTAGAACTGGAGTTACAGATAGTTGTAAGCTGCCATGTGTGTGCTGGGTATATCAAACCCTGGTCCACTTAACTGCTGAGCCATCTTTCCAGCCCCCTCTTCAGTCTTTACCAGCATTGCACACAATGAGCAGAGGGGACCTGAAAACAAACTTTGCCAAGACCAAAGAGCACCTGGAGAAAGAGCTAACTTTGCCTTCAATGGTGAGTTCCAGGAATGAACCTTGCCTTACTTGACAGATAAGGACTTGGATCTGGCTGAAAAATGAATGCTTTAGAGATTTCTCAGGAATTGGATTCTTGAAGCACGTTTGTATGGTTCTCTCCTTTCTTTCAAGTCAGAAACTCCTGAATTTGTCTTTGGCTAAAGCACTTTTGATGACAGGCATCCCGGGCCCATTTTCTATGTTCTGTCACTTAGGTAGCTCTAGACAATTATTCTTCCTGAGCCTGCCATGTTTCTTCCTACCCCCCAGGCTTTGTATATATTTCTTCTCCTTTCTTCCTTCCCTTCCTCCCTCCTTCTCTCCCTCCTTTCCTTCCTTTTTTTTTAAAAATTATTTTTATTTTATGTGCATGGATGTTATGCCTGTATGCATGTAAGCGCACCTGTGTTGTGCAGTGTCTGCAGAGGACAGAGGAGAGCATCAGATTCCCTGGAACTGGAGTTACAGATGGTTGTTGGCCACCATATGGGTGCTGGGATTGGAACCTGGGTCCTCTGCAAGAGCAGTCAGTGCTCTTAACTGCTGAACCATCTCTCTAGTCCCCCTTTCTTTCTTTTTTTTTGGTATTGAGGAGACAGGGTCTCCCTGTAGCCTCAGCTGGCCTGGAACTTGCCATGTGGACCAGATTGGCCTCAATCTCACAGAGATCCACCTGCCTCTGCCTCCTGAGAGCTAGGATTAAAGGCAAGCACTAACTTAGCAATGGCAGATTGTCTGCACAAAGAATTTCAATGAGCTTGTAGAACAGTGGTAACTAATATTTCTAGAAAATATACAAATTTTCAGACATTACTGCCACATAAATTGCTTTCTTTTAGAATGGTGACATGGGTGAAAAGTTTGCTCATTCATTCCACTGCTCATCAAAGAATGACTGAATACCTACTATGCCCAGGAAATATGGTAGGTGCTAGCAATATACACAAGTGATGCAAATACAGTCTCTTGTAGAAGGGACTTAAAATCTGGTGGAGGAAGCCAGTAGTTCATTATAGCCTAGAATATCAAGTGCTATAAGGAAGCAGAAGCTAAGCCAAGACTAGAAGAAAGACAAAAGGTCAACTGGAAAGGCATGTGGAGAGATCTGGACACAGCTGTATTTCTTGGGGGGAAACTGGAAGGAGTTGAGTAGACGGAAGCACACTTGTTGGGGAGAGACCATATCACAAGGGGACTCAGAAGGAGTATTCAAGGGCTTTGTACTACAGGAAACCCTCAGAAGATCCCCTTTCCAAAACATATGATTATGATTATTTTTTTTAACATAGAAGGATTTCAGTAGGAAATTAGCAAGAGTACAATCAGATGCCAAACTCATTCCTGCCTTTTAAAAATTGACAAGCAGGTTATAAAAGTCATCTAGAACTACCAAGGGCCCAGATTAGCCTGGATAATCTAAGACAAACAGGTGAATGACTCACAGTTCTTGAAAACAAACCCAACAGAGCTGAAATAAGATGGCATGGTCCCTGTGATAGAGCAGGATTGATGAACAGAACAGAACTGAAAGGACAGAAATAAATCCTTCTGTTTGTGGTTAATTGATTTCCAACAAGGGTACCAGAGTAACTCAATGGGGGAAAGTTGGCTTTTCAACAGTGATGGAAAACCTTAAAAACTTATATTAAAAAAAGGAGGTGAACTCTGTTCTCACATCATGTACAAAAAAGTAAACAGAACTGAATCATAGACCAAAAACTATGAAACTGTCAAAGAAAAAAGCCCTTGGGTCAGATGATGCCCAATGTGTCAGTAACAAAGAATTGGATCATACCCAAATTGAAACTTTTTATGTGGGATTTGATGGCACACACCTTTAATCTCAGCACTCCTGAGGCAGAGGCAGGCAAATCTCTGTGAGATCCAGACCAGAGTGAGTTTCAGGCTAGCTGGGGCTACTGGGGCTGCAGGGAAACCCTGACTCAAAAAAAGAAGAAGAAAGAAGAAGAAGAAGAAGGAGGAGGAGGAGGAGGAGGAGGAGGAGGAGGAGGAGGAGGAGGAGAAGGAGGAGGAGGAGGAGGAGGAGGAAGAAGAAGAAGAAGAAGAAGAAGAAGAAGAAGAAGAAGAAGAAGAAGAAGAAGAAGAAACAAAAGAAACAAAAAAAAGAATTTTTATTCTTCAAAGGACACTAGTAAAAAAGTCAAATGACAACTTACACCATGGCATATTTGCAAACCACATAACTGATAATGGACTTGTATCCAGGCTATGTAAAGAGCTCTTACTTGTCAACAAAAAAATGGGACAAGATGGGACTGGAAAGACAGCTCAGTAGTCAAGAACACTGGCTGTTCCTGCAGAGGACCTGAGTTTAGTTCCCAGCACCTACATGGCAGCTAACAATCTCTAGTAACTTCAGTTCCAGGGATCTGAGTGACGCCCTCTTCTGACCTCCACAGGCACTGCATGCACATGTGCTCAAATATATATATATGGGTCATGTCTTTTGTAAACCTACTACGGCTTGCAAATAAACTTTGGCCTAGTGGGAAGGAAGAAAAATCTTCCTTGAAATCTGAACCAGAAGCTTGCTCCCAAAGGTCTGCAGTCTGAATAAACAGTACTTTATGGTCCATCTTAGGTTAGGAAAATCTTGAGCAGAAAATCTAATTGATAGTGGTTTCAATTTGACATTAATGTTAAGATGCCATTGAGATAATCAACTGTGAATAAAAGTTTGTCTTAGAATAAGAAGGTAAAAGGAAGTCATATCTTTAATATGTAGTTTATATAAATCATCTGGAAAAATAGCAAACACTCAATATAAACGGTCAAATATTACGCAGCTCAGTTCTCAAAGGAATTATAGATGGCTGATAAACCATGAACTGTTTGGACCTAACCAGTACTTGAGAACTGCCAAAAAACAAAACCAAAAACCAACAGGTTACATTTTCTACTTATCAGAAAAGCATAATTTTAAAAGCTTAATGCAGGCTGAGGGCTTGTAGGATTCAGATTTGGGGGCACCTTCAGTGGTTACGTACATTTAATGCCCGACTATCTCATTCTGGAATCTATCTTAAGTAAATAATCCCTAATTTAGATACAACATTTATCTGAAACCATGTTTATAAAAATATTAGCTAGAAATAGAGAAAGGATAAGTAATATAAATGCCCAATGCCCAATGCATGGTGAGATGGGGTATGGCACACCCACAGTTTTAATCTTAGATTTCAACTTTAAATGGCATTTTGTAGAACAGTCAAGAATTTGGGAAACTATTCATATTATGGTATGTGAAAAACACGGGGCAAGATGCCTAAAATTATGCACCATCTTGACACTCTTTTCTGGGTGCTGATAGGGACTGACTCCAAAGGCTGTACTTTGTCAGCCACCAGATTTATATAAACACATAAAGCACAGAAATAAAAATTGGAAGTACATTGAAACGTTAACACCAGGTACTTCTGGATGGTGGGATTTCTAGCAATTATCACTGTTTTCTTTGTATTTCCAAACACCAGTAACTAGGATAAGAATTTGTTTTATTTAAATAGAAAACATGAATATCCTTTATTGTTTTTTTTTTTTTTTGTGTGTGTGTGCATGTCTGTCTGTCTAGTTGTCTATATGAGTATAGTGCCTGCCCCAGAAGAGGGCATCAGATTCCCTGGAACTGGAGTTCCAGGTAGTTGTGCACTGCCAGACATTGGTGCTGGGAACTGAACTCAAGTCCTCTAGAAGAACAGCAAGTGCATTTAACTGCCGAGCCATCTCTCCACTGTAGGAGTTTTTAATCTACAAATTTCTCCTCGAGCCTTGCCTTTGTAGCATCTCACTCTTTATGGTATATTATTTCTTCTTTCTTTCTTTTTTTGGGGTGTTTTTGAGACAGGATCTCACTCTACTCCTTTGGCCTGGGATTCCCAGTCCTCCTGTCTTACCTTCCCAACTCCAGAGATTACCAGTGTGTGCCACTACCTCCAATGGTTTGTTTGCTTTCATGTGTCTGTTTTCTCTGTGATTTCTTCTTTATACCATCGGTGCCAACAGCTATATACATGAAAGTAAATCCTTTTTTCAACAACTAATTGTACCTACAATATATTTAACCAAAGCACTATCTGGTTGGACATATATCAACACACAAACACACAGTGTCTTTGTTTGTGTGTGTGTACACACATGTTAGTGCATGTGCATGTGGAGGCCAGAGGTTAATGTTGGCTTTCTTCCTCAAATCTTCTCCACCTATTTGAGAGAGTCTCTTACTGAACCTGGAGCTTATGGATCTGGTGAGACTGGCTGGCTAGAAAGCTCCAGAAATTCACCTATTTACCTCACCAGGGCATGGATTACACTGTGCTCTGCTCTTTATATGGTTACGAAGGAGCTGAACTCAGGTCCTCATGCTTGTGTGTCAAATACTTTACCTACTGAGCTATCTCTGCAACCCAGCTTCTCTCTCTCTCTCTCTCTCTCTCTCTCTCTCTCTCTCTTCTGTATATTTATCTTAATCATCTTTATACCCCGTCTTCTATCTGCACCCCCTCATAGCGGCCCCCGATGGGATTTCACTGCATTCTGTTAGTTATATTAAGGCCATCAAGTCAAGTTGGTGTTCTCAGACATCCCTCAGTGCAAGTTCATCCACCAGTGTTTAGTCAGCCTGTCTAGAATCACTCCCTTAAAGATCAGCTCTCCTTTAACCAGGAGCAATCAGTTGCCAGTAGTTCCTCAGCTAAGGTTGGGGTCTCCTGCGCCTTTCCCCTGTTCTATGCTGAGTTTTTGTCTGCTTGAGTTTGTGTGGCTTTTGTGCATGCTGACACCACTGTAGATCCATATGAGCAAGGTCTCAGGAGCCTGCAAGACTCTCTTTCCAGATGGTCATGTACCTTCTCTCCTGGCTCTTACAATCTTTTTGGCCCCTTTTCCTAAATGGACCGTGAGTCCCGGGTGGGTGGAGTTTAATACAGAAGTCCTGTCCAAGGAATCACACTCAATAGAGTCTTATTTTCTATGCTTTGACCATTTGTGGCCTTTTGTGTTTGTTGCTCTTATTGCATATGGAGTCTTGTTGATGAGAAGAAGGAGATGCCCGCAGGAGAAACCTTCTTTCGAGTTGTTAGCTAGGATGGTCCAAGAGACTCCCAAAATTACACAGGCTATGGCTGCAGGCCTTGATTGCCTCCCAGAACTTAGAAGGTAAAACCCTATTGCTGAAGATAAGACATATTCTGGACACAGGACTTGGAGTAATGGAGCTTGAACTGACCTCTCTGAAGTCACCTCTCTGAAGGCTAGCTCTCATAGTTTTGGAGGACACTATGCAAACTTCTGAGGGAGAACATCAACCAATGACTACATCAGTGCCCAGCATAACAAACTACATTGGGGCAGTAGTGGCATTTTTAACTTGGGGGTAATCAACAGCTACTCATTTGAACTTAAAACCCACTCAGTGGGAGGGAATTTATGTGTGGTACTGTAAACAGTCAAATTCACATGGCTGGAGAGGTCAGAGATCTTCGAGAAAACCCTAAGGCTGTCACATCCCTAGACAAATGTAATTTCTTACTATATGCTAAATATGAATCCTTATATTTACAGACAAATATTCTAGTCACCACTCATCAACGAATTTCTCTTTTGCAGTGGAGACTATTACAGAGTTCCACAACTGGTCACACACAGAAAATAAGTGTCTGTGAAATGCCCAACCCTAAGTGACACATCCACAATGGAACTTCTACACCTAAGGCTCATGGAACATAGTGGAACAAGGAGTAGAGAGAACACCAGCTTATATTTTTAACCATAAAATAGACTAATGATTATATAAGTATTAAATCAGGATATTTAACTGTAATTACTGATTGTTGCCACTTTGGGCAAAAAATTACAACTCTTTCAATAAAAATTTTTCACAGATACATAATGAAGTCAGTAACAATGTAATAAGTAAGACATTTTCTTAAGAATCTTACCTTGAATTTTCTTGAAAACTCTGGAATTCATAAACTTTAAAAATCTATCTGCATAAAAACTTGGTCTATGAACCGAAACAGTGTCCTGAAAAAAAAACAAATGAAAGATCACAGGTTTACCTCTCAGGTTCTCTCAAGTCTGAAAGAAAGCTTCTGTTAGGCAAGGTTTGAAACCAAACATGGCCAAGGGTTAGGAGGAACAATGTGTCCAGTGGGGACCAGGAAACTAGAGCTAGGAGAGGCAGGTACAGACTCAACCAGAACAAGGATTCTAGATACTCAGGACAAAATAGTGCACTAAGAGGCAGGAGAGAGAGCAAAAGGACTCTGCTTCACCAAGAACATCGTTCATCCTTGGCCAAAACACCAGCAGGGGTGGGAGGCCTTCTACAGTCCTTTCTCAAAGGCCACCAGCACTCCACGTGCCATCTAGATTGAAGGGGGGCACTCTTAGTCAATAGGTAGCCACATGGGGCAGCTCTGTGCTTTTAGCTAGAACAACTGCGATTCTACAGTGGCCGTAAGAAGGGTACAATTCTCTAGTCATAGCATGAAGAACAGAAACAAATAAGAAACACAGCCCTAATGGAAGAGTGACATTTCAGGTAGTGGAGTTTCATCAGTAGGTTACAAGGTGAGGAAACACCTTGCCAGTAATAGGACTGCCTGAGGCTAACTGAATCATTAACTATATAGGACTAAATTGAATTAAACTGCCAGCTTCCTCCTCCTTTTACACTTGGGAGGATATTTTTTAAATGATAAAATAACAGGCCATTGAATTATAAATCCAAAAGGTGGAATGAATGAAGGAGTTAATCCTTTGTGCTTATCTGGTACACACTTACTGACCAATCCAAGCTGCACTTTTCCAGAAAGAGTGAATTTTTTCACACATATGATGTTGTAGTTTGAATCCAAGTTTCTGGATACCGTAGGAAAGTTTTTAGAAATTTAAGAATAGATACTATGAAGTGTCTGCTGTGGGGTTTGAAGAGTACAGACTGAACCAGAAGTCATGAGACCTGACTCTGGTGTAGGTCTAATTTTAACAAGCTGTGTGATACTGGGAAGAGCCAGAGTCTCAGGGCCTCTGTCTTTTTATCTATGAATATCTGTGTACTTCTAGTCAGAAACATCTGCAATTCTACAATGGGAAGTTTAAGAAGGGCACATTTCCTCAGTCACTCTGTGAATGTCCAGCAGACCCTTGGAGAGCTGGGGATGTGGCTGGATATTTGCCCCTGGTATGATGTATACTCTTCCCCGAGTTCTGGCAGTTCCTATCTCAAGTGGACACCTTCTTGCAACGGGTACAGTAACGGAGAAATATTGGTAGGAAGCAAGGGAAATCCATGGGTGACTGATATTTAGCCCTTGCCTTTAAAGGGTTCCATTATTGTTATCTTTGGTCTGAAGAAACCCTGTCTAAATAAGAGGTGACTTTGTAAACAAACAAAAATAAGTCCTGATTATTGTTTTACAAATATATAATCAGCTTGGAGATTTTTCTCAAAATACAACTACAGATCAGAAGATACGTTTTCAAAAACAAGTGGGGACTCCTTTGGCTAACATGAGACTAGGCCACCGAGATCAGAAATTTCACCTGGTGATGGAATTAAGTGTCCCAGAAAACACCAAAGGATGACGTTGGGGGTGTTTACTGTGCTCAAGGTGCTGTACACTTCCTATCTTGCAAGAGCTAAAATTAACCTACTGCCTTGACCTTTTCATAAGAGGGAGCCCTAATTTGACGAAGCCTGCAGTTGATTCTTAGAAATAAATCTGTGAGCCTATAATTTAAAAGTGCCTCTGGATGGAAGCCAGTCCTAGCTTTTGGATAAAATGCAGTCCTTTCATGCTGAAAGGTTATTAGTCTTCTATAGAACTGAAAAATGTGTGTTCCTTTCCAGAGAGGAGAAGAACATCTATAATTTATCCTCTCTCAAAGGAAGAAATCTGCTAACATCTTAAAGGGAGATGTGTGACCAAATCTGTGACCAGTGGATTCATTGGAAGTATCACATTAAGTCATTAATTGAGAGAAACTCAGGTCTGTCAGCAGCAGGAAGCTCAAATCTAATATCTAGGGGTGTGTGTGTGGTGTGTGTGTGTGTGCGTGTGACATAGAGACAGAGACAGACTGTACTTTATTTTTAAATATTTTATTTATTATTTTGGTATGTATGAGCGTATTGCTAGCACGTTTCATGCAATACCCGAAGAGGCCAGAAGAGGATGCTGGATCCCCTGGAACTGGAGTTGGACAGTTGTTAGCCACTATGTGGGTGCTGGTAACCAAACCAGGGTCCTCTGCAAGAGAAGCCGGTGCTCTTACCTGCTGAGCCATCTCCCCATGAGATTGCACTTTAATAGCTGATTTATCCTCATATGGCCTCTTCCTGCCAGTCAGCATTTACAAATGTTTAAAAGTTCTTCATGGCTGGAGAGGTGGCACAGCAGTTAAGAGCACATCCTGCTCTTGCAGAGAACCAGAAAGTGAAAATGGTATGTACTTACACATATTAGGAACTTTATTATTTTTTATATTTTTTTGATTTATTATTTATTTTTTCTGTGTATGAGTGTTTTGCCTGCATGTATGTAAGTGTACTCATGTTGGGCAAAGCTTTCAGAGGCCAGAAGACGATGTTGGATCCTCTGGAACTGGAGTTACAGACAATTGTTAGCTGCTATGTAGGTGCTGGAAATCAAACCTGGGTCCTCTGGAAGAATACTGAGCCATATTTCTAGCACCAATATATTAAAAAACTAAAAAAAAAAGATATTATTATTTTAAATTATGTGTATATCTCTATGTGTTTGAGTATATATGCCATGTGCTTCTGAGTACCCACAGAAGCTAGAAGAAGGCATCAGATGCCCTAGAGTTGTATTTACAAGTGATTGTGAGCTGCCTGATGTGGGTGCTAGAAACTGAACTCTGGTCCTCTGCAAAAGTAGGAAGTATCTTTGTGGGTACTCACAAATGCTTGGCATACACACACACACACACACACACACACACACAGAAACATACATTTAATTAATAGTAATAAAATATGCTACTCATGGTGGCGTACTCCTTTAATTCTAGCACTTGAGGCTAGCCTGATCTATATAGCAAGTTCAAGGCTAGCTGGGGCTACAGAGAAACCCTGTCTCAAAAAAATCTGTTTTTAGAAGTTCATAACATATGTAAATACATACAATGACATTTTCACTTTCTGTGTCTTTATCGTGGGTTAGGCATTGTGCTACACATAATGTACAATATCCCATTTCACCCTCATAGCAGGCAGGCCCTAGACTAGCCCTGTTATTGGTGAGAAGACTGATCATCTTTTCTTGTGGCCAGTCAGGTGGGAAAGTTGGAGTTCAAACCTAGGGCTGTCTACTATCATACTATCACAGTCAGGGCTCAGATGCTTTCACAGTTCTGTCTTCTGAGAACTTCATGTCAAGGGGCTCAATCTTCTCAGGGTCTTTGAAAAAGGACTCCTTGACTTTCCTCTTACCTCCTCACAATGGGAACCTGGCCATTCTAGAAACAGTCACCATTTTGTGTTAGCCTGTACCTGGTCACTGGGCTAGAAGTTATTTATTTGATTAGCTATTCAAATTTACACGGTTTGTTTTCAGACTTGAACCAATCTGCCAGCCCAGGAGTCTGAGTTTACAAAGCCCTTTAGTCTGGTGACACAGCTGGATTAGAAGCATGTGCAGTTTAACAAGGCACAGGTCACTCACCCCATCATAAACAAGAGCTTTCCAGGAATGTTCTAACTTCTTCATTAACCTGAATGAAAACAGATGGGAAAATAACACTGAGGGTGTGAAACCATTGCTATGTGGCAAATTTTCAGAAGTTTTTTTGATTACTTTTGAAATAATGAAAGGCTACTTCCCAAAATTTCTCACCTATATGACTGGAGAATATCAATAATGCCCATAAATAAAAGTAGTTTTTCTCCTTTATGGCTTTTAGCTGGAATGCCTCCCATTCTGTGGACAGAGAACAGGGATAATATTTTAGTATGTAAGTATAGAAAGCTAAGATCCATCATTAGCTATACTCTGAGTATATTAGGAATTCTGTGCCATCTCTCCCTTTACTGTTATCATTAGTTCAGAATGATAGAAACACCTCAGCTGTCAACTCTGAAGAGTCAGATGGGAAAATTCAATGAAAACACATCCCTATCTAAACGTTATGAGCAAAGAATTTTAGAGCATTATAAAACACTGCTTTTTCAGACCAAAAAAAAAAAAAAAAAAAAAAAAAACCAGCATAGAACTGGGAAAATGGACAGCAGACAGTAACTGATTACTGCTGGATGAGGACGAGCTGATCTTCCTAAAATGAGGGACTCTAGATAGGCTGACTGGACCTCAGTGGATGAACTTGCACTGAGGAATGTCTGGGGGCATTAACTTGACACAATGTGCCTTACCACAGATAACAGAATGCATGGATTCCAGTTAGGGTCTGTGGAGGGACGTGGGAGGGAAGGAGGTATAAAGATGATTAAGACTGAGATGCTCTAATTGAAATACACAAAGATTCAATAAAAAAAGTTGCTGCTTTTTAAAAAAGGGTTAGGGATGTAGCTCAGCTGGTAGAGTACCTGCCTAGTATGCATGGAGGCTTTGCTTTGATTCCCAGCACCAGATAAAGCCATACATGGTGACAGATACAGGAAGTGGAGTAGGAGGATTAGTTCAAAGTCATTTCAGCTACAGAGCATGCTGGAGGCAAGCATGAGACCTCTCCCTCAAAAAAGTGAGTAATATTACTTTTTCTGATCCAAAGAATCAGATGTTTAAACTGGGTATGGTGGTGCATGCCTTTAATCCTGGCAATTGTGAGGCAAAAGCAGGTGCATCTCTGTGAGTTCTAGGCCAGTCAGAGCTACATAGCAAGACCCTGTCTCAAAAAAACAAAAACAAAAACAAAAACCAAAAAACAGATGATTACTCTAAGATTGAATAAAAATAAAATATAAAACCACATAGAAGAAAATATGTGAAAATCAATTCCTGAGAAAGACATTTGCAAGGTGTGCATATGTGTATCACTCTATAGAGATTATTGATCATGTCTTCTAACTTGAATATTGCCCTTGCTAAATGCTGAACATTTTCTCACATCAATGGCAATGTGATTAATAGCTGTGTAGTATTTTCACCATGTGGATACAGAATAATTTGTTCAATGAATTATTGAATATTTAGATAGAATTGCAAGAAAGGTTCAAACCAAGATTGACTAAGAGTTAACTCCTTTTGTAAAAGAGAATGAATGTGTACATGGCTTAGTCATTGCCAGAGAATCCTAGAAAGCAGGTGGGTAAGGCTTTAGGAAGTGATTTCTGTCTGTCTCCTTGCTCAGCAAGTTACACATGGGATGAGTCAACTATTTCAGTAATCTTCTGTGATTGCAATTGTTTCCATTACCAATATGCACTTTGCACATGCAAATGAATCTCGAAGTTACTGGCACATCTGGCTGAGGCGGGAGAGACAACATCTGCCAGAGTGCAAGGGGAGAGCAACAGAATTTCCTCACATAGATAAAGAGCTCTGAATTGCCAATATCATTCCTACCATGTGTTTACTTAAATGTTTATTCAAACCCAAAGTTCATTCTTCCTTCCTTCTTATGGCAGATGTTTTGAATGTTCAGTAAAAGGGGGGCGGGGCTCAGTCATTGTTAAGAAATGGAGCCATCAGAAAACAGAAGCCATGTGGGTGAAAGACTGATAACACTCTAGAAACCACTACTCATCCGGTTCTCTAGAAATGAAGCCTGGTTTAACCCATTTAATGCCAAGCAGGAATCTATTCCTAGAGTGCTACCCTGAGGGGGCTGTCATGGTCACAAGGCATGTGTGGCTGGACTCACGTGTCTGGGTTCTCTTGGATGATCCCATCTGCAGACTTCCCAGGACCCTGGATAGATTCCATGGCTGTGGAGTAGAGGACTTTCTGCGTTGCAGGCCGCTTTGCATCAGGCACATTTTCCAAGGGCTCTTCTTTGTCTTTAAGGGAATGGTCCAAGATATGGATGCCCAGCAAAAGGCTGTAGTCCATAATCTTGAAGCTTTCCAGCACCTGAGGAGGAGAAAGGCACAGGAGGCCAGTCAATTCAGAGTGCCTGTGAGCTCAAGAGTCCTAGGTCAGCAAACCATTCCTCCACTCTCTCATTAAGAAGCAGGCAGATGAAATATCAAAATAACCCAGGTAAGTCTACTGGAAGAAAGGACTGGTTATGAGATTTTCATGCTCATCTAAAGGAAGTACATCTTTTTATTTTCTCCCTCCACAAATATTTCACTAATAACACTTATTTAATAGTTTGCAAGTGCCAAGTGCTAACTCCTTCCCTGGGATTCAATCCTCACAGCAGCCCGATGAACTAGGTGTTGTTGCTGCCTCCACTTTGCAGATGAAAAACATGGAGACTGAGAGAGAAAGTAATGCGCTCAAACACACAGCACACCAGCACACAAAAGGTTGACTCTGGTGCTCACACTCTTATTAAGCACCAGAGCAGAGAAACCCACAACCCAGTCTCATAGGCTGTGTTTGCCACTGCGTGAGCTCAGCTGCAAAGTGCTTTTGCCTCGATTCTGTCCTCAACCTCTGAATCTTGCTGAGTGTCATGATGTCCTTTTCAAAGCCTGTCTTTGAAAACTGTCATTCATTTCCCTGTAGCATGTCTTTTAAAAGATATGTGATCTCAACAGAGAACAGGGCTTAATTATCTTCCCCACAGACAGTGGGGGGAGGTGAAAGAATTAAAAATAGTTGGATGTAGTCAGAACAAAGAGATAGCAATGCTGTGAAGGAAAAATAACAGGAGATAGGGTCTGGATGACTATCCGTCAAAGTAACTTCAGGGCGCAGGGACTTCCACAATTTGGATTCGCCTTAGAAAATGTCTGTTCAGGAAGAATGGCTGAAAACTGAGTATTTTCCTGTATGAACACGCTTTTTTTTTCTTTCTTTCCTTTTTTTCATGAAGGATTTCACTATGTAGGCTTGGCTGGCTTGGAACTCATTATGTAGTCCAGACTGGCCTTGAACTTACAGAGATCCTTGTCTCTGCCTCCCAAGTGCTGGGATTAAAAGCACATGCCAATAACTCAGTTTATATGGCCGATTTAACATCCTCTTCTATTAGTTTGAATGAGTTGTCCCTACTGCAGATTATAATACCTGATATTTCTCTCACAAAACTGCTCAGGAAATCAAAGCATGTAGTATTTTGTCCCAGACCTTAGTTAACAAATCCCTTAGCCAACTGAAGCCAATAGAAAATTGTTTAACAAGGAATCAAAACCCCAGAATTTTTTATACTTCTCATTTTCCTTCAGCCCAAGTGTTTTAAAAATCAAATATATATGCTGTTCTAAAGATGGGGTTGGATTGGAGGAGGCATGGATGCAGCTTCATAGAGATTAGTTGACAAAAGGCTTTGTGAAATGAATGGGCTTGACCTTCAAAGTACTCTTGTCACAGGTCTCAGAGCCTTGTGCCTCAGTCAGTGGATGAATCCATTTGCATTTATTTCCTCCAAAGTAGTGAACAGGTTTCAAAGGCAAATTCTGGTCAGAGTTGGTAAGAACACTGTGTGTGCTCCTAAAAGGAACCTAGAATCATATATTCCAGCTAGGGCTGGCCAAATTTGGAAGGCATTCCTGATACTAACCTATTTATTTTATTTTTCTCGGAAAACTTCTCATTAATTGTGCTTGTTAAAAGTTTTCTTTATAAAATGTTTTTTTCCTTATATTTTCATGCAATATTCAATTTGAACTATTTAGTTTCTACCAGGACAGGCCAAAGAGACCTGTGCATTTTACAAGTGAAAAGAAATCAGATTGTGGTCCACCTACAAGTCCAAGACTGAATAAGAAACTACCCTGATGCTGTAAGTGATCAAAAAAAATTTCTAGGCTTCATGAAAAAAGAGAAGAATAGTAGTTGCAAAAGCCCAGGAAGGGCATGTGGAAGGAATGGAGAAGGGATGGACAGGGGACACAAGGGTACAGTTGGCTATGAGGAGTAACTTTAGTGTCCTATGGCACAGTACGATAACTATGGTTGACAACAATCAATTATATATTTTAAGGCAGCTAGTAGGGATTATTTTTATTGTTCTCAACACAAAGACACCATAGGTGACTAAAGACAGATGTGCCAATCATCCTGATCCGATGGTTACACTGTGTGCATGTGTGGCTTGAATGTACTCCCAGGCTCATGTGTTCAAACACTTGGTCCCCAGGTGGTGGCATTGTTCTGCAGGTTGTGGCTTCTTTCGAAGGCGGAACCTCTCCGTAGGAAGCGGATCACTGGGAGCAGGCCTTGAGTTTTACAGCCTGACCCTATGTCTTATCCATTTTCTGCTTCCTGACTGTGGACTCAGTGTGACCTGGTGCCTCGGCTGCTGCCACTAGACCCTTCCTGCCATGGTGAACAGTACCTCCCTTTCCTAAACTGTGAGATAAGACAAGTCCTTTCTGTGTTGAGTTGCTTTTGTCAGATATTTTTGTTGCAGCAATAAGTAATAAAATATACCTATCAAAATAAAACACAGTATACTATAAATATATACAACTACTATGAATCAGTTACATAAAATATATATTAAATAAGTTTCAGGAAACATTTAAGAAAAAGTTATATATAAATTTTTTAAAGTGGTTCATTTCATCTCCACTCTTCAGTTGGACCACCAGCAACCTGTTAAGTATGCTGACTTGTCAGTTGGAAGCTCTGATTTCTGAAAGGCAGAAAAATATATTTCCAATGCATAAAAAGTTGATTATTATAGTTAGATTTTTGGTTAAGTAAAGTTACCATTGACAAAAAAAAAAAAAAAAAAAAAAGTTAAGAAACCACCAAATTCCAAAGGAGAGTTTCAATTCATTTCTTACACAGATGGTCCTGGTTAAACTAAATGGGTCACAAAACAAACCCCAAACTCAAGAATCTGGGAAAGGGACCGACAGGGCTGGGGAGGGGACTGACAGGACAGAAGCGAAACAAAAGAGGATGGTGGTGGCAATGGGGAATAACTGCACATTACATACATGTAGGAAATTGTCAAATAAAATTAATAAAGACCATATATACATATATATATTCATATATTTAAACTCAAATTGAAAACTTCTATAGTGAAAAATTAATTTGGGGAACAGATTTTAATCATGGCTTTAGGATTTGCATCAATTAGGATCAAAATAGTTATTATTTACATTCTCCTAGCTATTTGATTAAAGGAATTGATATATTTGCCAAAAGCTTAACATGTATGAGTTTTAAGAGTGAGCAGCTTCGGAAACAACAGTTCACACTCTGGTGCACGTTTATTTCCAGAATGTCTGCCTATCCTCACGTTGCTGGTGGATTCTGTACCTGGGTGTTTGCTATTCAAAACCCAAGCCACAGAGCCTACACCCGCGCCTTTCCTGCTAGCTTTGGCAGTGCTTCAGTTCCTCACTTAGAGAGAAAAAAACTCCCACAGCTATACAGGACTAGAATCAGGTTGGAATACTACAAGTTTGTTTTTTTAACTATCAAAGTTTGATATGTCTTTCTTTCTCAAGGACCATCTAAAGTCAGAGATATGATTGGAATACATATTTGAAGTACTTCAACAGTCTAGGGAAGAGGTGATGAATGAGGCAGGGGCAGCAGGCCAGTGTGAGGACACATGGGTAGGCCGGAGAGTCGCTCAGAGTTCAAGGGTGGCTGCCACCTTCCTATAGGAAATTCCTAAACCGTTGCGTTTGGTTTGGTCTCATTCCTAAGCTGCAACCCAGTGGCTTTCTGTACATCCTTAAGCTTCTAAACAGGTCATGCTGCAACCCTAAACTCTCATTTCATCCCAAAGCATTTCTTTCCCCTTACTTTTATTTGAAAGTATTCTAATGTGGATTTCAGACTCCGGGACCCCTTTCACCAGCTGTCCATTCTTCAGCTTGTGCTATCAAAACATTCGTCCTCTCTAATCACGCCATTTCAACTTCTGTTTAGGATCCACTCCTGACCCTTTGCCAGATGAGGTCACATCATAGCCCTACTCAGAGCCTTTGGACTTGCCGCTTCTTGGTGCCAACACCCCAATTCACATCAAAGGTCTTCACTACCATGGTCTTATTCATGTCTCTTTTTATTTGATGCCAGCCTAGATTCACCTCCCTGGCTAGATAAATTCCTAAATTTTCCTAAAGGTCCTTCAAAGATGTAAGCCCTGATATTTTTGTTCATGCTGTTTCTTTTATAAGGTTCTTTATTTTTTTCACTCCAACTGGATTTTTATAGCCCAACTCAAATTTTACCTCCATGAAAACTGTGCTAACAACTTTAATGAACTGTTTAGATCAGGCAATAGTTTTCCTTCTGAAAATTCAAGCACATTATGTGACCCTCTATGCTACAAAACTGGAGCTCAGGTTATGTCTACAGTTTTTACATCACAAAAATAAGACTGTTGGGTTCACCAAGGGCTTGTTTAACTTAGTACATCCTGCTGTGGAGGGAAGGCCTATTGGTCACATTGGTCCATGTGCATAAGCAAGTAGAACAGAAACATCCAGCAGCAAAGAACAGCTAATACTGTGCTCCTGTGCCTTAAATATGAGAACTCCATTCTTGAGCATCAGGATTACGATGCCTGTGAAAAAATTATAGCACCGAAAACATTTATTGTCATTATATGCTGTGTTGTCAGAAAAATAAAGATAAAAGCTCACAGTGTTTTCAAAGCTACTTACACTAGAGGCATTTTATATACACTGTTCAAGGGGAAAATCAAGATTATGTTTGCAGACACTGTAATTTACTGTTTAATGTGTGCACACTAAATGACAGATAAAAAGGAGGCTGTTTTCCTGTAAACAAGGCTGGGCGTTGAGGCTGGGAAGATCGTCATATTTCTCTTGGGAAGCCTTTCCTAAGGTAATGTGTCACAGGCTGGGTTAAGAGTAGACTCCAACCACTGAAGAACATTCGGCACTGGTCCTAAGATGGAGGAGGTATTGTGCAACATATTAAAAACTGTCTCTGAAATAATCAGAAATTCTAACACTACCTGTTTGGTGGTTAGAATTACTAACATTCTGATACATTTTAAACTTAAAAAATGTATGATAATGGCATCTGGTATCTTAGCTTTATGAAAGGGGGTCATTAGCATTAGAGAATCTTAGTAAAGTATATCATGTCAATAAAACGATATAAAGGCTGAGGTGTGTGTCAAATTATACAGAGAGAGAAAGAGAAAGGGGGGGAGAGAGAGAGAAAGAGAAAGAGGAATAAAGTAAAACTGGCTTTGAGTTAAAAACTGTCGAAGCAAGGTTCAAAGTATCTCTGCCTTAACTACAGCATTCTGCCTACTTTCATGCATGTTAGAACTTTTCAAAAATAAAATTTCATATACTTTAAGATGCTAAAATGAAATGCAGTTCTATATTTGTCTAGAATTAATTTACCACTGCCTCTCCAGCTTGATGAGGCACTGATGAAAATAAAAACTAGTACTATGGTATCTAAGTAAAGTAGTTCAAGTCAGAATCAAGAGCCCTGATGTACACTTGTCTCAGCGGATCCTTCTCTGTCCAAAGACATAAGAGGCAACCAAGAAAATGTGGAGCTGACAGGGAGAAGTATCCCGGGCCCCGAGTAATTTCTCTAACTGGTTTATGTATAGTTACTAAATAAGGAGCTAATGACTAGCACAAAATATTTGTAATAATTCAATAAGATAAGTAAATTAAAAAAATTGTATCCTGGAGATTTTGTGTAAATGGACATTCCTAGAATTACTGATTTAGGGAAAAATGGATCCAAAGGCTTGCTATTCCTTGCTAAATAGGCCCCTCAGAGTATAGCACTGAAATTACTTGTATGTACAAGTCTAGTTAGAGCTGAATGCTATCTTTTTGATTTAATTTAATTTCCTCAATAAAGCTCAGAGTGTTCTTTGCTAATGTAATAAAGAGAAAATACAGCCTGTGACAAGACATATAATTCTAGCTGGTAAAGCAGAATGAAATAAATAACAAATCCTCAGCCTAGTTACAGAAATAATGTGTTCTGTACTATGTCTAGTGCAGTGATTTAGAACTCTGGACTACGTAGGACTGACCTGTATAAATGATTTTTTTTTCTTTCTTGTTTTTCTGATTGCACTTAAAAAGTTTGAAGTGGAGGGTGGAGAGGTGGCTCAGTGGTTGAGAGCATCCAAGTTTGCTTCCCAGCACCCAAATGGTGACTAAAAACCATCCATATGTAACTCCAGTTCTAGGGGATTCAATGCCCTCTTCTGACCTCCGTGAACTCTGCATACATGGGTGCACTTATATTCAGGCAGTACACTCATACATATAAAATAAAAATAATACACAAATATTTTTTAAAGGTTTGAAGTGATAGAACTATGAACCCTGCTTTAGAAACAATCAACTATCACCCAAGATTTTACATATACACAGGTATATTAATCAGCTATACACACACACACACACACACACACACACACACACACACACACATATGGTTCTTTTGAAACAGCCTCTCTATGTAATCCAGACTGCCTCAGTCTCCAGTGCTGGGATTACAGATATGTGCTCCTCCTCATCCTTTTCCTTCTCTTCTTTCTTGTCCTCCTACTCCTTCTCTCTCTCTCTCTCTCTCTCTCTCTCTCTCTCTCTCTCTCTCTCTCTTTGAAAGTCTCACAGCTGGGTGCAATGGCACAGACCTTTAATCTTAGCACTCGGGAGGCAGAGGCAGGTGGATCTCTGTGAGTTCAAGGCTAACCTTGTCTATGAGTTCTAGGCCAGCTGCTGCTACAGGGAGACCCCGTCTCAAAAAGACCAAAAAAAAAAAAAAAAAAAAGGTCTCATTATATACCTGTAGCTAGCCTGGAACTCACTATGTAGACCAGGTTGGCCTTGAAAGTCTTGAACTCACAGAGCTCAACCTGCCTCTGCCTCCTAAGTGCTGGAATGAAATGTGTGCATTATCTAGACCTGGCTCATAGCCAGTTTCTTGAGCAGTATTTTAAAGAATAAAAATGAGGAGAAAATGGGCCAGTCAGAAGGCTCAGTGGTAAAGTCACTTGCCACAAAGAGTTATAGCCTTCGTTCAGTCCCTGGGACCCACATGGTAGGAGTTGTTCCTGTTTCTACAAGTTGTTTTCTGATCCACACATGTGCACTGTGGCATGTGCATGTACACACACACACACACACACACACACACAGTAATATGAGCAATAGAATACTTCCTTGACCAATTTGAAAATTTCTTTGAAGGAAGAACACTGGTGAGATCTCAGGTACTCATTGCAGGAGGGCGCGGAGCAGAGAGGACAGACACTGACAGGGATGAAGACCCACGCACAGAACAAAGCCTTTCAGCAGGGCATTGTGGCCATCCTTTTGGAAAAGATGAGAACTGAATGTAACCAAGGAACCCCCTTACTTTCACAAAGCAGTGACGAGGTCCCATCACAACAGTACCATGGGACTCTTCAAGTGCACACTGAATGA
Source organism: Eospalax fontanierii (assembly GCA_035773235.1). Taxonomy (NCBI): domain Eukaryota; kingdom Metazoa; phylum Chordata; class Mammalia; order Rodentia; family Spalacidae; genus Eospalax; species Eospalax fontanierii. The sequence goes on along the minus strand of CM069544.1, from coordinate 39,359,605 downwards.
ATAAAGCAAGCCTCACAATCATACCGAGTCTGTTCTATGACGTGGTATTCTGAGACCTAAGTCAAAAGCTTCAAGGTCACAGGTATCAGGTCTACTATGAGCTGTGTTATGAGCATACCACAGGACAATTTCTAAACTGCTTTCTCAACTTAACATTTTCTTGGGTCTGAAACCTTTCAAATATGCCTTAAGTCTCTGTAACTCAGTCCATTACCAGAGGCCAGAGCTGCATTTTGTAACTGGATGTGGCTTGCTGTGCCTCCACTTTCTCTGGTTTTGGCACTGACAACCTGTTCCTTTTCTTCTTATGATCTGTGTGACCAGCTTATATTGTACCTCCCACCAGATCCACAGCACCAAGCTCAAAGCCTTTCCACATAAGCCTACAAAGCCAAAGCTGCCCTGGCAGGCTTCCTGTGGCCATGCCCCGTCCTGCTGCAGCTTTCCCCTCTGCTCTTCCACGATTCCCTACAGGGAAGAGGACACAGCCTGGCACAACGTTTTCCTTCCCTTCCTCCCTCCCTCATCCCTCCCTCCCTTCCTCCCTCCCTCGGTCACTGGAAGTTCTCTCTCCTGAGAGCATTGAATATACCTCTACACTTAGGGTCATCTATAAAATCAAACACAGGTAGGCTCTTTTCACATACAAGCAGAAACAACTATCCTAGGTACAGTAGCATTGTATACATAGGTCCAAAGACTTCAGCATCCATGAACTTGATGTATCATATATTTAAATTTCTATGTGACATACTCCTTAAAAATCACAACCAGGTCTGGCATTGTGGCACATACTTTTAATCTCAGCACTTGGTAGACCTCTGTGAGATCGAAGCCAGCCTGTCTACATAGCAAGGTCCAGGTTGGCTGGGGCTACAGGGAGATCCTGCCTCAAAAAAACCAAACCAAACAAACAAAAAACCCCCAAACCTCAACCACCCCAAATCCTCTCAAAATCCAAAACCCAAAAACTAAAGAAAACTACAACACAGTTACACTCACAACAACAAAGATGATGCGGAGGATGACAACAGAAACCTCAGGAAACACTTCAATTCTTTGAGGAAAGGAAGTTCCTTGTTAGGTTTCCCCCACCCAGTTTCCCTTTTCTATTCTTTCTGTAGAAATTTTTATAATACTCCGTTTGATTCAAAGGGAGGATTAAAAAACCAATTACTGCTGTGATAATCCTTCAGTTTCTGTAGCTAATGAGAATTTTCAAAAGCTGCTCACACAGGATTCAGTGTTATGCACTTAGTCCCCAATTCTCCTCAGCAGGTTTCAAAACAATCCACTCACTATAAGCATCTTATTTCTCAGAAAGAGGTCTTGCTTTTAAATTAGCGGGGTTTCATGTACACACATGTTGGTAACAGTTAGCAAGTATCAACGGGCATGAGGAAGCTTTTCATTAAATTTTTAAATTGAAATGTCTGGACTACTTATTCTCCTTTGTGCTGCTCAACCACTTGCCACTGTATCCCCTCTGCTTCATCCCCCCTCCTAGAAATAGGCTGCAAAATTTCAATTCATTGCCTTGTTCCAAGCAAACTGTCTATTTTGGTATAGCCTTTTCAATACTCCCCTAGAATCTACTCTTAGGTCTCCTTGTCAGATCCACTATGTTAACTCTACTTGCTGTTCTTACTTCCTAACTTCATCTGACAGTGATACCAAGAAAACTGCTGGATGAACTGCCCAGCAGGCTAATGGACTAGGAATAAAACCACACAGTTCCTGTTCCCAGAGAGAGCAAATTTTAGTAGCAAACATTGAAAAAGAGACCAAGTAATTACTGTGCAATATGGAAATGCCAAAGGCTATGAAGTAGCTACGGCTGAAGCACGATGAACATATGGTCTCATGGAAACCCTCATTATTAGAAACACCTTTCCACACCCCAAATTCCAGATCTTAGCTTCTTAGGAATCCCTGTCAACCACATTAAGCCCCACAGGCATATTATGAGCCACTGGGCTGAACCTAATGGTTTTCTGTTTCCTTTTCACCTGTCTTTCTAATATCTTCAAACTTCTTCCACAATTTGCTTTTGTGGATTTAAGTACTCTGGGGACTTTTTAACAAGAAACTTAAATACACACTGATCAGAATGACCAAAATAATAATAATAATAAAGGTGGGGGATGGTGGATGAAGCAAGTGTAGAAATAGATGTGCTAGTTTCTTATAAGTGTAAGCACATACTTTTCACATACTAGCAGTAATAGCACTCAAGCATTTATCTCAGAGAGATGAACACTTATGCTCAGACAAAACTCAAGTCAAAAGTATTCACAGCAGTCTTTCTTGAGCCACTCAAAAACTAAATGTTCCACTCCATGTTCTTTAGCAGGTTAATATTAAATTAATTTATTCATATCACAAAATGCTATTCAGTAATAAAAAAGAGCAGACTATTGGGACAAGATCTAATGAAGATCTCAGTGATCTCAAGGGCATTATGGTGAATGAAGAAAGAACCTTTGTAGTTGCCTTTATAGATTTCCTTTATAGAGAAGTCTTTTCCCCTTCTTTGAGATCGGCTATCATGTAGTCCAGGCTGGCCTTGAACTCCTGATTCCCCAGTTCTACCACCTGAGTGTTAAGACTACAAGTACCATGCTCTACTCTATATACAATATTCTTTAACCTTTGAATTATACACATGAAAACCATTCACAGTTGCATGAGGCAAAGGAAGGACTGTGAAAGAGTGAGGTGGCTGATGCCTGTAGAAGGGCGGTGGACAGGTCTTTGAGAAGGAACGACTGTCCTGGTCATTACTCTGGTAGTGGTAATTATATAATGATCTACTTAACTGCACAGCTCTGGTACACACATGTGCATGTACAACTAGTAAAACTGTGAACTTCGAAAAACACTAGTATTCATATTATTAAAGTCTGTTTCTTGGCTGTGATATTATATTCTAGGCATATAAGATGTTACTATTGGGGGAAACTAGGCAAAGGGTGATTTCTGTGTTATTGTCTCTAACTGTTATAAGTGACTCCATAGTAAGTGAAAAAAGGAGGTTTATAGATGAAACATTTAGAGAGCTCTTGCAAATACCCATATTTTTACATCTCTTCTCACCAAGAACCTGGCTTGGTATCTCTAAATCACTCTCAGACTAGAAAGCAGAGGGCAGGATTCCACTGTTGCCCCCTGACTCATGAGATTCTTCTCAGTTTAAACTATCTTTTATTTTGAGTTGGTTTTATTTATTTTCTCAACAACTTAAAATTTGATTCATGCTTGTACTGTCATAGAATCAATATAAGTAATATTATGGGTAGCAAAATTCTAATGTGATTTAAAATAGTGCATCAAGTCAAATATACCAGGGAGGGATTTAAAATCTATTTTGAAAGAAAATTCATCTGTCTTTTCTTTTTCAGGCTGTCTTGGAAAAGAGAAAAAGCACAGTATGGTGATGCATAACTATAATCTTAGTACTCAGGAGGTTAAGTCAGGAGGATTACAAATTTGAGGCTAGTTCTTAGTGTATATACAGAGAGAGCTGGTGCCAAAAAAACAATCCAAACAAACAACAAAAGTAAAAAACAAAAGCCCACCCACAAATCTGTCTAAATTAAATGCAAAAAACCAAAGGGATAGTTGAAGGGTGAGCACCAGTCATCGTGCTGAATGATCATATGATATAATCCATATTGCACCCCAGGCAGATGTGCTCAAGCTTGTAAGAATCCAGTGTATAAATCAAGAGCTTGCCATACACAGAAACAGTTCACTTTGCACATCAAAATGTTCCAGCATAAGGCTGGTTTCATTAAAATCCGAGGACCTATTAATATTTATGGTAACAGTGATTTGTGTGAAAAAAGAAATTTAATTCCACAATACTGAAAAATTGATAACTTGGCTGCTTAAGAAAGAAAGATAATAAATGTAAAATGACTCACTTAGGTAATTAATTATCCAGACTGTCTCTAATATGACTCCTATTTCAAGGATTAAGAAATATTTAGATTATAAACACAAATTCACAGTAATATACTTTGTCTTCATGCCTTCCCCTTGAGCTATCTAAAAATATTTCAAGATGTAATAATTTATCAAATTTATTAAATGATACAGGACTCTAAATTTTCCATGGATATGCTGTATCAGAGAAGAAATAACCATAGCAAATTAAAATGAATATAAAAAGACTTCATAATTTCTCTTCCAAAATTAATACATCAAATTTCAATTCAAAACACTTTTCATAATCATCATATACTCCGGGTATAGACAGTGAGCTGGTGCAGCAGCTACAGAGAGTGTTAAGGAAGGAACTTTGGTCTCTGAGGCATTTATAGTCCTGCTGTAGAGACAGGACACAGACCTAAGGGAGAAAGGAGTCAATGTTAAATAAAGGCCCAATGACCATTCACAACATGGCTTCCATGGGAAAATCACTGAAATATAAATACACTTCTGCTAAACAAATGACTCAATATGAGGACAGCCAGTGCAGTTTTCCAAGCAATCCCAAGTGATTCAAACTGGAACATCTGCTTTATTGAGATCTCAGTGCCACTTCTGGGTGCTTTCTCCAGAACAGAACTTAAAAGGCAACTCGATGCATAAAAGTCACCAAAGACAGATTTCTTAGAGGTATTCCCAAGCATGTCTCTCTTTATCTTCAGATACAGTATTTTATTATTCCTTTGTTCAAATACAGATTCCAAAAGCCATTTACTAATTACCCATGAAGCACCCACCATGTAGAGACAAAAATTAAGGTTTGGTCTTCAGGATTAAGGATCTGCATATGAAAAAACAATGGTTCGCTAAATCCCATGGAAGAGTTAAGGTCAGGATGAGGAGAAAGCATGATAGGCTGATCGTAGGGCAGGGGGTGCCCCAGTAGTCCTGAGGTAAGTAAGCGAGGGCAAGTATAAGAACAGAGAGGAGAAACGGTCTGGTAGAGAATACACAAGAGGCAAAACTATTAGAAAGAATGTCCAGTAGCTCAAAACAGCAATGAAATGCCTCATTTCGGCAGCACATATACTAAAACTGGAACAATAGAGAGACTAGCATGGTCTCTGTGCAAGGATGACACGCAAAGTCACGAAGCATTCCATATTTAAAAAAAAAAGAAAAGAAGATCTACTCTCCCTCGACCCACAGTAATCAGCTGCCAATCGTTCTTCTGCTAGGGTTGGGGCCTGCTGCCCATTTCCCTATTTCTGTGCTGAGTTTCAGTCTGACTGAGTCAGTGTGGGTTTTGTGTACACTGTCACCGTTGCTGCAAATTTATATAAGCAAGTTCTCAGAGGCCTGAAACCTGTTTTCTTATGTTACTGCACCAACCCTGGCTCTCCTCTGTTTTTAAAAAACCTACTGAGTCCAATTTGTGATCCTCAAATGTGCCTAGGTGTGGATCCGTCTCTTGAGCACAGTCAATCTACCAGGCATCATACTCTTAAAGAAAATCTACTGTCCCTCTGCCAGTAGCAGTCAATTGCTAACAGTTCCTCAGCTAGGGCTATTTTATTTTTAAAAATCCATTCTACAAAGTAAGATCTCGTACTGAAATTTTCATCCATGTATGTCATGTATTGTGATCACATTCCTTTCTCATGAGCCTCTCCTGCCTCTCTTCTTCCTCTTGCTAAACCCCTTCCTTTCCCTTTCTACTTCTTTGTCATGCATGTGTGTGTATATACAAACACACATACACATACAAGCAGGTAAATATCCTAAATTCCACATATGAAAGAAATATGCAACATTTGTGTTTCTGAGTCTGACTTGTTTTGTTAACAGGGTGATCTCCAGTTCCATCCAGTTTCTTGCAGATGACATGCGATGGTCTGAATGAACAATGGCTCCCCAAAGGCTCAGATGTTTGAACAGTGGGCCCCTAGTTGATGGTGCGGTTTGGGGAGGTTGTAGAACCTTAGGAGGGGCCTTTTTGCTGGAGGAGGTACATCACTAGGGGTGGGCTTTGGGGGTTTAGAGTCTCACCCTACTTCCAGTTAGGGATCTCAGCTTCCTGTATAATAAAATGCGGTCAGTCAGGTTTCTGCTCTCCACACCTGTCCATGCCTCCCCTGTCAGTAAAGACTCTCTCTCTGGATTTGTAAGCAAAAATGAATCGTTTCTTCTACAAGTTGTTTTTGGTCATGGTACTTTACCATAGTAACAGAAAAGGAACTGACACATGACATAATTTCATTCTTTTTTCTGGCTGAATAAAACCCCATTGGGTTTAAGTACCACATTTTCTTATTCCAGGCATCTGTCAATGGAGTCTGAATCTGATTACATATCTTGGCTACTAAGAACAGTGCCGCAGTAAACACGGGTGTGTGAGTATCTCTGTGGGTGCTGTCCATGTATGTCATGTATTGTGATCACATTCCTTTCTCATGACCCTTTCTCAAGATTGCTTTGGTTATATACTCATATGGTAGTTCTATTTTTAGTTTTTCTGGGAACCTGCATACCGATTTCCATAGTGTCTAGACTAATTTACATTCTCACCAGTGTGTACAAGAGTTCCAAAGGTCTCATATCTGTGGACTGGTATTTTTAAGTCTTTGAGAGGGCCTGGTAAAGGTCGATAGCTACATTTCTCTCTTACCTCACATGCCTTCCCTAATTATCAGCTACTGTAGTGACAAACACCTATAGTGTCATTGATGTGTCATTCCATGTCATATCCAGTATTTATTGTTTTTTCTTGTTAGAATCAATGCTTCTACTGCTTTACCTTCTTGGAGAAGTCCTCTGATCCTTCAAAATCAAGGCATGATGTCATCTACTCTGACCCTCACAATATAGTATCACCATTGCAACTACATACTGTTTGGCAATTGATCAAACAGGGAGGTCACTCACTTCATGCTTGGCATGCAGTATGGAATACATTTCTGATAAGTGAATGAGAGAACATATGCAATTATGAGCCTGGCTCATCTTACCTGGAGCACCACATCCTTCCCTTGGAGCACTGTCCCCGTAATACATTACATGACTGGCTTGTTTCTGGAGGCTTAGCAGCCTCACTTAGACAGTGGGATTTTAAGAGAATCCCAGTTGTTAGGCACCAGCACCAGTCTCAGAGTGACCTCACAGCTCTATTTGGTATATAGGGAGGTGTAATGGACTCTGCGATCTATGAGCCATCATGTGGATGGACATTTTTTTCTTGGAGGACAGTCCACAGCATATATCAGATTTACAAAGCAGTCCATGGCAATCAGTAGGACCCACCATTTCAAAACCCTGCGTTGTTCAATGTAGCCGGTTCTCTCCGAGCCAACAATTGACTCTGGACCACAGAGGATTTGGTTACAGTGATGACAGATCTGAGATGGGCTGTGGTGACAGATCTGAGACTGGCAGCAGGCTCAGCATTTACAATTTCCTGAACCAGGGAGAAAAAAGTTTTTCTGAAGAGAAAGGGAGTGTGCCATGTGAAGAAGTGCCATGGTCTCTGTCTTATACAAATTCAGATGCAAGGAAAGAGAGGAAATTCACCTTGGGACACCTTGACACTGACCTTGACAACCTTAGAACATCAAACCTGCTGAAAAGTAGAAAATAACATAAGCACATTTTCAGGATGGCATTCTGGATGAAAAGTCATGTTTGAACTTGTCTTATCAGGAGTTGGCTCAGGAAATACTAACAGACACAAATCCTGTGGAATGGTGCTCACACTGGACCTTTTTGCTTCCTGGCAGAGAAGCATGTAATCACACGTGCGACACACACACACACACACAGGAAAAACAGGTCTGAGACTAGAGAGGTGCTTGGACTACACTCTGGGGAACGGAAAGACATTTTTTACCCATACCCTACAAGGAAAGATAAAAACAAGAAAAAAGATTTTCAATAAAATAAGAAAAACATGAATCTTTTACATATTTGAATATTTTTACAGAATTTTTTTTTGCTTGTTTGATTCCCACTGCTTCTCCCCTGACTAAAAGAATCCTTAGGGGCTAGAGAGATGACTCAGAGGTTCAGAGTACTTGCTGCTCTTCAGAGGACTTGAGTTTAATCCCCAGTATTTACAGTCAGGTGGCTCACAACAGCCTGTAACTCTAGTTCCAGGGGATTGGATGCCTCCCTCTGGCCTCTGCCCTCCCACACCCTCACAAATAATAAAAAAAGAAATCTTTAGAGTGAATCTTTCAATTCCAGTTGTTCTGAGTACATGCTTTATATTCCAATAGATGTGGGCTTTTTCACTGACTTGCTAAGCAATTCTGGATAACCTTCTTAGCTCCCCACCCCTGCCCTTGCTCTTTCTTCTTTTAAGACAGGGTCTTACTATGTTGCCTTGGTCTCAAACTTAAAGAGACTCTCCTGCCTCCACCCCCTGAGTGCTGGAATTAAAGGCGTGTACTCCCACATCAGCCTTCTTTCTTATCTTCTTTTAAGAACTCATTCAGCAAATTAAAATGGAAGTGAAGCAATTGCAAAAGGCTCAGAGAATGAAAGAGTGGCAGTGAAGTCCTGACTAAGGCACACTGGAAGCACTCAGCCAACCATGGAGTGACTGCTGTGTTAATGAAGAAAAGGAATCCAAGGACACATTTTCATGCACTGTCATAAATGCTATAGCAGATAGAAAGGAAAAACTCAAGAGAGGAGAGACCCAGGTTTCTCTGTGAGGACTCCCTGCTATGTTGGGAAGGTGGTTGCCTTTCTTATCTTTCTTTCAGCTGTGGCCAGGCCTGGTGGAGAAGTATCCTCACAATAATGTGGGCCATCTGTCCAGGCCCAGGGAAGACTCAGAAAGCTACCACTTGCACAGCACAGCTGATATTTGCCAGTGACCCATTCTGGTGTTGGCTAGAAAGCCATGGCAAAGCCTGGGCCCAGCCCATACCATCATGGTTTCTGCTTAGCCAAGTGGCCAGGATGGGCCTTCTAAGTTCATCTGGATCAGAAGATGATACTGCAAGGGGTGTATTAACCAATTATCACCCCTTGGAAGCTATCAAGATTGCCTTTTTCTTTTTCTCCAAAAGGACTTTTTACCCACTTTTATCACATCCAAACAATTAACTGTTTGGCCATGTATATCTATAATATGATATAGCATTTATGATACGACATAAGCATCACAGGCTGGGGAAGTTCTCCTTGTGACAGTCATTCCTGTTTTCACAGAGCTCTTTTCCCTAACTAGAAACCTCACTCTGGATGCATCGTACTCTGATCACACAGAAGTGGTAGCAAATGTATTGCTGGTATCACGGCTCTGCAGCCCCAGTGGGTCTGCCGGGAATCCCACTAAGTGCAGTTTCTCTAAACCTGTCTCCTCAGTTGAAATCCTACTTCATCCAAAATTTGAATATGGCTTTTCTTGCTAGTTACTGCATTAAATCTAAATTTCATTTCCTTGCTGAAAGGAAAGCAAACACTTTCTTGTTTCATTTATCAAAGAAAGCTGATAAAGTTTATTATGAAAATCAATAGAGCTAGAGACCTCAGACCATCTCCCTATCAGCCATTATTTCCTTCAAGATCTGTGGACTATGGGTCAGTACTAGGCCTGGGAAAGACCAGACTCTACACTTCCTTATTTCTATACTTGCTGAATGTGACACTAAAGATCACATGATTCACATGCTTTTGAAGGAAATCACCCTGACTAAACCTCCTTACCCGGCAGTCTCTCTGAAGCGTCTTCATGAGCGCATTGTACGTTTCAGTATCAAAATACAGGCCCTCGTGCATGTCTTGCAGGAAATCCAGGTCCTTAAACGTGGGGTTGGGTTTCTCTCTCTCTTTCCGGGATGCTCTTCGCTTGTAGGTGGAGCCTTTCAGGTCATAGGTCAAGTGCATCCTCATGGCACGGGGCAACACGTTGTTCATCACCACAATCCGAATGTTTATGCCCCCTGACTGCATGCAATACAGCCCATAGAACTTCGGCAGAAGAGTCCTTGGATTCTGGTTTAAATTCTAGAAAGAAAAAGTAAAAAATAAGGAAAAACATTTGCAATCTCCCATTTTCAAAAAGTAGTGCTCCATGAAAAGTGAGTTTTGAAGCTAATATAACAGAAAATGGGGCATTATTAATGCTTACTGTAAAAACGTCAATTTCTTATTTTTCCTCCCATTGGGGCCTTTTGTTCCCCTAAATAGTCTTCACTCTATTTTCAAATCATATATACACATATGGTCTAAATTTTTTTTATTACGTCTTTACTTATTTGTGTGCCTACAGTGTGTGTGTGTGTGTGCATGTGAGGGTGTGTATGTATATGGCACAGTGTGCAAGTGGAGGTCATGGGGCAGCTTGAAGTAGCTTGCTCTCTGGTTCTCTCCTTTGATAATGTGAGTCCTGGAGGTTGAACTCAGGCCACCAGGCTTGATGGCAGGTGTCTACCTGCTGAGTCATGTTGCTGCCTTTACATACATGATAGAAACATTCCATTGTGTATGTATACTACATTTTCTCTAACCATTCTTTTGTTGATGGACAACTAGCTATTGTGAATAGTGATGCAATAAACATTAATATGCAAATCTCTCTGTTGTTTTGGATTTTTTTCTTAAATCTGCCATTGGGACAGTTGTAATCATCCTAAACTCAGAGCAATAAAAGTGCCTGAATGGAACATGGACATAAAGTTTCAAATTAGCTTCAACGAAATACAGGGAAAGAGCTGGTGGTGCTATGGGTGACTATTCTCTAAGGCAGCTAAAAAGTAACTGCTGAGAAGTTAGGTGATGGATGGTTTCAATTTTAGTCATTCTTGCAAAACCATTTCCCCAAATGGTGAGACTGATTATAAAAAACTATTTATTTATTTATTCTATCTTATATGTATGAGTGTTTTGCCTGCATGCATGCAAGTGCACCACATATATGCAGTGCCTATGGAGGGCAGAAGAGGGTGTCAGATCCCCTGAGAATGGAGTTACGGGTGGCCGTGAGGTGCCATTGCGGGTGCTGGGAAACAAACCCAGGTCCTCTGCAAGAGCAGCCAGAGCTCTAAACTGCTGAGTCATCTCTCCAGCCCCAATGAAATCCTTTAGAAGCACATTATAAGATTACACATTTCCATCACTACCACCAGTCCTGAGTACTGTCAGTCTTCAATAGCTTTATACGTATGATTGGTGAAAATCAGGAACGGTTTTTAAAAAAATTGAAAATCACTGGTTATTGTAGAAATTTAATACCCTTGATGTATTTTAGCTACCACAAAGGTAATTCTGTATTAATATTCTTTGCTAATTTTTCCATTTTGTTATGGCTGAAGTTCTTGATATAGTCTGGATTTCTATAATTTTCTTCTATGTGCAATAAATACTTTCTTCTAGTATGTGATCTTTTTATTATAAAAATAGAGACTACCTATGCATTCTTGCCATACTTTAAATGTAGTTGGGCTATTTACATAGATTTAAATACATATTTAAATTGATTACTAAAGGGGATATAATAAAAAGTCTCCTGCTGGCCTTCCTCTCATTCTTCCTCTGGGTACCAGGGTTTGTAGAAATGACTGTTCTCACATTCTTTACACCATTCTATGTGATTATGCTACATTTTGTGTTTGTTATTTTGTAATAAAATGTTCTGTCCTTTGTTAAAGTCACATTTATCCACTTCTTATGCTTTTTGGCTTTTTGTTTAGCAGTGTTTTTTTTTTTTTGTAGCTTAAAGTTATATGTTTCTATTTTCTTCCAACATTTTAATAGTTCTGAACATTATATCTGACCTTACTTCATAAGCAATACATTTTTGTGTATGTGAAAGATCTAATATCAGGAACATAATTTCCATCCCAAGTTGACAGCTATTTATTAACCTTTCCCAACTGAATTTGAGTCTCTCCTCAGTCTCTGCAATAAAATGTCAAACACACACATGGCTTATTTCTGGACACTTCCCTTGAATCTACCGATCTATCTGTTGGAATTGCAGTTACACCTCATCTTTAGAAATTGCTTGCTGGACAAGGTGGCAGATGTCTTTAATCCCAGCATGTGGGAGGAGGCAGAGGCAGGCATATCTTTGTGAGACAGAGGCCAGCCTGGTCCCCATACAAGTGCCAGGCTAAAGGGAGACCCTGCCTCAAAAAGATAAAAGACAAAACAAAAAACCTGTTTATTTATTTATTTACTTATTTATTTAGTGTGTACAGGGCCAAGGGTGGGGGAATGTACATGCCATAAATATGTATGAAGATTAGAGGATAAATTGAAGAGCTTGTTCTCTCCTCACACCATATTGGCCCCAGGGATCCAATTCAGGTTATTAATCTTGTTGGCAAGTACTTTTACCTGCTGAGCCATCTTACCGGCTCATTATATCACATGTTTAACATTAGCTTCAGCCTTACAGATTTTAATTTTTACATTTTTTTTGTGTGCATGAGTGTATTTCCTGCACGTATGTAAGTGCCCCCATGCCATACAATGCCTGTGGAGGACAGAAGAGGGTGTCAGATGCCCTGGAACTGGAGTTACAGATGGTTGTTGGTCACCATGTGGGTGCTTGGATTTGAACCTGGGTCTTCTGCAGGAACAGCCAGTGCTCTTAACTGCTGAGCCATCTCATCAGTCCTGACCCGTACAGATTTTTGGTACAGGTTATGCGAACACACCTTTTTCTTTTCTTTTTCAGGGTGTGTATATGCATGTGTGTGTGTTTACATGCATGTGGGCACAGGTGTGTGTTGACACTGGGTGTCTTCTTCAATTGTTCTTCACCTAGTATATTGAGGCAGGGTCTCTGACATGAACCCATCATTTATGGATTTGGCTAGTCTAGCTAGCCCACCTTTTCTGAGGATCCCGTCTCCACTTCCCATACTGTGGGGCCTCCATGCTTGCCTGGCATTTATAGGGTGCTGGAACTACAGTGTTCCTGCTTGCCAGACAAATGCTTTATCTGTTGAGTCATGTCCCTAGCCCCTTCAGGTTTTGTTCATTTTTAAAACTTTTTTCTCAACTGATTATTCATAAAAATTTCTTAAAACGAAATCCTTTTTCTTTTTCAAATGAGTCAACTTTGGCAAGATCTGGGAAAGATCTCATTTGAACTTTTATTTATAATTAGACTGGGTTTATAAGTTTATTTGGGGCAGTATAAATATTTACAATATGGAGTTCAGGAACAATGCATACGTTTTTATTGCTTCATACCTTTTTATGTCTTTAAAAACATGTAGTTTCCTTCATATTAGTCTCCTTTTAAATGGCTTTCTTGATAATGTTTTAGCTAGCATACAAAGTAACAGGTTTCATTGTGTCCTAGTAACTGTAATTGTCAATTGCACACAGCCTACAGTCACGTGAGAAGAAAACCTTGACAGAGGAATTTCCACTGGTCTATGGCATGTCTGTTGGGAATGGTCTTGATTATTAAATGATGTAGGAGGGCCCTGTCCACTGTGGACAGCTCAATTCCTAGGCAAAGTAGTCCTGAGCTATATAAGAAAGTCAGCTAAGTGAGAGAGCTAGCTGGCAAGGAGCATTCTCCATGTTTCTTTCCTTGAGTTCCTGTACTGACTTTCTTCAATAAGGATTATGACCTGGAAGTGTAAGCCAAATAAACACTTTCCTATGCAAGTTGCTTTTGGTTAGTGTTTTATCATAGCAACAGAAAGGAAACTAGAACACAGTACGACATTCTCACGCTGCATATCATTATACCTTGCTCCTATCTGCCCCTCCCCCTCTGGCTTCTCCATCTCCTCTTCTCACTTACTTGTCTTCTTCCTCCTCGGCACAGTTCCTGCTTCTGCTTTCACATCATTTAAGTTTTTTAGAGTTTTTCTTATTATGAAGTTTTCTGAACTGATTACTGTTCATATGTTACACTTATTGTAACTTATTTTCCCAAACAGAATTACGGTGTCTTCATTTATTTTTATCTTAATTTTTCTAATAATTTTAAGAATTACTGTCATTATAAGCAGGACCTCTCTCCTATATATTCTCCTGCTCTGTATCTTTTATATGATGAAAAATAATGGGAATCTACCTGAATGTAGATTTAGCTTATATATCAGCTGGAGGCTACCTCTAGAAATTTCTGGTTTGCTTTCTTGAAATTTTGCTCATTTTCAACAATGTCATGGAGAACAGTGTTTTATACTCTTCTGTTCAATGACAAAGTCCTCCCGAAGTTTCCAGTAAATGCGTGAGTAAGGATCATTGATGGCGGGTCCTTATAAGCCTATTATTATTTCTAGAGAAAGAACTTATTTTTCACCAGGAGATTTTACCCAAGTTCCACCCCACCTCTTTTAGGCACAGGGTGTTACTCTGAGGTCAAGGCTGGCCTGGAATCATAACGGAGTCCAGGCTTGCCTTGTACTTGCAGTAGTCCTGCCTTAGTCTCTCACGTGCTGGGTTACAGGTGTGAACCACTGTGCCTGGCTTTGAACCCTTAGACATTGATAAAGGTACAATATGTATGTCCTTATTATTACTTACTATATTAAAAAAACTTCACTGACAATTTAAAGAATTTTAATTGAAATGTTGTTGATTGTTAAGGGTCTTAGTTTTTCTTCTTCTGCTGTGTTAACCATATGATGTGCACATTTTTTTCTGGCTAATGGGATGAATTTCATTGTTTGATCTACTGGTTTATATGATTGTGACAAAACCACTGTTATAGTTAATTTTTAACACTTTTATTGAATTTTAATTAAGGTTCAACAGTCACATATGGTTAATGGGTGTCATACTGAATGATGCGGTTTCGGTATGAAGGATTAGCACATCTAAGCTTTGACCAAATGGAAGTTCACGGTTGACTCATATGGTACTAAAGGCTGTCTCTAGGAGATTAGGGGATTAAAATGATGTCTTTCTGTAGAGATGATTTGTGTGGCTTCTCATCAATTCTGCTTTAAGTCAAAGGTGATCGTTTCCACCCGGAGTAATGGATAGCTTCTGAAATCCACAGGTTTGCATGGAGCTCCTCTAGTCACAGAAAATTAAGGGTTATGCAACCACATCATGACCAGAGGTATGAAAATGACAGAAATACTTAGGAAAAGTATCTTTAAAAAATTGACACCCAATGTCTAATAAATCAGTTTGGCCTAGGTGATTGTTTCTTTGTCTTCAGAACATTATAGGAAAAGTTATTCATGTCCCATGTCTTTAACTCCAGCAATTGGGAGAGGGTGGCAGGAGGATCAGGTGTTCAAGGCCAGCCTCAGCTACATAGACAGTTTGAGGTCAGCCTGGACTACATGAGACTCTGTGTCAAAACAACAACCCTTACAGGAAAGGCATTTCCTGTTAGCATGTTTAATCTATGAAACCCTGAACTATGGCGTACAAAAGGTGTGAACAAACAGCTAGGCATAGTAGGGGCTGACGGGTGCTGTGTGCATGGAGTTGTGTGTGGAGGTCAGAGAACCTCTTGCAGACGTGGGTTCTCTCTTTGAACTCTGGTTCTGAGACTTGGCAGTTAGTGCCTTTACCCACTGAGCCATCTTTCCAGCCCCATGAATTGCCTTCTTATTCAATTATCTTTGCCTAAGTGACACCATATATGCAATGGCAACAACTACAGTGCCTAAAGTCGCCCTGAGAATTAAAGGACTTAAGGAGGAAAACACTGCGAGTCTTGTTTAAGGCAGAACAGGAATGAATGCATGTCACCACTCAGTATCCCCACATGCTGGGTGCAAAGAACTCTGCAATGCAGTGCTTACTTTCTCCTTTTACCACCACAACTATACAACATAGACAGTGCTTATCAGTTTTGAAAATATTTTATTTATTATTTTTATTTATGTGTATGAGTGTTTTGCCTATGTATGTGTAAACACACTCATGTCGTGCAATGCCCACAGAGGTCAGAGGAGGACATCGGATCCCCTGGAACTGGAGTTAGGGACAGTTGTTAGCTGCCATGTGGGTGCTGGAACTTGAACCTGGGTCCTCTGTAAGAGCAGTCAGTGCTCTTAACCTCTGAGCTACCTCTCTAGCCCCTGAGTTCTCAGTTTTAAAGGTGGAGGGAACAAAGGCTCAGCAGTGATGTTGCTTGTTCAGGATCACAGGTGATGACTGATCTGCCTTGAACCCAAGACTAAGATTCAGCAACAGTGCTCCACTACTCAGTTTAAATTTACTTGTTTTTCCTCTTGAGACAAGTTCTCTCTGTGTATTTAGGTTGGCCTCCCAAATGCTGGGATAACAGGTGTGCACCACTATGCTTGGGTATTACTTCTTTAAATTAAATATTAATTAATTATTAATTATTAGTGTGTGTATGATGTGTGGGCACATGAGTGTCACAGCACATATGTGGGGGTTGGAGAACAATTTTGTGGAGTCAGTTCTCTCCTTCTACCATGTGGAATCTGGGGATTGAATTCAATAGAGGAACAGAGGAACCAGTCAGGCTTGGGCAGCAAGCACTTTAACCCACGGAGCTATTTTTTCCTGGCTCTGGCTATTACTTCCTAAAGTCCACTCAAAGAATAACCATAACACAATTTAAAGGTCAAGGAAAGAAAACGTACTAAAGAGTCACTGAAACAAAAAGGAACAGAACACCTCCAGAGAAAAGTAAGAGACTTGAAGCAGAAGCCGGAACAGTGCAGAGGTCCTTACCATGTAATACCCCGGCAGCAGCTTCTGCAGGAACTCGGCTTCTTTATGCTGAACGGTTTTGATGATAAATTCATCATCACTGGTCAAGAAAAACAAGGATCCGCTGGCTCCAGGGTTGGACAGTTCTATCAGAGGTTCACTGCAGATGGAGTACTAAAGGAGAAAATAAAGATTTTATGAAAATATTTACTTACTTATGTACTTTGTAGTTTTGACTTGAATCCAGGACCTTTTGCACTCTGCCACTGAGCCATAATTCCCAGTTTGAAGTAAACATTTTAAAGTATACTTTGGGAGCTGGGGAAAAGGCTCAGTGGGAAAAATGCTTGCTATGCAAACATGAAGACTTGAATTTGAACCCCCAGCACTCACATATAAAGCTGAGCATGATGACCCCTATCTGTAATTCTAGCATTGGGGAGACAGAGACAGGAGGATTCCTGGAGCTCACTAGCCAGCTGGTCTTGCTGAATTAGTGGGCTTCAGATTCAGCGAGAAGTCTTGTCTAAAAACAAGGTGGGAAGCGATAGAGGAAGACAGTCAACACTGGCCTCTGATCTCCGCACACACATGCACAGTTATGCACATGTATCTACACACACATGCACACATGAACATGAACACATGGATATACCACAAAGTGTCCAGTTTCATATTACACATGTACACATACACACATATGCACATACAGGTGAACGCACACATACACACATGCATTTAAAAATGCATTTTAATCAAGCGTGTTGGGACAGGCTATAATCAAACTACTGGTGAGGCAGAGACAGGTGGATCAGTTTGAGATCATCTGGGCTACAAAGTGAGACCCTACCACACACACAAAAAGAGTACACTCTATGTGATGGTTAGTTTTAATTGTCAACTAGGCACAATCCAGAGTCACCTTGGAAGAGAGACTCAATGAGTGGCTGTCTAGATTAGGCTGGCCTATGGATATGTATTTTGGGAATTGTTCTGACTATATTCATTGATGTGGGAAGACGAGGCACCATTCTCTGAGTTTGTACCCTGAACTGTACAATCACAGAGGAAGTGAGCTGAGTATTAACCATGCATCCCTTCTCTCTCTGACTGTGAATGTGACCAGCTGCTTCGACTCCTTGTCCTGATCTCCCTACAGTGATGGAGTATAAGCTGGATTTGTGAGCTGAATAAATCCTTTCTTCCTTAAGGTTACTTCTATCAGGCTATTTGCCCCAGGAACCCTCTGGTCTCCCCCTCCTCTGGGATGACAAGGGTGTGTACATACACATTACATACAGCACATACAGCATTTAAAGATTTTATTTTATCTTTGAGAATTTCATACAATGTATTTTAATCAAATTCACTTCTCAGTCTCCCCTTAACTCCTCCCACGACACACTCCATCTTCCTATCCCCCCTCCCAAACTTCCTGTCCTCTCTTTTTTTGCCCCAAATTCACTGAATCCAATTTGTCCTATATATACTCTTGAGTGAAGGACCATCTAACGGAGTGTGGTCAACCTACCAGGGGCCACATCCTTAAATAAAAAAATGGATTCTCCCTTCCCACCAGAAGCTATCAACTGTTCATAACTCTTCAGACAGGAGTGTGTGTGTGGGGCTTATGAATCATTCCCTCTTCATGTGAGAATGCTGACTGGCTTGATCTTGTGTAGGTCTTGTGGAGGCAACCACAGTTGCCATGAGTGCAACAGTGTAGTGGTCCTGTCATGTGCAGAAGACAATGTTTTACTCTGGTCTTGCTTCACTCTTAGACCCTTAGCTCTTACAGTCTTTCCATCCCTTTTGTGTGTGTGTGTGTGTGTGCATGTGTGCGTGTACACGTGTGTGTGTGGTGTGTGTGTGTGTGTTACAGATGTTCCGTTTGTGGCTGAGCACTCCACACTTATTCTCCCCACTGTGACTAGTTCTGAGTTTCAGCATTAACCACTGTCCACCACACAAAGAAACTTCTCTGATGAGGTCTGAGACTTGCCCTAATCTATGGCTATGTATAGAGATACACATTTAAAGAGAAATTTGATAGTATGTCCACTTAGCAGAATAATAGTAGGTTCACCTCTGGGGCCTCAAACTCCCCAGCCCAGGGTTCTTGACCTTCCACTGTGGGTGGGCCCAATCAGAAAGCAGCTAGTCACCCTCATAATATCTGTGCCACTACTGCACCTGTGGGCACATCTTGCCAGACCGGGCATTAGTGCAGTTCACGGGGCTCATAGCTGGGTAAGGCTGTTGATGTTCACCCCTCCCCACAGCAGCCTTCCAGTACTATGAATGCTAGCCAGCAGGAAAGACGCTTTCCGGTCAATACCAACCTGATTTCACCACATTCAGCATTTTAAATTCAGGTCCTCATGCACGCAAGACAAACACTTTACTGACTGAGTTACCTAAGTAGCCCAGATAAAGTACTCTTTAATACGTAAGATAGTTTCATGGAAAATGAGTAAAGTATTAAAACACCTTGACTTTTTAAAGCAGAAAGCACTGTCTACAAGCTTTAAAAGGAGGCGCCAGTCAAATTCAGTAGCTTTTCGGGAGATTTTTATTTATCTTCAAGATTCTCTGATAAGAAAGAGGCATGCTGTCCCCATCATCAGTATCACCTGACGGAATCAGGGATCATTACATCTATTCAGTGAGATAACTAAACAGGACTCCAGCAGAGGGGGCTTTGTTTTTAGTAAGTGCCTGTGAAGTCCCAGCAGAAGGTAGGGTGCATCTCTTTCTGCTGTCCTCACAAGGAGATCCTCTCTGCTTCAACAGACGACCTCACATCTGTATCTGCAGTCCACAGTGGACTCTAGGGCTCCACACCTGTTTGCCTAACGTTATAACAAACATCTCTACTTGATATTACCTCAATACGTTACACAAGTTTACAATAAAATTCACTTCTTGGCTATGATTAGATTATATGATCTTGTTGTCACAACCAGAAAGGTTTTTTTTTTATCATGGCAGATGTGGCTCTTGGGCCAGAATATAAGGCTGGCAGGTAGGAGAAGGGCTAGATTATAACCTCTACTCTTCCTCGGTCAGGTAGGAGTAGTTGGACAGGGAACACCCTGTGCACTGGAAATGGTGTCTCTAGATCATCTGACCTCTAGCCCTTGCCTTTCTTCTCTTTCCCTTATTTTAGAAGATGAAAACACAAGCTGTCTTCTTCTCTAAGCCAGAAACTTGGTGCTCATCCTTGATACCTCACATTTCCTCGTGTGGGTGCAAATGCTTTCTCATTTGGTCACCTTCACACCATCTCCTCTGTGGATACCCTGAGTTTAATGCTTTTATCAACTCATGCCTAGGCACTACGGTGTGCCCCTGGTCTCATCTTCTCCTGTTTCATCCAGGGCCCTCTCCTTTGGAAACCGGGGGTCTTCTTACATATAAATCTGATCATGTCTTTCACATCTTTCCGTGGTTCTTGACAGAATGTTCATGACCATGAGTGGCCCAGTGTGGCTCTCCAGCCTTGACACGAATCAGTTCCTTCCTGAAGCTTCAGCTCTGCAAAGTCAGCAAGACTTAGTCTCATATTTTCAAATGTGCCATGTGGTCTTGATTGAAGGGCTTCTTGCCTTGTATTTTTGCAGTGCAGGGGATAGAAGCCAGGAAATGATGCTTGCTAGGCAAGTATTCTATCATTGTGCTACATTCCCATCTAGTCCTCAGTATTTTGCCTTAAACAACCCTATAGTTCAAGATAAGGGTCTGGTTACATTTTCCTGCACATTGGTAACTGTTTTTTTCCAACTCAGTTAATAGAAGAAAGAGTCTCCCCTGCCCCGCCACTCTGGGTGTGTTCTTGGAATTGTTGAAAATCCACTGACAGTACATATTAAAGGTTTATTTCTGAGCTCTTATTTGATTGGTTTATGAGCACCCCAATACTGCTTGTTCACATTTTGAAAATGGATGCATTTGAAAACTCCTCAAAGCTTTTCACTTTTTGTGAATATCTACTTCTGCATCACAGAAAAGGAAGGCGGCGGGGTAAGAAAGAGAAAAAGTATAGCAAAAGTTACTAGGAGAAATTTGAAATGTTACTTTTTACAGCATTTTGTTTTTACATCATGAAGAAGGGAAACAATTCTCAGAGAAGAAGAAGCTAATGTTTGTTTCTAAGTCACTGACAACTGCCACCTTTTATCTCCACTCTATTGGCTTTTTTAAAGACAGGGTCTCCCTGTAGCTCCAGCTGATCTGAAACTGCTGTGTAGACCAGGCTGGCCTTGATCTCACAGAGATCTGCCAGCCTCTGCCTCTGCCTCCTGAATGCTAGTATTAAAGGTGTGTGCCACCACCCTTGGCTTCTTATTCTTAATTTTAAAAATTATTTGTATTTTCATGTGTGTAAGTGTTTTGTTTGCATTTTGTAAGCGAGGGGTCCTTGTCCAGCCATATGGGCAAAGTATCCACGTGAAGAGGGACCAAGGAACAGGGATGGGAATTAACTGGTGTCTGTAAAAATGTGGCTCTTGCAGCTTTGAGTTATATAATGCTGTGTAATCTGGTGTGTTGGAGGCTCAACGAAACCTCCCTCTAAAATAAAGGTAAAGTCATTTACCTGAAAAATTTTAAGGTGAATGCTCTTGAGAGCTCAGGCAGAGTGACCACTTACAAATATAGATGAAAGTACACCCAGTCAATGTACACTCTCCCTGGTAGGAAGGATGAGCTGGCTCTCCCCTCACCTCTGTACACTAAGCTTTTCAGACAAACTCCTATGAAAAGATGCTATCCCCAAAATACACTAAGACATCTTGAAGAAAGCAAGAAAAAACTGTTGTATAATCTTGAATGCCTGACCCTGGTATGGACTCCAAGCTCTTATAAAAAAAATGAAGGTAGACTCCAGACTTTCCAGAAATTCGGAATTTATTCACTGGTAATTGAATTTCCCAAAGTATCTCCTTGTGAGTAGGAATAAATTCAAGAGTAGAAAATAAAGCATGCAGAAAGAACAAACAAAGAAACAATGGAGCAACCTAAGAAAATCTGCCTAGAAAAAACTGGATTCAGACCTAAATATTCCTCGATAATCACTGACCTATGATGGAAATGACTTGATTGGTTATTTGTCAAATACTTCTTATGTAATTAATAGATAACTATCAGCCATTTTGACCTAGTTTGATACCATTCTGAATTAACATCATGAACAGCACATCATCAATGTGCACCTGACATCTACTAAACAGGAGCATGACTTACTCTACATATTGGAAAGAAAGTAAAGTGCATCCCAACAGGTCCCTGCCAATGCAACAAATAATGTGAACTTGCACTATGTGGTAAGATAATCTCACCTACTAGTTCCCTGATAGAATCCCACATTCACCCTGGTTTCATTCACATGGGTGCAGGTAAATGCACTATGTTGGATTTCTGAACACTGGAGGAGAAGGAAAGAATGAATAGCCTGTTGCAGGAGTAGAAATGGTCATACCCTGGGCTTCCCGTGTAAGAGCAAATAAGGAAGAAGGGGCATTCATGGTGTTGTGCACACAGAAGCACTTACTATCCTGCCTCCCTGTCCAAATTACACATGCTTAAACCAGAAACTTATCATTAGCAAGCACATGGCAAATGTTCATGAAAAAAGAACATAAACATAATAATTCAGGCAGAAATCCAGACATGACACCACAGCCTGACAGGCATGAATTTCAAATCTGCCTACAGAGTTGGAAGTTGCTAAATGATGCTCTCTTCTCCCTCCCTCTATCGAGAGTCATGTAGCTTCACAGTGTGAGTTTCAATGGTCCGTGTGACAGATGCCAAGTTATTCTTGGGATCTGCACCATACCCTTTGTTTCTTTACAGAGAACTTTTGAAGACATGCCTATCTGTCTTCTGTGCTTTATTTGAGTTCACTGTTTCAAAATGTGCCTCTTTAGATGGGGTGGGCCTCGTTAGTCTGTATTCTTCAGAACAGACAATCCCCATGTGATGGGGTGGGAAACAACACCTGGAGACCGTACTTGAGAGGTCTGTGACTTGGGAAGCATGAGACTAGTGGGACCGGTCTTCAGAACATTTGGGGAAGATGAGGAAACCATTGTCCACATCCCGGCTCTGTTCCCCCCAATGCGGGTAAAGGTAACCTTGGGCACTTCCTTTTGCTGAACATAGCCTCAGATTCCTCATCTAAATGAAGGGATGAGCTAAAATAATTCTGAGGGCTTCACCAGAGTCTCTGAAGAATGCTATGAAGCCTTATCTACTGCACTATAAGTTGTACGGTAGGGTCCCCAGATGAAAGATGAACTTCCAGAAGCCCCAAGGCTTACTGGAGAACTGCCTCAGTCTCAGGATGTAGGTGTCCCCAGTGTAAGGGAAGAGACCCAGCCATGATGTTTGAATTGGACTACTGGCTTATTCTTCTACTTGCAGGTCCCAGACATGTGGCTAGTCAATGAGCTGTGTGTGAGATCAATAGAGGGAGTGGAGAAAGATAGACTCATGCAGGCACATTTAACTGCTTGTAACAGCTCCGCCTGTTGGTAGAGAATTTCACACAAATTCACGTTTCTACTTTTAGCTCCCAATGATCCACTCGAAGCTAATTTTGTTTTTTCTATAGCTCCAACCACCCCCTTTCTGCTTACGTCAGATTCACTTCTTTATTTTGCTTTCAATGAATTTTTAATAATATTTATATAGAGGATTAATTTACATTCCATGCAACTCACTGGACACGCTGAATAACTACAGTATGTAAAATACTTTGCTTATAGTTACAGAGAGTTAAAAAGTCAGACCCATTTAACTTATGAAGTACTTCCAACTATTTCAAAAAACATTTTATTTATTATTATTGTTTTTTATGTGTATGAGTGTACTGCCTGCTTTTGTGTAAGTGTACCGTGTCGGGTGCAATGCCCTTGGAGGTCAGAAGAGGGTGACAGATCTCCTGGAAATGGAGTTACAGATGATTGTTAGCTGTTATGTGGGTGCTGGGAATTGAACTGGGGTCCTCTGCAAGAGCAGCCAGTGCTCTAAGCCTTCTCTCTTGGCTGAACCAAGCTAATATATCTTTTTTGTGTATGTGACGTCGGAAAGTTTAAAATCTCTTCTTAAAAACTATTTTTACTTTAAATTATGTACATATGTGCATGTTTGTGTATGCGTAGGTGCACATCAGTGCTGGTAGGTGCCTATGGAAGCCAGAAATGTTAGATCCCTTAGGAACTGGAGTTACAGGTGGTTGTAAGTTGCCTGGTGTGGTTGTTGGGAACTGAACTTGGGTCCTCTGGAAGAGCAATATGTGCTCCTAGCTACTTAGCCATCTCTCCAGTCCCTAAAAGCTATTCTTTTAGCAACTTTCAAGTGCATAACATATTGTTATTGACTGTAGTCACGATATAGACTTCTTACTTGAAAGTATGCATATTTTGACCCCCACCTCAAATTCTTAAATAAATCTCAGATAAAGAATCACTTCATCTGTAGATATTTCAGTATATTTTTCTAGAAGACTCATGCTATCATACTCCTACTCCTCAATAATTCTATAACACTATCAAAAACCTTTACGTTTCTTTTTTTAATAGTTTAACATCTAGTTTATTTAAATTGTCTGACCTTGTCTATCAATGTTCCACATCAAAACTCTCCTTCAGCAATACTGGTCCATTCATAAATTCTTCTAAACACCTGACACATTCACACCCCCTGGCCTCACACTCACTCCTATCAACACCCTTTCTTCAACCCCAAATATCTGTCCCTTATTCTGTACTAACTCAAATGCCTTGTAATATTTACCTATTTACTTTCTCACTTAAGACCAGACCTTTCTGTATAGTCCTTGAACTCCTGACCCTTTCTGCTTTTCTTCCAGAGTGCTGGGATTGCAGGCATGTGTCATCATACCTGGTCCTTTAAAGTGGTTAAGGCATGCCACACCTACAGAAGGCATCTCAATCTTCCAACAGACAGACCACTTTCTCCACTGTCATTCTAGAGCAATCTTCATTTGGCTTGAGTCTTTGTAATTGCTGCCTAGGAGGGGTAATTTTTTTTCATATAAATCACCATCTTACTGTGATTCTAAGTTCTCTAAGCATTATGACTTACAATTTTTAAATCTCCCTGTAACTGCAGGCAAAGTATTTTAAATATAATAGGTGTTCAAAATGCCCACTGATTTCAATATTCACCTTTGCCAGACATACAGATGAAGGTCTTTTCATTGTGAAACTGTGGCTTAGTCTCCTGGGCTCCTTTGTAAATTCTCCGGCTCCATTAAGAAAATTTTTCTGGCTTAAAGGCTCATTACAAAACTTGGGTAAGCTGTGTGAGAAAATGTTCAGAAAAGAGCTTTCCCAAAGAAAGCAACCCTGTGCAATTAGAGTGAGTAAAAGAATGAGCTTCCCAGGTTGTAGGCAAAGGACTCAGCAGGGTGAGCTGCAGTCATCTGGTCACAATACAGCCTGTGCTGTGACTGATACCTGTCATCCCGGTGCTGTGAACTGTGTCATTACAGTGCTGTGAACTGCTGCCATATCTCTGGCTGGTCTCTGGCTGGTCAGTGTGGAATGACTTCTGGACAAATGACTTTCACATAATCATGTAACAAAAAAGTTAACTTAAAGTTTTAAGATCATTTAACAACATCACAGCTTTTTTATAATATAAAGAAGCTTACTAGACCTTGAATTCCTCTTGAAACCTAAACATAAAGCTTTAAACACATTTTATTTATTATTCTTATTTTATGTGTGAGTGTATTGTCTGCATGATGTGTAAGTGCACCTGTGTTGTGCAATGCTTGCACAGCTCAGAAAAGGGCGCTGGATTCGCCTGGAACTGGAGTTATGGATGGTTGTTAGCCACCATATAGATGCTAGGAATAGAACCTGGGTCTTCTGCAAGAGCAATCAGTGCTCTTAACAGTTGAGAGAACTCTCCAGTCCCTTAGAAATACAGCTTTAATGCCTCATGACCCTTGCATCAGAACAATGCATTTGAGCATATGTTGTGACTTCTGAGTACTCCGAACAGTGAATATTGGAAGTGATTATCCCGTTTGTGTTGCAAACAACAAGTGGGATTAAATCAATAACATTTGTTTGTGCTTGTGTGCACTGCTCTAGGTCAGCAGCATCAGAAAGGGCAAATTCCCTGTTAAGACAAATCCTTTCATTTTTTTTCTTCCCCCAATTCATGCTGCATATACTGTTTTAATAAAGAGAGGGCAAGGCCTTTGTTCTTGGAGAAATCTGAAAGAACAGGTTCTCAGAGCAGTTCACATCCCACTGAGTCAGGCTGTCTTGATCCAAGCATTACACTGTCACAGGTGAGAAATTTAATGACGTTCGGAAGGAGAATTCATTAATTTCTGGTGCATGGTACAATCTCAGAGATTTATCTTGCTTTCCATAATATAACATGAAATCCTACTAGGTTCCCAGAACACATTTCTGTAGATGGTGATCCTTAGTTATTACCGAATAGCCAAGCCTGAAGAATCTTTCCCAATACATACCTCCAAAATATGCTGTGCTTAAGTTTGGAGTGATGGGGAGACCTATCAGTACTTCAAAGGTAATACTGAGTAGAGAGAGGTGGCCTTACAGAGGCCAGGATACCGAGGGTTCTGTAGCACAGTCTGCACTACTCTGTATGGTCTTTGTGGTATGCCCCAAGGAACTGTATCATCTCATCAAGGAGAAATCATATGATTTTCTGGGCTTGGGAAATGTCTCAGTGGGTAAAAGCATTTGCCATAAAGCTTGATGACTTAAGTTTGGATGCCCAAAACCCATGTAAAAGTCAGATGCAATGGTCTGTGTCTGTAATCCCAGCACCCCTACAACGTGATAGGAGGCCAGGGACAGAATATCCCAGAAGCTCACAGGTCAGCTATCTTGGAATACACAATATAAAGGCAAACTTGTCTCAAAAACAAGGTGGGAAGGAGTATTAAGGGCCAAGACTGCCTTTGGGCCCTCACACATGCATTGTGGAACACACACACACACACACACACACACACACACACACACACATTTAAAATGAATCACGTCCTATTCTTAGGGACCAAGTAAAATAAGGCTGATTCATGGGTTTTCATTAGCACACAACAGACATCAGTTTTGAATTTCATTCTCTGTATATTATTCATATTGAAAAATGCATTTAAAACATTATGTTATCAGTGACAAATGCTATCATACTCCCCCTGAAAAGCACTGCTCAAGAATAGGTTGAACAGTATTTGATGGCATCCTTTCTATGACTGCTTGAAGAGCCTCAAGGAGTTAACAGTGACCAAATTATGCAACAAAGCAATTCTTGTAACAAAAAATGGGTTTAGGAATTTCTGAACAGAAACCGGATAAGCTTGAGGGTCACACTGGACACTGCAGGCCAGTGTGCCTCCTGTGTGCTGGGGGAAGACAGAAGATAAACTATACCCTTGTACGTGTAGACATAAGTTTAAAAGGAGATTACATGAAGAGATGTTGTGAACAAAACTATACAGCTTCTTTAAAAAGGCCATCAGAATTTGTAGGTCAAGGAGAAAATTGCGGCAGGCCAAGGAAGGTCTGAGATCAGTGAGAAAAAAATGAGGCAACTAAAATAGGAAGACATTCAAATAGATCCAATCAGTAAAGTTCACAGGAGTCTTTAAAATTAATTATAATATATCTGTTAGAATAATTACCAGAAGTGGCAAATCATAGACATTTAAATAGTAAATACCACAGCAGGTTTTGTAACTATCAGTTAAAAGTTGCGGAATCAAATCACATTTTTTAAGGTCAAATATATAGTCATAAAACAGAACATTTACTGTGCTCCTGAGGTACATGAGAGACAGTCACTTGTCACTGCTGCTGTTTGAGACAATGATGACATGACACATTTTGACAGAAGGGCTCTTACCAAGTAATCATCAGGCTTGATTCCAAAGAGCTCTCTGAAGTATCGGAAGGCCAGCGGAGCATACGTCTTGAATCTGAAGTCTGGGTAGTGGTGAGCAGGGGTCAGATTGCTCCCCTCACTGCCATTCAGACATCAAGAGAGAGACAGTGAGAACGAATGTAGCAGAGACAATTCCAGTTTCAAATTCAACCTCTATTAGTCCTGGACCATTTCATCTCTAGAAAAAAATGCCTCCTGCTCATGGGTCTCTCAGGGACCCTGTCACCAAGGCAAATGACCCTCAGGCAAAAACATAGCAGAGTGGCAAGGGGCCACTCCAGCAGGATCTTCTGACAACCACAGGCTGCAGTTATCTTTCCTCTTTCCATTTGTCCTTCTCTGGAAAATTATCATCTCTCCCAATGAAATCACACTGTGATGTTTTAATGAGACCCCAAGCTTTTAATGGGTGGAGTGATTAAAATATTTTCTGACCATGAATTTCAGATACTGGATAAATATCTTTAACCAAGGGATATGTGAAATAATTCTTAAAATATCCTACTATCCAGAGAGAAGTAGTGTATTGGAAATAAATGGAACCTTATACCCAAACTCGTTCTTATAGCTGGAGATTTGAACATCCGGTTTTCCATTCCTAAATATATCACTATCTTTATTTTCCTTTCTTAGGTTAATTAAAAATTGTATATAATGTTTATATTATATAAAAGACATAAGAATCACCAATAAATCCCTATGTAGTAAAAATTTTGCTTGAGACACAAAACATGACCGTACAGCCCTCTGGACTTAGACTGATCTTACCCATGGTGCCTCCACTGGCTTAACCTTTGAGGTCTCTCATTCTCATCTTTTAGTCTCCTTTGACTGTATATAATATGCATTTTATACGATTACATTTTACAAACTACTCAATCTACTCATCCTTAAATTTTTCATTGTGAAAAATTCTGGTGATCCAATAGAATAATGCAATTTTAGGTGGAGGCTCAAGGTCCCTATGTCCCATATTGCAGGTGGATACTGAGCATCTGAGCATATGGTCTGCTTTACGTGGACAATGCACAGCTAAGACTACAAAGTCTTGAGAACCCAATAAATACTATGTTTTGAGTTTGTTGGGATTTAGCTTTAGTGCTTGGCATATAATAGACACTCAGGGAGTATCTGTTGAATGAAAGAATGAGCTTCCAGGATGATATTATTTGAATTAGAGTTGATTACTGCAAATACAACAAGTTCAAAAGTCAACATATAAGGAATATTTGGCATAGTAAAAAAAATCACCATTGAAGGTTATTAAGGAATTATCTATATAATATATCCAGTGTGGCCAAGTTTTCTGCCTGCATGGTTACAGATGACTGTGTCTTTTGGGAGAACAAGAGGGAAGGTTTGGCTTGTGTTGGGATCATCCATTCCCCTTGTATCTCATCTACAAATGTTAAGGTGAGTGTTCTATTGCTGAGCTACACGCCCAATCCTAAATGCTTATCTTTAAAGGCAAGGATGACTGCCTGCAAGATGTAAGATGTATGTGTTGGGACCATGACACAAAACTAAGGCTGACAGAGAGAAGAGCTGTCAATCTCCATCTCAGTGTGAAATGGACCCCCAAAGTAGCCTGCTCATAAATGGTTACTCAGCTGTTTTTCCCTTAGAGTTTTCTAAACTTAAAATATTATCAACATTATTAGTGTGTATGTTGTGGTGTGTGTGTGTGTGTGTGTGTGTGTGTGCACATGACGTGTGTGTGGGTATATGCTAACTCAACTCACTATGTGTGTTGAGGTTAAGGATAGATTTCTGGAGTTGAGTCTCTTTACACGGGTTCTAGGGATTGAACTCAGGTTGCTAGGCTTGTGTGGCAAGCCCTTTACTCTAGGAGCTATCGGCCCTTTCCTTTGAGTTTCTGAAACAGGATATCACTTTGGCCTGAAACTTACTATGTAGACTAGGCTGCCTCAATCTTCATTAGCCTCACGAGTGCTGAGATTAGAAGTATGAGCCACCATGTCCAGCTTGGAAGTGATTATTGTTCTTCTAAGCAAGAATAGCTGAATATTTATTCCTAATTATGTATGATGTCCTGGCACCACATCCAAACATGTTCTCACTCCATATTCTGCAACTTATGAGGGGAAATGCAATGCAGCTGTAGGTCCCCTGGGATGACTTCAGAACTTCTGTGATGTGTAATAATTTATAAATGTCAGCTATGTAGACATAAGAGGCAAAAGCAAAGAGACTCAGTGTGAACTCTGACATCCTTCCTCTTTTTTACAAGCAAATAAAAATAATCACAATGCCTGGTTCTGAAGGAGGCTTCTTTCAGTGGGCTGAGGAGTTTCTCTTGTTCCCCCTTTTGCTTTCTAGCTCATACAATCAAGGCCATTCATCCTATTAGAACAGGTTTCCTTCATCAGAGAGGAAAGGTGAAACATCTGTGTCCCATTCACCAGAAATTGCCCTTATTCTTTTGCCTGGAAGCCCAAGATTCTGCCAGAGAGGACGCAGCACTTATTTTGGTTTTCATTTGAGAGTGTGAGGTTTCCTTGGAAATGAGATAGGCAGATACACAAATACTCAGATGTACATGTGTACATACAGCAGGGAATCTCTTCATGTAGAAAAGTGAATATTTCCTTGTTTCTTTGTATGTTGTGTGTGGTGTGTTGTGTATATTTTATGTGTGGTGTATGTACTTACTAGTGTGGTGTCTATATGTGTGTGCATGTAGAGGCTAGATGTTGATGTCAAGTATCTTTACCTGGTTGATCTTCACATTTATTTTTTGAGACAAGGTTTCACTGATTCTGAAGCACAATCTGGCTAGGCCAGCAGCTCAAAGAGCTTCAGGATCTGCCTGTCTCTGTACAGCCCCTGAAACCCCAGGGCTGGGTTACAGGTGGGAACTACCACACTTGGCTTCTTATGAGGGTGCTGGGGATTCAAACTCAGGTCCTCACACTCGTGTGACAGATACTTTATTGGATCAGCCCCAAATTTATTTCTTCAAGTATAAACCTTGACAACTAAAGGGTCACTACATCACAAAGGATGGAAAAAAAAATCTAGCCAGCTTTGGGCCATGTTAAGATCTAGAGAATGGCTTTTGCAATCTGTGAGACAGGTTTGTCGGTGTGGGACAATCAGATTACATACATGTATGTGGAGAAAATGAAAGGATAGGCCTGGTATTTAACAGGAATTGATGATGATGATTAACATACATGAGGAATGAATTGCTGAGGTTCTACAATACTGAACTTCTCTATTTGTGAGAATATAAATGAACATTCTCACATTGTGGTTCCGTCCTGCAAACCAGGTTCTGACATAGCCTGACCTTTCCTTTAGTTCTCTCCTAGTGGACTCTGCCTCATGAATTATGTCTTCCTTTGACTAATGCTCAGACTAATTTGTAGTCTTTGAACACATCCTTGATTCCCCTCATGGTAAACAGAAACATGGGTCCAAGAGAGACATGCTGCTTATGAGCTGCATTCAAGAGTCCTGCACTGAGCACCAGGGAATGAGATGCAAAAGCTCACGAAACCGGAACAGTGGTGTGCCTGCGTGCATGAGCTTGCAATGCATTTGAATATTTGAGGCTGTACAGTGACGGGAAACAGCCCAGAGTTAAACTCTTAATGTGAAGAATGATGATTGATCATGTGATTATACAAACACAAAAGACAACTCCAATGTCAGAACTCAGCCTTCACACTGACAGAATAAATGTCCTAATACATTAAACTCTACTCACAGAACAGGAATACAATGGAGAGACCCCTTTACCTATAAGATTGGTGAAAACCCATTAAAAACTTTGATGCAGTTCCAAGAAATCTAGTGCCCTGAAGTGTTATGAACGGGAATATAAACTGAAGTTTATTCTGTGGAGGACATTTTCATCACTTTGATCAAAATTATAAATGATACAGATAAAGCGAAGCATGTGCGTAACAATGTGTATAAGGTTTCTAATGCATAATAAATATAACTTATAATTAATGTTTGTAACTATGAAGAATTAGAGGCAACCTACATACTCCACAGAAGAGGACTGGCCAAATTGTGATTTAGCTAAAAGAGAGTAGTATGCAATACTAAAAAGAAAAGATGGATGCATATTATATATTGACATGGCTACTATACACTTCCTCCAGGCAGTGTGCAAAAAGGAGTCCCAGGACATGAGTGGTAGCTGGTGCGTCAGGAAGGGGAGTGTTTATATGACCCGTTAGCATGCCGTTTTGAGGGGTGTTCCAGACAGTGTTTTACCTTTGCTGTAGCTCTGTGGACATCTTCCTGCTGTCAAAGTTTCTCCTGGTTGCTTAAGCAAATCTCAAAGGCCAGAACAGTAAAGCCCAAGGTTAGCTTGTTTCTGCAGTGGCCCTCACACACTAAACTGAACTTCTGTTTTCCCAGGGGACTAAGATGAAGAGGCTTTACAAAATTCTTCAGTTGGCTAATAATACTTATTATTATTTTGAGACAGATAATAGCTATTTTTATTATTTTGTTGTGCAGCTCAGGCTGGCCTTAGACTCACAATCCTCCTGCCTCAGTCTCTCTCAAATGCTAGAATTACATGCATGTATCACTGTAATTACATGCATGTAACTACTGATCAATATGGGAAGATATTTAAACTTTAGTGCCATTTTTCAAAACACATTTGCTCTCACCAAAGATTATTAGAGGCACTGTTTCCTATAGAGAAGGAAGGGGTAGAGAAGACTTTATGGGGCAAAGAGACACAGTTAAGTTCACAATTCTAGAACAAAAGCTGGATACTTTTCCTGATTCAATGAAGCAGAAATATGATTTCTGCTTCATTACTATAGCACAGAGAAGGGTCAAAATTTGGGGGCTAGTTACCCTGAGTTCAAATTCTGGCTTGACCACTCATCAATTTAGTCCTTAGATTAAATAACTTAATGTCTTAGGGTCTTAATTATTTTATATGTCAAATGGGTTTTTTGGGGTAAATGTGAAAGTGTAAAAGTGAAAGTTAATACTATAATTGTGTATATATATATGCCATATAAATAAAACTATGCTTGCTTCATGGTCGGTACTTAAAAGTTTTGCTTCCTATTGTCACCTCAAGTTTATGGTCACAAGGCACAAACGTAACAAAACATCTTCTTCCTTCTTTATCCCAATGGCACATGAAAACCTATCTACAGCCTCACACTGCTGATCATGGCCCTGAAAATGGTCACAGTTTTTTCACTAATCTCCTTTGTGATTTTGGTGACCATGTAACCAGAGACTGGATAGGAAGTTTTGTATCTTCCTCAAATCTTAAATGTCCAGGGCTTTTTTTCTATATAAAAAATTAAATAATCTATAGAATATGCAGTATCTAAAAAAAAACCTCCGAGCAATTAAAAGAAAGAAAGAAAGAAAAAAGGAACACAATGTGTTTGGTTGCTAAGGGAAATGAATTCTGTAGCTGTAAAGAGGAAGTAAATTAAAACAGCTTGTCACTGCAAGCAATTACTTCTCTATTACTGAGATAAACTCATCAATTTTAGAGGCCACAGAGACCTTGGAATGTTTCCACTGCTTACAGCCAGAACCTGAACTACCCACTCACCCTGACCCACATCTTCAGGTGAGCTAAGAAATATGGGGAGGGGCAGCGTTATTTGACAAATTCATTGTCATATAATCGACATACAATAAATGTTTGAATTGCTTATTTTTTACATGCATGTACAATTATGCAACCATAGTCACAGTCAGATCCTCAATGTATCCATCATTTTGTGGATGCACAATTCTGACTGCTGTGGTAATCAGGAGATATTGCTAATAGGGCCTGGGGATGGCATATCTCCAGAAATGTGCAGTCCCACCCAAAAGGATGTTGAATCTACAACAATAACTCTTGTGAGAAACTGGAACCACATCCTTTGTTAAATTCATGAAGAAACTGAGTCCAGTGTGAAACTAAGATCAGCATAAATATGTCTTCATGTAATATACCTAGGATGCATAGGCTTTAAATACATGACATCGTGTTGGATGGAAGAAATGTTTGGTTATTCTAAAGTGATGTAGGTGTCTCTAGAGGTGGTCAGCTAGCTCTGCCTCCCCAATGGTGTACCTGCTGCTGTTACCCTGAGTGACAATGTAAGAAAAAAAGACAGAAGTCTCAGTATTTACAATGTTAGCTTCCTGCTCAGAAATATAAAGGGAAAATGACATCACTGCCTCTTAACTCACAAAGATGCTGAAGGTTCATAACAAATCATCCATGAACAAAAAGAGTATACTGGGGCCCTCTGTAGGAACACTGTCCAAACCAACTGTGGATTGAAAATAGTGAAAAACAAACAAACAAAAATACCCATCTGTACTGAACACAGACATATGTTTTCCTTGTCATTATTCTCTGAATCACACACTAAGTAACGATTCACAGTGTAGACGATATTATGAATAATCTAGAGATGCTGTAAGCACTGGAGGAAGGCCAGAAAGATGGCTCAGCAGGCAAAAGTACCTGATGCCAAGCCTAACTACCTGAGTTCCAGCCACAGGACTCACATAGTAGAAGGAGACAACTGATGTCTACAAGGCACATATGTTTGTGTGCTTGTCCAACTGCCTGCACATAAATGCAATAAAAACATATATGGGAGGGTACGTGTAGATATTTTGTTACTTTACTAAGAGATTTCAGTATGGATGGATTTTCTGATGTGTGGGGCTGCAGGAACCTCTCCCCCCATGGATGCTGAGGGACAGCCACAGCTATGAACTGCCTTAAATAACTGACTGATGAAGACCTTGCTTATGAGCTTGCTGCTATAAAGCATCTGATACAGTATCATTCATAACTTAGTTGCTAATAGCTGCAAGTTTGATTCTTAAGATATTGATTTAAAGTAACCTGATAATTCGTTAGTTATAAGATCCATGTGAAGTTTGGTATCTACTAGAAACATTATCACTCTAAAATGGGAAATAAAGTACCACTCCAGTGTTGCTTAAGTTGATATGTGCTTAGAATCTCCTGGAAAGTTTTTCAAACAGATTTCTGGGTCTTACTTGCAGAGTGGCTGAATCAGTCAGCCTGGAGTAGAACCCTGGAATCTGTATATCTAGTAATTCCCAGGTGATGCTGATGTTGCGGGTCTTATTCTTGGGCCACGATTCCCAAGTGCCTATTAATGGCTGATGCTGTTGGTTGTACAGTGTGAGCAGGTGGAAAGCAAGGAGCGCCCTGATGTGAAGGAGCGCCTCATTTGAGCTGTGACTGCCCTGAGGCCTGACCTCACTGTCAGCCACTATCCCATTGAGTTCTCCACACTCTGACTCTTTGTAGACAAAGGATAAAGTAGATATCTGGGAGAGGCCCTTAGATATCTGGGGAGAGGCCCTGAAAACCACAGCAGAGATCCTGCAAACACTTGAGAGCCGTGAAGAGCTTAAAATCATATCAAAAAAGCATATGACCTGCCTTTCAAGAGAAACAAATACTTAATATACACTATTTTGGAAGAGAGAGAGAGAGAGAGAGAGAGAGAGAGAGAGAGAGAGAGAGAGATTTTCTAGAAACTTCAGAGAGAAGAACAGGATTATTTCCTATGCCTTGGGCTGTGTTTAGAACACATGTAGTGATCTTAAATATGTGTGTCTTGAAATGTAGACCTTCATAGTCATAACGACAAACTTCTTCAAAGTAATAATGTCTTTATTTTGTAGTTTATTTTTAAAGAAAAAATCCTGCAGGTAGGGTGAGATTTCAACAGAATAATGATTACTTTTTCTAATGGTGATTACTTTAACATTTCATTTCTTTATTTTTAAAAGATTAAAAATTTTAAAAATATGTGTCTTTGTGTGTGTGTGTGTGTGTGTGTGTGTGTGTGTGTGTGTGTTTGATGGCCACTATTTTTATCAGTATGTATGCAGTGTAGGAGAAGGTGGTGAAAAGGACAACAGAGCCAGAGATGCCACACGGGTGCTGGGAGTTGAACCCAGATCTCCTGGAAGAACAGCAAGGGCTGTTATTCCCTGAGCCACCTCTCCAGCCCCTGGCTTTTTACTATTTATTAGAGTAAAATATATACAACATAGATATAGTTCGAGTATACAGTTCTGTGGCATTCAGGACACTCACATTATAGCCCGACCATCAACTATCCATTTATATATGTATTTATTATTTAAAAATATTTATTAGTTTGGGAACATAGTTCAGTATTAAGAGCACTGGCTGCTTTTGCAGAGGATCCAGGTTCAGTTCATTGCAGTTCCAAGGACCAACATGGCAGCTAACAACCTGTCAGTAACTCTAGTTCCCGGGGATCTGATGCCCTTTTCTAGTCTCTGGGGACACTGCATGCATGGGTACACTTATATACATGCAGGCAAAACATTCATGCACATATAAATTTTAAAAGATTTATAAAAAATTATTACATTTATTTATTTCTTGTGCGCATGTGTATGCTACTGTGCCCACATACAGGACTTATGGGACTAGGTTCTGTCTTTCTACCATGTGGGGCCTTTTTGAGACAGGGTCCTCCTGTAGCCCTAGCTGTCCTGGAACTCACAATGTAGACCAGGCTAACCTTGAACTCAGAGATCCACCTGCCTCTGCCTCCCAAGCCCTGGGATTAAAGGTGTGTACCACCACGCCCAGTGTGGAAGGTCTTTTTGTAAACCTATGGCAGGAATTACTGTGAGATGACTTTATCCTCATCCAAAATCCTTCTCCGTGTGGTCTTCCAGGCATACACCACAACTAGTTACAGCTGACCCACAGATGACACTCCCTGCCATGGCCACATTAAAAATGTAAGATGTCAGTGCAAGGGCTAGTAACAACACAGCAGAGCCCCAGGCTCCACATAAATATCCCCAGGACATACAGACACATGCATGGTAGAAATCCTTCAATAGGAGCATGTCCTAGTCAAGTTTCCTTAGCATGGGAATCATCACACATTCAGTTGTTCTTACCTGGGTAGGAACACACTTTCCACCACGTAAAAGTCTTGCATGAGAACATCTCGCTCTGGCTTGGAAGTGAGGTTCCCCACTGTGTATCCTATTCCCAGCTGAATAGCACCTTTAATAGCTGATGATGCAGTCTGCAGAGGAAACACAGTTCACCAAGTTAGCCTTGAGGCTCAGGGCTTTGTTCAAGGTTGCAGGAAGCAAACAGGAGGGTTGGCTACTACTGTCTACTTCATGTTCTCACACAGCAGGAAGCTGGGGCTTGGGAAGATAAGTAACTGCTCCCTTTGGAGAATCTGAATATTAAGGCTCCTTCTCCTGTGACATCTCACACTGTATGCAGAATATCTTCCACAGATTCACTCATGTGTCTGAGTACTTGAAGCCATCTACTCTTTTGGGAGGTTGTAGAATCTCTGGAACAAGGCCCAGCTGGTGGAGCCAGGTCACAGGAGGGGTGGGGAGGTTAACAGCTTGACCCTGCCACTGGTTCCATTCTGCTCCTGATCTGGCTGCCACAGGAGGACTTCAGTGTGTGTCTACCACACAGAGTTGCTCTTCCTTTGCCTTCCCAGCATGTCAAGCTGACCCCTCTGAACTCAGGATCCAAAATAAACTTTCCTCCTGTAAGTTGTCTATACCAAGTATTTTCATCACAATGACAAAAATAACAACACCATGGGGTTATTTTTGTGTGTGGCAACCTTTCCTACAAAACATATCTACAATCAAATTACGTCCAAAATAACTTTCTTTTATGAAGAAGTCAAAAACTTTGTACAACAGTTTGAATATGGAGCATTATAGTTTCTATCCAAAGATAATGGTGTAGTCTGTTTGTTTATAAATATGATTATATATATACATATATATATATATATATAATCATGGATAAGCAAGACTATTTTATTGATGTAAGAAGTGCCAGAGCAAAATAGTATTAGAGATTTTGTTGTTCAAACCAAATTTAATTTTGAAAAATGCCTACGAGTCTTGCTGACAATCAAACTTCCCTATGCTGATGTGTTTTGAAACATGCGGACACCAATATTTTTAACTTACTGCTTTTCTAAAATCTTTATAATTAAACTGTGGTATT
This sequence comes from Eospalax fontanierii, assembly GCA_035773235.1. NCBI lineage: Eukaryota > Metazoa > Chordata > Mammalia > Rodentia > Spalacidae > Eospalax > Eospalax fontanierii. The sequence continues at coordinate 39,322,026 of CM069544.1, read as the reverse complement.
GTTAAATTGGAGAGTAACTACCTTGTTCATGAGTATATATGTACATGTGTGCATGTGAACACATGTGTGTGCATATTTATGGGCTTTTTTGCATGTGTGGTACTGGGAATCAAACACAGGATCTTGTGATATATACATGTATATATGTAAAATCAAATAGAGTAAATAAAAGATTATCTCAATTTAACAAAGTTAGAATAGATTCTACATATCTATGATCTATCTATGTGTCTATCATTTATCTATCATTCTATCTATCTGTCTATCACCTATCTAGCCATTGTGCATGTGTGTGCATGCACATATACCTGCATGCATGGCATAACGTACGGAGGTCAGAGGACAACTTTTTGGCAGTTGGCTCTCTTCTCCCACCCTGATTTGAGGCAGGGTCTCTCTTTTTGTTCTGCTCCTGTGCTGCATTGATTCTGGCTAATTCTCTTGTCTCTGTCTTCTCTCTTGTCATAGGAGTGCTGGGATTACAGTCTCAAGGCACTACATCTGGCTATTTTTAAAAATAAAAAACATGGGTTCTAGGGATCTAATTCAAATTATCAGTCATGTATGGCAGGTGCTTTTACCCACTAAGGCATCTCACTGGCCCCAGAAAACATTCTTTTTGTGGGTATACATCTGTTTATATGGGTATATGCGTGTGTATGCATATGTTTGTATACAGGAATGACTTTTACAATATGAACAGAATCTGGACTAATGACTTTTACTCAACCTTGCAACCAAAAGTTATAATGTAAACAGATTCCCGGACCTATGTGAACTGGGCACTTGACCAAATTAATCCCTCCAGATCTCTCCTTGTCCTCTATCTAAGATACGAATGAATGTGAGTGTGTATTATTAACATATCAAAGTTACAGAAGCAGTATGTTATTCTCATTGAAAACAGTGAGAAAAATTGGGAAGTCTTTGTGTGTGTGTGATATTTTAGACCTAGGGACGAGGGGCAAGGTTCTCTGATAAGGGTGGATCCTAGCTTCCACTTCCCCAATCATACTGGAGATCCTGTTTCAATAAAAGAAAGCATGAAGCCTGGCTTGAGAGAGAAGTTCTGAGAGATATCTGAAAGAATAGATGCCTGGTAGTTCCAGTGTGGGGTGCCGGTGGGGAACGGGATATAAAGATGATTAAGATTGATTGAGATGTTCTATCTGAAACATACAATGATTCAATAAAAAATATTTAGGGAAACCCAAACTAATGCTAAGAGTCAGGCTGTTCCTTTCTTCAGACCTATCTGTCGTGCGGCTTAGAAATGCTGTATTAGTGAGGATCAGAGGTTGACCCTGAATGTCTTCCTTGATTGTTCTCTACCTTATTTTTTTGAGACAGGTACTCTCACTGAGCCTGGAGCTCACTTACTCAGCCCCAGGGTCCTCCTGTCTCTGTTGCTCTAACGCTGAGTGTTCAGCACCTGGCTTTTTATGTGGGTGGCAGGAATCGAGAAAGCCTGACTCAAATGACTGGAATGAAGATCGTCCATCACGTTCAAAGGTAAACCCTTCTCTCTGAGGTAATATTTTCATTTTGCAAATCCAGTGCTCATCCCTCCCTCCCTCCCACCCTTCCTTCCCTCCATTCCTTTGTCCTTCCCTTCCCTCCTTCCTTCATTCTTTTTTATTTCTTCATGTTTTTAAACACCAAAGAACACCTTTCTTTTTGAAGAAAATTCTTTTGATTTCTATGCCAGGACTCCATTCTGGGGCCATTTCCAGGTTTCAAGATGGTCTCTTCTGTTGTTTCTGCCCTGGCTTCTCATATTCTACCTTCTGTAGAATCCCTACGGGTTGATTCTTGGTCCTCACTGTTAACTACCATGACCGATGGCAACCAGCCTATTTAAGCCTTTTCAGTATCATTTCTATGCATATGGCTCTCAGAACTTTTCAATCTATTTGGATGCTATTCTGCCACCACGTAAAGCAGTGCCATAGACCCTCTCCACTCTACTGCCATTGATCCAAGGGGTTCCACTCCTAGGGCCCTGTCACATTCCATCACAGAAGTGTGCATCCCTAAGCAGACAACATTTAGTATAGAGCTAGGTCCAGACAGATACTTGTGGATTTTTCCTGAAATGGCCCTACCCAAGCAGTAGTGATCGGAAGCTCCCATATATTACTAGTGACAACAATCTCCTTTAATTGTCAATTAAACAATCGTTTGCTCTCCATAAATATTTTGTCACCCTTAGTCTGGGACCCACTGTCCACATGTTTGACTGTGTAAGAAGTAGAAAAATACCCGAGTGCTTTCCTTTCTTCACATGCTCTTTGACTTAAGACCCCAGGGCAGCAAGATGCAAAAGACTGAGACCTAAGCCCGCAGTGCATCTCTGCTTTAAACAAGCTTTGTTATTTTAATATTCTTTCCCTGAGTTTCTGCAATGATACCACTTGGCATCAGTGACCTTTTGTACCAGCAGCTCTAAGTGCTGAAGACACAAATGGATTTCCCTCATTTTAACCCTGCATAGAAATTCAAAAGGCATTTCTTTGCCTGTCTGTCACTCGGAGTGGTGTGGTATAAGATGTGACACGAACACTTTTCAGAGGACCCAGAACCTGAGAATGTTCTGTCCAGTCCTATAAATAGATTCACATCCTTCAAAGTACTCTGTCCTCTGTATCCCTCATCCTTGATGCTGCTTTCTAGAACTATCTGCATTTATGCCTAATTCATGCAATCACCATATAGCGGTCCTTTACCACCTCGTAGAAGGATGTCAACAGAGTACCCTTTGCACTGCTGTGCCCACCCTGGGAACAGAAGATAGTCTCTAGAAGTCTGCAACCTTGACCAGAGTCCTCAGCTACAGGGAGTGTATTACTGGAAATGCTGCTGACATGGACGGTGAATCACACTCCTAGAATATCTGATGCAGAAGGTCTGGAGCAAGGCACAGTAATTTCCTCTTGCTCTAAAGAACACTGGAAAGCAATCTTTCTCCTACAGTATGAGATTAAGTTTTGAGTTCTGGAAGGAATAAGGTTTTGGAAAGGACTCACTGATATGCTTAATTAATCAAACAAGGCAAAATGCAAACCCTAATTTTAATCATAGTACTTTCCTTTCAGGCTTCTTCAAAATCAAATGCTTAGATGGGAGAAATAATAGTAGTGCGATAAAGTAGTAGAAGTTCATTGTTTTTGAGCAACTAATTTGTAGCAGACGTTTGCCAATATGGACAGTGATAATTATAATCACAACCTGTCAAAGCCAAGCACAGACTTATTACATTATCCTTACTAGCTGCCAGGCACTGTTCTCAGAGCCTTTTTGTTTTGTTGATTCTTTTATCCTCACAATAACTATGAGGTAAGTGCTATGGGTTGAACAGCTCTAATGTAAAAATTTGCAATACAAACTGCTCTGCCATTGGAAACTATTAATAATGTGTGTCGGTGGTATAATAGCGTGCACAGCTGCTTTCCACAATCTGGAAGTTTCTGGGTACTGACACGATGCCACAGGTGGGAAAATCCCCACCCATTTTCCCATGATAGGTTATGAGCAAGCCAAACACAGTGTATAGCACAGCTTATTCAGTGTCCCAAGGGTCAGCGAGACTACCACCCGCATAAGATGATTAGAAATAGTATATGAAAAGTTACCATTGGGCCACGTGTATAAGACATTGATGACACATGAATGAATTTTGTGTTTAGTCTTGGGTTCTACCCACATGCCGTCTCATTATGCCTATGCAAATATTCTAAAAATCTGAAATCTAAAACGTCTGGTCCCATGAATTTTGGGTAGGGGATCCTCATCTTGTGTTACAATCTCTGTTTCACTGACTCAGGTAGGTTTAGAAACTTCCCACAAGGTAAAGGGGTGGAATGGGGATTTATACCTAGGATGGTGGCCTCTAACAGTAAAGTCTTAATTCATTCAACCAAGAATCTGAGCTTAGTGACAAGTACTTCAACTTTGCAGATGTGCACTTAGGGCTCAGTCTGGCTACGTGACTTCCCTAAGTCCGTCTGCTGGGATGTGACAGGATCTGACCACTACGGCTACTTCCATATCTGGTTTTGCAAAATGAGCCAAAAATCAAAGTTGGGGATTATCTTTTAAGTCTGGATATTTGACCTCAGCAAAAGAAGGAGCCCCAATGAAATGCTTAATTTGCTGATAATCACATCTAACCATGGGCGAGGCAAATAAACACTATCATTAACATTGTTACTGGTTACATGAGGAGTTATTAATAAGAAGTGGAGTCTTGTTGCCTCAGTGGTATGAGTCCTCAGCTTCCTCTTCCCCAGCTCTGTATAAAAATTATACGCGGGTCTGGAGAGAAAGCTCAAAAAGCACTGGATGCTCTTGCAGAGGACCTGGGTTTGATTCCCAGCACCCACAGGACAATTGTCTATAACTCCAGTTCCGGTGGATCAGATGCCCTTTTCTGACCATTTTGGGCATTGTATGACATGGGTGCACTTATATGCATGTAGGCAACACACTCAGGCTCATAAAATAAAAATATAAAAATTAAATGCTTTAACATGATTGGGTGCAGGTTTAATGACAAAACATTCTGTTTACTGCATGGAAATTCCTGCTTGGGTTCAGCAATACATGATTTTTCTTAATGAACCAGCAAAAAAGGCTCTATCATTTGGTCTTCTCTCATTGAGCATTAGGCTTAGTTTCACATTGAGCATGGTATTCTGAAAAACTGAGAATCAGTCTGAAACGTTCCCTGTGGTGAGTGTGATTAGCAGACCAGTAAGTCATGATGATGACTAAGAACATTCTGTGTGCAGTGCTGGCAGCTGCTCTTCTTCAACTAGCCGTTCTTTCCCTACAGTTCAGAACCTGTAGGGCCCCTTCCTTTAGCAAGGCTGTAAGGGCTGGGTGGCTTTTATGCACTCCTGACCTCTCTAGTTTCCTCTGCATTGCTTTGCATGTATGTCTCCAAAGTGCTGGGGCATAACCATTCTCCCCTTTAACTCTTTTAACAGAGGTTTAATGTAGGCTTGGATTTCAGAACACAGCCACACAATCTATTTTTGCTGTTGTTGCTGTCTAGTTTTTGATAGGTTCTCCGTAGTCCTAGTCTGCCTGGAAGCCACGATGTGGAACAGGGTAGCCTCAGTCTCACAGAGATCCACCTGCCTCTGCCTCCTGAGAGCTGGGATTAAAACAGTCTGTTTTAATTCAGGACCTCATAGGGCTAAGTGGAGGCAATATGTTGCCTGGATAACAGAAAAATCTCTCAAGTATGTGATATTTGGAGAAAGATAGAACCACATAACATCACAAAGATGAGTCGCAAACATTTATTTTCATGGTTTTTCTTAATGAATCCAAACTTGTTAGAAATGATGGTAATACTAAGGGAAATGAAGAAATGAAGTCTTATTTTGGCTAAGGATTGAACCCAGGCCTCACTCATGCTAGGCAAACCTATCACGGAGCTTCTTCATTAGCCTTCAAAGTACTATCTTTTAATGGTTCAATCTGTTCACTGTAGCTGTCAAATGGCTAAAGATTTATAAGGTTCACTGCAAAGATAAACTGTGCCTCTGGGAACTGAATTGAGCTAAATCCCTCAAGCTAGTAGTATTTGCTAGAGCCAGGAAGGGCACACTGATCTTCCAGAAGAGTCCCAGTTGAATGTTCTGCCCATTTGTTTATCAGTTTGCCCATTTGCTTAATATATGAATTTTTCTGCAGAAGATGGAACAGACAGAAGCTAGCAAGCACTTGAACAGAGAAATAATAATGATGATCCTAACAATAAGATGAAATGCCTACAGCGATCCAATATTAGGAAAGCAATGATCCTGACTACATTGGAGTTTTAATGACCTTACATTGGTTACAGGAAACTGCTTCCTACAGAGCATTGTCTATGAAATTAGATTGTTTACTATGCCATCTGATACCACTGGCTTTGAAAGGAAGTATTGAAACATTTTCATGTTAACAGCAGTTTTCCCCCTAAGGTTATCTGAACTAATTATGGGATTATGGCCAATATACATGTTATCAGAGAGATCTTCTTACAAAGTACAAATCTGGACTTGTTACAACTTCTTTAATGCGTCCTCAGCACCCTACAGGATTAAAGACCAAACCTCACAGAACTTGACTCTGGAAGCCCATTTTTAATCTGACTCTCTCCATTCTGCTTGATACCTATATACAAAATAAAATAGACAGCATGCCAGGGCACAGTCTGCCCTTAAGCAAGCCGATTATAGAAGTGCATGGACTCCTTACTGACTGCAGGTAGTTTCCTGTTTGTAAACACGTTCTATAAAGATAGGGCACAGTGCCTTTTCTTTTTCACAAAAGACCCATTTCCCCCAAAGTACAGATTTAGAGTCCAAGTATAAATTAGAGATGTTTATTGACAACATGTCTGTTATAATACCAGACCATAGATAATAGTTCTGTAACACATCTTTGTAGCAAGACAGCATCTTGTATTTGAGCATGAAGATGCCCACAACTCTCCCTCACTTCTGTGGTTCCAGTACAGTTCCAGGCCTCTCTCCTGTCTCTGAAGGTGCATTCAAGAAGCAAGGCGCAGATTTTTCATCTGTCTCAATAAGAAAAGTAAGTATAAAGAATGAGGGATAGAAGTCAGGAGAACCTGCTGTGGGACTGTTGAATTGAGATGATACGGACAGTTAAGACATCAGCTCATGTGGACATTCTGAGGGTTCTGTTACGAACTACACTACTGGATCTCAGGCCTGCCCCCGGCATTTCCTCAGCATTGTCCCAAGCAGACAACAACTTCTGCAGCATTCCACACAGTCAGCTGCTGTTCATTCATTTAACCAAGGTCTGAGAGCTTTCTGTGAGCCTGGTATTATGCTAGGCATTGGAGAATGCCTGAACCAGAAACAGGATAGGGGTTTGCTCTCATGGGTATTTCTCAGCTAGTGGGGAAAAATACTTGAACAATGATACATCCATAAGAACAAATAGTAATCAGTGACAGAAAGATCAGGGTGACATTAATGAGAACAGGAGACTGGAGACCCATTTAAGAGTGGTGGAATCTAATCTACAGAGTGTTCTAGGTTGAAGTTTGAGAGGTGGAAATGGGTCAGTTAGCAGGGCATGCCACGAAATGCTGCCCTTGTGTCTATTATATACTAGACAATCCTCTACAAACTAGGGATATAGAAGTGGCCTAGACAGGTGTCTTATCCTCAAGGAACTCATTCTGGACTTGTGTGTGGCTGGAAAAAGTTCCATTAGAAGCTGATTTTCGGGAATAGTGCAGCATCATATTTCAGAGACCTGGAAGCAAACCACTGCGGGCAAATTAAGGTGGGCAACAGGGACAGAGTTGGCACTGGAGACTGGAAAGACCGGAGAGATCTGGACCTGGGCCTTACAGCCTCCTAAGGTCTGATGGGTTTTGGTTGTACTAATCAACAGATGGAAAAGAATGGTGATGGTTTTTATGTGCGGAGGTGGTATTCTAATTTGAAAGAACCACTGACGCTGTGTAGAGAACACAATGGAGGGATTGTAGGAGGGACAATGATGAGCCCCTGCAAGGTTCACATGGAGATGGCAATGGACTGGAGAAAGCCGACAAACGAGAAGTCGGGCAGAAGAGTTGAGTCTCAGGTAAATTCTGAACACAGATGCGGCTTGCTATGATGAGCTCTAACTGAGGCAGAGAAAAGCAGTGACCGAAGACACTTCTCTTGGGAAGCTATGAGAAATAAAGTCTCTTTATGGAGCTGGAGAGGCAGATGTGAAAAAGGAATGTACTTGGGGAGAAGGTGAAGAGCCCAGTTCGAGTGATATGTAGCTATGTGGGTCACAAGCTTGGAACAGAGGCTTGGGCTGGCATTTGAATTTAATAGTTGTTCCAAGAAGGGTAAGGAAAGACAAGGGACAGGGAGAGAGGTCAGACAGGACGCGGCAGAGAGGTGGCGGCAGAGAGGACGAGGCAGAGAGGACGCGGCAGAGAGGGGCCCCTGGCAACAGCAACGCTTAGGGGAGTGGGAAGAAACTCGGGAAAACATGGCTTTAGCAGAACCAACAAGGGAGAATTTAAAGGGACTGTCCACAGTCTCAACAAGAGACTCTTGTTTGACACACAAATGTATAACTTGATGGACCAGAAGCGCTACAGGTTAAATTCCCTATTGTTTTCTCATGTAAGTCACAGATTCACCTGTAAGCCTCAATCTGAATTTGGAATAGTCAATAAAGTCATTTGACACAATGATGCCATCGGCAGAAAAGGGCTCTGTAACATGGAGAACTGAAATGCTGCATCACGCTTCAAAGTGGGATGCAAAGCAAGCCCAATAAAATTTGGAGATGCAAAAGCCCACAAGCACGTTTATGCACATCCACAGAGGAAAGCGAGGGGAAAGCAGTGTTTCCGAATATGTATCGTCTCTGTACTGTGGGAAATGTCTGGAGTTTGTTCCTCCTTCTTTTTTAAAAGTTTAGATCTTAAAATGCTATAAACCCATGTAACTGTTAGATGTTACAAAATACCATCGAAATGTATTTGTATCTCATACTGTTTCTCTGAAGTTCCAGATGAAGTTGACAACAGGTCTATGACCTATCTGTTGTTCTTCAGAATAAAACTTCCGCTGTTCATGCCTTGGCATGATCATAAAAAAGCCTCATCTACGGGCTGGAGAGTTGCCTCAGCAGTTAAGAGCACTGACTGTTCTGGCAGAGGGCCTGGGTTCAACTCCCAGCTCCCACATGGTGGTTAACAGCCATCCATAACTCCAGTTCCAGGGGATCTGACACCCTCTTCTGACTTCTGTGGGTATTGCATGACATGGGTGCACCTATCTACATTCAAGAAATACACTTGTACACATAAGATAAAAATAATAAATAAAATGTTGTAAAAAGCCTCATCTAGACATTTGGTATGCTTCATCAGCTTAGTAACAGAAATACTTGAGTATACTTTCAGGTATCCCAGCTTGCTGGTCATGCATGGATCTCCAACAGCAGGTGGCCCAGTTGGAGGATCTATCTTAGTTGTAAGATGCCCCAGGCACACCAAAGGCTGCTTAGAAACACAGGCCTTCTTATGGGATGCTCATAGGATCTGTAGTTCTCCTTGCCAAATGGCTGCCACATTTTCCTACTTACAGGAAAAATTCAGCACATTTCCCCTGGCTAGTAATTTATTTATTGACCTCCAGAGTCCTTTTTTGGATATTCAGAGATGATCATGCACATATGTTCTTTCTGGAGCCCAGTGCCTTCAACTAGTCACATGTCTTTTATCTTGAAGGTGAGGGAGAGTTAGGGGAGATTAAAGGGGCTATTAAAAGGGTCCTTTTAAGAGAGGCTGCTTCTTGTTCCCTGAGGGCTAAAGAACCTTCCCAAGGGAGGATATCCCAGAGGGATCAGTGAGAGACAAAGGAGGGAGGCAGCCAAGGGGAGGGTCTCAGGATCCTACAAAAGTTCTGACCCAGAGCCCGGGAAGCAGTTTTCCCAGCTCTGTGGCCCCTCTCATTCTGATGGGAACTGTTTTTCTGCTCTAAGAAAATTTGTTTTATTCTCTCCTTGTGCTCTCTGTGGCTGTTGCTCCTCTATTCTCACGTTCTTTGTGTTTTGGTCTTCTGTTTTTCCCTGACATGCAATTCTTTGTTTGTCTCACTGAACAAACTCAGAGGATCCCCTAGACAAACAGTCCTTATCCCAACATCTGGGTAACAGGCTGGTTGACAGGTGCTCCCGTGCTCCCCAGGAAGTCTCTCCAGCTTTGCTATCATCAGAACAGATGACCCACAATTTTAATTAATTAATTAATTTTTTATTTTATGTGTGTGGGTGTTATGCCTGTATGTGTAAGTGCTCCCGTGTCGTGCAGTGCCTGCGGAGGACAGAAGAGGGCGTTGGAAGGTTGTTGGCCACCATGTTGGTGTTGGGATTCAAACTCCAGTCTTTTGCAAGAACAGTCAATGCTCTTAACTGCTGAGCCATCTTTACATGTCTCATAATCTATAATTCTTTACTCTTTCAATTTCTTGGGCTTCTGGAAGCATATACTGCACTCTTCAGTGGCTCACTGAAGTCCTTTCCCCTGGTGTGAGACACTGTGCAGACCCTTGCCTCCCACAGACATAGAAGCACTTTTAAAGTTCCTCTTCCACACCCCACTGTGAGCCAGTCGTACCCTTTCCTAGACAGGGTATTTCCTAGACTGGTCTTAGACCCTCTCCTTCCCTATACTCAACATGGCAGGCTGGATCCTGATGTTAGAATGTGAGCAACTCACTTTAACCTCCCAGTGTTTTCTGTATCAACCAGTCACTCACTGTGGTCCATTCTACCTGCAACAACTGCCATCATTTCAAGTTTTTTTCCTAACAAATACTGGTTCCCATCTGTGAAGATGAATTCAAGTTTTTGTTAGGTCTTCAAAACTTCCTATAACATTCATATTAATATTCTTAGCTGTCATAAATAAATGCTCAAATCCTACTAGTTATTAAAAGCACTTCATGAGTTTTATGTCTTGATCTGAAGTTCATTTCTTACTCAGTGGGCACAGTGGGGCTCCTTGCTGGTCTGCTTTCCTCTGTGAGGTCGTATAGAGGCCTTGGTGCCTGTATCCCTGTGGTTCTGGAGTTCCCTGGGATCTCAAAGTCTTCCGTATCTAACTGGGTGACAGAAGAACTGAGAGCAGAGAAAGAAAATCTCATTCTTAGTACTTTCCCAGAGGTGGGGGTCTAGGATATTTGCCTGAGGTTGCTGCTTTCTTAGCCTTCTGTACCTACCTCTAGTCCTGGAACACTCACTTGCACAGCCACATCAAAGGGTCCCCATACCCCCTGGCTTCTGTTTGGTTTGGTCAATGGCTACACTGATAGAGTTTTGGCAGTGAGGTCAGAATGTTTCCTTCCCTCCCTCCCTCCGTGGGTGACTTGGGCTGGCTGAGCCCTTCTGACGGCAATGTTCTTTGGATGTGGGTCTCCTCACATGACTCCTGTTCTAGGTTCTGGCAACCATATACCCTTCTCTTACCTTGTCAGTTTCTGATTTCTGATTTCCCCGTGGTCCTTCCACATTTTTATGAATAGTGTCTCAAAATCACTTTGAGTTATCAACTTACCATCTAGACCCTCCAACTAAATAAACACTTAGAGTCTCCCACCACGAACCTGTCACATATCCTGACATAGATGCAAAGACTTTAGCTGCTTTCTAAGCTCCACCTGTACTTTGAAAGGCGGGTCACAGACTCTAGGCAGATCCTCTTGCCTCTAAATCACTTACATATGTTTTGTGTTTCCTGGTCTCTGCATTCACGGAAACTAGGCCACTACGTTTGTCCTCCCTCCTCTTTTTAATTGGTTATTGACCTCATGGGATGCAGTTCTCCCACTGGTCGCTCCACAGGTATGAAGAGCAGCAACAAATGGCAGAGCTCTTTCCCCAGCGTCAATTCCATGCACAACTTTAGGGAATTCTGTTACTTTCATGGCTGGCAACTGCTTTTCTGATACGACTTTTGCAGCCATCTATAGTTTCCAAAGTAAGAATATTGGAGCCCCATTTTAATGATGTCTGTTTCCGGACTTGCATTCCATGTGGTGAAATAGCCTTGTGATAAGGTCATTCTGACACACTGGGCACAGAGCAGCCTTGGAAGAAGCCCAAGACAAATGCCCTTTATAGTTAATTTTCCTTTTTCACTGAGAAACTTTTTAACAAGATTGCAGTGTTTAATGGAAGATTTGCTTCTTCAATTTTGATAGAGAAGGTAGAAGAAAGAAAAGCTACTTTATGGTTTCTTTTAAGCTTCTCTACCTTATTTATACGATTGTCAGACATGCATATTTTATTGGAAAGGAAAAGCATATTAAACAAACACTTCCCATTAACAGAAAAATACTATGCTCTTAAGGTATTCATAACACAGCAGTAGTAAATTATGCACACTTAATTGCCCTTAAAGGAGATGTGCCACCAATTGCAAATGTAATTCTTGATTTAGGAGAGAGTGGCATTATGAATACCACTATATTAGTCTTTTAGAAATATTGCAGCTTAAACTAAAGACATTCATCACAAGTATGCCAAAACACAATATTCTTAATACCATTCCTACACTCTGGGGAATAAAATTTCACTTGTTTGTGCATTCAAATAGAAACTATTGGACACAAACACAAATTTAGATTCAACAGAAAAAATAAGGATTGATTTTTTTCAACCTTCTAAAATCAGCCATCATTAAATTGCACAAAATTTTAGAATATTACATTTCCTGATAAGGGAGCTGTCGGCTTTAAAGATAAAATATTATAAAAGTGCTAATCTTTGTTTTGGGAAATAGACTGCAAATGCTTCTCACAGATGTTCTAGCTGCCCACAGCATCTACCCATATTTAGCAGTTGTTAATGAATGGTGACTTTTCCCTGCAGTGGAAACTTGCCTGGACCTGGTGATGACTTCAATTGTTTCAGCTGGGGAGTTCTACTAACATCTGTTGGTTAGAAGCCAGGAGTATGCCAATCATCCTACCAAGCACCAAACAGCTCCTGTAACAAAGAATCACCAACACTGCCAAAGTTGAGAAACCCTATTACATAGTAATTGGAATTTGGATTGGGCATTTTGTCCAGTTCTCTTAAAGCTGGACATAGTCATACAGCTTACTCTGCGGTTGTGAGATGTGAGAAGAAACGACATGCCCAGGAAGAAGTGTGTCCTGCATTGGGCTAGCAGCGTAGCCCTTCTTGATCATGTTTGGAAGCTGTACATAGAGAATGGAAAAACAATGCATTGGATCCTGGGTGTCCGATGGCGCCACAAGGGCAAGAAATACTCCTGCACTGTCAGTGAGAGAGAAATAAACATGAACTGTGACTCTGAAACAGAGAGCAACAGAAACCTTTCTTCCCTTAAGTTCCTTCTGACAGGTATTTGGTCACAGCATTGCAAATCTAACCAACACATTATATTCAAAGGTTACATAGCTTTTCCCCAGCTTATATATTAATGCAATTGTTTTATCTCCTGTCGATAGACTATGGATCTTACACTCTCTTTCTCTCCCCTTGTACCTGTTCCCTTCTCCTCCCCTCTATAATAAGCCTTTTATTTTTATTTAATTAAATTCATTTATTTATTTATTTATTTTGACAGGATCTATTTATTTATTTATTATTTTGACAGGGTCTTCCTAGTCCCAGTCCTCCTGGAAGTCACTATGTGGACCAGGCTGGCCTCAATCTCACAGAAATCCATTTCTCTTTACCTTCCAAGGGCTGGGATTAAAGCCCACACTATCATCCCCAGCATACTCTGCCATATTTATAATGAATGTCTTTCATTTAAATTGCAATATTTCTAAAAGATTAAATATAGTGACATTCATGGTGACACTTTCACCTAAGTCAAGAATTTCATTCATAATTGATGGCACATCTCCTTTAAGGACAATTAGGTGCATAATTTACTGATGCTACATTATGAATACCTTAAGGGTACAATGTTTCTCTGTTAATGAGAAGTACTTATTTAATGTGCTTTCCCTTTCCAGGAACATAGGCCTCTCTTTTCTTCCCTTCCTCTGCTTTCCCCTCCCTCCCTCCTTTCTTCTCTTACCCTGAGGTTTGTGCATGATAAGAGCAATATTCACAGTTCTTTCTGTTGAGACAGGGTTTTGTCAAGTTGTTTGGGTTGGCTTTGAACTTGTGGTTCTCCTGCTTCAGACTCCTAAGTAGTTGTGATTTCAAGCATAAGCTACCAGACTCAGCTCAGGCCCTCTCTTTTAAATAACTAATAACACAGTAATGGGAATCTTTGTCCACATATTTCTGCATTAGTTTTTAAGTATCTTGCAGCATAGATTCCTAGATTAGTTGATGAGTTTAAGGTTATGCACATTTGCACCTCTGGAAAGTTCTCTTAAGATGCCTTCTAAGAGAGATTTCATGGGTTCAGACACCACCAGTAGAGTGTGGGAATGCTCTTACTGTCATGTTGTCGCAACACCAGCATCATTAATATTGTTAATTTTTTCAGACTTGTTTTAGCTCCCATTTTCTTAATCACTCGTGTGTGCTTACTGTTGCTGTTTACTTCATAATTTTCATTTTTTATGGTTACACACTAATAACCATGCTCAATTATTTTATACTAATTGAAGTTAAACTGCACTTGCAAAATAATCCCCAGGGAAGCTGTCAAAACAATAAGATCCCAAGCCTTCTCTTAGAAGGCTTTATTATGGAAATTATAAGTTCTCCTAAAAGACAAGACTATATTTTTTTTCATCTACAAAATAAAGTTCTTCTTTACTCCTTTTTTTTAACTATAATAAATTTACAGGACTTTAGTTTTTAAAACATGAGTCAGTTATAAGAATTTAGACTTGTCACACAGCATGCTTTGTAATAACACAAGTGTATGTGTTCCACGACGAGCCCAATGAGACAGTGGAGCTTTTTGCAGAACACAAAACATTATGGGAAGTGAGATGGATGAGGAGAAACACGCCTGGATGGGGAGTGAGCCACAGATGTGGTCAGAGTGCCTGTCTGCTTGTTTGTTTACAGTCTTACACCGAGGACCCTTTCCAATGGGTTTCCCAGTAGTGGGTAACAATCTTGTGTCTCCAGCCGTACTTTCAGCAACATGACGGTAGCTCTTGTACCGGAACCCCATTTGAGTCTTTTTTGGTTTTGGTGGGGGTTGGGGATAGATGGAGCACATGGAGCTCTTCACTGTTCTGCAGGTAAGCTGGTCTTTTTGTGGGTACACACTGTTATCCAGACAGTGTACTAAGACATTTACTTTTGACTTACCTATGATGAAACTATTCCAGAAACACAAAGCAGTTTCTCTTGAGCCACACAACACAGCCATGGAAAAGCTGGCCGGAAAAGCCAGATGGCTTTAACCCCAGTTTACATTCTAACCACTACACCCGACATTATCACTCCTCTTAGAAATGTCACCATTGTTAGTTTTGCATTTCAAGGTAGCACAGGCCCAGCTAAACCCCCTGGCTAATCCAAATGCTTACTACTGGCTGTGTGGGCCTGTTTCCAGGCAATGCCATGGCCCTTCAGCTCCTCCTATTTGCACTGTTCCTAGTTAACTCTTTTTTCCACAAGTGTGTAGGCAGGTGAGGGCCAAAGCCAAGCCTCACTCCTACAGAGTCAATTTTCACAAAACTGTTTGAGATCAGGTAACACAGAGACCTGGAGCCAAGGAGGAATGCCACTGTAATATCAGCTGTTTGGAACCCTTAGAAAGTTAATTAACATTTAGGCTGCTTACCAGCTCTGTGGAGAGGTGTAAAAGCAATCCCTCTTTCTGAAAAGAAACCCTAAGCAACATGCACTCTTTCAGGCATCTTTTCTGACCTTACGCTCTTCCCATCTACTTCGGAAGGATTCTTACCACAGCCTTATACCTCCCTCACCTCTTCCCTGTCCTTGCCACATAGGAAATGACACAGACACAAATAGACACATATATGTGAAAGACATGCTCACACATACTCATGGACATGCTTACACATACACATACACACAGTTACACACACACACATAGAGTCACACATACATGCAAACATAGACGCAGACAGACAGACAAAACTGTTGCTGTATCAGGGATGGAACCAGGACTCTTTCAATTCTTTTAAGGTAGAATAGACACTGGAAAGATTATTATGATGCATTTTATTGCATGCTCCAAAAGGCCTCAGACCCTTTCACCCCATCAACTGATACGTTCCAATTTTAAAAAGAATATGTACTTAGCTAAGTGAGGGAATAACCTAGTGCCTCTGAGCGCATGCTAGGAAGGCCAGGTCACACATCTATAATTCCTTAATACAGAAGATAAATTACAAAGCAGATTTCCACAGTGATCCGTTTATCTAAACCGAGAGTGAAAGCAGAAGGGAGCCATCTCTTACAGGAGCACGACTAAAGATTTTTGTGTGTTTTAAAAAAAATTGTGTCAGAGATAGGGATTTCTCTAGGCTCTATGTCCCCTCCAACCCTGTGTATTTGGCTGAGTTTACAGAGCCGCTCATGAGTTCATTCCCACGGAGAGGGCTTTACGTCCAATTAGATAACTGTTGATTACCTCTCAGATGACACTGCCACTAGTGCACCAATAGAGGTCGTGTGCTGTACTGGTATCACAGTTATTAGAAGTTAGGGTGGGTTGGACCATTGATTGATTTTCTCCCTTAACAGTTTGCATCTTATCATCTAGCATATGGGAGCTAAACTTCAGGTAGAAAGCTTCTAGGTCTCTCTCATATCTGTAGAGAAATGAAATTTCTTACCATATGCTAAATATGGATTCTTATATTATAGACAATCATACAGTGCACCACTCATCAACGAAGGTTTTTTTTTTTTTTGCAACAGAATGGAGGCTACAGCAGAATCCCACAACTGGTCAGACACAGAAAATATGTGTTTGAGAGATGCCAAGTCATAGGCAGCTAAAGTTGAATCTCTACACCTAAGCCTCATAGAACACAGTGGAACAAAGGGTAGAAGGAAAATTAATTATCTCTCAACTCTCACCAGTGAAACTATGCACACAGAAGGCCATAACTGGCCAAATTTTAAAGAATATGAGCCTGCAGAGTATGTATCTCTGGATAGGACTCCTATATTGAATCTCACTCACCCATGGCTCAGGGATCATTGCAGAAGAGAGGGCAGAAAGATTCTAAGAGCCAGGGCTAGTTCCTGAACTTAGGAAAGCACAGGCTTTCAGGCCACTGGAAGCTTGCACATGTGAATTTATGGCAATAGTGGCATTGAACACAGGACCCACACCAACTCAAGGGCCTAGAGTGGAATGATAGAAATTGGTGGCAGGCCAGCCCTAAACTGAGAACTATTAGAGAGTGATTACTACTAGGATAATGAGAGTATGCTTTACTTATGATCTCTAGATAGCCTGACAAGAGTCCAGTGAAGAATTTTCACTAATGGGCATCTGGGCACAATTGCTTGACTGAATAAGAGTTAGCATGCATGGTGGAATACATGAGGTCTGGTGGGGGGTTGGGGGAATGGGTGAGGGAGGATTCTAAATTTGATTAAGAGCTTTTGTATGCAATATATAAAGCAGTAAAAAACTTTCCTCTAAAAACATTGTGCCTTGATTTGT
This sequence comes from Eospalax fontanierii, assembly GCA_035773235.1. Classification (NCBI taxonomy): domain Eukaryota; kingdom Metazoa; phylum Chordata; class Mammalia; order Rodentia; family Spalacidae; genus Eospalax; species Eospalax fontanierii. The sequence goes on along the minus strand of CM069544.1, from coordinate 39,304,877 downwards.
ATTAGTCACTTAACTTGGATACAACCAAGTTTCTTGATCTATAAAAACTAGATATACTGAGGAATTAATAACAGGAACAGAAACAGACCTAAAAGAAAAAAGAATATCTTTGCCTCTGCTTTAAAATATCTACCTGCTAGACTGTTTTCCTCTTAGTTTAATTTTCATGATAAACTCTTGAATTGGATGAGAAGGAATCATTTTCTATACATCTATATCTATCTATCTATCTATCTCTACATACATCTGATATACTTGATAGCATATAATACATGTCACTGGAGTAAACAGTACCTAGGCAATATAAAAGCAAAGCAGAGAGATGCAGAGCTTAAAAGGCAGAATCTACATGGTAATGAATAATAATGATTTTCCTCTAAATTCCAATGGCCAACATATCTTTTCTAAAAGAATGGGAAGCAGAGATATCCTTTCATACTTAAGATTGTTTTAAGTGGTCATTCTAGCAACTGTTCAACATTATGGTTACTACCTGCCCAGTAGCTCTACTAATCTTTCTGACAAATCACAGATGGACAATATCAAGAGAATTTTCAGCAAAAAGATATGAACTAGAGGCTGGAGAGATGGCTCAGAGGTTAAAGGCTCTGCCTGTTCTTTCAGAGGACCCAGGTTCAGTTCCCGGGACACACATGGTGGCTAACAACTCTCTATAACTCCATTTCCAGGGACTCTTGAGGCCCTCTTGTG